>CAWUFW010001434.1:1421559-2843118 GCA_963921515.1 Calotriton arnoldi
CATTTTAATGCATATAAGTCATCCCTAAGGAAGGACCTAATAACCCCTAGGTCAGGGTGCAGTGTATTTAAAAAGCAAGACATGTGGATTTCAGTTCTACATGTTCTGGTAGTGAAAAACTCCAAAAGTCTTTTTTCCCAATTGCAAGGCCAATCTCTCCAATAGGATAACATTGGGTTACCTTATTGCGCATTACAAGTGATTACTTAAGTTTTGGAGCAGATAGGAAAATTATGTTTACACGCAAATAAATTGTAATTTAAAACCTCCTTTTATATTTCTTTATTAACATTTTAAATGACCAACAGCAATGGACATCTTTTGGCAGCAGCATTGTTCAGTATATGATCTCAGAGTTCGTATTTATATCGTCCAAATATACTTTCCATGGATCATGACATTACATCTCCCTTTTGCGGAATACAATTGCGTCATTTGGGTGGGTTATATCTACAATCTGTACTACAGGTGCATGTTACTGTTCCTTTTTGGTCCATCTCTGAGTGCACATCTTCTAGTAGCATTAACAACACAGAGTAAAGCCAATTAAATGCCCATTTTACTTTCCCATTCCAACTCCCACATCCTAGCCTCCAAACATCTATTAGGTTACAATTAAAAGTATATTGTCAGTCACCTTCTCGTGTTCTCTCCCATTGCTTGCAGTATGGGTAGCTTCTAGGTATCGCCTATCACTCTCGCTCCCCTCACCCATCACCCCTCAGCGTGGTGTGCAATTATGAGCTGTCTCAGTATGGTCTCCCTCAGGGGGTTCCAGCAGCACCTGCGTCAAGGTACTCCAAGAGAGCAAGTTGTCTGCCACCCTCTCTTCCCTGTGGGTTCTCCGCATATGCGCCTCCTTCGCGACCGCCCACTGTAGCATTTCCTTTCTCCAGTCCCTGTTTGCAGGGGGTCTAGCACTCAGCCAGCCTATCACTATTTGCTATTATAAGCCCCAACATCGCAAAGCATCTACAAAAAATTTTCTTCGGATTATCTGGGAGCAGTCCCAGCACACACTGTTTGATCATGTACTGCAACTCCCAGCCCGCCGCGTGTTTGACGTGATGCAGTATTGCCCTCCAATAGATTGCAATATCCGGGCAGTGCCACACCACATGCAGGAAATCTGCCAAAGGTGCGCTACACCTGGCACAACTCTGGTACCTGTTTCTTATATAGTATGTAGCCTCTTAGGGGAGAGATATGCTATGTGCACCACGTAGTATTGAGTCAACTTGAACCTCACACTAATCGACACCATGTGCACTCTTGCGTGAATTTTATGCCAATCTCTGTGCAAGATGGACTTGTTGCACACATGCAGCCAAGTGTCCTCGATTCGTAGTGGCGCTAGTGATCTATCTGTGTGCAATGTGTGATATATGTGAATTATTTGTCTGCAGCCACCTGCCATGGAAAGCCTGGGCACCAGGGTCTGCGTGGGCTCAGGGGCCTCTGGAAATGATGGCCATAGCTGTTGTGCCATAGCTACTATTTTAGCGTATTTCAGAAATTGTCCCCATCCCAAGTCATACGTCTCAAACGCATTCTGCAGTGTTTTGAAGCAGCCCGCCAGGTACAGGTCCAACAGCATTATACAGCCCCCCACCTGCCACTTGTCGACCACCGTTCTATCCATAAGTCCAGATCCGGGGCATACAGCGTGCGCCCAATCACTTGCCGCACCGATATCTGCCAGAGATGACCCAGAAGGCCGATCAGGTGTAGGAAGGTAATGGGTATGTCTCTTCTCCTCATTACCAGGGCACCGAGTTGGTGTCCATAATGTGTACCCTCCAACAGCGCTCTCTTCAAGTTAGCCTCCCCATCTAGCCAATATATGGCATGCTGAATGTGTGCCGCAAGATAATAAAGTTCCAAGTCCTGCACTTCCATCGCGCCCCTGTCCCATCCCCTCTTTAGGTTATTAAGGCCTATTCTGCACATTTACCAGCCCAGAGGAGTTATATCAAAATGTGGTCTAGATCACAGAACACTCTGCATGGGCTCTCCTTCAAGACTCCCTGTATGATGTACAAATATCTGGGCAGGACCACCATTTTTTAAGTGCTATTTTCCCCATCAGAGATAGCTTCAGCATGTTCCAGAACACAATGGAGGGGAGTAACCAAGCTTCCCATATTCAGCTCATGCGCTTGCTGTTCCCTATGGGTAATATATATCCCAGGGTATCTAATACTGTCCATCTTCCATGGCAGTCCCGCATCGGGCAGGCAGTCCATCGGCAGTTCCTGCAACTGTCCCAGCGGGAAGAGGGCCAATTTTACACTATTAGCTCATAGTCAAGAGAATTCCCAGAATTCACGTAGGACATTAAGCAGAATTGGGCCTGATATGTCAGGCTGGCGTAAGTAAACCATGGCATCGCCCACATATTATGACACCACATGGACTGTGCAGTCAACCCACACGCCCCAGCCATGTAATGTTTTCCAGAGACAACAAGCCAGAGGGTCCTTCACATCAGCGAAGATCAAGGGGGACAACGGTCACCCCTGTTGTGTACCCCTCTGTAAGAGGATCTCTGCTGACACATAACGTCCAGTTCACACTCTCGCCGTCGGGCTGCTATAGAGCAGTTTATCCCACCAGATGACGTTTGGACCCAGTTCCATCCTTTCAAGGACCTGCCATATATAGTCCCATCATACTGAGTCAAATGCTTGTTCTGTGTCTAAAAAAGCAAGTGCATATTGATCGTAATCCAGTTCAGGTGCATGCAAAACATGCGTCAAGTGGCGCAGATTTCACAGCGTATTCCGGTGCAGTATAAATCCAGATGGATCTGTGTGGATCAAACGTGGGAGATAAGGGAGTAATCTTGCCACCTATGCGTGACTAAGAAGATTCTGATCTACATTTAACATGGGAAGCGGCCAATGAGAGCCCCCTCGAGGGGGTTCCTACCGGGTTTTGGCATCAAGACAATATGTGCCTCCCTCAAAGAGTCCCAGAGGAGCATCCTATCCAGCGCTTCAGCATATACCGGCAGTATTTTACCTACCAGGGACCCAGAGAAGGTCTTATAAAGTTCTGCCGGGAACCCATCTCCACCGAGTGATTTAGCGGTTTTCAATGCATCCACCGGCCCCAACGATTCCTCCCGAGACAAAGGGGCCCCCAACAGGTCACGGTCCTCCGACGAGAGGCTCAGCAACGGCAGCCCTGCCAGCTACTGCAGGAGCAGGTGAACTTCCATCCCGTACTTCGGCATGGTGTATATTTCATGTAACTGGGCCCCAAAGATGTAATTTATCTCCTGTTGGGTGTATACTATGCGCCCTCGCCTATCCCTGACTCTAAAAATTGTACTGCATCGCAGTTTTAGACCTAACCAATCATGCCTGCCTTGCCGCCCTCCATGTTCCATCTACTCCGCCCATTATGTCGGATATGTTTTTCCAAGTGGTCCCACAGATCACAGACCTTGTGACGATGTCTATCCCAGGCTCACAAGGCCCTGGATTACTGGACAGTGCTATCTCCAGCGCAGCATCCTGTCATGTCAAATTGTCCTCCAATATGCCGCGTATACCAACCTTAGTAGCCATACACACCCCACAGAGGACCACTTTCATGGTGTCCCAATTCTGTCGCCCTTCTACCCATACTGACCCAGTTATGCTCAAAATAACATGTCAGAGCCTGGGAGAATGTATGTCGAAATACATGATTGGTCAAGGCATCGACTCGGAGTCTCCACAATGGCACCCTCAGCATTTGCCATTCCAGCAAATATACGAGCAGCAGGGGCGAGTAGTCAGATATATAGTGGGCCAAATAGTGCACGTATACTACCCTATGTGTAGCTTCAGAGTGGATAAAAAAGTAGTCAAGTCGACTATGTGTTTGCGCTGCCATGGTGTAACATGAGTATATGTGTGGATGGCGCTGTCACCACATATGAACAAGACCCAAACCTGTCAGTGTCTGTACCTCTGCTGATGTCATGCGGGGTTTAGTCTCTTGTCGAAGCGGGGACCTGTCCATATGTCAATCTAGAATACAATTAAAATTGCTTGCCATGATTACCTCCACTGCCAGGGACAGCTGTGCTGCCGCCAATACTGTACCAAAGAAATCACCATCATCAATGTTGTGGGCATGGACATTCATAACACAAAGTTCATGAGCATCCAGTGTGCCCTCCAGGATGACATCCCTTTTGTCTCCGTAACTTTGTTTCCGCATGTGTTTGAGAATAGGACATGGCATACACCTTTCTCCTCCAGCTCCTCTTCAGATATTTAATGCAGTCCCTCCATATATGGGTCTCCTGGAGGAACGCCACTGATACACATATCTCCAGAGATATGGACAGACTCGGTTTCACTTCACTGGGCTATGCAGACCCCTCACATTCCAGGTCATCAATTTATATTTAGTCCCCAATGTAGGTTAGTGGCCAGTGTCTTTCTATGGGCTCATATGGCCCGCAAACCTGCCCAAGATGCCATATGATGATTGAAGCTACCCCAGTAAACAAGTCAACCATGAAAACTACAAAAGTAGTAAGAACAAACCCCCCATCAACTGTCCTTGCCTCCCTATTTCTCCCACAGGCAGCATCTATGGACCCCTTGACTCAATAAGCGCCTGAAGGAGACCCCAAACCCCACCCCAATTTCTCTCCCTCCCCTCACCCAACTAATGTGCTACGAGCACTTGGTGTATAAACAGTCCAAGTTGCCAAGACCTCCACAAGTCGTGAGCCCCAAGATGGTACTCAACAACATCCGTCTGCCCTCTTGTCCTTGGTCCCTCCCAACATAGAGGTATACTGTGCACAAAAGCATCAACTTCGGTAGTCCAGGAGTATTATTTCGGGTCCCAGTAGACGGAGGGTGATACATGTGTTAAGTGTCTGCAGTACATCTCGCCACCAATGTGTAAGATGTTACCTGGTTGCCGTCTCCGACCCCCACCAAGTGTCAGGTCCTCACCCCCTCATCCTGTCTCAAACTGTCACTCTGAGTCTCTGGAACATGGTCTAAATGTGAGAAGGGGTTCAGCGTTTCCAGAAATACCAGCGCAGCCTGCAATGTGTCATCCGGGCCAACCAGGATATGTTCTTGCCACGTCGATACAGGGGAGCCAGGTTGTTTCTTTGCCAGTGTACTATTCCATGCCAAGCATCCCACTCCACGATGTCTTGATTCATGCCCCAGGCCCAGTGACTCCAACCAGTTCACAGCCCCCTGCAGTGATTCATAGATATGAACTCTTCCTTCATGTTGAACGAGAAGCCTGGCCGAGAACATTAGGATATGCTTTATGTTATGTTCCCCTAGCTGTCAAATTAGCTGTCAAAAAAAATTCTGGAGGTCTTGTACCAATTGCGTGTAGTCAGGGAAGATCTGTATTGGTTTATCTTCACAGCGCAGGGGCTATGCGTATGGACATTTTGAAGGATTATATCTTGATCCCTGTACTTAAACATTCTGGCTATAATTTTTCTTGGGCGTGTGCTGTGGCGCGGTGCCACCATCATTGCTCTGCGAGCTCGCTCGATAGAGAAGAATTTAGAGAAGCATTTGGGTTTGAGAGTATTGGCAATCCAATTTTTATAGACGAGTTCCTCAGAGGGGCCCTATGCATGCTCCTGGAACCCCAGGAAGCGTAAGTTGCTTCTTCTTGAGCGTCCTTTTGCATCCTCCACACGTTCCTCCATGTGTGTCGCACTATACTTTAGGCCTGCCGCTATGGCCTGGAGTTCTTTGACATCCTTCTTAAGAGTGGTAACATCCAATGCAGTGATTGTGACTCTTTAAGCCACCTTACGAAGATCCAGCCTAAGGTGGTTTATGTCCATGGACATCGCGTCCATTTTGAATTCCAGAGATTGCCTGGAACTCTGTATAGCAACCAGTATCTCAAACATGTCCTGCACATATTCTGCAGGTTCCTGGGCCATCCTGCTCCCTGTTCTTATTTCTGATGGCCCGGTCCAGACACTGTATATTGCATTATGGTATTGGTTTGCACTGCTTTTGAACCCTTGTCTTTCACCGTCGTGGAGCCTATGCAGTAAGTCCAGGAAGGAGGAGGTGCCCCCCCACCCCGCCCAGTGCCGAGGGTCGGTCGATCAGGAATGCACACAAGCAGACAGCTCCAGTAGGTCCATTAGTCCTTCACTTTGCTCCCAACCACCACTCGCTTATTTACTTGGATCCACTCATGGGGGTAGCTCAACAGTATCCCGGGCACCTTTTTAACCCCTCAAGGTTGTCTTCACCTCGCGCTATAAGTGTTCTGCCCGCCCATGAACCGTTGACCCACTCCACCCCTGCTTCGCTGTATATCAAAGGAGATAACCCTTCGCATAAATTGAGGGATCCTCATAGGTGGATCGGATTGCCTTCAGGGCAGGCCATATGGTCTCAGCGGTGGCAACAGTTCATCTGTGCATTTTTCTGTCCCCCACTGAGAAGCAGATCTCTCCAACCAGTTTTCTTGGCCTCAGGGGAGTACCCAGTCCTTGCGCATCCACATCAGCAAGCCGCATGTGAGTATTGGCCTTTGCTCTCCAGGTCCCACACAGAAATGCCCAGTGCCCCAGCCACAGACAGCGGGCCCACCCACAGCCTATCTCAGGAAAATATTCGGCCACCCAGCCAGGATGTAGCCACTTCCACCTGCACCTAGGGCCCAAGAATGAAGTTTATGGGCCCGCTTATTAATTCATTCACTGGCGCCTACCAAATTGTTCAGTCCCAATTATACCTTCCATGGAAGTGGCTCATTCACGTCTGGTCTACGAGGGACCCACCCTTACTTGAGGATTCGATCTGGCCTCTCCCGGCCGTTATACCTCGAGACCTCCAATCTCCCTTGCAGTCATGGTCGGCATCCCAACTGCCAGTCTGCTACACTCCAGTGTCATAGGCGCAGTCCACGCTCACCTCAGACCACATCTTCTCCTTGCTGCTATTAAAATAATGTCAGCCTCCCGCTGCAATGATCAGTCCATGCTATCCTCTTTCCTCCCAGGCGCAGAACAGCACAAGTCAGTCGGCGGGCGCAATAAGCCCCAGGCCACCGCTTTCACTCCAATGGCATCCTGAGTGCTCAACAGCTCAGGGGGCCGTCACTATAGCCCCTGCTGCTGCAGGGGATTTGCCTCCTTAAAGCAAGTCTCCGCTCCGACAGCCCAGCAGGTCTCAGGGCAGCCCTAAAGGGTGTTGGCAGGTCGCCCAGCACAGGCCCTCGCCGAGGAGTAGTGCGCATAGCTCCCTCGTCACGCCATCAGCCGGGTGTAGGGGTATTCTGCTCTCCTCCATGGGTCCCAGCTTTCAGGATGTGGCAGGATTCTTCCCTCCATGTTGGGAGCTACAGCAGGGCACGTCTACATAGCCATTTTGGTTGGCCATGCCCCCCCTCTTTAAAATCCTCTTTAATGGTAAAGTCGGATTTTTAGTCACAATTTTGAAAATGACACTATCAGAATGTTTGAATTTTATTGTCCAATCCATTAGGTACCTGGGTCCTGGGTTACATGGCTATGTGTGCTTGACAATTGGCCTTTGTGTATGCCTCCCAGACAGTGACACAAAGGGGGAGTATGTGTTGGCGGCATGAGCCATCCTGCCAAGATGGTCAAGGGCAGAGCTGTTCCCTGCCTCCATTACATTTCCCAGCATACACACAAAAAGACTTGACACCAACCTATTGTGACCCCAGACAACTCAGAACCTGGAAAGGGGAAGGGAGGAAGTATCCAGAATTAGATGGTGGGATCGTGTAGGTGTTATCCCCACTTCAAAAGCTGGCACCAGGTATAAATATTGTACCTCTTGAAAAACTCATCAGAACATTTGTGGACCTGTGAAAGATTCTGAAGAAGGACTACTCTGCTGTCCTGCTGCAAGAAGGACTGCCCTGCTGCCTGAGGAAGGAAGACTAGACATGCTCCTTGGCCCCAGAACCACAAGAGTGGGCGGCTTACTGTTCTGAGCTACAGAGACATACCAAGCTCCAGAGACCTGTCTTGCATCTGCCCAGCTGCCCAGTCTCAACTGGACTTGCCTGTGCCCTACTGCTGGCGTCTGCTGAAGTGAGTCCTGATCCACAAGAGGTGCCCCCCAAGTCCTGGACCCTTGGCTGGAATCAGAGTGTACTCCTCATGGCCCTTATTTGGGTTCCCTCAGAACCTACCTAACAACGCAACTCGATGCAGTGCTAGGCAGGACCTTTCATCTCAGCAGCTCACAGCTCCTGACTGACAGCCTTATTGGAACTGACACAGCACATCTTAATGCAGGAACTCGCATTGCAGAACCTCGCAGATCCTGATCAGCCACACCATTGGAACTGAAGCAACACAATGCATCTAGAAGTAGGCCCTGGCATCGCGCCACCTCACAGCTTCTGATTGGCAGCCCAATCAGAACTGATGCTGTGCAATGCAACTCAACGCAGCACCTTGCAGCTCCTGATTGGCTGCCCTATCTGAACTGATGCAACTTGACGCAGGACATCTTAGTCCAAGTACAACCAGGTACACTGTCTAGCGGGCCAAACTTAGTCCTGTACCCAGCCCGTGCTCTGTCGCGGTCCACTTGAAATTGCTGTATGATCTAAGTACCTGTGTCTCAGATAAGGAGCAGGAGGA
Source organism: Calotriton arnoldi (assembly GCA_963921515.1). Lineage (NCBI taxonomy): Eukaryota > Metazoa > Chordata > Amphibia > Caudata > Salamandridae > Calotriton > Calotriton arnoldi. Next base: position 1,430,195 of record CAWUFW010001434.1, read on the forward strand.
GAGAGTTTCTACTCACAGAGCTTGACAGTTTGTCAGGCCATTTACTGTGCTATTTATTCCACTGAGAATCATTTACATGTTATAGCTTAGGCCATAACTAAGCAGCAAAAAACTGACATTGGAGAGCCTCTGTTACTCCAGACTTTTATAGCTCAGTGGCATTTACATTTTGTAGCACAGCCTGAACAGTTTTCTTCTGGCACTACCAAAGCTACTTTTGGAGCATTTCTAAACAATTAGAGTCCTTGGCTCTCTTTCTTATTATTTGCAGTTTGTGACTCAGTTTAAGGTGATTTTTGGGAAGAAGTAACACACACAGGCCTACTCACTTTACAGCAAAGTTCTAGAAATCAGATCTCCCAGCTTAACTTACCCCTTTCAAGCTATTAGAGGCTTCAGGTTTTCAGAGTTTGTCGCTGTGTTTGTTCCCTACACCATTATTTTGCTTCTCCTTATGGCATCCCTTCTGTAATGGGACTAGGCAGGATAATTCCATTGTTTTTCTCTTACTTATTATTACCTCCACGTCCGTCTTCCCGTCCCTTCCTTAACAATGAGCAGCTCGTGTGCTCCACAGAAATCCAATACCTAGCAGAGTTTAACACTTCCCCCAATATGCCGCCTCTTAGCCGGTATGCATAAAGGGGAAAGTGCATCACAAACACATCCTGTTCCTTTTATTCTGCTTTCGCAGTCTTTGTTATACCTAGCAGAGCTGGAGTTTTCAGGTATGTGTTATTTACCTTACTTGTTTCTTTCAGGTTGCCGGCTTGCTTTAGTGGCCGCTTTTTCTCAGTTTCCTCACTGTCTTGTTGCAGGCTGCGGCGCGGAGCGTCCTTTTGCCTGTTTCTTCATGCCTCCTTCTCTACGGTGTTCGCCTGACCGGGGGGCTCCTATTTGTGGTTCCGGGTGCTTCCTGCTTGTCGGCGCCTCCCGTGAGAGGTCTGTGGCTGCAGGACTTTGTTCCTTGATAACGAGGCCATTGCAGGAAGCGCCCATCTTCTACTTTACTACTGCCATTAAGCAAGGTGCTTCTTGCTCTACTGTCGCTATGGTGGATGCCCTGCGCCTCCCTATTAATGAGGCTGCTTTCAGGGCACAGGAGGTGGACGGGCCTCCTGCTAAGGTGCCTGATGTTATGGACCCTGAGGAGGAGGAGGATGGTATACGTGGTCATTTTGTCCAGGGAGCAGAGCGCTCTGATTTGTTCAGCCATGTCAGGAGTAATTTGGGTTTCCCTTCTCCTGTTATTGATGGCCTGGAGGATGATTTTTTCATGCAGTATCATCAGCCTGGCCTGGATTCTTTGCCCCTTCACGGCACTGGGCACAAAGTAGTAGTTCATGAATGGTGGGATGTTGACAAATCTGTTTTCCCTCGCTTTTTGGGTAAGCGTTATCCGTTGGAGGGTTTTTCTGAAGAGTTCCCTCAATCGGTCAGGGTTGATAATTTGATGGCTGGCCTTTCTTCTCAGGGCATGGTTCTGATTACGCCAACCTTTACTCCTACTTTTCCCTACTAAATTTAATGCAGATGGTCTTTTATTTGCCTACTAAAAGTGGTAGAGGGGAGGAAAACAATTCAAGATTATACTTCCGATTTAGCCATGCTGTAATAGACCACAGACTCCGAAGTTCAGTTTGGTGGATTTATCATAAGGCCAAAAATAATTGAATATAAACACACCTCAATATCAGAGTATATAGGTACAGAAAGATCAATACAGAGCCGATTTTACGAATATAAGTCATTCGGCACAGAAGGCATAATATGATGAACTCCAAAATCAAGATACATCAAAGAATAGAAGTGGAGTCCAATTCTCTTTTCATTAAGAAGGAGCAAAATCTTTCCCAACTCTGCTCTCAACGAGGATCCTACCTATCTCCCTAGTATCGTGTCCCAAAGGTGTCAGCACGTGTTGCCTTCCTAAGAAGTACTCACGTCAAATGGGTCTGATAGCTTAAAGCTATGGAGCTCACTCTAAGATGCTCCTTCTTCTCCGAAAACTGGCAGAAGTCTCTCAAATCTGTCCCTGCGCATCATATAAAAAGACAATATTCAACCCACAATACGTCATGTTCAGTAAGTTTCCACAGAAGCTTTAATTAAGTCGACTCTTCTTCCAGTGGCCTTGGTTCCCAGATAGGCCAGGCATGGAACGCAGGTCCTCCCTTCTCGCCTTGCAGTTTTCTTCAAAGACATTCCGGGTATCTCCTTAAATCTAAGAATAACAAGGTCGGATTCCTGCACCTGCAGTAGGATGAGAACATACTGTCTTTGAGCACAACAGAATTTATTTAATTAATTCTTGAGCAACCAAGGAGAAACGAAACTCAAAACAACCTACAATTTGGGCCTACAAACCGGGTAACTTAAACTAAACATGGTTACATTATAGGAGTATAATTTCATCCTGCACATTACACATACAGGAATTTTGTTTTCTAATACACGTAAATCCTACTTAAACATACTTGCTTCATTGTAATACTAATATGATGTGAATAAATGCATATCAATAATCATAAAACACTGCACACGACAAAAATATATATGAGTGCGTTTATATCAGGAGTATAGTGCACCCCTACAATTTAGAGTGCTGTAAGCGCTCTATCAGTTCTGTCGGATGATGCCATTCCTTCTGACCCTGTCTATAAGAAGGTGGAGGGGGCGGTGAAGCGTTCCTATGCCGCTTCCAACTTTTCTGTCCGGGCTACGGCCTATTCCATCTATATGGTCCAGTCCCTATTGAAGGATATCCAGGCTCTCGCTCTTTGGTTGCAGGAAGGGGAGGATGCCTCCTCTCTCTTGGCTCTCATGGAACTGCAGGTGCGATACCTCTGTGACATTTCCTTTGATAATTTGTGTGCAGTGGCTGCTACTTCAGGGGCTTTCATTGCTACCCGTCGTCATATTTGGATGCGGACTTGGAAGGCTGAGTCCTCTCAGAAGTCTGTCCTACTTAAGTTTCCGTTTGTGGGTTCCAAAGTGTTTTTGCCCCAGCTGGAGGACTTGGTCAAGCAGTTGGCTGAGAATCGTAAGCTTGTGGCTCCTGTTTGACCTCCTTCTCGGGGTCGTGGGTTTGGTTATCACCGTGCTTTTGCCTTTTCTTCAGCCAGATGTGCTCAGCAGCTCTTTCGTGGCACGGGTCATGGCCGGGGGGCCCCTGGAGGTGACAAGTCCTGGTCCTAGTCCGGTGGTTCTGCCTCCGCTCCTTCTCTAAAGCAGTGACTCTCTGCTTTTTCCAGTTTTGAGGTTGCCTTCCCTTCTTTTGTCATCGCTGGCTGGGTCTTTCTGATGCCTGGGCGGTTCAGACGGTGTCCTACGGTTACCGGATCGAGTTTTCCTCTCGTCCCCCTCCGGTGTTCCGGGAGACTTCTCTGCCGCGTCATCCTCTGAGATGGGCGGCCTTGCTGGAGAGCATTCAGCGCTGATCAAGGCCACGGAGGAGGTGCGTGAGGTTGTGGACCAAGGAGGCTCCGCCATTTTGATCATGTTCAATCTGTCGGCAGCCTTCGATACGGTCCATCATGAATTACTGATGGGCCGTTTATCGGAGGCTGGGGTCCAGGGTACGGCCTGGAACCTACTAAAATCATTTTTGGCCGACAGAACACAAACGGTAGAACTAGGTGGGGATAGATCGAAACCTTTCTCCATACCCTGTGGAGTCCCACAAGGGTCATCCCTTAGTCCGACGCTTTTTAACATTTATGTGAGACCGCTGGCTGCCCTTATAAGATCTTTCGGGCTACTCCTAACCTCGTACGCAGATGACACCCAAATCGTGGTGTCTCTGCAGAGAGGGAAGGAAGCAGAAAAGGCCCCTAGCTGCCATGACTTTATGCTAGCAATAACTGGCTGGATGTCTGCTAATTGCCTGAAGTTGAATGCAGGCAAAACAGAGGTGATTATCTTTGTGAACAACCCTAACCTCTGGACTCCAGCATGGTGGCCTAGCACTATGGGCCTGCCCCCAACTCCCTCTCGGAAAGTCAAGAACTTGGGGGTGACTATGGACAACACCCTCACATTTGGGGACCAGGTTAGCGGGGTGGTGTCGACAAGCTTTTTTATTCTGAGGACCTTAAGGAAAATAAAACCTTTCCTCACAGAAGATAGTTTTAGAACAGTCGTCTCTGCCCTCATTCTGTCCCGACTGGACTACTGTAATGGCCTATACCTGACCATCAATAAAAAACATCTCAATAGATTGCAGATGGTGCAGAACGCGGCAGCTAGGTTGCTGACAGGGACTCCTAGGTTTATGTCAGTCAGAAATGACCTACGTCACCTTCACTGGCTCCCGATTTTACAGCGAGTCCAATTCAAGGCTCTCTGCACGGTCTTTAAGTCCCTGACTGGTTCGGGCCCGGAAGACTTACAAAAGCGCATCCAATGGTATGTTCCAGGGAGAACATTGCGCTCAATGGAAGCAAAGCTGGCAGTCGTTCCTAGAATGAGAAAGGCTAACTGGGGTGGAAAGAGCTTTGTCCTTAGAGCCACCAATGCCTGGAACGGTCTGCCGCTATATCTAAGGACCGGCACTGATTTCCTTTCGTTTAGGAAGGGTTTGAAAACCTGGTTGTTTTCAGCTTAGTCTCAGCCTGGCTCTGGGGGGGAGGTTTTTCATGTATCTATTACCTTAGGCATACAATGCTCAGCGCCAGGACACCCTTGGGTAACAGTGCGCTTTACAAACCCATATAACATAACATCACATAACATTCAGCTTCTCTTGGAGAAGGCTGCGATTGTAGAAGTTCCTCCTCTGAAAAGGGGGCTGGGTTGTTATTCCATCCTCTTTCTGGTCTCCAAAAAGGATATGGCGGATGTGCACCCTGTGTTGGAACTGAAGGGGGTCAATCTGTACATTCCTCATCGTCCTTTCAAAATGGTGACTTTGCTGTCTATCCTGCAACTGGTGCTGCTGGGATGCTTCCTTGCCTCCCTCGACCTGTTGGACGCCTATCTACATGTGCCCATCCATCCAGCAGATCAGCAGTTTCTTCGCTTTGCGGTGGGCGCCCAGCACTTTCAATTCCAAGTGCTTCCTTTTGGCCTTTCATCGGCACCAAGGGTTTTTATGAAGCTCTTGGCCCCACTGGTGGGTATTCTCCATTCCGGGGGCATTCAGATTTTTCCCTACCTTGCTGATTGGTTGATTGTTTCTCCTTCTTTCTCTCAGGCGCAGGAGGATGTGGACAAGGTCTGTTGTCTTCTGGTGTCTTATGGGTTCCTCATCAATCACAGGAAATCCTCCCTGCAGCCCTCCCAGACTCTGAAGTTCCTGGGGGCTCTCTTCCAGATGGATATGGGGATGGTGTTCCTATCCCAGGAGAGACAGTTGACTTTGTTCAGGTATCTTTCGTGGGTTCTGTCTCAGTCTCTAGTGTCTGCCCGGCTCTGGTTGCGGAGTCAAGGGGAGATGACGTCCACCCTGCATCTCCTTTCTTGGGCCCATCTACATTTGTATCCCCTCCTGCATCACATTCTGTGCAAATGGGATCCTGCCTCTCAAGCCTACGACACCCTTATTCCTGTATCTCCAGAGATTCTGGCTGCTCTTCAGTGGTGGTTGTCCCATCAGAATCTCTCACTGGGTTTCGAACGTCTTCCTACTCCGGCCGTGGTGGTGTTGTCAACCGATGCCAGTGCAGTGGGGTGCTGTTCTGGGGGTTTCCAAAGCTTAGGGCAGGTGGTCTCGGGTCGAGGCTCTCCAGTCGTCGAACTGGTGGGAGTTGAAGGCTGTTTGGTAGGCCCTTCTGTGGTTTGCTCCCCTCCTTCTGGGCCGTGCTGTTTCTGTTCAGACCGACAACCAAGTTGTTCACGCTTATGTGAATCAGCAGGGGGGTATGTGCCGGTCTCTGTTTCTCCTTTGCAGGAGGATCGGTCTGTGGGCTGAGCGGAATCTCCATTCTCTGACGGCTGTCTATCTTCCGGGGAGGGAGAATTGGCCTGCGGACTCTTTGAGCTGGGTGTTTCCTTCCTCTGTGACCATGTGTCTGTCCCCTCTTCTGTTCCGTCAGATTCTCTCCCGGATCCGGCCTTCCTTGGCTGGATCTATTTGCCTCGGAGGACTCAGCGCTTCTTCCTCATTTTTGCAGCCTTGTTCCATCTCGGCTGGCCTGGGCGATTGATGCCTTCTCCATTTCGTGGTCCCAGGGGCTCCTGTTTGCATTTCCCGCCCTTTTTGTTGATTCCCAGGGTCCTCTGCAAGATTCGTGTGGATCGGGCGGAGATTCTTCTGGTTGTACCGGAGTGGTCCCGGCGGCCTTGGTTTCCCCTTCTTCTGTATTTGTCGATTTGCCCCCATTGACAGTTTCCCCTGTAACCCTCTCCACTGCGTGCTCCTCTTCTCAGTGCGTCCTTTCTGCTTCGCCTCCAGCTGGGGGTTCGGCACTTTAGAGATTAGGTTTGTTGGATCAGGGTTGTTCTCTCAAGGTGGCCCAGAGCATCCAATTGTCTCGCAGGCCCTCAATCCTGAGGTCTTATGCCTGTCATTGGAAGTACTTTTCCTCCTGGTGCCTTGGGAAGGGTCTGTCTTCCACCTCCTGTGATCCTGTATGGGCAGTGGACTTTTTGCGTGATGGCTTTGTCATGGGTCTGGCTGTCTCCACTCTCCGTGCTCAGTGGGCTGCCATTCTTGCTTTCTGGGGTTCTACTGTGGCTCCTTTTGCAGAGCTTTTTGCTTCAGCATTCTGTTTCAAGCTCCCCTGTTCCGGCCTGGGATCTTCCCTTGGTCCTACAGGCATTGACTGGTTCCCCTTTTGAGCCTTTGCTCTCTGTTGACCTTAAGTTTCTTCCGGCTAAGGTTCTTTCTTTGGTGGCCATTTCTTCTGAGCGGTGGGTTCGTGAGCTTGGTGCTTTGCTGGCTTCTCCCCCTTTTCTGCGCTTTTGCTCTGACAAGGTGATTTTACATCCTAGTCAGTTTTTTCTGCCCAAGGTTTTATCTTCCTTCCACTGTCAGGATGATATTGTCCTTCCTGTTTTTTTCCCTGACCCCTCCTCCCCCGAGGAGGAGGTTTTGCATTCTTTGGATGTGTTGAGGGCTCTCCGCATCTATCTGGGTCGGACCCGTGCTTTACGGAAGGTGGATACCTTGTTTGCTACTGTACGGTCTCTCTGGGAAGGGTCTTCGTCCTTCCTTGTCCACTTTGACTCATTGGGTGAAGTGTGCTGTTATTTTGTCTTATGAGTCTGCTCACTGTCCTCTTCCTTCTTCTGCCAGGGTAGGTCCACCCGGGGTGTCTCCTCCTCCTGGTCCATGTTTAAGGGTGCCTCCTTACGTGACATTTGTAATGCTGCCACGTGGGCCTCTCCCCATACCTTTGTTTCTCATTACCGTCTTCAGTTGAGGATGGCGGCCTCAGTTGCTGTTGGCACTTATGTTTTGTCTGCTGTACATGATTTGTAATTTGTACTGCTTTCCTTGTTATTAAATGGACCTGTTGTTTGCTGCATTCTACTGTTATTTGCCTTTCAATCACCATGCGCTTGGGTATGGGCTCATTGTTAAGAAATGGGACGGGAAGACGGACAAGGAGGTAATGCCCGTTACTTACCGGTAATATCCATTACTCCAAGTCCTGGCTTTCCCGTTCCATTCCTGAGCCCTTCCCTCCCTCCCTGTTTTTGTTTTCTGGTGATTGTTTTGTGTTTTGTTTGTCTTCTCTGGGTTTCTTTGGTATTCCCAGGGGGTGTTTGTGACGCACTTCCCCCTTTATGCATACCTGCTTGTGGTGCCATATTGAGGGAAGTGTTAAACTCTGCTAGGTATAGGGTTTCTGTGGAGCAGACGAGCTGCTCATTGTTAAGGAATGGAACGGTAAGACCAGGACTCGGAGTAATGAATATTACCAGTGAGTAACCGGGCATTGGGCCTGATTCACAAAAGTAACTTACACTTATTAGTAATTTTGAATAGGTTCATTACTTTGAGACTATTCATAAGATCCAAGTGTAAATTTACTACAAAGGTCCTGAAAGCTATACAGAAACTACAAGTGTAAATCATAAAGGTAACTTACACTTTTGAGTAATTTGCATACGTAATTTACTCTTATACTTTTAAGCAACTTTACTACTCTTAGCTCGGGGGAGGGGGAGTTGCCGAAGGAAAGCTCAAGGTCTCTCCAGCTCTACATAGTGTGGGAGGACCAAGGATTTGGCAAGCAGGGAACTCTGTCACATTTGCAAAGGAGCACCCTGTCTGCCAAACTCTAAATCAGGCCCAGATTCTTACAGTTGATGCATTAGTCCTCTGAGCCAACAGACCCAGCATATGCATGGCTATTGTAGTGATTTAAAATTACAAATTATTGATTCTCTTTAGTAATGCACTTTCTATTTGACTGTTTGAACATATTGAGCTGGGGTGAAGGTCTGAGGCTGCTGGGAAGGAGTGCCAAGGCATGCACAGCCATGCAATGAGGACACACATATGCCGTTACTGCTATTCAGGACTGACCCCCTTTATTCAACACCTCGACTGCGCCCGGCCAAGGTGGTGCGTGCTGACATCAGGGTGTATTGTATTGCTGTGGTGGCTCAGTACATCCCAGCCATTGTTAGACAACAGGAACAACCTCGACTTGGCCACATACAAAAACATGGAGTCTCTGACTGGGGGCCGGGTTAGGTCTCAGTCCATAGGAATGGCTTCTCCCGCCCTGAGGAACCTTGGTCATTCCTGATGTTGTTGGGTCTGGCCCTGCTCCACCCGTTTGGGCCATACTCCCTCCATGAGCTCCTTGTTTGGTGACAGCAGGGAAACCAGAGCCCTTAATTGCATTTGCACCCTCTGTTGGGGGTGGTTGTTAGGCCTTGGTATATCCTCATCTTCTTCTTCCTCCCACTCTCGGGCTGCAGTTAGTCAAAACCATGATATATTTCATGTGGTCATCTCCTGCCCTCGCTGGGGGGCAGAGATGTTTTAAGTCATGGGCAAAGTGGGCTCTGGCCTAGGGCCCCAGCCTTTGAGGGGACCCCCCTGATAGAGCCAGCTCTGTTCTGCAAAGAGTCTAGCCCTGATGGTCTTGAATAATTTTTAAACAGATTGTTTTAAACACCATTATTCCCTTAATTTATTTTAATGTGGAGGATGCGTGAGAGTCTATTACAGACATTTTGTAAAGAAATGTTGTGTTTATGTTTCATGCAGCATCCATGAAAAAAGTTTCTTTTAGATCAAAGCAGGACCTCACACATGAGAAATGGGAGGGTGTCACAGAGTTTATTTGCAGTAATATTAGTGAACTGCTGCTGTGTTACAATATTGAAAACACACATCACTATCTCTGAATATTAGATGTAAACACATTTAGAATTTGGACCAGTGTGCCTGTGCCAGTGACCTGGCCAAAGACGGCATGAAAGAGCAGAAACTGGATCATAAATTCAAAACTGTTCCGAACAGGGGCCCCCCAAAATACGTTTGGCCCAGGGCCCCCAAAATCCTTAAGATGTCCATGCTGGGTGGTTATCATGGTTTCGTTTAATTGCATCATTGTCCACGCTCCCCTCTTAAGCCGGGTGTCGAACTCCCATCCAGGCTGGCTGTCCCTCACCAGGACTCGATCTCCCACCTTTAGGTGGCTTTCCACAGCCCTCCTTCCCAAATAGCTCCTTCGTTGGTCTCCCGGCCCCTCACTTGTGCGCCCTCAACGTCCAACGTGGCCGGATATCAGCCTGGGCTGGTCGGGATGCTGTCCTCTACATGCCTTTGAAAAATCAACTGCATTGGGGTGCACTGGGTTGTGCAGTGAGGGGTGTTGCCATATACCCTCAGAAAACTGTGCAGGCTCCACTTAAAGTCTGTGTTTTGATCCACTGCAATGAGTAGGGGTTTATTCAATGTTCTCATAAACCTCACCACAGTGCTGCTGGCTTGTGGCCACTGAGGTGTTTTTTCTGGTGCTTGATTCTGAGCGCTTCCACGTATTCTTGAAATTGCGTGCCCTGAAAAGTGGGACCGTTGTCTGTCCAGATGGTCTCTTGTAGACCATATGCTGCAAAGGTCTTCTGCAGCAGGGGCTTTACATGGGAACACCGTCATAGTTACAGCTCTACAGTGGGGTACTTGGACTGGTCATCGACCATGACCATGGTTAGTGTGCTGTCCGAGAAGCTCCTGAAGTCCAGACTGACTTTGCCCAGGTAGCCGTTGTTGTGGTGATGGACACCGGGGTGCTGGGTTCCCCATGACACTGCTACACTGCTTCCTCCACTCTGGTGTCTATGCCAGGAAACCATACTTTTCCTCTCATGGTGGCCTTAGTTTTTTCAGCCCCCTGGCAGCTCTCGTGGGCCAGATCAATCACTCGGTCCTCCAGTGATTTAGGAACGATGATTTGGTGATCTCACATTATGATGTCTCCTACCATGGGAGGTCAACTCGTCCCTGATTCTCCATAGATGCTATGGCTGGGTTTTCTCAGCTGGATCCCATAGGTGAGCATCCAGAAGGAACAGGTTCCACGTGTTGTGGTCGATGGCCTCTGCCACTCCTGAGGCCATTGTTGGTGTCAGTGTCTCAACAGATGTCCTCAATTGTCAGCGCTTTCAGGCAGGCTGCTTTTGCAACCATACATTGTCCTTGGCCACTGCATCAGCTTGTTCTGGGGGGTGTCAGGACAGAAAGTCCACCTGGTTGCCAGCACCCGGCTCATACAGTACACAGAACTGGTTGGATAGCAGCTGTACAACCCACCTCTCTATTCATGGGGGCGAGTGGGGGGCTGGTCCTACAAACAGGTTCACTAGTGGTTTGTGGTCTATCACCTTGAACTCCCGCCCATAGATGTATAGGTGAAAATGGTGACAAGCCAATTTCATGGCCAGGGCCTCCCGTTTGATCTGGACGTACCACGCTTCTGTTGCTTTGAGCGCTCTGCTTGTGAACACCAGTGGGGCCCACACAACTGGCTCCTGCTCCTGTGTCAGGTCGGCCCCCAAGCCCATAGGGCTTGTATCTACCACCAGTTCTGTGACCTGTCTGGGTTGAAATGCACCATTGTGGTGTCAGCCAGGAGAGCGTTCGTAATCCTTGCTCCTCCGGGCCGCATTTCCACTTTGTTCCGGCCTTCATGAGAGCTTGGAGAGGCTCAGACAGGGTGGCCAGGGTTGGTAGGACCCGGCCGCAGTATGTCACCATGCCAAACAAGCTGCATGCCTCTGTCATGCTCTTGGGTGCTGGGGCCTCTTTGATTGCTTAAGACTTGCGGGGATCTACATGCAGGCCCTCTCTGGAGAACACTAACCCAAAGAACTCGATGTTGGGCTCGAAAAATGAGCATTTGTCCTAATGCAGGGTAAGCCCTCTGTCCCATAGCCGCTGTAGAGTGGCCTTGAGGCTTCTGTTATGTTCTGACACGGTGGTTGAATAGATGAGAATATCATAGCTTATGTTGAGGACCCCTATTGCCCTCGGCTGCTTGGGATTCTTGGTTAGGACTAGGGGTGAAACCCACGAGGTGGGCCCTGAGACCCTTTCAGTGACATCCATGCATTCTCATTTGTCTAGCTCTGCTTCAACCTGGGCTCGGAGGTGTAATGGCACTCTTTGATGTCTGAGCGTGGTTGCATGTATTGTCTTATCAATGTGAAGTTTTACTGGTGTCCCTTTTGGACACCCTAGCCCTCAGAATAGCTCCAGGAATTGGTTGAGGGGGTGATCCACTTGCAGATCAGAGATTTCCCTGGTGAAGAAGACCAGCCCTAGGTCTTTGACTGTGCTGTAGCCAATCAGGGTCCTTTCTCCATCTTTTGTCACATGGAACATGGTTGTTACTTCTCTGTCTTCATGTTTAAGGGTGGCATCCATCGCTCCCACAGGCGGGAGTGGCTCTGTGCCCCTGTAGGTGTATATTTTAGTGCAGGAAGCTCATAGAGGCGGCCGTGGGCACAGTTGCTGATATTGTTGACAGTTCATCACATTAACAGAAGCCCCCGTATCAATGAGGGCTCATATTATTGTGCTGGTGATTGTGACATTGCATACCCGCTGTGAGCACCACCCTTGGGTTCCTGGGGCTGCATAGGAGATGAGGAATGCCTCCTCTTCTTCAGGGTCCTCATCTTTGAAGTCCCCTTCTCTTTACCACTCTCCGCACTTACCACTGGGCTGTGAGTATTCAAATATGGTCAGGTGGCGAATGGCCTTTTTCAGTGACCTCCTGCCATGGGCTCAGCGTCCCCTTCGCCACACCTGCAGACCCTTGCAAAGTGGTTGGGCTTGTTGCATGCCGAACATGTGTGCTCCGCCGCTGGGCATTTTTCTGCGGAGTGTGGTCCCATCCCACAGTTCCTGCTCACAGCGTTCCCTTGTGAGGCTGGGGCTTGGTGCAAATAGGGTCCAGTGTTTCTGTTTTGATTGCTGGCATTTTGGTGCTGAAGGACTGGCCTGCCCCTCAGCATAGCGTCACTTTCATTTCTTCCGCCATTGCGCTGGACAAATCATATGTGCAGGCAAGAACAGCATGGTGTCCAGCTTGACCCTCAGTTTTCGAAGGAGAAACCTCCGTATATTGGCCAACCTGTACCCCTGTATGAGTTATGCCCAGATCTACTTCTGCTGGTCATTGTCTGTACAGGTGATTGCCAGAGCCAAAGGCAAGCTTAGAAATTGACCATGGATTCCCTCTGTCACTGCTGGGCTTGTACAATTTGAAGCATTCAAAATAAGAATTTAGTTGGGGGTTAAAGTGCACATTGAGAGCGGTTATTGCTGCATCGTAGTCATCAATGTCCAATGTATCAGGGAGGTGCTAGAACAGTTTATATGTTTCCTCCCTCACATAGTGCAGCAGAAGGGACCTCTTTAGCACATTGTCGCTTTCTCTGGTGGCTCTGAAGTGGCTCTCTAACCTCCCCGCCCAAATCTTCCACCTTGGGGTGGCGGCAGCCGGTTCTGTCAGTTCGCTGAAAGGTTCCAACTCTCTTACAGCTGAATGAGTACTCGTGCCAGCACTCACAGATGCCAGGTTATGTCCCGGGCCCACCCCTTGGGGCCCTGCGGCCTGTGAATCATCCGTCATCACAGGCACAGGAATCAGTGTAGTGTTGTGGGTTACTCGGCTCGAGCTGCCTTGTACTATGTGGGTAGGCTCGAGCTGCACTGTTCTACGTGGGTTGATTCCATTTGGAATATTGGGGGAATTGTCAGTTGCTTTCCTTACCTGTTGCTGGACAGCTGCTCCTTTCATGGGTGGTGTTTCTTCCGTATTAAAGAACCTTACTCTACTTCCTTGAGAGTCTGGATCCTACTTTACAAAGTTGGCGACGAGTTACCACACCACCCGACGAACCCCGCAGTTCCGGTTACTTGTTTTCTGCTGTCTTCTTTACTACGGTGTCCGGATTCCTGTCCTTCAAGTCCTTCGTCCGCTGATTCCGGCAGTGGTTTTCTCCGCTTCCTGGCAGTCCGCAATCGTGAGTTAGACATTTTTACACGATTTCTGCTGATCTGGAGTCCAGCGAAGCCTTTCTTCTCTCCATTGCCGTGACGTCAGTACCACCTTGGCTTCTTCCCAATGTGCAGTTGATGTCACACGTTCAACGTTGTAACCCTGGTTACAACCTACGCGTCCACTTTGATTTACGTCGTAGCGCGCTTACGACCAACGTCCTGTTTCCAATTGCAGTTACCATTCTAGTCCTTCTTGCACACGTCACGCGCCACGTTACGTGACTCCATTTTGTTTTTTGTTCACTTTCGGCAAACATTCAGTCGGAGTTTTTTCGTAAGTGGTTCGTTAGTGGTTCTCCTGCACAGTAAGTTTCACTTTTATTTTTACTTATTTTGCTCACGATTCTAAGTACTTTGTGTTCATCCTGGGAGCATTACTTTATCATCCATTGTAATTTTATTGTGCACTCATTTTTCGATTCAATAACTTTTGAAGGAGTGAAGTTTTTTTTTTTTGCTGCATTTTCTTCCGGTAACCCTTCTTTTGCTCTTCTTCATTTCCACAATGTGTGCACAAAATTACTCGCTCAATCCTCCACAATCGTTCTGGCTGGCTGGAGGAGTCCCATGTATGAAATGGGTTGAATGGAAAGCTTTCTTCATTAATTATATCGAGACTTTGGATGATCAAGGTAAAATGTCTCCTGAACAAAAGAAAAGGATTTTCTTGCATTGTATCGGTCCGGAAGGTTTGAAAGCTTTCAGTCAAACGTCCAAAGCTATTGGTGGTGAAGGAGACGCTAATGTTTTTGATTGTGCTATTGCCGATTTTGATAGACATTTGTCGCCTAAAGTGTGTATCGGCATTACCAGATACAAGTTCTTCCATAGGAAACAGGAACCCAACGAAAGTGTTGATGATTATGTTGCTGCTTTAAGAACTTTATCACTTGATTGTCAATTTGGTTCCCTCCAAGAAGATCTTATTAGGGATCAAGTGGTCATGCACGTCAGTGATTCATCTATTCAAGAAAGACTATGGGTTAATGGAGACTCTAGCCTACAACATATTTTAGCTTCAGTTAGAAAGGCTGAAATGTCCAGTAGAAGTGCCAAAGTAATTCAAGGCACTTCTGCACCTAAACAGATTGATGTTGTTAGTAAAGTTAACCCTAGTTCTCGCCCTGTAAAAAATCCGAGTAAAGCAGATTCTAAAGCAGATTGTACTAAAGAGAAGGATAGTGCTCGCACAAAAGAGAATTTTAAATGCTACAGGTGTGGTAGTCCCTCACATCTTGCCAACAACAAATTTTGTCATGCCCTTAAGCCTAAATGTTCCTTATGTGGATTAATTGGCCATTTTTCGAAGGTCTGCAATAGGAAACCCAAACCTAAGGTCAAGTGTGTTGAAGATGGTGAATACAGTGATGATGAGGGTAATTCTATTGTAAATGAAAAATTCGTTCTCAATATTAAGGATAAAGAGGTTGAGAACATTTATAGTGTTTCCAACAAAAAGAAACCTATTTGAATAAATGACTATTGGTAGTATTGGTATTCAAATCTATGCTGATTCTGGATCTCCTTATTCTATAGTTAACGAAAATGTTTAGAATACATTATTTTCTACAAAACTGGGTGCTGATCTGGAAGAACCTGACATTTCTCCTGAGGGCTATTCTGGGGAGAGAATTGATTTATTGGGTTTCAGAAATTTAGTTTTTAGGTTCAAGAATCGTGAAAGCCTTGGTAAGTTATATGTTTCTAAAAAGGTCTTTCTGTGTTGGGGTGGTTCGATCAAGGTGAACTTGGCATTCTTTTAGACCCCAACAGTCCTGAACCTGTTATGGTCCTTGCTGATAGTGAAATTACTGCCAAAGGCATGCTTAAAAGGTTTCCTAATGTTTTCAATGAGAAGATTGGCAAATTGACTGATTTTGTTCACAAAATTGTTCTCAAAAATGATGCTTGCCTTAAAGTTTTTAAAGCTAGAAATATCCCCATTACTGTCAGGAGAAAGAATTAAATCATTTGGTCTCTGAGGATATCATTGAAAAAATTGAATCCTCGGAGTGGGTTTCACCTGTTGTTATTGCCAGACGTGATAATGGAAATATTCGTTTATGCATTGACCTTAGACATCTTAACAATAACATTCTAGTTGACCAGTTTCCATTGCCTCGCATCTCCGAGATGCTTTCATCTGTCAAGGGTGCTAAGTTTTTCTCATCCATTAATCTATCTATCACTCCTGTAGGGTGTTACCAGTACAAAAGAATGCCTTTTGGACTTGCGTCCACCGCTGCAGTTTTTCAGCGCTTAATGCACTCTTTATTCAGTCATCTCGATAATGTACAGTGCTTTCAAGATGATATTCTTTTGTACGGTAAAGATAAAGCTGAACACGACACTTTTCTCTACAAGGTTTTGGAAATTTTGGAATCCAGGGGTCTCACTGTTAAATTTTCTAAATGCAAGTTTTCTGAAACCTCTGTGTCTTATCTTGGTCATGTTCTATGTTCAGATGGTGTAAAACCCAAACCTGAGCTAGTTGATGCCACTCTTTCGGCACCTGCTCCTAAAAGTAAGGATGATTTTCGTTCTTTTTTAGGTCTCACTGAATTTTACGCTAAGTACATTAAAAACTTTTCATGCAGGGTTTTTCAGATCAGACAACTTCTAAAAAACAAATCCAAGTTCTTTTGGTGTTCTGATTGTGATAAAGAATTCAAAGATGTCAAATCTGCTATTGCTGAAGCTACTTCCCTTTCAGGTTTTGACCCCAATCTTTTAAGCATTCTCACGACAGATGCCAGTTCTAAGGGTTTGGGTGCAGTTTTGTCCCAGAAACAAGTTGAGGGTGGTGAAGTCATAATTGCCTATGCTTCAACATTCCTTACTTCAGCTGAAGAAAAGTTTTCCGTTATTGAGAGGGAAACTTTGGCTGTTGTTTGGGCCTTGAAACATTTCAGAGCTTTTGTCTGGGGTAAAGAGTGTCACATCAGAAGTGATCACAAACCTTTAGTTAATCTTCTCACTACTGATGGCATGATTAAAGCGTCTGCACGCATTGCCAGAATGTCTATGCGCCTTCAAGATTTTGTTTACAAGATTTTTTACGTTCCAGGCAAGGACAATGTTTCTGCTGATTTTTTATCTAGGATGACTTTGAGAATTAAAGAAATTTCTACCAATTCTTGGGATGACTACCACATTGCTTTAGTCCATGATGAAGGTATTCCCTGTTTCAGTAAGCAAGTTTGGTTGGATTCTTATTCTGAGGATCTAGTGGTACAGAGAGTTTTGACCTCCATCAACAATGAGTGGCCTTGTAAAATTCTTTTGAATCCTGATTTAAGGTGTTTCTGGGAAGTTCGCAATGAGCTTTCCTCTGCGGATGGTATTCTTTGGAGGGGTGATAAAGCTGTTCCTCCTGTCAAACTTAGAGATTCCATTGTTAAATTATGCCATGAGGGGCATTGTGGAATCGTTAAGACTAAACAGACTGTTAAGAATAGTTTCTGGTGGCCTGGTCTCGATATTTTTGTGGAACGTATTGTTAGAAATTGTGTAATTTGTGCCAATGCTGACAAGTCTCTCAAAACTTTGCAACCTAATATGTCTACTCCTTGCATACCGAATGGTCCCTGGGAAACTATTGCTGTTGACATCATGGGTCCCATAGGACAAGAATCCAAGTACATTATTTCTGCCATCGATTTTTTTTCTAGGTGGCCTTCCATCAAGGTTGTGGACAAGATTGACACTGATACAGTTTTGTTTTTTTTGGATTCTATTTTTACTGAGGAGGGTTTACCTATCCAGGTGATTACTGACAATGGTGTTCAGTTTCTTTCTCACAAAGCTCTTTTTTTTTTTAAAGATTAGGCATTAAACATCGCACAACTTCTCTTTACAATCCCAGTGGCAATGGCATGATTGAGCGTTTTAATAGAGTGCTCAAGGGTGCCATACAGTCGGTTGGTATTGAGGATAGTAAATGGGAGTGGCAGGTTCTTAAAACTGTTATGACTTATCGCACCACTTTTAATGACATGACTGGATGTACTCCTTTCGAAATTATGAGGGGCAGATTGGCTAGGACCAAAATTAACCCCTCATGGTTGGCTCCGAGCACTTCTTCCAACCTAGATTTGGATATTGTTAAACAAAACATTCATGAAACTCATATCAAATATAAGTGTTCCTTTGATTGCAAAAGAGGTTAAAAAAACTTTACTGATATTTCAATAGGTACTTTAGTTAAAGTTAAGAAACCTTGTAAAGTCAAAAAGGGTGTTAGTCAGTTTTTCGGTCCCTTCGAAATCACTAAAGTGTTGAAAAATGCTGTTATGTTAAACGATGGTAAAGTTTGGAACCTTAAACGCATTGCTGTTCTTAAAAGTGACAAAGATATTTATCTTGACTCTTCCTCTCCTGTAAAGGGCAACTGTTTGGATGACGTGGACTCTTCCTGTGGAGATTTAGCAAGTCCTCAAGAGGTTTCCTCTTCTTGTCCTCCTCCCGAGGAGTCTACATCCTTCAACGTTGGTCCTACTGAGGTCAATTGTGATGTTTCTGCTTCCTTAGGTAAGAGAGTCAAAAAGAAACCTTCATGGATGTCTGATTATAATTCTTAATTGTTTTTTGTTTTTTTTGTGTTTTCTTTTATGCATTTTGGGGGGGAAGGTGTGTAGTGTTGTGGGTTACTCGGCTCGAGCTGCCTTGTACTATGTGGGTAGGCTCGAGCTGCACTGTTCTACGTGTGTTGATTCCATTTGGAATATTGGGGGAATTGTCAGTTGCTTTCCTTACCTGTTGCTGGACAGCTGCTCCTTTCGTGGGTGGTGTTTCTTCCGTATTAAAGAACCTTACTCTACTTTCTCGAGAGTCTGGATCCTACTTTACAATCAGGTGTGTGGGGGGCCTAGCCGCTCTGGATGTGTGTTCCCCTGTGCCCTTTTTGTGAACTGCTGTGTCAGCAGGCTGCAGTGTCACCGATGCGTGGGCGCTCCCCCTCTCCAGTAGGTGTTGGGATGAGCAATGCGATGAGAATCTTCCCCCTCTAGGTGGCCCTGTGCTCTGTCTCTTTCTCTGGTGGCTCTGAAGTGGATCTAACCTTCCAACCCAAATCTTTCATCTGGGTGCGGAGGTAGCCGGCTCTCTCAGCTCGCTGAATGGTGCCAGAGCTCCTATAACTGAATTAGTACTCTTGCTGGCATCCACAGCAGCCAGGTTGTGTCCCGGGCCTGCTCCTTGGGGGCCTGCGGCCTGTGCATCGTTCGCCATCACATACACTGGAATCAGGTCTGTTTGGCCCTGGTGGCTCTGGATGTGTGTCCCCTGTGCTCTTTTGGTGAACTGCCATGTCACCGATGCATGGGCTCAGTGAGGCCCTCTCCCTCTCCAGGAGGCGCGCGCTGGCATGAGCAGTGTGATGAGGGTCATCCCCCTCTAAGTGGCGCTGTGCCCCCTTAGCGCTGTGGCAGACTTCCCCTGCTAGAGGTTGCAGTGTGGGGGTGTGCCGTGCAAATTCCTCCCTCTAGGTGGTTCTTTCGTTTTGAAGAGGCAGCAGAGGCGCCCCGCCCCTCTCGCCACGTGCCCAGCAATCATTCAGGCCACTTCCCAGTCCTGTGCACAGGGGCCGGTGCAGCCTCTACTGCTGCAGGAGGAGCGCAGCACCACGGAGGGTCTAGGTACTGCGGGCTGCGACTAACGGTCCGCCCACATCAAAGTGTGCTGGGGTGAATGTCTGAGACTGCTAGGGAGGAGCGTAGGCCAAGGCCTGCACAGCGCGTGCAATGAGGACGCAGGTACTGCTATACTGGACTGACCCTGTGCGGTCAGTCCCCATTTATTTAACACCTCGGCCGCGCCCGGCTAAGGTCGTGCGTGCTGACATCAGGGTGTTCTGTATCCGCCGGGTGGCTCACTCCACATATTAACCTGTCTTTCACATCGATGAGGGGAGCAGATCAAGATTTGGTGGAAGTGAAACAGTGATACCTGGTTTCCAGAACCAGAGCCTATCCCCATGTTTGTAAGTTGTCTGAGCAACCATTATGAATATAAGTTTAGCCATAGACTAGTCATGTACTGTTGATTTATTTTGCCATTTCCAAGGTCCCCATACCAAAGCATACCACTCTGTGCCCACACGTCCATCCAGTTGGAGGGGCGGAACGTGTCTGCACCTGCCCGCCCGGGACTGGCTGTGCCTCCTGCGGGGTACTGCGAGGTCCCCTCGCAAGAAACAACAGCCGCTCAGTGCTGCCAGGCGCCTGGTCTTACTGCCTGCTTCGGCCCCTGCTCACTCGCACACTTTCCTCTTCGAAAAAGGCGACGCTTCTGCCGTGCAGCCGAAAGTCTCTCACGCAGATGAGTTTAACTTTATTTTGCCACAAAACAGGCTGCGTGCGGGTTGCATGTTATGCTGTGATATAATTGTTTAGACACCGATAGTGTGTTTCTCTTACCAACCTGTTGTGAGAACGGCATCTACAGTATCACACCGTGCATGCAGACCTCTAACAACAACGTTGTAGCTGTTGCTCCAAAGAATATTCTTCGTATTTTACTTGCAGCTCAGGATTTCGTCATTTCTGATACTCCCATTTTATTGCAAGACTCGGGCCTCAATAATGACTACTGCTTCATCATTTTAAACTTTAGCAGCAAAGAAAATCAACCTGGAAGTGCCATCCAACGTTGCCGCTTTTTATTAAAACAATGTAAGCCACTGAACATACTAGCTCTAGTCCTAATTGTAAGGCAAACTGATGAGATCGCTGCATAAAATAATCCCACAGAGCCGACAACTTTTGGAGCAAAAGTAGTTTAATCCGCAATCCAGCCTTCATGTACAATTACGATCCAGAAAGCGATTCCTAGTGATCCTTCCCCATACCCTTTTAAGTTGCAGTATTTGTAAGAAGCTTGCGCGAGCTTGCACATACACATTGATATGTAACACTAATTATGACCTAACAAAGAGCACACTATTCCAAAGCCACTGCACCCTTTAGTTAGGTCCAGGATGCTCAGGCCCCCTGGAATTGTGCGGCCAGAGAGGGCCAAATTATGCGGCAGGCTTAAGTAAATTATGCAGCAAGAAGAAGGGCACAATGCAGCACGTTTTGTAGCAAGCTGGCTCTGTATATACTAATCCACTTCCTGATCCTCACACTAGGCCGGCTGAGCACGAATCACATGGCCGATTCCCGGTGGAGCTGCTCCGACAGCTATAGGGGAGATTGGCTCTGGCACACCGCTATGGCCGTCACCTACCCAGCCGAACTTCGGACATATGTCTCGTCAGTTTCTCCGCTGCTGTCTCCTTCCTGTGGCCTCCCAACTCCCCTTGATCTTTTTTTGATCTTGATTTTCTTGTTCGCTAGTAACTCCTGTCTTGACTACGTAATCATGCTGTAACTAATTAGAAATTTTTGTAACTTGTAACATGCTGTTTCCTTATGTAAAGCACTCTGATACCTCTGGGTCTAGCCAGCACTATATGAAACTCAAATAAATAAATAAAATAAATAAAGCATAAACTAAAGGAAAAAGATAAACGGGTCTTTGCCTCTATAGAATAAACATTATCAATGATTCAGACACCATTTTTTACACTTGTCCTCTTTCATAAAATTCAAGGTAAGTGCTGCTAAAAATCCATTCTAACTAGAATGAGGTGAGTGATGACATTTTTTTTTAAAAACAGAAACGTAATTCTGAGCTTTGAATTGCATCTGCCATAATTGCTTGATGAATTTCTTGGTAAATATTAAAAGAAAAAAATCCAACACAATGGGTTTTAATAAAACTCTTTTTGATTGATTTTCCTAATTGCGTTCTTAGGTGACCGGGGCCTGCAATTTTCCACCAGAAATGTTTTATCTATTCACTTACAACAATAGAGAGAGTCTTGTTATTCGGTCGACTGAAAAAATATAAAAAGACGAACACATGAAAGAGACGGATGCTTTACCCTGGTCTCTCGCTTTCTCAGAACTCGCATAAACATTTTCTATAAAACAACATGTTTGAAACAATGTACATATTTCAATTATTTAGTTCAGGTCGAAGGTTCCTCACCAGTGCGAATGGTGCCAACATATAACAGGCACTGGTAAAGCCAATAGGTCTAGAGTTGCGTGGCAGTTTCCCGGTTTTTCAATGTTTTTTTACATTTCTTGCATGTTTCTCATTCCAAAAAACATTTTAAAAAATGGACGCACACATGCACATACATCTTCAGACACAGGCAGCAGTTTTTGAATCTTTTTGTAATTAACTTTTACTGAAACTTTCAACGATGGTCGACCATCCATGCAAATACACAATAGTCTTTGAATGTTTTTGAATACGGCTGGCCATTTTGGAATGGGTTGAAGGGCCATTCTTAAACAAGCATTTGCAATGCAATCAGTTTCGCCTTTCAGACCTTATATGTATTTAGCTATGCAGCACATTAGCCTGGGTGCTGAAACATCTACTGTTCTGTAACATGGAGGGAAAGTAAGCACCAAACTGCCTGAAACACCAGGTATGGGAACACATGGAGAGAAATATTGCCTTTCAGCAGGAAATGGTATAGTCCAAAGCTCTGTTTTTAATATAAATCAGGTCCTCGGCGGTCGTATCACTGAAAATACAAGATTTGAAAAAAATATTGTCTACGGGTGCTCGTGGAAGACAATTTCTATGAACTGGAATCTAGAGAATGCTAAAGTCATTCTGGTATTTTACTGACCTCTGCTGGTCGTCTTCCATCAAGAAAGGTAAATAGAGGCAGTTGCCAGAAAAATTTAAAAAAAGAAAGTCCCTCAGCAGAAAGCAATTCTGGTATTTTACTGACCTCTACTGGTCGTTTTCTATCAAGACAGTTAAATAGAGGCAGTTGAACAAGCAGAAAGCAATTCTGGTATTTTACTGACCTCTACTGGTCGTTTTCTATCAAGACAGTTAAATAGAGGCAGTTGAACAGAAAAAAAAGTCCCTAAGCGGAAGCAGACAAGTCCTAGGGCGGATCTCCAGAGCCCACAAGGTACATACACATATAAGTATATAGGAATACAAGCTTGGACAGTGGAACCCTACAAAGAACTAGCACCTGACCTGCTATCCCTATTTATTATGCATATATTGGGAAGTACCCAAGGTTGTGTGTGCACACAGTTAGCGCACCCACTGTCATGGTGCAATCCAATACTGGAATTAACAATGTCTAACAAGAGCAAAAGGTGCACTAAAAGGTAAGCAATCACACAGCAAATTATCAGATCCGTGTCCAGAGTTGTTTCTTCAAATTCTTCGTTTATTCAAAAGGTAAAACCAATCAAGTTGAAATGAACAGCCGACGCATTTCGTCCAAACAAATGGACTTCTTCAGGGCTGTAGATTAACAGATATATATACACACATCAATATGATACAAGATAAAAGGGCATTAAAAAGAACATGACACTTTACAATATAACTGAAACAATAAGAACATAACGACAGGGCTGCTATATACATAGGTTATGACAAATTAATAGCCACACATACAATAACTCACCAAGACATAACACATAGCAACCATATATTTACTACGAATGTCCATAAATTTACATATATAACTGTATCATATATTAAAAGCGGCATCTATATCCCCCTAAAGAAGGAGGAATTAGAAAAGGAGAAAGAATAAAAGAGTCAAGAGAGGTATGAGAAATACCCCTGTGCAAAGAGCATCACTACAGGGATATAGATAAAAGGACAATCATGAGAATTAAAGAAAAAAAGAAGAAGAAACAATAAGCAACCAAATTAACCCAACGGAGAGACAGCCGTGAGCGGTCGATACTAACGTGAGTTCTTCAGTGTCAATAGTCAGGAGAAGAGCCAGAATGTATAGTCAATAATACCCACCATCAATAAGGCACTCCTAACATGTAGCATCAAGGTGTCTGTGATGGATGAAATCAGCAAAGAAATAGGCAAATCCCGTCCACTCTAACTAAGCAAGAAAAGAAAGTAACATGACTCAGTAGCCCCCTAAGACATGTAAATTATATAACTGGGTGAGGTGGTGTTTTGACAAAAACATCTTAAATACTCACTTATTATGAGAGAGAAGTACGCTTCACGTAAGTGAAAAGAGCCAGAACCAAGATAAGTCCAGGTAATGATATTCAATCAAACACACAAATGTAAGGTAGACCATATAATAGGGGATATCAAAGGTTCCAACCTATAATGAAAAAATTAATAGTAAGCAAACCGCTTTTGGCAGGTAGTGGTATATCCGATTCCCTAGCAAAATAGGTCAGCAATGTTAAGCAGCCATATCCACGAATGAAAACACAGTGTTCAGTCATAAGCATGGGGCAATCTGGTAACCAAAAATGTATAAATGATTCCGGGAATACTAAGGACGGTCAGATGAACATTGATAACCATGTCGTATTCAGAAATTCAGGATCGCAGTAAAGAATAAACGTTAACTGTAAGTAGCTTCTTGGAACTGTTAGTTTTCTCTAAAATAAGTAACTAAAATAATAAAAGGAAAATTCAACAGCACAATTCTCTTTTCTATTTCTTTTCTTCCCTCTTTTCTTCTTTTTCTTTCATCATTCAATGATTCTTTTTTCTTCAGCTCTTGACAGTTCTCAGTTATTGTTTCAGCATTTCTTGGCTCTTTGTCACCAGCTTGCCATCAAGGTGGCTCATACAGTTCAAGCCTCGCATTACACAGTTCATTCAATGTGGCATTCTGTACTTTTTCCATGCATTTTGAACACTCAGGTGTTGAAAAACTCTGACAGAGCACCATCAATTCTTTGCACGTTTTCAATCCAAGCCTTTCACTTTTATTTTCACCTTGTTCAGATTCAGATGTTTCAGCTAGGGGTGCAAATGATTTTTCAAGGGACCACTGTAGACGTTTTGGATACCCTTTCAGCCAGCTTTTTCCTACCTCCACTCGTAGGCCCACTGCACTAATTTCTTCTTCAGAGGCTGCACCTGACTCATTCACCCTTTTGACACCGCTTTCATCTGAGCCAGTTTCCACTTTTTGCTTTTCCAGTACAGTTTGCTTTAGTGCTGCTTCACGCTCTATGTGTTCCCTTACAGCTTGACTGACCCTCTTCTGTGGACTTTTGACCACTGCTGGCATCTCTTCTTGAAGAGGAGCTGTTTTATCAAGGGGACACGGGACTATACGTGTATGAGAGGCATGCACCCAATTTTGAAGGCCACCACATTTCACAACAGTCTTTGCCAGGATCATTTGAAACAGGCCTTTCCATTTCACAGCATCTCTCAGATCAAAGATTTGGCACCATCCATTATCCATTATGCAGATCTTGTGTAGCAGCTGCAATCTGGTGAGAAACTGCATGCTCCACATCAGCCAGACCTTCACAGCAATGGCTAGTCTTTTTATCTGTGGTTTTCACAAGTGCATTTGCATGTACATATTCAAGCCACTTCAGTGATGCTGAGACACAGTCTTTTGCAAAGTGAGACTCTGTGCTGTCTTTGTGTTGCTTTATTGTACTTGAAACTTCAGGCAGATAGCTACAATCCAATCTTTGTCCAGCCTGTGGTTCTGCACACATCATCTTTGAGACCTCATTTCAGAGAAACTGGCAATCTATACCTGGGCATCAGTCTTTGCAATAACACATTTGCTACTATGCAGTTGTCATTTTTCTCAAAATCTGTTCTGATACAACCTAGGTGTTCTGTCTCTGAAACATTTTCTTGTACCTCTTTTAATTCTTTCCAAGTGTAAGTTATTGACATCAACATTAGATAAACAGTATTCTTCTCAGATTCACATGTGAAAATTCCATTGAATGGATAGGCTAACAGGACACAATATTGTACAACTGAATTAGCATTTCTCTCTCCCATGACAATAGTGACTCCCATTTGAGCAGCTATTTTGCATGTTATGGTAAGGGCAATAAATTTTGAATTTTGGGCTGAGGTAACTACTGAAAGCCATGAAGCTTTGACAACATAATGTATAAGGAGCACAGCATGTGTTGCTCCTAATGTGTCATTGTTACCTTTCAAACATGGGCCATCTACAAAATGGACATTGTTGGGCTCAATCAGACGTTCATCATTAAAGTCTGACCTTGGCTTCATGCATAGATTTATGACACCTAGACATTTAGGTTCAGTTTCATCACAAACAATTTCATTTGCTGGCTGTAAGCTCAATACATTTGAATTTAGACATTTCTTGGTCACAGTATTTTCCCAAAACAACTCCACAAAGGAAGGAACTATTTCAGTAATTGGAAATTCCATCATTATATTCTCACTCTTTTTATGACTGACATTTACCACAGCTACTAAATTAAGGCAGCTGGGCATTTCTGTGACGTTGGGGTCAAGGGTCATTGGGAAATACGTCACAGACTTTTGAACACATTCATGTTTTTGAACAGGCACTGAGAGAGCGCAGCCCTCCCTCTCACTGCACATTGGTGTATTTTCTTTTAAATAAACTTGCATCCCTAGTGCCGCGGCGCGACACTTTTTCTCTTTCAACTCTAGGAATCCTTTTGTGCAATTGTTGTTCAATGAAAGGGGATCAGACACATCTTTGTGTGTCAGCCTCAGTAAAGGCTTAGCCACTAGGGAAAGGTTTGGTGACCACTTACTACAGCAGCCAGCCATTCCCAAAAACATCCTGGCTTCTTTCTGAATTTGAGGTGGATTCATCTGGTGAATTACTTCCACTCTCTCTGGTAACACCTTTCTAACTCCTTTTCCAATTATGTTTCCCAGACATTCATCTTCTTTTTGACAGTACTCCTGACTATCCTCATGCAATGGCACTATGACATGAACTTGGAAAAAATCAATAACAGTAAGCCATTCTTCAGCACATGAAATGTGAAAAAATATGTTGGCTGGATTCGGTACCATAGGACAACGTGGAAAGGTTATGCTTCTAATCTCCTGCACTATTCTGTTCTTTTCATTTAGTTTCTGTAAACCTGTGATCAGAAAGTTACATACACTTCCAATCAATTCCATCAAAAATCCTTTACTCAGTTTATCTCCAATTATGAGTAAAATTTCTGCAACTGATGGTGTTCTTAAATACATGTCATCTGGTTCTAATTTGAATAAGACATGTTCTGCACGTATTATTAATCTGACATTTGTTTCTGTGAACTCCCTTACTTCTGTATTCTCTATGTTTTCCAAATCAGAGGGTAATTTTTCAACTGTCATTTCTGAAAACAATGCTACAGCTGTCTCTTGTTGGGCCATTTTAAACTGTACATCCTCATCAGGAATCTGATATTTAACATCATCTGGTGTATAGTAATCTGTCCTGTTCAATTTGCAAAACAAATGTTTTCCTGCCAGGCCTGTGTCACAAACAGCAAATTGGTTACTTTTCTCAAATGGGCCTATTTTTGCTGCAACCTTCTCTAAAACTGGGTTTGTAATTTCTCTTTTTGAAACTCCTACAACTAAGGGGCCGATTCCGATTCGGGCCGGAAATCTCTCCGACCGAGCCGGACCCGGAGAGATTTCCGACCGAATCGGACCCGTGCAGCCCGACCGAACGAGTACGATGCGTCCGTATGCTAGGGTACTCGAGTCGGTCGGACTCCCATTGAAGTCAATGGGAGCCGGTCGTACAACGCGTACGCGGGCTCCAATTGCCTCAATGGGTGCGAGGCGAACAAGGGCGCCCCCTACAGCGGGTACGCGGCGAAGCGAATCGCGCCGTACACGCAC
This sequence comes from Calotriton arnoldi, assembly GCA_963921515.1. Classification (NCBI taxonomy): domain Eukaryota; kingdom Metazoa; phylum Chordata; class Amphibia; order Caudata; family Salamandridae; genus Calotriton; species Calotriton arnoldi. The sequence goes on from CAWUFW010001434.1 coordinate 1,457,370, forward strand.
AGGTTGGGGGACCAATGTGTGCGACTCGCGTGGCTACTCGTACAGGGGGGTCCGACACGGACCCCCGAAGTACGGCTCCGACTGCTCTTTCGAGCCGGACGGCGCGTGTCGGTCGGACTGCTCGCGGCGCGCATCGTACTTACCCGGCCGGGGAACGTCTCCATTGCGCGGTGCGAGTCGTGTCCGAGCGAGTCGGTAGGTGCGGGTAGACCCGGGAACGAGTCGGTCGGAGCGGTTGGGACGCCCGAACGAGTCGGTCGGCGAGTCCGCATCGTACTCGCTCGTCCGGACGCGCGTACGGATCGGTCGGGAAATAGGGCTCCGAATCGGATCCGGTTATGCCGAATCCGATTCGGAGCCCTACCGGCCGAGATCGGAATCGGCCCCATAGTCTGGACCTTTCACTGTTTTCACAATGGACTTGGTAATGTCAGAATTGTTAGAGTTAAAACTCTCATTTTCAAATACAGCAACCTGTTGAAATGGGTTCTGATTTTGTTTCTGGACAGAATTCACATTTGCTCTGGACAACTGATTTAAATTAATTTGAGCATTTTCCATATTTTGTGGGAGCAACTGGGCTTGAAAAACTCCTGTCATTGGTACCTGTTTCTGAACTGACATTTGCATTTGCTGAGCTGGCACATTTTGTACCTGCATTTCTCTCTGGGTTTGCGCATTTCCATTTACTGCATCATGTTTAAATTTACATTTCTTCTTCCAATGCTCAAATCTGTTATAAAGATGGCAAAAGGACACTTTTTCCAGCAGTGCAACATCCATACCTGAATTTGAATAATCCAAAACACCTTTACTTTCATCCTGTGAAACACCAAATCTCCCTTGAGCACCTTTTACTTCTGCTTGTGAAACAACACCTGGTAACTCACTTTCTTTCACTGCAAACAACTGATTCTGAAAACTTTTCTGTGCAAACCTTCTCTGTACCGTCATAGGTTTTTCCTCAAACTCTTTCTGCTTCATTCCTTGTCCAGCACTATAGTACACTTCATTCTTCAGAATCCCATCTATCAGCTTTCTTTGTAAGCAAACCAATACTTGCTGTACATGCACACTGATCTGATCAGAGAACATTAAACCAATAACCAACTGAGTCACAAAGAATCTCATGCCACTGGCATCAGGACATTCTCTCCCACAGTGTTGTGGAAACTCTAGACACACACTTTCACAAAACTCATGAACCAATTCCTTTAGCTCTTGTGTGATTCTTTTAATCTGTACCCAATTAACATCCTTTGCTGGCCCTCTGCCCTTCAGAAAAGTAATCACTGCTTCATTTTTCTCCATAACAGCAGAAAATGATGGTGCATTCATGCAAAGAATTTTCATTGTCTACTCACCTGGCCCTTGCACAACAACTTTAGATTCAAACCACGATTCAGTCTGCATGGCAGTGTCACAGAACATTTTCAAATTAATACACAACTCCTTTAACATTTCAACAAATCCATCAACTTGTGGGTACCACAGCATAGGCTTGTCTCTCATTTTTGGGAATGTGTTCAGAAATGCTGCAAGTTCACTTTTGTTCCATGGCACATGAACATGCACTTCTCCCACCATTTCTCTCAATGAGTAAGCAAAAGCTTCTCCCTCATCCTGTTTATTATTTTCCTCAACTAGATCTGGTGGTTTCTTTTTCTTATCCAGTTTCCTTGCTAGGTCTGGTGGTTTCTTTTTCTTCTCATGTTTTCTTGCCCACTCTCCTAATTTCTCAAACCCATTGCATTTGAAAATATATTTAATTATTTATGCAATGTGTAATTGCATTCCTGAAGAACTCATTGTCTCATTTGCTTCATCATCCACATGTACCCTGAAACTATTCTGCAATGGAAAACTTCCTGAAACATCAATTTCATATTTTGAGCCAAATCAGTCAGTCTATCATGTGTAGTTACTGCACATGTAGTTGTTTCCTTGCTCAGGGAAATTAATTCTTTTTCCTGACACTGGCTCACATTTTCATGATTTAAACAGCAGGGACTGTTAATTTCTTCATGTTAAAATTTTAAATTTAAAACATTAAGCTGTCTCTCTTTTTCAGGGTCTGGGTTAATTTGTTTCCCCATACTCTCTACCTTTTCAATCACTGCTGCTTCCTCAAAGCAGGTTAGAGAAATCCCATCTCCAAATATATTCATTTTATCCTGGGTTGTTGGTGTTGTAAAGACCATTTCCCCCCACTTTTCAACGCTTGGACTGTCTGTGGTAGTTTCTGTTCAATAAACTGTGAATTCTGAGATTCTGAAATAAACCCTGACATAATTACTCCTTCTGCAACTCTTTGAACTTTCTGAGTAGGGACCATATTAATTAGGACAGTCACAATTTGTCTAGGCACTGCCTCTGCATCTGCAGCTTGTAGTATTTGTACTGAATCAGTCACATTTGAAGCAGTAACACCTGGAGATATCACTGTCAGTGCTGAATCAACAGGTAGTGGGTCAATCTGAAATGTCTGCACAGTTTTCTCAATCTGTGATTCTCTCTGTTCAACCGCAGCAGTAGCCACTGTAGTACTTACTGGTACAATATTATCAGTATTTTTAGTGGGGACCACATAAAGTGGTGGACACTCAGTTAATAATGCATCCAATATTTCATCCCCTGAATCATTATTTATTTGAAGCTTTTTGTCATCTTTAATTCCCGTCTCCTGTATCTGGTGCTTTACCTTTTTATCCTCACTTTCTTTGTCTCTTGCTGTCTTTTCCCACATGCTTAAAGCTTCAAACTGTGCAGCTCTAGATGGTGTCTTTATTTCACATAACGCTTCCCTTAATTTGTCAATAATTTGCAATTCAAAAGTACCATCTTTTGGAAACCTCAAAGTACCCTCTTTTTAGTAATCTTGCACCATTGGTGACGCCACATACATGAATTTTGTCCCAAATTGGTAGACATAAAATGCACAGGTGTTCCTTCAGGAAAAACAAATTTTTCACTTTACCTCCCAACAGTTTCTTAAAACCTTTAAACAATTTAATTTCTGCAACAGTTCAATGCAATTTCTTTTCTTCAATGCTGTCAGTTTCAATTTCAGTCAGTTTAACTCCTACTACTGACCCTCCCTTCACAAACAGAGCTCACTACACACCCGCTGCCTTGTCCAATGCCAGCGCGGCCTTTTGTGACGTCAGTATCACTCCTTCTACTAGCCCTCCCTTCACAAAATCTTACGGCAATATTTTTCTGAGTTTTCTTAATCAAAATTCTGTTAGTAACGAGGAAGAAGGAAGATGGCGGACTAGTGCCGCCTCGTCTCGCTGCACCGTGAAGCTCCTGGCTGGCTACCCCAGTAATTTTTCATCGTTTCAGAGCGGCAGAAGCCGTGCTATGAGGCGCCTACTTACCTAACGGGTGATGCGTTTGGAGACACATTTTGCTGCCCCCCATGCGTTGTGGCTGACTCAGTAACGTAGATGCTCGGACCCGAGTGCAATCTCCGGCGGTTTTGGCGGACATCGCGGTGGGTCTGTTGGCGGGTCTGCTGGCTGTCCGGCCCCTGCAGCTCCTACGGATCGGGGCTCTGCTGGTCGTGCCTGCCTGCTACAGAGTTGGAGCTGAGGAGAGGGATGGCGCCGCCGAAAAACACCCTGAAAGCAGCTCGCACTACAAGGACTGCAGGGCAGCAAGTTCCCCCGCTGGGCGAAGAAGGTTTGACAGCGCCGCACTTCAAGAATGAAGCTAAAGCTGCTTCAAATCGAGTCGGCAGACCTGCACTTCGGCTTCTGGTAGCAGGTAAAGCTGCTGAATTAATTTTGGATGGGGAGCTGGTAGCTCAAACGGCAGATTCAATTGCAATAACATCTATACTATGTAGCACTGAGAAGAAAGGCACACAGCAGGCGGCTACTAAGTACAGACTATCTTTCAAGAATACTGCAGTAGAAGGGGAGTCTGAATCAGATGATGCTGCCGAGTCATCCAGGGTATTGGACCGGGGGGAGACCGTGGAATTAGGGGAGGCCTCGGTTACTCAAGAGGATGCTATCTCAGAAGAAACTGATGTGGTGGCAGGGGTGAGCTAAGGTTAATGGGTCTGATGTTAACGGCGAGAGCCCAAGTACCATTTCCCAGAATTGCAATGTGTCTAGTCTTGAGGCGGATGGAAATGGTTCCCAAAGCGTACTAAGTGGACAAGACATTATCCCTATGCTCCTTGATTCGGGCACTAAATCAAAAAATAAGAACTTAACCATATCTGATACTATGCCTAAGGCCATGATTAGAGGGAAGAACCGACGGGACCTACAAAAGACCTTTAATACCACTATTGGGAACAAAAATAAAAACAACAGTAAAAAAGATCTTAAAATTGCCAAACCTCGTAAGAGATCGATGGATTTGCATGGGTCTAGCTGGTACAATAGCTCTGGAACTCGCCGGGGAGGTGACATGGAGAGTAGCCCGCTAAGAAAATGGGTTCAAGCCAAGGGAGAGGTTAAGGCACTGATTTCTCGCCTATCGGGCTCTGGCCCCTGCTTGAAAAACGGGCAATGTGCGGAGAACATTGTGAATAATGAAAATAGCGAGAACAGCGAGACTACTGGGGAACAAGTGGTACACCTAACTAATTCTGTGGACTACTCTAATGGGAACAGCTTAGAAAGCACGCCTGCTCCCAATGAAGAACCAGGCGACAAGATCAAGCAAACCTCACTAGATATGGCATATGGGACAGAGGAGCAGCCCCCTTCTAAAGAGCCGTCTCTCACAGTAATATTGCAGGCTTTACAAGAACAACGACAAGAAGCTCAGGACCATCATGCTCAGATGAGAGCGGACTACCTGAGTATTCAGGCATCACTGGATGAGGTGACGGGTACAGTGGCAGGAATTACAAGAGATATCGTCGAGCTACAAAGCAGGGTTGTAGAGACAGAAGAGTCAGTTACGACTATAGCAAAAACTGTGCAGTCTCACGATTTACAGCTCCTGGCTTGTCAAGCCAAAATTGAAGATTTAGAAAACCGGCAACAGCGAAATAATCTAAGATTATTTGGGGTTCCGGAGGGTAAGGAGGGCGCAGACCCCCGAGCATTTGTTGTTCAACTTCTTCAAAAAGCCTTCCCGGATCTGTCTGATTGGGACTGGGACTGCCAGGTTCAAAGAGCACATAGGCTGCCTATAGCAGTGCAGAGACCCAATTCCCGGTATCCTCGGCCCATCCTGATCTTTTTGGGAACTTTTTGTTAAGACAGGCATTGTTTTTAAGGCCCGGCCTAATTCTCTAGTAGGGGTTGACTCTTTATCGGTATTTTTCAGATCTGATTTGAGTCGTGCTACAATGGAGAAAAGATGGAAAATGAGACAACTCATCGATCCATTTAAAGCTGTAGGGGCTCAAGTATTTCTACAGGAGCATGCTAGATTGAAAGTCATCAAAGATGGGCAGCCACAATTTTTTGTTATGGACCTGGAGGCTATGCAAGCATTAAGCAAATGGCAAACAGCATGAACACTTGGCAGGACTGATTGATCTAACAAGAACTGATGAGTCTGACAATGCCTTATATTTTGAGTTTCTGGCTAGGGGAATAGGGAGGAATAATCCAGAAGGGTATAGAGATGGGGTTTGGGTAGCCTCTGTGGCGGCTTAGGGTGTTGTTTGTTCTTATTTCACTCCTCTTTTTCTTTTCTTACGGCTGTGGGGGGCTAGCTGGGGTAGGCTTTGCGGGACACGGAGACGTTAGCTGCCATTTTCAGCGGCAGCTTTTTGGGGGAGGGTGATTCCTTCTTTAGGAACTGGGAGGGTGGGGGAGGGTTGCTTTTGAGGGGGGTGCGGATGGGCACTCCTGGGAGGGTGAGGGGCATAAAAAAAAGAAAAAGTAGAAAAGAAGGTTTACAGTCTTTTTGTTTTGGTGGTGGGAATATGGGGGCTACTATCTTTTTCTGCTTTGAGGTCTCTCGATTATATCAATGGCTATGGCAATGATTAGGTGTCTATCTTGGAATGTGTCTGGACTGAATAGAGGATCTAAAAGGCAATTAGTACGGGAAGAGCTTAGAGCTTATAAACCTCACATAGTACTTTTAACGGAAACGCATTTAGCGTATAAAGACCGTGGCCTTCTCAATCAACTGGGATTCCAGAATATAATATGCACTTCACAAAACACATCTATCAGGGGGATGGCTATCTTAGTGTCTAAAACATTGGATTGCCAAATCCATAAGGTATTAGCGGATCAAAGAGGGAGGTGGGCTATAGCTCAAATTGAGATTAATAGGTTGAAATATGTGTTTTGTGTATTATACGGCCCTAACATTGACGATCCGACATTATTTGATGATATTTGCTTAGAATTGGTGGGGTGGCAGGGAGCGCTTGTTGAAACGGGAGATTTTAGTTGCGCTATCAACTATGGTATGGATTCTACTAGCCGGCCACTTACTTCTAGAATGCCGAAGGTGAGGGCTTCCATTCTAGAACTAGGGCGATTGCATTCGCTGCAAGATGCGTGGCGCTCTCTATTCCCAACAACATCGGGATACACGTACTATTCTATGCCGCATCGGCAATACTCCAGGATTGACATGGCTTGGATTTCAGATAGCATCTTGTTGAGGGCAGACATGTAGATTTGTCCTAGGATTACATCCGACCACAACCCCATAATACTATCTTTTTTGGCCAACCCTATTCCTAAAATAGCCGATTCCTTTTCTTTTCCACGCTATTTGGTTACGGACCCTGAATATATATTTGGCCTTTATCTCCAAAAAAGTATCAGAATATCTTACAGATAATATTGGGTCTGCCTCGCCATGTGTGGTATGGGATGCAATGAAAGCTTATATCCGGGGAGTCACTCAACAGTTTGTTTGGCAACAAAACAGAGAACGGGAGAAATTAACTAAGGAAGCCTATCAAAGGCTTACCACTTGCGAGCTTCAACATGCGGAGGCTGTCCGATTGCGAAAGGCAGATCAGGACTCTCTGTATGCCTCCCTTGTGGAGCACAGGGCAGCAATCAATAGGGTGCTAAAAGAAAAAGTAGCGGCTTGCTTTATTAAGCATAAGACACTGCAATATGAGTATGGTGATAGAATAGGGAAGGTTTTAGCACATCAGCTCATGGACAGCCGTCTTAAAACTAAGATTAAAACTATTAAAGGCGAGGGAGGAACTTTATACACATGCCCCCAGGAAATTGCGGATCAGATTTCCATCTTCTACCAGCAACTATATTCCCCCGATCCTACACAAGACTTGACTGGTATGCAGAGTTATTTGCAAGAGAGTAATTTACCTATTCTGACAGAAGAGGATTCTTCTCTATTAGAGCAGGAGATTACAGTAGAAGAAATTATGGAATCAATCGGGGGGCTCCCGTTAGGGAAGGCGGCTGGCGAGGATGCTATCCCGGCTGAGTTTTATAGGTGCTGTAAAAGCCTCCTGGCTCCGGTGCTCAGAGATGTAATTGCTCAAGTGGGGGTTACTGGTCAAGTCCCAAATTCATGGAATATGGCCAATATAATTTTTTTCCTAAAAAGGATAAAACTCCAGAGCAACGGGCATCGTATCGCCCAATTTCTTTAATAAATACAGATGCTAAGGTGTTTGCTAAGATACTGGCCACCCGGTTAGCTCCAATGATGGCCAGCCTTGTTTCTCCCCAGCAGCATGGGTTTATTCATGGGAGAGATACGACTGCCCATGTCAACACGGCAGTGGCGGCTTTTGATGCTGCGGGGAAGTTAAAAACTAACATGGGCATGGTCTTATTGGATGCAGAAAAAGCATTCGACCGGGTGGCCTGGGAATATCTTTGGGCAACACTTACCGCATTTGGGGTCAAGGAAAAATTCCGGAAGCTGGTTCGGGCTATGTATTACAATCCTATGGCCAGATTACGATACTCTAATATTCAAACAACTCCTTTTTCCATTCGTTGTGGCACAAGACAGGGCTGCCCCCTTTCCCCCCTTCTTTTTGCTCTCTATATAGAGCCATTCATTCGGGCATTACTGGCTAACAATATGATATGCCCGCTGAATATTGGGCAGCACCCCTTGAAACTCACGGCATATGCCGACGATATTGCTATTTTTTCTGAGGAGCCAAAAGAGGCTATAGAGAGCATTAATAAGGAGGCTAAGAGGTTTGGCTTCTTCTCTGGCTACAAACTGAATAGTAATAAAACCCAAGCCCTTCTTAATTTCCAGCCGGAACTTCCGCTAGAAGGGGCTTGCTCGACTGCTACCTATTTGGGGGTTCGTATTTCGCCTAAAATCGAACTCATTCATTCATTAAATTATGATTCTCTACTTACTGCTATTACTAAGCAACTGAAGTTGTGGCACAAGCTTCCAATAAGCATCTTGGGTAGATGCAACGTCATAAAGATGAAGATACTTCCTAAGTTTCTATATCTATTTAGGTCGATCCCGCTACGAATTCCTAATTCGTTTTTTAGTAAACTGGATGGGGTCTTGAGTAGCTTCATCTGGGGCTATAAAAAATCAAGACGTGCCATCGGATTAATGAAGCTTCCATATAATCAGGGTGCTTTAGACCTCCCTGACTTCAAACTTTATTTTTGGGCTGCTTTTATTGGCCGTTTACGCAGCCTCTTGAATCCTGAGCAAACGGATTTCTGGCACTGGCTGGTTCTTGGTTCAGAGAGCCAGATGTTTCTATACCGAATCAATGATCCTAATTATTTTAAACGCGTACGGTTCAAGACAATTAGAGACTGTGCATATATTTGGCAGGGCATTAAAACCAGGTCTTCTTTATCTCTTATACACAGCAAACTTCCTCTTTGGGGTAATCCAATGTTGCCCGGAATATTTCAGGATGCTACGGCCCATCAATGGGCTAGGTATGGGGTGTACTGTCTCTGTCAATTATATGATTGCAATGGCTTTAAGGCATTTGAGAATTTACAGCTAACGTTTGATATTCCTCAACGGTTGTTTTTTAAATATATTCAGGTTCTGGACTATTTTGTTAGAAACTTAGCTGTTCGGAGTGTTTCTGGTTCAGATATGTGGGAGTGTTTGTATTGCCAGAACCGGCGGGCTATCATTAGTAATGCGTATCAAACTCTCTGCCAGTCTAGATCAGTGGGTTGTGAGAAACTAGCTTCCAGATTGAGCGAGATCTTGAGGGAAAATATTGCTATAGATGATGTGAAGATAGCCTTTAACACTATTGCATGTTCTGTACATTCAGTCAATTTACGATTGCAGCAATTCAGGACACTCTGTATACTGTATTATACCCCGGATAGGATTGTTAGGTGGCCCCAAGGGGGGGTTGGACAGGGAGGGGTCTATGGAGGGACGCGTTGCAATTGTCCCAAATGTGGGCTTTATGCAGCCGACATTACCCACATGTTTGTAATATGTCCTGCTTTAAGTCTCTTTTGGGATAAGATATCAGCAGCTATTAAACTCAGACTGGGGGTTGAATTTATATTCACGACTGCTGAAAAGATGTTAGGTTATAAGGAAGATTGTGGTCGGTATAGGTCTATAATGGCGATCATGTTAGTTGCTGCCCGGCTGGCGGTTGCTAGAGCTTGGATTTCTCCCATACCCCCCACTGTGTTGGAATGGTGGCTAATTGTCAAAGAAACTGGTGAAAGGGAGAAGGCATTAGCTAAAGCAAGGGGAGGCCAAGCCCTGCAAAAATACAGGTCCATATGGGGCTGCTTAGAAGAGCCGTAGCTGTTGTCTCTTTGTGATCCTTCAGACATTTGTTCATTTATAACCATTTCTAATGTATGTTTATATTTTACTGACTTTTATATGTATATTTGGTTGTCATGTTTTAGTAGAATTCCCACCTTCTATTTTATTGTGTTATCTTTTTTTGGCTGTACTTCTTTTTGACAATAAACATTTTTTTTTAAAAAGAAGAAAATTCTGTTAGTAACAACCTAAAACAATGCTACCTTGTCTGCTCCACTAAATAAAGACATAGTCTTCACTTTTCCAAGAAATGTTTTTACACTGCAAGCAATAATAACGACCAGTGCTATTTTTACCCTTCAGACAAGCTCCAGGTGGACCTATTACTTCCCTAGGGATAAAACCAGAATTTCACAAGAGGACTTTTTGGCGTGAAAAGGAGTCTTGCTATTCTCCTGGAAATAAGGCTAGAGCTTCGGAAGTGGACCCTTCACTATTCAGACACTCTACTCACATACGAAATTCCCTAAATATAACACCTACAGCCCTCCGTAGCTTATAGGTATTATTTCAACATACAAAGTACTTCTGCAGTGTGATGTCCTTACCACACTCTTCTTCTGCCTACTTCCAGCAGATTCCTTCCCGGGATTTCTCAGGTATCTACGTACCTGTACTTCTTGACAACATAGAACATAACACTAACTTTTCATGTTAAGAACATATAGTCAATAATTCTGTCCTATGAAATTACCAATTTAATCAATAAAACCATCAAGTCAAAATGAGCAAAAATTCTTCAACAGTCAAAACCCTTACTATTTTTTCAACACTACAAAAAAATACCTTCTAGCACATTAACAACATTTCACAACCCTATTGATACTCACACCACTCCAGCAATCGCCTTCTTGCATTACCTTCCAGTACTGCTTTGCCAGTCTTCAAGTTCTGAGCATTGGAATCATGAATCAGGACTTTTTGAGAATCTGGACATTTTTCTAACTCGGGCAATTATTTTTTAGCGCTATTTAGGCATTAAACTAAACTATGCTTCTTTTGGTGATGGTGTTTAACCTTACCTCTGCTACCAAAAACTGATCCAGCGGTAATTTCACGGTAATTTCTCAATGCTAAACATCATTACCTCTTGTTTACCGCTTAAAGGGGATGGACCTTTGCCACCGTGTGAATCACCATCAGGAGACTTTGCATAAACATGAAAAATCAAATGCAAATAATATTTAAGGCAATAATGAGAGTTGTGAGTAGTTTTAAAGGGTTTTATTTTCTAGTCAAAAGTTAAGTTTCACTGACTCTTTATTCATTAGTCAAATATCAATCAGGTTACAGAATTGAAAAATAGGAAAAAATAGAATTAATACAGAACATATTATAGATTGCATACTAGGCACTCCATAAAGGAAGATAAACCTATTTCTATGTCAGTCAGAAACTCTTAAAGAGCTTAAGAAAATATAATTCTAGAGTGAGTTTTTTCAAGGCTAATCAACAATTAATAATTGTCAAAAAATCTCCCATAAAGAGAAATAAATGCATGAGACAAAATAAGTCTTTGCAAAGCCAGTTAGTCAAAGCATGAAACTTAAAGTTTTAGAATCTAAACCTGTCCAGTTCTATCAGCTGGTCCTCTCTCCCTCGTTCTGCCTGCCTGAGTCCCCAGCAGACGCTGCCCCTCCTTCCTCTTTGGCTTCGCTGGTTCATCTCTATCTCTCTGTGTCAGGAACAGTCATGGCCCCTCCCTTCTCTCAGGCTCCAAAAAAACTGTATGTTCTGCCTTGCGTCCTGCTAAAAAAATAAGCAGAGCCTGCCTACACCTCTCAGCTAGCATCTATTATTTCTATCAAAAATACACGTGACTTGTCTTCGTAGCTTGTCCAATAGGAGCTTCAGAACACATCAACACCCCATGGGCTGACTGGACACGTCATCAATCAGGCGAGTTTTTGTCCTGCCTGAGTCTTGTGCTAGATGACTTCACATCCTGAAAACAATTACATTCTCTGCAACAAAAAGTATTAATTATGCGGAAACAGAGAATACATATTATAAGAAAAATGTGTGCTCTGCAGTTTTTCTTTCTACGTGATGAAGTGAATAAAGCTTTGTTTAAACAACTGCATGGAGATAAAAGTATGCGAAGGTCTTTTTCATGAAGAGAAAACAGGGGCGTAAATTATAAGAAGAGTTCTTTCATGAAAGCTGGGAGGGAAAGAGCACACATTCCATTCTTATCTTCAAGGATAAAGGCTTGCAGTTAGCTGAGCCGGCCCAAGCATATTCAGCCTTTCTACACTGTGAAATGCGTGTTAATTCAGCACAAATATATGCTACTTTGAAAGTTCAAAACACATTTCTAAATTAAATGTACATTCTATAGTGAGGTTAAATCTAGAATAATCACAATTAAACAACCATGATTAATTATTTAAGCATGGTTTTACATGAAAGCACTTCAGACTGAAAGCTTTTGACCAGGCCTCATTCATGTTTTCACTTTGCACCAAAACTCTGCGTGCCATTTTTGAAATGCAGTCTGTCTGAAACTTAAAGCTGAGCAATGCCTAAATCCAGGTGAATTCTGGGCTCCATCAATGCCAATTTACGAATATTGGGTACTTGAAAAAACAACACGATTTTCAATTGACATTTCTGTTTTAGTTATGTAACAGAGGGTAAGGGGCTGCCATTAGGTAGGCCTGGGCGGTAAATTCCGTTCCGCTCGTGGAATTTGCGGAATTTAGCGTTCCGCGGAGAGTGCGGAATTGCCAAAAATTCCGCGCTTCGCGGAATTTTTTGCTTGTTCGCGCTTTCAAAGTGCGTGTTCGCGAGATATTTCCCCCCGAGCAAGAAACCCCATTCACGAACAGGAAAAAAGCATCGCGAACGGGCGGAACAAGCAATTCCGTGTGTTCGCTGAACTTTTGCGTGCTCGCGGAGATTTTTTACCGTTTTGCTGAACTTTGCTTAACGCGACTACGCAAATTCCGCCCACCATGAGGCTTTCGTAACTAAAACCTTTGCTTTTCAACTACTCCCTCAGTTTCATTCTGATATTTGTAGTTTATTTTTAATACCCCTCATTTGTGGTCTGGTATTTGTAGTTTTAATTGAAGAAAAGACTATAGTTGATTGCAACTGCTAATCGAATGCAGTACCTTCTCAGATTAAAAAAGAACTGAAAATACCAGCTGTTATGCCTCCGTCCACGTTTGGTGAGTGTATAAAACATTAGTGTCAATTGAAAATTGTGCCTTTTTTTCCCATGGCTGATATATTCTGTCAGTTTAGTGCTCTCTGAAGATGGCCAAAAAGACCATGTATGCTATTTTCAGTTTACAATAATCTCAATGGCACTGTATACCTACTCCCACACACATGATAGGGGGTGTTGTGTGGCAATAGAGCACACTTAATTTGAAGGGGGTGAGGGTGTGCTTCTATCTGTCTAACATCCCAAGAATGACATCTTCAAAAGAGCACTTCTATGTGAGTGCTTGGACAGTCTACAGTATACAAGCTAATAGCAAGCATTGGCAATGCCAATAGGTCTGTCATATGAATGAAAGTGCATTTTGTGTCGTTGATGGAATGATGGGTTTATGCACTCAATAAGTCATCATGCATGCACTCTGTCACTCATCTTGGCAAACAGGCATTCACCCATTCAGTCATCCACTGACTCATTCTTGCATTCACCCTCTGGCACACCCGAAATAAAACTCAACAACTTCAGCAACATAAATTAAAAGAAAACAAACACAAAACATTTGAAAAAAGAAAACACAACAGGCATATACTTGCAACAACAAAACTAAATATAGCAGTGGGTATCTGTCTTGCAAACATATTATAAACCGTCTATCATTGTTTTAAAGCATTTAGAACCAACGTGTTGGCAATCTTGTAATGGTAAAACAATAATACAATATGGACGGCAGCATTCCATAATGGTTTCCTGGTTTAGAGGAATTGGGCACATCGGAAGCAGCACACCACAGATAAAATGGGTGGAGAAGCAAGCGACTTATTAGTACTGCCTGGAGAGCTGTAGTATCCTTTTAAGAAACATTAAAATAAAAAGAGGAGAAGCAAATAAATGAAATGGAAACTATAAGACAACATTTTTAAAAAATCTGGCCAACCAGCCCTGACAAAAAAGTATGCATGTGATCCAATGATGGCATCATGCACAGGGCAAGAGAACCAATGACTAATATGGACTGAACCATTACCCCATGAAGTTCTTTGTCATGGATGGAAATAGAGTGTATATGACCCAAATGCCCTTTATGTCTCTATATGAGTATATATTTATAGATATGGATGTACATAATATTTAATATTTTTTTATTGCAAGATCCTGGCAGACAGCTAAAAAGAGATTCGAGCAAGAATTATCATAGGGCAAATCTTCTCACTGTAGGGTTTGTCTGAGGCAGTTACCAACACCAAAATCATTCCCTACCAAGGTAATGTGTGACGTTTTATCTAACAAAATACCTCTCTGTAGGCTTTAATACAGAGAAGAAACATTCCAACCTTAATTTACTATTGAACTTAACATATGCTTTTCACAATCAATATGTCAGGAAGTCAGGTCTATTGCGTTTATCATAATATTTCATGATACACAGGTCAGACCTATGGCAACAGAAATATGCTTTCCAAGTGAACCAATCTGGCCTTTTGGATGTTATTATTAGCAGATGAGGCTCCTGCAGGGCTGTAGCCAGAAACCTAGGTTTTCGGGGCATGGCCACCAGTGATGATAATATAATAAAATGAAACTGAAGATTCACAAGCAGTGTTGATCAGGGTATAGCGTTAGTGTCTTCTACATGCAGGGAGGGTTTTGAAAATATGTTGCTAAGAGTGGTTTTTATGTACAACACATTTTCTTTTATATTTTTAATTCTGTGGTTTTTTGTCCCGGAGACATTATGTAGAATACTGTGTGGCCATTTTGACTGTTGTTACACTTATTAAAACTATTGCATTGTATGTAATAACACTATTGAATTTTTAGAGTTTCATTTTATTCTTCTCTGCAGATATTTTGGTGAAAGTATTGCAAATTGTTGTTTTTTAAAGCATATTAATCAAACATTAAATTAACACCTTGCATGATTCTAGAAGATTCCCTTTTTCTTCTTTTCACTTAAATTGCAAATATGTGTGAGGCCGGTACACTGTGCATATATGTGAGGTTTCCATTAGCATGCTGTGCATATATATTAGAGTCAGGAAGATATATGCAAATACTCAATTGCACAAAAAAAGCATTACAAATAATAACAAAAATGGTTCTTTACTAAATATAGACAGCAAGTCCTTCTTATGCATGTAGTGGAATGAGTATTACATGCATTCACTGTATGCAATAGACAACATTGTACTAGAGTCTGAATTTCGCTAAAATTCTTTTTTATATATGCATATTAGATTGCTGCCATTTGAATCTGCAGAACACTAAGTTACATTCTAATGTAGACATGAACGTCTGTCATCTTTCCACTGACTTCAAGACCACCTAGATCAAGTCGATCACAAAGAAACAAAACCTTAATCCAGCAGATGCAATTGACTACCAACCAATCTACAATAAATTGTCTTGGCAAACCCATCTGCAGAGTAGCCTTGGACATGATCTTATTGAGAGGAAATAACCTATTCTTATGTCACCAAACTGCTTTATGGCCATGCAGAGTAGCTGAATTTGCTTTGATTTTCCTCCAGGACGAACAGAAGACCACAGGCAGCAGAAATGGAGGGGCTGCCCTCTTACTGCTTGACTCATCCACTTTGATACAGCCCATTGCACCACACCAAAGATTTTGCTAGCAGATCTCAGAATTCAGGAACCATCCTAGATTGGATTGCATCCTACCTCTCCAACAGATGAAGCAGCTCACTCTCCCCACACACATCAACTCCTCTGAGCACGAAGTCCCGCAATGTTCTCTCACCTCTCCACTCCTCTGCAATGCATACCTCAGCCCATTACTGGAACTCATCAGGTCCTTAACTCAAATCTGTTACTGCTACTCATATGATACCCATATCATCTTAAAACTCAGAAACCTGAGAAATCTATTCCTCATTGACCAAGACCTTTACCTTTGAGCGGGGGACCAATGGCTACTATCTGAAACTTCACTCCTCAAAAACCAAAATGCTTACCACCACGAACTAAGGCACTTAGGGCCTCATTTATTAAAACTGTTGCATCGCTGCAAGAAAACAGCGATGCAACAGTTTTCACTGCGCCCTCCTTGCGACAGGATGGATTCGCCGTATTTAATGTACAGCGCTCCATGTCACAAGGAGTTACAGACATGTCAGTATTTCTGACGTATCTGTAGGCGCAAAAGTGGCGCATTGCTGGGGTGTGTCAGGAAACAGACACAACTCCAGCAATGTACCCTTTCACATGGGGCAAACCACATGTGAAAGGGCCTGCGTCAGACTTCCGCCTGCTGTGAGGCAGGCGTAAGATATTGACGCAGTAGCCTCCTAGAAGTGGTGCACTGAAATTTTATAGATTTCAATGCGCCACCTCTACGAGGCTTTATGCGGGGTATAATGTGGCACAGGGGTTTACAAAGTGACGCATCTGCCTAGATGCGTCACTTTGTAAAAAGGGCACAACATGGCAAATTTTTTACGCCGCCGGTGTGTCACAAAAAGTGACGCAACAGCAGCGTAAAAGTGTTGCACGGCCTCATAAATAAGGCCCTTAGCACCCCACTGCCATGGGCTTCAGGAAATTGCACCATCTCTGAAGACAAGGAGGGGACCTGGGAGTGACCAGGGATTCTGACCTAGCTTCAAAAGTGAAACACGTTAACAAAAGTGCCTAATCATGTTAACCATGTGCCGTATTTTCATTCTTCTGAGTTTCCTCAGATACCCAGCTTTCCATCATCCTGATGCTGTTGCACCTGAATTATGCAAACAGACTTTAACTTGTATCTTTATTCTACCAATTAAGAAGACTACAGAGAATTTAGAATGTGGCAGACAGACAATTACTACACCATACCTCTATAACTGCATCACTATGGGCATGCAAGAACTCCACTTGTTATGCACAGCTAGCCACTCCCCATTCTAGGCACTCTCTTTTACCCACAGGAAAATCTATGGCCCGGGGCCATCCACCATCCAAGTAAAACTTTAGGGATACAAGCAGAATGGGAACCTCCACTTAAGAATCGCACCCTCACTGTTATACTTGGCTTTTCCAGTAGATTTACCCCCAGATTTTTTGCTATTTGACCTCCTGTTTTTGACCTTGTTGTTGTTGGTTTTAGGACTCTGGGCACTTTACCACTGCTATTCAGTGCTAAAGTGCATATGCTGTCCATGTAAATTGTGACCTTGACTGGTAGGTCGCTCCCCCACCACACAGCTCCGTCTGTGTGCCCTGCTGCTGCCCCTGATTGTGCTCGTTTTTCCTTTCTGTGCCCCCCTTGCTGCCCCTGATTGTGCTCTGTTTTTCCTTTCTGTGCCCCCTTGCTGCCCCTGATTGTGCTCGCTTTTCCTTTCTGTGCCCCCCTTGCTGCCCCTGATTGTGCTCGTTTTTCCTTTCTGTGCCCCCTTGCTGCCCCTGATTGTGCTCGCTTTTTTCTCCTTTCTGTGCCCCCTTGCTGCCCCTGATTGTGCTCGTTTTTCCTTTCTGTGCCCCCTTGCTGCCCCTGATTGTGCTCTGTTTTTCCTTTCTGTGCCCCCCCTTGCTGCCCCTGATTGTGCTCGTTTTTCCTTTCTGTGCCCCCTTGCTGCCCCTGATTGTGCTCGTTTTTCCTTTCTGTGCCCCCCTTGCTGCCCCTGATTGTGCTCGTTTTTCCTTTCTGTGCCCCCTTGCTGCCCCTGATTGTGCTCGTTTTTCCTTTCTGTGCCCCCTTGCTGCCCCTGATTGTGCTCGTTTTTTCCTTTCTGTGCCCCCTTGCTGCCCCTGATTGTGCTCGTTTTTCCTTTCTGTGCCCCCTTGATGCCCTGATTGTGCTCGTTTTCCCTTCTGTGCCTGTTTCCCGCCGCTGCGCCCTGCGGCCCCGCCCCTCACTGCCCATTCGCTGCCCCATTCCCTGCTCCTCCCTCCCACCTCCCCATTTATGGCGGCCGCTGGCGCGCCGAAGGCGCGCCTAAGGCAAGCCCGTCTGCGCCCGTCCGCGCCGTGACCGCGCCCAGCGCCAGACCCCCTGGTCCGGGCATCCCCGCGCCCGCCACATCAACAGACGCCGATACGACGCCAGCACCCTCCACGCACTCAACCCCGGAAAAGATCACGCCTGCTACCAGGCCACCCCGAAGCGCACCCAAGGGCCCTTCACCTGCCGGAACTGCAGCTTCGCCAGCACCCGCCCCGCCAAACCACCGCCCAGGAAAGAACCCAACTACCTCAGATGCATCCTCCTCAACACCCGCTCCGCCCGCAAACACGCCATCGAACTCTGGGACCTTCTCGACTCAACCTCCCCAGACGTCGCATTCCTGACGGAGACCTGGCTGAATCCCGCTTCAGCCCCCGACATCGCCATTGCCATCCCGGACGGATACAAGATCACCCGCAGGGACCGCACCAACGGAGTCGGAGGAGGCATCGCCATCGTCCACAGGAACACCCTCAGAGTCTCAACCAACACCGACGACACCCTCAGCACCGCCGAACACATGCACTTCCAGATCCACACCGATCCCAACACCACCCTCAGAGGAATCCTCATCTACAGACCCCCCGGACCCCGACCACAGTTCAGCGATTCCATCGCTGACTTCGTCAGCACACACGCCATTGCCTCCACGGACTACATCCTCCTCGGGGACCTGAACTTCCACCTCAAGAACAACAAGGACACCAACTCCACCACCCTGATCGACAACCTCGCCACCCTCGGACTCAGACAGCTCGTGACTACACCCACCCACGCCGCCGGCCACACGCTAGACTCCATCTTTTCCGCAAGCCCACACGTCTCCTTCAACCACACCTCCGAACCCCACTGGACTGACCACCACTGCATCCACTTCACCTACAGGAAGCCCACCACGCACCACCGCACCGAACAAATGCCTCGCCGCTGCTGGAGCAGAGTCACGGAAGACCAGCTAACCACAACCCTCGCCCTGAGCCCACCCGCCGAACCCTCCGACCCCGACACCGCCGCCCGCAACCTCAGACAGTGGATCGACGACTGCGCCAACACCCTCGCCCGCTCAAGAATCCGCCCAACAGCCACACCAGCAAGAAAGCCACCTGGTTTACCGAAGACCTCCAGGCCTCCAAACGAACATGCCGAAAACTGGAGAAGATCTGGCTCCACGAACGGACAGCGGACAGCTACGCCGCCCACAAGAGCGCCACCCGCAGTCACCATCACCTCATCAGATCCGCCAAAAGGGCCTCACTCAAAGACCGCCTAGACAACAACGCACACAACAGCAAAGAGCTCTTCAACATCGTGAAGGAACTCTCCAACCCCAGCTCCAACACCAACGACATCCAGCCGTCGCGAGACCTGTGCGACTCACTGGCCACCTTCTTCCACCGCAAAATCGCCGACATCCACGACAGCTTCAACACCACGACCGCCCCGGCAACCACGAGACCACTGCCCCCACAACCACCAACCGCCTGCTCTCCTGGACCAACATCAACGACGAGGACACCAGCGAGATCATGAACACCATCCACTCCGGTTCACCGCTAGACCCGTGCCCTCACCACATCTTCAACAAAGCCAGTACAGCCATCGCGCCCCATCTCCGGAAAATAATCAACATCTCCTTCGAGACAGCAACCTTCCCGGAAAGCTGGAAGCACGCCGAGATCACCGCCTTACTCAAGAAACCCAAGGCAGACCCCAAGGACCTCAAGAACTTCCGACCCATCTCTCTGCTCCCGTTCCTCGCGAAGGTCACCGAGAAAATCGTCAACAAACAACTGACCCGCTACCTCGAGGAGAACAACATCCTGGACCCTTCCCAGTCCGGCTTCCACAGCAACCACAGCACCGAAACCGCCCTCATCGCCGCCACCGATGACATCAGGACCCTGCTAGACAACGGAGAAACAGCAGCCCTCATCCTCCTGGACCTATCAGCCGCCTTCGACACGGTCTGCCACCACACACTACGAACACGCCTTCACGACGCCGGGATCCAAGAGAAGGCCCTGGACTGGACCACATCCTTCCTTTCCGGCAGAACACAAAGCGTCCGCCTCGCCCCCTTCCGATCCAAGGCCACCAAGATCATCTGCGGCGTACCCCAAGGCTCCTCCCTCAGCCCAACGCTGTTCAACATCTACATGGCACCCCTCGCCCACGTCGCCCGACAGCACAACATCAACATCATCTCCTACGCCGACGACACCCAGCTGATCCTCTCCCTCACCAAAGACCCTCACACCGCCAAAGCCCACCTCCACGAAGGAATGAAGGCCGTCGCCGAATGGATGAGGACCAGCCGCCTGAAGCTGAACTCGGACAAGACGGAGGTCTTCATCCTTGGTTCCAACCCTTCAGCCTGGGACGACTCCTGGTGGCCAACATCACTGGGAACAGCCCCGCCACCCACCGACCACGTACGCAACCTAGGGGTCATCCTCGACCCCACCCTCTCCATGACAAAGCAGGTCAACGCCGTTTCCTCATCCTGCTTCAACCTCCTCCGAATGCTCCGCAGGATCTTCAAGTGGATCCCCACCGAAATAAGAAAAACAGTCACCCAGGCCCTCGTCACCAGCAGGCTGGACTACGGAAACGCCCTCTACGCAGGAACGACGGCTAAGCTCCTGAGACGGCTGCAACGCATCCAGAACGCCTCTGCACGTCTTATCCTCGACATCCCCCGACGCAGCCACATCACACCCCACCTGAGAGACCTGCACTGGCTCCCTGAAACAAGAGGATAACCTTCAAGCTCCTCACCCACGCACACAAAGCACTCCACAACTCCGGACCAGCCTACCTCAACAGACGACTCAGCTTCTACACCCCCACCCGCCAGCTCCGCTCGACCAGCCTCGCCCTCGCCACAGTCCCCCGCATCCGGAAAACGACCGCCGGCGGCAGATCCTTCTCCCACCTCGCCGCCAAGACCTGGAACACCCTCCCCACCAACCTCCGACAGACCCAAGACCTACTGGCCTTCAGAAGACTCCTCAAG
The DNA here is from genome assembly GCA_963921515.1 of Calotriton arnoldi. NCBI lineage: Eukaryota > Metazoa > Chordata > Amphibia > Caudata > Salamandridae > Calotriton > Calotriton arnoldi. The sequence continues at coordinate 1,478,232 of CAWUFW010001434.1, forward strand.
ACCTGGCTCTTCGATCAGTAGCAGCACCACCCCCTCTTCCCCCAGCGCCTTGAGACCCTCGCGGGTATGTAGTGCGCTTTATAAGTGACATGATTGATTGATTGATTGATTGTTTATGGATTGGTGTTTCCATGATTGGCTTATTCGATTTACTACTAAGTCCCTAGTAATGTGCACATGTGTGCCCAGGTCCTGTAAATCAAATGCTGCTAGTGGGCCTGCAGCACTGATTGTGCCACCCACACAAGTAGCCTTTCAAAGGGTTCTCAGACCTGCCACTGCAGTGTCTGCGCACAGTTTTTAAAGATATGTCGACCTGGCAAGTTCACTTGCCAGGCCCTAACCTTCCCTTTTCTGGCATGTGAAACACCTCTCAGGTACCCCCATGGGCAAGGTGTAGTGTATGTGAAAAGTAGACCATGTACTGGTGTATATTGCATGTCCTAATAGTGGTACACTGTGTATTTCATTTTCACTGTTGAAAGGCTATCTCTCCCATAGGTTAATCTGGGGGCTGCTTGGTAACACTTTACCAAGGTAGCTTGCCAGTAGGAGTAGTTTGCCTGAACTCAAGATTTAAAAATACATCTTTTAGTTAAGACGATTTTTATATTGTGTGTTTGAAAATATCACTTTTAGAAAGTGGGTATTTTCTTGTCTAACCATCCTGTGTTCCTCTGCCTTTTGTGTATTCCCTGTCTGGTTTTAGAGTGACCGGAGCAGGGGATGTGCATTCACTAGACAGACACAAGGGGGGGGGGGGATTTGAGGTTTGTCTTGCCTTTCCTGGGTGACTCATTGCCAGGCTGAATAGACCTGGATGCATTTAGAGTAGTGGGAGGAGTTGTTGTTTGTACCTGAATGGACTGTGGCTGCCTCTCACAAAATTGTCTCCACCTCCTTCGGTGAACCTGGCCTGAGCCATGCTGAACTAGTTTATGTGTGCCAGAGGAACTTTGTTTGTACCAACTTCAAAGGAACATGTGGTATAAATATTGGGGCCCTGGCCCCAGAACTTTAGATTACTGCTGGACTAAGGAACCTGCCAGGTAGAAGAGCTGGAAGAGCTGTGAGAAGAGACTACCACTTTGCTGTGTGCTTTGCTGGGTTAACCTACAGTTGCTGCTTCTTTCTTGAGCATGGAAAGGACTGGACTGTGCTTTCTGCATCCTAAGTATCTCCAAGGGCTTGATGTAGAGCTTGTCTCCTGTTGGAAGTCTCAGGGAAATCAAAGACTTTAACATATTCTGGGTACCAGCTTCTGAAACTTGATGTTTCAGCTGCCACAGAGAAGAAAAGGTAACCCAACGCCATCATGACGCCGCTGCCAGCTCCATGACCTGAAGGCACCACAGAGGGCACTGCCACACTTTGCACCGCAACCCTAGTCTCACCGGCGACGCAGTCCAACGACGCCACAGAGCCGCTGCTTGCACCATGACCTGTGGTCACCGCACTCCACACTGCCTCGCTTCATACTGCCGCCCTGGTATCCCCGATGACTCCACTCCAAGCTGACGTGATTTCGGGGCACCGCTTGTAGGTAACTTGACGCACCACACGATCCCACACCGCAGTCTTGGCCCATCGACATCAGCGCCATTGACTCCAGATCGTCAATCGATGCCGCTGCCTGCACCGCAACCTGTGGGCCCCACACAATGCATTGCCCCGTCTTGCACCGCATCCTTGGGTCTACCGATGACAGCGCTTCAGCAACGACGCCGCCGCTACTTGCACCACGACCTGACAGCACCGCAATGAGCACCCCCCGCTTCGCACCTGAGCCCTGGTCTCACCGGCAGTGCTGGACAACGTCACTGAGCCGCTGCCTGCATGGTGACCTGAGGGCACCACGCGTCGCACTGCTCCGCTTCACACCGCAGCACCGACGCCTGCCAACTCCGGCGCTCCTGACTTCAAACTCAAGGAGTTCGACCTGCAACGCGTGTGACTTTTAAGGGCCCAACGACTCCTGAACCAACTTCTGGAAACAACGCCTGCCGATGCCGCTCCTCTGGAGCTCACAGCAAGGTCTGACGCCCTGCATCTCCAAAGGTTGTGTTTTACTGGTTTCCCCACCACCATAGCTGGCCCATGACGCCGCGGTCGGCCATAAATGTTGGCTTTCTTGTTCATGACGCCGTGAGAGCCCCGGACGGAGCTATCTACTTCAAGGAACTGTATATAAAGTCTATTTTTGCTTTATTGGTATTGTGGATTACTGTATGGTGGATTTTTCTCGTTTTGGTCTTGTTTTACGCAGATAAATATTGGATATTTTTTTTAAACTGGTGTGGTGTCCTTTTGTAGTGTTTTCACTGTATTACTGTTTGTTTTATGTAAATGCTTTAAACACTGTCTCTGAGATAAGCCTGACTGCTCGTGCCAAACTACCAAGGGGGTGAGCAGGGGTTATTTTATACGTGTAATCCCCTTATCCTGACTACAGTGGTGGATTCTGCCTGGCTTAGGTGCATACCTTGGCCAATCAGAAAACCCATTTCTAACACTCACTATTTGTTGCATGCTTTAAGAAAACGTGCATTGGTGGTACATCCTTGTCTGTACTTATAGTCAATGTGAAGAGCTTGCTGCTGACAAAGATAAACATTTATCATCACCTGGGATGCAGGAAGGCAGCAAACATGTGGTTGGTTCTTTAAAGATGAGCTTCTTAATATAAACAGCACCAAACCAGTACCCGACCATGATTACCTCATGTAAGGAAGAATTAGTCAGGAACATGCTACTAACCGGTCGCCCCTCCCCGCCCCTCTGGTTCAATTCATGATAAAGCACAGGTACAAATTTGCCTTGACACGAAAGAAGCACCCGTCCAGTCCTCCTGCAAACCCCAACACTCTTCCCACATTGGCCACCCTATAAACCTATACATTACGAATTTAGCACAATGAACGGAGTAGCAGTCATGAATTCAAATACTAGACAGACCAACTCAGTATTCCATTTATCTGAGGTTTATAAACTGAATAATAATATCTGCAATTTACAGTGCATAGAAGCAGAGTGTTGTATCAATTGCTATATATAAAACATGAGCTTCTAAATGTATTTAGTATTATTGAGAGATAGTGTATGTGCTCCACAGGGTCAAGAAGTTACACATTACTCACCCTTTGATGTTGGTCAACATATCTGAGCACCGCAAATTGGCCCTATGGATTTTGACAGAGCCCTTTTTTCTTTTTTCAAATGGGGACTATTCTCTCCTGCTCCCCAGCCCATGTTCACCCTCTTGGCCGAAGAAAAAAGCATCCAAACCATTTACCACCTGCTTGAAGCAGATTTTTGGGATTTGGCTTCCTAGTTTACCTGAATGGGGGGGAATACACATAATTCGACCCAGTATTCCCGGCTTTACATGTTATTGCAGATGCAGGGGGGAGAACTTGTGATCCTTATTATCTCACAGGGGCTTGATATGGGACAAAATCATTAATTCTGAGTAGGGTTAACAAGGAAGTCGTAATGAGGACCTAAGTCTAGTCAAGCAGCCTCTAACAACTATTTTATATTGTTGTATTCCTCTTAGGGTATCCATAAACGGGCTTTTCAGTATCATGTCCTTATATAGGCACAATTCGCCCTGCCCTTATATAGGCATAGAATCCCAGCCCTTATTTAGGCATTAAACCATGCACTCCAAATACAGGCATGGTCTCTGACATCCGTCCACCCTAACGTCACAACGAGTTCATGAAGAACAGACCCTTAGGCTGCGGGAGTTTCCCTAGTCCAGGACTATTGATTTCTTCAAGGACTCATATATTATGCATGAACCATTATTCCTTAGGGGGTTCATTCATGACGTCTTTCGCTGTCCAACTCACGTCAATACTAACATTCTTAGGTGCTCTCAGGTATAAATATACCTTCCCTAGCCCCTGTAAACCAGAGGAGACCTCGACTTCAGAGGAGCCCGTTTCCCGGCCTGACGCACTGAGAAGACGCTGCCTTCCCTGCACGCAGAGAGCCCAGATTCCAGTGATCTGACTTCCCTTGCGGGGTGTTGGAGTTCGAGTCTGGCAAAGAGATTCCTACCTCTCTCATTCTTCAGGTATGGAGTTGACTAGAACCTAGAGGGACTCTTGGCATACTAGGCATACTAGACTTAACATACTCTTAGTATACCATTGTAAGGAATACTTCACCTACTTCTTCCCTCTTCCTACACCTAGTTAGGTTAGGTACATTGGGGTAGAATTAGCTTAGCAACGCATCGTATGAGTACTCGCATTTTTAGTCTGTGTTATTTATGTAAATGCATATGTACTAAAAGATAATGCTATCGCAGTATTATTTATTTCTACTGCTCACCCTGTACTTTATTTATCTCGCATACTGTCTTGTGATCGTAACAGCACATTTTACTTACACCAGAAACAAGACTGTTCAATAAATCCTTTATTGAAACGCCCGTCTATTTCTTTCTGTGTAACTTGGAGAAAACTAAGCATGCACGACTGAGCTGAGTGAAATAGTTATCTATTGTTTCCACGACTCTGGGACACGTTCTGATTCTAAAGGGAAACACAGTGGTCATGTTTTGCGGCTGCCAGAAACTACTCCTTCTTGTTGTCAAGGAGTTTCTAGTGGCCTCTGAGCTAGCTGGCACAAGTAATTAAGTTTAATGTACTCAATAGGGACATACTGACCTTAGTCCTATGTCAAACCTATAGGATATATTATTCCAATGCGCAGAGCCTATTAGGGAAATAGGAGCTACACTACAATATTAATCCTTATCAATGCACTAACAGTCAAAGAACATGTGTGATGTTTGGCATTTGAGATGTGAAATTGCAAAATTGCTGTGTGCTCAGTTGTTGGGACAGAAGTGATCCTCGCATAGTGTAGAGTTGTGCTCGCCAGCCCTGAATGCCCACCTGTGAGTATCTGGTATCCTAGTTTTTCATTTGTTCCCTAGCCTCACATTACTCTATGTGGTGTGTAAAGGCCAAGGCCTGTCCCTTGACATGAATAAGGTACTGGACTTGTCCTGGAGGAGTGCACAAAGTATGCTCTCATTTGTTTAATAGTGGACTACGATCTCTGTCATGGGTTTAGCATGTAAAGCGGAGGTGACAACCTTTTGTGACTTAAGTACTTGAGGCTATACATTTTAATCTGCGTCACATGAGTAATGGTTTACTGGCCCTCTCATATAAAGTTCCCCTACTACGCTGACCCAGATCCTAGATCTAACATGCAAGTGCATGTTGTTTGTGCATATGTATGTGTGTGACTTACGTGGTACACACATTGTCTGTATGAGTGAACCAAAGTAATGGAGTCATATGGGTTCCACATTTGGAATTCCCTGGACTGTTCATGTGCACAAGAGTGGGGTCACATTTTTTCCCAAACAGTGGAAGTATATTGCTAGACCTAGACATTGAAGTGGGGCTCCCTTTAGGAATTCAATTAAATCCTTTTGATGCGAAAAGCTGTTGATTAGTCTTCATGAGTAGTGCAATTTGGAAGCTGGTGTGGGTGAAGGGTGAGACTGCAGTCTCTGTTGTTTGGTGTATGAGTGGCTGTTGCTAGAAGAAATCTCACACCTCGTTGTGCCTGTTTTGTGGGAGCTCCAAACTGGAGTAGACTAATCTGTGAGGAGCTTCACTCAACACAAAAGCTGAGTCTGCAAAACAGCCTGGAAAGGACACATGAAAGAATAACCTTCCCAGTTCTTAGAGTGCAGTGAGAGAATACACATCACTGCTATATTAGTGTAAAAGTGGGAGCTGCTGGCCCAATTGTTCCAGTTCAAAGTTTTCTTTCACCATGGATGGGAGTGCTCTGAACAGTATCCAGATGAGTGCTGTGCAACCAAAGTTGGTATCTGCCTGACAGAGAGCTTCCCCGAAGTGAGGGGACTTTATTTGGTGTCTGACGTGGAAGGAAGTGCTGTCTCTCCCTCTCCAGAAGCACATGGGAGCTGACCTGCCTGAGAAGAAGGAAGGAGTGTGCCAATCCTATAGGAGGAGCTGACTACCAGGGAGAGCAGAGGCAGCTGACCCCAGAGACTCAAAAGAGAGTGACTGGCATGCTACTGGACCAAAGCATTGACTCTCTTATCTGAAGAGACTGCACCATGGCACTTCCTCTTGTACCATACCACAGTGATCCTGCAAGTGACCTGTGACACAGCAATGTCCTGAAGTGTGACCAAGGGGGCTATGCAAATGAGAGCCTGAACATTTGTGCCAAAAGCAGACTTTGCCACTGCAAGTCGGGAAGTGCGACTGAAGCTGACTGAACTACTGTGACATCTGACCAAATCTGTGGGTACAGTGGACCTGCTGCACTAGGGAATATTCATACCTGCATTTCACAGTATGTAGTATTTCATTTTTGCAGTGTATCAAAGTCCTTTATTTTTATGAAAGACAAGCACAGGGTTGGACAATCAATTATTGTGTTGCTGGGTTAATGTTGAGTGCTGAGATTGATGCATCCCTGCACTACCTCCCAGAGAAGTTTGTTCCTGCCTGCCATCCCTACCACTGAGATATAAGTGCTGAGGGCATTGTGCTTTGCCCAGGTTGCAGAGTCATCATAGGACGGACCTTGGGACATCATAGGCAAACGACCCCAAGCCCCACAGCTGAGGACCAGTGTGCAGTATTTGCCCCATGGCCCACCCAAATGAGGGGTTGACATCAGTATATTTGACAACATTATCATGACTACCTGGTCACCAAAAATTCCTCTGGAGCAGTTCTTGTGTGTGTGTTAGGTCTTTCAGGAAGTCCCATCAGAGAAGAAGGGTGGCAACATTGTAATGTTATTAGCTTCAACATCAGAGCTGGTTCTTCTAGTAGACTCAGGTTAATGGTTTGCTCAGTTTTAGCTGCAGTCCATGAAACAGGATCAGCTGGGGACATATCTTTTCATACCTCATTGAGAAATGATTGCAGTACTTGATAACTCCCTTGGCTGAATTTTATTGGATTCCTAATAGTGAGACAAGGACTGGCATCTACTTTGTGGTTCGATATACCCGGCCAATAGGTAATACTTGAAGGCAGTTTTGACTTTCTGAACCATCCTTAGACTCCATTGTCTAAGAAAACGCTATCACTTTTATTACCAATGTGATCGTTGGGTCAACTTCAGAATAATAAATGGTTTCTAATGCAGCTGTATAAATTCACATACCCCAGAAAACATTGAATGTCTCTGAGATGCAGTGGTATTGGCCAGTTCCTTACTGCTTCGATCTTTTTCTTTGCCATGTTTAGTCCCTCTGTGGCAATGAGGAATGCCAAAAATTAAATCTCAAAGACATGGAGTTCATATAAGACAGGCCATGTTGACAGAGAGTGACAGAGTATAATTCACAATGAAATTAAATGCTGCTTGAGCATTCCATAAACAAAAAGGTATTACCTACTATTCATAAAAGCAATACCTATCAGAGAATGACATGCACTAAAATGCATGGTGTAGTCATTAGTTCTGCGGGTGCAACTTGGATCCACCACTCACTTATCACTACCACCATGAAGAGTCACAGGATGAGGGGTGAGTGGCACACTTTGCTGCTTAGTACACACTCATCATATTGGTATGCGTCATCACTCTGGTCATATCCTGTATGTTGGATGCAATATATTGGACTTGAGACCAGTGTGGTAGAAAAGGCAATAAGTTACACAGCAATCATAACTTCACTAAGAATCAGTTAACAGTTTACCAGTTAACCTTGGAATTCCTTATGTGGTAATTTACTTGTGAAAGAGACTTGTCCCCTCTATAAAGTATGGTATACAGTTTTAACATTCTACAGATATTCTGATGTGCTGTGAATGCAATGGAAGCATGATTTACATGGTCTGTTCAAACGAATACTGAAATAATATCAAAATAAGTGTTATACAGAAACTTTAACCTATATGAGTACTTGCTCATGATGGAAATGCTCTGGGATTCCTTTTGTATCTGTGTTGCTTAGGCATTGAGACAAACACTGAGAGCACTGGGGATTTGAAGTGCTACTTGGAAACCCATTACCTTGTCAGTGTCAGAATCTCAACTGCACAAACTTAGGATGAAAGTCTAAAAATAATAAAAATGAAAAGACTCAAGTATAGTGCCTGAGCAACTGACAAATTCCACGGAAAGAGGTCAGTTTTGACTGCTGTGCCACAATGACATGTTTGTAGCACTATTACACGAGGTAATTGTCTGCAGATGGGACACATACACAATTGTCTGGTGCAAAACAACAAAGTGTGTGTGGAACCCAGAACACATCCAGTGCACTTGTAAGATGATTACTGTCTGGGATGACTCAAGCTACGAGGGAGTCTCTCTCTTTTATAAATATAATCCTCACTCACTCTAATCGTGACTTGCTTCATCATCGGGTTCATCCTGGCTCTTAAAGGCCACAATGGGTTCGACTGTATTACAGGGAGCTCTTTGGATAACCGGGTTGGTAAATGTAAAAATGATTCATCCACTGCCAGGTATCCCTTTTTTAGCTCGGCAGATGGACACAATAAAAATAATAATAGTAATTATAAGAAGGGGCACTCTAGTAGTACAATGGTCCAAAGGCCCTCCTTTTGTCAATATTTTTCTGCCTTACTCTGATGGGCAAATCTGGTCCAGGATGAAACAAACTATCACTGCCCTGGTAATAATTTATGGGTGTCTCATCGCTTGTGGCATACACATATCTTGACATGCGAGGTGAGTGTCTACTATCAAACCCCATGGGGTGCAGAGGGAGGCAAGATGGGTGAGTGCAGTACTAAGTAGGTACAAGGGTAGTTTCGGGACCCGTGAGGACTGTATGACTACAGGGCCTAACCTCCCTCTTCACCCTGTGGGGCATGATAATTACACCTGTATGGGTACCACTTATTAAATGTTCTAGTACCAGGCTCCAAAAAGGTAAATAGACAACGGATACCTGAGACTGGATGAGTCATTTTTAGATTTACCCAGAAAATATAGCCAAAGAGCTCCCTGGAATACGGTCGAGCCCATCCTGGCCATGATGAAGCATGTCATTATTAGAGTGAGTGAGGGTTATATATGAGAAAGAGAAACACTCCCTCGGAGCTTGAGTTGCCTAAGGCAAGCCCGTCTGTGCCCGTCAGCGTCAAGTCAGTGGCCAGGGCCAGTTATGCTGCTCGATGCGCGCTGGACGTAGGAGCCCATTACCGGTATTCCGGTGAGGACCTGAAAGCACTTCGGCCTCTGCCCGGTTGCATACACTGTTATATCACTATGCCATTTAATTCGGACTTTGTCTGCGGAGCCTGTGGTTTTGCTCCAAAATTAAAGCTCTTGCCGATCCAGCCGCTCGTTATATCCTCAGTATGCCCGCGCATTAGAGCTGCCCTTATAAATGCCAGATCACTGAAGAAGCATCATGCTGATGTTTTTGACCTGGTCTTGGATAATTCTCTGGATCTGCTGTTTGTTACGGAGACCTGGCTTGATGTAGCTTCTAACCCTATCATTGCGCTGGCTACCCCTGCTGGCTTTAAGCCCATCGGCTGGACCGCCTGGTTGGTAGAGGGGGTGGTTTAGCCATCTTGTATAGGGATAACTGGGCTTTCCATAGCGACACTTCAAGAATATGGGATGAGTGTGAGGTCTTGGATTTTAGTATCCACCTCTCCGATCATTTTACGCTGGGCGGTTCCCTCATCTACCGCCCCCCTGGGCCGGCTACTGCCTTCCTCAAATCTTGTGGGGAGGCTGTAGCTGAGCGTGCATTGCGCTTCTCCCATTATATGGTATTGGGTGATGTGAATCTCCACCTTGATCAACAGGATGCTAAAGACTCCGTGGTTTTTCGTGACTCCCTCCACTTAGCTCATCTCTCTCAATGGGTCTCTCAGCCCACTCATCAGGGTGGCCATATTTTAGATCTCATCTGTTCTAATTTTCCTGTTCAGGTGGCTGAGCCCTCCCCAATTTCTTGGTCGGATCATTTTCTCATCTGCTTCTCTTGGGAGATTGCTCAGCCGGCTCGGCCCATGCACTGTCTCCGCCCTCCGCTGTTCAGTAAAATTGATCCTATTCAATTCATGAGCTCCTTGGCCGCCTCTAGGCCTACCCGTCAGCAAGATCTCGAAGGGAGCGTGACCGGGTTTACTAAATGGATAGCTGATTCTGTGTTTTCATTATCTTCACTGCGCCCGCTTAGTTAGTGAGGAAATCTCCTTCCAAACCCTGGTATCTACCGGAGCTTAAAACTCTGAAACATGAGTGTAAAGTTCTGGAGAGGGCTTGGCGTGCCAGCAGCTACTGCCCGTTGGCTAAACTCACCCTCAGAGCAAAACAAAAATGCTATTATGCCGCTATTGCCGCTGCTAAGGGTCAATATTTTGCGTCACGTATTGACCAGGCCAATAATAATGCAAAAGACATTTTTTCAATTGTGCAAATCTTTATGTCTCCAACGGCCCTGGCTTGCTCCTCGCCTGTCTCGGAGTCCTGGTGCAATACTCTCAGCAAGTTCTTCCTGGACAAAATTTATGCCATCCAGGCCACGTTTTCATCTTGTGCCTCTATGCTTACGCCCTGTCCTTCTGTCCGGCCTTCAGTTGATCCACTGCATAATTTCTCATCTTTTTGCCAGTAGATTTACCTACTACCCTTAAGATCCTGAGGGCCCTGAAATCAGGCTCTCCTACTGACCCCTGCGCGGCCAGACTTCTGGCTTCCGTCGCAGATTGTATTAATCCTGAGGTCAATCTGATCACCAATATGTCATTACGGGACGCCTTTGTTCCATTATCTTGGAAGCAGGCAAAAATTCTCCCCCTCCTTAAAAAGCCGTCCCTTGATCCTTCGATTCCCGGTAATTATCGTCCCATCTCGCTTCTGCCCAGCTTGGCCAAGGTTTGTGAAAAGGTGGTCACAAACCAACTCACTGAGTTTGTTGAAACCTATGGCCTGCTCCATCCGGCCCAATCGGGTTTCCGGGCTGCATATAGCACTGAGTCAGCATTATTAGAGGTGTCTGAGGCGATTCGTGAGTGCCTGGATGCCGGCGGGAGGGCAGCTTTGGTTATGCTGGACCTCTCGGCGGCATTCGATACAGTGCCTCATGCCTTGCTCCTTGATCGCCTCCAGGAGATCGGCGTTTCCGGGTCCATGTGGGGCTGGATAAGGTCCTTCCTGGAGGGTCGATCGCAGCAGGTCTGGCTTCCACCATGTGTCTCAGTCCCTCAACCAGTGGCTACGGGTGTTCCACAGGGGTAATCCCTTAGCCCTCTTCTCTTTAACATCTATGTTACCCCGCTGGTTTACCTTGCGGAGGCTTTAGGGGCTAAGGTGATGGCCCATGCTGATGACACCCAGCTGCTGTTCTCTTGGGGTCAGGATGAGCACGCAGTTGCCCCGGCTCAACATTGCTTAGCTTCAGTTTTTCACTGGCTTGCTCAGCCACAGCTTAAGTGCAATGAGGAAAAATCAGAGATCCTTTTGTACGGCAAATTCCCTGTCGACTTCAGAGAGAAGCTATGGCCCTCCGGTTTCTCCCTTCCGAGTTTTAAGGGAGACTCGGTCAAGAATCTGGGGGTCTGGTTTAATGAGAACTTGCTTTTCTCTTCGCAGGTTAAGAAGTTGGCCAGCACTTGCTTTGGCATTTTGAAGATCTTGAGGAAGTTTCTTCCTCTTCTGCCTAATTCTGCTAAGGAAACTGTTGTCCGTGCTCTAATTCTTTCCCGCTTGGATTACGGTAATGCACTGTATGCGGGCATTCCGGGTTACCTTTTGAATAAGCTACAGGTGATTCAAATCTCGGCCGCTAGACTTCTGTTGGGTCTTTCCAGCAGGTGCAGTGTGCGTTCTCACTTGCGCTCTCTGCATTGGCTCCCGGTGGAGGTGCGAATAAAATTAAAAATCTTATCCATTGCCCACAAAGCCCTCCACGGTCTGGGACCCATCTATTTGCAGAAGAGGATTGCCTTCTATTCTCCGTGAGACAGCTGCGCTCTTCCTCCCAACTTCTGGCACAGACCCCGCGGTTTAATCGCCAGAGGCTTGGAGGGCGCTCCTTTACCCGGATAGCTGCACTGGCATGGAATACTTTGCCGATGATTTTTAAGAAAAAACTGAAAACTCTTCTTTTTTAACTTCTGTCTTCTGACTCTGACTCCGACCCTTTTCAAGCTCGCGCCGGGACACTCCCTGGAGTATCTGTGCGCGTTAGAAATTTATATAACATAACATAACATCCCAGACGGTAATCATCTTACATGTGCATTGGATGTCTTTTTGTGTAGGCAGACAAATACTTTATTTGGTTTGTAGTTCACTTTTTGGGAGAATGTATCGCAGTCTTCCTTAGCTTCTATAAGGCCTCCACTCCCTTCTGGGCAGTTAATCCCTCCTCTAGGGTCTACCTCCTGTTTGTTTAAAGAGCAGTTGGAATTTTGTCACCTTTCAGGATGAAAAATAGTAGAGACGGTGTTCGAGATGTGGCACACTGAATACAGCTATTTTTTCAAGTATGTAACCAGTGCACATTTTTTTTTCACTTTCCATAAACATGATGTCAATGTCGCTGATGTGTATGTTAGATCCGGGCACAATGTCAACATGACAAGCATGACTGCTATGTGGAGGAAATGTCTCAGTTTTTTATCACATTGAAATCATCAATGAGGGATGCCTAAATACTCTGTATTTACTGTGCTTTTCTTGTGCCACCGTGGCTATACCATCAGTTATACATGGAGCTGGGACACTTGTCATTAAGTCCTTAAAGCAGGCAATCTCACAGAATGAGGAAGCGAAATGAAGAGTTTGATCTGGAGGACTATTTGATGTGGGACTTATGCAAGGTCAGCCATGGAATCCCAAAAAGTATGTGAAACTGGGCCATGTCAATGACATCAAATTGAATTCTTTCCTATTATGACTGTGGTTTTTGTTACACTGCAGATGCATGGTCTTTATTTTCTGCATAATAGCCCCTTATGTCAGCATGGTACCGTCCACTGCTCCTACCACTTCTGGCCTCTAGTTAGCGACACAAGATGTGGTAAGGATTTTGAACATTTAGCATCTGTGAAGCATCCAGTGGCCCGAATTTAATCAGGATTACACTATCATTTCTAGTCTGTTTGGGTAAAAGCAAACATATGTTTAATAACTTGCATTGAACAGCACTCTGGATCATGTTTGCAAGGTCATGTCCAGAAAAAGAACTTGTCAAACACCAGAATTGCGACTAGATCAATTCAGAGCCATTAGTTTCCAATCAATTTGAGTATGAGTTCCTTGCATCAATCTGCACATTCCTAAGTGAAATGTGACTCTTTTTGCCACAATACCACCAGTGCCTGTTCTTTCTCCAGCTTTATCTTTCTTCTTTGGATACAGCGCCCATTAATCCACATATCTCTATTATATCCATCATCTATCTCCACTTATCTTACATGTAAAGAATTTTATTGAGATTTATCACTCCATAAAGGTCCCCTAATTTTGTCCCCTTCTTGGGCTGCTGACTGATGGTACAATCAAAGTGTTAGATTAATCAGGTCAGTACATGTGGTAGGTTGAGGATCAATCTGGGTCAGAAAGTCCTACAAACCTGTATTTACTTGAGACATGCAATGCGTATTTCAGTGTGTGTAGAGCACGGTCAGTTGTTAGAAATTTATTAACTAATTACATATTTGTAATGTTCAATGTACATCTTACCCCACACCCCGTCCCAGGGCAATTCAAAATTAAAGGGAAGGGGAAAGCAGCCAACCCCCTGAGCCTGCAAAGGCCTGGGGATCCCATTCCCTGAGGCTGAAATTATTTAAAGGGGGGGGTATCCTGAGCCTCCTGGGGGAGCCTATATCACAGAGGTGCTATTTCCAAAAGTAGAGGAGGCACATGCCCCCCCCACCCTGAGCCTCTAAAGTCCCTGGTGGCACCATGTCCTGGGGCCACCTCGAGAGATGTGTCCTGGAGAGCCCACTTCCAGGACACAGTATCCCTGCCTACTAGAAACATTTGCACTCCCACGCACATGAGCTGCAAAAATGCTCCTGCCAGGTGGGAGTGCACATTTATTTGCCTACCCGTGCTCTTGCAGACAGCAAAATGGAGATTGCCCCTGCCCGGCAGGAGCATAGTAAAATACTTTCTCCCACTGGGTGGGAACAATGCTGGCTCCATCTGCACCCAGGATGAGTTTATCAGGGGAGCCGATAGGGCCACAGGGGTTCTGGGGTCCTCCATGCATCCTCCAACAAAAAGTGACTTGTGGGTGTCAAGAGTGGGTACCGGGGCACCCACATTAGGCCCGGGGATCGGGTCCATGTGGCCTGTAAAGGCTTGATGACAGGGAACTTACACCTCTCTACCCATAAAAAAAACTGGCCCGGGAGATGAGGTCCCGGTGGCTTATTAAAGCTCGGTGAGGGGGGTCCCACACCCCCTCCATTTTAAGAAGAATAAGCCTCGGGGGATGTGGTCCCCGGATCCTGTAAAGACTTGGGAAGGGGGCCATAAGGTAACTATAACTTGCGCCTTCACCATGGAGTCCTAATTACCCCACATTTTACATCACTCATGACATGTTCTATGACATCATTGATAATATCACGACAACACTTGCAATTACATCTTTGATGACAAAACTGTTCATAGTGTTGCACGAGTTATAGTTATCTTAGGTCACAAGTTATAGTTACTGGTGAATTTCAGCATGTTTTAACTGACATTTTCATCTAACTATAACGTCCCTTTAACATTTGTTTTTTTCAGTGAATTTATTACTATACCATTCGTTTGCACAGACAGCCCGCTCCAAGCCGCACACAACCTTCATCTGTGCATGGCATGAGGTTGGACGCAGGGTCTGACTGTAACCAACCATAAGGGGACTCTGCACTTCAGCTGAGGAGGATAGTGCTCCCACCAGGAGTGCTATAAAAAATATGATATGCTCTCCCAGGGTCATGGATTTATGACCCAGGAGACTTACTGGGTTTTTTAAATGTTGCTGAGGGACTGCTGCACTCCCTGCAGCCCCCATAACATGAAAAAATGCTTTCGATGAGACTCGCCAAGCTGAAAACAATATGTTTAAAAAGCCCTTGAAGGGCATTATATGGCCCTCATTGCAAGGAGAAATGAATAATTAATTAGAGATTCCTGCCACTCATTTATTATCCTTTTTTTAAATGTGGTTGTTCAGGGGGGATCCCCAGGGCCCTCGCGGCCCTGCCAGCCCCATCCTGGGTGCTGGCGGAGCCATTAATATTTTAAAAACATTTTTGGGAGGAGGCATGTGGTCCCACTCCCCAAGCCTCAATAGGCCTACAAGGATGGGGCCCTATGATCCGGGCTGTATTGTCTTTTCAGGGTAGGACGGTGTGCAACCCTCCTCCCCAAGCCTTTACAGGCCCTGGGCACCTCATCCCCTCTGAGGCCGGTTTCTTTTTTATGGGGAGGGGGCATGTGACCCCTCTCCCCAAGTATTTTCAGACCCTGGGGACCCCATCCTCCTGGAGCTGTTTTCTTTCTTATGGGGACGGGGCTAAACCGCCCTCCCCTAGTCTTCACAGACCCCGAGGACCTCATCCCCGGGCCTAATGTAGGTGCCCATCCGGGGCACCCACAAGTCACCTTTTGATGGGGGTTGAGGGGGAGCCCCTGCAGCTCCACCGGCTCCCTTGCATGCACCCAACCTGGGTGCAGCAGGAGCCAGCATTTCCCCAGTCCGGTGGTATTTATCTATGCTCCCACTGGGCACGAGCATTCTCTGTTTCCCTACCAGCGGGAGCGTGGGCAGGAAAATAAATGTGCATTCCCACCCAGAAGGAGCATTTTTGTACCCCCTTTTTCTTTTAAATAATTTCAGGCCTGGGTGATGGGGTCGCTGGGTCTTTGCAGGCTCAGTGAAAGTGGCTGAATGCCCCTTCCCCTTTAATTTTGAATCAATGTGGGGAATTATGAATCGATGCGGAGGTCCCGGGGCTCATGGTTCGGTGGCCCTGGCCCACCTGTGGGGTGTTTTCTTGTCAAGTGTGAGAGCCCCCCTGTTTTTATTTTTTTTATTTTGTAGCGGATTTGCAGATCCACTGCAAATTCTCAGAAATAAAAAAAAAATGTTTTTGGCCCCGGGGGTCTCTCTGGGAACCCTCCCACCAGGCCTAGGGGCACAGGGTATAGCTACACTGCCCCCTTATAACTTTTTAAAACTTTTTTCTAGGATCTAGGACTGGGACAAGAGTCCTAAGATGGCTGCTGCTACATCATTATTGATGTGAGGTAGCCAGTCAGATCTCGTCTGCAGATTTCTCCTCTCCATGGATCCTCTGCCGTGTGAAATATCTTTTTTTTAGACATAATTTCTCAAAAACTATTGAATGGATTTACATCTAATCACAAAAAGCACGTTTCTGGACCAGAATCTAGCTTTCTGCCAAATTTGGTGTAAATCCATTTAGCATTTTTGGCTGTAGAAAAATGAATGGGAAAAATGCGTTTTAGGACCCCCACTCTTTCTAGGCTCCCGCTTGATGGATCTCCCTGAAAATTTACATGAAGGACCTGAGGTGGATAACACTTTTCTTTGTAACGTTTCATAAAGATTCATCAAATGGTGCCAAAGTTATTAGCAAGCCAAAAAATTCCTTTTTCTATACAAATGTGATCCTAACTATAACTACTGCCACTGGGAAATATATATATATACATATTGTAATTGTAATTGCATTTATGTAGTGCTTACTACCCCTGGCGAGGCGTTTTTTTGGTGAGTAGCATGCTACTCCGGAACCCAAAGAGGGTTAGTGGTGAATTAGTATAGGGAGATATGAAATTAATTTGAGGGGTGTACATGTGAGTTTCTTTTTGGATTGAAAAAGGATAGTGGAGGGATAGAAGAAGAAAGGGTTTGCATTTATATAGTGTTTGCTACTCCTGATGATGTGTTGAAGCACTTTTCAGTGGGCAGCTTGCTACTCCGGAACCCAAACAGGATTAGTAGTGAATTAGTATAGGGAAATATGAATATGAGCGGTGGACATGTGAGTCTGTTAGTTGGATTGAAAAGGATAGTGGAGGGATAAAAAAGGGAAGGGTCCAGAAGGTGTTTTTTTGGAGACCATAGCAGTAGGAGGAGGTTTGGGGTGGGAAAAGGAGAGGTGAAGGGGCGAAGAGTCAGAGGGAAGGGTTTAGAAAGGATTGGTTGGGAGATTTGAATAGTAATAGAGGTTTGAGATGATGCAAGGAGGGGTAGAGGAGGGAAGAGTCTAGAAAGGGTTTTGGGAGTCATAATAGTAGAATGGGGTTTGGGATGAGTCTGAGAGTGGAGGTAGAGGATATATTGAGAGAGGTATAGGGTGAGATATGGGGTAGGTATGGGGTAGTGTAGATGCTGAATTAGAAGAAAAGTAATAAATATAAAGAAGCAAAAGTACATGGAAAATATATATATATTTTTGTAAAGCAATGAATCCTCGATTGGGAGATGCACTCGAAACCTGACACAGTGAAAGCAGACAGGCATTACAACCTCGGATATTCTTCACTGCCTCTTTTTTTCGGAGCGTCAAGCTCCTTGGTCACAGGCATTTGAAATACCGGCGCAGATTCACAAAAAAGGCACTCTGGCAGCATGTTAATTTATTACGTCCTTAATTGACAACAGGTATGTTCAGTTTGTACTGCATGCTCGGATTTATAGTTCATCATTGTTTCTCTGTTGGTGAGTCTTACAGTGCCCTTTGCATTTGTTACCTTAGTAGGTCCTGCGTCCTCGTACCCATTTCATCATTTATTTTTAGCCCTCCAGTGGGCCTCCGAGATATGATATGCTCCGTTATTGTGCAGTCAGATTTCCCACTTCAAAGACCTCGAACAGTTTCTGTGTCCCAGTGGCCCTCACATTTCCAGTTCGTAGGGTGCTGCACTCTCCTCGGCTGGATGGCCGTAAGTATTTTTGTAAAGCAATGAATCCTCGATTCAGAGATGCACTCGAAACCTGACACAGTGAAAGCAGACAGGCATTACAACCTCGGATATTCTTCACTGCCTGCATATATATATATGTGTGTGTGTGTGTGTATAAGGAAAGTAATATATGTAGATTTCAATTGTATTTAATAAATTCAGACATTCAAGTGTTGCTGCACTTTAAGCATATTTATTTGTTTTTATAATTTTTAAATTTCGTTTTTTTTTGTAATTCAATAGTGAAGCAATTGCAGATAAATATAAACATTTACTTATTTATGCACTGTCCTATATACATGTTAAACATGAAATAATATAACCATAAGTAACATGGACATTTTTCAAGCAGAACCAACTAATATCTATACATTTATAAACGCAATTATTAAACAAATCTATACAAAGGCATACACACACATAGGTATTCACATATAGACCAAATAAATGCTCACATACACAGGGACAGGCCGCACATTTATGCCTGAGTAAGGTGGTTATGTGGGGATGAGCCAACTCTTGAGTAGTCTTCTGAAGATAAGGTAGTTATCCATGGATCTTATGTTTGGGGGTAAAGAGTTCCATAGTTTGGCTGCTTGAACAGAGAAGGATGTGCCATCTATGGCTTTTTTCTTGTAAGGTGGTATTTTGAGGTGAGGTGCCAATCTAGAGTGGAGGTTCCTTTGTTGAATGTATTTGGTGATTTTATTCCCGATGAACAGTGGTCCTGTTCAATGTATTGCTTTGTAGGTGATACAAAGCAGATTGAATGTAGATCTTCTGGCAACCGGTGACTATGTAGGGCCCTCAAGGCAGGGGAGATGTGGGCTTGTAGCTTTATATGTAAGAGTAGTCTGGCAGCAGAGTTCCTGATCCGTTCTTGTCTTTTCATAGTTTTTAAAGATGATCCATGTTAGAGGCTATTGGCGTAATTGAGTTTAGACAGAGCAAGTGAAATAGTAGGCTGGACCTTGTGTGGAAATCCCAAGTGGGGGAAGATGCGTTGCAGAGTTTTTATAGTAATGAAGCTTGATCATTCTAGTTTGTCCACTCTGGCATTTATTGATAGCTTGGAGGCCATGGTAATTCTAAGGTTTCTTACTTCCTTAGATACTTTGGGCAGTGTTCCTAGATCGTCAGGCCAGGTGGCGAGTGGGTCATTATTTTTCCTATCACCACATGTGAGCATTTCTATTTTGGAAGCATTCAATTTGAGAGGGCTCATGTCATCCACTGATCAACGGCTCTGAGGCGACTGAAAATTTGTGAGTTTCCAATGTCTTTGGGGCTTTTCAGTTTAAGGAGTAATTGTGTGTCATCTGCATAGTTATAGAATGTGAGGTGAAATTTATTGATCAGTGCCGGTAATGACTTCATGTAGATGTTGAAAAGCATGGGTGAGATGATAAAGCATTGAGGGACCTCTGCTTTTTGTGAAGTATGTTTTGGACAAGAAAGGGGGGTATGGATGACATTTGTTCCATTTTGAACGTAGGATGTGATCCAGTAAAGAGCAGTCTCCTCTATGCCAACTTCGTAGGGTCTTTGTATTAGAGTGTCATGGTCAACCGTGTCAAAGCCAGCTGAGAGGTCCAAGAGAAGTAGAGCAGCAACCCCGTTCTGGTCAACTGTGTTCTTAAGGTCATCCCTGACAGCAATGAGGGCAGATTCTGTGCCTCCTCCTCGATGCAATCCTGTTTGGAAGTCTGAAAGTATGGAATTATCTTCAATGAATTGTTACATTTGGGCGAATGCTGCTCTTTCTATCAGCTTGCCCAGGAAAGGTCCATTTGTAATCGGTCTGGAGTTGTCGGCAATACGTGGGTCAAGGTTTGTTTTCTTTAGTAATGAGCGTATGTATGACTTTTTTAGACCTTCTGGTAATATTCCTGTAGATAAGGAATTGTTGATGATTCTTCATACTGGTGTGGCAGCAGAGGTAGTTAGAAGAATTTTCTTGAAGGTGTGTGGTGGACATGGGTCAGAAGGGCTGCCTGCAGGCCTGCTTGCTTTGACCAGGTCTATAAATTCATTGTGTGATATTTGTTGGAAGGAATGCAGAGGCTGGGTTAGCCTACTCTTAGAGAGTTTTTTCAAAAAAGATTTGGTGCTGGTGGTTTTTCTGTGTTTTAAATAGGAGTCCAACATGTCTGCTTTGGTCGTGTAATGATTTGCCAGTTTGTCTGTGAATTCTTGAGTAATGGGATGAGCTCCTTCTAGGCAATTTGGTTTATGAAATTCCATGAGAATTTAATAGAATTCTTTATTTGCCCATTTAGAATGTTAAATTCTGTCTGAATAGTATTTTTTCTTAGCTTTTTTGATTGCTGACTTGTATAATCTGTTAAGTTTCTGTAGGTGAAGTTTATCTTGATTGTGGTTTGTTTTAAGCCAGGTGCGTTGCAGCTTTATAATTTGCTGTTTTTCTCTGAATTTCTCCAAGGTGCCTGTTTTCTTTTGTTCTGTTGTGCTATTCTTAGTGGTATTAGGATATCAAAAGCTACCTGAAGCCACTCATATAGTTTTTTAACTGAATTTATTGTCTAGATCTATACTGGATGTTAGTTGTTTTTCTAAATGTTCAAAATTGAGTTTGTTCCAAGGTCGATAGGTAGATGCATGTAAGGTGGTTTTAGGTGTGTTACTTTTTGTATTTTTATGTTGGAAAGCAAGAGAATGGTGGTCTGACCATGTGACTGGAGTAATTGTTAGAAAGGTAGCTAGTTCTGGATTTGTAAAAATGACATCTAGGATGTGTCCAGCGATGTGGGTGGGTTTGTTTACAATCTGATGTAGGTTCGGTGCATCTAGGACAGTGATGATTGTTCTTCTCCATTCTCACTCCCATCAGCACCTCCGAATTCAGGGCAGGTGCTATAATCCACAACAGCAAGGATGGAAACTTGCTGGCTCCGCAGCTACTTCAAAACAAAATATGGAGCACTGTCGGGGCTTCTCTCAAAAATGTATTAATCGCCAGCAATTTCCTCTGCAGGCGGGTTTCTGTGTGACTGCCTTCTTCAATGCTGAAAATGCTTGTTGAATGAAACACAAAGGGGCCGATTCCGATTCGGGCCGGAAAAAGCACCGACCGACTCGGAGCCAGAATTTATTCCGACCGACACGTACCTGTGGCGCCCGACACGCCAAGTACGATGCAAGGCGTGCAAAATCCGACCGACACGTACTGAACCCAAGCCGAACGACCGAGCTGCATGGAAAACAGCAATCCGGCCGGAAAAACACGCGAATCGAACCGACCGACACGCACCCGGAACAAATCCAACCGAAACGTACACGCGAACACCAAACCGCTAAGTACGATGCAAGGCGCGAAAACCACGACCGAGTCGAACGGAGGACAAGCCGTACGACCGACACGCATACAAAACTGCGAGCCGAAGTAACACAAAACACCGCGACCGACGCGTACGCAGCATAGAAAACTGCACAAACACAGCGTGAACGAAACGGAGAAGACCGTACGAGACAAATGCAGGGTCCGACTCGGTCACAAGAACGTTTCCAACATGCACAAAAAGTACTACGGAAAAATACACAAAAAAAGGCCAAACAAGCAATTACAAAGCCAATAAATACTGGGGGGTGGGGACAGAGAACAAAGACACACCCACAACTCCACCCATATAAAGGACACAAATCCCAACCATGATCCTTTGCAAATGCCATTCTACTGCCAGCACCCAACAGACAGCAACCACACACCCACAGCTCATCCCTCACACAAGCCACACACCATCAGCACACCAACAAATAGCCACCTCACATACACCCAGCAAAACACACACTCACACACCCTCACCTGCACACCAACACACACATCACTCACCATCACCACCCATCACCATGCCCCCCAAGAAGAATCACAAGTTCCTAGATTGTGAATTGGAAGTCCTGGTAGACGAGATCCTCAGGGTAGAGCCACAGCTGTTTGGCACACTGGTCCAACAGACACCCATGTCACAGAAAACAAAGATGTGGGAGAGGATCGTCGACAGGGTGAATGCACAATCACCATGTTTGCGCACAAAGACAGACATCCAGAACAGGTGGTATGACGTGCGCAGGAGGGTACGGGAGCTGCTCAAGAAGGACTACCTTCTGAGCCAATACACCGGCAGTGGCCCTCCTGCCAAGCCAGTATACCTCAGGCCCTGGGAGGAGAAGGTGCGGGCCATCCTTCCGCCAGTGAGCGTCTATGGACTAGAGAACATCCCAGAGCCTGGTGAGTACACAACAAATGTACACAATATTCTGCCACAATACACACACACATCACTGTCAAGGGGAGAGTCAAACCATGCACTCATAGCAATTACACAGCAACCAGAACAGAATCATCCCAAAATGTGTATGTCAGTCAGATGAACACAACACATGCCATCTCAAAGTTACATTTAACCGTGTCATCACATGTACAAACACAACTACAACTACAGCTAGGCAGTGGCACAAATAGAACTAACAAACACATCCAGACATGTAGCCACCACTACAACACCAACACACAGTGAAGACCACTGAAAGGAAGGAATTCTGTGTATGCTGGGCAAGTCAGTGTAGCCAATAGCATCATGGGAGTCGTAGTCACACATATTGCTCACCCCCACAACTGTCCCATCAACACCACCATGAACCATGCGCACATCACAGGGAGTGGAAAAGGACTCACAAGATGGCTGACACTGGCAACTGCTGTGGGGAGCACAAGGCCCTGCTGGCAACTGTGCACCAACAAACAGCACAACACCACTGACTGACATCCTGAGAGACAACTTCCACTCCCTGCAATGGAAGCATGTTCCATGGTGGGATATCTGGCTGGGTGGGAAGGAGGACTCGCAGCACTGACCATAGTCCCAAGCACCTCCCCTCACACCCCCCCTCAACACAAACTCCACAGAACCCACCTGGGAGAATGCAATGCCTCACATCCTAACTCAAGATCCCACAAAGAACCTCCACCCTGGGTAATGTAGTGTGAAGCACAGGGACACTCTTGGGACTATTAGCCAAACAACTGCCAGGACAACACTCCCAGCCATCCTGTCAGCACAGGCAGCCCACACCACAGGGAAGCAGAGTCAAAAGGAAGGAAGCATGGGCATGCTGGGAAGGGGGGTGGAGGCAATAGCATGATGGGAGTAGTAGGCACAGATATCGCTCAGCCTCACAACTGGCCCATCAACACCACCCTGAACCATGCTCACATCACAGGGAGTGGATAAGAACTCACAAGATGGCTGACACTGGCTACTGCTGTGGGGAGCACAAGGCCCTGCTGGCAACTGTGCACCAACAAACAGCACAACACCACTGACTGACATCCTGAGAGACAACTTCCACTCCCTGCAATGGAAGCACAGTCCATGGTGGGATATCTGGCTGGGTGGGAAGGAGGACTTGCAGCACTGACCATAGTCACAAGCACCTCCCCTCACACACACCCTCAACACATACTCCACAGAACCCACCTGGGAGAATGCAATGCCTCACATCCTAACTCAAGATCCCACAAAGAACCACCACCCTGGGTTATGTTGTGTGAAGCACAGGGACACTCTTTGGACTTTTAGCCAAACAACTGCCAGGACAACACTCCCAGCCATCCTGTCAGCACAGGCAGCCCACACCACAGGGAAGCAGAGTCAAAAGGAAGGAAGCATGGGCATGCTGGGAAGGGGGGTGGAGGCAATAGCATGATGGGAGTAGTAGGCACAGATATCGCTCAGCCTCACAACTGGCCCATCAACACCACCCTGAACCATGCTCACATCACAGGGAGTGGATAAGGACTCACAAGATGGCTGACACTGGCTACTGCTGTGGGGAGCACAAGGCCCTGCTGGCAACTGTGCACCAACAAACAGCACAACACCACTGACTGACATCCTGAGAGACAACTTCCACTCCCTGCAATGGAAGCACAGTCCATGGTGGGATATCTGGCTGGGTGGGAAGGAGGACTTGCAGCACTGACCATAGTCACAAGCACCTCCCCTCACACACACCCTCAACACATACTCCACAGAACCCACCTGGGAGAATGCAATGCCTCACATCCTAACTCAAGATCCCACAAAGAACCACCACCCTGGGTTATGTTGTGTGAAGCACAGGGACACTCTTTGGACTTTTAGCCAAACAACTGCCAGGACAACACTCCCAGCCATCCTGTCAGCACAGGCAGCCCACCCCACAGGGAAGCAGAGTCAAAAGGAAGGAAGCATGGGCATGCTGGGAAGGGGGGTGGAGGCAATAGCATGATGGGAGTCGTAGGCACAGCTCTACATCCCCCACCACATGGCCCAGCAAGCTCACACTCACGCATGCACATCCCACAAAGAGTGGAAAGGCCCATCAAAGATGTCTGACACTGTTGCTGTGTCGTGGGGAGCACAAGGGCATGCTGGGAACTGCACACCAACCAACAGCAGGACACCACTGTCAGCCATCTTGCCATTGCTCTCACACCCACACACACTGAACTCCCCACAAAAGCAAGTAAGTATGGGAATGCTGGGAAGTGGGGTGGAGGCAATAGCATGATGGGAGTCATAGTCACAGACATAGCTCACCCCCACAACTGTCCCATCAACACCACCCTGAACCATGCTCACATCACAGGGAGTGGATAAGGACTCACAAGATGGCTGACACTGGCTACTGCTGTGGGGAGCACAAGGGCATGCTGGGAACTGCACACCAACCAACAGCAGGACACCACTGTCAGCCATCTTGCCATTGCTCTCACACCCACACACACTGAACTCCCCACAAAAGCAAGTAAGTATGGGAATGCTGGGAAGTGGGGTGGAGGCAATAGCATGATGGGAGTCATAGTCACAGACATAGCTCACCCCCACAACTGTCCCATCAACACCACCCTGAACCATGCTCACATCACAGGGAGTGGAGAAGGACTGACAAGATGGCTGACACTGGCTACTGCTGTGGGGAGCACAAGGCCCTGCTGGGAACTGTGCACCAACAAACAGCACAACACCACTGACTGACATCCTGAGAGACAACTTCCACTCCCTGCAATGGAAGCACGTTCCATGGTGGGATATCTGGCTGGGTGGGAAGGAGGACTTGCAGCACTGACCATAGTCACAAGCACCTCCCCTCACACCCCCTCAACACAAACTCCACAGAACCCACCTGGGAGAATGCAATGCCTCACATCCTAACTCAAGATCCCACAAAGAACCTCCACCCTGGGTTATGTTGTGTGAAGCACAGGGACACTCTTGGGACTTTTAGCCAAACAACTGCCAGGACAACACTCCCAGCCATCCTGTCAGCACAGGCAGCCCACCCCACAGGGAAGCAGAGTCAAAAGGAAGGAAGCATGGGCATGCTGGGAAGGGGGGTGGAGGCAATAGCATGATCGGAGTAGTAGGCACAGATATCGCTCAGCCTCACAACTGGCCCATCAACACCACCCTGAACCATGCTCACATCACAGGGAGTGGATAAGGACTCACAAGATGGCTGACACTGGCTACTGCTGTGGGGAGCACAAGGCCCTGCTGGGAACTGTGCACCAACAAACAGCACAACACCACTGACTGACATCCTGAGAGACAACTTCCACTCCCTGCAATGCAAGCACAGTCCATGGTGGGATAACTGACTGGCTGGGTGGGAAGGAGGGCCGGCTGTCAACCAAATACAACCAATGCAGACCATGTTCACACCCCAACAAATACATAGAAATGCCCAAATAATGCAGGACAATGTGCTACACCAATATCAACCCCTGACTGTGACGACTTAGGACAATGCAATGTACAGGCCCGCACCCAGAGGCACAGTCACAACTGTCAGGTGTGTCAACCATTGATGCCTGCAGAAACATAACATACATTGTGTGTGTCTCCCAAAAACAGGTGATGATGGGGACACAGCAGCAGACGCTGAGGAGTCCCAGTCCCAGGCTCAAGAGGATGCAGAGCTCACTGGTGTCGTACAGCCTCTGCCCTCCTCGGAAGAAGAAGACCAACCTGGCACATCCGGTGCAAGTCAACATGCAGCACCAGCAGGACCACCAGCTGCAGCACCAGCAGGACCACCAGCTGCACCCCCTGCACCCACCCCTCCAACGACTGTCACCACAAATACCATCCCTGCCGACATGGACAGAACAAGGAGCAACACCAGCACAGGGACCCTGGACCAACGTGGGGCCATGGACACCACCACCACCACCAACCCCCAAGGGGGACCAGGGTCATCTGTGCGTGCCACTGCACGCACTGCACATGTCGGCAGGGGTGGTGGGAGGGGTGGGAGACAGAGGTCGCTGCTTGCAGAGGTTGCTGGTGTGCATGATGACCCACAACTGGTACGCATAGCCGATGCGTACCAGTCCAGCACCGGAGATCTCAGCCAGGTAGTGGGGCTCCTCAGAGACATGAAACAGCAGCAGGCTGCCCATCATGCCCGCTTGGACTCACACATGTCCCGCGTGGAGTCCAAGTGGGACGCACTGCAAGAGATGACGGCGGTGCACAGGGACATTTTACAATGCCTCCGCCAGATGAACAGCAACCAGTCCACACCTCCCTGTGTGCCAACAACATCTGGTGCTGAACAAACTGCAACTGCCACAGGGAGGGAGGATGACTCTGGCGGAGAGTCCCCTGCACCGCAGCAGCCTGTACTTGAGGGCCCCCCCCCAAAGAAGAGGGGTCGTCCGAGGAGGGGCAAGTGAGAGGCCCAGGAAGCCTGAACCTGTTCTGGATGTTCACCTTTGTGCACAGACTGTTCACCCTGTTGACGGCAACACAACTCCCACACATTACATGGGGAGTACAAGTTGGACCAATGTCTCAGACAACTGTGGCCCCGATACTGGGGATTTTGTCTACCAGGACTTTCAATTCACCTAGGAACTTCTGATTGCAAGATATATGTACAGCACTAACCATCCTATGCACTATTCACACAAATGTATCACAATAAACACACTAATACACCATACTTGCCTCTGTTGTGATTCCAACGTGGGTGCTGTTATGGGGATGATGAACTGCAAAATTACACTGTGTATGCGAACTGCAACAGCAAGTACAACACAGGCATGTGAGTAAAGGCAACGTGACACATATGAGGGAGACACACCACCAGGGCTACACAACACATACACACCTAGGCCATCTGACTCATTGCCTACACTGATGTTGCCAGGGAAGACGGTGCAATGCACAGACACCACACCTATTCCCAGTTGTAGTCAAGTAGCCCACAGGTGCAGTAAGCAAATGGCAGTCAAATGTGTGACCACAGACAACGCACATCACAAAGTGAAGCACATGTTTATTACACAGTTGCAACATGTCGTAACCACTACAGATGCAAGGTAATCCCACCTGGCAGCGGGCACACAGTCAACAACTGTAGAAGGAAGGAAGTCCATGGGTGTGGCGCACATCACCTGTAGGGACACAACAGGTACCACCCTGGAAGTACAATCACGTCGTCGGTGGACACAGTTGACCAAATGAATCTGAAAGTACCCTGTGAAGGACAGAAATGACACACAGTCAAAAGCAATGGAGAACAGGACAGAACAGCAAAACTCATGCACAATACATGTTAGAAGATACCCACCTAGAACCAAGTTAGCATGTCAACACTGTTGGGGAGTACAGACCACCTGTAAGCACACATCGCTACACACATCCAGTCAAGTAGCCCATGGACACACTCCAACAGCACCAGAGCACCACCTACACATATCATGCCAACTCACATCATTGACATGACACCTCAGGATACTCACATTCAGCTAAAGAAGTTGGTGATGAGCTGTGTGCGGACATCACCCTCATCATCATCATCATCATCACTGGCATCGTGGTCCAGGCCAGGATCCTCCACAGGTGGCGGATGTTGGTCATTGTCATCCTGGATGAGAGGCAACTCCTTCCGCACTGCCAGGTTGTGGAACATGCAGCAGACGATGATAATCTTGCACACTTTCGCTGGGGCATATGGGAGGGACCCTCCTGTCTTGTCCAGGCAGCGGAAGCGGCTCTTCAGGAGACCAAATGTCCGCTCAATCACTCTCCTGGTCCGACCATGTGCCTCATTGTAGCGCATCTGGGCTGGTGTCACAGGGTTCCTGAGGGGTGTCAGCAACCACGGCATGTTGGGGTATCCCGAGTCACCTACGGACAGACAAGTGCATATTAGCTGACTTGGAAAAGTGGGTGGAATACTACAGATCAGATCACACACAATGGCACAAAGTCAGTACACACCGACAAGCCAGGCACGCTGGTTCTGCATCTGTGCCATTATCCTGGGGATGCGACTACTCCTCATCACAAAGGCATCGTGTGCTGAACCAGGGAAACGGGCACACACGTGTGTGATGGTCATATCTGCAAGACACACCACCAGTGCATTGACCGAGTGGTAGTGCTTGCGGTTACGGTAGGCCTGCTCCTGGGCCTGTGGTGGTATCAAAGTCACATGTGTCCCATCAATGGAGCCAATTACATGCGGCATCCTCCCCAGGGCATAGAAGTCACTCTTCACGTCAGTGAGTCGTTGCAGTCTAGGGAAATAGATGTACCGGTTCAGGAATAGCAACATTGCCACCAAAACATCGCGGAGCACACGGCTCAACATGGTCTGTGACATCCCACCAGCAGTCGCCACAGTATGTTGGAAGGTACCGGTGGCAAAGAAGTGTAGGGCTGCCATCACCTTCACCTTGGGGGTCAGCGCTGTAGGATACGGCCGGCCAGGCTGCAAATGTGGGGCCAACTGCACTGCCAAATCCTCAATCAGCTGCCTGGTGAAGCGGTACCGTCGGATGCTGTCCCGTTCCACCATCGTTGCCAGGTCTGGGAATGGTCGATGGACAGCAGGAGCCCTGCAGTGCAGAGGAGAAGAAAGCAAGATTGTCAGTCAGCCCACATATGCGGCATTGAACACACTCAATATCACAGCATACATCATTATGAGGCACAACTACATGAAGTGTGCAGTTCCGTAAGGACATGTATGGTACATACATGGCCAACATCTGTCATCACGGTTCAACAAGTGGCATCAATAAGTCCCAGGTTGGCCCATTGGATATCATGAGGCCGTGTCACAGTTCCCATCTCCTGCTGCCGTGTCACAATCACCCCCCACAGTGACATGTGAGGACATATGTGCCCCAGGCATCACAGCTCAACGACAGGTACATTCTAGGGGCCCTGTATTGCCACATGGACACTGGCATTACATGGAGTATCATGTATACACCACAGCAAAACAACCATGACCCCCACGGGTAGTGGTCCCACTTGCCACTGCAGGACAGACATGGACATCTGTGACACACACACGCACAACATCAAAGTCCATGCACACACAACGTGGATGTGGAGACTGTCTCCCATTGTGCACATGAAATCAGAGACATTGTAAACACTACATGCACACAGACTGTGGAGGACCATCACTATTGTGCCACTGGGACACCCTGGCTCAAACATACCATCCCACATGGGACTCACGGGGTATGTGACATGACATACACATACACCACCGTGAAATGTGACCATGGCACATGCACAGATATGAACAGTTGCACATCACAGTGGTCATGTACACGTAACACCCAGGATCCTGTCCCCATGAACACGTGCACAGCCTGGGGCTGGCTGCCCCCAGGTGACACCCACAGGACAACATGTACACCAACATACAGACAATAGGAAATGCAGCCTTACATGCCTTATTATACAGTTTGGACAGGCTGTTGTGTTGTAGGTGTGCCCCTCACTCCCTTGGAGCTATCTGTGGCTGGCATATGTTCATCTGAGACAGGCATGGTGACATATGCCAGTCACTTGTACAGGGATGTGTTGATCAGCAATGGACCGATCGGTGCCCCCGGCCGGCCCATTGCATTCAATGTGTGCGGGTACGCGTTGTACCCCTGTACGCGTTGATCAGCAATGGACCGATCGGTGCCCCCGGCCGGCCCATTGCATTCAATGTGTGCGGGTACGCGTTGTACCCCTGTACGCGTTGATCAGCAATGGACCGATCGGTGCCCCCGGCCGGCCCATTGCATTCAATGTGTGCGGGTACGCGTTGTACCCCTGTACGCGTTGATCAGCAATGGACCGATCGGTGACCCCGGCCGGCCCATTGCATTCAATGTGTGCGGGTACGCGTTGTACCCCTGTACGCGTTGTACCGCAATGGACCGATCGGTGCCCCCGGCCGGCCCATTGCATTCAATGTGTGCGGGTACGCGTTGTACCCCTGTACGCGTTGATCAGCAATGGACCGATCGGTGCCCCCGGCCAGCCCATTGCATTCAATGTGTGCGGGTACGCATTGTACCCCTGTACACGTTGATCAGCAATGGACCGATCGGTGCCCCCGGCCGGCCCATTGCATTCAATGTGTGCGGGTACGCATTGTACCCCTGTACGCGTTGATCAGCAATGGACCGATCGGTGCCCCCGGCCAGCCCATTGCATTCAATGTGTGCGGGTACGCGTTGTACCCCTGTACGCGTTGATCAGCAATGGACCGATCGGTGCGCACCCATTGACAATGGCCTAGCCTGGCAACGGACGCGTTTTCGAAATTCGAACGAGTCGGTTGCTGGAAATTCAGTTGGTCACCCACAACAATGTTGCAAAATCATGTATGTCATGAAGTTGAAGATTTGAAGGATGCTGTGGGCGTGTATTGGTGCTGCTATTCCATTGATTGGCCAGATTCAGAAGATGCAAACGACTTGGACCTATCACTTTGGACACATGGGACAGTATCTGCCTCTCCAGCACATATATATTGCTGGCTGTTCCCCTGAGAGCTCACTTGCCTGCACTACATGCTCCAGGATGACATCTGCCACTGCACTGCTGCTGTCTTTGCCCCCTCTGGACCCTGCAATGGCACGTACTGTGGAGAGAGCCCCAGCCTTCAGCCTTGAGGAGAACCAGGCCCTGCTGGACAGCCTACTTCCACAGTACAGCAAGCTGTATGGGACACCAGGGGAGCAGGTGAGTGTTCTGTGCACTGCCTTTCTGAATGTGCATTTTGTCTGACTAGCAAGGCTGAAAGTCTGCACGCCACTGGCTAGCAGGCTCACTGAGTAGTTGTCACCCCCATAGTGTGTAGTGACATGCACTGGACAGGTATGGTGCAGTGACAGTGCATTTGAACAAGGTTTTACTTCCCATGCAATGATACCATGTATGTCTGGCAAACTGTCCATGGGCAGCGTTGCACTGCCTGTGTACATCATGTGCCCCTGTGATTGAGACATGTATATACAACTGTGTCATGCACGGATATGTTGCATGTGTAGTAATGGCCTTTTCACTTTGTCATCCTGACAGGTAAATGCCCATCGGAAGCAGGAGATCTGGAAGGACATCGTCCGGGCTGTCCGGTCCGTGGGGGTCTACAAGCGCCGGATCCGCAACTGCCAGAAGAGGTGGCAGGACCTTCGGGGCTGGACCCGGAGGATTGCACGGGTCCAGCTGAAGCTGTCGCCTCCTCGCAGGAGGGGCGGAACACAGACCCTGACCCCCCACATGCTCCAGATCCTGGCGGTGGTGTTTCCAGACCTGGATGGGCAGCTGAAGGCCAGACAGCAGCAAGGAGGGGTGAGTCAAAGACTGCACTGTGAACTCTGTATTACATGCTATGTGCCCTCCTCTGACCTGGTTAAACTGCCACAGTACAGCAGTCATGTTGTCCAGGAGCCATGTCCCTCTATTGTGCACTGCCCACTCCTCATCTGATACCCAGGTGTGGCCCTTACATTCAGGGAATTGTGTCACTTGGGACTGTGTCCTTGCAGTTTGCTTCACTAGAGGTGGGGGACAGCATCTGTTTCCCTAACTCTGTTGTGGGCATCATGGGTGGGTCCATTGTTCACACAACGCCTGTGTTCAGACATGTAATCTGCGTGTTGCTTTGATATGCGGTCCACTTGCTGAGCTGAGCCACCACATGTGCCTGGGGTATGTGGCACACACCCATGCAGCGGGTGGGAACAATGTTTGGGCCCCAGGAGTGTGCAGATTACGTGTGTCACACATACATAGCCAGCTATCCACTGTCCAGGGCTCATCCCTCATTCATGTGGGGCAGGACAGTCATGCCTACTCCAGGCCATGCAATGCACTCTGTACTCCCACTCCCGTGTATCAGCTGACACATTGTGCGCAGTGATTTGACCCCTCAGGTGTCTGCCTCTGTGTCAGTGTGCTGTGGATTTGTTGCCAGGACTGCTGGGGTGTTTCTCGGTAGGGGCTCAGCATGCCACTGGAGATGTGACCATAGGAGACGATACTTGTGTGTCACATAGGTGTTTGATCAGCTGCCCGTGCAGACTGGGGTATGCGAATGTGAAGTTCAGGCAGCTGTTCCCCATTCACAGCAGATTGTGAGGGGCTCAGGTTCAGAGGGTAGTGTCACAGGTCTCCCATATGTCCAATCGGTATGACCAGGACAGATGAGGGTTAAGATGATGTGTTGTGTGGGGGATGTACATGCAGCTCCAGGACTTGCATTCCCCATGACCTACTATTGTGACACAGTGCAGAGTGTTGTTGTCTGGCTGCCAAGTCATACATCACTGAGACATGACTGGCATGTGTCTACTTATTGGTGATCCTGCAGGGGAGTGACATGTGCTACATGCACACCATTGTGGCGATGGCTATCAGGACATGGGTGCATCATGGTGTCTGTCGCTGGTATGCATCACATGCATTTCCTATTTGACTCTGGGCATCCCTTTCATCCGGAAACCTGTACTGACTCAGTGGCAAGAGTTGTGATGTGTGCATGTCCACATGCTACACCGTGTCCTCTGCACTGTCCAACTACTGTGTAGGTGGTGCATGTGTCCACACTGGGGTGTTGCTATCCAACAGATACCAGACAGATGGGTGCAAGGCCATGTGGGATGTGAGTGCCATGGTTGGCATCAGACTGACAATTGGCTTCTCCTGTTCAGTTAGGGCACTTTTAGCAATGTTCAACTAATGATGCCAGGGCTTGCTCTGTAATGTGCTGTGCTCACAGTGGTGTGTGCGTTTGGTGCAGGTGACTGATGTCTGTCTGTTTCCCCATTGTTTGCAGATACATCCACGGCCACGGAAGGGGACAGCTCCACGGACCAGGAGGAGCCGGAGAGCCAGACTGGGTCAGCAGCCGAGGAGTGGTCGGAGGGACCCAGTGGCACGGAGGGCGAGGGGAGCCACACCGAGGAGTCCTCAGCACCATCCACCTCAGCTGAGGACCAGAGCAACTCGGAGGATGACTCCCTTATGGAGGCGGGTGTCAGCAGCCACCACACCCCAGCTAGTGTTGCTGTCCCCGCCACCACCAGCACCACCACTGCCCTCCCATCGGCTCCCATTCCCCAGGTCCGAGGAGGCTCCCATGTTCGGGAGCGTGTCTCCTTTGGGCCAGGCACCGCACCCCCTGCCCCTGTGTCCCCTGCTGCCCTGAGTGAGGAGTCTGTGTACCTCCTTCGCCAGCTCCATGTAGGGCAGACAGCCATGCTGAGTGTCCTCCATGCGCACACCGCTCTGTTGACTCAGCTGGTGTCGTTCATGGAGGGCATCTCATCGGGCATGTCTGACCTACAGAGGGGCAATAGGTCCATGGACTCCTCCCTGACGGCATCAGTGTCCCTCCTCAGACAGTCCCTCACCCCTCCTGCCTCTGCTCCATCCACACTCCCCAGCACCTTACCCGTACCAAGCACACACACACCGGCACAGGCACACACCAGCACACACACGTCCAGCACACAGACACACACGCCACAAACAAAACGCACACGCACGCACAGTCAGGGAACTGAAACCAGACTCACAGGGGATGGGGCCCTGGAACACACACACGCATCCACGAGCACTGCGCAGTCCTCAGTTGCCTCTCCCTCCAAAGCACCCTCCCTTGCCTCACCTGCAACCCCAAAGACCCAGCGGCTCTTCCTCAGTGACCTCGGCCTCTTCCCCTCCGATCCAGCTGATACAGCATTCAGGGGGAAGAGGAAGCCCACCCACATGGAGCAGAGTGCCCCTCGCCCCCGGACATCCTCCCCCAGGCGCAGACAGACTGAGGCCCCCACCCGCAAGTCCCCCCGGAGTCGTAAGAGGAAGACCCTGCCGCCGCCCTGCAGCTCAGGCACCAGGTCTCCTTCCTCCATCCCTCAGGCCCCCACTCCACAGGTGCCCCACCACACCCTGCCCCAGGTTCACCCACCCACAGATATACCAACCCCAAGAGGATCCGGCCTTCTCCCCTGCCACTTGCTCTCCCGGCACCACACCCCCGCTGCGCTTGTCTGTGCCACTGATGTGGTGAGGGTGTCCTCCCCTCTGTCCAGCCCACCTTGCCTGTTCCCCATTCTCCTCCCCTGGTGGTAGGCACTGCAGTGGAGTCCACTACCACCCTGTCTGACTTGGGCACTGCAGTGGCGGACCTGTCCACTCCATCTGCAGGGTCCACTGCAGTTGTGCCGGCACCCACAACATCTGAGTCATGCCCCCCAGTTGTGCCGGCATACACCATGTCTGACACCTCCACTGCAGTTGTCAGTGGCTCGCCAGCACCCACCACCCCTTCCCTGCTTCCTCCTGGTGAGCCCTGATCCTGTCCCTGCGGTGCCTGGCCTGCCCCCCCGGTTGCCCCTCCTAGTGGATTGTCCCTGGTTTTGTGCAGTGCAGGCATGCGTAGGGTGACATCTGCCACTGTCACCCTGTTTGGACTTTGACAATGGACTGGCCATTGGCCTTTGTGTTTATTCTGGACTTTCAGTTATCATTACACACATATGCTGAATCTATGTTCTCTAGTGCTTATGCTTCTGATGTACATGTTGTTGATGATGCTAACCATGCCCTTGCTGCAGTGATGGTGATATTTGGTCTCATGATAATGAAGTGTTACTGTGCAGGAACCCATGTGGTCCAGGGGGAATGTGTCCTATCCTGTGGTGTATCCATGTCATCCATAGCAGCATCTGAGGGTGTCATGTGTTCAGTATTTGGCAATGGGATTTCCTACTTACATTAGCAATTTCACATCTGTGGCTTCCACCCCTGCACATCTGTTGTGCCTGCCATTGTTCAATTCGTCTACTTCCCTGACCGTGTGGCCATCTCCACTGGACATGCAGGTTTGGGCATCAATGGGGAAGGACACATCTGTGTTGTCAGTGCAACATTGCTAAACAAGTGTGTTGGATCTGTGCTGATGATTTCGTTGGCACTTCCATGACCAGGCTGATGTGACGGGAGCCTTCATTTGGTGCTAATTGTTGATTGAGTGACCAAGTGCTCAGCTGACATGATGGGGCCCTACTGAGGCAACATATGGCACAGCTTTCCTCACACAGGAGTGGAGTCCCCTCATGGCAGTGTGTACTCCTGTGACATTGCCTGCGCCCAAGGTGTGTGTTGTATGAGCATGTCTGTGTGTTCACTTCCGTTTAGCTGTGCATGCTGTGATCCCTAGTGTTGTACCTGTTTGTGATGCTTGCTGAGTTGACCTATGTTCCCCCAAAGTCTTCTCCCTGGGTTCTCTGTGATGTGGGTGCATGGCACATTACTGGTCATCAGGGTGTCACCCATAGGTGTGTTTTCTGTCAGGGCTGAGTTTGTGTGCAGACGCAGATGGGTCACAGTCAGGTTTCCCCTTGGCACTTGTTGTTTGCCCCTGTCATGTGATTTCCAGTTTGTGTTATCTTTCAGTGATTGTGACACGTTGTGTGTGTGACTGCTGGCACTCCTCAGGGTCCGGGCTGCAATGTTGGTTGTTGTCTATGTGTGTTCTTTGTGGGTGACCTTGGCTTCTTCATTGGTGTGTGACTGTGGTGGGGTCCCATTGTTGGTGTGGTATTGCCGTCATGTCCATGTACAGCGTAGTGTGCAGTGTGTCAGACATTCAGGAGTCTTGTTGAGTGGCCATGTGTGATGTGTTTCTGCACCTTGGTTCCCACCCACCACCCTGGAATAGTCATGGGTGCATGTGCAATGTCACCAGTGCATGTGTGCTTCACTGCTGCACATTGTTGGAGGTCGAGGGGTGTGGTGTTGAGTGTGTGCAGATGAGAGTTGTTGGCCGGCTAGGCCCCTGCCTCCATGTTGGCCTTGGCTTACTGGCCATGCTGATTGATTTGTGCTTGTGTAGGTGTGATGGTAGTTTGTTGCTCAGGACACATGACTGTGGTTCACAGTGTGAACGACATTTAGCTTTGTCATCACGTGGGATTGTAATGCAGCCCAGGGTCACCACATTGTGGGGGCCCTGGGGGTAGTGCTGTGGTGTGTCTGTGTCTTGCTGTGTCAGTTGCTGTTCCTACGTGCCTGTGTGACATGTGTGATTTGTGCTCCCTCTCATCTGACAATGCCTATTTGCCCACATAGGGGATTTGGATCCATGAGTTACCTCTGTGTGGCACTGTATGCACATCTGTATGATTGGTATTCAGGTCTCCTCATGTGTTGTGTGGTTGCCTGGGGACACTGGCACCCCCACCCCCACCACCTGTTGTGTATGATGTGCAGTGTGGGTCTGCCTGTTTGTGTTTGTGCATCTGCACCACTGCATTGGCATATCTTGGGTGTGCCATTGGCTGTATGTAGTTTGGTGGGTTTCCCCTGCTGTCCCTGGGACTCCTAGGTCATCGGTCAGCACAATGATCATGGTTTGTGTGTCCCATTGCTGCCATGGTATGGTATCTGTTCACCTCACATCTACAGTCTCCACAGGGTATCTGCATTTGTGTGCCCATTGGTGCAAATATGTGGGTCTGCATTCTGATGGTCACTTCTGTCATTGTGTCATTGATGAATGTTGACAGTGTCAGCCCCCTTGGGTGTTGTTTGTCTGCACATGGCCAAAGGTATGTCTTATTTGCACTGCAGTATTTGCCTCCCCCAATTTATGTTGCAATGGGACACATGCACTACTTTGCCACTGATGTGTTTTATGTTCTGTGACCAGGAATCATCCATGCAGTTTGGCAGTTGCAGCTTTTTCTTTGTCAACACTTACATTTTGGTCACTGTGATGATGGGGGTTTGGACCCCATTGCCACAATGTTCAAAATGTGCTTCAGCTATGGCCCCCACACTTACCTTTTGGTCACTGTGATGATGGGGGTTTGGACCCCATTGCCACACTGTTCAAGATGTGCTTCAGCTATGGACCCCACACTTACATTTTGGTCACTGTGATGATGGGGGTTTGTACCCCATTGCCACACTGTTCAAATGTGCTTCAGCTATGGACCCCACACTTACATTTTGGTCACTGTGATGATGGGGGTTTGGACCCCATTGCCACAATGGTCATGGCCTGCTTCATTGTGGGGGCCACACACATATATGTGTGGCACATGTGATAGGGGGTCACATTGTATGTTCAAAGTCATGTTCAGTGTTGTAGGCATTTGACACAGTCTACACATGCTTGTCATGGTGTTGGGGGGATGTCTTTTTCTTGCATTCCCTAGGTTGTGGTGTGCTGGTTGTGTCATGCATTGTCCATCCTATGAGTGGGGGTGGTGTTGGTGGTAGGCATCCAGCCCCCCATGGGTAGAGGTGGTAGTAGTGGTAGGCATCTGGCACCCCCCTGGGTAAGGGTGGTAGTAGTGGTAGGCATCCAGCCCCCCCTGGGTAAGGGTGGTAGTAGTGGTAGGCATCTGGCACCCCCCCTGGCTACGGGTGGTAGTAGTGGTAGGCATCTGGCACCCCCCTGGCTACGGGTGGTAGTAGTTGTAGGCATCCATCCCCCCCTGGGAAAGGGTGGTAGTGGTGGTGGGCATCCAGCCCCCCCTGGGTAAGGGTGGTAGTAGTGGTAGGCATCTGGCACCCCCCTGGGTAAGGGTGGTAGTAGTGGTAGGCATCTGGCACCCCCCTGGCTACGGGTGGTAGTAGTGGTAGGCATCCATCCCCCCCTGGGTAAGGGTGGTAGTAGTGGTAGGCATCCAGCCCCCCTGGGTAAGGGTGGTAGTAGTGGTAGGCATCTGGCACCCCCCTGGCTACGGGTGGTAGTAGTGGTAGGCATCCAGCCCCCCCTGGGTAAGGGTGGTAGTGGTGGTGGGCATCTGGCTCCCCCCTGGCTAAGGGTGGTAGTAGTGGTAGGCATCCAGCCCCCCTGGGTGAGGGTGGTAGTAGTGGTAGGCATCTGGCACCCCCCTGGCTACGGGTGGTAGTAGTGGTAGGCATCCAGCCCCCCTGGGTAAGGGTGGTAGTGGTGGTGGGCATCTGGCACCCCCTGGCTAAGGGTGGTAGTAGTGGTAGGCATCCAGCCCCCTGGGTGAGGGTGGTAGTAGTGGTAGGCATCTGGCACCCCCTGGCTACGGGTGGTAGTAGTGGTAGGCATCCAGCCCCCTGGGTAAGGGTTGTAGTAGTGGTAGGCATCCAGCCCCCTGGGTGAGGGTGGTAGTGGTGGTGGGCATCTGGCACCCCTGGCTAAGGGTGGTTGTAGTGGTAGGTATCCAGCCCCCCTGGGTAAGGGTGGTAGTGGTGGTGGGCATCTGGCACCCCCTGGCTAAGGGTGGTAGTAGTGGTAGGCATCCAGCCCCCTGGGTGAGGGTGGTAGTAGTGGTAGGCATCTGGCCCCCCCTGGCTACGGGTGGTAGTAGTGGTAGGCATCCAGCCCCCCCTGGGTAAGGGTGGTAGTGGTGGTGGGCATCTGGCACCCTCCTGGCTAAGGGTGGTAGTAGTGGTAGGCATCTGGCACCCCCCTGGCTACGGGTGGTAGTAGTGGTAGGCATCCAGCCCCCCCTGGGTAAGGGTGGTAGTGGTGGTGGGCATCTGGCACCCCCCTGGCTAAGGGTGGTAGTAGTGGTAGGCATCTGGCACCCCCATGGCTAAGGGTGGTAGTAGTGGTAGGCATCCAGCCCCCCCTGGGTAAGGGTGGTAGTAGTGGTAGGCATCTGGCACCCCCCTGGGTAAGGGTGGTAGTAGTGGTAGGCATCTGGCACCCCCATGGCTAAGGGTGGTAGTAGTGGTAGGCATCCAGCCCCCCCTGGGTAAGGGTGGTAGTGGTGGTGGGCATCTGGCACCCCCATGGCTAAGGGTGGTAGTAGTGGTAGGCATCCAGCCCCCCCTGGCTACGGGTGGTAGTAGTGGTAGGCATCCAGCCCCCCCTGGGTAAGGGTGGTAGTGGTGGGCATCTGGCACCCCCCTGGCTAAGGGTGGTAGTAGTGGTAGGCATCTGGCACCCCCATGGCTAAGGGTGGTAGTAGTGGTAGGCATCCAGCCCCCCCTGGGTAAGGGTGGTAGTAGTGGTAGGCATCTGGCACCCCCCTGGGTAAGGGTGGTAGTAGTGGTAGGCATCTGGCACCCCCATGGCTAAGGCTGGTAGTAGTGGTAGGCATCCAGCCCCCCTGGCTAAGGGTGGTAGTGGTGGTGGGCATCTGGCACCCCCCTGGCTAAGGGTGGTAGTAGTGGTAGGCATCCAGCCCCCCTGGCTACGGGTGGTAGTGGTGGCAGGCATCCAGCCCCCCCTGGGTAAAGGTGGTAGTGGTGGTGGGCATCTGGCACCCCCCTGGCTAAGGGTGGTAGTAGTGGTAGGCATCCAGCCCCCCTGGGTAAGGGTGGCAGTGGTAGGCATCTGGCACCCCCCTGACTAAGGGTGGTAGTGGTGGTTGGCATCCGGCCCCCCCTGGGTAGGGGTGGTGGTGCGCATTCAGGCCCCTGTGTGCATATGTGGCATTGGTGATGGGCATCCCGCCCCTATGGTGCTGCTGTTGCTGGTGTAAGTAAATTCTGCATCCCTCTGTGTGTGTGTGATGTGTCGTGTACGTGTTGTATGTGTTTTGTGGTTGGTGTCTGACTTACCTTCTGCGCCGTACGCGTCCGTGCCTGTTCCGGTAGTAAATGTAGAATATTGGTATGATCGGGACGAAGGGATTCATTGTTGGTTCGTGTCGTTCGTCTTTCTCGTCGCTTCGCGTCGTCCTCGTCGCTGGCGTGTTCGCCTCGTAGCCGTGGATCGTGTTGTTGCGCGAATCTGAGCTTATGTGCGCCTCTCCTGGATGCTTTGACGTGCCGTGCGTAGCGACGGGTTCGGCGCGTACGGAAAGCGCATTGTACTTGTTCGGCCGGACGGGGCTGCATTTTCCCTTCCGTGCGACTCGATTCTGCGTTTCCGGATTCGCCTCGGTCGGAGAACAGGACCTGGATTGGGTGAGTACGACTCGGCCGGATTCTGTGCTGTTGTGCGCATCATACTTACTCGTTCGGTGTGCTGTACGGATCGGTCGGGAAACAGGCATTCGCATGGCTTTTTTCCCGACCGAATGGTATTGGGTGCGCCTCCGACCGAGATCGGAATCGGCCCCAAAGTCTGGTTGGCTGTAAATGGTGTATTTACCTCTTCCATGGGTGTATTACTGGCCAAAAGGAGGACTGTGAATGTTCAAAATAGAGTTCGTATGACCGCCATGATATCGTAACTTCCTCAAAGTCCAGCAAATCTTGTATCTAGCTCAGATGCTCCACATGACATTTCCTTTCCCGATGGAAATTGAATGGGGGTCACGGTACCTCACACCCATCGCTGGTCAATATTTAAAACACTCCATCCATGTCCGATGCCCCACATGCAGCGCATCTTCCCAGATTCGGGGTAACCAAATCTCTGTGAGCATAAAAAACCCTCGCCACAGCCGCTGGATGAAAAACAACGATGCGCCCACAAGTGTCAGTTAAATAACTATACACCATAAGTTCGAATAACTTATGACCTCCATGGTCAGCAGGAAGATCTGTCAGCGGCGGATCAGGAGCTCAAACACATATCTCCATTTCTCATTCCCATCACGACCTCCAAACTCAGGGCGGGTGCTATAATCAACAACAGCAAGGATGGAAACTTGCTGGCTCCTCAGCTACTTCAAAACAAAATATGGGCACTCACAGGGTTTCTTTAAAAAATGTATTAATTGCCAGCAGTTTCATATGCAGACGCGTTTCAGCATGATTGCCTTCTTCAATGCTGGAAATGCTCGTCAAATGAAACACAGAATCTGGTTGACTATAAAGGGTGTATCCACCTCTGGTATTTGTGTATTATAGGCCAACGGGAGGACTGTGAATGTTCAAAATAAAGTTTGTATGGATGCCTTGTGCACACTCTTGGGTTGTTTTTCTCATTCACTTTGGATGGATGTATAAAACAAAAGACAGATTATACTCAAAGAGATGTGCATCAAATAATAATAGTGCATAGAAGTAGGGGAAGGGTATTTGGGAGTGATATGTGTTTTATGTGTTCTGTTTGATTGTAGTTTGCCCCTGAAGTAGGGCAGAGGCTGCCCAAAATGCATTGGGTCATAGATGTTTTCACTGCGCCATATGGAACATTGAATCCCCAAGTGTTTGGAAGAAAAGCCACTATAGGCACTTGTTGAACTTGTGGTTAAAACTTGGAATCATGAATTGGTTTGGACAAAAATGAACTATGGATTAAAACTGTTGGCAATAAAATCGTTTAAAAACGGGAAAATTATTTGAATGTATCTGTGAATAGACTGCATTGCTGTGCACCCTGGGTTGGGACCTT
This sequence comes from Calotriton arnoldi, assembly GCA_963921515.1. Classification (NCBI taxonomy): domain Eukaryota; kingdom Metazoa; phylum Chordata; class Amphibia; order Caudata; family Salamandridae; genus Calotriton; species Calotriton arnoldi. Next base: position 1,519,794 of record CAWUFW010001434.1, read on the forward strand.
ATGAGTTTCCAGCATACTTTGAATTTGAGTGCATTCTACAACTTTTGAAGAGGTGGGTGCACAAGCCAGGTCGATATGGCAGTTTAAAACTTCACTCACAGACACTGCAGTGGCAGGCCTGAGACATGTTTGCAGGGCTACTCATGTGGGTGGCACAATCAGTGTTGCAGGCCCACTATTAGCATTTGATTTACAGACCCTGGGCTCACACAGTGTACTTTACTAGGGACTTGCCAGTAAACCAAATATGCCAATCATGGATAAGCAATTACAATCTCATTTTACGCAGAGAGCATATGCACCTTAGCACTGATTAGTAGTGGTAAAGTGCCCAGAGTCCTAAAGCCAACAAAGACAAGTCAGAAAAATAGGAGGAAGAAGGCAAAATGTTTTGGGATAACCCTGCAAAAAGGGCCAGGTCCAACAACACCTTTGACACAAATCTTCTGCGACATTTCTGAATATTGTATTAAACTAGTACGTATTAAAAGTCCTGGTCATTGCATACCTTACTAGATGTGTCTGGCCATGGAAACATGTAAATAACAGCCATGCAATATAGCGTTGAGTCAAGGAGAATGTATTTGGAGTGATCTACACATCATTATAACTCTTTTTAACACCTAAGATTTCACATCCTATGGTATTTCCTCCTGGAGATCACTGAATTGCTTCAATGAAGCCTGTATTAGGCTTAACAAGAAACAATTTACACTATCTGTACCTTCAGCAGAACTTTCACTTGGTTCCTTTTGTTCTGTTTCTTTCATTACAATCTGCTCATTTGATCTCACTGTGTGCAGTATCTTGCCACTTGGTCAGCATATTTATTTCCCAATGTGACCATATCATTACCAGCCTTATGGGCAGCACACTTGACTACTGCAATGTCTTTGGGCTGTTGAAATACTTCCAGCAAATCAAGAATATAGGAACCATTCCTGAAGGAAGCACCAGAGGATGACATAAAACCCCTTTGTGACCGTAGCTGCCCAAAATCATGTACCACGCTAAATCCATACTGGCTGTCTGTGTAAATCGTCACATACAAATTATCTTCAAGGCAACAAACTGTTGCCAGTGCAATCAACTCTGCCACTTGTGCTGAAGTCATATTAGGCGTATGATGCTTTAACAATTTCGGTGCACTGACATAATATCGAGTTTAAAATGTCGACCAACACAAATATCGAGTTTTAAATATCGTGTTACAGAAATATCGACAGGAAGAATATCGTGGTCAAGAATATTGACTTGCAGGTAAGAAATATTGTTTTTGCAAATATCGAAGTTGTTAATATCGTTTGCAAAAATATAGTTGTTTAAAATATTGATGTTTTAATTAGTGTTATGTATTTTAGTATGTATTTTAAAAGTATGTGATCTATTTATTTGTATAAGAATTTGTTTTGTTTTTTAATATATGTGTTAAGTTTTAAGTAGTTATTAATTTTATCTTAATAAAATTTTTCCATTTTTAAGTTCTGTAGCGGGTTGTGGGTTTATAGGGGAATAGGGTGGGAAGTAATTTAATTATAATAAATTAATGATTATTTTTATGTATTAGTATTTATTTAATTTAGATTTTATAGTGTTAATTGTGGAAATTAATTTATTATTAATTATTTATTAATTGGTTGTTAATTATTTTTAATTAATGAATTGTCAATTATGTTAATTGTGTCATTTTTTAGGAGCGGGTTGTGGGTTTATAGGGAATAGGGTCGGAAGTAATTTAATTATAATAAATTATTTATACATTTTTATGTATTAGTATTTATTTAATTTAGATTTTATAGTGTTAATTATGGGAATTGATTTATTATTAATTATTAATTAATTGGCTGATAATTATTATTAATTAATTAATTGGCAATTATGTTGATTGTGTCATTTCTTTAGGAGTGGGTGGTGGGGTTTATAGGAGAATAGGGTGGGAAGTAGTTTATTTATAATTAATTAATAATTGTTTGTTAATTAATGCTAATTAATTAACTAAAATTAAAATATGGCAATTGTGTAATTAATTTTTGATGTAAGTTGTGGGGTTTATAGTGGTAAAGGGTGGGAAGTAAATTCTTTTAAATTAATACGTTGTTAATTGATATTTAATTTATTAATGTAAAATTAGTTATGGAAATTGTGTAATGATTTTTAGGTGTGGGCTGTGGTGTTTATTGGGGTAGAGGGTGGAAAGTAATTTATGTTTAATTAATTAATAATTAGTTGATTATTAATATTAATTTATCAATTGATAAATATTTATGGTAAGTGTTTATTGTTATTATGTGTGTGTGTTTTGGTTTTATAGGGGTAACGTTTGGGGAGTAAATTAATATTTATTTGTTTTACATTTTTTAAAATTAATAATATTTGTTTAATTGATAATTAATTATGGAGGTACATTTTTTTTAAATTTAAATGTGGGTTGTGAATTGTGTGGTGGTATAGGGTAGGAAATAAAAAATATTACATTTATGTAATAATGTTTTTGTTTATAAAAATTTAATATTGAAAAATATTTTTTTGTTTTTAAACTATTGTTGAAGTTTTTAAAAATAATCTTTCTAGGTATTTGTTAGATATTTTTAACATTCTAATCTGTTTCTATCTTTTGTAATATTTAAAACTTTTATATATGTTTTATTTTTTGTTTTTTAAAATCTTTTGTGTTGTTGCTGTTAATTTGTTTTTAATTTTGAAATGACTCCAGTGGAAATATTAATTTTTACCCCTCTGCTATCCAACACTTTCCCTACTGTTGCACCCACTGGAATGGGAATAGTAAATGTTACCCATCCGCTATCCAACACTTTCCCTACTGTTGCACCCACTGGAGTGGGAATAGTAATGTTTACCTCTCCGCTATCCAACGCTTTCCCTACTGTTGCACTCACTGGAATGGGAATAGTAATTTTTACCTCTCCGCTATCCAGCATTTTCCCTACTGTTGCACTCACTGGAGTGGGAATATTTAGTTTTGCCCCTCCGCTATCCAACACTTTCCCTGCTGTTGCGCTCAATGGAGTGCAAAATGTAATTTTAAAGACTATTAAATATTTGAATGTTTTAATTTATAATATAATGTTTTTTATTAGATTTTGTGTTATAAGTGTATTTAAATATATATATATTTATTTGTAGATTTTTATATACTTATAAAATTATAAAATAAATTAAAATTAATAGTTTCTTAAATGTTTTAAAGGAAATATATATATATATATATATATATATATATATATATTACATTTTATATATGTATGTTTAAATATTTTTTACATTGAACTTATTTTATTATATTTGTTAAAATGTAAATTAAATCTAAATAATTATTTTAAAGTTAATTTTATTATTTAATATATTAAGGGGCCCATTACGATACCCGGCGTAAAAAAATCCGCCAGGCATGGAAGCGGCAAAAATCCGCCCGCACACACCGTCTGAACACCGACCACGCCATTACGATTACACAAACCGAAAACCGCCATCGGCGGAAAAATCACACAAAATACCGCCCGCCATCGTCCGAGTCGGAGTCAAACCGCCCGCCACGGACGGAAACACGCACGACAACACAAAACCGCCCGCCCTCACGGCCGACACACCGCACGTGAAATTACGATCGCACCGCCATGAGCGCGGGAAAACTACAAATATACCGCCCGCCAGCGCAAACAACGCCGATGAGAATCGACACGGCAGAAGCCATGGCGCCCACGTCCCTGCACAGAAACCATCCGCTCACAAAACCAATAGCACACAACATGGCCAACAAGTCCACACAGCAAGGCACGCACAAATACACAAGCACAGTACACATCCCGAAAACACCCCCCGGACAAACAAAAACTACAAAGGCCAGAACCCCAGACACAACACACCTGAAAACAACAGACCATGAGGACACACCCACATAGGTAAGTACAAAAGCAGCACTCCCACAGACCACAACCCCTTGCAACATTGCAAACCAGAGAGGAGAGGAGAGGACACAGTGACACAGCAAGGACAGCAGCACACCACAGAAACGCACACATCACAACCACCACCACCACCACCACCAAACACCTGCACCACAAACCCCCTGCACATTACACAACACACACCGCACCAGCACCACAAACACCATGGCACCACAAAGAATGCCCAAGTTCACGCCCATTGAGCTGACGGTCATGGTCGACGAGATCATCAAGGTGCACCCACAAATCTATGGGAACATGGTCCAGCACACACCACTAGCCACCAGAAACAGAATGTGGAACCGGATCGTAGACCAGGTCAATGCAGTCGGGACCCTGCCCAGGAACAGAGGAGAAATAAACGTTGGAATGACGTCAAGAGCCTGGTCAAGAAGAAGGAGGGCAAAAACAGAGAGCTGGCTGCCGTCACTGGCGGAGGGAATCCCGCGCTCTTCAAGACCTTCAAAGCGTGGGAGGAGAAGGTGCGAGTCATAATACATCCGGAGATCCTCGCCGGATTAGCAGGGGGAGTGGAGGCTGGTAAGTACAAACTAATGTATACCAGCACACCGCTATGTACTCACATGCACTACCACCATGCCACAGCTCCCAGGGACAAACACCCCCATGTCCAGCACACAATACACAACACATCACACACACATGCAACAGACACCACCACACACAGCCCAAACCGAACAACTGTAAGATACGTGGGGACATGTGTACACTCAGCCAGCCACGTAACCACCAACAGGTCCCCAAATATGCCAGAAGCGCCACAACGAGCACCCACCACACCCATGTGTCCGCCACAGCTGCACTAACCGACAAGTAACAGGTAAGTGGCAGGAACACAAAGTGCAGTGGGTGGGACGGTGGACAGCCCAAGTACAACACACACCAGGCCCCTAGTCCCACAGCACAGCAAGGAGGACCATCCCCCACACCCCACAGCCACGTGTCAGCCACCGCAGTGCACAACGACAGCCGAAAGGCAGACATCACGGTCCACAGCAATCGGTGTCAGTGGGTGTCCAGCCACCCCCACGACCCACAACACCCCCCCACCCCCACAGACCTGCAACATGGAGCACCCCCCGCTTAGAGCCATGTGGCATCCAGTACAGTGCACGCACGAACAACTTGCAGGTGGGAAACTGGACAAGGCTGGATTACTGGAGGCATGAGGACCGGAACACGACCAACACATGGGACATGTCACGTAGCAGACGAACATGCAGCACCGCCCACCGTCACGAACAAGTGAACAATGTGCACACGGACATGAACAACAGACTCACACCCCACATGACCCATCACAGACATAGCAACACCCAAGGAGCCACGTCTGCATGCACAAGCCACACTGAATATAGTACCACACGGCAGCCACTGTGCAACTCATCACACACAACCGAAACACCATTGAAGTCCTGTCCATGTAGCCCCTACTGCCTGTCAACCACACACCCCACAACTACGCCTATGTAAGACAAACAACACTAGACGCAACAGAGCGGAACAACATAAATGCACACGAACACCACTGAACCCATCAAACACACAGACACACCATGCACATACAACATACCATCCATCCCATCCGTCAGCCCCAGTCTCATGAAAGGCATGTCATCCGCACAGCTGCCACACATACAGCAGTCACGCTAAGATACACGCCCATGACCAACCATGTGCCAGAAGTCAATGAAGCGCACGACACACTGTGAGCAACAACACACAACATGGGCCACACCCACCCCGAGCACTGCAGTGATGCACATGGCACAGGGCAGCACGCACACCAAGGAGATGGGACAACTGCAATACGTTGGCTGGCACACAACCATCACTCACTCATAACGATGCGTCCAATGCCAAGTCCAGTAATCACAACAGACAGCAAATATGCAGGCCATGTCAAGCATGCACACACCTCAAACCATGCACTGTCATGCTGCCACAACACATGTCACGTTCGGCACCCATGGCTCACAGCATGTACCCCAAAAGCATATCCCCTCCCAAATGCGAATCTGGGGCATGGCCCCCATGTTGCCATATGCGTTCCTAAGCGTTCCATTTGAACCCCAAAAGCATATCCCCTCCCAAATGCGAATCTGGGGCATGGCCCCCATGTTGCCATATGCGTTCCTAAGCGTTCCATTTGAACCCCAAAAGCATAACCCCTCCCAAATGCGAATCTGGGGCATGGCCCCCATGTTGCCATATGCGTTCCTAAGCGTTCCATTTGAACCCCAAAAGCATATTCCCTCCCAAATGCGAATCTGGGGCATGGCCCCCATGTTGCCATATGCGTTCCTAAGCGTTCCATTTGAACCCCAAAAGCATATTCCCTCCCAAATGCGAATCTGGGGCATGGCCCCCATGTTGCCATATGCGTTCCTAAGCGTTCCATTTGAACCCCAAAAGCATATTCCCTCCCAAATGCGAATCTGGGGCATGGCCCCCATGTTGCCATATGCGTTCCTAAGCGTTCCATTTGAACCCCAAAAGCATATTCCCTCCCAAATGCGAATCTGGGGCATGGCCCCCATGTTGCCATATGCGTTCCTAAGCGTTCCATTTGAACCCCAAAAGCATATTCCCTCCCAAATGCGAATCTGGGGCATGGCCCCCATGTTGCCATATGCGTTCCTAAGCGTTCCATTTGAACCCCAAAAGCATATCCCCTCCCAAATGCGAATCTGGGGCATGGCCCCCATGTTGCCATATGCGTTCCTAAGCGCCATCTGAACACCAAAAGCAAAGTACAAACCAGACCCAGGATGGGCCAGGAGCCCGCATACACCAGAGTCACAATAAGTAGGGGCACAGCAACACACCCATCGGCATGGCCAATCCGTCCCATGCCACATGTGCACAGCACACAGTCCCATTGCCAAGCACACACAACTACAAATGCTACAGCCACACACACGCCTCCGGAAACCCATGTACGAGATTGCACGAACTGTTAATGTCAGACGACAAATACATACTTCGCCAGGTGCAACACAATAACAAATCTCATTCTCTCCACAGGTGACGAACTGCTGGATGCTGGGGATGGAGCCAGCAGCCAGCACAGCCAGCCTACAAGCCCCCAACGAGGACACACGGATGTGGAGGATCTGTCCTCCTCTTCGGACACGGACCACCAAGCAGGCCCATCTGGTGTGGCAGGGCCCAGCCGCTCCCCAGGACCCCTCCTACCCACCAACCCATCATCCAGGGCTGCTGAACATTCCCAGCCCCCTGCTGCCACTGTCGTTGCGGCCACACCCACGGTCATTGCGGCCACTACCACTGCCGCAACCGCCACCATCGCCGCACCGACCACCACCGCCGCCACCACCACCACGTCTTCGCTGGCACCAGCCCCAGCGCAGGTGGTGGCCCGGCCGACTGGATCCACCCTGGGAGCCACAGCGCGGACCGTGGTGAGCAATGTGGCTAGTGGGCAGGGCCGGTGGCAGCAGGACTGGTAGGAGGAGCAGGGTCAGGGAAACGCCAGCCTCCCCTGGGAGCCATGCCCTGCCTCAAATGGCCAGAGTCCTTGGGGCCTATGAAGAGGCCCAAGGACAATGGGCCAGGTCAGCTACAGACACGCGTGAGGTGCTGGGGGTGCTGAGGTCCATGGACGCCCGTATGGGCCAAATCGTGGACCTCATGGGCCAGCTGGTGGTGGCGGTGAGGTCACAGCCAGGGACAGCAGCTCCCCTCCGCCACCACCTGCCGGGGCGCAGGGTCGAGCAGCAGTGTCCAGTTCCCCTGCGTCCACAGCCAGTGAGCACACCTCAACCACCAGCATGTCGCAAGCAGGCACCCCCCTCGCAAACGTGGAAGGGGCCGTCCGAAGTGGAAACAGATCTCCCGGGAGGACTTCGCACGCTCCAAACGCAAGTGAGGCAGCCAGCCAGCCTTCCTTGACCACCCACTGCATTGACTTGGACTACGATCCCACTCCACACAGCCATCTGGATGGCATGTGTGTGTTGGACTATGGACATAGAACCAGTGGGTACACCCTGAGCATCACGCAGCCATGACCGACAGCTCATTGTCACTGCACGCACCACTTTTGTCATCACCTTACACACAATCACATGTCACAGTTTGAAATAAATGCACCTCTTACACTAACTGCTGTTTGTGCCCTGTGTTTTATTTGTACGGAATACAACGGCCACCTTGGGCGGAAAGGCACCTGATGCGTGGCATGGCAATGGAATCCGGAGGGCCTGTAGGGACCTAGGGGTGGGAGACAGAACAGGAGCACATTCAATGAGTGTGTCACACACCCATCACACAGTACATGTCAACAACTACAAGCAATGTACACACATCGCACAGAGCAATAGGGCACAATGCCACAGCCACCAACAGTGGCATACTACCCTGGCCATGGAGCGTTGACACACAGCACGCAGTGAACAAACGGCCACCCTGACACAGCACACACACACCTGCACAGATACAGCCACATCAGCCGTCGTACATGGACACTCACCGTCAAGTGAAGTAGCGGGCGATGAGCTGCTGCCGCACATTACCAGCTTCCTCCTCTCCGCTGTCCTCCTCACTCGAGCTGTCCTGGTCTGCGGGCTGGGGCCCTGGTTGATCTCCGTCATCCACGATGAGGGGGATCTGCTTCCGAATGGCCAGATTGTGCAGCATGCAGCACGCCACCACTATCCGGCACACCTTCTGTGGGGAGTACGCCAGCGCACCCCGGTGCGGTCCAGGCACCTGAACCTGGACTTGAGGAGGCCAAAGGTACGCTCGACCACACGTCTGGTCCTCCCATGTGCCTCATTGTAGCGATCGTCTGCTGGGGTGCGAGGATTCCTCAATGGACTGAGCAGCCATGCCCCATTCGGGTACGCAGAGTCACCTGGGTGTGACGGACACAGAGAACCGTTGCTATTCCAACTGGACAGGGGACAGCATCGCACAACCAGCACGCTACACCACTCCACATACTCACCGACAATACAGCCACGATCCTGTTGCATATTGGACATCAGTCGTGGCAAGATGCTGTTGCGCATTATGTGTGCGTCATGGGCCGAGCCTGGGAACTTTGCACACACGTGGGTGATCACCATGTCCGCAAGGCACACCACTTGCACATTCAGGGAGTGCGTGTGCTTCCTGTTGCGGTACAGGTGCTCAGTGGCCTGTGGTGGAACAAGGCCGACATGTGTGCAGTCAATGGCTCCAACGACGTGTGGGATTCTGCCAAGGGCATAGAATGCACCCTTCACTGCCGCCAATTCACGAGCCCTGGGGAAGCGGATGTACCTGTTTCGGTACAGCATCATGGCTGCCAGTACATCCCTCAGCACCTTGCTGAACATGGGCTGGGACATCCCTCCTCCAATGCCCACTGTGTGCTGGAATGACCCAGTGGCGAAGAAATGCATGGCGGCCATCACCTTAGCCGTGGGGGTGACAGCAGTCGGATACACCCTGCGGGGACGGAGATGGGGTTCTAACATGGCACACAGTCGATGCAGGGTTGGCCTGTCCAGCCGAAACTTCCTAATAACCTCTGTATCGTCCATGTCCGCCAGCAATTGGTATGGGCGGTCAATGTTCGGTCTCCGCCTAGGGACAATGGCAGAGGACACATGTCAAAGCAACACAACACATAGCAATTTCGCATACACATCACTGACATGACTGAGCAAGCACATGAGCCACAGCCCAGCTGTCGAGCTGGGACGGCACGGCCACAATACACTTACACAGGTCTCCCAACAATGGCAATGGCTAGTGATACAAACCACTGCCATGTGCATGCACATGGGGATCTAGGCCCCAATGACTTGCGGGGCGTGCTGATGGGGACTGACTGCATATCCGTCAAGCGGCAACGCCACGGCAACATGAATGTCTGCTGAGCATGGAACTGCTTCCGCGGCTGGATGAGTATGGCACACGACGACGACGATGTGGGCACAGGCTGAGCGGCCAAAACAAGTGGGACCTGTGGCACGAGGGGATATGAGACCGTAGTAGGTGTCAGCACTGCACCCTATGTACAGCACTGTACGGATCACACCTCCCGAAACATTGACAGGTGTCCACATTGACAGCCCCATGCCAAGACGGCTGTGTGCTTGCAGTCACACGTCACAGGTGAGAGGTTACATTGCACGTGCCAGGTGGCAGACGTACATAGTGGGAGCTGGCATGTGTGTGCATGTGTCTCCTGTTCAGGATCCACCAGATGGGCGCTGACTCTGTACTGACCATTGGACACAGCATGTTCCGTGGAAGGCTTGTGTGTGTGGGATGGTGGCACTGGATGTGCCTCCGTTGGGTGGGGGCCATGCACAGGGCGGGTACGTCGATGATTGCGCATTGTTGGTCACGGTGGGTGCACCAACTAAGATGTGTTGCCCTGTGTTAAATTCCTATGTCCGCATGATGATGGACTGTAGATGTGGGCAGACTACACATTGGTCGATGTGCTGTCTATATGCATGTGCCGTCACACCAGGCACAGCTGCCCCTGCACATGTGACCCCTGCTGGACTCGCTGCTGGGTCTGTGGAGCTGATGCACCTTCTGCGCGTGGGGCGGACAGCTCTCCTCACTTCCCTCATTGCGCATGTCATGACTTTGCCGCAGGTGACATGGATCATGGAGGGCCCACATGTACGCGTGGGTAGGCTACACATGATTGTTCACTGGTCGCCACCCCCAGTCAGTGTTTCGAATGGGAAGGTTGTCGTGCTGGTGGTATGTTCGATGTGGCGGATGGGCGGGCCTAGGTGCGGGCTTACATTCCGGACATGGGGGGGTAGTTGGATTGGCGACTAGTTGCAGTACACACGGGACACGTCTCTTCCTTTCCACATCTGGGTCATCCCTTGTACTAACTGACAGTGATACAGTCATCTTCGCCCCAGCCCTCATGTCCTCCCCTCGCTCCCCCAATATGCATGCTCACCTGCGAGGCTAGCGCCTGCACAGGCAGCCCCAAGCTCGCACCAGAGAGGGCAAGGAGTGTATGTGTGGGTCCAGTTGCACGAGTGGGCTGTCTCAGGGTATGATGTGTGGCGGGACGCCGTCCACCTGCGTGGTGCCCCAAATGGAGACCCGGCCTGCATGGACTATGCATCACAGTCTTCGCCTTCCGGATCCGCCACCTGCGACACCCAGTGGCTGTGGCTGCCCTTGCGGCCAGGCCGCGTCCGTCTGTGGCTGATGGCCCACACATTCACTCTTTGGCCTCTCTGGGGAGGGCTCGGGGGTGGTGGCGCACGCGCTTGCACTTAGTCGCAATGGCATGTGGCGTGGTTGGTATGATGGGCAATGGATGGGATGGTGCGAGCCACCTCCCGTGACGTCAGTGCTGCTCGTGCTGTGGTGCGTCCCCCTACACTTCCATTTGACTTGTGCCATGCTAGACGTTGAGGTTCTATTGCCTGCGTGATATGACCAGGAGGAGCGCGAGGAGACCTCTCACACACCATGCTCCACTGCCATCCCGTGCCCTGTATCGCCTGTGCGGATTGACTATGTTGGGGTTACACCTGGTCGACTGGGGCTGTGTGTGCCTTGTCAAGGGGCATGGCGGGCGCACAACAGGATCCAGCTTGTCCACAGAGGGTGGGCTGAGGTGCGCCTGGTACCGCTTTGTACGTGTGCCCGGCTGCTGTGCACACACGTGTTCACTCCCCCCGACAGGTGTCCTCTCACAATGCCCAGGGAAGCGGTGGTGTACTGTTCATGACCCCTCCCAACACGGCGTGCTCCAACTTGGCATGTGCGCATCTACCCGTCACACCCACCCACCTGAGCACTGCGTCCATACGACTTCACACGACACATGTGTGTCTTCCACAGTTGTGCTACTCATTTGCGTTGACATCCAATACCAGTGGACTACATGGTCATGTCACGACTGCCGTGTACTTCACATACTCTCATCCTCTCTCATTCGTACTTGTGAAATGAGTCAGCGGAGACAGTTTTGGTTTCAAACATTATATTGAGTCTTCTGTCCTCTGTGATGCAGTATAGTGGACACTACTGGCAGCGGAATACATGTTGAGGATATACTGAGCATGATTGCAAATGGGATAGGGTGTGGGGTTACATGTGATTGGCTGTTGCATGTGGGATGTGGGCTTCAGAGTGACATCTGCTTGGCCAAGGCTGTGCTAATGTACATTTACGTATAGCTGCGGAGCTGCGGACTTTGACACAGACGGTATACATGTAGCCTACCAGACCGCTTGGCATCATGGGCACAGTCCATCTCAGTTCCATGTGACAGGTTTGCTGCGGTTGTTCCTCATGCACGCGTGCATGTGAGATGACATCAGGGCATGTGCTTGCGTGCATGCAGCGGCGTGCCACTTGTTGTTGCACTGTGGTGGTTACTGGACATGTCACAGTCACTGGGGTCGTGTTGTTGTTGTATGCACTTGTCGTCCATGCAAAGGTCCTGGTATGGGATTCCCGGGGCGGGGGTGGGAGGGGTGCAGCACCCATAGACTCCAGGCGACCTATTCTTGTCCACTGAGCGGTGTGTGTGTCCATGTGCGCTGGATCCATGTCGTGTCCTGGTTGTTCGTGCAGTTCCGTCCATGTGGGTGCGATACACAGAGCCCATGCCACTGCCTCCCACGATGCATGCGGTGTTCCTGGATGTGATGGGGAACAGTGTGCATGTCCCGGTCATATCCGATGTCATGGCGATGTCGTTGATGGTGTGGTTACAGTTGCCGGTCGTTTGGTATGGCTGTTGTGGTGGTGACTGGCCAGTCCGTGCGGAAGCTAAGCATGGGTGCGGGGTTGGACATCATAGGTCAATCGGGGAACCTGCGTTGTGGTCCGACGAATTTACAGGTTGTCAGGTATGCGATGCCGTCCAGCAGGGCTTCCATGTCATTGGTGGTGTACATGTTTGCCAGCCAATGTAGCGGATGGTGGCTGTCAAGGTGTTGTTCGTAAGTTGTCCCTTGGAGGACCATGATGGGGCATGCTGGGTGACATTCGATGTAGCTGTTCTCGATGATCCGTCGTGTGGAGGCACAGTGGTCCCATTTCAGTGCGGGTGCGATGTTGGCCACATACGCCATGCCCCCATAGGCAGAGCAGGCCCTGTCGTGTGCGTCCAGAGGGAGGAGTAGTGGTAGCAGGTCCGCCTTCAGACATGCCGGGTTGGAGAGGCATATCTCCACGGGATGCTGGTAGGGACACCTCCGACAGTAGAAGACGGGCATGACGCAGCTGAACAATGTGATGCGGTAAGTCAGTCGGTAACTTACGTTCAGCAGGGACAGGAGATCGCATCCCAATATATGAAACAGGTTGGTTTTGTACAGCTTGAGCTGTTCGGCGTAGTTGGGTAGGTGTGTTGCGGTTGCCATTTCGCAGCGGTGCGTTGTGGTGGCGTGCTCCGGCTGTGTGTGCAGTCTGCAATGTGCACGCTCCGAGGTTGCTGTGAGCTCTGTGTAGTCGTAGGGAGACAGGACTTGTGTTCTGTTGGCTTGTTTGGAGGACACGGGCCCTCATCCCACATGCTTCTCAGACAGTTCAAGGTCAGTGATGTGTGACTCCTTCCAATTAACTTGCATGTGGCCGACATGGGGGAGTGTTTTCTTCTTTCTTCCCCGTCCGTTGTGTGCTTCTGTGATATGCGCTATCTGCCCTGTGGTCGGTCTCCTCGGCATGCCTGTGTTGGTCTATTCTTGGACAATGGCTGTATTCACCGGCTTCTGTCGTAGGGCTGTGGTTTCGGAGTTGGAATGGAAGGTCATTCAGTGCTGTCTGCTCTCCCTTGTGTGGGCGGCAGGCTGCCTTTCCGCTCTGCGTTGGGCCTTGTGTGTGAATGTTATTCTTGGGCCACCTGTTGTCGGTCCCCGGGCTCTTTGGTGTTCCGTTTTATATGTCTTGTTCATATGTGCAGGGTGGTATGGGTGTTTCAGTGTGGTACTGGCGTTCCTCTTCCCGAAGGGGCCCTGCTTCTCCTAGTTGGTGTTGCCGCCGCTGTGTGCTACGCCATGTTTGTTACACTGGGGTGTGTCCTGCTGTTGCGTGACTTCACTGACATGTGCGCGTCGGTTGTGTGGCGTTGGGTGTTGTCCGTGAATTGGGCGTTGGGGACATGTCTGTGGCAGGCCTGTCACGTGTCATGTGCGTTCGGGGTGGGGCTGATGTGTGTGCTGCTTGGTTGTGTCCCTGTGTCTGTGTGCGACGCATGCATGGCACTGCGGTTGGCCTCTGCGTTGTGGCCATGTGTGGCGGCGTCATCGCCGCTTTGGGGCCGTGACGGGGTGGTTGGTTCCTAGTCCCAGGTGGTGTGTACACATGTGTTACGCGATGTTACGATTTGGCCTGTGTGTCATATGTGGATGCAATGGTGGATGTGTAGTGTACACGCGCTGGTGGGGGGTTGTCCGCTTTATCCGCCCTTGCACTGTGTGCGCTGTTTGCGTGCACTTGTTGTGTGTGTGCCTACCTGCGTCTCCGCGGTACGCTGCGTCCTTGGTGGTGCATCAGCAGGAGCATGGGGAGGGCCTGCAGTGCTGGATTCATGCTCGAGGGAGCCGCTTCTTCGTTGTCCGTGCTCGGCGTCCGTGTTACCGCTTCGGTTTGTCGTACGGTATCTCTTGGCCGTGGGAGCCGTTTGTTTGCGGCATCGTAATTTATACGCCGGGCGGTACGTGTTTCGTCGGACGGTGTGTGTCAGTTGGGCTGCGCCGCTACGTGTACGGGCGCACTTTGATGGCGGACGGTGTTGCTGGCTTGCCGGCGGTGTTTGGCCTACTTTTCGCATCGTAATTGGGCGGACGTGTGGACTGCTGCGTGCCGGCGGTAACTGGTGGTTTTTGCATCCGCCAGCACGGCGGTTGTGCTTCCGCCCGCCATCGTAATGAGCCCCTTAGCATTTATTTTTATTTAAATAAAAAAATCGATATTTTGTACAGCTATATTTTTAACATCTATATTTTTGTTTAGATATTTTTGTACTTACAATTTTAAATATAGGATGTCGATACTTTTGACATCGATATTTTTGCATCAATATTTGTGTTTGGGGATATTTTGGGTATCGATATGCTATCAGTGAAGCAACAATTTCAGGAAAAAACATACTTAGCATTCCACATTGTTCTCTCAGACAAGAACCATCGACAAACAAAATCAGATCAGCTATTTCAAGCTGATTATCTTTGATGCCTGCTCTTGGTTTGGTTCATAATTCACTGACATTCACACAATAACTTGCGGCAGTTTGTCACGTGCTGAGTTCTGGTACGGGTCAGCAACATCCTGAGGAACAAACACAATCAGTGTATGTCCCATTACAATCCCTTCACTATGTTCAATTGCAGCTGCAACCACTTTCAGACAACCAGTAAGAACAAGCATTAGATCAAGCTCTGTTGGTGAAAATCCTGCAGATAAAGGCTAAGCATTATGCAGGTCCCTTAAAATGACTTACTTCATATTTCCCTCCAGATTCTGAGAGAGTTTCTTTCAAGCAGATACAACTTCCCAGCCTTCTTGGTTTTTATTTTCAGAGATCTGAAAGCTGGTCGTGTGGCAGTAAATGTTCTCCCTCTTTTCACTTGATCCTGTTCTTTACTTCAAAGGGGCCGATTCCGATTCAGGCCGGAAATCACTCCGACCGAGCCGGACCCGGAGAGATTTCCGACCGAATCGGACTGTAGCAGCCCGACCGAACGAGTACGATGCGGACGCATGCTATCGGACTCGATTCGGTCGGACTCCCATTGAAGTCAATGGGAGCCGGTCGTACAACGCGTACGCGGGCTCCCATTGACTCAATGGGTACAAGGCGAACAAGGCGCCCCCTACAGCGGGTATGCGTCGATGCGAATCGCGCCGTACATGCACAGGTAGGGGGGACCCATGGGTCCCCCCTGTGTGCGACTCGCGCGGCTACGCATACAGGGGGGTCCGACACGGACCCCAAAAGTCCGGCTCCGACTGCTCTTTCGAGCCGGGCGGCGCGAGTCGGTCGGACTGCTCGAGGCGCGCATCGTACTTGCCCGGCCGGGGAACGTCTCCATTGCGCGGTGCGAACAGTGTCCGTGCGAGTCGGTCGGAGCGGGTCGGACCCGCGTACGAGTCGGTCGGCGATTTCGCGTGCGCTCGCATCGTACTCGCTCGCCCGGACTCACGTACGAATCGGTCGGGAAAGAGGGCTCCGAATCGGATCCGGTTAAGCCGAATCCGATTCGGTGCCCTACCGGCCGAGATCGGAATCGGCCCCAGAGTGTCACCAGTGATGAGGAGGCACAGGAGAGTGATGTATTTTGGGCGTGTTCCCCCTCCCCCCTAGTGATTGATGGGGTCAAGGAATTCAACTCACGGTGGGTCTGGGAACCTAAAGAAGCCTGGCAAAATTGTTCGAACCAGCCTTGCTCCCTTTGTCTTTGCTCTCTTACCTCTCATCTCTCGCTTTCTCCTCGCATGGGGAATTACCTGGGAAAGCTGGATAAAATGACATAGGCGAGAGGTGCCAGCAGTGGCACCTGCAGTGAAAAGGGTGCAGCCACCTAGGAAATGCCTTGTGGAAAAAATTGGCAGTTCGGGCTGGATTCAACAGCCTCATTAGCACAAATTTGTGAAAATCCACTGAGACTTCCCATGAAGGTCATTAACATATAATTACTTCCACTGAAGTCAAAGTGCCCTATGTGTATTTTATATTAAAGCACATTGAAATAATGTTACATTTCTACCCTCTGGTAAAGTGCAATTTAGTAATACCATCATGTGAAACTAATTTTAAAATATCAACTTTTATAATCCCGCTACTTTATCGAGGGGGTTTATCACCTAAGGGCCTGAAGGACTCCTACCAGCCTCCTCTGTGCAACAACTAAACTGGATGAAACATAGCACATGAGGAAGAACTAGACATTTTCCTTCTGCCTGCATTCTGAAAACAGCACGTTGGAGGCAGCGGATGTGAGTGCGCATGCCAGATGGCAATCAAAAGTTCCACTTTAAAACAAGCAATGGAAAAGTCAATATGTCTGCCTTAGACGTGCCAATAAATGCATGTAAACAGGCATGCTCAAATGCTGTTCATCACATTTAAAGATGCCCTATTTCCTAGTTGTGCAAATGCTGGGGAAAAAAGAAGTAACAAGTATGGACAAAGTTAATGGGCCTGATTCACAAAGGCAATCTGAGACAGATGTCTAACTTTACGACTTTTGGTATTCACAGAGGTCATTTACGAGTTGTATCTTAATGTCCGCAGTTGGGCCGGAATCTCTGGCTTTGGTCGTTTTCGCCGCACACAAGCTGTACTTTCTGGTACAAAAAGGAACATTAGGAACGTGTGATAAATGGTAGAAGAGGTCATGAAAATCAGTTTGGGCAGGGAAAAGGGTGTGGCCGGACACTACATCATATTCCTTGAAAAGTCCTTGAAAAGTTTGCTCCTTTGCATCATGGTACATGCAGTCCACAATTTGCGCTCCCCTCAGTGTTGACTTGTCAACACTACAGTCAACACGGAGGGGAGCGCAAATTGTGGACTGCATGTACCATGCTGCAAAGGAGCAAACTTTTCAAGGAACAGGATGAATCGGGCCCAATATGTCTCGTCTCTAAAAAGTAGAACTGTTGGTTTTGACAATGTGTTTTGCCAAATGCAGGTGTCAAGATACATGTAAGCACCTAGCCGGCAATCCTGTAGTAAGTTTTCTAACAAAGAAAACCTATTCTAAGATGGCTCCTGATACCCAATCATGAGGCATGCTTATATGGGCGTCATGACACAGGCATCAGTCGGTGGACCTAGCATGCTCTGTGACACATGCGTGTGCATACGTCCTGACAAAGGGGCCGATTCCGATCTGGGTCGGAAAGCTCTCCGACCGATCCGGATCCGGATTGTTTTCCGACCGAGCCGGACTCCTGCAGTCCGACCGAGCGAGTACGATGCGGCGCATTCTGACGGACTCGGTTCGGTCGGACTCCCATTGAAGTCAATGGGAGCCGGTCGTACGACGCGTACATGGGCTCCCATTGACTCAATGGGTACGTTGGGCAAAAGGGTGCCCCCTGTAGTGGGTACGCGTTGGTGCCATCCGCACCGTACATGCATGTATAGGGGGGACCCTTGGGTCCCCCCTGTGTCCGACTCGTAAGGCTACGGGTGAAGGGGGGTCTGGCAAGGACCCCCGAAGTCCGCTTCCCAGAGCTTTTACGTGTCGGAGGCTCCGACTCGATCTGGCTGTCCGGATCGTGCATCGTACTGGCTCGGTCGTAAAACGTCTCCATTGCACGGTACGAATCGAGTGCGAGCGGTTCGGACCCGGAAATGATTCGGTCGGCGATTTCGCGTTCATTCGCATCGTACTTGGGCGTCCGGACCTCTGTACGACTCGGTCGGAAACAAAGCCTCCGACTCGGATCCGGTAAAGCTGAATCCGATTCGGAGGCCTTCCGACCGAGATCGGAATCGACCCCATAGTGTATACATTCAGAGGGGGAAACCCAATGGTAGAGAGGAAGCTGGGTATATAATAGTAAAGCTGTCATAGGGTTTCTTCACACACAGAGCTATGCACAGGATAATAGAACCTCGGAATATAGTGGTGAGCCAACCATAACCCTTAGCACCTAAAACCCCAACCCAACTAGCCTTAGCGTCCCATTAGCACCAATGTACCAATGATTAGACAACCCAGAACATGGTATCTCTCTCTCAGGACTCGCAGAAGCAAGAACACTCTTTCGTCACTCACTCGTACCTGTCCACAACATGCGTAAGGAGAGACACTGTATAGGTTAAAATGTTTATTTCAACTTACGTGCTCTAAGATACAGTACACGTGTCAGTACTACTAGCATAATACATATGAATAATATAATCAGCATAGTTACAACTCCATAGAATACGAACGGGGAAAGCATCTCATAAAGCAGTGGATATATGTCTAACTAACCTTACCACCCTCCCCTTGCTGGAAGCCAGTTTATTATGAAAATAGAAGACCTCTGGGCTTTGACTAGCGAACCCTCATACCTCAGTCTCTAGACGCAAAACTACATCAGCAGACAATCACAGCTCTTCTCTCTGGAAAAGTTGTCTCCAAGTGTGTCTAACGCGGGCCAACCGCAATATTAAAAGCACACTAATTTTTCCATGACAGCTGTACCTAGTGTTATGTCTAGGTGTGAGGGACTGGCCAAATCAACAAGACAAGGAAACGTTGTTATTCGACCTTGTACATGTTGTGCAGTCTGAGCCCAAAGTGAACAGGAGAAAAGGTGAAAGATAGAAAATGCAGGCAGTGCAAAAAGAACTTGGCAAGAGCAGAGGTCGATAGAACAACGGCCCAGAGTAACGTGTGCAAAGGAAAGAATTATGGCAGCCAGGCCCAAGACAACTTAGCAGGCAGGCCAGGAAGCCACAAACCACAAGACACCCTCCCCTGGACAGTCCATCAGCCAAGACAAAAGTCGAAGACAGAGTTCAAATGGGGCGAGCAGAACAAAAAGGTCCGTAGGCCATGCAGTCCCAAGGAGGGAGAGGGACAAAAAACAAAAATGTCCAATGACATATGAGAGCCAGCAAGGCAGGCCATTCAATCCAGGAGCGTGTAAGAGCAGAAGAACGCTATAGCATCCAGGAGGACATCATTGGAAGTGTCAGAAAACATAGACGCCATCCAGTCCATCAGATCAAACGAGCAGGAATGTTCCTCCGAGGACGGAGCATCCAACAGCAATGCGGGACAGCTTGCGTGATATTCAATATAGCTCTGTTGTAGGAGATCCTGAGCAGCCGCCCAGATATCCCATTGTGCCAAAACCCCAAGTGCAGCCGCACGCGTCATACAGCCAGTAACGGAACAGTCCTGTTCATGGGCCTCCAAGGGACCCACCAACCGAACAAAATCCGGAACAGACAACGACGAATTGGAGAGGCAATAATCCATGGTCCAGGTGAAAGGACAGCGGATGCAAGACATCACAGGTTGCACGCAAGTGAAATACGCAAAGCGAAAAGAAAGGGTATAAGACACACTGATGGTCGCCAATGGCAGGACACCGAAACTGTCCAGGAGACGCTCACGGAGCAGCTGGAGGCGTCCCTTCCAACAACTGTTTTACAATAACCAACAACACACCATTCATTTCAAAAAGAAAAAGAGACGCACAGTCTCATTAAATTCTTATTAAAACAAATGCAAGGCAAGTGGTGATAATGGTGCCGTGCTCAGTAGGGCAAATAAGATACTCAAATGAAAAACACATTTTAGCCAGACATTATTTACACAAACAGTGGCACGATTAACGAATCAGGCGAAGACCACACATATCGATTATAGTGACAGTCCAATAATCATATCAGGGCCACAAATGTTCGGGTCTGGTGTTTGAATGACAAAGTAACTTTCAGAACCAAAATATTATATTTTAAACATCTCAGAAAACTGAAAGAGAGGGAACATAAATGACCATTAGTGCAAATAGGTGCACAAACTAATTTTGGCGTTGATTTGTCCAAGAACAAAGTAGCTCAGAATTTCCACTTGGGTCACTAGGATCCTAGATAAATTAGTTGCTATAGTTAGGAACAACGTAATGGAACCTGATTAGTACGGATAGTCATTAAATACCCCTAAATAATGAGTTGCCAATACTGTGAAGGCGACGTTCGCCAGGTGAGAGAGGTCCAGGAAAGGCTGTTGAAGTACAAATTCAGGAGTGGCCTTGTCTCACATAGGAACAAAAATAAGTCTAAGCATCAGAGTGAACGATCACCTTAGAAAGGAGAGGGAGAAAGGATAGGAGGGAAACGGGAGGGGAAAAATTACAAAGATAGATGGAAAGAAGGAGGGGGAGAAGTGAAAGGAGGAAGAATTAGGAGGGAGATGAAGATACAACAAATATAGGGATGGGGAGATCAAACAATTGGGACGGGCAGAGAGGATTAGAGTGAAGGTAGGAGGGTGGGGTGGAAATCAAGAAGAGGGTGGAATGTGAAAATACAGTAGTGGTGGAAATGACAAATGTAAGAGGGAGACTTAAATGGCAAAGTGAAGAACGGAGAGAGGGAAGAGGTGGGAGAGAGGGTGCCAAGATAGTGCCTTACACATTGTTCCTTAGTTCCCTTCCCAGCCAGCAGCCTAGGGGCTTGATTTACAGATGGATGTTAGCAGAGAATCCTCCAGTTCCTTCAAGAAGTGCTAAATTACACGACAGATTCATCGGTGGAATATTCTCTCCCTTGAGTGAAATACCATCAGTGTCTCAACAGCCGGTTCTAGCATTTCTTCCGGAAATTGGAGGGTATTCATACCACCCCTTCACTTCGCTGGCTCACCTTTGGAATCACGAGGAGCTCACGGTGTTCACAACACCAGGACACGGGCCAATAAAAGCCTTTTGGAATGGTCCGGACCTGCAAATGTGGGGTGCAAAGTTAGAGCTTCAGTGGCTGAAATACTGTACTCTAGCTGGACAAGGGGAGGGGGGAGGGGTAGGGGGGAAGCTCAGTCAGTCAGGGAGCAGTGAAGTAACCCAGTATCATAAGACACGC
The DNA here is from genome assembly GCA_963921515.1 of Calotriton arnoldi. Lineage (NCBI taxonomy): Eukaryota > Metazoa > Chordata > Amphibia > Caudata > Salamandridae > Calotriton > Calotriton arnoldi. The sequence goes on from CAWUFW010001434.1 coordinate 1,541,328, forward strand.
CTTAAATGGTGTCAAAAGGGGGGTTCTGAAAGCAGGCTGTCAACATTAGTCTGCAGGTGTCCATAACTGAAAACCATTGCAGTGGTCATAGGTAGAAAGGGTTTCAGGGTTTTCTTAGGAGGGCACATAGGTAGCACCTTGGGGAGCATTCTAAAAGGAGGCACTGTAGAGCTCGTCGCAGAACTTCAATGCACTGCCAGACACATTCCACATAGCCTTCAAGAGCTCAGCCACTGAGAGAAAGGAAGGTTCTTCTGTGATAAACAAAGGCAGTGCTGTTTGTTGTGGACCTAAATTTCACACTGTAAAAAATTATTTTAACTAAATAATTTGTAACTCTTTTCCTTTACAGAGATGTAATAGCACATTCACATATTCATTTTTAGACATATAGCATTATATTGCCACAGGTGCCCTGAACATATGGTAGGGTTTGTTTAACCTGGCAAGTGAGGAGAAAGCTTTCCATTGAAATGAAGGTAACAGTCACAGTGCATCTTGCAGGCTAGCATCCAGTAGCCGGGGCTGACCCAACACTCATGAATCACATTCAGTGGGGTGCCGTGGGCAACAGTACATGCTAGGTTGAAGGATCACTCCAGATTTAATAAGTATAAGCACAGGAGTTCCATCTATCTCATGCCTGCAGGCGGCAGCAGCAGCATCTCATATATATCTGCTGCATCATTACAATAAATGAGATTCTTCAGCCAGTCCAGCTCCTTGAAGCCGACCTTCACCCGCATTGTATCGCCACCTGACTCTTTGTGCAGAAGAGAGCAATAGCCAAACACCTGCGTGCCTTCACCGCAAGTAGTGGCGCAAGGTAAAAAGTTACTGCAGCTGATCATGGGTAAGTTATCAAAAGTTTCCCGCCAATATGTTGCTACCTCTGTACAGTGTCAGGCTAGGTGCATGAAATCACGTTCAGATAATGGCAGCACCTACAATAAGCATCCACCTTCATGTGGACCTATAGGGGTGACATAGAAATTTGTAATGAATACCTTTGTGCCAACTATTCACTTTTAGGGGATGATTTACAAGAAAGTGACGTATCTGTAGAGATGAGTCACTTTCCCTGCGCCAACCTGAGAAACCCTTGCGCCACCATAGATGCGCCGTATTTACAATACGGCGCACCATGGCACAAGGATTGACAGATGCGTCAGAAATTCTGAAATTCTGACGCATCTGTTAACCCAAAAGTCACGCATTGCTGCAGTCGTGTCACAAGCACGATGCAACTCTAGCAATGCATGGGGAGGCCTATCCTCATTGTGCTGCGTCACTCCTTACGCATGCTCCAAGCAGGCGTAAGGTTTTGACGCAGTGGCGTCCTAAAAGTGGCGCAGTGAAAACTTAAAGATTTTACTGCAACATTTCTACGAGGCTTTTTTGAAGGTGGGAACTCCCGCCCTGCATACATTATACCTGACGCAGGTATAATGTGACGCAGGGCTTTACAATGTGACGCATCTCCATAGATGCGTCGTGTTGTAAATGGGCCGCATTTTTACGTCGCCACTGTGTCACAAAAAGTGACGCAACGGCAGTGCAAAAATGACGCAAGGGGCTTATAAATCTGCATTATCACTAAATTGCATTAATTAGCTAATCATGTTTGATTAAATTTGGTTCCCAATGGCGGTTTAATGTTTCATTGTGGGTAATTAACTTAGGCCATAATCGATTCTCCAAAGTGTCTTGTTATTATTGTAACTAGATTAAGACGCCGATGGAACATGCAAAAAAGTATAACAGTTGTTTGTAAGAAGAGGATATGACTAAACAGATTGTGGAGCCAAAAGGATGCTATACATATCATCTGAGTATGACGTTTTCATGTAAAGTTCTCCATTCCAAAATGAAACATGCATGTCTTTGAACCCACTGTTAGGTTACCACTCACCTGAAAACCAGGTTGTACCCTTGGGTAGATACGATGCTGAAACCCAATACCCCCAAGACCCTGCCTCCGCAAAAGTGATTAAACACTCTGGGGCCGATTCCGATTCGGGCCGGAAAAAATACCGACCGACTCGGTACGGGAATATAGTCCGACCGACACGTACCGGCGTTGCCCGACCTGGGAAGTACGATGAAATGCATGTGAATCACGACCGACTCGTACGGAATACAAGCCGAACGACCGAACCGCACGGAAACAAGCTATCCGGCTGGGAAACCAAGCGAATCGAACCGACCGACACACACCAGGAATCAACCCGAACGAAACGTACCCGCGAACTCCGGCCCGCGCAGTACGATGCAATGCGTGGAAAAACAGACCGAGTCGCACGGAGCGCAAGCCGAACGACCGACACGCATACAAAAGCCAGCCAAAGGAAGCCAATACTCGGCGACCGACGCGTACGCCGCGCAAGAAACCCTGCAGAAACACAGCGTGGACGACTCGGAGAAGCTCGCACGAGACAACTGCAGCGTCCTACTCGGTCTGAAGAACGTCTCCTACATGCACAAAAAATACTAAAGAAAAAAACAAAAAAAAGGGCCAAACAAGCAATGACAAAGGCAATAAATACAGGGGAAAAAAACATGGAACAAGGACACACCCCCAACTCCACCTATATAAAGGCCACAAATCCCTACCATGATCCTTTGCAAATTCAACTGACCTGCCAGCACAGAACACCATCACACAGCAACCACAGACACACTCACAGCTCATCCATCACACAAGCCACACACCATTAGCACCTCAAAAAATAGCACCCTCACATACACCCAGCAAAACCTACACTCACACACCCTCACCTGCACACACACACAAATCAATCCCCACCACCACCCATCACCATGCCCCTAAAAAGAATCCAAAGTTCCTAGACAATGAATTGGAAGTCCTGGTAGATGAGATCCTCAGGGTAGAGCCCCAGTTGTTTGGTACATTGGTACAACAGACCCTCATGTCGCAGAAAACCAAGATGTGGCAGAGGATCGTCGACAGGGTCAACGCACAATCACCATGTTTGCGCACAAAGGAAGACATCCAGAACAGGTGGTATGACGTGCGCAGGAGGGTCAGGGACCTACTAAAGAAGGATTACATCCTGAGTCAGCACACCGGCAGTGGCCCTCCTGCCAAACCACTATACCTCAGGCCCTGGGAGGAGAAGGTGCGGGCCATCCTACCACCAGTGAGCGTATATGGACTATCAAACATCCCAGAGCCTGGTGAGTACACAACAAATATACACAATATTGTGTGACAATACACACACATCACTGTCAAGGGGATAGTCAAACCATGCACCCTTAGCAAATCCACAGCAACCAAAAGATAATCATCCCAAGATGTGTATGTTAGTTAGATAAACACAATACATGCAATTTCATAGTGATATGTAACTGTGTCATGACATGTACAAACATAACTACAAAGACAGCAAGGCAGTGGCACAAATCTAACCAACAAACACAGTCAGATATTTTGCCACCACTAGAACACCACCTCACAGGGAAGCTCACTCAAAGGAAGGAATTCTGTGTATGCTGGTGAAGTCAGTGTAGCCAATAGCATGTTGGGAGTTGTAGTCACAGATATTGGTCACACTCACAATTGGCCCATCAACACCACTCTGAACCATGCTCACATCACAGGGAGTGGAAAACAACTGACAAGATGGCTGACACTGGGTACTGCTGTGGGGAGCACAAGGCCCTGCTGGGAACTGGGCACCAACAAACAGCAGGACACCACTGACTGACATCCTGAAAGCCAACTTGCACTCCCTGCAATGGAAGCACGTTCCATGGTGGGATATCTGGCTGGGTGGGAAGGAGGACTGACAGCTCTGACCATAGTCACCGGCAGCTTTCTCACACACCCCCTTAACACAAACTCCACACAACTCACCTGGGAGAATGCATTGCCTCACACTCTAATTAAATATCCCACAAAGAACAACCACACTGGGTTATGCTGTGTGAAGCACAGGGACACTTTTGGGACTTGTAGCCAAACAAATGCCAGGACAACACTGTCAGCCATCCTGTCAGCACAGGCATACTACCCCACAGGGAAGCAGAGTCAAAAGGAAGGAAGTATGGGCATGCTGGGAAGGGGGTGTAGGCAATAGCATGATGGGAGTGGTAGTCACAGCTCAACATCCCCCACCCACATGGCCCAGCAAGCTCACACTGAAGCATGCACACCTCACAGGGAGTGGAAAAGAACTGACAAGATGGCTGACACTGGGTACTGCTGTGGGGAGCACAAGGCCCTGCTGGGAACTGGGCACCAACAAACAGCAGGACACCACTGTCAGCCATCTTGCCATTGCTGTTACACTCACACACAGTGAGGTCCACTCAAAAGGAAGGAAGTATGGGCATGCTGGGAAGGGGGTGTAGGCCATAGCATGATGGGAGTGGTAGTCACAGATATTGGTCACCCTCACAATTGGCCCATCAACACCACTCTGAACCATGCTCACATCACAGGGAGTGGAAAACAACTGACAAGATGGCTGACACTGGGTACTGCTGTGGGGAGCACAAGGCCCTGCTGGGAACTGTGCACCAACCAACAGCAGGACACCACTGACTGACATCCTGAAAGCCAACTTGCACTTCCTGCAATGGAAGCACGTTCCATGGTGGGATAACTGGGCTGGGTGGAGAAGGAGGGCCGGATGTCCACCAAATACCACCAATGCTGGAAATGCACACACCTCAACATTCACATAGAAAAGCTTCAGGTTGGCAGGACAATGTGCTACACCAATATCAACCTCTGACTGTGACAACTTAGGACAATGCAATGTACAGGCCCGCATCCAGAGGTACAGTCCCAACTGTCAGGTGTGTGAACCATTGATGCCTGTAGAAACATAACATACATTGTGTGTCTCTTCCAAAAACAGGTGATGATGGGGACACAGCAGCAGACGAGGAGGAGTCCCTGTCCCAGGCTCCGGGGGACACTGAGCCCACTGGTGTGGAACAGCCTCTAATCTCCTCGGATGGCGAAGACCTACCTTAGCCCCTCCGGTGCGAGTCATCATGTAGCACCAGCAGGACCAACATCTGCACCCCCTGCACCCACCCCTCCAACAACTGCCAACACACAGACCACCCCTGCCAACACGGACAGACCAAGGACCACCGATGACAACAGCACAGGGACCCCGGCCCAACGTGGAGCAACGGACAACGAGCCCAGTAACAACCCCCAAGTGGGCCTGTGCGTGCCACCACAGGTCCCGCACGTGTCGCCAGGGGTGGTGGGAGGGGTGGTAGACATAGGTCGCTGTTTGCAGAGGGGCCTGGACTGCATGATGACCCACAACTGGCACGCATTGCTGAGGCGTACCAGAATAGCACCGGAGAGGTCAGCCAGGTAGTGGGGATCCTCAAGGACATTCAACAGCAGCAGGCTGCCCATCATGCCCGCTTGGACTCCCACATGTCCCGTGTGGAGACACACATGTCCCGTGTGGAGACACACATGTCTGGCATGGAGTCCAAGTGGGACACATTGGAAGAACTGACAGCGGTGCATAGGGACATATTGACATGCCTCCGCCAGATTAGCACCAACATGGCCACACCTCCCTGTGTGCCCACAACATCTGGTGCTGCAACAACTGCAACTGCCACAGGGAGGGAGGAGGACTCTGGCGGAGAGTCCTCTGCACCGCAGCAGCCTGCACGTGAGGGTCCCCCCCGGAAGAAGAGGGGTCGTCCGAGGAAGGAAAACTGAGAGGCTGATGGCCATGTACATCCCCCAGGAACCCAACACCTGTTCTGGAAATTCTCCTTTGTGTGCAAACTGTTTACCCTGTCGAATGCAACACAACTCTCCCACATGACATGGGGAGCTTAAGTTGGCCCAATGTATCAGATGACTGTGGACTTTACTCAGGACATTTCTGCTACTAAGCCTTCCAACTCATCTGGGAACTTTGGATTCCAATCCCAATGTACAGCACCCACCATCCTGTGCACTATCCTCACACATGTTTGTACATAAACTCACTAATACACCGTACTTGCCTCTGTTGTGATTCCAACGTGGTTTTTGTCATGTAGATGGTGATCTGCTAAATGACACTGTGCATGCTAACTGCTACAGCAAGTTCAACACCGTCATGTGAGTCATGGCGACGTGACACATATGAGGGAGACACACCACTAGGGCTACACAACACATACACACCAGGGCCATCAGACTCATCGCCTACACTGATGTTGCCAGGAAATACAGTGGAATGCACAGACACCACACCTATTCACAGTCTGTGTTAACTAGCCCACAGGTGCAGTAAGCACATGTCAGTCAGATGTGTGACCACAGACAACGCACAACCCAAAGTGAAGCACAGGTTTATTACACATTTGCAACATGTTGTTTCCACTACAGATGCAAGGTAATCCTACGTGGCAGTGGCCACACAGTCAACAAGTGTAGAAGAAATAAAGTCCAGGGGTGTGTGGCACATCACCTGTAGGGAAACGACTGCTTCCACCCTGGAAGTTGAATCATGGTGTCGGGGGATCACAGTTCACCAAACAGCTCTGAAAGTACCCTGTGAAGGACAGACATGATACACAGTCAAAAGCACGGAAGAACAGGATAGAACTGCAATACTCATGGCCAATACATGTCACAAGATACTCACAGAAAACCAAGTTAGCATGTCAACACTGTTGGGGAGTACAGACTACCTGTAAGGACACATCGCTGCACACTTCCAGTCAAGTAGCACATGGCCACACTCAAACAGCACCAGAGCACCACCAACACATATCACGCAAACACACATCATTGACATGACATCTCTGGATACTCACATTCAGCTGAAGAAGTTGGTGATGAGCTGTGTGCGGACATCACCATCATCATCATCATCATCATCATCACTGGCATCGTGGCCCAGGCCAGGATCCTCCACAGGTGGCGGATGTTGGTCATCGTCATCCAGGATGAGAGGCAACTCCTTCCGCACTGACAGGTTGTGTAGCATGAAGCAGACGATGACAATCTTGCACACCTTTGCTGGGGCATATGGGAGGGCCCCTCCTGTCTTGTCCAGGCAGCGAAAGCGGCTCTTCAGGAGACCAAATGTGCGCTCGATCACTCTCCTGGTCCGACCATGTGCCTCATTGTAGCGCATCTGGGCTGGTGTCACAGGGTTCCTGAGGGGTGTCAGCAACTACGGCATGTTGGGGTATCCAGAGTCACCTACACACAGACAATTGCACATTAGCTGAGTTGGAAAAGAGGGCAGAATACAACATAGCAGAACACACACAATGGTACAAAGTCAGTACACACCGACAAGCCAGGCACGCTGGTTCTGCACCTGTGACATCATCCTCGGGATGCGACTACTCCTCATCACGTAGGCATCGTGTGCCGAACCAGGGAAACGGGCACACACATGTGAGATGCTCATATCTGCAAGACATACCACCAGAGCATTGATCGAATGATAATGTTTCCTGTTCCTGTATGCCTGCTCATGTGCCTGTGGTGGTACCAAAGCCACATGTGTCCCATCAATGGAGCCAATGACATGTGGCATCCTCCCCAGGGCATAGAACTCACTCTTGACGTCAGTGAGTTGTTGACGTGTAGGGAAATAGATGTACTGGTTCAGGCATCTCAACATTGCCTCCAAAACATCGCGTAGCACATGGCTGAACATAGTCTGTGACATCCCACCAGCAGTCGCAACAGTGTGTTGAAAGGTACCGGTGGCAAAGAAGTGTAGGGCTGCCATCACCTTCTCATTGGGGGTCAGCGCTGTAGGGTACGGCCGGCCAGGTTGCAAATGTGGGGCCAAGCGCACTGCCAAATCCTCAATCAGCTGCCTGGTGAAGCGGTACCGTCGGATGCTGTCACGTTCCACCATCGTTGCCAGGTCAGGGAATGGCCTATGGACAGCTGGTGCCCTGCAGTGCATAGGTGAAGAAAGAAAGATTGTCAGTCACCCCACATATGTGCCATTCACCATACTCAATTTCACATGATACATCATTATGAGACACAAGTACTTGATGTGTGTGCCGTTCTGTATGGACATATATGGCACCTACATGGACATCATCTATCATGTCAGTTCAACATGTGTTGACAACAGGTTCCAGCTTGTGCTATGGGAAACCATTAGGCTGTGTCACAGTACCCATTTACTGCTGTCACGTTCCACACACACACCACAGTGACATGTCTGGACAGATGCGCCACAGGCATCACAGCTCATTGACAGGTAGATTCCCAGTGAATCTGTCTTGCCACATGGACACTGGCATGACATGGCGTATCATGTACACGTCAGAAAAACAAACATGACTCCCACAGGTAGTGGCCCCTGTTGCCTCCGCAGGACAGACATGGACGTCTGTGACACACACACGCACAACATCAAAGTCCATGCACAAACAACGTTGATGTGGAGACTGTCTCCCATTGTGCACATGGAATCAGAGACATCGGAAACACAACATGCACACAGACTGTGGAGGTCCATCACTATTGTGGCAATGGGTCACCCTGTGACGTACATGCCTTCCCACATGGGACTCTGGGGGTATGTGACATGTCATACACATACACAACCTGGAAATGTGACCATGCCACATGCTCCGAAATGAACACTTGCACATCACAGTGGTCATGTGCACAACACACAAAGGATCCTGTCCCCATGAACACGTGCACAGCCTGGGAGTGGCTGCCCCCAAGTGCCACCCCAAAACCACATGTTTACCCCCATTCACAGAAAAGGTAATGCAGCCTTACATGCCTTAGGATACAGTGTGGACTGGGTGTGGTGTTGTAGGTGTGCCCCTGAGTCCCTGGCAAGTATATGTGGCTGGCATACGTTCACCAGTGACAAGCATGGTGACATATGCGAGTGACCTGTACAGGGACGCGTTGTACAGCAATGGACCGATCGGTGTGCCCGCACGGCCCATTGCATCTGTAGTGAGCGGGTACGCGTTGTATCCCGGAATACGCGTTGTACAGCAATGGACCGATCGGTGTGCCCGCACGGCCCATTGCATCTGTAGTGAGCGGGTACGTGTTGTACAGCAATGGACCGATCGGTGTGCCCGCACGGCCCATTGCATCTGTTGTGAGCGGGTACGCGTTGTACAGCAATGGACCGATCGGTGTGCCCGCACGGCCCATTGCATCTGTTGTGATCGGGTACGCGTTGTACAGCAATGGACCGATCGGTGTGCCCGCACGGCCCATTGCATCTGTTGTGAGCGGGTACGCGTTGTACAGCAATGGACCGATCGGTGTGCCCGTACGGCCCATTGCATCTGTAGTGAGCGGGTACGCGTTGTATCCCGGAATACGCGTTGTACAGCAATGGACCGATCGGTGTGCCCGCACGGCCCATTGCATCTGTAGTGAGCGGGTACGCGTTGTTCAGCAATGGACCGATCGGTGTGCCCGCATGGCCCATTGCATCTGTTGTGAGCGGGTACGCATTGAACAGCAATGGACCGATCGGTGTGCCCGCACGGCCCATTGCATCTGTTGTGAGCGGGTACGCGTTGTACAGCAATGGACCGATCGGTGTGCCCGTACGGCCCATTGCATCTGTAGTGAGCGGGTACGCGTTGTATCCCGGAATACGCGTTGTACAGCAATGGACCGATCGGTGCGCACGCATTGGCTGGGGCCTGGCATGGCAACGGACGCGTTTTCGAAGCTTCTACGAGTCTGATGCAGTGAATTCAGTTGGCCAGCCACAACAATGTTGCAAATTCATGGGTGTCATGAAGTTGAACTTTTGAAGGATGCTGTGGGCGTGTATTAGTGGTGCAATTCCATGGAGTGGCCAGATTCAGAAGATGCAAACGACTTGGACCTATCACTTTGGACACATGGGACAGTATCTGCCTCTGCAGCTCACATATAATGCTGGCTGTTCCCCTGAGTGCTCACTTGCCTGCGCTACATGCTCCAGGACGACATCTGCCACCAACACTGCTGCTGTCTCTGCATCCTCTGGCTACTGCAATGGCACGTACTGTGGAGAGAGCCCTAGCCTTCAGCCTTGAGGAGAACCAGGCCCTGCTGGACAGCCTCCTTCCACAGTACAGCAAGCTGTATGGGACACCAGGGGAGCAGGTGAGTGTGCTGTCCACTGCCTTACTAATTGTGCATGTTGTCTGACTAGCAAGACTTCCAGTGTGCACACCACTGGCTAGCATGCTCACTGAGTAGTTCTCATCCCCCAAAGTGTGTAGTCACATGCACTGAACAGGTACAGTGCAGTAACAGTGCATTCCAACAAGGTTTACTTCCCATGCAATGATACCATGTAGTAACTGCTGGCAAACTGTTCATAGCCATCGTTGCACTGCCTGTGTACATCATATGCCCCTGTGATTGAGACATGTATATCCAACTGTGTGATGCACGGATATGTTGCATGTGTAGTAATGGCCTTTTCACTTTGTCATCCTCACAGGTTGATGCCCACCAGAAGCAGGAAATCTGGCTGACCATCGCCCGGGCAGTAAGATCCGTGGGGTCTACAAGCGCCAGATCCGCAACTGCCAGAAGAGGTGGCAGGACCTTCGTGGCTGGACCCGGAGGATCGCAAGGGTCCAGCTGAAGCTGTCGCCTCCTCGCAGGAGGGGCGGACACCGGACCCTGACCCCCGACATGCTCTGGATCCTGGCGGTGGTCTTCCCTGACCTGGATGGGCAGCTGAAGGCCAGACAGCAGCAAGGAGGGGTGAGTCCATGACTGCACTGTGAACTTTGTCTGACATGCTATGTGCCCTCCTCTGGCCTGGTTAAACTTCCACAGTACATCAGTCTTGTGGTCCAGGACCCATGTCCCTCAATTGTGACATGCCCACTCCTCATCTGATACGCAGGTGTGGTCCTTACAGTCAGGAAATTGTGTCACTTGGGTACTGTGTCCTTGCATTTTGCTTCGCTCAAGGTGGGGGACAGCATTTGTTCCCGTGACTTTGTGGTGTGCTTCATGGGTGGGTCAATTGCTCTCACAATGCCTAAGTCCTGACATGTAATCTGGGTGTAACTTTGATATGTGGTCCACTTGCTGATCTGAATCACCACATGTCCCTGGGGTATTTGGCACACCCCCATGCTGCGGGTGGGAACAATGTTTGGGCCTCAGGAGTATGTATATCAAGTGTGTCACACATGCTTAGCCACCTGCCTACTGTCCAGGGCTCATCCTCTTTCAGGTGGAGCAGGACAGTCATGCCTACTCCAGGGCATACAATACACTCTGTACTCCCACTCCCGTGTATCAGCTGACATGTTGTGATCAGTGAAATGTTCCCTCAGGTGTCTGCCTCTGTGTCATTGTGCTGTGGCTTCGTTGTCAGGACTTCTGGGATGTTTATCGGTTAGGGCTCAGCATGCCATCTGAGATGTGACCATGAGAGACGATACTTCTGTGACTTATAGGTGTTTGATCACTTGACTGTGCACACAGGTGTATGCGACTGTGAATTTCAGGCAGCTGTTTTTCATTCACAGCAGACTGTGAGGTGCTCAGGTTCAGAGAGTTGTGTTTCATGTCTCCCATATGTCCAATTGGTATGACGTGGACAAATAAGAGTTCAGATGATGTGGTTTGTGGGGGATGGACATGTGCACTTGTCAGCTACATAACTTGCATTCCCCATGTCCTAGGATTGTGACACAGTGCAGACTGTTGTTGGCTGGCTGCCATGCCCATGTGACTGGAGACAGTGATGTATGACTTTGCAGGCATGCCTGTGCCATGGCATTAAACTTCCTAAGAGTGATCCTGCAGGGGAGTGACATGGGCAACATGCACCCCATTGTGGCATTGACTATCCGGACATGGGTGCATCATGGTGTCTGGTGCTGGTATGCATCACATGCATTTCTAATTAGACTCTGGCCATCCCTTTATCCGGACACCTGTACTGACTCAGTGGCAAGAGATGTGATGTGTGCATGTTCACATACTTCACTGTGTTCTCTGCAATGTCCAACAACTGGGTAGGTGGTGCATGTGTCCACACTGGGGTATTGCCATCAGACAGGCACCAGACAGATGGGTGCAAGGGCAGGAGGGGTGTGAGTTCCATGGTTGACCATCAGACTGACAATTGGCTTCTCCTAATCTGTGTGAGGACTTTTGGCAATGTTCAACTAAGGATGCCAGGGCTTGCTCTGTAATGTGCTGTACTTACTGTGGTGTGTGCGGTCAGTGCAGGTGACTGATGTTTGTCTGTTTCCCTAATTGTTTGCAGATACATCCACGACCACAGGAGGGGACAGCTCCACGGACCAGGATGAGCTGCAGAGCCAGACTGGGTCAGCAGCCGACGAGTGGTCGGAGGGACCCAGTGGCACGGAGGGCGAGGGGAGCCACACCGAGGAGTCCTCAGCACCATCCACCTCAGCTGAGGACCACAGCAGCTCGGAGGATGACTCCCTTGTGGAGGCGGGTGTCAGCAGCCACCACACCCCAGCTAGTCTGTCTGGCCCCGCCACCACCACCACCACCGCCCTCCCATTGGCTCCCATTCCAGAGGTCTGTGGAGGCTCCCGTGTTCGGGAGCGTGTCTCCTTCGTGCCAGGCACTGCACCCCCTGCCCCTCTGTCCCCTGCTGCCCTGAGTGAGGAGTCTGTGCACCTACTTCTCCAGCTCCATGTAGGGCAGACAGCAATGCTGAGTGTCCTCCATGCACACACCACTCTGTTGACACAGCTGGTGTCGTTCATTGAGGGCATCTCAACGGGTATGTCTGCCCTACAGAGGAGCAATAAGTCCATGGACTCCTACCTGATGGCAGCAGTGTCCCTCCTCCAACAGTCCCTCACCCCTCCTACCTCTGCCCCATCCACACTTCCTGGCACCCTACCTGTCCCAAGCACATGCACACCTGCACGATCACCCAAACACACAGACACGAGCAGCACAGAAACACCCAAAACAAAGGCAAGACGTGCACACAAGCATCCTCAGGGGACTGATACCACACCCACAGGGGATGGGGAACAGACAAACACACAGGCATCCACAGTCACTCCGCAGTCCTCCAAATCCTCTCCCTCCAAGACCCCTTCCCTTGCCTCACCTGCAACCCCACCTACACAGCAGCTCTTCCTCTGTGACCTCGGCCTCTTCCCCTCCGATCCCGCTGATCCAGCATACAGGGGGAAGAGGAAGTCCACCCACACAGAGGGGAGTGCCCCTCGCCCCCGGACACCCTCCCCCAGGCGCAGACAGACGGGGGCCCCCACCCGCAAGTCCCCCCGGTCCCGGAAGAGCAAGACCCCACCACCGCCCTGCAAGTCAACTGCACAGTCTCCTTCCTCCATCCCTCAGGCTCCCACAACACAGGTTCCCCCACCACACCCTGCCCCAGGTTCCCCCACCCACAGATACACCATCCCCAAAATGATCCGGCCTTCTCCACCTACCACTTGCTCTTCCAGCACCACACCCCGCTGCACATGTTAGTGCCACTGGTGTGGAGACCGTGTCCTCCCCCTCTGTCCTGCCCACCTTACCTGAACCCCATTCTACTCCCCTGGAGATGGGCACTGCAGTGGAGTCCACTACCACCCCGTCTGACTTGGGCACTGCAGTGGGAAACCTGTCCTCTCCATCTGGCCAGCCCACTGGAGTTGTGCCGGCACCCACACCATCTGACTCATGCCCCCAGTTGTGCCGGCACACACCATGTCAGACACCTCCACTGCAGTTGTCAGTGACTCTCCAGCACCAGCCACCCCTTCCCTGCCTCCTTCTGGTGAGCCCTGATCCTGTCCCTGTGGTGCCTGGCCTGCCCCCCGTATGCCCCTCCGAGGGGAATGTCCCTGGTCCCTAGCAGTGCAGGCAAGCAAAGGGTGACATCTGCCACTGTCACCCTGTTTGGACTTTATTCATGGACTGGCCATTGGCCTTTGTGTTTTTTCTGGACTTTAATTTTCCACATAACATTTGCTGAATAAAGCTACTTTCAGTTCTCTAGTGGTTTTGCTTCAGATGTACATGATGTTGATGATGCTAACCATGCCCTTGCTGCAGTGATGTTGATTTTTGATGTCAGGTAAATGAAGTGTTACTGTGCAGGACCCCATGTGGTCCAGGGGGAATGTGTCCTATCCTGGTGTGTAGCCATGTCATCCTTTGCAGCAATATGAGGGTGTCATGTTTTCCATATTTGCAAATGGGATTCCCTACCTGTTTTTTCAATATCACATCTGTGGCTTACACCCCTGCACATCAGATGTGCTTGCCATTGTTCAATTGGTCTATTTCCCTGACCGTGTGACCATCTCCACTGGACATGCATGTTTGGGCATCAATGGGGAAGGACTCATCTGTGGTATCAGTGCAACTTGCTATACATGTGTATTTGATCGGTGCAGAGGATTTGGGTGACAATGCCATGACCAGGCTGATGTGACGTGAGCCTTCATTTTGTGCTAATTGTTGACTGAGTGACCAAGTGTTCTGCTGACATGATAGTGCCCTGCAGAGACAACGTATGGCACAGCTTTTCTTACACAGGAGTGGAGTCCCCTCATGGCAGTGTGTAATTCCGTGACATTGCCTGAGCCCAAGGTGTGTGTTGTGTGAGCATGTCTGTGTGTGTTCACTTCCATTTTGCTACGCAGGCTGGGGGCCCTAGTGATGTTCCTGTTTGTGATGCTTGCTGAGTTGAGCAATGTTCCCCCAAATCTTCTCCCTGGGTGCTCTGTGATGTGTGTGCATGGCACATTACTGGTGATCAGGGTGTCATCCATAGGTGTGTTTGCTGTCAGGGCTGAGTTTGTGGGCAAACGCAGATGAGACACAGTCAGGATTCCCCTTGGCACTTGTTGGTTACACAAGTCATGTAATTTACAGTTTGTGTTAGCTTCCAGTGATTGTGACACGTTGTGTGTGTGACTGCTGCCACTCCTCAGGGTCAGAGCTGCAATGTTGGAAGTTGTCTATGTGTGTTGTTTGTGGGTGAGCTTGCCTTCTTCATTGGTGTGTGACTGTGTCCGGGATCCCATTGGTTGGTGTGGATTTGACGTCATGCCCATGTACAGCGTTCTGTGCAGTGTGTGAGACATTCACAAGTCTTGTTGACTGGCCATGTGTGATGGGTATCTCCGCCTTAGTTCCCCCCACCACCCCTGGGATTGTCATGGGTGCATGTGCAATGTCACCAGTCCATGTGAGCTTCACTGCTGCACATTGGTGGAGATCAAGGTGTGTGGTGTTGAGTGTGTGCAAATGAGATTTGTTGCATGGCTAGACCCCTACCTCCATGTTGGCCTTGGCTGACAGGCCGTGCTGTTTTATTTGTGCTTGTGTAGGTGTGATGGTAGTTAGTTGCTCAGAACACATGACTGTGGTTCACAGTGTGTACGACATCTACCTTTGTCATCACAGTGGGATTATCATGCAGGCCAGTGTCACCACAATGTGGGGTCCCTGGGGGTAGTGCTGTGGTGGGTCTGTCTCTTGCTGTGTTAGTAGCTGTTCCTACAAGCTTGTGTGACATTTGTAATTTGGGCTCCCTCATCTAACAATGCCTGATTGCCCACATAGGGGAATCCGATCCATGAGTTACTTTTGTGTGGCACTGTGTTGACATCTGTGTAATAGGGATTCAGGCCTCCTCGTGTGTTGTGTGTTTGCCTGGGGACACTGGCACACCTCCCCCTCACCTGTTGTGTTTGATATGCAGTGTGAGTCTGCCTGTTTGTGTTTGTGCATTTGCACCACTGCATTGGCATATCTTTGTGTGCCATTGGCTGTATGTTGTTTGGTGGGTTTCCCTGCTATCCCTGGGACTCCTAGGTCATCAGTCAGCACAATGATCATGGTTTGTATGTCCCATTGCTGCCATGGTATGGTATTTGTTCACCTGACATCTACAGTCTCCATAGGATATCTACATTTGTGTGTCCATTGGTGCAGATATGTGGATCTGCATTATGATGGTCACTTCTGTCATTGTGTTATTTGTGAATGTTGACAATGTGAGCCCCCATGGGTGATGTTTGTCTGCACATGGCCAAAGCGATGTTTCATTGGCACTGCACTGTTTGCCTCACCCAATCTATGTTGTTATGGGACACAAGCACTACTATGCCACTGATGTGTTTGTTGTTGTGTGACCAGGAATAATCCATGCAGTTTGGCATTTGCAGCTTTTACCATGACTACATTTACATTTTGGTCACTGTGGTGATGAGGCTTTAGACCCCATTGCCACAATGTTCAAAATGTGCTTCAGCTATGGACCCCACACTTACCTTTTGGTCACTGTGATGATGGGGCTTTGGGCCCCATTGCCACAATGTTCAAAATGTGCTTCAGCTATGGACCCCAAACACTTACCTTTTGGTCACTGTGATGATGGGGCTTTGGGCCCCATTATCACACTGTTCAAAATGTGCTTCAGTTATGGACCCCACACTTACCTTTTGGTCACTGTGATGATGGGGCTTTAGGCCCCATTGCCACAATGTTCAAAATGTGCTTCAGCTATGGACCCCACACTTACCTTTTGGTCACTGTGATGATGGGGCTTTAGGCCCCATTGCCACAATGTTCAAAATGTGCTTCAGCTATGGACCCCACACTTACCTTTTGGTCACTGTGATGATGGGGCTTTAGGCCCCATTGCCACAATGTTCAAAATGTGCTTCAGCTATGGACCCGACACATACCTTTTGGTCACTGTGATGATGGGGTGTTCGACCCCATTGCCACAGTGGTCATGGTCGGCTTGCATTGTGGAGGCCACACACATTTATGTGTGACACATGTGATAGGGGGTCACATTGTATGTTCAATGTCATGTTCAGTGTTGTAGGCATTTGACACAGACTACACACGCTTGTCATGGTGTTGGGGGGGATGTAATTTTCAGACATTCCTTATGTTGGATTATGCTGGTTGTGTCATGCATTACCCGTCCTATGAGTACGAGTTGTGTGGGTGGTAGGCATCCATCCCCCTATGAGTGGGGGTGGTGTTAGTGGTAGGCATCCATCCCTCTATGAGTGGGGATGGTAGTAGTGACAGGCATCCAGGCCCCAATGAGAAGGGGTGGTGGTAGTGGCAGGCATCCAGCCCCCCATGAGTGGGGATGGTAGTAGTGACAGGCATCCAGGCCCCCCTGAGTAGGGGTGGTGGTGGTGGTAGGCATCCAGCCCCCCATGAGTGGGGATGGTAGTAGTGACAGGCATCCAGGCCCCCTGAGTAGGGGTGGTGGTAGTGGTAGGCATCCATCCCCTATGAGTGGGGGTGGTGTTAGTGGTAGGCATCCATCCCCCTATGAGTAGGGATGGTAGTAGTGACAGGCATCCAGCCCCCCATGAGTAGGGGTGGTGGTAGTGACAGGCATCCAGCCCCCCATGAGTAGGGGTGGTGTTAGTGGTAGGCATCCATCCCCCTATGAGTGGGGATGGTAGTTGTGACAGGCATCCAGCCCCCCATGAGTAGGGGTGGTGGTAGTGGTAGGCATCCATCCCCCTATGAGTGGGGATGGTAGTAGTGACAGACATCCAGCCACCCCTGAGTAGGGGTGGTGGTAGTGGCAGGCATCCAGCCCCCCTTGAGTAGGGGTGGTGGTAGTGGTAGGCATCCATCCCCCTATGAGTGGGGGTGGTGTTAGTGGTAGGCATCCATCCCCCTATGAGTGGGGGTGGTGTTAGTGGTAGGCATCCATCCCCCTATGAGTGAGGATGGTAGTAGTGACAGGCATCCAGGCCCCCATGAGTGGGGGTGGTGTTAGTGGTAGGCCTCCATCCCCCTATGAGAGGGGATGGTAGTAGTGACAGGCATTCAGGCCCCCATGAGTAGGGGTGGTGGTAGTGGCAGGCATCCAGCCCCCATGAGTAGGGGTGGTGATAGTGGTACGCATCCATCCCCCTATGAGTGGGGGTGGTGTTAGTGGTAGGCATCCATCCCCCTATGAGTTGGGATGGTAGTAGTGACAGGCATCCAGGCCCCCCTGAGTAGGGGTGGTGGTAGTGGCAGGCATCCAGCCCCCCATGAGTAGGGGTGGTGGTAGTGACAGGCATCCAGCCAACGATGAGTAGGGGTGGTGGTAGTGGCAGGCATCCAGCCCCCATGAGTAGGGGTGGTGGTAGTGGCAGGCATCCAGCCCCCATGAGTAGGGGTGGTGGTAGTGGTAGGCATCCATCCCCCTATGAGTGGGGATGGTAGTAGTGACAGGCATCCAGGCCCCCTGAGTAGGGGTGGTGGTAGTGGTAGGCATCCATCCCCCTATGAGCGGGGATGGTAGTAGTGACAGGCATCCAGCCCACCCTGAGTAGGGGTGGTGGTAGTGGCAGGCATCCAGCCCCCCATGAATAGGGGTGGTGGTAGTGGTAGGCATCCATCCCCCTATGAGTGGGGATGGTGTTAGTGGTAGGCATCCATCCCCCTATGAGTGGGGATGGTAGTAGTGACAGGCATCCAGGCCCCCATGAGTAGGGGTGGTGGTAGTGGTAGGCATCCATCCCCCTATGAGTGGGGATGGTAGTAGTGACAGGCATCCAGCCCCCCCTGAGTAGGGGTGGTGGTAGTGGCAGGCATCCAGCCCCCCATGAGTAGGGGTGGTGGTAGTGGTAGGCATCCATCCCCCTATGAGTGGGGGTGGTGTTAGTGGTAGGCATCCATCCCCCTATGAGTGGGGATGTTAGTAGTGACAGGCATCCGGGCCCCCCTGAGTAGGGGTGGTGGTAGTGGCAGGCATCCAGCCCCCCATGAGTGGGGATGGTAGTAGTGACAGGCATCCAGGCCCCCCTGAGTAGGGGTGGTGGTGGTGGTAGGCATCCAGCCCCCCATGAGTGGGGATGGTAGTAGTGACAGGCATCCAGCCCCCCCTGGGTAGGGGTGGTGGTAGTGGTAGGCATCCATCCCCCTATGAGTGGGGGTGGTGTTAGTGGTAGGCATCCATCCCCCTATGAGTGGGTGTGGTGTTAGTGGTAGGCATCCATCCCCCTATGAGTGGGGATGGTAGTAGTGACAGGCATCCAGGCCCCCATGAGTAGGGGTGGTGGTAGTGGTAGGCATCCATCCCCCTATGTGTGGGGATGGTAGTAGTGACAGGCATCCAGCCCCCCCTGAGTAGAGGTGGTGGTAGTGGCAGGCATCCAGGCCCCCATGAGTAGGGGTGGTGGTAGTGGTAGGCATCCATCCCCCTTTGAGTGGGGGTGGTGTTAGTGGTAGGCATCCATCCCCCTATGAGTGGGGATGGTAGTAGTGACAGGCATCCAGGCCCCATGAGTAGGGGTGGTGGTAGTGGCAGGCATCCAGCCCCCCATGAGTAGCGGTGGTGGTAGTGGTAGGCATCCATCCCCCTATGAGTGGGGGTGGTGTTAGTGGTAGGCATCCATCCCCCTATGAGTGGGGATGGTAGTAGTGACAGGCATCCAGGCCCCCTGAGTAGGGGTGGTGGTAGTGGCAGGCATCCAGCCCCCCATGAGTAGGGGTGGTGGTAGTGACAGGCATCCAGCCCCCATGAGTAGGGGTGGTGGTAGTGGCAGGCATCCAGCCCCCATGAGTAGGGGTGGTGGTAGTGGCAGGCATCCAGCCCCCCATGAGTAGGGGTGGTGGTAGTGGTAGGCATCCATCCCCCTATGAGTGGGGATGGTAGTAGTGACAGGCATCCAGGCCCCCTGAGTAGGGGTGGTGGTAGTGGTAGGCATCCATCCCCCATGAGTGGGGATGGTAGTAGTGACAGGCATCCAGCTCCCCCTGAGTAGGGGTGGTGGTAGTGGCAGGCATCCAGCCCCCCCTGAGTAGGGGTGGTGGTAGTGGTAGGCATCCATCCCCCTATGAGTGGGGGTGGTGTTAGTGGTAGGCATCCATCCCCCTATGAGTGGGGATGGTAGTAGTGACAGGCATCCAGGTCCCCATGAGTAGGGGTGGTGGTAGTGGTAGGCATCCATCCCCCTATGAGTGGGGATGGTAGTAGTGACAGGCATCCAGCCACCCCTGAGTAGGGGTGGTGGTAGTGACAGGTATCCAGCCCCCCATGAGTAGGGGTGGTGGTAGTGGTAGGCATCCATCCGCCTACGAGTGGGGGTGGTGTTAGTGGTAGGCATCCATCCCCCTATGAGTGGGGATGGTAGTAGTGACAGGCATCCAGGCCCCCATGAGTAGGGGTGGTGGTAGTGGTAGGCATCCATCCCCCTATGTGTGGGGATGGTAGTAGTGACAGGCATCCAGCCCCCCCTGAGTAGGGGTGGTGGTAGTGGCAGGCATCCAGGCCCCCATGAGTAGGGGTGGTGGTAGTGGTAGGCATCCATCCCCCTATGAGTGGGGGTGGTGTTAGTGGTAGGCATCCATCCCCCTATGAGTGGGGATGGTAGTAGTGACAGGCATCCAGGCCCCCATGAGTAGGGGTGGTGGTAGTGGCAGGCATCCAGCCCCCATGAGTAGGGGTGGTGGTAGTGGTAGGCATCCATCCCCCTATGAGTGGGGGTGGTGTTAGTGGTAGGCATCCATCCCCTATGAGTGGGGATGGTAGTAGTGACAGGCATCCAGGCCCCCATGAGTAGGGGTGGTGGTAGTGGCAGGCATCCAGCCCCCATGAGTAGGGGTGGTGGTAGTGGTAGGCATCCATCCCCCTATGAGTGGGGGTGGTGTTAGTGGTAGGCATCCATCCCCCCCTGAGTAGGGGTGGTGGTAGTGACAGGCATCCAGCCCCCCATGAGTAGGGGTGGTGGTAGTGGCAGGCATCCAGCCCCCCATGAGTAGGGGTGGTGGTAGTGGCAGGCATCCAGCCCCGCATGAGTAGGGGTGGTGGTAGTGGTAGGCATCCATCCCCCTATGAGTGGGGATGGTAGTAGTGACAGGCATCCAGGCCCCCCTGAGTAGGGGTGGTGGTAGTGGTAGGCATCCATCTCCCTATGAGTGGGGATGGTATTAGTGACAGGCATCCAGGCCCCCCTGAGTAGGGGTGGTGGTAGTGGCAGGCATCCAGCCCCCCATGAGTAGGGGTGGTGGTAGTGGTAGGCATCCATCCCCCTATGAGTGGGGGTGGTGTTAGTGGTAGGCATCCATCCCCCTATGAGTGGGGATGGTAGTAGTGACAGGCATCCAGCCCCCCCTGAGTAGGGGTGGTGGTAGTGACAGGCATCTAGCCCCCCATGAGTAGGGGTGGTGTTAGTGGTAGGCATCCATCCCCCTATGAGTGGGGGTGGTGTTAGTGTTAGGCATCCATCCCCCTATGAGTGGGGATGGTAGTAGTGACAGGCATACAGCCCCCCATGAGTAGGGGAGGTGGTAGTGTCAGGCATCTAGCCCCCCATGAGTAGGGGTGGTGTTAGTGGTAGGCATCCATCCCCCTATGAGGGGTGGTGGTGTTAGTGGTAGGCATACATCCCCCTATGAGTAGGGATGGTAGTAGTGACAGGCATCCAGCCCCCCCTGAGTAGGGGTGGTGGTAGTGGCAGGCATCCAGCCCCCATGAGTAGGGGTGGTGGTAGTGGTAGGCATCCATCCCCCTATGAGTGGGGGTGGTGTTAGTGGTAGGCATCCATCCCCCTATGAGTGGGGATGGTAGTAGTGATAGGCATCCAGGCCCCGCAGAGTAGGGGTGGTGGTAGTGGTAGGCATCCATCCCCTATGAGTGGGGTTGGTAGTAGTGACAGGCATCCAGGCCCACATGAGATGGGGTGGTGGTAGTGGTAGGCATCCAGGCCCCCTGAGTAGGGGTGGTGGTAGTGGTAGGCATCCATCCCCTATGAGTGGGGATGGTAGTAGTGACAGGCATCCAGCCACCCCTGAGTAAGGGTGGTGGTAGTGGCAGGCATCCAGCCCCCCATGAGTAGGGGTGGTGGTAGTGGTAGGCATCCATCCCCCTATGAGTGGGGGTGGTAGTAGTGACAGGCATCCAGGCCCTCCTGAGTAGGGGTGGTAGTAGTGGTAGGCATCCATCCCCCTATGAGTGGGGATGGTAGTAGTGACAGGCATCCAGCCCCCCCTGAGTAGGGGTGGTGGTAGTGGTAGGCATCCATCCCCCTATGAGTGGGGGTGGTGTTAGTGGTAGGCATCCATCCCCCTATGAGTGGGGATGGTAGTAGTGACAGGCATCCAGGTCCCCATGAGTAGGGGTGGTGGTAGTGGTAGGCATCCATCCCCTTATGAGTGGGGATGGTAGTAGTGACAGGCATCCAGCCACCCCTGAGTAGGGGTGGTGGTAGTGGCAGGCATCCAGCCCCCATGAGTAGGGGTGGTGGTAGTGGTAGGCATCCATCCGCCTATGAGTGGGGGTAGTGTTAGTGGTAGGCATACATCCCCCTATGAGTGGGGATGGTAGTAGTGACAGGCATCGAGGCCCCCATGAGTAGGGGTGGTGGTAGTGGTAGGCATCCATCCCCCTATGTGTGGGGATGGTAGTAGTGACAGGCATCCAGCCCCCCCTGAGTAGGGGTGTGGTAGTGGCAGGCATCCAGGCCCCCATGAGTAGGGGTGGTGGTAGTGGTAGGCATCCATCCCCCTATGAGTGGGGGTGGTGTTAGTGGTAGGCATCCATCCCCCTATGAGTGGGGATGGTAGTAGTGACAGGCATCCAGGCCACCATGAGTAGGGGTGGTGGTAGTGGCAGGCATCCAGCCCCCCATGAGTAGGGGTGGTGGTAGTGGTAGGCATCCATCCCCCTTTGAGTGGGGGTGGTGTTAGTGGTAGGCATCCATCCCCCTATGAGTGGGGACAGTAGTAGTGACAGGCATCCAGGCCCCCCTGAGTAGGGGTGGTGGTAGTGGCAGGCATCCAGCCCCCCATGAGTAGGGGTGGTGGTAGTGACAGGCATCCAGCCCCCATGAGTAGGGGTGGTGGTAGTGGCAGGCATCCAGCCCCCCATGAGTAGGGGTGGCGGTAGTGGCAGGCATCCAGCCCCCCATGAGTAGGGGTGGTGGTAGTGGTAGGCATCCATCCCCCTATGAGTGGGGATGGTAGTAGTGACAGGCATCCAGGCCCCCTGAGTAGGGGTGGTGGTAGTGGTAGGCATCCATCTCCCTATGAGTGGGGATGGTATTAGTGACAGGCATCCAGCCCCCTGAGTAGGGGTGGTGGTAGTGGCAGGCATCCAGCCCCCATGAGTAGGGGTGTTGGTAGTGGTAGGCATCCATCCCCCTATGAGTGGGGGTGGTGTTAGTGGTAGGCATCCATCCCCCTATGAGTGGGGATGGTAGTAGTGACAGGCATCCAGCCCCCTGAGTAGGGGTGGTGGTAGTGGCAGGCATCCAGGCCCCCATGAGTAGGGGTGGTGGTAGTGGTAGGCATCCATCCCCCTATGAGTGGGGGTGGTGTTAGTGGTAGGCATCCATCCCCCTATGAGTGGGGATGGTAGTAGTGACAGGCATCCAGGCCCCCATGAGTAGGGGTGGTGGTAGTGGCAGGCATCCAGCCCCCATTGAGTAGGGGTGGTGGTAGTGGTAGGCATCCATCCCCTATGAGTGGGTGTGGTGTTAGTGATAGGCATCCATCCCCCTATGAGTGGGGATGGTAGTAGTGACAGGCATCCAGGCCCCCTGAGTAGGGGTGGTAGTAGTGACAGGCATCCAGCCCCCATGAGTAGGGGTGGTGGTAGTGGCAGGCATCCAGCCCCCCATGAGTAGGGGTGGTGGTAGTGGCAGGCATCCAGCCCCGCATGAGTAGGGGTGGTGGTAGTGGTAGGCATCCATCCCCCAATGAGTGGGGATGGTAGTAGTGACAGGCATCCAGGCCCCCCTGAGTAGGGGTGGTGTTAGTGTTAGGCATCCATCCCCCTATGAGTGGGGATGGTAGTAGTGACAGGCATACAGCCCCCCATGAGTTGGGGTGGTGGTAGTGTCAGGCATCTAGCCCCCCATGAGTAGGGGTGGTGTTAGTGGTAGGCATCCATCCCCCTATGAGGGGTGGTGGTGTTAGTGGTAGGCATACATCCCCCTATGAGTAGGGATGGTAGTAGTGACAGGCATCCAGCCCCCCCTGAGTAGGGGTGGTGGTAGTGGCAGGCATCCAGCCCCCCATGAGTAGGGGTGGTGGTAGTGGTAGGCATCCATCCCCCTATGAGTGGGGGTGGTGTTAGTGGTAGGCATCCATCCCCCTATGAGTGGGGATGGTAGTAGTGATAGGCATCCAGGCTCCGCAGAGTAGGGGTGGTGGTAGTGGTAGGCATCCATCCCCCTATGAGTGGGGTTGGTAGTAGTGACAGGCATCCAGGCCCACATGAGATGGGGTGGTGGTAGTGCTAGGCATCCAGGCCCCCCTGAGTAGGGGTGGAGGTAGTGGTAGGCATCCATCCCCCTATGAGTGGGGATGGTAGTAGTGACAGGCATCCAGCCACCCCTGAGTAAGGGTAGTGGTAGTGGCAGGCATCCAGCCACCCATGAGTAGGGGTGGTGGTAGTGGTAGGCATCCATCCCCCTATGAGTGGGGGTGGTAGTAGTGACAGGCATCCAGGCCCCCCTGAGTAGGGGTGGTAGTAGTGGTAGGCATCCATCCCCCTATGAGTGGGGATGGTAGTAGTGACAGGCATTCAGCCCCCCTTGAGTAGGGGTGGTGGTAGTGGTAGGCATCCATCCCCCTATGAGTGGGGGTGGTGTTAGTGGTAGGCATCCATCCCCCTATGAGTGGGGATGGTAGTAGTGACAGGCATCCAGGTCCCCATGAGTAGGGGTGGTGGTAGTGGTAGGCATCCATCCCCTTATGAGTGGGGATGGTAGTAGTGACAGGCATCCAGCCACCCCTGAGTAGGGGTGGTGGTAGTGGCAGGCATCCAGCCCCCCATGAGTAGGGGTGGTGGTAGTGGTAGGCATCCATCCGCCTATGAGTGGGGGTGGTGTTAGTGGTAGGCATACATCCCCCTATGAGTGGGGATGGTAGTAGTGACAGGCATCGAGGCCCCCGTGAGTAGGGGTGGTGGTAGTGGTAGGCATCCATCCCCCTATGTGTGGGGATGGTAGTAGTGACAGGCATCCAGGCCCCCATGAGTAGGGGTGGTGGTAGTGGTAGGCATCCATCCCCCTATGAGTGGGGGTGGTGTTAGTGGTAGGCATCCATCCCCCTATGAGTGGGGATGGTAGTAGTGACAGGCATCCAGGCCACCATGAGTAGGGGTGGTGGTAGTGGCAGGCATCCAGCCCCCCATGAGTAGGGGTGGTGGTAGTGTTAGGCATCCATCCCCCTTTGAGTGGGGGTGGTGTTAGTGGTAGGCATCCATCCCCCTATGAGTGGGGACGGTAGTAGTGACAGGCATCCAGGCCCCCCTGAGTAGGGGTGGTGGTAGTGGCAGGCATCCAGCCCCCCATGAGTAGGGGTGGTGGTAGTGACAGGCATCCAGCCCCCCATGAGTAGGGGTGGTGGTAGTGGCAGGCATCCAGCCCCCCATGAGTAGGGGTGGCGGTAGTGGCAGGCATCCAGCCCCCCATGAGTAGGGGTGGTGGTAGTGGTAGGCATCCATCCCCCTATGAGTGGGGATGGTAGTAGTGACAGGCATCCAGGCCCCCTGAGTAGGGGTGGTGGTAGTGGTAGGCATCCATCTCCCTATGAGTGGGAATGGTATTAGTGACAGGCATCCAGCCCCCCATGAGTAGGGGTGTTGGTAGTGGTAGGCATCCATCCCCCTATGAGTGGGGGTGGTGTTAGTGGTAGGCATCCATCCCCCTATGAGTGGGGATGGTAGTAGTGACAGGCATCCAGCCCCCCCTGAGTAGGGGTGGTGGTAGTGGCAGGCATCCAGCCCCCCATGAGTAGGGGTGGTGGTAGTGACAGGGCATCTAGCCCCCATGAGTAGGGGTGGTGTTAGTGGTAGGCATCCAGGCCCCCATGAGTAGGGGTGGTGGTAGTGGTAGGCATCCATCCCCCATGTGTGGAGATGGTAGTAGTGACAGGCATCCAGCCCCCCTGAGTAGGGGTGGTGGTAGTGGCAGGCATCCAGGCCCCCATGAGTAGGGGTGGTGGTAGTGGTAGGCATCCATCCCCCTATGAGTAGGGGTGGTGTTAGTGGTAGGCATCCATCCCCCTATGAGTGGGGATGGTAGTAGTGACAGGCATCCAGGCCCCCATGAGTAGGGGTGGTGGTAGTGGCAGGCATCCAGCCCCCATTGAGTAGGGGTGGTGGTAGTGGTAGGCATCCATCCCCTATGAGTGGGGGTGGTGTTAGTGATAGGCATCCATCCCCTATGAGTGGGGATGGTAGTAGTGACAGGCATCCAGGCCCCCTGAGTAGGGGTGGTAGTAGTGACAGGCATCCAGCCCCCATGAGTAGGGGTGGTGGTAGTGGCAGGCATCCAGCCCCCCATGAGTAGGGGTGGTGGTAGTGGCAGGCATCCAGCCCCGCATGAGTAGGGGTGGTGGTAGTGGTAGGCATCCATCCCCCAATGAGTGGGGATGACAGTAGTGACAGGCATCCAGGCCCCCCTGAGTAGGGGTGGTGGTAGTGGTAGGCATCCATCCCCCTATGAGTGGGGATGGTAGTAGTGATAGGCATCCAGCCCCCCCTGAGTAGGGGTGGTGGTAGTGACAGGCATCCAGCCCCCCATGAGTAGGGGTGGTGGTAGTGGTAGGCATCCATCCCCCTATGAGTGGGGGTGGTGTTAGTGGTAGGCATCCATCCCCCATGAGTGGGGATGGTAGTAGTGATAGGCATCCAGGCCCCGCAGAGTAGGGGTGGTGGTAGTGGTAGGCATCCATCCCCCTATGAGTGGGGTTGGTAGTAGTGACAGGCATCCAGGCCCACATGAGATGGGGTGGTGGTAGTGGTAGGCATCCAGGCCCCCCTGAGTAGGGGTGGTGGTAGTGGTAGGCATCCATTCCCCTATGAGTGGGGATGGTAGTAGTGACAGGCATCAAGCCACCCCTGAGTAAGGGTGGTGGTAGTGGCATGCATCCAGCCCCCATGAGTAGGGGTGGTGGTAGTGGTAGGCATCCATCCCCCTATGAGTGGGGGTGGTAGTAGTGACAGGCATCCAGGCCCCCTGAGTAGGGGTGGTAGTAGTGGTAGGCATCCATCCCCCTATGAGTGGGGATGGTAGTAGTGACAGGCATCCAGCCCCCCTGAGTAGGGTGGTGGTAGTGGTAGGCATCCATCCCCCTATGAGTGGGGGTGGTGTTAGTGGTAGGCATCCATCCCCCTATGAGTGGGGATGGTAGTAGTGACAGGCATCCAGGTCCCCATGAGTAGGGGTGGTGGTAGTGGTAGGCATCCATCCCCTTATGAGTGGGGATGGTAGTAGTGACAGGCATCCAGCCACCCCTGAGTAGGGGTGGTGGTAGTGGCAGGCATCCAGCCCCCATGAGTAGGGGTGGTGGTAGTGGTAGGCATCCATCCGCCTATGAGTGGGGGTGGTGTTAGTGGTAGGCATCCATCCCCCTATGAGTGGGGATGGTAGTAGTGACAGGCATCGAGGCCCCCATGAGTAGGGGTGGTGGTAGTGGTAGGCATCCATCCCCCTATGTGTGGGGATGGTAGTAGTGACAGGCATCCAGCCCCCCCTGAGTAGGGGTGTGGTAGTGGCAGGCATCCAGGCCCCCATGAGTAGGGGTGGTGGTAGTGGTAGGCATCCATCCCCTATGAGTGGGGGTGGTGTTAGTGGTAGGCATCCATCCCCCTATGAGTGGGGATGGTAGTAGTGACAGGTATCCAGGCCACCATGAGTAGGGGTGGTGGTAGTGGCAGGCATCCAGCCCCCATGAGTAGGGGTGGTGGTAGTGGTAGGCATCCATCCCCCTTTGAGTGGGGGTGGTGTTAGTGGTAGGCATCCATCCCCCTATGAGTGGGGACAGTAGTAGTGACAGGCATCCAGGCCCCCCTGAGTAGGGGTGGTGGTAGTGGCAGGCATCCAGCCCCCATGAGTAGGGGTGGTGGTAGTGACAGGCATCCAGCCCCCCATGAGTAGGGGTGGTGGTAGTGGCAGGCATCCAGCCCCCATGAGTAGGGGTGGCGGTAGTGGCAGGCATCCAGCCCCCATGAGTAGGGGTGGTGGTAGTGGTAGGCATCCATCCCCCTATGAGTGGGGATGGTAGTAGTGACAGGCATCCAGGCCCCTGAGTAGGGGTGGTGGTAGTGGTAGCCATCCATCTCCCTATGAGTGGGGATGGTATTAGTGACAGGCATCCAGCCCCCTGAGTAGGGGTGGTGGTAGTGGCAGGCATCCAGCCCCCATGAGTAGGGGTGTTGGTAGTGGTAGGCATCCATCCCCTATGAGTGGGGGTGGTGTTAGTGGTAGGCATCCATCCCCCTATGAGTGGGGATGGTAGTAGTGACAGGCATCCAGCCCCCCCTGAGTAGGGGTGGTGGTAGTGGCAGGCATCCAGCCCCCCATGAGTAGGGGTGGTGGTAGTGACAGGCATCTAGCCCCCCATGAGTAGGGGTGGTGTTAGTGGTAGGCATCCAGGCCCCCATGAGTAGGGGTGGTGGTAGTGGTAGGCATCCATCCCCCTATGTGTGGAGATGGTAGTAGTGACAGGCATCCAGCCCCCCCTGAGTAGGGGTGGTGGTAGTGGCAGGCATCCAGGCCCCCATGAGTAGGGGTGGTGGTAGTGGTAGGCATCCATCCCCTATGAGTGGGGGTGGTGTTAGTGGTAGGCATCCATCCCCCTATGAGTGGGGATGGTAGTAGTGACAGGCATCCAGGCCCCCATGAGTAGGGGTGGTGGTAGTGGCAGGCATCCAGCCCCCATTGAGTAGGGGTGGTGGTAGTGGTAGGCATCCATCCCCCTATGAGTGGGGGTGGTGTTAGTGATAGGCATCCATCCCCCTATGAGTGGGGATGGTAGTAGTGACAGGCATCCAGGCCCCCCTGAGTAGGGGTGGTAGTAGTGACAGGCATCCAGCCCCCCATGAGTATGGGTGGTGGTAGTGGCAGGCATCCAGCCCCCCATGAGTAGGGGTGGTGGTAGTGGCAGGCATCCAGCCCCGCATGAGTAGGGGTGGTGGTAGTGGTAGGCATCCATCCCCCAATGAGTGGGGATGACAGTAGTGACAGGCATCCAGGCCCCCCTGAGTAGGGGTGGTGGTAGTGGTAGGCATCCATCCCCCTATGAGTGGGGATGGTAGTAGTGACAGGCATCCAGCCCCCCTGAGTAGGGGTGGTGGTAGTGACAGGCATCCAGCCCCCATGAGTAGGGGTGGTGGTAGTGGTAGGCATCCATCCCCCATGAGTGGGGGTGGTGTTAGTGGTAGGCATCCATCCCCCTATGAGTGGGGATGGTAGTAGTGATAGGCATCCAGGCCCCGCAGAGTAGGGGTGGTGGTAGTGGTAGGCATCCATCCCCCTATGAGTGGGGTTGGTAGTAGTGACAGGCATCCAGGCCCACATGAGATGGGGTGGTGGTAGTGGTAGGCATCCAGGCCCCCTGAGTAGGGGTGGTGGTAGTGGTAGGCATCCATCCCCCTATGAGTGGGGATGGTAGTAGTGACAGGCATCCAGCCACCCCTGAGTAGGGGTGGTGGTAGTGGCAGGCATCCAGCCCCCCATTAGTAGGGGTGGTGGTAGTGGTAGGCATCCATCCCCCTATGAGTGGGGTGGTAGTAGTGACAGGCATCCAGGCCCCCTGAGTAGGGGTGGTAGTAGTGGTAGGCATCCATCCCCTATGAGTGGGGATGGTAGTAGTGACAGGCATCCAGCCCCCCTGAGTAGGGGTGGTGGTAGTGGTAGGCATCCATCCCCCTATGAGTGGGGGTGGTGTTAGTGGTAGGCATCCATCCCCCTATGAGTGGGGATGGTAGTAGTGACAGGCATCCAGCCCCCATGAGTAGGGGTGGTGGTAGTGGACAGGCATCCAGCCCCCCATGAGTAGGGGTGGTGGTAGTGGCAGGCATCCAGCCCCCCATGAGTAGGGGTGGCGGTAGTGGCAGGCATCCAGCCCCCATGAGTAGGGGTGGTGGTAGTGGTAGGCATCCATCCCCCTATGAGTGGGGATGGTAGTAGTGACAGGCATCCAGGCCCCCTGAGTAGGGGTGGTGGTAGTGGTAGCCATCCATCTCCCTATGAGTGGGGATGGTATTAGTGACAGGCATCCAGCCCCCCTGAGTAGGGGTGGTGGTAGTGGCAGGCATCCAGCCCCCCATGAGTAGGGGTGTTGGTAGTGGTAGGCATCCATCCCCCTATGAGTGGGGGTGGTGTTAGTGGTAGGCATCCATCCCCCTATGAGTGGGGATGGTAGTAGTGACAGGCATCCAGCCCCCGATGAGTAGGGGTGGTGGTAGTGGCAGGCATCCAGCCACCCATGAGTAGGGGTGGTGGTAGTGACAGGCATCTAGCCCCCCATGAGTAGGGGTGGTGGTAGTGGTAGGCATCCATCCCCCTATGTGTGGAGATGGTAGTAGTGACAGGCATCCAGCCCCCCCTGAGTAGGGGTGGTGGTAGTGGTAGGCATCCATCCCCCTATGTGTGGAGATGGTAGTAGTGACAGGCATCCAGCCCCCCCTGAGTAGGGGTGGTGGTAGTGGCAGGCATCCAGGCCCCCATGAGTAGGGGTGGTGGTAGTGGTAGGCATCCATCCCCCTATGAGTGGGGGTGGTGTTAGTGGTAGGCATCCATCCCCCTATGAGTGGGGATGGTAGTAGTGACAGGCATCCAGGCCCCCATGAGTAGGGGTGGTGGTAGTGGCAGGCATCCAGCCCCCATTGAGTAGGGGTGGTGGTAGTGGTAGGCATCCATCCCCTATGAGTGGGGGTGGTGTTAGTGATAGGCATCCATCCCCTATGAGTGGGGATGGTAGTAGTGACAGGCATCCAGGCCCCCTGAGTAGGGGTGGTAGTAGTGACAGGCATCCAGCCCCCCATGAGTAGGGGTGGTGGTAGTGGCAGGCATCCAGCCCCCCATGAGTAGGGGTGGTGGTAGTGGCAGGCATCCAGCCCCGCATGAGTAGGGGTGGTGGTAGTGGTAGGCATCCATCCCCCAATGAGTGGGGATGACAGTAGTGACAGGCATCCAGGCCCCCCTGAGTAGGGGTGGTGGTAGTGGTAGGCATCCATCCCCCTATGAGTGGGGATGGTAGTAGTGACAGGCATCCAGCCCCCCCTGAGTAGGGGTGGTGGTAGTGACAGGCATCCAGCCCCCCATGAGTAGGGGTGGTGGTAGTGGTAGGCATCCATCCCCCTATGAGTGGGGGTGGTGTTAGTGGTAGGCATCCATCCCCCTATGAGTGGGGATGGTAGTAGTGATAGGCATCCAGGCCCCGCAGAGTAGGGGTGGTGGTAGTGGTAGGCATCCATCCCCCTATGAGTGGGGTTGGTAGTAGTGACAGGCATCCAGGCCCACATGAGATGGGGTGGTGGTAGTGGTAGGCATCCAGGCCCCCCTGAGTAGGGGTGGTGGTAGTGGTAGGCATCCATCCCCCTATGAGTGGGGATGGTAGTAGTGACAGGCATCCAGCCACCCCTGAGTAAGGGTGGTGGTAGTGGCAGGCATCCAGCCCCCCATTAGTAGGGGTGGTGGTAGTGGTAGGCATCCATCCCCCTATGAGTGGGGGTGGTAGTAGTGACAGGCATCCAGGCCCCCCTGAGTAGGGGTGGTAGTAGTGGTAGGCATCCATCCCCCTATGAGTGGGGATGGTAGTAGTGACAGGCATCCAGCCCCCCCTGAGTAGGGGTGGTGGTAGTGGTAGGCATCCATCCCCCTATGAGTGGGGGTGGTGTTAGTGGTAGGCATCCATCCCCCTATGAGTGGGGATGGTAGTAGTGACAGGCATCCAGGTACCCATGAGTAGGGGTGGTGGTAGTGGTAGGCATCCATCCCCTTATGAGTGGGGATGGTAGTAGTGACAGGCATCCAGCCACCCCTGAGTAGGGGTGGTGGTAGTGGCAGGCATCCAGCCCCCCATGAGTAGGGGTGGTGGTAGTGGTAGGCATCCATCCGCCTATGAGTGGGGGTGGTGTTAGTGGTAGGCATCCATCCCCCTATGAGTGGGGATGGTAGTAGTGACAGGCATCGAGGCCCCCATGAGTAGGGGTGGTGGTAGTGGTAGGCATCCATCCCCCTATGTGTGGGGATGGTAGTAGTGACAGGCATCCAGCCCCCCCTGAGTAGGGGTGTGGTAGTGGCAGGCATCCAGGCCCCCATGAGTAGGGGTGGTGGTAGTGGTAGGCATCCATCCCCCTATGAGTGGGGGTGGTGTTAGTGGTAGGCATCCATCCCCCTATGAGTGGGGATGGTAGTAGTGACAGGCATCCAGGCCACCATGAGTAGGGGTGGTGGTAGTGGCAGGCATCTAGCCCCCCATGAGTAGGGGTGGTGGTAGTGGTAGGCATCCATCCCCCTTGAGTGGGGGTGGTGTTAGTGGTAGGCATCCATCCCCTATGAGTGGGGACAGTAGTAGTGACAGGCATCCAGGCCCCCTGAGTAGGGGTGGTGGTAGTGGCAGGCATCCTGCCCCCCATGAGTAGGGGTGGTGGTAGTGACAGGCATCCAGCCCCCCATGAGTAGGGGTGGTGGTAGTGGCAGGCATCCAGCCCCCATGAGTAGGGGTGGCGGTAGTGGCAGGCATCCAGCCCCCCATGAGTAGGGGTGGTGGTAGTGGTAGGCATCCATCCCCTATGAGTGGGGATGGTAGTAGTGACAGGCATCCAGGCCCCCTGAGTAGGGGTGGTGGTAGTGGTAGCCATCCATCTCCCTATGAGTGGGGATGGTATTAGTGACAGGCATCCAGCCCCCCTGAGTAGGGGTGGTGGTAGTGGCAGGCATCCAGCCCCCCATGAGTAGGGGTGTTGGTAGTGGTAGGCATCCATCCCCCTATGAGTGGGGGTGGTGTTAGTGGTAGGCATCCATCCCCCTATGAGTGGGGATGGTAGTAGTGACAGGCATCCAGCCCCCCCTGAGTAGGGGTGGTGGTAGTGGCAGGCATCCAGGCCCCCATGAGTAGGGGTGGTGGTAGTGGTAGGCATCCATCCCCCTATGAGTGGGGGTGGTGTTAGTGGTAGGCATCCAGGCCCCCATGAGTAGGGGTGGTGGTAGTGGTAGGCATCCATCCCCCTATGTGTGGAGATGGTAGTAGTGACAGGCATCCAGCCCCCCCTGAGTAGGGGTGGTGTTAGTGGTAGTCATCCAGGCCCCCATGAGTAGGGGTGGTGGTAGTGGTAGGCATCCATCCCCCTATGTGTGGAGATGGTAGTAGTGACAGGCATCCAGCCCCCCCTGAGTAGGGGTGGTGGTAGTGGCAGGCATCCAGGCCCCCATGAGTAGGGGTGGTGGTAGTGGTAGGCATCCATCCCCCTATGAGTGGGGGTGGTGTTAGTGGTAGGCATCCATCCCCTATGAGTGGGGATGGTAGTAGTGACAGGCATCCAGGCCCCCCTGAGTAGGGGTGGTGGTAGTGGCAGGCATCCAGCCCCCCATGAGTAGGGGTGGTGGTAGTGGTAGGCATCCATCCCCCTATGAGTGGGGGTGGTGTTAGTGATAGGCATCCATTCCCCTATGAGTGGGGATGGTAGTAGTGACAGGCATCCAGGCCCCCCTGAGTAGGGGTGGTGGTAGTGACAGGCATCCAGCCCCCCATGAGTAGGGGTGGTGGTAGTGGCAGGCATCCAGCCCCCCATGAGTAGGGGTGGTGGTAGTGGCAGGCATCCAGCCCCGCATGAGTAGGGGTGGTGGTAGTGGTAGGCATCCATCCCCCAATGAGTGGGGATGGTAGTAGTGACAGGCATCCAGGCCCCCTGAGTAGGGGTGGTGGTAGTGGTAGGCATCCATCTCCCTATGAGTGGGGATGGTATTAGTGACAGGCATCCAGGCCCCCTGAGTAGGGGTGGTGGTAGTGGCAGGCATCCAGCCCCCATGAGTAGGGGTGGTGGTAGTGGTAGGCATCCATCCCCCTATGAATGGGGGTGGTGTTACTGGTAGGCATCCATCCCCCTATGAGTGGGGATGGTAGTAGTGACAGGCATCCAGCCCCCCCTGAGTAGGGGTGGTGGTAGTGACAGGCATCTAGCCCCCCATGAGTAGGGGTGGTGTTAGTGGTAGGCATCCATCCCCTTATGAGTGGGGGTGGTGTTAGTGTTAGGCATCCATCCCCCTATGAGTGGGGATGGTAGTAGTGACAGGCATACAGCCCCCCATGAGTAGGGGTGGTGGTAGTGTCAGGCATCTAGCCCCCATGAGTAGGGGTGGTGTTAGTGGTAGGCATCCATCCCCCCATGAGGGGTGGTGGTGTTAGTGGTAGGCATCCATCCCCCTATGAGTAGGGATGGTAGTAGTGACAGGCATCCAGCCCCCCCTGAGTAGGGGTGGTGGTAGTGGCAGGCATCCAGCCCCCCATGAGTAGGGGTGGTGGTAGTGGTAGGCATCCATCCCCCTATGAGTGGGTGTGATGTTAGTGGTAGGCATCCATCCCCCTATGAGTGGGGATGGTAGTAGTGATAGGCATCCAGGCCCCCCTGAGTAGGGGTGGTGGTAGTGGTAGGCATCCATCCCCCTATGAGTGGGGTTGGTAGTAGTGACAGGCATCCAGGCCCACATGAGATGGGGTGGTGGTAGTGGTAGGCATCCAGGCCCCCTGAGTAGGGGTGGTGGTAGTGGTAGGCATCCATCCCCCTATGAGTGGGGATGGTAGTAGTGACAGGCATCCAGCCACCCCTGAGTAAGGGTGGTGGTAGTGGCAGGCATCCAGCCCCCCATGAGTAGGGGTGGTGGTAGTGGTAGGCATCCATCCCCCTATGAGTGGGGGTGGTAGTAGTGACAGGCATCCAGGCCCCCCTGAGTAGGGGT
Organism: Calotriton arnoldi; assembly: GCA_963921515.1. Taxonomy (NCBI): domain Eukaryota; kingdom Metazoa; phylum Chordata; class Amphibia; order Caudata; family Salamandridae; genus Calotriton; species Calotriton arnoldi. The sequence continues at coordinate 1,575,996 of CAWUFW010001434.1, forward strand.
GGTGGTAGTGGTAGGCATCCATCCCCCTATGAGTGGGGATGGTAGTAGTGACAGGCATCCAGCCCCCCCTGAGTAGGGGTGGTGGTAGTGGTAGGCATCCATCCCCCTATGAGTGGGGGTGGTGTTAGTGGTAGGCATCCATCCCCCTATGAGTGGGGATGGTAGTAGTGACAGGCATCCAGGTCCCCATGAGTAGGGGTGGTGGTAGTGGTAGGCATCCATCCCCCTATGAGTGGGGATGGTAGTAGTGACAGGCATCCAGCCACCCCTGAGTAGGGGTGGTGGTAGTGGCAGGCATCCAGCCCCCCATGAGTAGGGGTGGTGGTAGTGGTAGGCATCCATCCACCTATGAGTGGGGGTGGTGTTAGTGGTAGGCATCCATCCCCCTATGAGTGGGGATGGTAGTAGTGACAGGCATCGAGGCCCCCATGAGTAGGGGTGGTGGTAGTGGTAGGCATCCATCCCCCTATGTGTGGGGATGGTAGTAGTGACAGGCATCCAGCCCCCCCTGAGTAGGGGTGGTGGTAGTGGCAGGCATCCAGGCCCCCATGAGTAGGGGTGGTTGTAGTGGTAGGCATCCATCCCCCTATGAGTGGGGGTGGTGTTAGTGGTAGGCATCCATCCCCCTATGAGTGGGGATGGTAGTAGTGACAGGCATCCAGGCCACCATGAGTAGGGGTGGTGGTAGTGGCAGGCATCCAGCCCCCATGAGTAGGGGTGGTGGTAGTGGTAGGCATCCATCCCCCTATGAGTGGGGGTGGTGTTAGTGGTAGGCATCCATCCCCCTATGAGTGGGGACGGTAGTAGTGACAGGCATCCAGGCCCCCTGAGTAGGGGTGGTGGTAGTGGCAGGCATCCAGCCCCCATGAGTAGGGGTGGTGGTAGTGACAGGCATCCAGCCCTCCATGAGTAGGGGTAGTGGTAGTGGCAGGCATCCAGCCCCCCATGAGTAGGGGTGGTGGTAGTGGCAGGCATCCATCCCCCCATGAGTAGGGGTGGTGGTAGAGGTAGGCATCCATCCCCCTATGAGTGGGGATGGTAGTAGTGACAGGCATCCAGGCCCCCCTGAGTAGGGGTGGTGGTAGTGGTAGGCATCCATCTCCCTATGAGTGGGGATGGTATTAGTGAGAGGCATCCAGCCCCCCTGAGTAGGGGTGGTGGTAGTGGCAGGCATCCAGCCCCCATGAGTAGGGGTGGTGGTAGTGGTAGGCATCCATCCCCCTATGAGTGGGGGTGGTGTTAGTGGTAGGCATCCATCCCCTTTGAGTGGGGATGGTAGTAGTGACAGGCATCCAGCCCCCCTGAGTAGGGGTGGTGGTAGTGGCAGGCATCCAGCCCCCCATGAGTAGGGGTGGTGGTAGTGACAGGCATCTAGCCCCCCATGAGTAGGGGTGGTGTTAGTGGTAGGCATCCATCCCCCTATGAGTAGGGGTGGTGTTAGTGTTAGGCATCCATCCCCCTATGAGTGGGGATGGTAGTAGTGACAGGCATCCAGCCCCCAATGAGTAGGTGTGGTGGTAGTGGCAGGCATCTAGCCCCCCATGAGTAGGGGTGGTGTTAGTGGTAGGCATCCATCCCCCTATGAGGGGGGGTGGTGTTAGTGGTAGGCATCCATCCCCCTATGAGTGGGGATGGTAGTAGTGACAGGCATCCAGCCCCCCCTGAGTAGGGGTGGTGGTAGTGGCAGGCATCCAGCCCCCCTTGAGTAGGGGTGGTGGTAGTGGTAGGCATCCATCCCCCTATGAGTGGGGGTGGTGTTAGTGGTAGGCATCCATCCCCCTATGAGTGGGGATGGTAGTAGTGATAGGCATCCAGGCCCCCCTGAGTAGGGGTGGTGGTAGTGGTAGGCATCCATCCCCCTATGAATGGGGTTGGTAGTAGTGACAGGCATCCAGGCCCACATGAGATGGGGTGGTGGTAGTGGTAGGCATCCAGGCCCCCCTGAGTAGGGGTTGTGGTAGTGGTAGGCATCCATCCCCTATGAGTGGGATGGTAGTAGTGACAGGCATCCAGCCACCCCTGAGTAAAGGTGGTCGTAGTGGCAGGCATCCAGCCCCCCATGAGTAGGGGTGGTGGTAGTGGTAGGCATCCATCCCCCTATGAGTGCGGGATGGTGTTAGTGGTAGGCATCCATCCCCCATGAGTGGGGATGGTAGTAGTGACAGGCATCCAGGCCCCCATGAGTAGGGGTGGTGGTAGTGGCAGGCATCCAGCCCCCATGAGTAGGGGTGGTGGTAGTGGTAGGCATCCATCCCCCTATGAGTGGGGTTGGTAGTAGTGACAGGCATCCAGGCCCACATGAGATGGGGTGGTGGTAGTGGTAGGCATCCAGGCCCCCCTGAGTAGGGGTGGTGGTAGTGGTAGGCATCCATCCCCCTATGAGTGCGGATGGTAGTAGTGACAGGCATCCAGCCACCCCTGAGTAGGGGTGGTGGTAGTGGCAGGCATCCAGCCCCCCATGAGTAGGGGTGGTGGTAGTGGTAGGCATCCATCCCCCTATGAGTGCGGGATGGTGTTAGTGGTAGGCATCCATCCCCCTATGAGTGGGGATGGTAGTAGTGACAGGCATCCAGGCCCCCATGAGTAGGGGTGGTGGTAGTGGCAGGCATCCAGCCCCCCATGAGTAGGGGTGGTGGTAGTGGTAGGCATCCATCCCCCTATGAATGGGGGTGGTGTTAGTGGTAGGCATCCATCCCCCTATGAGTGGGGATGGTGGTAGTGGCAGGCATCCAGCCCCCCATGAGTAGGGGTGGTGGTAGTGACAGACATCCAACCCCCCATGAGTAGGGGTGGTGATAGTGGCAGGCATCCAGCCCCCCATGAGTAGGGGTGGCGGTAGTGGCAGGCATCCAGCCCCCCATGAGTAGGGGTTTTGGTAGTGGTAGGCATCCATCCCCCTATGAGTGGGGATGGTAGTAGTGACAGGCATCCAGGCCCCCCTGAGTAGGGGTGGTGGTAGTGGTAGGCATCCATCCCCCTATGAGTGGGGATGGTAGTAGTGACAGGCATCCAGCCCCCCCTGAGTAGGGGTGGTGGTTGTGGCAGGCATCCAGCCCCCCATGAGTAGGGTTGGTGTTAGTGGTAGGCATCCATCCCCCTATGAGTGGGGATGGTTGTAGTGACAGGAATCCAGGCCCCCCTGAGTAGGGGTGGTGGTAGTGGCAGGCATCCAGCCCCCCATGAGTAGGGGTGGTGGTAGTGACAGGCATCCAGCCCCCCATGAGTAGGGGTGGTGGTAGTGGCAGGCATCCAGCCCCCCATGAGTAGGGGTGGTGGTAGTTGCAGGCATCCAGCCCCCTATGAGTGGGGATGGTAGTAGTGACAGGCATCCAGCTCCCCTGAGTAGGGGTGGTGGTAGTGGTAGGCATCTATCCCCCTATGGGTGTGTATGGCATTGGCGATGGCCATCCCGCCCCTATGGTTCTGCTGTTGCTAGTGTACGTCATTTGTGCATCCCTATGTGTGTGTGACATATTTCGGGTACGTGTCGTTTGTTTGTGTTGTTGGTGTTTGACTTACCGTCTGCGCCGTACGTGTCCGTGCCGGTCCCGGTAGAAGGCTCATCGTACTAGTCCGGCCGGAAGGTGCTGTGTATTTGCTTCCGTGCGACTTGAATCGGCGTTTATGGATCCGGCTCGGGCGGGGAACAGGAGATGAAATGGGTAAGTACGGCTCGCTCGGAATCTGGGCTGTAATGCGCATCGTACTTGTTCGTTCGGATGAGTGTTCGAATCGGTCGGGAAACACGCGTTCGGCTTGTATTTTTTCCGGACGAATACTGTTAGGTGCGCTTCCGGCCGAGATCGGAATCGACCCCTCTGTGCCAAGGGAGAATCCCGGGGGAAAGGGACAAAATAAAATAAAAGAGAAAAGACACTGCGACCTCTGGTTCGTAGTACTTCTGGCGCACTGACAAGCTTTTACCTTCAGCTTCGTTTTGGCACTATTTCGTGGCACTGTGCTTTTGTCGTTAAACAATAAACAAGATATAGGTATTAAATACTGGATTCAGATTACTCATATATCAACTAGTGAATAATATCAAGATAGGTTCAATGCCTTCTATTATTTTGACCTCTCTAATAAAGATTGCAACTCTTATAAACTATTGCTGATCATCCAATCATTTGTGAAGACATTCTTTGGCACACTGGCGGGCGCATCCTCGACTTTGACATTGCGGCGGGCGGTGTTGTAAGCAGCACCCGCAGCAATGCCAAGGCCCATGATGTGCATTGCCATGTACAAGGTGACAGGCACCGCGTGGTGCCTGCCACCTTGTGCATGGCAATGATGGGGGGTACCATGGGTACCCCCCAGTGCAGCCACCCACACCCCCCACCCCCGGGGGCCCGCAATGGGCCCCCACGGTGATTTCCTGCATGCCTTTCCATGGCGGAGGCTCCGCCACGGAAAGCCATGCATCCTAATATGGATGGCAGTGCCTGCAAGGCACCGCCACCATAACCTGAGCCGTTTCCGCACGGCCGGCAATCCGACCGGTGGAAAAGCGGCGGACGGTCTTTCCGTCTGCCACGGTGCCCCTCGCCATACTAATATGGCGGGCTGAACATGGGTCATTTGGCGGGCAGATCGCCACCGCCGGCCCGGCGGTGGCGATCCGCCCGTGATCGTAATAGGCCCCTTCATTCTTGATTGTCCTGCAATTAAATGTTCTCCGATTGCAGTTTGCGAGTAAAAGTATAAATAAAGAGTACCTGTTAAATCTTGTGACCGAATCCGCAAGACGGGAACACATGGAAATACCTTGTTCTGAGCTTTGTCCTCTTTCTTTTGTTTTTCTTGTTGATTAGCTGCTGAGGGAATCCGAAAGCGATGCTGGACTCCGGAAGGTTACCAAGGCCACCGGAGCCGTAGAGTGAATGACGCACAGGAAGTCCGGACAGAGAAGATGAGCCCAGGAACCGGAGCCGGATCAACGCACTGGAATGCAGGTAAGTGGGAGAAATAACGAGGCCAAGTGTTTCTGCCGGATCAACTTACTGGAATGCAGGAAAGCGGGAGAAATATTGAGGCCAAGCGATTCTGCTACAGAGATGTTCCTTTTTATAGCTCTGGGATGGGTGGGGTTTACTCGTGCAGGATGTATGACTCATCATCAACTGGTAGACTGCTGTACATGGAAAAAGGGTGTGGCAGCACATGTGGTGAAAAACTGAAGGCCTTAATCATGCTTACAAATAATTATTTAACACGTGAACAATCTGTTTTTACTATACTCAAGACTTTAGTTATGCTTACAATTCGTTTCCAATACACCAATGTTATTTAAGCATATAAAATAAAATAAAAGAAACAAACCAACATGTCCACTTTCTAATGTTTTGCACAACTTCAAGGCATATGTGTCTGACCATAACCTCAACTCAAAGGTCTTGCTTCCTGTCATTCTGTGGTTCCAGAATTGGTTAAGCTTCGTGCGTAATTCCTAACAATCGCCCCTCTCAAAGAGCGCCCCACCGGACGTGGTTTGTGGGGACATCTAACATGAAACTGGCGTATCAATCGTGGTGCATTAACAAAGGATGCCGGTTCCCATGAATTCTCATTAGCATCATAACCTTTCCATGCTATTAAATAGTACAAGCGACCCTGTAGTCTCTTAGAGTCAAGAATAAGTTGGATTTCATATTCTAAATGACCTTTTACTGGAATTGGTTTTGGAGGGGGTTCTTTTCTTGTTTCTGGGTTAAAGAATTTTAATAAGGATACATGGAAAGTAGAATGTACAGGGTATTCAGGAGGTAATTCCAATTGAACTGTGACTGGATTAGGAATCTTTAATATAGAAAAGGGTCCAATATATCGAGGTTATAATTTTCTTGGACCTTCTATTATTAAATGTTTTGTGGAAAGCCAGACCTTATCTCCTATTTTAAATTGTGGGGTGGGTTCTCTTTTCTTATCTGCTTGTTTTTCATACCTTCTTTATATTTATTTAAATAGATTTTAGCTTGTTCCTGAATATCTAATAATTTTTGTAGTCGCTCAGTGACTGCAAGAATGAAAGAGGTATTAAAAGAAACTGGTAGAGTCTTGGGATGATGCCCAGTTAAAAAGTAAAATGGAGTGCAATGAGTAGCTACGTGGGTACTGTTATTGTAAATAAACTCTGTAATGGGTAAAGCTTTATCCCAATCACTTTTAATAGTTGACAGAAGACAACGAAGAATCTGAATAAGAGTTTGATTCATGCTTTCCGTCTGTCCATCTGTTTCTGGATGAAAGGCAGTAGGTTATGCCACTTCCATGCCTAAGTTTTTGCACAATTCCTTCCAAAATTTTGACGTGAATTGACTTCCATGGTCTGATAGATAAAATTTTAGATGGTAAACTGTGTAGTCGCACAATATGATTTATAAAAATATTGCTAAATTCAAGTGATGTAGGTAATTTATGTAGTGGAACAAAATGTGCCATTTTAGACAGATAATCTACTACTACAAGGATAGTAGTGTAACCATTTGCTGGTGGTAAGTTTGTAATAAAATCTAGACTAATGGTGTGCCAAGGATTGGGGTGGGGGTAGTTAAAGGTTGTAAAAACCTGCAGGGGCTTTATGTGAGACTTTATTTCTGGTGCAGATTGGACATGTTTCAACATATTCTTTGACATCCTTAATTATTGATGACCACCAAAATCTTTTTTTACAATTTGCTAGAGTTTTTGATGTCCTGCTAAAGCAGAATTGTGATTCCAAATCTGGATTTGTTTTTGTAATTCTGGAGTGGGTACGAATACACAATTCTCATGATATAGTATTCCATCTTTGATTGTGTAGTTTCCCTGTGATAACCATTCGTGTATATTCTGTTTTAGACTTTCTTGTTTTAATAAAAGAAGAAAGTCTTGTTGAAATGTTGGTGCAAAAATTTTGTCAGCAGGTATAATCGGAGGAATAGAATCCTCATGTTTAGAGTCTACTGTATGACCAAAGCGTGAGAGGATATCTGACTGCATTTGTTTGGAGCCTGGTCGATATGTTATCACAAAATCAAAATCACTAAAGAAATGTAACCATCTCATCTGTCGAGGTGTTAATGCTTTGACTGAACTGAAGAATTGTAGGTTTTTATGATCAGTAAGTATGATGACTGGATGTTTAGTCCCCATTAAATGATGGCGCCATTCTTTGAAGACCAATTTTATGGCTAACAACTCTCTCTCTGCACAGTATAATTTTGCTCAGCAGGGAGCAATTTCTTTGAGTAAAAGGCTACTGGGTGTATTTGTCCATTGATTGGATTTCTTTGGGAAAGCACACCTCCTACGGTGACCTGAGAAGCATCAGCTTCAACAGAAAAAGCTAGATCTGAATGTCTCAGTATAGGTGCAGATGTAAACTTCTATTTTAATTCCTGAAAGGCTTGTGCAGCTTCCTCTGACCAAAGAAAAGGTTGTCCTTTTCGAAGGAGTTTTGTGATAGGTGAGACGATTTCTGAAAACTGATGAATGAAACGTCTTTAGAAGTTTGCAAAACCTATTACCTTTTGAACTTCTTTAATTGAACTAGGTTCTGGCCGGTCAAGTATGGCAGTTATTTTCTTTGGGTCCATCATTATTCCTGTTGGAGACAGGAGATATCCTAAAATTCTACAGTGTCAGTGTTGAACGTACATTTTTCTAATTTAACAAATAGATGATGTTGTAAACATTTTAACACTGCTCTGACTTGTTGACTATGTTCCTCTCTATTTTTAGAATAAATAAGAATATCATCGATGTAGACCACTAAACAAATGTCAAAAAGTAACTTATTACTTCATTTATGAAGTATTGGAACGCTGCTGAGGCATTACACAGGCCAAAGGGCATGACGGTGTATTCAAATAATGCAAATTTAGTTCTAAATGCAGTTTTCCACTCGTCGCCTTCCTTGACCCGTATAAGATGATATGCCCCACATAGGTCCAATTTTGTAAAGATGGTTGAATGTCTTAACTGATCTAAGAGTACAGGAATCAGTGGTAATGGATATTTATTTTTAATTGTTATCTTATTAAGTCCGCGATAGTCAAAACAAGCCCTCAAGCCTCCATCCCGTTTTAGGACGAAGAAGAGAGGCGAGGAGACAGGCGAGGTGGAATGACGATTGAAGCCTAGTTCTAATAGTTCGTCTAAGTACCTTTCAGTGAGTGCATACACTGGACTATTAGGTAAATTGGCACCCGGCAATAAATCGATGTGGCAGTCATACGACCTATGTGGAGGTAGCGTAGTTGCCTTCACAGGATCAAAAATTTCCATAAATTCTTGATATTCGTTAGGTATTGTATTTAAAAGAGTTGTGGTATGAGCACAATGAAGTAAGGTTGTTGACTCTCCATGTGCTTCTTGATAGCAATGTGTACGACAATATAATGAGTCTAACGTAACAGTTCTTGCTTCCCAATCTATTTTAGGGCTGTGGGAAATTACCCATGGGACTCCAAGAATGACTCCAAATGTGGGTGTGTCAATTAAATCAAAACTGATTTGTTACGTGTGATCGTTCTGACACACTAATGTAATGGGACTCGTGTGATTGGTAATTAGACCGGATAATAACTCGGAACCATCCACAGCACGGACTGGTTCTGGTTGCGTTTTCAGGACCGTAGAAATACCCAATTTTTTGGCTAACTGAATATAAAAAAAATGCCTGTAGCCCCAGAATCTAGAAGTACCAAAATTGTGTGTCTTAATTGGACCGTCAAAATGAGAGTGACCTGAATTGTGAAATGCCATGGTATACGTGCTACAGTATTGGCCAAATGTTGGGAGATCTTTAAATCTATTCCTCTTTCAACAGGGCGACCTCCTTTCCTGACGAGACTTCTCGTTTTCCTGAGTCATGGCAGCCACAACGTTGATCTTCTTGAAACCCTTTGGCTTAATGGAACAATCTCAGGCAAAATGTCCAGACTTTCTGCAGTACAAGCACAAATGTAATTTTCGTCTACGCTCCTTTTCTTCGGTAGATAAAGGACATTTTATGCCCCCTATTTGCATAGGTTCAGGATCTGGCATGTTGACTTCTGCTTCTTTTCTTTCTGTTTTTATTGAAATGATTTTACCCTCAAAACGTGACCTTTCTCCCTATGCGTTCACCTAAATGGTGATCCAACTTCACAAAAAGATCTTTAAACTCAGAACAATCATCTGGCAATTCAACAATATGAGCCAGGGCGTCCTTCAAGTCGTCACGTAAGCCTCTATAAAATAAAGAGGTTCTTTTCTCCTCAGGCCACTGTTAATAAATGATTAAAAGTTGTAATATAACTCAATAAATCTTTGTTACCTTGTCTAAGATTTAAAAGCTCATTATCACTCAATGGTACAAAAGTGTGTTTAGTGAACAATTTTGTCATGGTTAATTTAAATGCTGGCCAATTATATAAAATGGGATCGTTTTTATCAATTAGTGGGATTGACCAATTAGCAGCTACCCCTCCTAAATAAAAAAGAGCAAAAGTCACTTTACTTGCATCAGTAGGGAATGTTTGAGGTTTGCAAAGAAAGTGTAGCTGACATTGACTAATAAAAATATTGAATTTAGAAGTATCTCCAAGAAACCTTTCAGGGGCTGCTAGAGGTACAGGACAGGAACGTCTACTGTGACTTGTACTGGGGTTGAGGAAGGTTCAGATGTTGTGTACATAGTTGCATTTTTACTTTTTGCACCTGTTGTAAAGTCATCCTGTGCCCTGGGCACCCCCCAACTTTTTGCTGACTGGAACTGGTGGTAACTGACTCTGACTGACCCTGGGCTCTGTTTAACCAGGCCCAGGGCCAGTGCCATGCTGAAACACTTAGATAACAGTAAAACACCTACATACACTAGGGTACACTTTGGGTTGGGGTACCCCTGTGATTGGCATGACCTACCCCTATAAGCCCCTAGTATATAATAGGGCAGGGGGAGTGAAACTACCTATAAGTCCCTTGTATGTGGAAGGGCATGGCAGTTTAGGAGGCCAGCAGCCTTTTTGCACTTGCATGTGTGCACTGCTGAAGCCTGTGGTCAGTTTAAAAGCAGCTCTGTGCGCCAGGATTGCCCTTAAACATGTAAATTGTGGCCAAACTCGACTTTGGGGTTTGGGGCACTTAAAACTGGTCAACCTAAAATGTTTTGACATAATAATGACCCCAGGGTCTCCCCTAGGTATCCCAGGGGTGGGGGGTCAGGTATCTATACGGTAGACCCTTATAAAATGAGTTTATATATGCCCTGGGTTAAGTGAAATTCACATTTCACTCTCCCCATTGTGTAAAGTGCTGCCCAAATTCGACTTTGATGCTGGGGGCACTGGGCATGGAGGATCTGCAATATGTTTACAGATTCAGCACCCCTAGGGTCTCCCCTAGGTGACCTATGGGGTGGGGGTCCTGTGAAAATAAGCCAAGTACTTATAAAATATGTTTTTGTAAGTCCTGGTGGTAGAAAAATGGCCCATGTCATTTTTCCCATTGCAAACCCCATGCCACATAGGTTAACATCGGGGAAAGTTATTAAACAATAACTTCTGATAGGAGAGGGATAAAGATTCCATTCAAAGACTCACTAGAATGGTATTGATAAATCCTACAATATGATGTTATTGAATTTTTCCCAAAGTGAACAGACAAGAAGTTATAACACTTTCTTAGTTTTAGTTCCAAATCCAGCCTTCCAGTGCTCTGCCCTGATTGGTCAGAGTTAAGGGGATTAGCCAGCCTGCCTGAAGAGGTGATAAAGATCCCCTGGGGCCAGCCAGATGAACTGGGAGGGCAGTGAGCTGTTCTGCAAGAATGCTAGGCCAGGGGAGGGGTCGTAAACAATGAGCTTCAAAGGGGGCAGAGCCCAGAGCAGTGTCATTTACAACTTTGAACCCCCACCTCAGCCAGATGGCAGGATTAAGGAAGATATGTGCAGATGTAGGGAGGAGAGGCTAGGTTAATTAGCCAACTCAGTGGGGAGTGTTTAGCCAGCTCTTACCTCCCTTGCTGGAAAATCTGCCATTATGGATTTGGAAGCTTTGTTGCACTCTGGGATAGAATAATGCCACACTCTGCAGGAAGGAGTCACTCAAGTGGGAAGTTACCCTACTCCTATTGGTGAAGCTTGACCTCCTGGATGACCCAGAGACTGTGGAATAAGTATCTGAGAGAGGTCCAGCCCCTCAGATCTGCTGCTTGAAACTGAAGAAAGCAAGACTGGCCCTGCTGAAAAGTTCTGCTGTGCAAAGACTTCTAAGGCCTGACCTCTGGAGACTGCACCACCTGAAACTACAGCTTTGTGGACTAACTGTGCTGAGTAAAAGAAGTCAAGAGTTGACTCCCTGCAAGCTACAGGTTAACAGAGCTCATCTGAACCCTCACCACCAAGAATCATCAACCTGGGGAGCTACCAGTGGATTTGTAAGGGTGACGTCCAGTGCATTGTGGGAATTGAAGTCCTCAACTTTCAAGGACCATCTTGGAGCTTCCAGACCCTTGGAGTAAGTTTGAGACACTTTGGGACCCTTTGAGGAACTTCAGGAAGAAGTTCAAGAAGTTTAGGGAACTTTGGAGGAACTTTGAAAAAAAGCTCCATAGGGGGACCGACTCATTTTGGTCAGCCACGCCGCCTGCCTTCAACCGCGAGCCGGCCAAGCCCACCAGGTTCGTCCCGCTAAAAGCTTCATCGCATCGACTTCCAAAGATTGACCGGGACTAGAGAAAATCTGAAGCCGGCGAACCCGGCTACATGAGGAGCATCGAGAGACCCTGCGAGAAAAAGCTCCAGAAAAGCTTCTAAGTCTGCTCGTAGAAAAGCCGACCGGGAGCAACCGCGAGAGCCCAGCCGCCTGTCTTCACTCGTGTGTCGGCCTGGATTTCTGGATTGCCCCGCTGAAGCGATCTTGAGAAATTTTCTAAGTCCGCTCCAGGGAAGTTTACCGGGACCTCGTCACAAGTCAAGCCGGCGAACCCTCACCGGATCCGGACTGGCTGGGAGCTTCGAGGGGCCTAGCGAGAAAAAGCTCCAGAAAAGTTTCTAAGTGTGAAGGTAAAAACTTTAACCGGTACCTTCCGAGGGTGGTAGCCGCTCAGGGCTCCATCGCGGTCGGCCTGAAACTTTGACTTTGGCCCGGTCTATCGCGAGCCTATGTCCCAATATGGTGCTATATGCTTCTTAGTGCTATATTTTATTTAAACTTTGAAAATTCATATCTCCGGTTCCCTACATTGGATTTTTGTCGTTTTGGTGTCATTTTAAAGATAAAAATATTTCCTATTTTTATAAATTGGTGTTGGATTTTTATTAAGAGTTGTGTCTTAGTTATTTACTGAATTGGTGTTTTTAAATGCTTTACATACCTGTCTTTGAAGTTAAGCCTGCCTGCTCGCAGCCAAGCTACCAAGGGTTGAGCACAGGATTATATTTCTAAGACCTATGCTGGGTCCTACCAAGTGTTTGTGGTCTTATTACTAGTGGCAGACCTACATTTGTCCCTACCAATAACCCACTTTCCAACATTTGGTGCTCAGCGGTGTGGATGTGGACTTGTGTTTAAAAAGTACACCTTTCAGTGAATGAATTAAGATTATAAAAATCCTCTAAATTGCCTTAGAACAAAACTTTTGAGTTTGATTTTTGGAATTTGGACTAAACTGTTTTTAATCCATTGTTTTGATTTTTCCAAATTGTTCTAAGTCTATTGTGCCTAGTGTTGTGACCCAAAACTAGGGAACCATGGAGTTGGACCTGGCTAAACTGTCCCAGTTTAAGTTGGCTGAGCTTAGGGAACAGTGTAGGCTTAGGGGCTGCCTGCTTCCAAGAGGTATAGGAAGGCAGGGTTGTTTCAGTTTATACAAGCCCATGACCAGGCAGCTGAGGAGAATCAAGGGGGGGTAGAGGGTGTCCCCCCCAACATCATCCCAGGAGAGGAGGATGATGCCTCTGCCATTATAACTAGTGTAAGCCAACAGAATCCTGATGGTGGGTGTGGGGAAGGGTCCCTTACTCAGGTACCATCACTGTCCCTTGCAGAGAGACAGCTTAAGGCGCAATTAGAGTTGATTGCCCTAGAAAAGGAGAAATTGGAACTAGCTAAGAGAACATGGGAGAGGGAGGAGTTGAGAAGAATGATGGCAGCAACAATGATGAAGATTTTGAAATGTCCAGGGGTGGTCCTGATCACAAACTTCCCAAGGGTATTGTGCCCAGGTACACTGAGGGGGATGACATTGACAAATGGCTTGCAGCTTTTGAGAGGGCCCTTAAGATGAGTAGGGTCCACTCTAGGTATTGGGGTGCACTCCTGTGGGAGTTGATTCCAGTAGCTGGGAGGGATAGGCTCCTGACCCTGAAGGGAGAGGATGCAGAATCATACCAGCAGATGAAAGCCTGCTTAGTCAAGAGGTTTGGTCTGACTCCAGAGCAGTACAGGGTGAAGTTTAGGAACACCCAGAAATTGAGTTCCAAGTCTTAGCATAAATAAAGAGTGGATTTTGACAGCATTACATGGAAATGAAGGAAAATGACAGAATACATTTGAAGATAATAAAGAAGAATGGAATATGGATAGTTTAATAATAGGAATGTGCTCTTGGAACATAAATGGGATATGTAAAAACAAAAAATACTCAAATAGATAGCCTATCAAGTTCCTTTCATATCATATTATTGCAGGAAACGTGGGCAATGGACCCATTTTTGATAGAAGGATACAAAGGATATTTTGAGCTTGCAACTAAAACTCAAAAATTTGGTCGCCCATGTGGGGGTTTGGCAATATTTATATCTATTGATCTGAAAGTTGTTCATGAGCAGCTAGCTACGAATAATTCTAATATTCAAATGGTAAAGTTGTGTTTAACATCAGGTGAACAAAAACAATTAAAAGCTCTAATTATAATAAATATATATATCCCGCCAAAACAGAATTCGAGGAAGGATATGTGTACTTCCCCGATAAGCCTTCTATTGGAGCAAATGATGAAAGATCCTTCTGCTGATTTTATTTTAACGGGTGATTTCAATTTAAATCTACTAATACCCTTTTACGAGATGATGTTGTACAGTTTCAGAACCAACAGTGGGCAATTCCTGAGCAAATATTGGATTCTGTTAGACATGCAAAACAAAACTTAATGGGGCGAAATCTATTGATGGATATAGAAGCACTGGGCCTAAGAATACTAAATGGTAGATTCACTTCAGATATACCACCGGCTTGGTCATTTTTTTAACATTATACCAAATCACGAATTGATTACACAATGGTATCACTAAACATCTTTAATACCATCATGTCGTATCAGTTAAGGAAGGTGCCTGATAGCGACCATAGTCAACAGATAATTAATATAAAATTGTCGTGTTCGAAACATCAAAAGTATTTAACAATGCAAGGCCAGACGTGTACCATTAATTATAGGAAACTTATATGGAAAACAAATAATATGGATAAAATAAATGAAAAGGCTCAAGGCATGGTAAAAGAATGTTTTAAAGATAATACTCTGAGGTCGGCAATTGACCAATGGGAAAATTTTATACAGAAACTAGTTAAGTCTTTTGAGTCTACATCTAGCGTTGAGATTAAACAAGTGACTGAAATGAAAAAATGGGAAACTAAGATCAATTTATCATATACGGTTAGGAAAACAAGAAGGACCCGCAATAGACTTAGGAAACAGATTACTAAGTTTCCAAGGAATGAAGACATACAAATTCAACTAAAAAAGGAAAATCAAAATCTGCGTAAACTTATCTGGAATGAAAAAAACAAAGCTAGGCAGGATTTGTGGACCAAAATATTCTACGTAGTAATCAAACAAACTCAAGGGAGTTTTGGAAAATAATAAATGGCTTAGTTAGACCTAACAAAAATGCGGTAGTATCTGTATTAACTGAAGAAGAATGGTCTACATTCCTTATAAAACATCTAAATCCAGTGACTAAAGCAGATACTTTGAATACCAAACTGACTGGGATGGTTAAAGTAGATTTTAAAAATGATATAGAAATTAACATAACAAAAACCCAAGTGGCAAAGCTGACAAAGAAACAAAAAGACGGGGCACCAGGCCCTAATGGCATTCCGTTTTCTCTTTATAAAGAAGGTCCGGACTTCTGGTCGGAATACCTATCAGAGGTTTTTAATGAAGTTGTTCAGACGGGGTTGATTCCAAAATCTTGGAGAGGGTCATTAATAGCTCCTATTTTTAAAAAAGGAAATTGGGAATTGCCGGAGAACTACCGTTTGATAACCCTAAAGGATACTGATGCAAAGTTATTTGCAGGAGTTTTATTGTCAAGCTTAACAGATTGGGTAAAGGAAAAACGGGTTTTGCCTTTGAATCAAACAGGATTCATTAAAGGTCTAGGCACTTCTACAAACATTTTAATTTTATCGGTATTAATGAATAAGGCAATTTTAGCAAAACAGCCCTTGTATCTTTGCTTTGTCGATTTTAAATCGGCTTTTGACTGTGTGAATAGACATCATCTGTGGCAAAAACTAAAAGAGCAGGAAATTCCGGATTTATTATTAAAACTGGTTCAACTTTTGTACACGGACACTTGGACCAGGGTGAGGATCGGCGATGGTCGAGGGCTAACGAGAGAAATACCTACAGCTGGTGGATTAAAACAAGGGTGCGTCCTAGCCCCGCTCCTTTTTAACTTGTTTTTAGCAGATCTTACAGCAATTCTAAATGGTGTTAATGCGCATTCCCCAAAGCTAGCGGATAAGCAAATATCCAATTTGCTGTATGCAGACAACGTTATTCTTTTAAGTCAAACTAAAATTGGATTGCAACGGCTAATTGATTGTATCTCAACATATGCAAAGGACAACGATATGATAATAAATGAAGTGAAGACTAAAGTAATGGTAGTTACAAAAAATACAAGAATAAAACATAAATACAAATGGTTACTGGAAGAATTTCAAATAGAGCAAGTTGAATCGTATAAATATCTTGGAGTCATATTTAATGATACTGGGAATTTTCTCCCCCAAAAAAGGATATCAACAGAAAAGCAAATTCTTTGGTAGCAGCATTTAGGATCATCCAGAAAGCAATAAGTGATCTGTCTTATTGTCCATTCTTAAAGGTTATTACAGCAAAATTGCTACCTACTTTGACATATGGTAGCGAGGTACTAAATGGGAAGGATGCGGAGATTATTAATAATGCGGTTGCAAGAATTTATAAAACCCTATTTCATCTGCCTAACAATGCCTCGCAAGCTCAAGTGAGGCTGGAATTTGGGTTAAATAATCAGTTATACGCAAGGAAAGGTCAATTTCTGAAAGTGTGGAATCGAATTAAAAATGATCAAGAAAACCAAATCTCTCAGCTACTATGGCACGAAGTAAAAGCTAATAAGAAATTGCAAGTGTGGACTTATTTAAATGCAGCGATAGAAGAATTTGGTGTTACACCAATTTGGGAAACTACTATTGCCCGGGAAAGTTTTAAAAACAATCAATAAACTAACGAATCATCTATCGCTGGCAAAAGATAAAGAAATATTTGTAAAAAGAAAACATGCTTGGTCGATAATAAATGGATTTCAGAAAAAAAGGTCCAAGAATATTTAGTAACATCGTGGTCACAAAAAAATAAACATATTTTCATTAATGCTCGATTTGGCTTAACGCCGGGATTATGTCATTTACCGCCATGGAAGAAAACAGAAGAGGATACTCAATGTAGGTTATGCAAAACAGGACAAGAGAACATTATTCATTTACTGTGTCTTTGCCCCGAATTAGAAAATGAAAGGAAAAGTACACTTAAGAGACTATTTAATGATCGTGGACTAAGGACATGCAGGCAAGCCTTGATAGCATGTTTAAGCTCTGATGATATTGCCTTGAATTCTGCATTTGTAAAATTTTTGATTTTAATTGGGAAAAAATTATAGGAAAATAATTTGAAATTTGTATCTATTGTATTTAAAAAAAATAATACATTGTGTACTGTATTTATCTGGCTATAATTCAAGGTTTTTTACAAACAATTGTTTTAAAATTTCATTTATCTACGGAAATTTTTAGTGGCTTTTGTAAGATTTTAATTAATCAAACAAATAAAAAATAAACTTAAAAAAAAAAAGTCTTGGATAGACTTTGTGGATGTTTCAGTGAAGGCACTAGAAGGCTGGATTTGTGGTAACAAAGTGAGCACTTATGAGGGATTGCATAATTTGTTTTGGAAAGAACACATTTTGACTCATTGTGCAGAAGAGAAGTTATGCCAGTATCTAGTGGACTCTAAGCTGACAGACCCCAGAGAGCTGGGGGAAGCAGCTGATGAGTGGGTGAGAACCCGGGTTTCCATACAGCACCAGGGGGGTGACCAGAAGAAAGGAGGACAGGTCCCTCCCCAGGGGAAAGCCCAAGGGAAAGAAGGTCAAAATCAGAAAGAGTCCTCTAAAGACCCACAAAAACCTGCACAAAGAGGGGGGGCCCCGAGCCAACCCAAATTCAAAGGGAGGGGGTATCAGGGAAAGCCTGGTAGGTTCTTTGATCCCTCAAAGGTGGGTAAGTGCTTTGACTGTAACCAGCCAGGGCACAAGCAGGGAGATGCTGTCTGCGCTAAGAAACTCCCCCCTAAGGGGCCATCCACAGGGATAGCCAGTGTGAGTGTAGGGGTGGAGAGTGGTACACCATAAGGGGGTATTCCAGTAGTGGCAGCAACCTTAGTGTCCCTGGGTGGGGTGAATATTGCAACCCTTGATGCCTTACCTCCAAACATGGATAAGTACAGGCAGAGACCTAAAGTGAATGGGACTGAGGTTGAGGCTATCAGAGACTCTGGGGCTAGTGTAACTATGGTCCTGGCTGAGCTGGTGCCTCCAGAGAGGGTGATACCTGGTGAGTTTCACCAGGTGACTTATGCAGACAGCACTACCAAAATCCATCCCATGGCTGTGGTGGATTTGGAATGGGGAGGTGTGACAGGCCCTATGAAGGTAGCTGTGTCAAAGGTGCTCCCAGTCCAGTGTTTACTGGGCAATGACCTTGAAGCCTCTGCGTGGTCAGAGGTGGAGAGAGGACTCCATATGAAAATATTGGAGCTCCCTGAGTGGGTATGTGCTGTGACTAGGTCACAGACTAGCCAGAAGGGAGGGGCTGGATACTTGGACCCTGGAACAAAGGGCCAAACATCCATGGACAAGGGTACTGGGCCTGGTGAGCCAGCCCAGGGAACTCCAGAGGTGCAGGCAGAATCTAACCCTGATGGGGAGGATCTGGCCTCGGAGGGAGGGACTCCATCCCTGCCAGAGCTGTCAGATTTGGCAGAACTGACAGGAGCAGGTGGACCCTCCAGAGAGGAGTTCAGTGAGGGACAGCGT
The DNA here is from genome assembly GCA_963921515.1 of Calotriton arnoldi. Lineage (NCBI taxonomy): Eukaryota > Metazoa > Chordata > Amphibia > Caudata > Salamandridae > Calotriton > Calotriton arnoldi. The sequence goes on from CAWUFW010001434.1 coordinate 1,594,333, forward strand.
GACTGTCCCACCCTTGAGAGCTTGAGGCGGATTGCCTCTAAGCAAGAGGAAGGGGATGACAGTGGGTTTCATAGAATCTACTGGGAAGATGGACTGCTTTATACTGAGGCCAGAAACCTCAAGGAGGGGGCCACCAGGAGGTTGGTGGTGCCCTAGAAGTACAGAGAGTTGATCCTTACTTTGGGTCATGATATCCCCTTGGCAGGACATTTTGGAACGGACAAAGACATGGAACCGTTTGGTGAACCATTTCTTCTGGCCCCATATGTCTGAAAAGGTAAAGGAGTTTTGCAGCTCCTGTGTCACCTGTCTGGCCAGTGGCAAGGCAGGGGGCAAGACAAAGGCTCCCCTAATACCACTGCCAGTGGTTGGGGTTCCTTTTGAAAGGGTGGGGATGTACATTGTTGGTCCCCTGGACCCACCTACTGCATCAGGGAATAGGTATATCTTAGTGGTAGTTGACCATGCCACTAGATACCCTGAAGCCATACCTCTGAGAACCATTGATGCTCCTGCGGTGGCTAGAGCACTGCTTGGTGTGTTCACCAGAGTGGGGTTTCCAAAAGAGGTGGTGTCAGATAGGGGCACAAACTTCCTGTCCAGCTATCTGACTGCTATGTGGGATGACTACAAGTTCACCACCCCCTATCACCCACAAGCAAATGGTCTTGTTGAGAGATTCAACAAAACCCTGAAGGGCATGATAAATGGGTTGTCAGAGAAACTCAGGAGGAGATGGGATGTTCTCCTCCCATGCTTACTGTTTGCCTACAGGGAGGTGCCACAGAAAGGGGTTGGTTTCAGTCCCTTTGAGTTGGTGTTTGGACACCCTGTGAGGGGGCCATTGAGCCTGCTAAGAGAGTCTTTAGAGAAGCCTCTTAAAGAAGCAAAGGACAATGTGCTTGATTATGTGCTAGGCCTGAGTTCTAGAATGGCAGAGTACATGTACAAGGCAAACAGGAAACTGGAGGCCAGCCAGGAGCTCATGAAGCACTGGTATGATAAAAAGGCTACCATGCCTGAGTATACTCCAGGACAATTGGTGTGGGTGTTGGAGCCTGTAGCTCCCAGGGCCCTCCATGACAAGTGGAGTGGGCCCTAACCAATCTTAGAAAAGTAGAGTGAGGTTACCTATTGGGTGGACCTTGGCACCCCCAGGAACCCTCATAGGGTCCTGCATGTGAATAGATTGAAACCCCACCATGACCAGGCAGACATGACCATGTTACTGGTCACTGATGAGGGTGTGGAGGAGGAAACTGAGCCTGTGCCCGACCTCCTCTCCACTAATGTGCAAGATGGGTCAGTGGAGGGGGTGATACTCTCTCCCAAGTTGACAGACCAGCAGCACAGAGGCTGTAAGCAAGTGCTGGAGCAGTTTGCTGGCCTGTTCTCTTTGACCCCAGGCATCACTGAGTGGTGTGTGCACCACATTGACACTGGTGACAGCCTACCTGTCAAACATAAACTGTACAGGTTGTCTGACCATGTCAGAGCCAGCATTAAAGCTGAGGTTGCTAAGATGCTAGAATTGGGGGTAATTGAACCGTCTGAGAGTCCATGGGCCAGTCCAGTGGTGCTGGTACCCAAACCTAATCCTCAGGGGGACCCAAGGAGTTAAGGTTCTGTGTGGACTACAGAGGATTGAATGCAGTCACAAAGACTGACGCTCACCCTATACCTAGAGCTGATGAGCTCATTGACAGGTTAGGGGCTGCTAAGTACCTGAGTACTTTTGATTTGACTTCAGGGTACTGGCAGATTGCCCTCACTGATGGAGCCAAGGAGAGGTCAGCATTCTCCACACCAGAGGGACATTATCAGTTCAAGGTAATGCCCTTTGGATTAAAGAATGCACCTGCCACCTTCCAAAGGTTTGTGAACAGGGTCTTGTCTGGGTTGGAACAGTTCAGTGCAGCTTACCTGGATGATATAGCTGTATACAGTTCTACCTGGGGGGATCACTTAAGCCACCTAAGGGAAGTGCTTCAGGCCATGCAGCAGGCAGGCCTGACTATTAAGGCAAGCAAGTGCCAAATAGGGCAGAGTTCTGTGGTGTACCTGGGCCACCTGGTAGGTGGGGGCCATGTACAGCCTCTCCAAGCTAAAATCCAAACTATTTTGGATTGGACAGCACCTGTTACCCAGACTCAGGTCAGGGCATTCCTTGGACTGACAGGGTACTATAGAAGGTTTGTTCAAAATTATGGGACCATTGTGGGGCCGCTCACAGAACTGACTTCTAAAAAGAGGCCCAAGAAGGTGATTTGGACCCCAGAGTGTCAGAAGGCTTTTGACACTCTGAAAGCTGCTATGTGTTCAGCACCAGTGTTACTGGCCCCTGACTATACAAAAGAATTTGTAGTTCAGACAGATGCTTCAGAGCAAGGGATTGGGGCAGTGTTGTCACAGCTAAATGAAGGGGGCCTTGATCATCCAGCTGCCTTTATTAGCAGGAGGCTTCTTCCCAGAGAGCAGAGATGGAGTGCCATTGAGAGAGAGGCTTTTTCTGTGGTGTGGTCACTGAAAAAGTTGAGACCATATTTGTTTGGGACTCACTTTCGTGTTCAAACTGACCACAGGCCTCTCAGATGGCTCTTGCAGATGAGAGGGGAGAATCCCAAGCTGTTAAGGTGGTCCATTTCCCTACAGGGAATGGACTTTACAGTGGAACACAGACCTGGGGTTGCCCATGCAAATGCAGATGGACTTTCCAGGTTTTTCCACTTAGCTGAGGAGGACTACCAGGGTGTAGGTTAGTAACCCCTCACCTTTCGTTTGGGGGGGCTATGTTGTAAAGTCATCCTGTGCCCTGGGCATCCCCAACTTTTTGCTGACTGGAACTGGTGGTAACTGACTCTGACTGACCCTGGGCTCTGTTTAACCAGGCCCAGGGCCAGTGCCATGCTGAAACACTTAGATAACAGTAAAACACCTACATACACTAGGGTACACTTTGGGTTGGGGTACCCCTGTGATTGGCATGACCTACCCCTATAAGCCCCTAGTATATAATAGGGCAGGGGGAGTGAAACTACCTATAAGTCCCTTGTATGTGGAAGGGCATGGCAGTTTAGAGGCCAGCAGCCTTTTTGCACTTGCATGTGTGCACTGCTGAAGCCTGTGGTCAGTTTAAAAGCAGCTCTGTGCGCCAGGATTGCTCTTAAACATGTAAATTGTGGCCAAACTCGACTTTGGGGTTTGGGGCACTTAAAACTGGTCAACCTAAAATGTTTTGGCATAATAATGACCCCCAGGGTCTCCCTAGGTATCCCAGGGGTGGGGGGTCAGGTATCTATAAGGTAGACCCTTATAAAATGAGTTTATATATGCCCTGGGTTAAGTGAAATTCACATTTCACTCTCCCCATTGTGTAAAGTGCTGCCCAAATTCGACTTTGATGCTGGGGGCACTGGGCATGGAGGATCTGCAATATTTTTACAGATTCAGCACCCCTAGGGTCTCCCCTAGGTGACCTATGGGGTGGGGGTCCTGTGAAAATAAGCCAAGTACTTATAAAATATGTTTTTGTAAGTCCTGGTGCTAGAAAAATGGCCCATGTCATTTTTCCCATTGCAAACCCCATGCCCCATAGGTTAACATGGGGGAAAGTTATTAAACAATAACTTCTGATAGGAGAGGGATAAAGATTCCATTCAAAGACTCACTAGAATGGTATTGATAAATCCTACAATATGATGTTATTGAATTTTTCCCAAAGTGAACAAACAAGAAGTTATAACACTTTCTTAGTTTTAGTTCCAAATCCAGCCTTCAAGGTGCTCTGCCCTGATTGGTCAGAGTTAAGGGGATTAGCCAGCCTGCCTGAAGAGGTGATAAAGATCCCCTGGGGCCAGCCAGATGGACTGGGAGGGCAGTGAGCTGTTCTGCAAGAATGCCAGGCCAGGGGGAGGGGTCGTAAACAATGAGCTTTAAAGGGGCAGAGCCCAGAGCAGTGTCATTTACAACTTTGAACCCCCACCTCAGCCAGATGGCAGGATTAAGGAAGATATGTGCAGATGTAGAGAGGAGCGGCTAGGTTAATTAGCCAACTCAGTGGGAGTGTTTTGCCAGCTCTTACCTCCTTGCTGGAAAATCAGCCATTATGGATTTGGAAGCTTTGTTGCACTCTGGGATAGAATAATGCCACACTCTGCAGGAAGGAGTCACTCAAGTGGGAAGTTACCCTACTCCTATTGGTGAAGCTTGACCTCCTGGATGACCCAGAGACTGTGGAATAAGTATCTGAGAGAGGTCCAGCCCCTCAGATCTGCTGCTTGAAACTGAAGAAAGCAAGACTGGCCCTGCTGAAAAGTTCTGCTGTGCAAAGACTTCTAAGGCCTGACCTCTGGAGACTGCACCACCTGAAACTACAGCTTTGTGGACTAACTGTGCTGAGTAAAAGAAGTCAAGAGTGGACTCCCTGCAAGCTACAGGTTAACAGAGCTCATCTGGACCCTCACCACCAAGAATCATCAACCTGGGGAGCTACCAGTGGATTTGTAAGGGTGACGTCCAGTGCATTGTGGGAATTGAAGTCCTCAACTTTCAAGGACCATCTTGGAGCTTCCAGACCCTTGGAGTAAGTTTGAGACACTTTGGGACCCTTTGAGGAACTTCAGGAAGAAGTTCAAGAAGTTTGGGGAACTTTGGAGGAACTTTGAAAAAAGCTCCATAGGGGGACCGACTCATCCTGGTCAGCCAAGCCGCCTGCCTTTCAACCACGAGCCGGCCAAGCCCACCAGGTTCGTCCCACTAAAAGCTCCATCGCATCGACTTCCAGAGATTGACCGGGACTAGAGAAAATCTGAAGCCGGCGAACCCTCACCGGATCCGGCTACATGAGGAGCATCGAGAGACCCCGCGAGAAAAAGCTCCAGAAAAGCTTCTAAGTCCGCTCGTAGAAAAGCCGACCGGGAGCAACCGCGAGAGCCCAGCCGCCTGTCTTCACTCGCGTGTCGGCCTGGATTTCTGGTTTGCCCCGCTGAAGCGATCTTGAGAAATGTTCTAAGTCCGCTCCAGGGAAGTTTACCGGGACCTCGTCACAAGTCAAGCCGGCGAACCCTCACCGGATCCGGACTGGCTGGGAGCTTCGAGGGGCCTCGCGAGAAAAAGCTCCAGAAAAGTTTCTAAGTGTGAAGGTAAAAACTTTAACCGGTACCTTCCGAGGGTGGTAGCCGCTCAGGGCTCCATCGCGGTCGGTCTGAAACTTTGACTTTGGCCCGGTCTATTGTGAGCCTATGTCCCAATATGGTGCTATATGCTTCTAAGTGCTATATTTTATTTAAACTTTGAAAATTCATATCTCCGGTTCCCTACATTGGATTTTTGTCGTTTTGGTGTCATTTTAAAGATAAAAATATTTCCTATTTTTATAAATTGGTGTTGGATTTTTATTATGAGTTGTGTCTTAGTTATTTACTGAATTGGTGTTTTTAAATGCTTTACATACCTGTCTTTGAAGTTAAGCCTGCCTGCTCGCAGCCAAGCTACCAAGGGTTGAGCATAGGATTATATTTCTAAGACCTATGCTGGGTCCTATCAAGTGTTTGTGGTCTTATTACTAGTGGCAGACCTACATTTGCCCCTACCAATAACCCACTTTCCCACAGCACCTAAGTCAAAAGGATTCTTAACAGGTTTGTGCATAGGAGTATCCCAAGGATTCTCTCTGGGTCTATAGCGTATTAACTCACTACGTAACTTTGGGTTTTCTTCCCTTCATTTTCGCATTTCTAAATGTAATGCCTGCAATGCTTCCTCTACATCTTGTTGCTTGTCAACATCGCTCAGGAGAGCTTGGGCCATGTCTTGAGTGTCAATGTGGTCTTGATCAATGTGATCCTGCTCTAGATCCATATCTACCAAAAGGAACTTTAGTTTGTATGGCTTGGCCTTCTGTTAGGTTACCACTCACCTGAAAACCAGGTTGTTCACTTGGGGAGATACGATGGAGAATCCCAATGCCCCCAAGACCCTGCCTCCGCAAAAGTGATTAAAACACTCTGTGCCAAGGGAGAATCCCAGGTGAAAGGGGAATGAGACAAAATCAAAAAAAGAGAAAAGACACAGCGACCTCTGGTTCGTAGTACTTCTGGCGCACTGACAAGCTTCTACCTTCAGCTTTGTTTTGGCACTGTGCTTTTGTCTTTAAACAATAAACAAGATATAGGTATTAAATACTTGATTCAGATTACTCATATATCAACTAGTGAATAATATCAAGATACGTTCCATGCCTTCTATTATTTATACCTCTCTAATAAAGATTGAAACTCTTATAAACCATTGCTGTTCATCCAATCATTCATGAAGACATTCTTTGGTAGTGTTTCTTGATTGTCCTGGAATTAAATGTTCTCCGATTGCAGTTTGCGAGTAAAAGTATGAATAAGGAGTACCTGTTAAATCTTGTGACCGAATTCGCAAGACGCGAACACGGGGAATTACCTTGTTCTGAACTTTGTCCTCTTTCTTTTGTTTTTCTTGTTGATTAGCTGCTGAGGGAATCTGGAAGCGATGCTGGACTCGGGAAGATTACCAAGGAAACTGGAGCCGAAGAGTGGATGACGCACAGGAAGTCCGGACGGAGAAGATGAGCCTAGGAACCAGAGCCGGATCAACGCCCTGGAATGCAGGTAAGCGAGAGAAATACCGAGGCCAAGGGTTTCTGCCGGATCAACGCACTGGAATGCAGGTAAGCGGGAGAAATAATGAGGCCAAGCGTTTCTGCTAGAGAGATGTTCCTTTTTATAGATCTGGGATAGGTGGGGTTTACTCGTGCAGGATGTATGACTCATCATCAACTGGCATAGTGCTGCATATGGAAAACAGGTGTGGCAGCACATGTGTTGAAAATCTGAAGGCCTTAATCATGCTTGCAAATAATTATTTAACACGTGAACAATCTGTTTTTACTATACACAAGACTTTAGTTATGCTTACAATTCGTTTCCAATACACCAATGCTATTTAAGCATATACAATAAAATAAAACAAACAAAACAATATTGGAGCTTCCAGACCCTTGGAGTAGGTTTTGGACACGTTGGGACCCTTTGGAGAACTTCAGGAAGACGTTCCAGAGGTTTGGAAAAGATTGGAGCAACTTTGGAACAAAGCTCCATAAGTGGACCGACTCGACCTGGCCAGCCAAGCGGGTTACCCTCAACCGCAAGCCAGCCTGCCGTCCAGGTTCGTCCTGCTGAAAAGCTCCGGAGGTTCGACTTCTAGAGTTTGACCGGGAGTAGGCTGAAAAGCAAGCCAGCAAACCCTCACCCAATCCGACCTGGTGAATACCTTCGACGGACAACGCAAGAAAAGGCTCCATTAATGTTTCTAAGCCAGAATGTAGAAAAGGTGACTGGGACCAACAGCGAGAGCCAAGCTGCCCACCTTCAAGCGCTATCCGGCCCGGATCCCTGGTTCGTCCCGCTGGAAAGCTCCAGAGGTTAGACTTGCACAAGTTTGACCGGGAGCTCCTTGCAAGGCAAGCCGATGAACCCTCACCAAATCCGGACTGGCTGAGAGCTTCGAGGGACCCTGGGAAGAAAAGCTGCAGAAATGTTTCTAAGTCAGAAGGTAAAAACTTTCTAATGTTTTGCACAACTTCAAGGCATATGTGTGTGGCCATAACCTCAACTCAAAGGTCTTGCTTCCTGTCATTCTGTGGTTCCAGAATTGGTTAAGCTTTGTGCGTAATTCCTAACAACCACAGACTAATAAACACAACTATTGCAGTCCTTGTTTTGTGTTATTGATAATAGCCATATCCTACTAAACAGGACTAAACATAGCCCAAAGTTAATTTAAAATCATTTAAAGGCAACACAAGTTAAAAAAGATAAGAAATAGAAATGCATGCAGATGTATAAAATGAAAATATATTTTTTCATATAATGGCAATCTTGTCTGTGACACACACATGAGGCCTGATTCCAAAAGGTAATTTACACTTTTGCGTAAGTTTACACTTTTGAGTAACTTTAGTACTTTTCGGTATTCACAAACTCAGAGTGTAAGTTACTACTAAAAAAACACAGTAGTAAGAAGGTCATTACGATGGCAGTGAGACCGCCCCAAGAGGCTGTTGGTGGTGGTCTCACCGCCATCGGGACCACCTTCACCGCCCGCCACATTAGAATGGCGAGCGGTGTGATGGTGGTCTGAAACACTGACCGCCACGCATCAGATGGGCTCCTTGAGCCCGCCGGTGCGGCGGAGGGCCTCGCACTGCCTGCATTGCTGGCAGTGCCTACCAGGCACCGTTGTAGGGTTTACGATGCCCATCCCCACCAGTAAAGTAATGGAAAGCATGGCGGTTCACCCGCCATGAAATAGCTGGCGAAAAGGGACATTGGTGGCCCGTAGCGGGAACCCCTTCAGCCCAGGCCCTAGGCTGTGGGCAATAGGGGGCACATAAGGTGCCCCCCTACAGGTCCCTGCACCATGTGGCAGGCACCGCATGGTGCCTGCCACGTAGTGCAGGGATATGTGTGGTGCCAGCAGCACACGCAGCAATGCAAAAAATAGGCAATGCGACCGCCTCTGTGGCGGTCACATCGTAATTCCTACTGTGGGACTACCGCCTTGTAGGCGGGCGGTCCCAAATAGGAAATGATGGCGGATGGACTGAAGTCCGTCAGCCATCGTAAACAGGCCCTAAGTTCAGTAAGTTCAGCACTACACACGGCCAACCACTGATACTACAACGCTCTCCAACAGAAAATAATGGAGGTAGGGAGTTAAGATAAAACCCCATAGGAAATAATGTTAAATTAAATTAAATTATGTGAAATAACAAAAAATTGAAATAAATAGAAAGTAATGTTAAAAATAATGTATAACCATAGTACTTATTTAATATTTAATTATAAAATATTCTAATAACCTATTATGAATTTAAAAAAAGCATGCAACAATAAATATTATTACAAATAATGACACTTATTTTAATGAATTCTATACATCACTTTAAATAATATAATTTAATTATTATTTTTTCAGATGGGAATTTAATTTGTAATTTAAACTTCAGAAAAATGTAATAGTGCTGTATCATTTTTTTAAATTTGTTCTACATTTAAAAAATATATAGAATGAATTTACATGAATATTTAACATAAAATATTTTTTATATTTATTTTCAAATTTAAAATATATATTTTAATTTTCCCTATTCTGTACCATAGGGAAACTCCATAGTCAGGGTAGAGATCTCTGCATCATAAAATAAAGGGAAAAATAAAAATGTTTATTTAAGCTATTATTGCTACTTGTTACTATTGTTACCTGTTATTGGGTCAAAACCCATACCACATTTTGGTGCCAAGTGTGGCCGGGAGCCCAGATACGATGGAGGGATGTTGCTTTGCCATGATGTTAAGTATGGCTTTTGAGCTGAGTGAAAGAAAGCAGTGATTTTGGACACCGCGTGATCCCAGGAAAAGTTGCGAGGGTTACAATTCTGCTGAGTCAATGGATAGAGCCGGAGGAGCCATCTTCATTGTCGTAATTGCCAGTGAATGTATACATCACTACATAGCGTCATCATGTGCCTGCTTCAAATTGCTTATCAGTTACCCTTGCAAAGGCAGCCACATTGTATTATTAAATTATTGATACAGGAAAATCAGGTGACTAGTGTTGCAAAGTCATCCTATGCCCTGGGCACCCCCCAACTTGTTTGATGACTGGTACTGGTGGTAACTGACTCTGACTGACCCTGGGCTCTGCCTAACCAGGCCCAGGGCCAGTACTATGCTGAAAGAGACACTTAGAATACAAACCCCTACATAGACTAGGGTACAATATGGGTTAGGGTACCCCTGTGATTGGCTTGACCTCCCCTATAAGGCCCTACTACATCATAGGGCAGGGGGATTGAAACTACCTTTAAGCCCCTATTATATAATAGGGCATGGTAGTTTAGAGGCCAGCAGCCCTGTCTGCACTTGCATGTGTGCACTGCTGAAGCCTGAGGACAGTTTAAAAGCAGTCCTGGGTTGCAGGACTGCTTCTAAAATGCAAAGTGTGCCCTAACTCAACTTTGGTATTTGGGGCACTTAAATATTGATAAACTGCAATGTTTGGGCATATTAGGTACCCCGAGGGTCACACCTAGGTGTCCTAGATGTGGGGGGTTAGGTATTTATAAAGAAGACACTTATCAAATGAGTTGTGTATGCCCTGGGTTCAGTGAAATTGCACATTTCACTCCCCACATTGTGATAAAGTGCTTCACAAAATCGAATTTTATGCTAGGAGCACTGTGGAGTGAGGATCTGTAATATATTTACATATTCGAACCCTTAAAGTCTCCCCTAGGTGTTCCAGCGGTGGGTGGGTCCTGTATATATAAGAAGGGTTCTTAAAAAAGATGTTTTTTATAAGCCCAGGTGTTGGAAAAATGACCCAAGTCATTTTTCCCATTCCAAATCCCCTGCCACATAGGTTAACATGACAAGAAGTTATTAACTAATAATTCCGGCTAGGAGAATCATAAAAATGCCCTTGAAGGACTTCCTAGAATGGTACTGGTAAATCCAACAAGATGGTATTGTTGAATTTCCCCTAAAGTGTACAGATAAGACCTTATAAGACTTTCTTGTCTGTAAGCCCAGATTCAGCCTTCCAGTGGTCTGTCCTGATTGGTCAGAGTTAAGTGGATTAGCCAGGCTCCTTTGATGAGGTTATAAATAGCCACTACGGTTGGCCAGCTCTTCCGAGAGGCAGGGTTCTGCTACATAGGAATGCCAGAGCAGGGGGAGGGGTTGTGAACAATATTCTTCAATGGAAGGAGGAGACAGCCAGAAGAAGCCAGTTTCATTTACACCTCTACTGTTTGAACCCAGCCAGATGGTTGGATTAAGGAAGGAATGAGCAGATGCAAGGGGGAGAGACTATGGAGATTAGCCATCCTGGAGGTGTGTTTAGCTAGCTCTTCTTTCCCTGATGGAAAATCAGCCATGATGAATTTTGGAGAAATGGGAGGAAACAGTGCCACAATTTGGAGGATGTGGTCATACCCTGGGGTGTTGACCTACACCTAATGGGACAGGAGTGCCCTCCTGCTTGAATCAGGGAACTTGCAATAAGTGTCTGAGAGGGGCAGAGCCTCTCAGATCTGCTGCTTGAAACTCAAGAAAGAAGAAGGGTCCCTGCTGAGAAGTTTGATTTGCACTAACCAGGCCCGCACTCTGAAGACTGCGCCTGCTGTACAATCTAGAACTACAGCCCTGTGGACTACCTTGCTTCAAAAGGATTAAAGAGTGGACTCACTGCAAGCTACAGGTTAACAGAGCTCACCTGGACCATCACCACCAAGAATCCTCAGCCTGGAGTACTAACAGTGTATTTGTAAAGGGTTTTGTCCAAGTGGATTGTGGGAACTGAAGTCCCAAAATTTTAAGGACCATATTGGAGCTTCCAGACCCTTGGAGTAGGTTTTGGACACGTTGGGACCCTTTGGAGAACTTCAGGAAGACGTTCCAGAGGTTTGGAGAAGATTGGAGCAACTTTGGAACAAAGCTCCATAAGTGGACCGGCTCTACCTGGCCAGCCAAGCGGGTTACCCTCAACCGCGAGCCGGCCTGCCGTCCAGGTTCGTCCCGCTGAAAAGCTCCGGAGGTTTGACTTCTAGAGTTTGACCGGTAGTAGGCTGAAACGCAAGCCAGCGAACCCTCACCCAATCCGACCTGGTGAATACCTTCGACGGACAACGCAAGAAAAGGCTCCATTAATGTTTCTAAGCCAGAATGTAGAAAAGGTGACTGGGACCAACAGCGAGAGCCAAGCTGCCCACCTTCAAGCGCTATCCGGCCTGGATCCCTGGTTCGTCCCGCTGGAAAGCTCCAGAGGTTAGACTTGCACAAGTTTGACCGGGAGCTCCTTGCAAGGCAAGCCGACGAACCCTCACCAAATCCGGACTGGCTGAGAGCTTCGAGGGACCCTGGGAAGAAAAGCTGCAGAAAAGTTTCTAAGTCAGAAGGTAAAAACTTTGACTGAGACCTGCCGCAAGGGGTAGCCATGCAGGGCTCAATTGCGGTTGGCCTGAAACTTTGATTTTGTACCGGTCTAGCGCGGCCTGCTGTCCCAATAGGCGCTATAGGTTTCTATGTGCTACATAGTGCTAAATCATGAAAAATTCATATCTGCGGTTCCCTACATTGGAACTTTTTCGTTTTGGTGTCAATTTCAACATTTAAATATGTCCTATTTTTATAAATTGGTTTTGGATTTTTGTTGTCTGTTGTATCTTAATTATTTATTGATTTAATGTTTTTAAATGCTTTACATACCTATCTTTGAAGTTAAGCCTGCCTGCTCGCAGCCAAGCTACCAAGGGTTGAGCATGGGAATAGTTTTCTAAGACCTTTACTGAGCCCTATATTGTGTTGGTGACCTTAATACCAGTGGCCGATATACATTTGCCACTACTAATAATCCACTTTCCAACAACTATATTTTATTATTACGCGTTCACTGCGGCCACATAATTGGAGTACTGTTTTTTTCAGCAGAGGTGTGGGATAGCTAGGTAGCAGAAAGTTTGTGGATCACCAAAGAGTCTGGAATTTCCCGCAAATAAATGTGAGTTTTTAGCCCAAGTCTGACGTTTGCAGAGCATTTTGGGTAAGAAAAGGTAGTGGGGTCCACGCTAGTCACCCTGAACTCCCTTGGGTATCTAGTTTTCAGAAATGTTCAGGGTTTGTAAGGTTTTCTGGTTGACAGCTTGACAAAAAAGTTTAGCTATTTACCATTGCAAGAGAGAAGATTCAGATTTATCCACTCTCTGCCTGACCATATGTCAAAACTACATCCAAAACAATCCATATTTCCTCTTGCTTGTCATGGGGATGCTCTCGGCAGAATGGCAAAAAAGCTATTGGAGATTTAGGGGTTTAATATAGGCCTGATGCCTAACTAATAATAATAATAAATGTTTGTATATCCTGAAAACAAAAATATGGAGGGGCAGAAAGACAGTTGGGGAAGGGGCCAGACCCTATGTCATGGCATCTAGTGGGCTTTCTGCAAGCCAAAGGCAGTAGGTGGCTCGCTGCTAGGGAATTGCCCTCCTGCAGGGACCCACCAGGGAGAGATATCCCATGAAAATATGTGCCGGGGGGAGGGGGGGGAGGGCATAGTAATGCCTAGAGCACCAATGGAAGTGAAATTCCAATTGGCTCATTTTACGTTCACTTTCGCCTGACTGACATCAGGGCGCCAAATAAACGGCCTGGGCTGCTCGGGAACTGTTCCCCAGGACAGTCTGATCTGAAAAAAGGAAAGGGATCACAGAAGGATTTCCTGATTTCGGTGTTATGAGGTGCTGGCCTTGTCCTTAGGCTCTTAGAGGTTCACATGTATTTAAATATAGTGAATCCTCTTTAAGAATATGCTTCTTTTCAAAGCTGTGTACCATGTGCTGTGAGTGCATCAGTGTTCTACAATGCAATTCAACCAGGCAGAGGGTTGCGAGAGTCGGTAGTAACTAGAGTTTTGATGTGGCGTTCATGCAGATGAGTGATCATCAGCACACGCTCTTATATCTGGAATGAGAATTCACTTTGAAAATATTGTCCCTTTACTGTACAAGACCACAATCTCAGTCTTCTACGATGATCAAACAGTCCATTTTACATGTTACAATATCTTTCATGTATTCATAACATAAAGTGTATTTATAAAGCGCACATTTACCCATAGGTATCTTGGCACTGAATAACACATGTTTATTGTTACCCAGCTCATTGGTACTCATTATATCGACCCCAGAAGGATGAAAGGCTGAGTGGACCCACCAGGCTTTCAGCCTGTGAGCACGAGGTCAAACACAGGCCCCTACAGGGGATGCATTAGTCCACTAAGCCACCAGACCTGGCACTTCAGTGAAAGTATGTGAGTCTGCAGTGCTCCTGGGTGGGACAAATACAAGAAAAAGGAGAAACACCCTCAAATCAAGAGCTGACAACTGAGATAGACAAAAACCATACATTCATGAGCAAAACTTTGAACTAAACCCACACTAAGCTTATGTTATGAAACAATAGGGCTGCCTATATACAGCTGAGGTTGTCTGTAGGCAAGACTTAACAAGCATTTTCAATGCAATAGGTTGTGCATTTATGAGAGTTTGAGCTATTAGCATTGTTAAATGACAATGCCTTTTATTTATGTGCTGTTTTTAAAACAGATAAATAAAAGGCATTGTCTTTACAATGCCAATAGCTTAAGCTTTTGCAAATGCGAGACCTATTGCATTGCAAATGCGTGCTATAAATTTTTTTTAAAGCATTAGGAGAGAGTGTGTCCTGCCTGCAACAGCAGGCAGGACAAAGCTATTTGAGAAAATAGTGTAGGGAGGCTGTAATTAAAGCCTACCGAGCAACAACACACGTAACAGGGGGTGTCGTCATGGGAGGTTACAAAATGAGACAAGGCGGTACTAAGGAGGGACTATTAAGCATTTTCACTAAGGAACAGGCACGGTTTACAGTGGACAATGACACAAGCCAATGAAAAATGTGGGTGGCGAGGGGGCGGAGCTTCAAGTCCCTACCTCTATACCGCATGCCTCGCAGAGCAGCGCATGTGCGGCCCAGGCTCGACCTAAAAAAGATTACATTCAGTATACAATGCTTATAAGAGATAAAGAATTAAATGTGAAAAACAGTACGATGATTGAGTGTACCTTTCAGCTGCAAAATAGACCATCATGCGTTTCAGTACAAGCACTTCTTAGAAAGTAGAATGATACACCAAATAGCCAATAGCATGGCGTGAGAGTGTAATTATTACTAGGTCCATTCTATGTATATTTTTTTTTAAATGGTGAAAATAAGCCTTGCAGAGAGCTGTGATATCATCATACAAAACCTAAAAACATTTTGGCCTGTACAGCTGGTAGGCCTGATGAAGGCAATGACATACTTGCGATCTGCACTGTCCATGACAATCACAGTAGAGCAGTTATGAGCTCTTCTAGCGCTCAGAAGAGGACAAATATTCTGAGTATATAAACATTAAGACATATTGCCTTGTCTACAGAACTCCTAATAAATTAATTCCAGGATGGAAAAACAGCAAATATACAGTTTTTTAGTATCATATAAAACGTGTTTGACTGTCTCTAGTTGCTCATTTCCACAGACCGAGTGCTGAGACAGGAATGCAGCTTTTCCATCTCATAGTGAGCTCCCTGATGAGGAGGACACACAGCCTCATTCCAATATACAGAGACAGCACCAGCAGAGAACATATGGCACCTAAATATGGTGCACACCTCGGCCATGATGTAATACTACTGTAAACTTTACTCAGACACACAAACTAAGAAAAGATATGTATTGGAGGTGGGAAGTCAGTCTTAGGCCATGATTACTAAAAACGGGTAAGTGCTATTTATCGCACTCAATAAAATCAGACTCCTGGAAAAGTATTGAGTGCAATAGATAGCATCTATTACAAGGTTTCGGGAAATACATGAAGATTTTGGAGCTTACTGCACTAAAATTGGTGTGTTTCTGTAAATACTAAAGACTTCTTCACTGTTAAATTCCAGTAGGTTTGACCTGCCAAATTTTATTAGAGGGTGTAGACCAAAGTGCATCCATTAATTACTCGATGCGGTAAGCTCTGCTAATTCCAAGGTTTGAGCAGTGTCCACTCATAATCAGGGGAAACTCCGACCCACTCATAATCAGGGGAAACTCTGGCCCACTCATACTCAGGGTCTTATTATTGTATTCCCATCACCAGCTGTAACACTTGTGAATGGCATGAGAGAAATGCCATGTAGAGAACATCACAGTCCTTTGACGTTCTGACCATAACCCTAGATGCCAATTTGTGAGGATTCATATAGAGATATAGGGGTCGATTCCGATTCGGGCCGGAAAAAGCACCGACCGACTCGGATCCGGAAAAAATACCGACCGACACGTACCAGTGGCGCCCGACACGCCAAGTACGATGCAAGCCGCGATAAATCCGACCGACACGTCAGGAAACCAAGCCGACCGACCGAGCCGCTCGGAAAATAGCAATCCGGCCGGAAAAACACGCGAATCCAACCGACCGACACGCACCCGGAACAAATCCGACCGAATCGTACCCGCCAACTCCAACCCGCAAAGTACGATGCAAGGCGCGAAAAACACGACCGAGTCGGACGGAGGACAAGCCGTACGACCGACACGCATACAAAACCGAGCCGAAGCAACACAATACACCGCGACCGACGCGTACGCAGCATACAAAACTGCACAAACACAGCGTGAACGAAACGGAAAACACCGTACGAGACCAATGCAGGGTCCGACTCGGTCACAAGAACGTTTCCAACATACACAAACAGCACAAAGGAAAAATCAACCAAAAAAAGGCCAAACAAGCAATTACCAAGCCAATAAACACTGGGGGGGTGGGGACAGAGAACAAAGACACACCCACAACTCCACCTATATAAAGGACACAAATCACTACCATGAGCCTTTGCAAATGCCATTTCACTGCCAGCACCCAAGAGAAAGCAACCACACACCCACAGCTCATCCCTCACACAAGCCACACACCATCAGCACACCAACAAATACCTACCTCACATACACCCAGCAAAACACACACTCACACACCCTCACCTGCACACCAACACACACATCACTC
The DNA here is from genome assembly GCA_963921515.1 of Calotriton arnoldi. Taxonomy (NCBI): domain Eukaryota; kingdom Metazoa; phylum Chordata; class Amphibia; order Caudata; family Salamandridae; genus Calotriton; species Calotriton arnoldi. Next base: position 1,611,001 of record CAWUFW010001434.1, read on the forward strand.
ACCATCACCACCCATCACCATGCCCCCAAGAAGAATCCCAAGTTCCTAGATTGTGAATTGGAAGTCCTGGTAGACGAGATCCTCAGGGTGGAGCCACAGCTGTTTGGCACTCTGGTCCAACAGACCCCCATGTCGCAGAAAACCAAGATGTGGGAGAGGATCATCAACAGGGTGAACGCCCAATCATCATGTCGGCGCACAAAGACGGACATCCAGAACAGGTGGTATGACGTGCGCAGGAGGGTACGGGACCTGCTGAAGATAGACTACAGCAACAGCCAACAGACCGGCAGTGGCCCTCCTGCCAAGCCAATATACCTCAGGCCCTGGGAGGAGAAGGTGCGGGCCATCCTTCCGCCAGTGAGCGTATATGGACTAGAGAACATCCCAGAGCCTGGTGAGTACACAACAAATGTACACAATAAACTGCCACAAAACACACACATCACTGTCAAGGGGAGAGTCAAACCATGCACACATAGCAATTACACAGCAACTAGAACAGAATCATCCCAAAATGTGTATGTCAGTCAGATAAACACAACACATGCCATCAAAAAAGTCACATCCAACTGTGCCAACACATGTACAAACACAACCACAACTACAGCTAGGCAGTGGCACAAATAGAACTAACACACACATCCACACATGTAGCCACCACAACAACACCAACACACAGTGAAGACCACTCAAAGGAAGGAATTCTGTGTATGCTGGCCAAGTCAGTGTAGCCAATAGCATCATGGGAGTCGCAGTCACACATATTGCCCCCCCACAACTGTCCCATCAACACCACCCTGAACCATGCTCACATCACAGGGAGTGGAGAAGGACTCACAAGATGGCTGACACTGGCTACTGCTGTGGGGAGCACAAGGCCCTGCTGCCAACTGTGCACCAACAAACAGCAGGACACCACTGACTGACATCCTGAGAGACAACTTCCACTCCCTGCAATGCAAGCACGTTCCATGTTGGGCTATCTGGCTGGCTGGGTGGGAAGGGGGACTTGCAGCACTGACTATAGTCACCAGCACCTCCCCTCACACCCCCCCAACACAAACTCCACAGTACCCACCTGGTAGAATGCAATGCCCTCCATCCTAACACAAGATCCCACAAAGCACCACCACCCTGGGTTATGTTGTGTGAAGCACAGGGACACTCTTGGGACTCTTAGCCAAACAACTGCCAGGACAACACTCCCAGCCATCCTGTCAGCACAGCCAGCCCACCCCACAGGGAAGCAGAGTCAAAAGGAAGGAAGCATGGGCATGCTGGGAAGGGGGTGGAGGCAATAGCATGATGGGAGACGTAGTCACAGACATAGCTCACCCCCACAACTGTCCCATCAACACCACCCTGAACCATGCTCACATCACAGGGAGTGGAGAAGGACTCACAAGATGGCTGACACTGGCTACTGCTGTGGGGAGCACAAGGCCCTGCTGCCAACTGTGCACCAACAAACAGCAGGACACCACTGACTGACATCCTGAGAGACAACTTCCACTCCCTGCAATGCAAGCACGTTCCATGTTGGGCTATCTGGCTGGCTGGGTGGGAAGGGGGACTTGCAGCACTGACTATAGTCACCAGCACCTCCCCTCACACCCCCCCAACACAAACTCCACAGTACCCACCTGGTAGAATGCAATGCCCTCCATCCTAACACAAGATCCCACAAAGCACCACCACCCTGGGTTATGTTGTGTGAAGCACAGGGACACTCTTGGGACTCTTAGCCAAACAACTGCCAGGACAACACTCCCAGCCATCCTGTCAGCACAGCCAGCCCACCCCACAGGGAAGCAGAGTCAAAAGGAAGGAAGCATGGGCATGCTGGGAAGGGGGTGGAGGCAATAGCATGATGGGAGACGTAGTCACAGACATAGCTCACCCCCACAACTGTCCCATCAACACCACCCTGAACCATGCTCACATCACAGGGAGTGGAGAAGGACTCACAAGATGGCTGACACTGGCTACTGCTGTGGGGAGCACAAGGCCCTGCTGCCAACTGTGCACCAACAAACAGCAGGACACCACTGACTGACATCCTGAGAGACAACTTCCACTCCCTGCAATGCAAGCACGTTCCATGTTGGGCTATCTGGCTGGCTGGGTGGGAAGGGGGACTTGCAGCACTGACTATAGTCACCAGCACCTCCCCTCACACCCCCCCAACACAAACTCCACAGTACCCACCTGGTAGAATGCAATGCCCTCCATCCTAACACAAGATCCCACAAAGCACCACCACCCTGGGTTATGTTGTGTGAAGCACAGGGACACTCTTGGGACTCTTAGCCAAACAACTGCCAGGACAACACTCCCAGCCATCCTGTCAGCACAGCCAGCCCACCCCACAGGGAAGCAGAGTCAAAAGGAAGGAAGCATGGGCATGCTGGGAAGGGGGTGGAGGCAATAGCATGATGGGAGACGTAGTCACAGACATAGCTCACCCCCACAACTGTCCCATCAACACCACCCTGAACCATGCTCACATCACAGGGAGTGGAGAAGGACTCACAAGATGGCTGACACTGGCTACTGCTGTGGGGAGCACAAGGCCCTGCTGCCAACTGTGCACCAACAAACAGCAGGACACCACTGACTGACATCCTGAGAGACAACTTCCACTCCCTGCAATGCAAGCACGTTCCATGTTGGGCTATCTGGCTGGCTGGGTGGGAAGGGGGACTTGCAGCACTGACTATAGTCACCAGCACCTCCCCTCACACCCCCCCAACACAAACTCCACAGTACCCACCTGGTAGAATGCAATGCCCTCCATCCTAACACAAGATCCCACAAAGCACCACCACCCTGGGTTATGTTGTGTGAAGCACAGGGACACTCTTGGGACTCTTAGCCAAACAACTGCCAGGACAACACTCCCAGCCATCCTGTCAGCACAGCCAGCCCACCCCACAGGGAAGCAGAGTCAAAAGGAAGGAAGCATGGGCATGCTGGGAAGGGGGGTGGAGGCAATAGCATGATGGGAGACGTAGTCACAGACATAGCTCACCCCCACAACTGTCCCATCAACACCACCCTGAACCATGCTCACATCACAGGGAGTGGAGAAGGACTCACAAGATGGCTGACACTGGCTACTGCTGTGGGGAGCACAAGGCCCTGCTGCCAACTGTGCACCAACAAACAGCAGGACACCACTGACTGACATCCTGAGAGACAACTTCCACTCCCTGCAATGCAAGCACGTTCCATGTTGGGCTATCTGGCTGGCTGGGTGGGAAGGGGGACTTGCAGCACTGACTATAGTCACCAGCACCTCCCCTCACACCCCCCCAACACAAACTCCACAGTACCCACCTGGTAGAATGCAATGCCCTCCATCCTAACACAAGATCCCACAAAGCACCACCACCCTGGGTTATGTTGTGTGAAGCACAGGGACACTCTTGGGACTCTTAGCCAAACAACTGCCAGGACAACACTCCCAGCCATCCTGTCAGCACAGCCAGCCCACCCCACAGGGAAGCAGAGTCAAAAGGAAGGAAGCATGGGCATGCTGGGAAGGGGGTGGAGGCAATAGCATGATGGGAGACGTAGTCACAGACATAGCTCACCCCCACAACTGTCCCATCAACACCACCCTGAACCATGCTCACATCACAGGGAGTGGAGAAGGACTCACAAGATGGCTGACACTGGCTACTGCTGTGGGGAGCACAAGGCCCTGCTGCCAACTGTGCACCAACAAACAGCAGGACACCACTGACTGACATCCTGAGAGACAACTTCCACTCCCTGCAATGCAAGCACGTTCCATGTTGGGCTATCTGGCTGGCTGGGTGGGAAGGGGGACTTGCAGCACTGACTATAGTCACCAGCACCTCCCCTCACACCCCCCCAACACAAACTCCACAGTACCCACCTGGTAGAATGCAATGCCCTCCATCCTAACACAAGATCCCACAAAGCACCACCACCCTGGGTTATGTTGTGTGAAGCACAGGGACACTCTTGGGACTCTTAGCCAAACAACTGCCAGGACAACACTCCCAGCCATCCTGTCAGCACAGCCAGCCCACCCCACAGGGAAGCAGAGTCAAAAGGAAGGAAGCATGGGCATGCTGGGAAGGGGGTGGAGGCAATAGCATGATGGGAGACGTAGTCACAGACATAGCTCACCCCCACAACTGTCCCATCAACACCACCCTGAACCATGCTCACATCACAGGGAGTGGAGAAGGACTCACAAGATGGCTGACACTGGCTACTGCTGTGGGGAGCACAAGGCCCTGCTGCCAACTGTGCACCAACAAACAGCAGGACACCACTGACTGACATCCTGAGAGACAACTTCCACTCCCTGCAATGCAAGCACGTTCCATGTTGGGCTATCTGGCTGGCTGGGTGGGAAGGGGGACTTGCAGCACTGACTATAGTCACCAGCACCTCCCCTCACACCCCCCAACACAAACTCCACAGTACCCACCTGGTAGAATGCAATGCCCTCCATCCTAACACAAGATCCCACAAAGCACCACCACCCTGGGTTATGTTGTGTGAAGCACAGGGACACTCTTGGGACTCTTAGCCAAACAACTGCCAGGACAACACTCCCAGCCATCCTGTCAGCACAGCCAGCCCACCCCACAGGGAAGCAGAGTCAAAAGGAAGGAAGCATGGGCATGCTGGGAAGGGGGGTGGAGGCAATAGCAGGATGGGAGACGTAGTCCCAGACATAGCTCACCCCCACAACTGTCCCATCAACACCACCCTGAACCATGCTCACATCACAGGGAGTGGAGAAGGACTCACAAGATGGCTGACACTGGCTACTGCTGTGGGGAGCACAAGGCCCTGCTGCCAACTGTGCACCAACAAACAGCAGGACACCACTGACTGACATCCTGAGAGACAACTTCCACTCCCTGCAATGCAAGCACGTTCCATGTTGGGCTATCTGGCTGGCTGGGTGGGAAGGGGGACTTGCAGCACTGACTATAGTCACCAGCACCTCCCCTCACACCCCCCAACACAAACTCCACAGTACCCACCTGGTAGAATGCAATGCCCTCCATCCTAACACAAGATCCCACAAAGCACCACCACCCTGGGTTATGTTGTGTGAAGCACAGGGACACTCTTGGGACTCTTAGCCAAACAACTGCCAGGACAACACTCCCAGCCATCCTGTCAGCACAGCCAGCCCACCCCACAGGGAAGCAGAGTCAAAAGGAAGGAAGCATGGGCATGCTGGGAAGGGGGTGGAGGCAATAGCATGATGGGAGTCGTAGTCACAGACATAGCTCACCCCCACAACTGTCCCATCAACACCACCCTGAACCATGCTCACATCACAGGGAGTGGAGAAGGACTCACAAGATGGCTGACACTGGCTACTGCTGTGGGGAGCACAAGGCCCTGCTGCCAACTGTGCACCAACAAACAGCAGGACACCACTGACTGACATCCTGAGAGACAACTTACACTCCCTGCAATGCAAGCACGTTCCATGGTGGGATAACTGACTGGGTGGGTGGGTGGGTGGGAAGGAGGTCTGGCTGTCAACCAAACACAATCAATGCAGACCATGTTCACACCCCAGAGAATACATAGAAATGCCCAAATAATGCAGGACAATGTGCCACACCAATATCAACCCCTGACTGTGACGACTTAGGACAATACAATGTACAGGCCCGCACCCCGAGGCACAGTCACAACTGTCAGGTGTGTCAACCACTGATGCCTGCAGAAACATGACATACATTGTTTGTGTCTCCCAAAAACAGGTGATGATAGGGACACAGCAGCAGACGCTGAGGAGTCCCAGTCCCAGGCTCAAGAGGATGCCGAGCTCACTGGCGTCGTACAGCCTCTGTCCTCCTCGGACGATGAAGAACAACCTGGCACATCCGGTGCAAGTCAACATGCTGCACCAGCAGGACCACCAGCTGCAGCACCAGCAGGTCCACCAGCTGCACCCCCTGCACCCACCCCTCCAACGACTGTCACCACGAATACCATCCCTGCCGACATGGACAGAATAAGGAACAACACCAGCGCAGTGACCCTGGACCAACCTGGGGCCATGGACACCACCACCACCACCAACCCCCAAGGTGGACCAGGGTTATCTGTGCGTGCAACTGCACACACTGCACATGTCAGCAGGGGTGGTGGGAGGGGTGGGAGACAGAGGTCGCTGCTTGCAGACGTTGCTGGTGTGCATGAAGACCCACAACTGGTACGCATAGCTGATGCGTACCAGTCCAGCACCGGAGAGCTCAGCCAGGTAGTGGGGCTCCTCAGAGACATTAAACAGCAGCAGGCTGCCCATCATGCCCGCTTGGACTCCCACATGTCCCAAGTGGAGTCACACATGTCACGTGTGGACTCCCACATGTCACGTGTGGACTCCCACATGACCCGCGTGGAGTCCAAGTGGGATGTACTACATGAGATGACGGCGGTGCACAGGGACATTTTACAATGCCTCCGCCAGATGAACAGCAACCAGTCCACACCTCCCTGTGTGCCAACAACATCTGGTACCGAACAAACTGCAACTGCCACAGGGAGGGAGGAGGACTCTGGCGGAGAGTCCCCTGCACCGCAGCAGCCTGCACTTGAGGGCCCCCCCCAAGAAGAGGGGTCGTCCGAGGAGGGGAAAGTGAGAGGCTGATGGCCAAGCGCAACTCCCAGGAAGCCTGAACCTGTTCTGGATTTTCGCCTTTGTGCACAGACTGTTCACCCTGTTGATGGCAACACTACTCCCACACATTGCATGGGGAGTATAAGTTGGAACAATGTGTCAGACAACAGTGGCCCCGATACTGGGGATCCTGTCTACCTGGACTTTCTATTCATCTAGGAACTTGGGATTGCAAGATTCATGTACAGCACAATCCATCCTATGCACTATTATCACAATAAACACACTAATACACCATACTTGCCTCTGTCGTGATTCCAACGTGGGTGCTGTTATGGGGATGATGAACTGCAAAATTACACAGTGTATGCGAACTGCAACAGCAAGGACAACACAGGCATGTGAGTACAGGCAACGTGACACATATGAGGGAGACACACCACCAGGGCTACACAACACATACACACCTAGGCCATCTGACTCATTGCCTACACTGATGTTGCCAGGGAAGACGGTGCAATGCACAGACACCACACCCATTCCCAGTTGTAGTCAAGTAGCCCACAGGTGCAGTAAGCAAATGGCAGTCAAATGTGTGACCACAGACAACGCACATCACAAAGTGAAGCACAGGTTTATTACACAGTTGCAACATGCTGTAACCACTACAGATGCAAGGTAATCCCACCTGGCAGCGGGCACACAGTCAACAACTGTAGACTGAAGGAAGTCCATGGGTGTGGCGCACATCACCTGTAGGGACACAACAGCTACCAGCCTGGATGTGCAATCACGTCGTCGGTGGACACAGTTCACCAAACGAATCTGAAAGTACCCTGTGAAGGACAGAAATGACACACAGTCAAAAGCAATGCAGTACAGGACAGAACAGCAAAACTCATGCACAATACATGTTACAAGATACCCACCCAGAACCAAGTTAGCATGTCAACACTGTTGGGGAGTACAGCCCACCTGTCACCACACATCGCAACACACATCCTGTCAAGTAGCCCATGGACACACTCCAACAGCACCAGAGCACCACCCACACATCATGCCAACTCACATCATTCACATGACACCTCAGGATACTCACATTCAGCTAAAGAAGTTGGTGATGAGCTGTGTGCGGACATCACCATCACCATCACCATCATCATCGTCACTGGCATCGTGGTCCAGGCCAGGATCCTCCACAGGTGGCGGATGTTGGTCATCGTCATCCTGGATGAGAGGCAACTCCTTCCGCACTGCCAGGTTGTGGAGCATGCAGCAGACGATGATAATCTTGCACACTTTCGCAGGGGCATATGGGAGGGACCCTCCGGTCTTGTCCAGGCAGCGGAAGCGGCTCTTCAGGAGACCAAAGGTCCGCTCAATCACTCTCCTGGTCCGACCATGTGCCTCATTGTAGCGCATCTGGGCAGGTGTCACAGGGTTCCTGAGGGGTGTCAGCAACCACGGCATGTTGGGGTATCCCGAGTCACCTACGGACAGACAAGTGCACATCAGCTGACTTGGAAAAGTGGGCGGAATACTACAGATCAGATCACACACAATGGCACAAAGTCAGTACACACCGACAAGCCAGGCACGCTGGTTCTGCATCTGTGCCATCAACCTGGGGATGCGACTACTCCTCATCACAAAGGCATCGTGTGCTGAACCAGGGAAACGGGCACACACGTGTGTGATGGTCATGTCTGCAAGACACACCACCAGTGCATTGACCGAGTGGTAGTGCTTGCGGTTCCTGTAGGCCTGCTCCTGGGCCTGTGGTGGTACCAAAGCCACATGTGTCCCATCAATGGAGCCAATGACATGCGGCATCCTCCCCAGGGCATAAAAGTCACTCTTCACGTCAGTGAGTCGTCGCAGTCTAGGGAAATAGATGTACCGGTTCAGGAAGAGCAACATTGCCGCCAAAACATCGCGGAGCACACGGCTGAACATGGTCTGTGACATCCCACCAGCAGACGCCACAGTATGTTGGAAGGTACCGGTGGCAAAGAAGTGTAGGGCTGCCATCACCTTCACCTTGGGGGTCAGCGCTGTAGGATACGGCCGGCCAGGCTGCAAATGTGGGGACAACTGCACTGCCAAATCCTCAATCAGCTGCCTGGTGAAGCGGTACCGTCGGATGCTGTCCCGTTCCACCATCGTTGCCAGGTCTGGGAATGGCCGATGGACAGCAGGAGCCCTGCAGTGCAGAGGAGAAGTAAGCAAGATCGTCAGTCACCCCACATATGCGGCATTGAACACACTCAAGATCCCAACATACATCATCATGAGGCACAACTACATGAAGTGTGCAGTACCGGAACGACATTTATGGTACATACATGGCCAACATCTGTCAACACGGTCCTACAGGTGGCATCAATTTGTCCCAGGTTGGCCCATTGGATATCATGATGCTGTGTCACAGTCACCCCCAGTGACATGTGAGGACAGATGTGCCCCAGGCACCACAGCTCAACGACAGGCACATTCCCAGGGACCCTGTAATGCCACATGGACACTGGCATCACCTGGAGTATCATGTGTACACCACAACAAAACAAACATGACCCCCACAGGTAGTGGCCACACTTGCCATGGCAGGAGAGCCATGGACGTCTGTGACACACACGCACAACATCAGAGTCCATGCACACACAACGTGGATGTGGAGACTGTCTCCCATTGTGCACATGAAATCAGAGACATTGTAAACACTACATGCACAAAGACTGTGGAGGGCCATCACTATTGTGCCACTGGGACACCCTGGCTCAAACATACCGTCCCACATGGGACTCACGGGGTATGTGACATGACATACACAAACACCACTGTGAAATGTGACCATGGCACATGCACAGATATGAACAGTTGCACATCACAGTGGTCACGTACACGTAACACCCATGATCCTGTCCCCATGAACACGTGCACAGCCTGGGGGTGGCTGCCCACAGGTGACACCCACAGGACAACATGTACACCAACATACACACAATAGGAAATGCAGCCTTACATGCCTTATGATAAGGTTTGGACAGGCTGTCGTGATGTAGGTGTGCCCCTCACTCCCTGGGAGCTATCTGTGGCTGGCATATGTCCATCTGAGACAGGCATGCTGACATATGCCAGTCACATGTACAGTGATGCGTTGTACTGCAATGGACCGATCGGTGCCTCCGGCCGGCCCATTGCATTCAATGTGTGCGGGTACGCGTTGTACCCCTGTGCGCGTTGAACAGCAATGGACCGATCGGTGCCTCCGGCCGGCCCATTGCATTCAATGTGTGCGGGTACGCGTTGTACCCCTGTGCGCGTTGTACTGCAATGGACCGATCGGTGCCTCCGGCCGGCCCATTGCTTTCAATGTGTGCGGGTACGCGTTGTACCCCTGTGCGCGTTGAACAGCAATGGACCGATCGGTGCCTCCGGCCGGCCCATTGCATTCAATGTGTGCGGGTACGCGTTGTACCCCTGTGCGCGTTGTACTGCAATGGACCGATCGGTGCCTCCGGCCGGCCCATTGCATTCAATGTGTGCGGGTACGCGTTGTACCCCTGTGCGCGTTGAACAGCAATGGACCGATCGGTGCCTCCGGCCGGCCCATTGCTTTCAATGTGTGCGGGTACGCGTTGTACCCCTGTGCGCGTTGAACAGCAATGGACCGATCGGTGCCTCCGGCCGGCCCATTGCATTCAATGTGTGCGGGTACGCGTTGTACCCCTGTGCGCGTTGTACTGCAATGGACCGATCGGTGCCTCCGGCCGGCCCATTGCATTCAATGTGTGCGGGTACGCGTTGTACCCCTGTGCGCGTTGAACAGCAATGGACCGATCGGTGCCTCCGGCCGGCCCATTGCTTTCAATGTGTGCGGGTACGCGTTGTACCCCTGTGCGCGTTGAACAGCAATGGACCGATCGGTGCCTCCGGCCGGCCCATTGCATTCAATGTGTGCGGGTACGCGTTGTACCCCTGTGCGCGTTGAACAGCAATGGACCGATCGGTGCCTCCGGCCGGCCCATTGCTTTCAATGTGTGCGGGTACGCGTTGTACCCCTGTGCGCGTTGAACAGCAATGGACCGATCGGTGCGCACCCATTGACAATGGGCTTGCCTGGCAACGGACGCGTTTTTGAATATTCGAACGAGTCGGTTGCTGGAAAATCAGTTGGTCACCCACAACAATGTTGCAAAATAATGTATGTCATGAAGTTGAAGATTTGAAGGATGCTGTGGGCGTGTTTTGGTGCTGCTATTCCATGGATTGGCCAGATTCAGAAGATGCAAACGACTTGGACCTATCACTTTGGACACAAGGGACAGTATCTGCCTCTCCAGCACATATATATTGCTGCATGTTCCCCTGAGAGCCCACTTGCCTGCACTACATGCTCCAGGACGACATCTGCCACTGCACTGCTGCTGTCTCTGCCCCTCTGGACCCTGCAATGGCACGTACTGTGGAGAGAGCCCCAGCCTTCAGCCTTGAAGAGAACCAGGCCCTGCTGGACAGCCTACTTCCACAGTACAGCAAGCTGTATGGGACACCAGGGGAGCAGGTGAGTGTTCTGTGCACTGCCTTTCTGAATGTGCATTTTGTCTGACTAGCAAGGCTGAGAGTCAGCACACCACTGGCTAGCAGGCTCACTGAGTAGTTGTCACCCCCCATAGTGTGTAGTGACTTGCACTGGACAGGTATGGTGCAGTGACAGTGCTTCTGAACAGGGTTTTACTCCCCATGCTATGATACCATGTAGTGACTTCTGGAAAACTGTCCATGGGCAGCCGTGCACTGCCTGGGTACACCATGTGCCCCTGTGATTGCGACATGTATATGCAACTGTGTCATGCACGGATATGTTGCATGTGTAGTAATGTCCTTATCACTTTGTCATCCTGACAGGCTTCTGCCCATCGGAAGCATGAGATCTGGAAGCACATAGTCCGGGCTGTCCGGTCCGTGGGGGTCTACAAGCGCCGGATCCGCAACTGCCAAAAGAGGTGGCAGGACCTTCGGGGCTGGACCCGGAGGATTGCACGGGTCCAGCTGAAGCTGTCGCCTCCTCGCAGGAGGGGCGGAACACGGACCCTGACCCCCACATGCTCAGGATCCTGGCGGTGGTCTTTCCAGACCTGGATGGGCAGCTGAAGGCCAGAGAGCAGCAAGGAGGGGTGAGTCAAAGACTGCACTGTGTACTCTGTCTAACATGTTATGTGCCCTCCTCGGGCCAGGTTGAACTGCCACAGTACAGCAGTCATGTTGTCCAGGAGCCATGTCCCTCTATTGTGCACTGCCCACTCCTCATCTGATACCCAGGTGTGGCCCTTACATGCAGGGAATTCTGTCACTTAGGACTGTGTCCTTGCAGTTTGCTTGACTCAAGGTGGGAGACAGCATCTGTTTCCCTGACTCTGTGGTGGGCATCATGGGTGGGTCCATTGCTTACACAATGCCTGTATTCTGACATGTAGGGTAGTGTCACAGGTCTCCCATATGTCCAATAGGTATGACCTGGACAGATGAGGGTTAAGAGGATGTGTTGTGGGGGATGTACATGTGCACTTGTGCAGCTCCAGGACTTGCATTCCCCATGACCTACTATTGTGACACAGTGCAGAGTGTTGTTGTCTGGCTGCAAAGTCATACATCACTGAGACAGTGATGTATGACTTTGCAGTCATGCCTCCGCCATGGCATGTGTCTACTGATTGGTGATCCTGCAGGGGAGTGACATGTGCTACATGCACACCATAGTGGCGCTGGCTATCAGGACATGGGTGCATCATGGTGTCTGTCGCTGGTATGCATCACATGCATTTCCTATTTGACTCTGGGCATCCCTTACATCCGTAAACCTGTACTGACTCAGTGGCAAGAGCTGTGATGTGTCCACACCGTGTCCTCTGCACTGTCCAACTACTGTGTACTTGGTGCATGTGTCAACACTGGGGTGTTGCAATCCAACAGACACCAGACAGATGGGTGCAAGGCCATGTGGGATGTGAGTGCCATGCTTGGCATCAGACTGACAATTGACTTCTCCTGTTCAATTAGTGCACTTTTAGCAATGTACAACTAATGATGCCAGGGCTTGCTCTGTGATGTGCTGTGCTCACAGTGGTGTGTGCGTTATGTGCAGGTGACTGATGTCTGTCTGTTTCCCCATTGTTTGCAGATACATCCACGGCCACGGAAGGGGACAGCTCCACGGACCAGGAGGAGCCGGAGAGCCAGACTGGGTCAGCAGCCGAGGAGTGGTCGGAGGGACCCAGTGGCACGGAGGGCGAGGGAGCCACACCGAGGAGTCCTCAGCAGCATCCACCTCAGCTGAGGACCAGAGCAACTCGGAGGATGACTCCCTTGTGGAGGCGGGTGTCAGCAGCCACCACACCCCAGCTAGTGTTGCTGTCCCCGCCACCACCAGCACCACCACCGCCCTCCCATCGGCTCCCATTCCCCAGGTCCGTGGAGGCTCCCATGTCCGGGAGCGTGTCTCCTTTGGGCCAGGCACCGCACCCCCTGCCCCTGTGTCCCCTGCTGCCCTGAGTGAGGAGTCTGTGTACCTCCTTCGCCAGCTCCATGTAGGGCAGACAGCCATGCTGAGTGTCCTCCATGCGCACACCGCGCTGTTGACTCAGCTGGTGTCGTTCATGGAGGGCATCTCATCGGGCATGTCTGACCTACAGAGGGGCAATAGGTCCATGGACTCCTCCCTGACGGCAGCAGTGTCCCTCCTCAAACGGTCCCTCACCCCTCCTGCCTTTGCTCCATCCACACTCCCCAGCACCTTACCCATCCCAGGCACACACACACTGGCACACACCAGCACACACACATCCAGCACACTGACACACACGCCAATGACAAAACGCACACGCAAGCACATTCAGGGGACTGAAGCCAGACTCACAGGGGATGGGGCCCTGGAACACACACACGCATCCACATGCACTGCGCAGTCCTCAGTTCCCTCTCCCTCCAAAGCACCCTCCCTTGCCTCACCTGCAACCCCAAAGTCACAGCAGCTCTTCCTCTGTGACCTCGGCCTCTTCCCCACCGATGAAGCTGCTCCAGCATCCCGGGGAAGAGGAAGCCCACCCACACGGAGCAGAGTGCCCCTCGCCCCCGGACACCCTCCCCCAGGCGCAGACGGACTGAGGCCCCCACCCGCAAGTCCCCCGGAGTGCTAAGAGCAAGACCCCGCCACCGCCCTGCAGCTCAGGCACAAGGTCTCCGTCCTCCATCCCTCAGGCCCCCACTGCACAGGTGCCCCCACCACACCCTGCCCCAGGTTCCCCCACCCACAGATATACCATCCCCAAGATGCTCCGGCCTTCTCCCCCTGCCACTTGCTCTCCCAGCACCACACCCCCCGCTGCGCTTGTCTGTGCCACTGATGTGGTGAGGGTGTCCTCCCCCTCTGTCCAACCCACCTTGCCTGTTCCCCATTCTCCTCCCCTGGAGGTAGGCACTGCAGTGGAGTCCACTACCGCCCTGTCTGACTTGGGCCCTGGGTGAGGGTGGTAGTAGTGGTAGGCATCCTGCCCCCCTGGGTGGGGGTGGTAGTAGTGGTAGGCATCCAGCCCCCCCTGGCTAAGGGTGGTGGTAGGCATCCAGCCCCCTGGCTAAGGGTGGTAGTAGTGGTGGGCATCCTGCCCCCTGGCTAAGGGTGGTAGTAGTGGTAGGCATCCTGCCCCCCTGGTTGAGGGTGGTAGTAGTGGTAGGCATCCAGCCCCCTGGCTAAGGGTGGTAGTAGTGGTGGGCATCCTGCCCCCTGGGTGAGGGTGGTAGTAGTGGTAGGCATCCTGCCCCCTGGGTGGGGTGGTAGTAGTGGTAGGCATCCAGCCCCCTGGCTAAGGGTGGTGGTAGGCATCCAGCCCCCTGGCTAAGGGTGGTAGTAGTGGTGGGCATCCTGCCCCCTGGCTAAGGGTGGTAGTAGTGGTAGGCATCCTGCCCCCTGGTTGAGGGTGGTAGTAGTGGTAGGCATCCAGCCCCCTGGCTAAGGGTGGTAGTAGTGGTGGGCATCCTGCCCCCCTGGGTGAGGTGGTAGTAGTGGTAGGCATCCTGCCCCCTGGGTGGGGTGGTAGTAGTGGTAGGCATCCAGCCCCCCTGGCTAAGGGTGGTGGTAGGCATCCAGCCCCCTGGCTAAGGGTGGTAGTAGTGGTGGGCATCCTGCCCCCTGGCTAAGGGTGGTAGTAGTGGTAGGCATCCTGCCCCCTGGTTGAGGGTGGTAGTAGTGGTAGGCATCCAGCCCCCTGGCTAAGGGTGGTAGTAGTGGTGGGCATCCTGCCCCCCTGGGTGAGGGTGGTAGTAGTGGTAGGCATCCTGCCCCCTGGCTAAGGGTGGTAGTAGTGGTGGGCATCCTGCCCCCTGGGTGAGGGTGGTAGTAGTGGTAGGCATCCTGCCCCCTGGTTGAGGGTGGTAGTAGTGGTAGGCATCCAGCCCCCCTGGCTAAGGGTGGTAGTAGTGGTGGGCATCCTGCCCCCCTGGGTGAGGGTGGTAGTAGTGGTAGGCATCCTGCCCCCTGGGTGGGGGTGGTAGTAGTGGTAGGCATCCAGCCCCCTGGCTAAGGGTGGTGGTAGGCATCCAGCCCCCTGGCTAAGGGTGGTAGTAGTGGTGGGCATCCTGCCCCCTGGCTAAGGGTGGTAGTAGTGGTAGGCATCCTGCCCCCTGGTTGAGGGTGGTAGTAGTGGTAGGCATCCAGCCCCCTGGCTAAGGGTGGTAGTAGTGGTGGGCATCCTGCCCCCTGGGTGAGGGTGGTAGTAGTGGTAGGCATCCTGCCCCCTGGGTGGGGTGGTAGTAGTGGTAGGCATCCAGCCCCCTGGCTAAGGGTGGTGGTAGGCATCCAGCCCCCTGGCTAAGGGTGGTAGTAGTGGTGGGCATCCTGCCCCCTGGCTAAGGGTGGTAGTAGTGGTAGGCATCCTGCCCCCTGGTTGAGGGTGGTAGTAGTGGTAGGCATCCAGCCCCCTGGCTAAGGGTGGTAGTAGTGGTGGGCATCCTGCCCCCTGGGTGAGGGTGGTAGTAGTGGTAGGCATCCTGCCCCCTGGTTGAGGGTGGTAGTAGTGGTAGGCATCCAGCCCCCCTGGCTAAGGGTGGTAGTAGTGGTGGGCATCCTGCCCCCCTGGGTGAGGGTGGTAGTAGTGGTAGGCATCCTGCCCCCTGGGTGGGGTGGTAGTAGTGGTAGGCATCCAGCCCCCTGGCTAAGGGTGGTGGTAGGCATCCAGCCCCCTGGCTAAGGGTGGTAGTAGTGGTGGGCATCCTGCCCCCTGGGTGAGGGTGGTAGTAGTGGTAGGCATCCTGCCCCCCTGGTTGAGGGTGGTAGTAGTGGTAGGCATCCAGCCCCCCTGGCTAAGGGTGGTAGTAGTGGTGGGCATCCTGCCCCCCTGGGTGAGGGTGGTAGTAGTGGTAGGCATCCTGCCCCCTGGGTGGGGGTGGTAGTAGTGGTAGGCATCCAGCCCCCTGGCTAAGGGTGGTGGTAGGCATCCAGCCCCCCTGGCTAAGGGTGGTAGTAGTGGTGGGCATCCTGCCCCCCTGGGTGAGGGTGGTAGTAGTGGTTGGCATCCAGCCCCCTGGGTTGGGGTGGTGGCGCGCATTCAGGCCCCTGTGTGCATATGTGGCATTGGTGATGGGCATCCCGCCCCTATGGTGCTGCTGTTGCTGGTGTAAGTATATTCAGATTCCCAGTGTATGTGTGTGATGTGTCGTGTACGTGTTGTATGTGTTTTGTGGTTGGTGTCTGACTTACCTTCTGCGCCGTACGCGTCCGTGCCTGTTCCGGTAGTAGATGTAGAATATTGGTATGATCGGGACGAAGGGATTCATGGTTGGTTCGTGTCGTTCGTCCTTCTCGTTGCTTCGCGTCGTCCTCGTCGCTTGGCTTCGTCCTCGTCGCTTCGCGTCGTCCTCGTCGGTGCTGTGTTCGTCTCGTAGCCGTGGATCGTGTTGTGGCGCGATTCGGAGCTTATGTGCGCCTCTCCCGGATGCTTTGACGTGCCGTGCGTAGCGGCGGGTTCGGCGCGTACGGAAGCGCATCGTACTTGTCCGGCCGGACGGGGCTGCATTTTCCCTTCCGTGCGACTCGATTCGGCGTTTCCGGATTCGCCTCGGTCGGAGAACAGGACCTGGTTTGGGTGAGTACGGCTCGGCCGGGATTTTTGCTGTTGTGCGCATCGTACTTGCTCGTTCGGTGTACTGTACGGATCGGTCGGGAAACTGGCTTTCGCATGGCTTTTTTCCCGACCGAATAGTATTGGGTGCGCCTCCGACCGAGATCGGAATCGGCCCCATAGTCAACAAAAAATTAATACAAGGAAGCACAATACCCTACATATTCAATTCACCATGCAAGGAAAAACAGGAGGAGAAATGAGGCTGATAAAGCAATGGCTTTCAGTAACAATTTCCTACCGGGCCCTTCACACCAGGGTTGCTGAACCATCAAAGTTACGATCCATAATCTGCATAGTCAACATCATTCGTATTATGCATGATCCGAGCAGCGAAAATAGCCCTTCCCAAATGTAAATTTAAAAGTGCCCCCATCAGCAATAGTTGATGCTAAGCCATTTCTAGATTTCAGAATTTGGCGATGCAAATTTCCAGCAGGGGAGAAGAGAGTCCACAGAGAGTCAAACTCTGCTAACTGCTCGAGTTTCTGATTGCTTATGAACATTCTCCTTTTCATTCTATGCCTTGGTCCGGCTGCTAAGTTCTTACTTTCAGACATTAAATACCAAATACAGTCACAGAGAACAGCATCACCTGCCTAGTGAAGTACAAGAATAGGGTTGTAGTATGTCACCCTATTAGACCTGTCATCCTTAGGGTGGTCTTCCCCCAAACTTTTTGCCTCTCCTCCTCAATTTTGCTGAACTTACTTTTGTTGTACTCTCTGCACTTTAACATTGCTAACCAGTGCTAAAGTATTTGTGCTAGCTCACCTAAACCATGGTTAAATTCGCTTATATCCAATTGGCATACTTAATTTACTTGTAAGTGGTATACCATATAACTGTAACCATATACCGAGGGCCTGTAAATTAAATACTGTAGCACTTATTGTACCACCCACTTAAGTAGCAGCTTAAAACATGTTTTAAACTGTCATGTTGATTGGGCATTAAAACCCACTCGCCAATTCTTAAACTCCCCTATTATTACAAATAAGTCACCCCTAAGGCAGGCCTTAGGTAGCCCATAGAACAGGATGCCTGTAGCATGCCTTGGGTCACATAACTTGGTGCATCTGACAGTTAGACTTTGTGAATTCCTCCCAGACAGACACACAATAGAGGGATTAGATATGCCTTAATGGGCTATGTGCTGGCAGGATGAGGGGGCGGAGCTGATCACAGCCCTACTTGCAACTGAATAGAGAGTGCTCTGCCCTCACACAAAGGACCTAACACCTCCACATTGTCGCTGCAGCCAGCTTGGACCCAGTGGAGTCAGGAAATTCCAAGAATTTCAAAGCCATTGCCTAGAAGCTTCTCCCACCTTCCAGATGGAGGGCATCAGATTAGAAACATAGGACCTTAGTCACCAACTCTTTAGTACAAGTCTGGACCTGTGGACTCCTCCAGGAAGAAGGACTGCTGTGCTGTTGAAAAGACTGCTACTCTGCTGGACTGCTGCCTTGCTGAATTGCTGCCCTACTGTCCTCTAGTCTGGAGAGGAGAACTGGACCTGCAACTTCATCTTGAACGCAGGGTTACCAGAGTGACTCAAAGGGCTAGTCTGCTGACCTCCTGATCTGAGCTTCAGGGACTTAAAAAGGCTCCACAACATCCTACACCAGCCCGTGGACCCAGCTGAATTGAGCTCATGACCCCCAAGTGGTCCCCCCCATATCTTGGATCCTTGGTGTGGCCTCAAAGAGCTGTTTTGAAATGTTTGGGCTCTTCGCAACCGCGGATGGGCTGCGGTTGCGAAGAGCCCAAACATTGCCATTGCCAAGTCCTCTCCGCCCGCACTGCCTTTCAATGTGAAGCTCCAGCAGTTGCCTCTTCACAATAAAGAATCGACCGCTCACTGAGACCATCAATGTGAAGCTCCAGCAAAGTCAAGCTCCTACGGCACCTGGCCAGCTCTTTTTGGTAAGCCGCCAGCCTTCTGTGGCACTCTCCCTGCTCTTCGTAGCCCCCTCCACTGCAAACGGGACTCTTGCTGCAGATTTTAGAAGGTAAACTTTCAGTGAAAATAATATGGTGACTGTAGCCGACCTGCACTCCATCATGGTCGGCCTCACCAGATATCCATAGTGCTCCAACTATGGATATCTGGTCAGGCCGACCATGATGGATTTGTGCTTTTTGGTGTTATTTTTACAAAAAACTTTAAAAATTCACAATTCTGGTTCTACTGCTTGCATTTTTGTCATGTTGGTGGAAAATAATATTACTAAATTGGCATGGGATATTTCTTGTGTTGTGTTTTCACCTTATTACAGTTTATATGCTGCATAAATACTTTACACATTGTCTTTAAGTTAAGCCTGACTGATTTTTGTGCCAAGCTACCCAGGGTTAAGCACAGATTAATTTGGTGACTTTTTGTGGTTCACCCTGCAAGGGATTGTGGCTATTGCTTAACCAGGGCTTACACTCCAGTCAACTATCAACCCAATATCTCACATTGGTGTTCAGTGGTGTGTATCAGCAATTGAATTTGTGCAGTACGATACAAGGATTTGTGCTACATACGAATCCCAGATAAATAATTTGACATCAGAGTGATCCCTTTTTAAATTCTTCCTTAGTTTTCCATTGGCTGTTTTCTCCTTTTTCTAAATTTAAGTACCCCTACCATCCTTTTTTTCCTCCCCATGGAGATGGGGGCTACCAAACTGGATCTCCAGGTAGCCCTCAGAGTTGGAGAAGGTACAGAGGTGGCAGTCCACCTCAGGAAAGGATGGTGGTGATGACAATGAGGAGGACATGGACTTAAATGAGGAGGAGCAGGACCCATGGATTAACCTTGCACTGCAAGGAGAGTCCAATTGCCCCCCAGAGAGAAACCAAGATCCCAAGATGGGGCTCGGAGCAGTGTTTCCTCCAGGGGCCTGTTAGATGTGGAGTTGGAAGGCAGGAAGGAGGAGAGGAAGCTCAAGCTGGAGACGGACAAGTTTAAACCGGAGAAGGAGAAGGCTGAGAGGGCGTTAACTAAAAAGAAACTAGTGTTGGGGCACATCAAAAACATGAGTAAGCTGGAGCTAAAGGCAAGGCAGTGCTTAATTTGAGCTGGTGGTTTCCGGTGCTCGGCACTGGCACTTAATTATCAACACTGGCACTTGTGGCAGTGTGCCACAAGGTGGCGCTGTCAGAGATGACCACAAGAACCGTTAATTATTAAGCCAGTATACATTAAAAATGACTATTACCTGCAGCCCAAGCAATTCTTAGTCTGAATTGTCACACTTGTACGAGTGTGATAGTTAGTAGTTGTGTTGTTACTATTACTGGTAGCGCAGACAGGGGCAATGTGTGGTGCAAGCTGCAGTGGGCTCCTGATGAGAGCCCTGGTACTTGTTTTTTTACTAATTAAGCACTGAGGCAAGGCAACCTACAGGACCCAACAACGATGGTGGCAGTATACCAACGGTTCCTGCTGGAGAGGTGAGAGTCCCCATACCACAGGAGTTGGTGCCTAACCTTATGGTGGGAGATGATGTAGACAAGTGGTGTGCTGCTTATGAAATTGCACTCCAAGTATACGAGGTCCCAGAGGAATACTGGGCGAAGCTTGTGGAAACACATGCCCACAGTGGGGAGGGATACACTTCTTACACTAGAGGCAGAGGAGCAGACAAGGTATGCCGCCATGAAAGCAATACTTGTTGCTAAGTTTGGACTCACCCCTGAGAAGTACCATCAGAGATTCGGGGACAGTCACAAGCTCGCAAACCAGTCCTGGGTGGACTTCTTATATTATGCCAGCAAGGCACTGAAAGGCTGGGCGAGGGGTAGCAAAGTGGATGATTTTACTGGACTGTACAACCTAATTTTGAGTGAGCACATGCTCAATATTTGTTTTACAGAGCTGCGCCAACATCTAGTGGAAAGCAGGCTTACTGACCCAGGAAACTTGCTGAGGAGGCAGACCTCTGGGTCAGCACCACAGTGTCTAAGATGGCATCTGGAGGGGACTCCCAAAAGGGTGGTCAGGGTTCCCAACTACAAAGCAGTTCACAGGGGAAATTGTCCCAAGCCCAATATGGCCATCAGAAGAAAGGCTTCATAGACAAGAATACTGGAAAGTTTGTCCCTAGGTGCTATCAGTGCTACCAATATGGGCATTTCAAGGGAGATGCCAAGTGCTCCAAAAGGGCACCACTCCACAGTGATGGGCAGTCACCGGGGATGGCCAGTGTAGCGCTTGGGGAGGAGATAGTCCCCTGTCAGTGTGGGGGAGACTAGTGAGGTTACTCTAGTGTTGTAAAAAGCCCCTCTCTGAAGGGTCACCCCAAACGTTTTGCCTTTCTTCTCATCTTTTTGCAAAATCTTTAGTTGGCCTTAGGACTCCAGGCACCTTACCACTGCTGACCAGTGCTAAAGTACATGTGCTTCTCCCCTAAACATGGTAACATTGGTGTATACACAATTGGCATATTTAGCTTACTTGTAAGTCCCTTGTAAAGTGGTATACCATATACTCGGGACCTGTAACCTAAAAGTTACTGGTGTCCTCAGAGCAGGTGATACTCAATACTATTCACCAGTTTGTGGTACCAGACAACTAGGAGAGCCATTACCCTGTGGATCTGGTTCCCTTTGAGTGGGGGAGGGGGTTTCAGATCTTCTGAAAGTTGCTGAGAGCCCTGTCTGTTAGGGAATGTGCTGGAGCACACTGCCTGGAAGGAAGTGGAGCTCAGGTCACACCTGGAAATGTTAGGATTGCCTGAGTGGATCTCTGCTACCACCAGGTCCATGGCTGCCCATGAGGGGAGTCAAGAAGGTCTGCAGCCTGGAAGAATCACCCAGACAGCTGCCAGGAAAGGGAAGGTCAAGGGGCATAGAAAATCATTGCCTGAATGTCCCACATACAGATGGACGGGGCGCCGGAGGAGGCTACCCCGGAGCTTACTAGGGAGGGCATTGCCTTCATTGGCGAACTGCCTGAACTTGTTGAATGGCAAGTAGTAGAGGGAGTCACCAGGGAGGAGTTTTGCAAGGCACAGAAGGAGTGACCAACTCTTGAGAACCTGAGGTCCAGGCAGCTGGTGGCACCTCTAGGAATCACCTCATATATTGGGAGAATGACCACCTGTATAGTGAGCCTAAGGCTCGTGAGGATGGGGCAGCTCGTGTGCTGCATAAATACTTGCCTTTGTGCCAAGCTACACATGGTTAAGCATAGGTTAAATTAGTGACTTTTTGTGGTTCAGCCTGCAAGGGACTGTGGCTGTTGCTTGACAAGGGCTCACAACCCAGTCATTTCTCACACACACGAACAGCATGAAGTACTGTCATGCATTGCAATGCCAAATTTTTACACGTACACGTAAAAGGGGTCAGTGTGCATAAGCATTAGTATCTAAGACTCACTAAGAGTGGCTGGTCCTTTGATTGCCTTCCCCATCCCAACTCAACACATTGGCATTGAGGGTGCCCTGCTACTCTGAGGCCCTGCATGCAGAGTCTGGGGACGGAAAGAACAAACTCACAGTGAGCAAAGAGAGAAGTTGAGAATGACAAATGTGCCCCTTAGGGGAGAACCGATAACACTGCACTATGAGTGGCCCACAATTTAAAGGAAAAGGGATGCAAAACACAGGAACAAGAATTCCCTTTCGTCTCAATAGCGCACATTCAAAGACTGACACACTATTGAGTGTTTCTATAGATATTTGCCCCAGCAAGGAGGAAGGCACACAAGCCCAAATACATACCCTGGCCCCAGTTGCACATGCACCACTACCCCCACAGGCAGGAGCAATAAACCCCATATCCATTCATATGGGTAACATTGCATGCAATATACTCCTCTTTAGCGAATTGGCAGCATCGTCGGCGATGGTCATCCCCAGGTTGACCACGTGTATGCGCAGATGAAATAACTATTTCACTGCCACTTGAGAGGCAAATCTAATGATAAAAAGATTGGTACTGCATCAGAATGCAGATGAAGAAATATGTAAACCTTTACAAAACTTACTGGACACACTAGGGATGAAAACAGCTATGAAACAGCAGTGCACACTGTACCTACAGCTCCAACCTGACTATGGATACTTTGCTTTACATCAAGCGAAACAAAAGGAAAGAGACTTGATCAACGGCTTCTGTGCATGTCCAAGAGAAGTGGCCAGCACCTGTGTTGATGTCATTGTCACCAAAAATACGTGCACAAATCATCGAAGGCTGACTCACATCAGGCCTTTGAAGGTGGATCCTCTGAAAGAGAGTAATGAAAT
Organism: Calotriton arnoldi; assembly: GCA_963921515.1. Lineage (NCBI taxonomy): Eukaryota > Metazoa > Chordata > Amphibia > Caudata > Salamandridae > Calotriton > Calotriton arnoldi. Next base: position 1,634,055 of record CAWUFW010001434.1, read on the forward strand.
TCTGATGATGGGCACAACTCACAAACTGGCAGAGGTCCAGGCCGCCACAACACAGACAGTCATGGCAAAGATGGAATTTGAAATGAGTGAAGAAAGCAATTGACCCATTAAAACAGTAGCGGCAGACACAATTCATGCCAGGCCACCATCCACAGGGACCCCAACCTGGGGTACTGGCAACATCAGGAATGCATGTGTGTGTTGCTACTTCAAGGAAGACATCCATGCCACATCTGGTTGCCCAGCGCAAGGTAAAACATGCTCTGTGTGTGGCAGCCTAAACCATTTTATGCAGAGGGGGCTTGGCATGGGAACCAAATGAAGAGGAACATTCCCTGCAAATGTGACTACCATAGACACAAAAATAGATGATACAGTGCCCCAGCCATACAAACCTGCTAAGCACCAAACACACAAGGTTACGCCCAGAAGACAAAATCACAGACTATGAGGACAACTTTCTTTTTTCCGCCATTGATCAAGAGTCAAGAACCAAACACAAACCACCAAGCTGTGTTATTTGCAGAGGAGGAATGAAGATTGTGGTAGTCATAGCCAGGGGAGCATAAGTCAATGGCATGGACAAGGTGCAGTTTGACCGCCTTCAATCTTAATTCACACTACAGAAGACCAAGACTTGCATTTTTGCGTATGGAATTCAGGGCCCCTTACCTGTCCTTGGCACATTTGTCACACTTGTGAGACATGGGAATCTAGCTTTAACAACAGAATCATCTATGATCTGAGACTGCACTGGCACTCTATCCGTTGCTCAACACAGCGACTCTGAACCTGATATCATTTGCATGCAAGGTCAACAAGATAGAAGGAGATATGCCCCTCGGTGACTTCCAAGATCTCTCTAAAGAATTGGGCTGCCTGAAAGCAAATCCAATGAAACTCCCCATTGATGACATTATCAGACCCATTTCTTTCAGACCCTTGAGAGTTCTGTTTCATCTGAGAAAAAAGATTAGCTTGAACTAGAGTGACTGGAATGCATGAAAGTGATCAACAAAGTATCAAGCCCACACCTTGGGTTTCACCTACAGTAGCAACTGTGAAGCAAGTCAAGCCCAAAATCATCAGAACCTGCATAGACACTAGAATGCTCAATGCAGCTATTTGAAAAGAAAAAACATGAAGCCAACACTTGATGACATACTGACAGACCTACATGAAACAAGGTAGTTCTCAAAGTTAGATCCTAATACAGGGTCCACTTGTTCATGCTAGATAGAGACAGTAGGTATATCACAGCTTTTTCAGTTCACAACAGGCTGAGAAGATACAAAAGTCTGAGCTCCAGGATCCTCTGACGTTGAAGTCTTTCAAAATACAATACTTGGCAATGTAAGTGGGTTTAATAAATTTCAGTGATGATATCTTGATTTATGGGCACACATAGGCAGAACATAATGCAGGACATCTTGACACATTCCAACCCCTCAGGGAAGCCGGCCTCATATTGCACAGAATAAAATGTGAGGTTCTAAAGAACAGCACCAAATTCTATGGATACAGCTTTTTGGAACAAGGACTCAGCACTGACCTGAAGAAAGTTGACAATATCAAAATGGCACCGGTACACCTACACCAAACTGCCTCTGAAGTCACGAGATTCTTGGGGATGATCAATTAGTATGGCAGGTTTAATCTGTTTCTGAGAAACAAATGATACTTAAAGAGAGTTTCAGTTACTATCTCCGACGTACAATGACCCTCACCCACCCACCAAGGTGGCATGGTTTAACATCAGGTCATGCTCTATGTTGGGTGAGGTGTGCAATACTCAAAGGTTCAATGATTGAACTATTTATGGAGATCTTTTTGTTATCAAATCAAAGAACATCAAAGTTGAGATGCCTTTAGACCTTTTGTTTTTTGATAGGGCTATTGTAAGTGGTTAAAATTACCTGCAGGTAGGACTTGAAGAGAGTTTTTAAGTCCCACTAAGCATAGTAAGGTTACAAATAGAAAAAGAACTTGCATGAATTTATAATCCCAATTTAGAAATTGGCCAATATGTTTCTTCATCTTTCCTGTCCTGATGTGTCATTGGCATTCGTCAGGACCTATGCTACTGGTATACCTTAATTTAAATGAATGACCCTCTTGGGCAGTGTAACAAGTGCATATAGTAGGGCTAACGATCTATGGACTGACTCATCCATGACACATCAATGACACATCTATATAAGTAAGAGCACTGTTGCACTGAACCTGATGCTTAGGATTCTCTTTTGTACCTATAAAATACAAATTACCTGTGATCATATTTAAAATGTCCCAAGCATAAACTTCAGCAAGAGAACTTTTGAATTTGCAATGAAGCCATGCCATCACCCATAAAAAAACAGCAAACCCATAATTTAATACACTTGCGAAGATCGTTCAAAGGTTTTTGTGAACAGACCAATACACATTTTTGATCAAGTGCATTTTTCAGTGAGCATGGAGGGTCAACTCAGGGTATCACACAGGAAGAAGTCTGTTTCCCACAGCCAGATGATTATGTATAATCTTCTAGAAAACTCAAGACCCTTCCAGCAGATGAGAAACTTTATGTCATACTGAGAGCTGCTATATTTTTTTTCTGTTCTGTCATATTTGTGTTATTATATGGTTGGTAAGGAATGTAGTGTGCCACCCGGCATGTCATCATGTGTTGTCATTCATCACAATGACAAGTTGGTGCATGTCAGGTAATAATTAAAAGGGGTCGACATGTGTGTGTTAGTACCCAAGACCGACTAAGAGTGCTCTAGTCCTGTGTTTGCCTTACCCGTCCTACACCACAGGGGGTAGCACCAGGACGGGTACATCCCACAGAGGATTTACAAGCAGGGCTGAAAACAAGTCTGAAGAAAAGAAATAGAACGGCCAGAAACAGGGATTCCCTCTGGCCACATATTCAGATTGCAAACTTTAACCAGGATAACTTTCTGCATGAACAGCAACATCAGCTGTTGTGTAGCAGGTTAAGAGTCACCTGCCTCAAAGGGTGGCTGAGAAGCACCCTGACATCTTCCCTGCCATCTGCCTCTCCACCAGGGGACACAGCCCTGATTATCCAGAAAATGTTTATCCACGAGCCAGAGCTGGGGCCGACCCTAGGAACTGCCCTCATGCATTGCCAAGGTACCAAAGCCCAGGCCACACCTCGACGGCCACAGTCAGAGAGGATCTGGAATTCCCAGGACAAGACAATGATGGGGAAACTGAATGCTCTGATGAGAATCCGGAAGTTGCCTAGTGCTTGGCAACAGAAACATTGCCTCGCAAGAAACAGACAAAGAAGGGTCTGTCAGCCAAGGAGGTCTCCTTTTTGAGTCAGCAATTTAAAGACATTGTGTCACAGCTAACAGGTTTTAGGGTCTAATTTTGACTGCCCCAGTAAAACTGACACATTATTAATGCAACCGAAATTACGAATACCCCATGGTTCTGCTTTAACTGTGTCCTACTGGTTTTGAGGGTCAGAATGGAGCATAATGCAGTAATCCGCATTTTTCCCATTTGGAGCAAAGAAACTTGGCTTATTGCATTCCCCCGCCACCCCCCGCCCCTCCCCAGACAAATAATTTTGCCAGAGGTTTCCCCCTGAACTTTACTTGGGGAAAACATAAGTAACTGTCATAATTAAACACAAGTTATAATCCCAATTCAGGCATAAATTGACACACCTCACAAAAGTATCGCTTTTCTTTGCTTCTAGCCAAGATCTCGGCCCTATTTTAGGAACTCTCAACCCTTTGGTAAGCACAGACTCAGTCAGTATACCAATTCTAAGAAGCAGGGCCCATGTACCGCAGGCCATGCATCACCATTACATTTGAATGAGATTGAAACTTTCCAGGCAACCAACAGTCCTGTGAAACTGGGGATGAATAGCAGATTCCAAACCTCTTTTCACCACAAATAGAAACAAGCAGGAAGAAAGCACTCAGAATATTTTAGATTACTTTATTTTAAAATCAAACTATATGGTCTAGTGCATAAAACATGGACAGTTGTAATTATAAAAGTAAACCGAATATTGGTATCGGTAGATAAAAAAAGATGCAACATTTTTCAGGGTTTCATTATGGGTTAGTGACAATCTGCTAACCCCTCCCTCTTTGTATTTAGTTTGATTATCTCTAGGACTTAACAACTCCTGTCAGAGTGTTAAGGCATTTCCCATCATTCCTTAAAAGAATAAACTGCAGCATTGTTCTGATTGGCAGGGAGATCAGCTGTCAGCCAAGAGATGAAGAGACAGCTGGCTGGCTTAGCTGACCCTCCCTTGCCCCACAGTCATCGCTGCAGATTTCTGAGCTCCTAGTAGCAAGAAATGACAACTGCAGTTAATTAATTATCATGCCCTTATTTGCCTTTTCTTTGGATTGTTTTGATAATCAACTATAAACATAAGGGGCATTTGATGACAATAACAATTAAATCAGATGTTCTTTCTCCTAGTTCTAGTTTCCTGGCAAGGGCAAGGCCTTGTTGAATAATTGAAAAACATCTCTGCTAATGCACAAGGTGAACTACTGTTGAAAAACAATTCTGAACTTAATAGCTTGTTTACTGTAAAATGCATTCATTAAAAACGTGTACACATATAAATGACCACATATATATGAACATATGCCGATGTAATGGAAGTAATGGCTATAAACCAGAGAAAACACAAGGGGGGATATTCTCAAGAACGTGCGATAAACATTGCCAAAATAGGTTAACGCAAGTTTACATATCGCCGTCTATCGCGGGAAAATATCCCTGTGTTATCGTGGCATTCACAACACGCCGGTAACATGCGATAGTACCCTGATAACGGGCAAATGTCTGCGATAACACTACCGGGATGGCGATGAAAATCCAAACCTGAACGCGAAAAAAGTTGCAATGGGCCCAACCGCGATAAGACAATCAGCGAAAAGCAGCGCCAGGCCTGCAAATCACACACGTCAGGCGGGAAAAACCACTACAAAAGCAGAAAAAAAATAAACAAACAAAAAACGAACTACAGCGAAGCACAATGGAGGCAGCCGGAGCAGGTACAGAGGACGGCCAGAACCCCACAAGCCCCACGGAGGACCAGCCTGGGACCTCGGGCACAGGGAAGGGCAAGGACAAGAAGAAGAGGAAGATGCGGTTCAGTCCGCAGAAAAACAGGATCCTGATCACGGAGGTGGTAGAACACCATCAACAACTGTTCGTCACCTCCACTGTGTCATTGGCAACAAAAAATGCAATATGGCAGTCCATCCTGGACAAGGTGAATGCAGTCGGAGTGCTGAGGAGGACAATGGAAGAGCTCAAGAGGCGCTGGAATGATGTGAATCGCAAAACCAAGCTGAAACTCGGTAACAACCAGAAGGCAGCAATGCAGACTGGAGGTGGGAGTCCAGCGCCACAGGAGGAGCTGGATGAGATGGAGGAAATGGTGTCCACAGTCATCAGTGGGGAGACGGTGGACGGAGTTGGGGCACCGGACACCGCTCAACATGACCTGACACAACAGCAACTGGGTGAGTAACCACCAGGGACTGGGGGGACGGGGGGAGATGGGCACAATGGCACACATGCATAATCAAGTATAGCACAGTGCACACCCACAATGACTCTGGATCATGTCCCTGATGTCTTTGGCATACCGCAGCACACATAGAAACAGCAAGTAGGCCCCCGTCGACAATGTGCACAGAGGTGGCTCTCCCCACACATCACTAATATCACAACAAACCCATGCACATGTGCTGAACCCAGCAAAGCGGCGTGTCTGTGAGCCACACTGACAATGCAAGTGACACTGCATGACGAATAGCATGGCTGCAGCCAATATATCATGAAATGTTGCACGCCACGATACTGAGGTGTGGACCACATCCGTAAAGGAGCAGGTCACACTCTGACAAATCCACGTGCACAAACAACCCCTGACCTCAACAACACAACTGCGGACAAACCTTGCCCCAGAGTCCCAAGTCCCACCAAGAGCCCAATTTCCCTAAGAATGCAACATCTCAGCACTGTAGAAGCACAGAAGTCAAAGGCACACCTCCTGAAAGGGATAAGGGCCAGCCAAATCAGAGCTGCAGGGGCGACTCTCCCAAAATGCAGCACACACACATAATATTCAGAGCACATCAACATTGACAACAATGTGGTATAAACTGCAACACGTTCACAACAGAACAGAGGACACAACTGGTGCCGCTTGTGTGTAGAAACTGGTCAATCACATTTGGCATAGCAGGGAAACGTGAGATGATAATGCACAAGTACAAACACACATCCGTGATGTCGTCGAAATGTCCACTGTCACGCATCAAATAGGCAGCTCCTCCCAAACAGTCACAATGTACATTCTCATGCAGTTTGTATGTAAACCTGTACAATGCATCAACATACATGTGAACGAAATGTTAAACTGCATCTCCCCTTCACATTGCAGAGGGAGAACCAACACCTCCTGCAGAGCAGACCCAACAGCTCTTCACTGATGACGAAGAGGACCTCCACACCTTCGACACCAACGCTCTCCAAGAGTTCATGGACAGCTATGGCACCCCACCTCCAGGCTGCATCGAGGAGACCCCACTCACTGCACAGACCACACAGCAGGAAGCACCTACCACCCCGGCTGTCTCCCAGGACCCCCACGGACAACACATGGCCTTCCAACACCATGTGTTAGAGGGCCAGGAGAAGATGGCTGATCAGGTGCGGGTGGGGTTCGACCTCATGGCAGCCAAACTTGATGCCATACATGGGTGTCTGATTCCCATCAGGGACCACTTACAGTCCCTAACGGATACCCACAGTCCGCTCCATGCTCTCCAACGATCCATGGCTGACATCGCTGGAGTCATGATACTGAGACAAGGACAACTGTCCAGTCAGAGTGGCTCCAGCGATGTCAGCCGGGAGTTGGGAAAGATGGAGCGGATGACGGCGGAAAGAATGGCTGCCACGGCTGCATACCAGCGAGATGTGGCTGGGACCTTCCATGCCCTGCAGCACATCGTCATGTCATTGCTGCCTCAAGGCCTTGCGCAGATGAATGCTGCTGCTGCTTCTACATCCACATCTCCGCCTCCTGATGTGTCAGTGCCTCACAGTGCGTCAGGCAATCCACCTCCGGCCCCTGATGTGTCAGTGGCACACAGTGCGCCAGGCAATCCACCTCCGGCCCCCGATGTGTCAGTGGCACACAGTGCGGCCGACATTCCACCACCACCCACGTGTGTGGCACATGTGACATCAGAGGATGAAGATGCAGGTGAATCAACCTTACTGGTAAGGAGGAGGCAGTAGCATTCATCTCCGCCATATGGCCTGTTTCTGCTTGGTTCTGCCCTTTGCATCATCACCTTCCACTGTCCCCCGATACACTCTACGACACTCACCTTGGACCTCAACATGGACTGCCATTTTCTGTTTGGTTACCAATGACACAGCGATCAGACTGCGGACTGAACTCTTCCTTTTCCGATTTACTTGTCATTCCCTGAAGGACTATGGCTGGCCCTCCACGGGCCAATATTGTGAAGTGGGCTTTGCATGGCCCTGTACTGCTCCAGCTGCAACACTCCACTGGATGTGAATTAAACATTCAGAATCGCACACGTTTCATGTCTTTGATCATTCAAGTATGAGAGTATGGATGAATGTAGGGTCAGTGATTCCCCCTTACGTCCATATTGCTCATGTCGTGGGACTTGAGTCACAGGGTGCAACATTGCCGATTGCGGTCCGGGTGGCGTAGACACTACAACAGAGACACAAGCATCAGTCACTTCCATGTCCAGCCCAGAACTGAAGCATGCCCAGAGCCCCAGGCTCATTGTTCCCACCCCTACGCTGGCCTGCCATACCCCAGGCCAGTCCACTCCGCTTACGCTCAGGAGGACGACGACAAAGCTACATGTCCCAGGTCTTCCCTGTAGTGATTAGCTGATCACTGGTCTAGTCATCAGCATGCCACAGCCACTCCCTGAGGGCTGGTTCACACCCACACCACACCCATCCAGCACAGGGGTCACAGGACATGTGACCCTGCCAATAAAAGGGGCCTAGCACGTCACATACCCCACTGCCGGAGATGACATGATGGCGTCCACACCACACAACCCAATCATGAAGGGTCCATGACTTGTGGCGCACTGAGTTTGTGGCACCCGCTGCACTGCGGCCCGCACCGGCCTATCGCCACGGGACGATGACTTGCGGTGCACTGAGTTGGTGGCACCCGCTGCACTGCGGCTGGCAGGGGCCTACCACCACGTGACGATGACTTGCGTTGCACAGGGTCAGTGGCACCCGCTGCACTGCGACTGGCAGGGGCCTACCGCCACGTGACGATGACTTACGTTGCACAGGGTTAGTGGCACCTGAAGAGCTGAGCAGGTGTGCAGCCTGCGATGATGCGTTGGCCTAGATACTGCGTCCAGCGAATCAAGACTCAAATTGAACAGTGTGCCCTGTGGCACTGCAGTGTACGCGTAGGCAGCAGTCAGCACACACATGACTCCGTGGTGCGGTGCCGCAGGGTGCGCTGGGGGCCTGTGGCGCGGAATCCAGCGATCGGCTGAGGAGGATGCACCGGCACGTAGTGGGCCCTCTTGGGGACACGCCAGTGGTGGCAGGTGAGCATTGAGGCCTGGGTGCGCAGGGGCGGCCAGTCATCGCTGGGCGGAGGATCGGTCTGGGAACCTGGGCTGGGGTGCATCAGGCGCACAGGATCGCGCAGGCACCACCGGTCACGGCGGCAGACTCGTGGCTGGGTGGGGGGCGCCGCCCTTGCTGACACGGCCCTGCATGCGATGTTCGTGATGTGCGCGGGTTGGTTTGTGATGTAGCCACCTCGTCTCCAGTGTGAATGTGCCCATTGGAGGTGGTCGGCCACGTGTGTGTAGGCCTATGGGCAGGTTGTGGCGGAGACTGAGACACACGCAGTAGTCACTTTGGTGGTGGATTGGTGACGTGTGCATTCCCACAGTTGTGGGTTGGGGGATTGTGGAGTTGAGGTGTGTGGTGTGTTCAGTTGGTACTTGCCGATGGGCAGTGCATTTCCATGGGGGCCATCCTCAAAGCGCTGGTTGGTGGCGGACTTGCGGACATGTGGGGATCATGCACACTGCCTGGGGTATTTGCGACGACATTGGTGGACAGGCCACGGTGGTCCACTTTTGTATGCACAGTGATGGCATGCGTGTGGTTGCTGTTGCGGTGATTGTGTGCAGTGTCGGCAGGGGGCACAAGTCATACATGTGTGCTGAGAATTGCCCCCAACACGTGCGTGACGCTAGCTATGGCCTAGTTCCCTTGCGTGGTCTCAAGATGTTCCTGCGTAGTGTGGGGGGTGTGAGGGGCAGGGGTATCGAGCTGACACACACCGTGATGCTTTCAGGTGTGTTGAGTCCTGCATGATGTGACCGTAGCAGCAGTTTGTGTGGTCGTTACCTTCCTCTTCATTCCTACGACGGTTACGGCCACACGTAGTTCTGTTACGGTCTTCTCATGCATGGTTTATCTGGCCTGTGAGCATTCCGGTTTGTCCAGGTGCAGTACACTGTACCAGACTAGGCATGTGACTATACGGAAGTTTGACCATTGTCACCATTTCTCCCACAGGTTTCTGAAGACACGTTGCCCTGTTGGAGTTGCCCGTTGGGAATGGAATGCGTTGGCTGAGCTTTTCGTTTTGTTGATTTATGTATTTGTAATAAATTCTGTTTTTCCACTACCGTTGACTACTGGACTTCATGACCTTGGGGGGAGGGTCCGGGGGGAGGAGGTCCTGGGGGTGGTGGCCGTGGGTGTTGTGGCCCTCTTGGATCTCCGAGCTGCATGATCAGTGTCTCCATGGCATCTATTGGTCTTCCGATGTGGCTCTGGGCTGGGCTCCCTTTCTACTGCAGTTGGTCGTCCTGCTTAACACCAGTAAAAGGCAGGTGTTAAATCCCTGCTGCTAACGCGCCTTATCGCCTGTTCTTGGTTTGCAACGCAGATCTGACTGGTCGTTGTGAATATCGCGAAGTGGTGTTTTCGTGCGTTTTTGCACAGGAACGCCTACTCTGCATATCATTAGTGTTAGTTGTCGCACTCATCCGTGGCAATGTTTTTTGCTGCAGCTATCGCTGGGAAACTGGCGATATCGGCAGTTTGCACCAGCTTGAGAATAGGGCGATAAATCTATCGCCACTTTGGCAGCGCTAAAGTGCCGATAAATCGGCGATGAGTCCTTGAGAATATGCCCCTAGGTTTACATCGAAAGATCGGTGAAGAGGAAGAAGGTTGAGGGGGCAGAAAGTTGCCTACAGAGTTCAACCAACTAGTTCTGCAGATTTTCTGTTCTTTTCAGCATTTCTGCTCTTTTCAGTTCAGGTTGCGTTTTCTCTTTTTAAAGCTACTTTCCGCCAGACTGTGCAGCAAGCATTGATTTTTTGTCCGGTGACACTATTAGATGTGTCCTTATCTGCTGCTTCTGTGGAGATTAATGCAGTGCCAGTTATCATTGCCCTAATCCTCAATGGCATAGTTAAATGTGCTTGCGCTAGGCGTTTCGCTTAACCTCAATGCCCCTGTTACAACTTTCAGAAGGTCTTGTTCAATTAGGAGAGCTTTTTGGTTAGCAGGAAAAAAACACTATGTTTTGTTTCCTAAAATAAAACAAATGTATACTTTATATTCTGAGGCCAGGATGGAAAGTTTTGTGCACTATGATATCACAAATGTGGCTGCATGTTTTGCTAATGTTCCTGTTTTCTTCTGTTGGGAGGGAATGTCCCCTTCATGGGTAATGAGTGTGCACCCTTGCTATAAGTATCCTTTTTGCAGTAATCATCACTGGATTTTGATTTTTTTCCACAGCGTGCATGAAAATCATTCATGTTCACTATGGACATCACAGATTAAGTGACTTGAAACTAGGGCCAAATTTATCAGCACTTTCCACTGGTGCAAAGTCACCAAAAGTGACGCAGACCAGTGAAAAGTGTTTATTTGACATTTACTTTCCAGTGAAAACTGGTTTAACACCGGAAAGTTGCCCAAAAGTAATGCTATCTACTACTCTGTGTCATGGGAACAAGCCATGGGTGGTATGTGGGCACTCCATGCAACCACTATGCAAAGCCCTATCTACTAACTACTAACATTTGCAGAAAGAGCGTTGCTCTAAATAAATTACAGTTCCTCGTGGCAGGGGCAAAAAAGGAGATGTGTTATAAGGTGCATATAGTTGAAAAAAATATACAAATGAGCTATATGATTTTATTTCACAGTCCTGTGTAGCTTATTTATCTGTTGTATTTATTCCCACCCTGTGCCTCCTTCTGTTATTTGTGTCTCGTAGAGTCTTTGTTTTCACATGTGCACTCATGCCACTTCTCATGATGTTTCTGTCCAGTGCTGTGTTTAGTTTTGTAACAGGATAGGAGTCCAAACACATCTATGTTAGTTCCATGCTTATCAAACAGTTGAGAGGAGAGGTTTCCTGAGCAGGTTTGCTGTCAGTGGCTTTCCAAGCAACACATCACTACTTGCTTAGGAGCACGCTACATTCAGAAGTTTTTATTTCTATAAATAGTTTTCCCTTTTGTAAAATAGTCTAACTTTGGAAAAGCTGAAAATTAAGTCCAAGCATGGTATTTTGTACATGAATAGTACCGTTCCAATACAAAACCTATGTTAGACTCATGGAGACATTTTTACACTATGGCCCAAAGGTGTGTGCATGGCTCAAGGCAGTCTGGCTGTGCACCAGCACTTGGCAATAGAGCAGCAATGTCATATCAATGTAGATATGGCGCTGTCCTTCTCTCTCCCTCTCACACAATGCAGCTCAACAGCTGAGGTTGCATAAAACATTAGTAAATCTGGCCCTCAGAGCTGGGCTCTGTAGTTGACAGGGAAACGGGTGCCGCGCTCTAGATGAGTTAAGGAATGCTCCATGGATTTGCAGACAGTGTGGTTTACTAATTCACAGTCCAGTGTTTCATGTATCTTGGCCTTACTTCTGGCATGACTCTCTGGAGCAGGATATCGAAGCGTGAGTTCGTTCTTTAACTAACTCAGACCCTCATGTTTGTTGCATTGTCTTTGGGAGCCTCTGACATGCCCTCCTGCCTCTGTTTCTGTGTTTTGCAGTATATTACTTACCTCCCATCTTTCTTCTGACATAATTTCTGAAACTTCTTCTGATTCATGGACTTGGCACAATATGGTTCCTTTCCCAGTGCTATATTCTCCAGGAACATGGAGTGGCATATTTGTTTTCCATGATGCACCATGGCTTCCAAACCAAGCTACAACATTCTTTTCTCCAATACATCATGACAAAGAAACGTTTGTATATTACTTGGTGCTTCTTCTCTATCACTTCCTTTTTCCCCTGTGCTAGAATCATCAGTAACATGTGTGATAAAAGATTCAGCTTTTTTTTTTTAGCAGTGGGTTCTTAGCCCTATTTTACTGATTTTTGTCCCTGATTTTTTTCTTCTTAAATTACTTCCTAGATTTTGGGACCCTACTTGTGCTCCTGAATTCTGCTTCTTTCAGATCCAGTCCTCTCCCGCTCTGGTCCAAGGTTTGCGAGTGCCAGGTTCCCCTGCATTTCACTACCTTGAATATTCCTGTATGCCAGGGGTTTTTGTGCCACTTGGCTAGTAACTGTAGTTAGTGACCCTTCGAAGAGGTGCTTGTTGCTCCCATGTGATATTTGGAAGTGTTAAGCAACACCGTGTTAGAGGAAGAAGTCACCTTTACTTCTCTTTACTCTTTACTTTACTTCTGCAAGAAGAAGCTACCACCGTTGAGTCCAGCTATTGGCAGGAACTCCTTAGAAGAGTGACCACTGTCGTCTTCCCTGGTTGGGTAAGGCAGACATTGGTGGCAGTGTGGTGGATTATAAGTGAAGGGCAGGCCTTTTACCTGTTACCTTCAATGGGAGATTGTTTCTGGCTTCTCCCATTTAAAATGATCGGTCATTGATTTCCACTGAGGTACATGGATGCAATACATGGAAGCAAGTGTATGTGTGTGTTGTACAAGTGTGGTAAGATGTACATGGAGAATGATTGTGTATGTGATGTATTGAGAATGGAGGTCATCTTGGAAAGCCTGGCTGCAAGTGGCTATAAAAACAAAGGTTAGACCTGAGCCTGAGATGTGAATTGAAGAGAGCCTCAAAAACATTCCCAAGGCACTTTTGGAGTAGGTTAAATACAAGTGAAAGATGGGAGAGATCAAATGATGTTTTGGTGCGCAAAATAACCACAAGCCTCGTTACTGCTTCCCCTCCACCTGCTAAGTGTTTTGCAGACATGTGGGGTAGTAGCTCGTTAGGGAAATCTTCTCTTCTTTTGAGCCTTTGTTCTTCATTTTCCAGTCAGAATGCGCCCTACTTCACCCTTCTTCCTGCCAGATATCACATCAAACATTTGATGGGTGATCAGTTCCTGGTAAGTGATGTTAACCCCCTGAGATTCGAGAGTCTCCAGACCTACAGCAGAACCTTACAGTACACATTGTAGTCTGCTAGCCAGGTACACATATTAGGTAGGATCCCTAGATCAGTATTCCTCATTGATCAGTAAAGAAATACTTCTGTCCAGGCTGGGGATACCCATCTGAGATCCAGGGCTGGTGTCTTCAGCAGCCAACTCTATTCTCATCTCAATAACAGACCTGAAATCCTGCTTCAATCCCACCATAAGTACTGCTTGGGAGGAGGCTTGGAGGAAGGGGTTACAACTACGGAGTAAAGGGTACTGGATGGATGCCTACAGAGAGGAGCTCCTAGTAAAATTACCCAGAGGCCCAGCTATCCGGAGAAATAAGAAGTTGTGCAGGAGGAGTGAACAATATCTGGGAGGCACTGAAAGCTATGTCAGGGACAGAGCCGCCTGCATGGAGCTGTGGTGAGCGGACTGCTTTCCCGTCCGCCAAGTGCACTGCTAGTCTATCTCACATGGGTTTATGACCTACCTCAGAATTTCCTGTCCTGAAATGAGAAGCCTCACTGTGAATGGCAGGAGAAGAATTGATTTTCCTCCTCATCTTACCACTGTCGAAAACCCCTGCAGAGCGGGAAAATTAAATCAACTGTAGGATTCACTGAACCAACTGTCCTCACCTTCCTGCCATCATCTTTGTACCTGAGTGTATGGACCACTGAAGCCTGGGTATCTTGGTATACAGGCACCAAGCACGATATCTAGTCCCCAGTGGGAGTCACATAGACTCCCTGACCTTATCCCGACTTTGGATAGCTGATGTTGGGATGGGGTTGTTGAGCCTTTTTGGGTGGGTGAGTTTATTAGGCCCCCTATAATTGCTACGGAAGCTACATTAAAATGACTCAAACATCCAGAGCCATGCGTAGGAGGAGCACAGTGCTTGGCATAGTACCATCATCTGTGGGTCATGCAGAATCAGATGAAAGTTTGTAAGCACACTTGAGTAACCCCTATAGAAGGAGGAAACTTGTGAAAATTGCATAACTGATTAATAGCATGACACGAAAGGCACTTACCCAAGGTGACTTTAAAGGATAGCACAGTGTGTGGGAGACCCAGTACAAAGAAAAGCATTGCCAATGGGCGATGAGTCCCAGGCTGCACAAAGACATCTTAATGGTTGAGCACAAAGTGACTGTGGGAGGTGGGAACCCTTTACTCAGAGGCAGAAGGGCTCCCCCAACCTATTGGGACTTACTGCTATCACCAGCCACAGCCTTTGGACTTCTTCCAGTAACTTTTATAGAAACCTCAATCTTGTTCATTGTATGTGTATTATGTTGTTGTGACTCCTTTATATACTAGTTAGATATTGAATTATTGCATGATATTTGTGTGATCTGGGTTCTGATTCTCTTAACCCACAATAGCTCCCCGAGAAAGCATTGGGCTGAGCTGTTTCACTACTGTGAGAATCAAGTGCTAAAAAAGATTACTTCATCATTGGTCATTGATGTATTTTGAGGGCAGGACCTATGTCAATGGTGGCAAATGACAGCAGCTGAGAAAGTTTAAGTCAAGTAGTCCCTGCCTGCCCTGCTGCCTCTCAAAAAGCTGAACTGTTAAGGTCGGAGCTGTGTCTTGTGCTGTGGATCAATCACTCCCTCACTGATCTGCAAGAATCATCGCAAAGAATCATGGGCTGATCGAGACAGATGAGTAGTGGAAAAGGGAATGGGAGAAACAGACATAGGAGCCATGTATTGTGCTGCTTTTCCCATACCATATGTGTTGGTATGCATGCACATTCTGCTCACACACTATGGGCCTCATTTATAAGGTTTTGACAAAGGGCAGCGCCGCAGCGAATCTTGCTGCGCTGCCCTACGTCAAAACAAAAGGGCAGGAATGCACCATATCTATGAGATACAGTGCATTCCTGTCCTTTTCCCCTGCGCTGGCGCACAATGAGATGCCAAGCGCTAACGCAGGCTTCCTTGCACCATGGTGCAAGGGTGCCTGCGTTGCGGGGCTGATTGATTTTGTGCAGGAAGGGGTACTTTCCTGCACAAAATCAATCAATTCAGGCGATTTCCTCTTTCTATGTGTGCTGCATTCTGCAGCACACATAGAAAGAGGAAAACACGAGAAGAAATGAAAACATTTCTCCTCGCTGCACCTCCCTAATGACACCATGGCGTGGCGTTAGTTTCTGATCCATTCCTAGATTTACGATTTCTAATAAATCTGGGAATGCTTCAGATTCCATGGGTGTTGCGTGGGAACACCCACAGCAACACCCATGGAACGCCCCTTTCATGCAGTGTTCTGCGTCAGTGGTGGCTGGTGACATTTGAAAGTGGTGAGGCGTAAAATTATTGCTGTATTTCACTGCGGCGAGCGAGCATAGCGAGCGAGCCCGAACTACTACGGGTGGTTCGGGGCGTTCTTCCCCGTGAAAATTTTGAAAAAGAGTGGATAAATGGTGCATTTTCAAGCAAATTTGAGGAAGCAGGAAGGTTAATAAAGCAATACGATTGAATTATTTATCATTTAAGAAATTGCTAATTTTTATGAGCTATAGAGGACAATCTTTGCGTGTGCTGATGTTATAATTTGCCCATATTAACTTTTGAACACACTGATACACTTGTAATGGTTTCAACTATACAATAAATACATTCATTGACTGTGCAGTGCTGTACATCAATATGACACTATTTCCTTAAATTAATTTTCTGTTTTCATGCAAAAAACGCCATTAAAATAAAAAAGTGCAACAGTGACTTCACTACAACATTCTGAATGAGCGAGCCAAGGGGAGTTGTGTGAGGGAGTGAAACCAAGAGGAGCTGTGTGAGGGAGAGTTTGTGCTATATAAAACTGCAAAAGAAGGAAAGAAGAAAGGGCCATAAACACTGCGTCCTCTCTCTCTCTCAGACATGAGCACCTGGGCACAGCAGTTACAGGCTTTGGTGCATGCTTCAGGCTGGGGCACCAACACAAGTGTGAGTATTCAAAAACAAAGGAACTTGATCAATACCCCTGAAACAGCATGTCCATAGCGCTTAAAGCCACAGGCAAGCCATGGAAAGCAAATAAGCCGAGGCACATTGCTCCACCTGAACATCAAAAAATTGACGTTCCGGAGACACAAAAGTACTCATAAATGGGGCCTTATGTGCTGAGTGTTATGTATTAAGAGTAGGATCACTATGGTGGAAAAAGCAACAGCCAATACATCATTACTTAACTAAGTATCAGTCTACAATTTCACAATCAACCTCAAAATTCTCTATTTCGTTATGTCCCTGCTAAGGAAGTGTGTCTTGCTTTGTCTGTAAAGCAGTGCATACAGTATTAGTTATTTAATAGTGCTGCAAACATGATTCATGGTTAACACAGGTCTGATATAGCTATTACTGAATATTACTAAAACATAATTGAGAATCATTCCCCTGTACATGTCAACAATAACAGGAGAGTGTTCTGTAATATGGTTTGTCTTTATGCATGACTTCATGCATCGAGAAATAAACTGAGAGGTCTGGAGTTCTAAAAATATTAAATATCAAAAGAAGCATCCAAATTGCTTAGACAACTGGCAACCTGTCTCGAACTAAGTGAGTCTAGAATATCTGAACAGTTAGGCAAGTTTTATAGCACTGTAACATGAGGTAAAAATCTGCAGTTGGTGTATTAACCCCAAATCTAGTCTTCACATGCAAAAATATGAAATATTTGCAAAGCACGCAAACTGAAACCCTTACTAACGAACTAATCTTACTTGGCTCTTGACTTCTAGAAAAAAAAGTGCATGATGAAGCAGGGTTTTAGAGAAAATGAAATGCAAGAACTGGACCCACTTCCAAGAACTGGAGCCAGAGGCTGTCTGTAAGGCAGAAGAGAGTTCTAAATCTGGTCTGGTTTAAAATTGAACCACACCTGGCGTCTACATGACCAGGTCATGAAACCTATGCCCTGTGTCATCACCCAGTAAGAAAATCTACAAATAAAATGCTTGGAACCATTTACATTGCAGGACCAGGACGGGTGTTCCTGCTGTGGAGCCGCTGAGCCACCGCAGTGCCAACAGACGTTGGCTACGGGGCAGGTGTGACCTGGGGAGTGAATTAATGTCGACCCTCATCCAGGTCCGCAGCCGGCCCGTGATTCTGCCAAAGCAAAGCCATCTCACTGTTTCTTCAAAGTGAAGCCGGCTCGCTGGTTCTTCAAACGCTCTGGAAGCCATCTCTGTCTGCCTCGACCTTCTTGACTAGTTGTGACCCGATTTCCTGATTTTATTTTCTCTTTCACTCTGAGGACTGGAGAAAGAAGGTGCAAGATGCTGAAGACTCAAGGGAGAGAGGTGAGCGAGAGGAGCAGTCATTCGGTCTGGGTCCCACACTAGTGGGGTCTCGCCAGAGGGGAAAGCGTGTTGGTAGCGAGGCATCAGCGCTAGTTCTTGACGTAGCTTGCTGCCTCGTGCCCCCCTATTCGCACTCTCTCTCTTCAACTTTCTGCTGCTATTAGTTAGGCATAGGCGGACCAAACAACTCCACTACACTACGTGGAGTTCTGCAAGCTGCGGAGATGGTATGTTTGATGCAGCAGAAGCAGCTGGTTTATGATTATGATTGTTAGGGGTCTTTTTGAGTGGTAGCGCAAAGGAGGATCAACCCCTAAAAGGATCTGGTGTGCTTGATATTTCACTAAATATACGAAGCGTATCTGCATAATATCGGCACTTAAAAGCATTTGAATATCACAAGTGAAATGACTGAGAAAAAATGGAGATCTGGGCGCCTACTAATAGGGAGGTCATGTGTAAAAACAAAATCTAACCCCTTACGAAATAGAGACCCCTTAGTTACTGCATTAAAAGGCAAGTATCAAATTTTCTCTTCTTGGGAAATAGAGAGGATAACCCAGGAAGCCAATGTGGGTACTTCAGGGTCAACCAGGGCACCTCAACTCCAATGCTTGAATGGACTTAGCACTTGGGTGGTCACCTCAAAAGCAACACCCCAGGAGGAGAGTAAATTAATAACAATGCATTATGAGGAGCATCTTCAAAGAAAAGAACTTGGCTCACTAAGCTCGGATCCTGCTCCCACTCCTAAATTCTCCTCCTCTCCATGCCTGATCTCAGATATGCCAACAATAGCTCCTATCTTAGTGAGAGTGTCAGCATCTCCATCACAAGAGGGTCCTTCTCAAAGAGTAGCCTCAGATACCTTGGAGGAAGATTTTATGTTGTCAGATATTAGACCTTTGTAGAAAATATGGGTAACAAGATAAGGACTATAAATCACAGCGTCTGAACTTTCTCCCCGTTGACACTACCTACTGGTCTGCAACTTTTTAGCAGTACACCGTCAAATCATTCTCATTTATTATAACAATTATCAGAGACACCAGATCTGGAAGTAAAGGTCAATCATCTGTGTAACCCCCAAATCATGAGATAAATATCTCTGCTTCCCTAGTTTGTTTATAGAGACTTCGGGGCATATTATCAAGAACAGCGATAAAATTATCGCCGCTTTAGCGGCAGAAAACTGCCGCTAAAGCGGCGATAATGGGCTTGATAATATGCCCTGGAGAATTCCAATAGAAGCCCATGTTCACACCAGAACATGGACTTCTATTGGAATTCTCAAGGGCATACTATCAAGCCCATTATCGCCGCTTCAGCGGCAGTTTTCTGCCGCTAAAGCGGCGATAATTTTAACGCCGTTCTTGATAATATGCCCCTTCTTTCCTCCATCTTAACTCTGTTGGAAACATTTGTAGGGGGGTCCGGCTCTATTCTGGACACAGTGACAGCTATATTAAAGGAACTGATTGACGAAAAGAAAGATAGGGTATTTGGCGCCGTCCAAATGATTTTACTGGAGGTGATTCCACTGACAATTGCAAAGGATGACCATAAAAAGGTACGGGCTCAAATCGATTTAATTTCTTAAGCAGGAAAAACAAACTGCAAAGTCAGCATGAAAGAAACCCAGCAAGCAATTTAGAAAAAGAGGCCTAGACTTTCGATACCGCACACATCAAAATTTGGGATATAATCCAGGAAAGTGGTGCACAGATCAGGGGAAGACAGCCTCCTGGGTCCCCATAAATGGATAAAAATCCACACACTTATATACACAGGAGATCGGCACCCACTATATATTGTATTAAGCAAATATGGTCTGTTCTGATCCAACAAAGTAAAATAAGTTGCAACACTGATTTAAACACTATTCAATTGTCCAAGTTTGCTTCTGGTTTTCCCAAGTTCATTAAACTGGCTTCATACATGTCGTGTGTTGAAAATTCTTTGTTGATGGTATAAAAACATATTCACATCAACGTAGCCAACACGTTTCGTCTCTTTTCACGAGACTTCTTCACGGCTACAAAGAAATACAAATAACATATATAGCTATTGAAATTATATACACACGAGAAATTTTTAAAACACAGTGCCAATTGCTCAAACACTGTAGTACCCATCCATATGTGCTTCTATAAAACATTATGCAAGCACATCAAAATATCACCCAGAGATTTTTTACAAGTTTGATTTTTCTATTGCATTTGTACTCAATGGTTCCCTCATTGTGCGGGCACCATGCTACTAATATGCATTACACATTAAAAATCTCTATTAATTTCCAAGGATTCTTGTTGCCCTACTTAATATACCAAATTGTTATTACAATTAATAATCCTACTATAATATTTCAAATCCAATTGAAATGCCAATTCTTGATAGGATAGAGAGAATCAGGGAAGAAAACAGAACATAGCAATCACATTTGTACCCTTGACTACTAATCGTAAACGTTGTCTCAAACTGCGGCGAGCTGCGGTGTCTATTGCAGCTCTCATGGCATTTTTTCAGGCGTTTTTGAAGAGGGAAATGCCGGTATAGGCCGCGGGAGAAGAAAAGTGTACCGCGAGCTGCTTCAAGGCATTCTGAGGCTGCATTTAATCCTGTGGAGTCACGGAGGTCGACGAAGAGGCTCGGTGTCAGCGTCCTCGAGTGCGAGGTGAGGAGGAGGCAACCTGTGGTGGCGTGGCCTTCCCCCCCCAGTTCTAACTTTGTTAGGGGGCAAAACAACATGGTGTTAACAAAGGCCCAGGAAAGTGCAATAGTTGCAGCTTTCAGGACTTTAAAGAAGGGGGAAAAAAAAAAGAGGGAAAAAAAAGGACTTGATAGCTTCGAGACGCTATAGGGGCTGCCATTCACCCTGGTGGGACTATGAGTCCCAGGGTGCAACGAGGGTCACAGCACTGCCATTTCCACTACCGCCACCGCAGGTGAGGGGGAGGCGCTTCCATCGCGCTACAAAGCGCAGCCTCTCCTCCCGCGGCGCGGGACGCGCGCGGGCCGTGCCCAGGCGAAGCCCTGGCCAAGGGCGGGCCCGTCTTGCCCGTCATCGCCCGAAGGAGGCTGGGCTGGGCCATCCCCCTGATAACGAGACTCTGGTGCTGCCGAGCGTCTTACCTAATTCAACTTACAGAAGGTACTGTTTACACCATCACTGGGGCTCCTGTAACACCCACTAATATTGCAATTCCGGCAAACTTCAAATGAGGAACTTTGAGAACGTATAGCCACACTGACGTTGTCGTTTTCCGGACCCTGTGCTCACAGTCTCTGGTGCTATAGTATAGTGCTGTGTTACGTTGCAGTCTAAGTTGCCCTGCAGAAAATATATAGAGTCGATTGTCAGTCGCAGTTATGGGGAAACGGAAAGAGATTGAAGTCGGGCAGGGAGGTGTTAGAAAAAAGCGTTAAAAAAAACGGACCTTGACAACTGTAAAAGGTGTAGAGAGTGAAGGGGGGACTGGCGAGGAAATTCTAGACCGTATAGAGAATATTGTCACCGATTGTGAGGAAATATTGACATCACCCGTTCCAGCCCCTATTCCCTCGACAGCTGGAAATCCCCATATTAAATCCCTCCCTGCCATTACTGGATATGGTAACATCCCTAAATTATTCAAACTTGCCTCTAAGAAAACCAAATCGCCCGCTGTTGCAGCTGAGTGTAACATAGCATTATCTAGCACGCAGGTTCTGGCCGGTCCACCTTGTTTAACAGGAAACAGCGGACTAGAAGAGTTTCCACTGTGTAATCGTTTTGTTGCTCTTGCTGCGCCGGACGAGGATTCCCATATAGACATGCATAGTATCGCTTCCACCTACACTGCCCATTGCCCCAAGCACCGACATCGCGCAGGAAGTAGGGGCTGATAGTAGTGGTAGTACACCATTAACCCCTGACCTCCTGACTGAAATAGCACCACTAACAACTAGTATAGAGGCCCTAACCGCATTAGTCCATAAACTTTATCAAAGAATAGATGACAGCAATGGACTACATTTAATATCAGCAGCTTCACCAAGTGCTCTTCCCACCCAGGTTGGTCCCGTAGCGAGGCAGAAAGTTACAAATGAGAATCAAAATGGCCGAAACACACTGCTTATGGATTTAGATCTACACCGTTTCCAGAATAACAAGCAACCACTTGTGCCCCACTTGGGCAATACCGACCTGTTAAAGTGCAAGATAAGGGCAATGTGGCCGTGACACGGGACAAAGTAGAACCTGGCACACTACCAAGATTAGTTCCCAAGGCCCCTAGCAGGACACCTGCATTCAATAAAGCCTTTGAGGCATCTCAGGCATCTCAGGCATCCCAGGTATTCAACCACAAGCAAGACATTCCCTCACCAATTCCAGTTTTTCTGACTAATGTTCCTAAAGTCGACTTCAACTGCCTTAGATATGAGAGTGGGGATGTCCTAAAAAATAAAGCCATACATTGGCTGAGATATATTAGGGGGTGTAGATCCATAATAAGGGAGGACATCATCCATGCCAAGAGGTGCATCTTGGCTCATAGCCCAGTGGACGCAATTGAATTAATATTAACTTCAAATCAACTAGTGCACGATCTAATCACCCTGGAAGTAAGATCTCATTCCAATGCATCAACAAAGATTAGGCTGAGACTGACTGTCCCCCCCGGTCTAAACGCAAGTGCGAGTAAAGTACCCCTGGCCTCCCCAAGTTCAACACTCTCGCAGATTGATTGACTCATTCCTACACCTCCCAGTATAGCAATGAATATTCTTAGTATGGCTCATACGACCCCTAGAGTCTCTTCTCATCTACATCATGAGGGCTGCCCGGCTGAACAAGTGCGCAGGAGCTGTCTTTTAGTAGAGCCTGAACAACCTAACCTATCATTGGCAGCAAATATTCGCACTCAGGTTAGTGACCCAGCCAGAATATCTGACAGCCGAGATGTGCCCATGTTGCAAGCTTTACCCTCTTCCCAGGTCCGTGCAGAACTAGTCAATGGGGATATGTTGAACATCCTCTCATGGAACCTGGCAGGTATAAGTAGAAAGTGCAACTGCCCGTATTGGTTGGATCTGGTTTCTCGCCAGGAAATATGTTTATTCCAGGAAACCTGGTCCCAGATTCCTATACATATTCCTGGGTTTAAGTCCTTTTTCAAACCAGCAGTACCTGCCAAAGCGGGACGGGCGTCAGGGGGGCTACTTATTTTGGTAAATCACACCCTGAATTGCGAAATAAAAGAGCTGGTTATTAATAATCCAGATATTTTGGGGATTAGGCTTGCAAATGGGAATGGACGAACTGTTGATATGTACAACGTATATGCTAGGAGCACCAGAGGTGGTAGTTCGCCAACTCTTCTTGTCTTGGATAATCTATTGGGAGACAGGAATGTCAGCTACCTGTTGATAATTGGTGGCGATTTTAATGTTACTTTTGAACCCCTTGATTGGGTCGAGTCCTATGATGTGTCCGAAGAGGATAAAGTCTGGAGGGTACCTCCACTGGAATTACCTCCAATTAAAAAATGGTCACATGCAGCCCTCCAATTGAATGCAATATCCCTAGAATACAGGCTAAGGGCCACCAATGGTCGAACTAATTCCGACAGAGGTGGTGGAATGACCTTTATAGGAACAAATGGGTCAAGTCGGATTGACTACATACTAGTGGACCTGACCCTGTGGCCCCGGGTACAGGACATGTTTATACATCAGGCCTGTGACAGCGACCATAACTCCTTACACTTATCCATTAGTCACCTATGGGGGAGAAATCGGCAGGATTCCATTGCCCCACTATGTACAAGGGAGTTAAGTGCCACAAATGATAAGCGTCGGCTTAAATGGCCCACGGTTTTGGCAGATGAATCTAGAATGCATAAGATTAATGAAGCTCTAGTTGAACATTTAGAGACATTAGAATCAGCAAGTAGTGATCTCCACGCTATGAATACCTGTAGTGTCCTCCATAGAGTTTTTTTTTAGCAACTGGCCACCTTTTTTTATATCCCCTCTAAAAAGATTAGATCCTCGTGGGGAAATCGCCATGGAGTAAATCCTTGGTATAATAAAGTCTGTAGATCAGCGAGAGCGAGATTGACCACAGCAATTAAAAATAGGGACCGAGTAAGCATCCGTGATTGCAGAAGGGCCTACAGACAGGCACAGGGTAATGCCAAAAAACAATGAGATGAAGGGAGATGGGAAGAGCTAGAGGAGGCTATTGGACATCCTGATCCTCGACAATTCTGGTTGTTAGTGGCTAAAACAATCTTTGACTGCTCCCCTCCCCTGGCTAACAACATCCCACCAATAGAATGGTACAACCGTTTCAGTGAGCTATATTCCATAGGTAATATTACCGACAGCTTTCGGATGCCCCCCAACTTGGATGCCCAACGAAGTATTATTGTATTCACTAGAAAAGAGATTATGAGTTCCTTAGATGCCATTATACCGGCAAAAGCCTCAGACCCAGATGGCATCCCAGGCGACCTCTTTCGCGCTGACAGGGCGAACTGGGCAACGTATTTCACGAACATGGCGAATGATATTGCCGGAGGAGGAAGGATCCCGGATTCGTGGAAGGGGGCCAAAGTGATCCCAATTTTTAAAAAAGGGGACAGGTCTAATCCCACCAACTACCGCCCAATTAGCTTGATAGATTGCGCCCAAAAGGTCTTCTGTCGCTCGCTCTTAACTAAAATCCAAACCTGGATGGATGAGAAGAACATCCTCTCTCCACTACAGGCGGGCTTTCGACGGAAGACCAGTACTATTGATCAGGCCTTTCGCCTTCTCTTGCTTTATTGGAAGGTGGTTGTGTTGGGCAAAGGCAGCTTATATCTTGCCTTTATAGATCTTAAAACTGCGTTTGACCTAGTCCCCAGAGATCTACTTTGGCAAACCTTCATGAATATGGGAATGCCCCTTGAAATTTTAGAATCTTTGGTTAGGCTGCATGACGATAATTTCGCACGTGTGAGGTGGGGCAACCAGGGGCAACTTACCGACCCAATAAAGATCCGGCGTGGGGTAGGTCAAGGGTGTGTCCTGGCCCCTACCCTTTTTTCCCTCTATGTCAACCAGATTGTTGACCTTTTATGTTCAACTCCGGCTGATGCTCCTTCATTGGCGAATCAGAAAATACCGACCTTGCTGTTCGCTGATGATACTCTTTTGGTATCTAAAACTCCTATGGGTCTCCAAAAGCTTCTTGACCAATTTAAGGCCTTCTGCGATGCGAGGGGCTTGGTTATTAGCACTACTAAAACCAAGTTGATAATAATGAACCCTCGTAAAACTTTTAAACGAAATTTGGTCCTAGATAATGTCCCATTAGAGAGGGTTAGTACCTTTGAGTATCTGGGCATAACATTGTCTGATAGCATGACTTGGAATAACCATTTGAACAAGGCGTCCCTAAAATTCACCCAGCTATCAGGGGCCTTGCGGCGCGAGATCAGTTTATCATATACTAAGCCCGTAGCCCCAGCCCTTAAACTTTATAGCTCAAAGGTTGTGAGTAGTGTGCTCTATGGGGCAGAATTGTAGGGTTTAGTGGATACTAGGAAATTAACAATAGTGGAAAATAAGTTTCTTAGGAGTCTTGTATCCCTGCCTCAAAGTACACCCCTCCTTCCTTTGAAATTGGACCTGGGAGTTAGGTCATTACACGATCAAGCGAGTTTGCGCCCCTTGCTTTTTTGGTATAGGTTGGTTACTACTCCCGACCTGGCCCCTTATGCTGCTGCTTTTAATGAAGTTTCCGCTCTAGACAGGAACAAAAAAATTGGGTGGATAAAATATGTTAACACCTCCCGGGCAGCAATTGGTCTCCCGAATGAGTCTGCTAGCTCCCCACCACTGTATTCAAAGGACCTATTAAAGCATCAATATTGGCTATGGGTAGAACAGACCACTTACTCGAGGATTCGCCATGGTAGTTTAACCGATGTTTTTTTAGATATAAAATCCACTAAACGCTTTGAGAAATTTTTTCCTATTATTAAAGTGCCTGGGGGCAAGAAACTGTATACCCAGTTTAGGTACAGCTGTTTACCTATTAATGCTTTTACCAATCTTTGGTTAAACAAAAACAGCCAGCCTAAAGGATGTCCGTCTTGCTTAGACCCAAACGAAACTGTGGGTCACGTTTTCTTTGTATGCCCCGCATATGCTAGATCAAGAAGGAATTGGTTGGTTCCATTATGTAGACAGTTGGGGACTCGTAGCCACCTCGAAGCCTTACGGATTCTAAGATCAGACACAAGACCATCTTTTGTATGCGCTGTTGCAAAATTCCTTGGCCAGTTTTGGGCCATCAGGCGAAGGCTACTGTCTACTCTACCTTGTGCTATGGTCTAGCTGCAGTAAAAATTCTATGGTTGAGGGCGCTTTTATTTTCAGGATCCTGTTTTTAAATTTTCCTCTTAAAAGTCTTTTTAACTAATTTTATCATTTTTATTCAAAATTTTAAAGGCAAAAGGGTCTCTATGGACAGATTCAGAGTGTTTACTGTGGAGATTGTTAGATACTAATGCACTTGCACTTCACTCATGTCTTATCTATTTCTACTTGGTTCTAATAGAGATAACATACTGTAAATAATGTTTTTCTTTTTGTGATTTTCTTTGTGCCTACAAATTAATTACGAGATATTTGACTTTTAGAGCCTGGTGTATTAAATACTCTCACTTGTGATAACTGTATCCTGGGCTCCACTGCTAAGGAAGAATTTGTGTGTATCTTTTATGGTTTTACAACCGAAATAAAGATTTTAAACGAGACTAATAATCACCTTTTCGTTTGCAGATCTGAGGGAGTCTATATATATCATTCTCAAGGTTACACCTCATTTGAGACTATATTCTATTAAAAACAAGGCATCCCAGATGTTAGGGAAGAGAAAGAAGTACCCCTTAATTATATTCCAAATTTTTTACCTTTGTCCTTAATAGAGAGGTGTTTCTCACAACCTCTGCTTGTATTGATTAATTCAGAGAAATCCTGGTAACAATATAAGAAGTGTTGTGTCATAAATCCATTCCTATACAGACAAGTGTGCCTATAAAATCTACATAACACTGATTGTCCAGACATACCCTGGTTGTCAAAATAGAGGTCTTTGTTTCAAGACAACAGAGTACAATATCAGGGAGTTTCAAAATTTTCAAGCCCATGTCGGCATTTAAACCTGATACAATCAAAAAGATCAGTACTAAAGCTTGACACTAACATCTATTGTTTATCAGCTGTAAGGTTCAAAATATAAACATTCCAATCTCTTTTGTAAATTTAATATCATTTGTATATAATGTTATACTATTGCCTCCAAATCCTTCACGTTAGGCTGATTGCGACATCTGACACTGGTTATAAATGAATACACAATAATGTATAGAAAAATCAAACTTGTAAAAAATCTCTGGGTGATATTTTGCTGTGCTTGCATAATGAAAGAAACCCATATAGTGGAAAGTCCAACCTGCTTTATGAAATGCTTTTTTGATATGGATACAGACATTCCTGCAGCTAGAGGTGCTGCTAAGAAAAACCTGCACATGGAAAAGGAAGTGATCCCTAGCTTCAAATCTTGCTCCAAACCAAATACAGATGTGGGTCAGCCATGCCCCTTCCAGTCAAAGCCAAAAGGTAAATCCAAAAACTCAGAAAAGGAAGAAAAATGTTAATTAAAGAATTGCAAAGAGAGGACATAGAAAACTGCATTTTAGAGAAGGAGCAGATCTCCCACAAAGGCCTGACAAGCAATCAAGGTTAGAAGGGCCTGAGCAGTTTTCAGGGGCAGAAGAATTGATGCACATGTTCCAACCTGCGTCCCCGGCAGGGTCCCCTCATACATAACAGCCAGGCCAGCAATCATGAGGAGTCCAGAAGGGTTAAGAGCAGGATCCCTAGTTGGTCAGCCATCTTCCATCTTGTCCTCTCTGAATCCAACAGCCACCCCATTTGTGGATCCAAGTATGAAGAAAGGTCTTGGAGATTTGTGTAATCCTGAAGTTAGAGATCCAATGTAGTGTAATATCGAAGTCTGTATATGGACTTCATTTCACTCTTCAACTCTGATTTAATTTTGAATTGGTCTGCTTTACTTGCTTGTTTCATGGGCATCAAGACTTTCTACCTAATCCAAAGCGGAGATAATAACTTGGTTTCTTTACAACATACAGGGGTTGGAGCCAAATCAATGGTGACTTTCTATTCTACAATTATTGTAAAAACGATTCTACAAAATTCTGAATGCCTGTATTGTAGAGGTATTGATGTCTTCCCAGTACTAGAAGAGAGGGGTGGAATGGAAGCAGACATGCGCCATAGTCAAGGTAGTGACCGGGGTAGGGGACTGTCCTCCCCCGTGCCCTGTAATGGTGATCTGAGGGCTGATGTCAAGGGGCTGCAAGTACACCTTGGAAAGAATGGTAGACGGGTGGCATAAAGGGGATCTACAATAATCTCTGACCAAAGTGCACATGAGGAAACACAAAGATGGAATTGGCTGCCCGGTGACCTGAATAGTGCTTGTATGACTAATCGTCCATTGCTGCCCCATAATTAGCAATGAGTTAAAGATTGTCTCCTGGAATGCAGCGGGAGTAAAGCACTGCAAGGAGAAGTAAGCACACTAAAAGCGTATCGGATGTGACCTGCTTCCAGGAGGCATGGGGGCATATTATCAAGAACGGCGTTAAAATTATCGCCGGTTTAGCGGCAGAAAACTGCCGCTAAAGCGGCGATAATGGGCTTGATAATATGCCCTGGAGAATTCCAATAGAAGCCCATGTTGACACCAGAACATGGGCTTCTATTGAAATTCTCATGGGCATATTATCAAGCCCATTATCGCCGCTTTAGCGGCAGTTTTCTGCTGCTAAAGCGGCGATAATTTTACGCCGTTTCTTGATAATATGCTCCATGGTGTGATAGAGAGCTCGAGTGTGACAACAATTTTTCTATTGACTGTAAAGCTAGGCCACATAGATGGGGACATGCTAATGGGGGAGTAGCATTTCTCCTGTCCAATAGGTATACATGGTAGTATGATTACTATAGAGATTCCTCTGATTTATTTCAGCAACTCTGTTCCATCATGATGGGGAGCAGGGTGTGCCACCCCTCTTATTGGTAAATGCGTATATTCCACAGAGGCCATATACAATGCACTTGTGCTATGAGGTCTTCTCTTTTATCAAGAGTTATCTCAATAAGGATCAGGCTCCTCATGTAATTCTGGAAGGGGACCTGAATTGTAAACTATCTAATTATTCTTTGAAACGATTATGTGATGTTGAAAAAGAGGAAGCCCTGTGAATCCCCCCCCATTATCTTTCCACCATAGATAAGAACTGATAAGAGAGGGTCACTCTTACTGGATCATTTTAAAAGTAATGATTGTAGAGACTACCCTATGATTCACCCGCACAATACACATCTACATTTTTAAGGGGAGATGCAACTCTAGATTATGTGGTGGTTGGTTACGCTTCCTTTTATTTACTGAGTGTTTTAAAGGTAGTGGATGTACCCATTAGTGATCATAGCTTGTTGATCTTCTCCCTGGCCTAAGGTATATCTCCCACCTGTTCCTAGAGATTCGATGGGACTTCATCTAAATTTGGCAAAAAAACAGGAAGAACACAGTGGAACCATACGATGTTCGCTGAATTAAAGGGTGACTTAGAAACTACTCTTGAAAATCTAGATGTCTGGGAGGGAGATGAATTGGAAAGCTTCTCCATGTTCATGAAGCAACTGCTAGTAAGGGTTAATCATAAACCAGCCAAGAGTAACTTTAAGCCTACCCCCTTCCCCTTGCTTAATAGAGAAATAAATACCCTTGTAAGTAAACAATATTTCATATTTTCCCTGGAGAGGGATGCTAGGGTGTTGCTATTAAAGAGGAGAAGGAGAAGGCTCAAGGCACGCCATAAAGAGAGGAATGTGACCTATTATGGGTGGATCTGAAAGAGGCAGTGATTAAGGGACAGATGATGTCCCTTTGGACTTTAGTAGCGGAGGGTTGTGGTTCAAGAGTAAGATCGCTTCTCTTGTCTATTAAAGAAGCTAGCTGGATTAATTTCATTACAGAGCTTTATGCAGCAAATAGAGAAGAGGTTGAATGCACCTACCTAGAAATGGGTGTATATTCTCATTAGCCTCATTCAATTAGCGAAATCGAACTGGCAATACGAGGGACGTGTACATCTGCTGCGATGGGGCCTGATGAAGTCCCTATCTCTGCTATATAACAAGAATCATCCCTCTGGAGCAAAATACCATTCCTGGGGGCAGATTTACAAGCCCCTTGCGTTATTTTTGCACCGCCATTGCGTCACTTTTTGTGACGCAGCGGCAGCGTAAAAATGCGGCCCATTTACAACGTGACGCATCTAGGGAGATGCGTCACGTTGTAAAGCCCTGCGTCACATTATACCTGAGTCAGGTATAATGTATGCAGGATGGGCGTTCCCACTTAAAAAAGCCTCGTAGAAGTGACGCAATGAAATCTACAAGATTTCACTGCACCACTTCTAGGACGCCACTGCGTCAAAACCTTACGCCTGCTTGAAGCAGGCGTAAGGAGTGACGCAGCACAATGATGATAGGCCTCCCCATGCATTGCTAGAGTTGCGTTGTGCTTGCGACACCACTCCAGCAATGAGTGACTTTTGAGTTAACAGATGCGTCATAATTTCTGACGCATCTGTCAATCCTTGCGCCATGGTGCGCCGTATTGTAAATACGGCACATCCATGATGGCGCAAGGGTTTCTCAGGGTGGCGCAGGGAAAGTGACGCATCTCTACAGATGCGTCCCTTTCTTGTAAATCTGCCCCCAGATTTTTAAAAGCTGCTACAAGAATTGGAAACTTCCGTCATCCTGGACAAGAAGTATCATAGTCCCATTCTATAAGATGGGAGATCAAAAACTGCTAGGGATCTACCGACAGATAGCCCTCTTAGATGTAGTGGGCAAAGTTTCTATAAATGCATTCTGACTCAGATAAAGGAGTGGGAAGAAGATAACAATATAATCCCTATGGAGCAAACTGGATTCTGGAGAAAGCATGGAACGCTTAGCAATATAGTAGGCTTTCAGCTGAATAATGAGAAGTATGTAGGGGGTAAGAGGAGGAGCTACCTAGGCGACCTTTATATGCTACTCCACAGCATTTGACAAAGTGGACCGTCCTTTGTTGTGGAGAAAGCTCATAAGGCTGAGTATACCAGGCACCCTGCTCGATTTAGTAATTGCACTCCACTCCTCTTCCTGGTGTAGAGTACATTTAGGTGGTGATCACAGCTTCTCTGAGAAAGTAACAACTCAAAATGGCTTAAAACAAGGGTGCCTCCTAGCCCCGATTCTTTTTCCCCTATATATTTAGAATCTCCCAGATCATCTTTCCCATAGTAAGGGTATAGCACTGTCCATTGGCGGTAGAGCAGTAGCCTGCTTACTATGCGCAGACAATGTAATAATTTTAGACCTTACGCATACAGGAATAAATAGACGCCAGCAGGTATTACAACAATTTGCTGACACCCATCACCTGAAGATTAACATCTCAAAAAGTAAAATCATGTGTTTTCTTGGCAAGAAGAGACCGAAATATACTAATTCTCTAGGTCTCTGGGGTCCCAAAAATTTGAAATGGTAAACTCCTATATATTTTAGGGGAAGATAATGTGCGGCAATATTAGGGATAATAAGGACCATATTGAGAACAAGATTAAAGCTCAGGCCCTGGCCAAAGGTTTGAGTGCTCCTTATGGGGCTACGGGTAGAAGACACTTCTCTTATCTCCTCAAGGTCTATTGAGAAAAAATCCCAGGTTCCCTACTGTATGGTTTGAAGGCGATTGGAATGGCTAAATGGGGCTTCTTAAATGTGATGGAAGGGCAAATATTAAGAAACATTTCTTTGGTTAAAGCTGCGATATCAGTAGCTGTCCTATGGCTGGAGATGGGCTTAAGAAGTGCGTATGTCCACGGTTTGGCTGGGGTAGTTCACTTGGTTGCCTGCATAGCAAGGAGTAAAGTAAACTCACTAAGGTCACTTATGAAGAAAGAAATTCTAGAAGACAAAAAGGCCAAGTCAATAGTATATGGAAACTTCCTCTTCATGGTTGATCAGTTACATTTAGATTCCAACTTTGTCATCACACTACCAGTGTCACTATTAAAAGCCGCCGTAAAACAGGAGACGTGCCTGAAAAAAGGGGTTTCCAGTATATAACTAACTCCATCACAGTAAATAGTGTATAACCATACATTCATTGGAACTTGCCCCATGGGTTGAGACGTTTCTGGATCCCATTGAGGTTGGGTATGCTCCGCTCAACCCCCTCATGGCCAAATGGTATGGAATCTCCCCTGAATGTAAATTATGCCATAATGGGATTTAAGATTTGAACTATATCCTATTTGTCTGTCCGGTGCTTTTGCTACGCCGTCGGAAATGGTTGAGGCCCATATGCTTGTAGTTATCTATACAATCGCTTACGGATTTATACTGATGTTATGGTTGTTACAGTATGGTAGTTTTCATGTGGATTGGGATTTCTTACGCATACTATGTGAATTTTTATGTTTTATGAGTATATGTATATTTTATAATTGTTTTATGTGGATCTCTTTGAAGTTCCATAAAATAAATAAAAACTAGACTTGACTTGTATTTGTTTAGTAATTCTCTTTTTTCTGTTCTGTGGCCACTGGGGGCACTGTGCACCTTCTTTCATTTATTTAGTAAATGTATAATGTTTTTATGTTTTTTTATGAATGAATATGATAACTTTTGAAATTATTATGGTGGTCTGCATTCATGATTAATAGATGATGGCATTAGTTGTAAATGGCCATTTAGCTGTATTAATTATATATAATCTTTTAAATGTTACCTATGAGGGCCATTATTGTAATTTAGAATGTATACCCTGGCCTCATGGGTTTATGTGAAGCTCGTGTAGCTTAATAAGACATAAAACCTGAGGCAGGCTGTCATTGGTCACTTATGCTTTTTGATTTTACACATATTCATTCCCTTCTCTTCCTCCAGTCTTTCTATATGTTCTCCATAGTCTGCAGCGTTTCTATAGCATATGTCCATCATTTAGAATTCTGCTATCCTACAATTTTTGAGGTTTAGCCAACTACCCAGCACATGCACTGCCTGATGTGAGACGTATTGTTAACTTACAGTGTATTTAAAGCCTGCCCATTTCTTACCATTTTTTGGCTTCATTGTCACTCTCCTTTGCTTGCTTCTTATTCATTAGTGTGTGTGTGGCTTTTTCTCCCTCTTCTTGTGTTTTCCCCTCACCTGGAGCATACATGCATGACTGTGTCCTTACACTGCTCGCTTTTTTAGGCGCTACTTTTTCTTTTTGTTGAAGCACTCTACAGGAGTGCATGCTTTCTCCAGCTGTCTCCCTAGTGTTCTCCTCTTTCTCTCTACACGCTGTTCTCTCTTGTTCGTGTGCTACTCCCTCACCATCTCCTCGATATGCGTGCCCTTCTGGGCTCCCCCATCTGTAGTGTCCTACCAGCCCAGGCACTCGCGAATAACCACACCACAAACAGAGAGTAGTTTTACATGTCTTTATTCCCCTGTGTGCAAGACAGAATTCAACACTCTAAACCTGCCTTCAACTCATCCCTTCAATGCATACGTCACAGGCCTGCGGTGTACAGTGGGAACCAAAAGAGTGCCAGCGTTCTTTTTTTTGCAAGACTCTACATCTCTCGCTTTGTTAAATAAAAAGTTACAACTTTTCAAAATAGTTACATAAATAAATACACCAATAAATACATGAATAAACATAAAGATGATCATAGATATACAGGCAATTATAATTATTCAATTAATCATCGTGGAGCCTGAATCACACGTTCAGATCGGCTCACTGGAAACCGGGAACTGGCAGTCAAAGTGTCAGTGTTCTGCACAGGTGAGGTGGAATCATTAGCAGACACTGAGTAATCTACAGTCTGTCAGGACCCAGTATTTATTTTTGTAACCTCAAAACCCAATTTCAATTTGAGCAGACATTTGGGCTTTGGGATTGCCAAATATCATCAACAGTGCTTGATGATCAGTCACTAATGTGAAAGGCTTTCCGTACAAGAACACATCAAAATATTCGCAAGGCTAGACCACTGCCAAACTTTCTTTCTCTGGTTACAAGTAAGCACTTTCTGTCTGTGACAGGCTCTTACTGGCGTATGCCGGATATGTCTCCAGGCATTTGGATGCCTGTTGTGCTGTGCAAGGATAGCACCTAACCCGACAGGGCTAGCGTCAACTACAACCTCTGTATAAAGTATCAAAGTAGATGCAAAAACAACAGTTGATGGATAGAATGTAGAACAATGTCATACATTCACCCCAGTACAGAGATCTGGGCCTAAATCCATCCCACCATGCCATTCCAGTTTGAACCCAGCCATATGCAAATCAGTCTTGACCCTGTGCCTCATGGGAACAGTCCAGCCCGAACTGCCAAGCAGACGTGGGTCCCGTGCTCACTACGCCACTGGAGTCAAGCTATCCTGGCTGATGAAGGCTGATAGCCTGAAACCGGTCCTAGGATGCTTGATTCCGGTCCAGGGAAGACATGGCTTGGCAGTTCGGTCTGGACTGTTCCCATGAGGCACAGGGTCAAGACTGATTTGCATATGGCTATGTCTGAACTGGGGTGGCATGGTGAAGCAAAATAACGATGGATTAAACCCAGATCTGTGACTGGGGGTGAATGTTTGCCAATGTGCCACATTCCGTCTATCATCTTGTGTGTTTTGCATTTCGCCATATGTGGGAAGGGTATGCCTCACTACGCCACTGGAGTCAAGCTATCCTGGCTGATGAAGGCTGATAGCCTGAAACCGGTCCTAGGATGCTTGATTCCGGTCCAGGGAAGACATGGCTTGGCAGTTCGGTCTGGACTGTTCCCATGAGGCACAGGGT
Organism: Calotriton arnoldi; assembly: GCA_963921515.1. Lineage (NCBI taxonomy): Eukaryota > Metazoa > Chordata > Amphibia > Caudata > Salamandridae > Calotriton > Calotriton arnoldi. The sequence continues at coordinate 1,668,867 of CAWUFW010001434.1, forward strand.
CAAGACTGATTTGCATATGGCTATGTCTGAACTGGGGTGGCGTGGTGAAGCAAAATAACGATGGATTAAACCCAGATCTGTGACTGGGGGTGAATGTTTGCCAATGTGCCACATTCCGTCCATCATCTTGTGTGTTTTGCATTTCGCCCTATGTGGGAAGGGTATGCCCAGACGTGGGTCCAGTGCTCACTACGCCACTGGAGTCAAGCTATCCTGGCTGATGAAGGCTGATAGCCTGAAACCGGTCCTAGGTTGCTTGATTCCGGTCCAGGGAAGACATGGCTTGGCAGTTCGGTCTGGACTGTTCCCATGAGGCACAGGGTCAAGACTGATTTGCATATGGCTATGTCTGAACTGGGGTGGCGTGGTGAAGCAAAATAACGATGGATTAAACCCAGATCTGTGACTGGGGGTGAATGTTTGCCAATGTGCAGCATTCCGTCCATCATCTTGTGTGTTTTGCATTTCGCCCCTATGTGGGAAGGGTATGCCCAGACATGAGTCCCGTGCTCACTACGCCACTGGAGTCAAGCTATCCTGGCTGATGAAGGCTGATAGCCTGAAACCGGTCCTAGGATGCTTGATTCTGGTCCAGGGAAGACATGGCTTGGCAGTTCGGTCTGGACTGTTCCCATGAGGCACAGGGTCAAGACTGATTTGCATATGGCTATGTCTGAACTGGGGTGGCGTGGTGAAGCAAAATAACGATGGATTAAACCCAGATCTGTGACTGGGGGTGAATGTTTGCCAATGTGCAGCATTCCGTCCATCATCTTGTGTGTTTTGCATTTCGCCCTATGTGGGAAGGGTATGCCCAGACGTGGGTCCCGTGCTCACTACGCCACTGGAGTCAAGCTATCCTGGCTGATGAAGGCTGATAGCCTGAAACTGGTCCTAGGATGCTTGATTCCGGTCCAGGGAAGACATGGCTTGGCAGTTCGGTCTGGACTGTTCCCATGAGGCACTGGGTCAAGACTGATTTGCATATGGCTATGTCTGAACTGGGGTGGCGTGGTGAAGCAAAATAACGATGGATTAAACCCAGATCTGTGACTGGGGGTGAATGTTTGCCAATGTGCAGCATTCCGTCCATCATCTTGTGTGTTTTGTAAAGTATCAAAGTAGGCCATTTCAGTGTCCTTCTCAATAGCTTGATTTTTGTGTAAGCTCTTCTCATATTCACGTGACCAATAAAAAGACACATTCTTTTTCGTCAGTTCTCGTAACAGTGCACGGACTGTGGCAAAAGTCTTATATGTATCTAGAACACTAACTGGCCATTCCAAGAAATGATCGTAACATAGAAATATCTTGTGGGTGATTTGCAGTAAACAGCACCTGCACTTTAGCTGCATCAGGTTTCATACCTCATCAGAAAAGACATGGCCAAAGAATTTCAAGCTTTTCTTGTGGAATTCACATTGGTCAGCAATCAGAGTTAAGCCTTCATCATTGAGCAAACAACATACTTGCATGAGAGGTTTGTCATGCTCTTTGTGTGTGGCTCTGAAAACCAATATGTCATCACTATACTTAAGTGCATTTTCTACTGGCTGCATGATATGTCGAATGACGTCTTGATGTGATGTTCCATGTTGTTCTTCCTCTTGCCTGTTTTCTTCCCTTGCACACTTTGGGCCTCAGTCGGAGGCTTTCTGGGCCTCATTGCGGTTTCAATTCCAACCGTCTAATTACAATTTAGGCGGTCGGAACTGAAACCGGACGGTCATTCCGGCTGGATTCCGACACGCTCAATGAGCCCGCCAGCCAGTCAGAGACCGGCATGTAATCACAATGGATGCCGTTTCCGCCGTAGGGATTAAGGTACGCGGTTTGTGACAGGCTTTCCATACCAGGCTTTCCAACATGGAAATCCTGCTGGAAAGCGAGTTTAGGGGCCCCTAGCAGTGCCCCCTTCTCCTTGGGGCCACTGGTTGGGGTCAGAGGGTGCCCCCTGTTAATCCCTGTACTGTGTGGCAGGCACGTTGAGGTGCCTGTGACACGGTGTAGGGATTAACACAATCTCCCATTTCTCTATGGGAGCTTGTGCTACTGCCGGTTTACGGGTGCAGCACAAGCTCCCATTGAGAAATGGGAGTATGCAACTGCACCATGTGCGGTTGCATTGTAATTGCGGTGTCGGTACACCCAACTGGACGTCGATTTGGTTCCGAGATCGCAACGGTCCCGGTCGGAGGCAACTCCGACCGACATCGTAACTTGAGCTCTTTGTGTTGCTTCTGAACCCTCATGTTGCTACAGCCCCCATGAGAGCCTTGTGTTGCTTTTTTAAAACGCTCATGCTGTTCACCCTGACTGCTTTGTCCCGTATGTTGCTTTTGCCCTCTTTTTTTTTTTTTTTTTGCTGATCTGAATTAGAGAGGCAAATGGAAAGAAAAAGACAGCCATGTCATTTTATATGAGCATACATGTGTGGTCCTTGTGGCCCTACAAAATAATGCAATAGTTTTTTTTTAATTTAGCCATACTGATGAGCATCAGTGATGCTGTACAGCATAGCTAAAAACAATTGACAAAACTAAAGGATCCCAAAGGTGAGTCATATTGACTTTGCCAATGCTTTTTCTTTTCAAGAAATTTGGTAGGAACTTTGCATTCTCTTATATTGTACTACATAAAAATATCGGAAGCCATAATGCATACAGACAAGTATTGATTGCAATGTCACAGCTGGTATTTTCTATTTAAAATCCCTCGCTCAAGTTGATGCTAAAAGGATCATGTCACAGTTCCAAAATAAATGTAATTTAATTTTAGTTAATTAAAGTTTGTCTTAGGAAAATGGAAAATAGCAAATGGCAAGTTCCCCAGAACCAGAGAAGAACACATCTCAATTATTATGCAGAAACGTTCGTGCCTTGAAGAGAGATCAGAAAAACTACTTATGCGAAGGCAGTAACTGATACTTTAAATTCAGCTTGATGCTCTTAAAGTGCTACACAGATCAGTTCTTTCATAATTGTTCCTGAAGCCTGTGAGATTGCCTATTGCTTCCGCATTGAAAGGACAACTTTTATTCTGCCATCTACTGCATTTAGATCATTTTGTATTTAGAAAAGTAAAACTCTGTTACACTATGAATGATACATGTATGTCATAGGCGTTTTGTCACTCGTAGGTGCGAAAAATGTCTCTTTTGCAAACAAACAATTCCCAACCTTGAATTAGAGAATCAGGATAGGCATACTTGTCCATGAACATTTGCTTTAGCAGATGTGGATATTTCTGAAATATGGTGTTTGCACTTTATCTCAGAATAGGAAGTGGCATCTTGCCGTAGGGGCATATTATCAACGGCCAGCGATAATTATCGCTGGCCGTGCTTAGCGATAGATTTCTTATCGCTGGCTATCTCCGGAAATTATCGCCCTGGTAGCGCGTTATTAACAACACGCTTCGCCAGGGCGATAAAATTCCGGAGATAGCGAAGGTTATCGCCGTTTTGCAGGGAACATCGCTGGTTTTCCAGCGATGTTCCCTGCAAACGGCGATAACCTTGCTGATACGACCCTGTGGTCGTATCAGCACAATCCACCCCCTATGTTAGGGATGGCTAAGTCAGGATAATAGCAGACGTTAGGTTTTGGCGAAAACTGCCGTTTTCGCCAAAATCTAACGTCTGCTATCATCCTGTGGGCTGCCTTGTAAATATCGCGATGTGCACATCGGCGATATTTACAACGTAGCCCATCTGGGGTACGCCTAGTAACGCCCACCTTGCATCTCATTAGAGATGCAGGATGGGCGTTGGGGAAAGGGCGATAGTGCAGGGATTCACGCGATAGCGTGACCTTGCTGATTAGGCGATAGAAATATCGCCGCTTTCCGTCCGAAAACGGACGCTAAAGCGGCGATAATTGACTATCGCCTGGTTGATAATATGCCCCATGGTCTTTTCTGTCTTCTTGCCATAGAAAGCCATTACTTGTTTGAAAATTAAATTTTCTAGCTTCTGCTTAACTTCCTACAGGGCCAAGAACCCAAAGTAGCTTGCAATGAGTCTTGCATTTGCTCTCCCCAATACTCAAGTGCTTGGAAATGGTAGCCTGCTCTGATATGTGCATGTACATATGAGAGCACCCACCACTTCCACTGGTCACTTCTCTGCAACCTCATTCCTCACAGGCAGATCTTCATCTTTGTCTGTAGAGCCTCGTTCTCACTCCTGTGGGAATTCTGATTCAGGTGTTCAGGGTGTTAGATTATTGCCTCGGCAGAGAGCAGTGAATTGACTCCCACAAAATAAATCACTGCTGAGCCTAGAAAGTAAAAGCAGTTTCCAATGAGGAATCCTGGGCTTACTCCTGATACCTGTGGCTCACACAACAGGCCTCCCTAATAGAAAATATGTGTAAAGTATTGTGGGAGCAACAAAACAACACTAAAGTTAAGAACTAAAACAGATAAAATCCCCCAACCAGCATAGTAAAAAGAAATAATCAATTTACGGATCAACACCGCTATGAAAAAATTATTTAGGGGGTAATGAATCATGAATGTGAAAATAAAGTGTCCTTAGAAAACAATGGGGATCTCAAAAGTCAGTGTGAGCCTATGGGGTATGGGTTACCAAGTCCAAGGTTTCTTTTGACATGGACAGTGATGAATCATAGGTCTGGCAAAGTCTCACCAGTTTCAAAGTTTTAGCTTTAATCTTTATGATAAAACTGAAAATGCACTAGTGGGGAAAGGAAGACCGCTGAGGTGATGATGGGGTCCATGAGGCCAGATACGTCAATTTTGGGGTTTCACTAAAGCCTTGGGTTTTCACACCAAAAGCCTTGTGCATGAAAAACTTGAAGTGTTGCCATTGGGGGCACTTTTCTCTCTCTCTTCAACAAGGAATTTAGCCAAAGTCCAGTCTCACCATCTGCTAGTTCTTATTTCACTATAAACTTGCTCCCTTTATCACTATTAGGGGCATCTGTACAAGGAGTTAACGCCGCATTAGCGGCACTTTTCCGCTGGTTTTGCGGCAATATTTTTATCGCCATTTGTACAAGCTGTCGTTAACCTCAGTTAGCAGCAGTTTTCCGCCGAAAACGTCCATTATAAAGATCGCCACTTCTGTTAGCGATAATGACATGCAAGGGAGGCGTTCCCGTGCAAAAATGGCCGCTAACCCCACTTTGCGATATTTACAAGGGGATTCTTTAAGTTTGGAGGACCAAAATAACTGCCTCTAACTGCAGTTAGAGGCAGTTTTTTAAGACCAGAAAATAGCTGGTCTTAAAAATGGAGATAACACTTGGGGCCTCATTTCAGCAGGTTTTGTGGCTGGACTGCGCTGCAAGCAATGTTGCTGCGCTGCCCTGTGACAAAACTACAGGGCAGGACTGCGCACCATCAATAAGATAGTGCGCATTCCTGGGCCTCACTAATGAAAATTGTTGCAGCGCTGCGACAAGACAGCGTTGCAACACTTTTCACTACCCTCTTCTTGCGACACCACAGATGCGCTGTATTCACTGGAAAGCGCTCCATGACGCAAGTAATGACAGATACGTCTGGAATCCTGATGTATCTGTCTGCGCTAAAGTCATGCATTGCTGCAGTCGTGTCACAACCATGACGCAGCTCCAGAAAGGCATGGGGCCAGCCTATCCATGTGGCACTGCGTCACCCTTACGTCTGCCATCATGCAGGCGTAAGGTACTGACGCAGTGCCGTTCTTGAGGGGTTGCCCGCGTGTCGGCGCAGTTGGAGATCCATCGGTGGCGGTTGCGCGCTGTGGTGTCATCATCTGTAAGCGTTGGCGGAGTGGTGGTGCTGAGGGAGTTGACAAGACGTACTTCGGTGGCCTTGATCCAGCTGCGAGGGGGGCGATTATGGCGGTTGTGTACGGTGGGCATGGTGAAGACGTGATGTATACAATGATGGTCGGTCCAGGAGAGTCCGGTGGTGTGGCTGTAGTTGAAGGTCCCGGTGGCGGAGGAGACGTGCTCGACTGGGTGTCCTCCTATGTGGCTTGCTGCAGTGACTAGCTGCTTGAGTCTGATGTTGGGGAGCTACCCCAGGAGGGGGTGGTGTTCTGGACACTGGGGTTGTCCAGGTGGAACTTGAGTTTGCCGGGTAGGATGTGGTCGGTGGATGGGAGAGCCTGGTGTGCAATGAGGTCTACAATGGTATTTGAGAATGGGTGTTCATGGCCCAGGGGGCCTGCAGATGAGGGTGCCGCAGAGGATGGGGTTGGGGTTGGGGTTGGTCCTGATCTGGAAGTTAAGGTGTTCCATGGTCACCGTTGGGTCATTAGAGTGCATGGTCCGTCGGAGTGTGTTTCTGTAGGTGATGGCAATGCCTCCTCCTGGACGGTCAGGGTGGTCCTTGCGGGTGATTTAGTAGCAGTCAGTGATGGCGATGGTGATGTTTGGTCCGGAGCAGATGTTGGTCCTGGCAGGCGATGTGGCATCCAGGGTTGATGGCGAGGAGGGTGCTGGCGCCGTAGGGTTGGAGTGTCCGAGAGGAAGGGTCCTTAGTGCTGAGCTCGGTCCAGGGGCAGACAGACACAGACGGGCTTACCTATGGCTTGCCTTTGCCACGGTAGACGCCCATTACAACGCAGGCATTACATCGTAATGCCTTTACAACGCAAATCCAACAACGCAGGTGCCTTTACATCGTATTCAATTACAACGCATTGTGAGGTCAGTAATGGGGTATTTTTTATTTTTAGGGTGCGTATGGGTTTTGGGTGTCGGAGATGAAATGTGGGGTGTATTATGGGGTAATATTTGAAATTTTGGGTGTGTTTTGGGGTCAATCATGAAAATTGGGGTGTGCATTTGGGTTAAATATGAAAGTTGGGGTGTGGATTTGGGTCAAATATGAAAATTGGGGTGTGCATTTGGGTCAAATAAGATTTTTAGGGTGTGTTTTGGGGGCTCACAGATGAATTTTAGGGTTCAGGGTTTGCTTGGGGGTGCAGGGGTTAGTTTTAGGGTTGCACTCACTGAAGTGGGAATAGTAAAGTTTACATCTCTGCAATCCAACACCTTCCCTACTGTTGCAATATGCCTAGTATTAGTATGCATTGCACAGCGGCCGCCATTGAGAAGTGATGCGGGGGGGACTGGACAGCTGGGAGGTGGGAAACGCCGGAAAGAACACTGGATGGGGCGTGGACGCAGGGGGGTGTGTGTGAGCAAGTGTTGTAAATATTTAAATGAGAGAAATCTTACCTCGAGGCCAGGTCCCATGTCTTCGTTGCTCCTGCTCTCCTGAGTCTGCTTCCAGGAACAGGAAGTAGGCAGCCAGGCTCCCTCCACTAAGCCAATCACAACGCTGCAATGCGGCATTGGGATTGGTCAATGGCGCCGGGACGAGGCGTTCAGCCAGGGGCTGGAGGTGTGGGCATGTTCTCCATGCAGGCTGTAATGCAGCCTGCATTGCGAACAGGACAGTGCGCATGACTGCTTTGTGCGGCCTGAGAGGGCTGACCAAACAGTCACTGCGCACTTGAGTGGGCATGCCACTCTGCCCCTGCCCTGCTCCGTGAGTGGAGCAGCCATACCCACCCTCCCGCCCGCAAAGGAAACATGGCACGATTACATCAGGACGTTATCATCATGTGATGATTGTTCCTCTTCTTGCACTGCTTGGAAGCAGTGGGGCGACGCTCTTCCACCATTGCGGATGAGCCGACACTGGGGGTGCTTCATCTACAGGTGCTAGGCCTGTGCGACTCGACCCCCGGGCCTCCTACGCTATGTGTCCCACCTTCTCCTTACCTGGACATTGACACCGTGGCGTAATCCACTAAACTCTCTTTAAATCTGTGACTCAGCCAGCAGGAGCCTAAGCCAGGTGGGATTGCACAAGCCTGGGTACAGCAGTCGCAGCCAAGTCTGCTGGTGTACCTCCCGATGCAGTTGATGCAGCAGGGCCCCCTTAGGCGTGAACTTGCAGTGCTCCCGCCACACAAGTTTGGCGCAGCTCAGGGGCCTCACCCTCCACAGCATCCGGCCAGCGCAACCTCATCGCGCCTGTGATGCAGAGAGGTGCCGCCCACCGTTGGTAATCCCCTCCATGCACCTCGGTGTAATGGTGGATCGTAGTATGTGATGCAGACCTCCCTACGTTGGTGCACAGGAGCGCCTCTACCATTCACAGCTCCAAGGGGCGCAAGGCGGTCTTCTCACACAGGTAAGCAACGTGTCTCCATGCGACCGGCCAGACTTCACCACCAGGTACGGGCGATCGCCGTGCCTCAATGTCTACCGCCACGGCTCATCGACTCCACAGCTCCTCCGCATCCCACTCCAGGCTCCAGATGCAGGTCCAGCGAGGCATCCAGGCTCCAGACGCAGGTCCAGCGAGGCATCCAGGCTCCAGACGCAGGTCCAGTGAGGCATCCAGGCTCCAGACGCAGGTCCAGTGAGGCATCCAGGTTCCAGACGCAGGTCCAGCGAGGCATCCAGGCTCCAGACGCAGGTCCAGTGAGGCATACAGGCTCCAGACGCAGGTCCAGTGAGGCATCCAGGCTCCAGACGCAGGTCCATCGACTCATCCAGGCTCCAGACACAGGTCCAGTGAGGCATCCAGGCTCCAGACGCAGGTCCAGTGAGGCATCCAGGTTCCAGATGCAGGTCCAGCGATGCAACCAGTCTCCAGATGCAGGTCCTGCGAGGCATCCAGGCTCTCATCCTGGTCATCCTGGATGTTGGGTCGCTTGAGGGGGTTGTTGATCTGTGCTGCACTTGGCCCTGGCTGCTCAATTCTGCATTTAATAGTTTTTTTTGCCTATTTTCCTATTGGAAGTTGACTGATAGGCTTTTTTTTCCATTAGAGGCAAAAAAAACTCACGTTAGGCTGACTAACGTGCGTTTTTTTGCCGCTAATGGGCCTTTCATTGGTTTTCGTCCGTTAACGCCGGAATTCCTTTCGCCATCGCACTAATGTTAGCAGCAGTTTTCACCGCTGATCCCTGTAGCTATCGCCATGTAGCAATGTCTTGTACATACGTCGCTAACCAGGCGATAGTTTTCAGCGGTAAGAAAACTGCCGCTAACTAGCGTTAGCTGTAGTTTTCGCCAGTCCTTGTACAAATGCCCCTAAGAGCTTTAGGAGTCCAGCTTCCCTGACCCTTGAGAAAAACCTTCAGAACTTTGGCTCAACAGAGAGCAGGATTCAAGTCCTTTATTATTTCCCAGGCAGACAAGGTACTCTGAGGACAGCTTCTGATTAATTTCTTCACCAAATACCATCGGTTTCTGATTTCTATTAGTGTAAGCCCTAAGTTATTAAGGTAAAATAACAGTGGTTGGTGGGAATTGTAGAACCTCCCCATCTTACGTGCCCAGGCTGTACCCTTCCAAACTTAAAGTGCCTCAGGGTCATGTCTAAGACAGAAAACTTTTTCTTAGTGTTTTAAAGATAATTTAAGTCCAGCTCAGCTTTCTGAGCTCCTCTAACCTGCCCGTGGGCATTGGAATATGTTGTGCATAATGAACTATGCAATATGTGGAGAGTCATATACTTTGTGGGTAAGTGCAGGTGTTATTTCATTTTTTTGCTACCCTGTTGGATGCTAAAACATTTAAATAAAGATATCTTTTTTTTAACTTTCCCATGGGTTTGGCTGGTAAAATGAGATTCCATGAAGATGTTGATTGTGGAATAGGATTTTTAAGGGAGCATGGTTACCCAAAACAGTATTCTGGACCTTAGATGTGATGGTAAAATACTGACAATCAGTAAGGTAACAAAGGATAAACAGTCAAGCTTTGAATCACCTGCGAAAAGAAAAGTGGTTATTCAGACAGTGCAAACGTAATCGCAGTGAGTGACAATATCTGGCTGCAAAAAATTAAAAGAAATGCCTGCTCACATGAACCAGGGGAACAGAAGGAATTGGTTGAAGAAGAATAAAGAGCAGTATTTTGATTGTTCTCCCCAACAGTGAAACACCCACTCAAAATTTACTTATTTATTTAAAGTTTAGTAAAGCATGGAGCTGCACCAACTGCGGCCTCCTACTGCTTGAAACAGTCATCTGGAAAAAAGGTGACGCTAATCCTTTCAGATAGCAGGTTTTCAGTTGAACTGAGGCGGCTCTCAAGGGGCAGACTTTTCAAGATTTTAGTAGCTAGTCAGCTGAGGTTGTGTCAAAACTCCACAAACTCCGCTGGCGGAGCGGAGTTCACCGCCCACAACTAGTTTTGATCGAATCACCTATAGGGGCTGTGAGAGGGATTTGGCGGGACCAAGGTACAGAGAAATCCCAGTACTGATTGAGAGGATTTTTATGTACATTATAATTTAACTAGCTATATATTAACCTGTGTGGCAATGTTTGGCCAAGATATATACTGGTACAGCACTTTGTATAATAGAGCATAACCATTAGTTCCATAGTATACTCACTTATAATGAAATGTACTTTCTTAAGTTAGCTAGAGTGCGAATTAGGCCTCGAATGACTATCCAAGTTAAATTAAATGTTTCCTGCTTTTCTGCCTTCACGTTTTTCTGTTTGTTCCAGGATGAAGATAGCATGTGCTAGTTAGAAGAGTAGTTAATTGCTTGTTTTTAGGGAATGTCAAAGTAGATCAAATTAATTGCATGTGTGGAGATGAGAAAAGTCTCCTGTAGCATGCTGTCCGGACTGAAGATACAACCAAGGTCGTGCAGCTATTTGCGCCTTTGTCGGATGATGGGAACTAGAGAAGTTTACCTGCACCTAGAAGACTCTGCATTTTGTCCTCTGGTTTGAGGAGTTGATGGTAAGGAAATTTGGGTGAAATTGATTGAATTAATTGTGTGCTCTGAAAGTAGCAGGGCGGAGATCCTTTCCTGACTTGGTCAGATGAAGACCTCTTTTTCCTGAGACGCTATATTTCTTGTTCTTGAGTTAAACTCTTCAACAAATATGCTTTTCCCTGCTTTGAACCTTCATTTGGTTCCATCTTAGAATTCTACCAACTGACACCTTCTGCTTAGAATTTCCTGAGTTTCTACAGACTTGTTTAGTTTAGCATTAGGGAAGTTCCTTTATGTAACTAGGCTGTATATGTTTTGCTTTCAGGACTGCCCAAATGTTTCGAGCTTGCATCTGCTCATTTATATTCGATTTGGATTGATTAAATGTGTTGAAACTGAAGATTTAGACTAATGATTGATTGAATAAACATTGAATTTGACTAATCCGTTAATTAACCTTTATGGTTTGAAAAGACTACTCTCTGTCATTTTTGTGGAACCAAATGGGTTTTACCACTGTTTGCAGTTATATTGACTGTTGTTTGCTTCCTGTTTACCCACCTCTGCTGAAAACCAACCCTCCATTTGGCCAGAGCACAACAGTAGGTGGGGGGGCACTTGTGATTTGCTAGGTGCAGAAAAGTGTACAAGCGAGGTATAATTAGCACCTGGACAATGATTTTTGAGTATTTAAAGGTAGCAATGGAAGGATCTTTGTCAAAGTTCTCAGTAAGCAAAACCTTGTAGCATACTACTTTGAAACATGGCAGTTAAAGCAGATGTTGGCTCTGGTGGTTGCCTAGTTTCACTGGCCACCAGCAAGGATATCAAAAGGACGGCTGGTTCCCAACCAACATCATGTCTCTTTTATCTCCATTGAGGTTTAAACAATTGAAGAACATCCACATCCATTTGACAATTGCAGACAAGCAGGCTTAGAATGTTATGGATTTAGAAATTGGCTTTTCGGAGACTGACCCAATGAGCTTGGGTGTTGTCAGCAGAGCAAAAGACAAGAGACCAGATAATAGCAGCAAGTGCTAACACATACATTAAACAAAGTGGAGGGTAGGGTAAATCCCTGAGGAACCTCAGATGGCAGGGCATAAGATGAGACGAGTGGAAAGACTTTAATGCACCCAAGAGAGATCTGTCTGTGAGAAAAAGAAGAATCCATTTAAGTGAGGATTTGAAAATAACAAGCATGCAGAGGAAATGTATCAGCGTGGGTTAGCACCTGGTATTGATCACTGCTGAGAGGTCTGGTGATATCAAGGCAACTGCGCTTTCTTGGTCAAGAGTGGTGCGAAGCTATTCAGTAACTGCCCGGGGTGCGCTTCTGGTACTATGCTGGTAATGGAAGCCAGGTTGGGAAGCGTCAAAGAGATGATTAACTTCTAAATACTGGGAAAGCTGCCATGACTTTGGTTGGAAGAAGTAGAAGTGAGATAGACCAGTAGTTGACCAGAGAATTGTGGAGAGGCTGTCTTAAGAAGAGGGGCAGCTGTAGTGTGTTTCCAAGCAGAGGGGACCTGAGCAGAACATGGAAATATTGGAAATACGGCTATCTGGTACACATACTATTTTAATCCCTTGTTGCCTTGCTTCAGGTGTAGAGCGCATGCACTGCAAGATGTGCAGCCCTCTTCCTATGCCCAAGGGTCCAATAGATGAGAACAATTAAATCAAAAATAAATCGAGGACCCACACATAAAGAAGGGGAGCTTGCTTCCCAGTCAGTATCACAGTATTACCACACTAGCTGGAGCTTCTCCGCAAGGTTTACGCAAGATAAAACCAATACTCTGACTGCTGTACGGCCACGACCAGGCATTTCACCTTATAAGTAAATGTGGACTAGAACCTGGAAGAAAGAGTGCAAAGCTCACTTTCTTCTACACCTATGCCCATGAAATAATAGAAAAACCTTGCAATGAACCTGCTTGCAAACTTTCGGGTGAAGACCTCAAACAGAAAAGAAGTTTAGTCACTCTCCGTGATTTCACTTAAGCATATTATTCACCCCTCGCCCACCAGTCTCTGTATTTTTAGCGCTCTGAAGTTGCCCCCTGGCAGCATGCAGCACTATATGAAACACAGAATAAATACACAAAATGGTATTTCGATACTTTGCTGCTCCAGTGCGCATCTGAGGCTAGGGTAGTCTTTGGGGAAAGGATGGAATGTGGGTTTCCTAAAATTATACTGTGAAAGGACAAGAGGGCTCCTTGAATTACAACAACAAAAAAATAATAATCTGTTGCAATTCTTGTCTCTTATCGGTACAGAGAAATATCAGCTTCAGCACATTGTTGTGGGTGACTTTAACATTAAGCGGATTGCAGTCCAACGGGACAAGTTAGTTTCATTACAAATATATAAGCTCTTTCTGCTTCCCTTGACAGTGGCAGTCAGAGTACCAAATAGGACCGGTGACCTTGGTGCCCAGGCACAAAGGGAATGATGTATTCCAAATCAGCTCAACTATTTCTTACCATGAAGGACAGCTCCAAATCCCATTATGTTTAGAAATGTAATTTTCTCAAAACTGGACTGTAGAAGCGCCTAACAATGGCACATTCTGTAATCCACATCATATGTTCTAAAAGAAAAACCAGATAGGAGGAAAGGTCATAGGACATTAATTAATTGAGAAGGCAGCAAAAGTGCTTGCAGGCGGTGCTCAGGGTCTGATAATATGCAGCAGAATGGCATACATTGTGCTACCTTTTTAACACAGCCGAGGGTTATTAAATTAAGAATTTGATGTTCTAAAAGAGTAATTATACTGAGGAACATTTCCTGTTGAACATAGGCTGATTTTATGTTATGCTTAATTATTATTTTGCTGTCAATCTCGAGGAAATATTTGATTGACACGACTTGTTTTTGAGTAAACCTACATCGCAATATTGACCACACAAAAAAATCTAGCTACAAATATATGCTCGCCAGAATATCGGTCAACAAAATGACGTGACCTTAAGGATGTATAGGTAGTATAGATTTACTACTCTTAACCCCACTTCTAAAAACCTTGAAGATATGTATGTCAGATCGTTACATTATGTGGAGTTAAATATATTGAATATGCATTTATCTACATATCTTTACTTTGAAGATGTTTTTACAGTTGTTATTCTGGCTAGAGTCGTTTTGTAGGACTCGATATTCTGGCATAGACCAAAGGTCAAAGCCTGTAGGACAGAGAGGAAGTAGAACATTGGGAATGTGGCGTTCCTTATACTTGTTTAGCAGACCAGAATAATGACAGTGTATTTACACGATTCCGCACGATTGCTTTTATAAATTGTAAAACATTTGAAAACAAAAACGAGAACAGCAAAATGTGTTGTTTTGTTAATTATAGATCGCGTCAAAAAATATGTTCTTCAAGGCAAAAAAAAAAAGAGCGTCCACCGAAAGGCAGACAAGTTGAAGGGCTGCGCAAGCCCGACATCTTGTTGTTCCAGCTCCAAAGGACGCATCATCTTGCTGGATCATAAACATTGTCTGAGGTCACATGGTGGCCATCTTTTGCTGACACAGTGTTTTAAATGTGAAGGCTGTATTTTTCCAGAGAGAACAGTGTATCCAATATGAACTAACTCTCCTGTTGCTCAAATATGTTCTTGATCGGCCAACAATTGAATTGTACTGGACAGAAGAGGCAAACTCTGAAGTGTTGGAATCTTTCATTAGTTATTCTTCAATCCAGCTTGTGAACCCCATTGCTTTTTAGGGTATGGATACAGACAGTCATATGTGTTCTTCACTAGTTGATGTTCTCGTCAATCTCATTTGTTTGCTTCTTATTCAGTAGCTTTCCTTCTTCTTGTTTGTCCCTCTTTCCCAGCATAGCATACTTTCTGACTGGATGACACCCACAAACTTTTTGCCTTCCTCATCCGCTTTTTGCTGAATTCATTTTTGTTGGCTTTAGGACTCTGGGCTCTTTACCACTGCTAACCGATGCTAAAGTGCTTGTGTTCTCTCCCTAAAATGTGGTAACATTGGCTTATCCACAATTGGCTTATTTAATTTGCATATAAGTTCCTAGTAAAGTGCACTACATGTGCCCAAGGCCTGTAGATGAAATGCTACTAGTGGGCCTGCCCCACTGAGTGTGCCACCCACTCAGTAGCCCTTTAAACATGGCGCAGGCCTGCCACTGCAGAGCCTGTGAGCAATTTAAACTGACATTTCGACCTGGCAAGTAAATCTACATGCTAGGTCAAAATCTCTCCTTGTATTACATATAACTCACCCCTAAGGTAGGCCCTAGGCAGCCCTATGGTCAGGGTGCCATGTATTTAAAAGGTAGGACACATACTTTTGAGTTTTACATGTCCTGGTAGTGAAAAACAGCTGAATTCGTTTTTCACTACTTCAAGGCCTATCTTTCCCATAGGTTAACATTGGGATTGCCTTAAAAATCTTATAAGTGAAATTTCGAATTGGAAAAAGATAGAGATTTGGAGTTTGGTGTATCTGGACTCTTAATTTAAATTCACAACTTATGGTGAAGTTGGATTCTAAAATGTAAGTCTGAAAATGCCCCTTTTAGTAAGTATATATAACCAATAACCCTAGCTGAGATTATTCAGAGAACATTTTAGATTTTAGGACAAGTAAATGAATGCAGAGGTTACAATCACTACTATTATTTATGCAATGGCCCTCTTGCTGCTGGTGTCTCTTGGGGGTTCTAGATCAATGTGTTACAATAGACTTTTCTAGTTTTCATGTCTTTTTTGGATGTCTACTGTGCAATTTTATTCCTAGTAAGACACTCCCCAAGTGTCCGGCATACTTCTTGGGTCAGGAGGCATTCGTTGTTCTTTACAAGAGTTCTTCTGCCATATTAGATCAGCTTTCTTCTGTCCTCCTTTTTGAGTTCTTATTTTATTTTGTCAGGATTCAACACCTCTCCGGTTCCTGCTCACTTCAGTTTCCTGCGTTTCCCAAAAAGAATGAGAATTTAACCAGTCAGGGTCCTTAGGAGAACCTGAAAGAAATAAGTGGTTAGAAATGCATTGACGGACACACTTGGGGAGTGTCTTACTTGGGCTGAAATTGTTCAGTAGACATCTAAAAAAGAATTAAAAATCAAAAAGTCTATTGCAACGCATTGATGTAGAACCCCCAAGGGACACCGGCAGCAAGAGGGCCATTGCAGAAATAATAGTAGCAATTGTAATTCTGTATATTATCAAACTGATCATATAAGCACCATTGGAATTTTCTTATGTAATCACGGTAAAAGTTTTGTAAAAATCATGCATTGTTTCGTAGAGTGTATTAATAAGTTTGTCTGAATGTGGTCTAATAGACATGTTTAAGTGTATATAAAAAGAATTCCATGAAAAATCAAATGATTGGAAATAAATACACAGGTCAAGACAATTCATTTACTTGTCCTGGAATCTAAAGTGGTCTTTGAATAATTTCAGCTAGGATCATTGGTTATATATTCTTAAAGGAGGCCCAACCCAACTGTTTCAAAAGGGCCCAACCCCCAAAGATGCAACTTTTAGAAAGTTGACATTTTCTTACTTTAACCATTCTGTGCCTCTGCCTGTCTCTGAATATACGTCAGGTTTGGGTGACAGCTGGGATTTGTGCATTCCCTCTAGACAGTCAAACAAAGGGAGCTGGGTGTGCCATTTGGTTCCTGATGGCCATCACCAGACTGATGGGCCTTCCCGAGGTAGATTGGGAGGGAGGAGCTGACAGGGGCTGAATAGGGCTTTGCCTGTCCCCAGACAAAGAGCTGCATACCCCCATGTAGTAAGTCTGGAGCCAGGGCAGGAAAGGCAGGGACCTTGTGATCTTCAAATGGCCTCTTTAAAGTCTCCCCTACTTCAAAGGCACATTTGGATATCTTAGACCCCTGACACCCCCAAATCAGAACTTTGCTGGAATCAAGGAGATTCTGTCTGGAAGAAGAGCTACTGTGCAGCAAGAGGGACTGCCACTTTGCTAACTGCTTTGCTGAGTTGGCCAGCTGCCTGCTGATTGCTGTGCTGTAGGAGGGACTTCCACTTTGCTACCGACTATGCTGTGTTAACCTGCTGCCTTCTGCTTCTTGCCTGGGAGTGAGAGGAACTGGACCTACTCTCTACATCCTTGAACCCAAGTTTCTCCAAGGCCTTGCCTCCTGTCTCTGAAGTCTCAGGGTCACAAAAGACTTCTTGCAACTCTGCTGGTGCTGCTGGACTCTGCAATCTGTGAGTACTACCCTTGCCTGGGGTGCCTTCTACTGTCCTGTGCCTCAGAAGTGGGTCCTGCAGCTGTTTTCTGCAAAAAGTGAAGCAGTGATCCCTCTGCTCCAATCGGAATCGATACAGGGCCCTCCAACGCAGTGCCGATTCGACGATGATGAGCGTTCTGACTGCGAGGTTTGATGATGACGCAGCGCCAATCCTTCGACACCAACTGCGAGGCTTGACTCTGACTCATCTCCCTGAATGCATAAATTGGAACCAATGCATTGAGTCCTCAATGTCGACACTTGCTCCATACAAAGATAGTTTTTCAGCGCCTGGGGTGCCTTCTACTGTCCTGTGCCTCAGAAGTGGGTCCTGCAGCTGTTTTCTGCAAAAAGTGGAGCAGTGATCCCTCTGCTCCAATCGGAATCGATACAGTACCCTCCAACGCAGTGCTGATTCGACGATGACGAGCGTTCTGACTGCGAGGTTTGACGATGACGCAGCGCCAATCCTTCGACACCAACTGCGAGGCTTGACTCTGACTCATCGCCCTGAATGCATAAATTGGAACCAATGCATTGAGTCCTCGATGTCGACACTTGCTCCATACAAAGATAGTTTTTCAGCGGGCCCTGCATGGGTCCTGTAGCTGACTTGCCCTCCATCGCGGTCGGCCTGAATCTTGGATTGACCCCGGTCTAGGGCGACCTCAAGTAACCTTTTAGCGCTATTGACACAAATCCTTTATACATTTCTTCTTAAGTTAAGCCAAACTGCTTTATGTCAAGCTATCAGAGTGTGAGCACAGGTTAATTCAGTTTGTGTATCTGACTTACCCTGAGTAAGATTGTGGCTCCTGCTTGAACCGGGTACATACTCTGCCAACCAGAAACCTCAATTTCTCACAATGACTTTTATTAATCCACAGTGTACTGCTTTTTCATTTTACGTTCAGTACTCAATAGGAGTGCTGAAACTCCCCTGTGTATTTATTCCCATTTCACATCACTACTCCCCCGAGCACACCTTGCTGATTCCTCTAACCCCATCCCACTCAGCTGTTTTAATAACCTGTTCCCTTCAGTATCATCTCCGTTTACTTAGGACTGCCACTCTGCAGCAGCAAAAACCACTGGCAAATCCGAAATGTGCAGCCTATTGGCGTTGCCAATGCTTGTTTTCCAATGTATTCTAAAAAATTTTCTACACAAAACCACCTTTAGGATTTTTGAGGTCCTGGGCAATACATACTTTGAGGACCCAGCTTAGAACAACTTATTTATTACTCATTTTCAGTTAATTCAAGCCCTTATGATGCCAAACAACATTGCATTATACATTAATCTTTCACAAACAGAAGCACACAAAATCAATTGAAGACTCAAGCTTCCCTGATTATTTTGTGTTGTAGCAATGTTTTAATGGGAATTCGGTGGCTAATGTGTCTGTAACTCCAATTGTAGGAAAGGAACAGAAAAGGTGACTTGGTGGATGTTTATTGGACAAAGACATAATATGAAAATAAAACATGTACACATAGTCCTTGAAATTGTGGCTCTATTTGTTGGCTATTCATATTCACAAATAAATCCATATTCACAAATTACTTTTGTGATGCAAAAGTGAAAATCAATGCCCTGCTCCTAGGATTTTCACTATTCCATCCGGTGAAATCTGTGAATGTTCTCCTTACTTCTCAACCCTGCTTTCGCTTTCCTTTCCTCTTCCTGTGTAAATATTTCTCTGGCTAAACAGTGATCACCATGCTGAGTACGAAATACAGGAGGGGGTGGTACACAGAAAAAGGACAGAGAGCCATGGAGTAGGAGCATTCACGCCTATTGGCAAACCAACTATATGCCCTTGGCTGCACAATCACTACCTACTGGACCACTACCTACTGGAGTGAAACCTAAGATGGTATTCAAGAGAGATGATGGGGGCCTAATGAAAGAAGATCTAAGGGCCAGTCTTGAAGATGAACGGAAAGAGTAGCAGAAGGACCTGAAGCAAAAATGGAGGACATGAAAAAAAGCCTGCAAGAAACGATAATAACTCTATGGCACGTTGTGGATCAAATCGGATCTTGATTGGTGGAAGCTGAATACTCTTTGCAGACCGTGACCACCAATTCATCCAACTCATACAGAAGGCTGTCACTCTTAAAGACTCAAGTGGAAATGCTCCACTTGAAGTGTGAAGGCTTCTAAAAACAGAGGGAGGAGATATGCAATGCAAGTGAGAAAGTGGCATGTTCTAACATGTCTCTGCATCCAGTCAGTTGGGCATTTCTTAAAAAATAAGATGAGTGACAATGTGGGGGTAGGGAAAACTCATGGAGCGGGCCCTAGAAGAAGAAGGGAGTCCACAAAGGAGGACTGACTTTCATTCAGGCAATGGTACATGGAGGAGACTGAGAACATTTAGAAAGCCCCTGATGTAGCAACAGAACAATCCCTTAGAAGAATTGGCCAACAATCAAAGCACAGGATACTCTGACTTGGATAGGTTGAAACTTAGGAGCATATTTATGAAAGAGTTGACAAGGATTATTCAAATCTCATCTACGCTCTAGGAAAAACATAGGCTCCTGCTTAATGTCTGCTCTTTCATCTGTCGCTCAGAAATTGCTCGGACCGAGTCTTAACTCTCTTCTCCAGATGATGACCGAAAAGGTCATCCCCACATTAACCTACTGGAGTGAAATCACCCTGGGTAGGGAGGCCACTACAGTGGACAAACCTATTACTCATATCTACAAAGCTGCCCTTTGCTTGCCAAACAGAGCATCACCAGCGCAAGTAAGACTTGAGTTCAGCATCACAAAACAGTTGCTTCTTAAAACTTCTGTCACAGGCTTAGACCCGCACTGCAAGACTCTTTGCACGGCTTAATCTGGCTAGAACTAGAGGGCGCTGGCTCAACCTCGTCTTATAGGCAACACCTTGAAGATAAATGAATTGAATTTTCACTCACTGAAATGCAGCGCGCGCAACGAAATTCGTTTTAGTAATTTAATTGTCTACTTACCTGCATTCATCCGTATTCCGGTGTTTACTACCCCCCACCCTGCCCCTCCCCCGCCCCACGTCACCGCCCGGCAAGCACGCCCTGCACGGACCGCTACTGCCCAATCTACATGTCACAGTTCAAAAACCTCACTTTGCATATGGCACTTTTTATGGCACCATGGGGCATATTATCAAGGGCAGTATCGCCATTTTAGCAGCACTTTTTGCCGCTAAAGCAGCAATATTTTTATCGCCCTATTAGCAAGCTGTCACTAACAGCTGTTAGCGACAGCTTTATGGCGAAAGCGGCCGTTTCCTTGCCGCTTTGCATATCAGCGATAATTATCGCTAATGACATGCAAAGTAGGCGTTCCCAACTAAAAGCAACTGAAAACAGTCGCAAACACAACTTCCCCCTATTAGCAATGCCCGCAAAGCGATAAAATAATTCGCGCTAACCGCGATTATCGCTGGAATCTAACACCTCTTTAAAACTTGACTTAACCATTCTAGTCAATGGGAGGTGGATTGTAAGGTTAAGTCCTCACCTGCCTATTAGCAAGCTTTTCATTAGCGCGTGGAATTTATCGCTGGATTTCGCGCGCTATTGCTGGGTTTCGTCGCTATTGCTGGATTTTCTATCGCCTTGGAGATAAGCGTTGATAATAACGCGTTATCTTCGCGATGTAATCCAGCGATAGCCGGCGATTAAAAAAAACAGCGCTAAGTGTGCTTTGCGATAATTATCGCACATCCTTGGTAATATGCCCCCATGTGCCTTAAAATGGGTTTGTTATGGTTTACTCCATTATTGCGCTTTGCATACCGGCTAAAAAGACCATCCCATTCTTTGTGGCACTGATCAAAAATGCTGCTTTGGATTGGCACTATATATTCTTCTGTCTCCTTTTCCAAAGTGTCATTGATCAGAAATGCTCCTTTGCACTCTGTATTTTATATTGTATTGTCTGCTTTCATAATGGCCTGGTCCGGGAGCTGGAAAATCACTTAGCCCTATTGAGTGTACCATTTAAAATGGGTTGGTTCTGGATTCGGATGGCAAATTATATATTCCCGGTTTACTCTGTTATTGTGCTTTGCACATCGCTTTCATGATTGAGATTAAAAGACTGCCACGATTTTTGTGGCACCGATCAAAAATGCTGCTTTGCACTTGGTACTTTGTATTGTTCTGTCTGTCTTTACAATGGGCTGTTTTAATTTCTGTGTGCTGAATATTGTTCTGTCTGTCCTTCTAATGGGCTGTTTTAATTTTTATATGCTGAATATTTGTAACTATCAAGTCTGCTTGTTAAGGTTTTAACTAGCTGTACGATCAAAATTGACTATGACTATGAAAGAGTTGCTTCGCCCTTGCAACCCGCAATGGGGAACAGGAGCGACAAAACTCTTTAGTTTGATTTATCAAGCCACTCAAGGCCACTTTGTGTGGACTTCGGTGGCTTGATAAATCTAAAGTAACCCAACCCAATGCAAATCGTTGTATTGTTTTACTCTGCCATAGGGAGGCGTTCCATGGGGGCGCGTGGGTGTTCCCACGCATCCACCCAGGGATTTTGACGCATTCCCAGATTTACCATTACTGTTAGTCTTAGGAATGTGTCAAAATGCTATGCCTTCGCAGGTGAGGCGTAAAGAACAGAAAAATCTTTATTGCGCCTCTTTACTTCCTCTTTCTATGTGTGCTGCAAAATGCAGCACACACCAAAAGAGGAAAATGCCTCAGGGGATTATTTTGTGCAGGAGGGTGTCCCTTCCTGCACAAAAACAATCCTGCTTACAACACAGGCACCTTTGAGCATAGTGCAAGAGTGCGTATGTTGGGGTTAGGCAGCACATTGTGCCCTAGCGCTAGGAAATTTCAGGAATGCACCGTATATTGTTAAGTACGGGCCGGCGCATTACTGCCCGTTCTCTATCACGCAGCGCAGCAAGATGACTTGCTGCACTGAGCTGCATGATTTTTTGTTAAAGAATTCTCCTTAATGTTCAGCTGGGTCAGACTAGCAACCAGGCAGTGCCCAAAGGGCTGCTCTGACCGGTCAGTGTGTGGGCTAATTAACAGCTTTTGTGGGCCTGTTTGATGCCCTGCCTGGCTGATTTTTGCTACTGATTCCCCTAAAACCATTAAAACAAACCTTGCCTACAGCAGCTTGAAATTCATGCAGTCTCGCAAAACACTTACACAGCATGCATGTCTTTAAAAGTTCAAAACATCTCCATTTTTGAAACAAGGGCCACTTTTCTTTTAATTCCTTTATTTTCTTGCCCAGGCCTATTTTCTGTCCCAGTCCGACCCTGATGTTCAGCTGGGCCAGAGACAGGAGTTCAGGATATTCTATACCATAGCAGTAGAAGTGTAGTTTGAATTGTCTTGCAAGCTTATCTAGGGTTGTCTTTTATGCAACATGTTGGTATTGAGTTGTTTTTGGCTGTGAAGTTGTGGCAGCAGGGTGAAAGGGGGGGGTGCCCCAGCATTGGGGAGGCGGCAACTAGCCCAGATTATTGACAGGAGTCACATCTGCCTACAGACTGTCTTTGTCCTTTATAAAATGTAACATTATTTATCCCATTTATAGTGCTAAGGGGCTTAATTACCCTTATAACAGAAAAAACCCACAACAATCTAATGTCCAAATCAGCTGCCATAGTATCATTACAAGAAAACTATGTAAAGGTGACTGTAGTAGATTTTGATCTAAAATGTACAATGCTCATGTGCGCTCGGTAGCTCTTTCTAAGACCTGATAAGTGGCGGCACTGATCTCCAGGACTTTTAATTTTGTCTAATTACAAATGCTGACTGACTAAGAGTGGAGGCGTCCTATGATAAAATGCATAGTGAGCGGGGGACCTCTTGACAACAATAGCAGAACATGCTCCAAACCGAAGTCAAGATTTAGGGCCTCATTTCAATGTCTGGTGGAAAGCCTCTGACCAGCTGTCGGAGCTGACTGGAGTGGAAATAGTAAATTTTACCCCTTGGTAATCCAACACTTTCCCTACTGTTGAACTCATTGGAGTAGGAATAGTACATTTTATCCCCCCGCAATCCAACACTTTCCCTACTCTTGTGCTGACTGGAGTGGGAATAGTACATTGTACCTCCTCCACTACTGTACTTTTATTGACTGGAGTGGAAATAGTAAATTGTACCCCTCCGTAGTCCAACACTTTCCCTACTGTTGTACTAACTGGAGTGGGAATAGTAAATTTGACCTATCCGCAATCAAACACTTTCCCTACTGTTACAGAGGGAGATTTGTAAATTTTGCCCAGACTGATTATTTTTTCATTGCGTGAAGTGGGAGTAGTACATTTTGTATATATTTTTATCATAATAGTTTGCGTAGTTTTGTATAAATTGCAGCGGGAATAGTATGAGTATTACATTTTATATTTTATATTTTATTTTATATTGTTATAATTTATATTATGTTTTTGTTATTATTAACATTTTTAACCCCTTGACCGCGATCGGAATTCCGCTCGTGTGCTGGACATTCCGATCGCGGGTGTGGTCGTGACGAGCTCAGCTCGTCATGCGCACAGCGCTACCGTGCAGCATGACGAGCTGAGCTCGTCACGAGCATCGAAGGGGTTAATGTGTTTACTACATTTTAAGTTGTTTACTTTTTTTATTTAATTAGAATTGTTTGCTTTTGAAAGATTTTATTTTATTGGTGTATGTGTGTATTATTTAAACATTTTGAAATTGTAATATAAATCCAAATTATTCGTTTAATGGTTGATTATTAAGTAGATATATGTAATTATATATATTAAATATTATATTTCCAAATAGAGTCAATAAAGCGATCACGCAGAGGTTTTGCAATTCACCAGAAGTTGGTTTTAATCCAGGTAAATATTATATGTGTGTTTATTTTTTAAGTACACTTATTTGTTATATTTGTTAAAATATATTTTAATTCTATTTTTTTTAAATCAATGTTAGTATACGATAACGATACTAACGATAACGATACTAAACGATATTTAATACAATTATATTTATTACAAAAGTATTTTTTTTCGATATTTTTCTACTTACATTATAAGCATAGGATGACGATATTTTTGACGTTGATATTTTGTCACGATATTGTGGTATGGGGATATTTTGGGGGTCGATATTCTGTCAGTGAACCATGGAGAGCAAATCACCTAGGAGCGAGGAGCTACACACAGCGGCGGTTTCTGAGTGAGGGCGTCGGGGCTCCGCCCCCTTCACTTTCACCACGAGTCGACCGTTGCCAAACTTATAAAACAAACTTCAATATTTGTGTTAAAAAAAAATGTGCACAAACATCTCTCTTGAGGTCAGAGCTGTTTTTGCCCTGATTACTCTAAGCGAGACTCTCATAACAGTGACGCACTGCCTGCCAGCACGCAACGATTCCTAAACCTGCAGTCTATGGCGGGCGCCAGAGCCTAATGTATTTGCCAGGCTGACGAGCTCACAGCTATGAGGGTTGTGAGGTCATCTGCTCAGCAAAGACTTAGCTTAAAGGACCAATCTCCACCCCCTGACGACGTGGGGTTAAAAAAAGCCCCAGGCGTTTTAGACTTAAGTCCTGTAGTACTGGGGCCTCACCTCAGTCAGAGAGTGGAGACGATGGTCCCCCTACCCTTTTCCAACTCGTCACAGGGGGGGTGGGTCCTGTCCTGTGACTAGTTGGGAAAGGGTGGGGTAAAGGCTGCAGGCCAGTGGAAAGCCAAGAATTCGAGTCTGCGCAGTTTGTCATCTTGACGTTTGAAGACAAACTGCACAGACTCGAATTGTCTGCTTCCTGCGCTGCTGTTAATGGCAGGTCCTTGTGTGGACACCATTATTTGAGGAGCAGTGACAGGCCTGATGGTTCCCTAGCGCAGCCCAAAACACTGTGAGTGGACCAGGGCGTAGCACCAACATATCGGTAAGCAAATGTTTAGTTAGTATCCAGGCATCGGCATGCTGAATTCACTAATTAAATTCTGTAAAGCAAGTAATACACTAGAAGTGTATTACTTGCTTTACAGAATTTAATTAATGAATTCAGCATGCCACTTCAAAGTAAATTACGAAAAACTGTTAAAATCGGAGTCAGTTTTGACAGATAATTGGTGCACGAAGTGTTTGTTAACATGTTTGATAGGATTTTTGTTTCTGTCAGGTTGAGGAACTTTATTCATTTGAATTGTCGTCCGAGGCTGTGAAAGACGCCTTACAGATGTTACGTGCAGCTGAGCATGACGGAGAATTATCCCAGGCATGGGTCGGAATGACTTGTGCAATGAATGCAGTTACGGACCCATACTGCCTGTTTCCTAACTTTGTCACACTGGGGTGCCATTAGTTGCTTTGGCAGGGAAGCACCGAAAGTGGTGTTAGGCATAAAGGGTGAAGATTTGAACACTTTGCGCGCTGGCTCTATGTTGCCTCCGGTGCAACACATCTGTTTCTTTTCTTTTCACTGACTGGTGGCTTTTTTTTTTTTGTGTTCAAATATCTTTATTGTTTTGAATAAGAGAAATAAAAAGTTCATAAAAAAAACAAAACACTGCAATACAGCATAGCACAATGCAATATATAATAAGTCATGGACAAAAAGTTATAAAGATATGGACACATTCCTGTCAAGAATTAATAGACAGTGCCAACCAGGAGTATAAACAGTTCATTATTGAAGTAAAGAAAGTCCAAACTATGAATAGTAATTGACATATGTTATAAGTTAAAAAATTGATTCACAAAATAATACATATCTAAGTAAGGAGAATAGATCAGGACGTCAGCATAAACCATGTCAAGACCTTACAGTAATCGTATTGCTTGGTAAGTAAGATCGCACAAAGAAGAGAGAGCAGGGAGAAGAAAGAAAAGACAGAAGAAAAGAAAGAGGAGAAGAAAAGGAGGAAGAGAAGAGAAAAAAGGGAAAGAAGAGGGGACATCTGCTTCAGCATAGGGAACACCCTAAATAGGAGAATCAAAGGGATACTGAGCTACCAACCCCTGAGATGCTAGGTTCATATAATCATCCAATGACCTCCAGACCTTGCTAGAGATGGACGAAGTACAATGTTTCTCTTCAACAAAAGTATGAGCCCCACAAAGGTATGAAACCCAAGCCCACCAAGTGTGATACGATAAAAGGTGAAACGACTTCCATTCAGTTAGTATGACTTTAACAGCAATGGATATAAGTAAGTCCAATAATTGTAAGTCCGTATCATTAAGAGGTAAAGGCATAGATGTAGCCCATGGGCCCAATAGAATCATAGGCAAGGAAAGTTCTAATGAAATATTAAAGATTAATGATAAGTGTTTCTGTATTAAACCCCAAAAGGGTTGCAACAAAGAGCACTCAAAAAACATATGCTGATGATTGCCAGGAACCTCGTTACAATTCCAGCAAAGATCACTATCTATAAGATTTAATTTATGTAAACGAGCAGGGGTCCAGTGGAGGAGATTAAGTGTAAAAAATTTAGATTAAATAAGGGAAGGAGCAATCTTGTCGCGCAAAGAAAGCTTCCCAATCAATTGCCAAGTCTCCTGTGAGATGTGTTTAAAAATATCTTTGTCAAAGTGATGAGACCATTTATCCTGTGTGATTGTAGACTGAGAAGGAGAGGAAGCAGATAAAAACATATATATTTTAGAGGCAGTATGATCTGAACGAGACCATATAGAAAGTAACGAGACAGTAGCCGAATCCGAGGACAGAGGAACCTTAGAAAGGGCAACCTTTAATTTGAGAAAAGAATAAAAATCCATATTGTTAAGATTATAGTCTCTGGCCAAAGTGGAGAAGGGAAGAGGGTCATGATTAGAGTCATAAAGATCTCTTACCAATCTAATACCTCTATTAGCCCACGAAGAAATCGTAGTAGGTTCAATATCAACAATAACTTTAGGATTGTACCATAAGGAGGACCACCTCGATTTATGAATAGGAGAAGAGACTTTCTTATCAATACGTTTTAATGCGTTAATCGTATCCAGAATAATACGATGGAAATGAGCAAGCGCAAGCTTAGAAGCAGTGATAAAAGACGGTATAGAGAGAGGATTACATAAATCCCGTTCAATAAAATTCCACGGGGGAGTATGCAGGGAATCTGGGAGGAACCAAAGGGCATTTGAGAAGCTAAAAAGGCAGTTTGATATAAATTCCAATCTGGAAGGTTGCACCCGCCCAAGACATAAGGTTTTCTAAGGTGCTTATAAGCAATTCTAGCACGTTTATCATTCCACAAGAATTTTGAAGTGAGTGAGTCAATCTCATTAAAAAAGATGAGGAAAGCATTATAGGAATCATGGAGGATAAAAAATTAATAATCGGGGTGATCATCATCTTAAGAGTCTGAAATCTTCCCCACCAGGAAATATATTTAGGCGACCAAGAAGACAAAAGATCTTTAATTTTAGTTATGATGTGGGATTCATTATAAGAAATAGTCTCAGAGAGGTCTTTACAGAACCAAATTCCCAAGTATTTAATTCGAGTCGATTGCCACTTAAATCCGAAATCACCCATATGAGCAGGAAAGCACAACGAATTAAGAGGGAACATTTCCGTCTTGTCTTTGTTCAGAGTATAGCCGGAAACCAGGGAGAACTCTCTAATGGTATTAGAAATAACAGGAATTGCAGCAGGAATGTCTTCTGAAAATATAAGATCATCCGCATAAGCGGCAGTTTTAAGCGTATGTGAACCAAATTGAAAGCCTTTGATACCTTTGTTCAAGTTAAGTAAACGAAGGAGTGGATCTATAGATAGTAAAAAAAGAAGGGGTGAAAGAGGGCACCCTTGTCTAATCCCCTGACGAAGATTAAAAAAGGACGATGTAGCCCACTTTACTCTGATGTTAGCTTTTGGCTGTGCATAGAGAGACTTAACCATATTGATAAAAGAGTCGCCAAGGTTGTGTGATTGAAGTACTGCTTGTAAAAAGGCCAAGAAACGTTATCAAAAGCCTTTTCGGCATCAAGGGCAATCGCCGCGGATGGTAACATAGACAATTTTGCTCTCTCTAAGATATGACAAAAGGTTCGGATATTATCTCTAGCAAGTCTCCCTTTAACGAAACCAGTTTGGGACTCATGAATAAGATTAGGGATGTGACCCTCCAGGCGTCTAGCTAAAATCTTGGCAAAGATTTTTGCCTCCATATTTAATAATGAGATTGGACGAAAGTTTTTAGGATCGGAATGATCTTTGCCTTCTTTAGGAATCACAACAATAGTAGCCTCAGCGGCCGAACCAGATACCTCACCAGCAAAAACAAAGTGATCAAAAATCCCTTTAAGATATTTAATTAGTGAGGAGGAAAATGTTTTATAAAAAACTATCGGAAAACCATCAGGCCCCGGAGCCTTCCCCGAACGAGTAGCCTTGATAGCCTGAATTATCTCGTCATTCTCAATCGGTTTCCCCAAGTCAATCATATCAGAATGCGAAATAGAATTGGTAGGGATCGAGTTCAGAAACTTCTGACAAACAGAAATACTACATTGATCCTTAGGGGTATATAATTTGTCATAGAAATCACGAAAAACTTCAAGAATTTCTTGAGTATGAAATTTCCTAGAACCATTTTTATCCGTAATGTAAGACATCTGGGTAGCCTTATTATTAGTATTTTGATATTTTAGGGTGGCAGCCAAGAGCTTACCAGCTCTATTTCGTAATAACAACTGATGAGATTTTTGAGCTTGTGAGCTCTTTTAGTGACTATAGAGTTGAAAGAGTATTTCAGATTTTTGATATCTTGCAGGAGAGACTTATCGTTATAATTTCTGTAAAGCACTTCCTTGCGTTTAATCTCATCACCTAAGGACTGCAACGATTTCCGAATTTCAGTATTCCTTCTCGACATTTTTTTTGATAATATGGCCTCGAATAATACATTTAAATGCATCCCATAAAACTATTAGGGAATTCACTGAGGACTCATTATCATTGAAAAAGTTATGAATTTCCTCATTAAGCTCTTGAACTTCAACATTATCCTCCAGAATCTCTGTATTAGGACGCTAAGTGCGAGGACCCCTTGTATCTGTGAGATTAAGGACATTTAGTGAGACTGCTGCATGGTCAGAGACGACTATTGGATGAATCATGACTTTTGTGGTATGCTTTAAAAGAGCAGCGTCAACTAGTAGATAATCGATACGAGAGACGCTAAAATGTGGAGAGGAGAAAAACGTAAAATCGCTACCTGTAGGGTTATGCAGCCTCCACGCATCAACCAACTGATGAGAAGAACACATGTTGAGTTATTGTTTCTGTGACCTAGGAGGGCGAAATTTAAAAGCAGAATGTCTGTCCAAAATAGGGTCTAAGGGCAAGTTAAAATCACCACCCACAATAGTTCTAGCATTTTGAGGAATGTCAGAGAGCTTTTTATTAATGGAACGCCAAAATAGTTGGTCATCAATATTAGGGGCGTAAATATTCATGATATAGAGATCATCTGGACCATTGGATAAGCAAGAAAGCAGCCATCTACCATTCGTATCATGTTCAGAAGTAACAATAGAAAGCCCAGAGTTTTTGGAAATCAGAGTCACAACCCCATTCTTTTTACCGGATGCTTCAGAACAAGCAACATCAAGAACCCAATTCTTTCGCAACAACAAAGCTTCCTTAGAGGCTATCTTGGTCTCTTGAAGTAGAACAATGTCTCCAGATAAACTTTTGCAATACTCAAGGATCTTGCCCCTTTTAACGGGGTGATTCAGCCCACGTACATTAAGGGAGACTACAGTTAAGCCAGTCATAGAGAAGATATAAGAAAGCACGGGTAAAAACATCTGATATAGAAAAAGAGGGAGAGAATCCAACAGGTCATCAGCTGTCGGGAAAAATTATAATCAATAAAAACATGTAATATATGTCGAAGCAGAAGTCCCCAGGAAAGGAAAAACAGAAAGAAGGAAGAAAAGACTAGAGAGAGGAAAAAAAAGAAAGAAAGAACTCCCCAGAAAGAGGGAGCATTAAAAAGAAAAGCCCCACCAGGGGATGTCTGTAATAGACAATAAGCATGGGGGAAAAAAACGTGGAGGAGCAACCACAGAGGCCAACAGGTACAATGCAAACCGCTCAAAGATAAATAATACATTAAGCAGCAAAACCAATATATAAATACTAATGTCTACAATACTCTCAAAAAATTCATCAACAGGTATAAAAATAAATACTCCAAAAAGTACATGTAGCATAGATAGAGAATAATCAACAATATATCATATTAAGTAGGAAGGAGTGACAATAGTATTCAATAAATAACAATTGAGGCAATAAAAATAGCAGTATTAGATAATATAAATCACAGCCTAAGGCATAATAAATACTAATAAGTAACATAATAAATAGCCAGTTGAGATAGAGTAAGTCCAATATACTTATTATAATTGACAAATTACTAATATTGGAAAGACTACAAAGGGGTATGAATACAAGAGTAAAACAGTGGTGTCATATAACTATCATATTTAAGGCACTAGGAATACTAATTCATAGTAATCTAAGAAACATCCTAAGGCATAATAAATACAGAAAAGTAGCATAAAAAACAGTAAAGTGAGATGATATAAGAAATGATATGAAGTATAATAAATCACAGGTTATTAATATATCAACACTACAGAGATGATAGTATTAAAAAAAACAGTACCAAGGTATAAGAAAGATTAATAAAAGAGAATATCCTATTATACCAAAGCTATAATTCATGAATTAGACATATCAATAATGCCAGCAAGGAAAAAGAACGAAAAGAAATAGATAAATCCATATATGTAAAGTTATACAAACAAAGCATAAACAAACATACGAGCAACAAAAATGACCAAAGACAAAAGAGAGTAAAGAGCACACAAAAGAACTGGACATCCGCATGAAATCAAGGAAAAAAGGAGGAAAAATAAGCCAAACAGACATAAAAGAGAATAAGCTTACATTGAGTAAAAATAGAAGAAAAAGACGAACGGAGAAAGAGAAAGAGTCAGCAAAGTATATAAGATATACATCATGCGGCATAAAAAATAATGAAGAAAAAAAACACGGGCAGACCATGTCAGAATACATGCTAAAAGGCAAAAGCGTACGAAAGAAGAGGCCAGGAATTTGCAAACAGACACGAATTTGGAATAGATCAGAGATAGGAACAAGTGATAAAGAAAGAAAAAAAAGTAAGAAGAAAGAAAATAGAGGCACAATACTAACAACTGATGCTTTAGCAATGAAAATAAAAAACTAAATAAAAATAGCACCAAAAGTAAGCTAACATATCAGATGTGACCATCTAAGAAAGCATCCAAAAAAATATAAAAATATAGAATACCATAAGCCCTATAAGGGAGAAAACAGTTAATAGAAAATATTCAAAAAAGAGCAAACCACAATTATAATGCGTAGTGAACCTCGCACTGAGGAATACCAAGGAAGAAGATCAACCAACGCTTGTGACAAGGCACAGAAAGTAAAGGCAACCCTAACAGCATTTAAGAACATCAGGGATGAGAGGTGCCAGGAAGAGAGTCAGAGTCCATCTGCGACTCGGAATGATTATCCAAAAAAGTTGAAAGTTCTGCAGGCTCATAGAAAATCTGCGGCCGACCTCTAAAGGTTATTCTGAAACGTGAGGGACCTGCAAAGGAAAATGGAATATTCATATCTATAAGCCTTCTGCGTAGATTTAAAAAGCCCTTGTGACGGATGACGGTGTCTCTAGCAAAGTCCTGTGATATTGAAATTCTGTGCCCTTCCCATTGTAACGTTTTAATCTTCCTCATTTGAGCCAGGATTTGCTCAGTATGCTGATGACGCAGAGGCTTAAAGATCAGCGGTCTTGGTTACGAAAGCGTTTTAGGCTTAAAGGTGGGCACTCTATGAGCACGTTCAATTTCAAAGTCTTTTTGAAATGAAATGTTCAATACAGAAGGAATCCAAGTAAGCAAAAATTCCAGTACTGAAGGAGCAGATTTCTCACAGTCCTCCGGCAAACCAAAAATGCGAAGGTTACTTCTGCGATTTCTGTCTTCTTGTTGTCAGGTCTCTTCTCAAGGAGGCCAAGGAGCGTTCCATACTTTGAACTTGTTTAGACTGCTTATTCGTGAAGTCTTCAACAGAACTTATTCTTGTTTCTGCATTGGAGACACGTAATGAAAGGTTCTTAAGATCATTTCGAAAAGCTGCCACCTCCACCTGAAGCATATCAGTGTTTGTTTTAGTGCTTTGCGCGATGTCAAGGACTGAATTAAGTTTGAGTAAAATAGCATCAAGTGTTGAGGCAGAGTCAGTATTGCCTTTCGTCGAAATATCCGGGGTAGGAGAATTCTGTTTAGACCTCTTCAGATTCCCTTTCGAGTCTCTGTCTTTTGGGGGTGACACCCATGCCTTCCGCCATTGGAATGGTGCACAAAAAGCTACGCAGAATGATATTAAGAACGTGGATATTGCAGTTGAACGGAGCAAAGTTATTGCTGAGACACTGGATAACACTACAATCAGGAGAGTACCTCAAAGGAGAGCTAACCCTGAGGCAGGCTTCTATGTGTCCGCTTCGTTACATCCTGAGAGAAGCTAATATATGGTCACCGACAAATGCACCACAAGAAGAAAAAAGAAAAAAGACGCCACTAGAAAAAAAAAAAAAGTAAGCGACCACTGACAACAGGAAGTAGTGACAAATATAAACTGCACACTGGCTACAGATAATGATGCTGTAGAGATTCTGCCTACCCGGCCAGAGACAAAGTATTCATTAGAGGTTTTCAAAAGAGTAAATTAAATGCTGGGCATTGGGTGAATCACCCCCTCTGACGTAAAGCCAACAGAGTATTAGACCGCAAATAAAGTTCAAGAGTTTCCAATAAAAAGTCTGTCAGCAGGCACCATTTTGTAGCAGAACTAATCTCCTCAGCAGAATGACTTCCCAGCATAAGCAGTGCATAGCATTCCAAGGTGTAAAAGACCAAGAAAACAATACCTCATTTATCAGGAAGAAAAGCACACTGAAGCCAAAAATGTCTTTCTAGTAACGTTACTTGCTCAGTATATGTATCAGTACAGTTCCTCTTCCCGACGCCATCTTAGCTCCAGTCCAAGGGGAAGATTCTTCGTGGAGAAGGCACCGATTAAGAGGACCAAAACGCCTGAAAGATGACTCCGATGGCTCCAAAACTGTTCCGCTGCCTAAAGCTGCTACGAGGTGAAGAAAAAAATCACCCGTACAGCATATTCATGAGCGCCCGCACTGAAGGTCCGACGGAGCTCAAAGACGTGCAGCCATCTTGGTCGCACAGCAAACCACACCCCCCCTCTGACTGGTGGCTTTATGTTTGTGTCAGCTTGAAATGTATTATTGCGGCGAACTGTGAAAACCGGCTGCATGTGCATATGTCTGGCTGTAATTCTGCTCGCAGAGCAGTGGTTGGGCAATGACCAGGCAGACTGTAGGCAGGACATTGTTTTATGTAGGCTCCACCACATACGGCTCACTATTCATGATGAGGTCTGTCGAGCCCAGCAGCGATCGCATGTGCCTGTCTGCAGCCTCTGCCACAGCAGATCCTAGTAAATGATTTTGATGTGGGACGTAAGTCCTGCATGATTTATATTCTCTCAGTATTCCCCTTACCATGTTATGAGTTTTCATTTTGCAATAAGTGCAGTACAATTAGGTGGAAGGTTAGTGTGCTGTGCAGCCTGGCTACAGTACTGCACATGCCATGGTGATGCTTGAATGCAAAGATGCTAGCATTTCTTGACCATCTTGCTTTGGGAACCTGCCCTTAGCACGCTGGTGACTCCAGGCTACTCTTGATCTGTTTGTGTTCCTCTTGGAGCCTTCTAGACCTTGGTGGTGGGAAATAGTTTTTCTGTGTGGCTTACAGTTTTAAATCACACAAAATGAACCTGGGCAGTGATAGAATAAAAAACATGGTGCCCCATAATTGATTAGCCCTGCTCATTGCTGGCTATATAGATGAAACAATGAAAACTGAAATTCATTCTGCAAAACTGTGTATTGATGTCTTTTTTTTGTTTCTTTGTGTGAAGCAGGTCTTCTGTAATGAATTCCATAATTTAGCACAATATTTCATTTGGTACTACGGGCAATGGTGACCAGCCTCCCAAAAATGCTGTGTCCCCCTAAAGTGAACACCAACACCCCCTCCCTCCCTCCCCCGCACTGTCCAGCCTCACCACTCTCAAAATTCACAAGCCGCCACTGACAAACATGCTACTCCTCGGAGAATCACTACAATTCCAGGCTTTAAATGATATTTTTTTCTAGCACCATTGAAGAGCAAGTGATAGAGGGGGAGACAGGGACTATGTCAGTGTCTGATCATGCATCAGTGTGGCTAACTTTGAAAGATTTAATGAAATCCTGCAAGTAAGGAACATGATGATTAGATAGATACCTGCTTCAAGATACAGCCAACAAGACTTAGATATCTAAAAGCTGTAGGCAAATATGTAACAATGAACGTTGTTGATGATCCCACCCTATTAACCTAGAGCACACCTTCAAGACTAATATGAGAGGCATTTGAGGTCACAAGTGGCCTTAACTAATGAGGTTAGAGTCAGAACAGAAAAAGACTGAGAAATACACATTTGGGTTCTAGAGCTGATGTAAGGCTTCTTACAAAAATAAGGGGTCGATTGAGAGCGCTACTGATCAATAACATGGAGAGAACATGGCACTTTTGGACCTCAAGAGAAATGTATATGGCGCAAAGACTCCTGACTCATTGACTCATGGTTTAAACCAATAGAGGCAGGACATATGGGATGAAGACTGTAATTGAGGATTTGACATATGATAATATGGTCCATTGATTCCTCCTTCTATGCTAAGCTTCACGCTAAAGAGCAAAATGGGCAAGGGCCTGGATAGACTTTTCTGGAGGTCGTGAATTTCCCTCAAATTTCAGAGGACCAAGCTGAAGCAATAGGAGCACTTTTGGAAAAGCAAGTGATTTATGGGGCAAATAAAATTTTTAAACCAGGGTAAGCCCCTGACAGGTTTGAAGGGCAATTCTACAGGGCCTCTTCTTTGATTAACTCTTTTCTGGAAGCCGGAGGGCTGATGGCTTCTGTGGAAGATATCAGGATTGCAGTACTGCCAAAACAGGTGAAAGAAGTAATGGACTTTTTTGCCTACAGACTGATCACTCTGTTGAACCCAGATATAGAAATGTATAAGAAGGTTTCAAGGTTTTGGCAAACTGTTTGTAGCCTCTCCCACCGAACTTTACACATGAGGATGAATCAGGATTTGCAGCAGGCAGACATTTGATAATGTCTAGAGGCTGGCTTCCTTGTCCAATGGCAAAACTCAAAAGAGTAAAATCTGCCCTGCTTTCAATAGATACTAAAAATGCCTTTGACCGAATGGACTTGACCATTAAGAAGAGGGTAATGGAAAGATTTGGATTGGGAAGACCCTTTGTCAACAGCATTCTGGTGATTTATAGAATGCCAAAATCAAGGCCAAAAGAAGGAAGTGTTTCATGTGACCACTTCAAGCTCTACAGTGCCACGAGACAGGGCAGCCCTTTCCCCTCTGCTATACGTGCTGAGAATCCCTTGCCATGAAAATTAGGGCAGACAACAACATTAAAGGGATTAGATTCAGGGAAATAGTCCATAAAATATCTGGTTTTACTGATGACTTTATGATGTTAATCATAGATTCCGATGCTTCCTTGTCAGCATTGACTAAAGTGCTGGAGAAATATGGGCAAGACTTTAGGTATAAAATAAATCAGCACAAGTCAGTTCAGTTCAGTTCAATCAGCACAAGTCAGAATTCCTTCCGATCGGCTGTTCAGAGAAGGAGATCCTGGAGATGAGTGCTTGGGAGCCCTTCAAAATCACTAATGGGGCAATCTGCTATCTGGGGTTAAATTTGACAGCCTCAGTTGTCAAGTGGTATCCTGCAAATATGCCTGTAGTGACTCAAGAGATAAAGAGAGATCTGAAATGCTAAAGATTGAATATCCTATGAAGGCTGCAGCATGTGTTCCAAGCACTGCTCGAAGAACACAAGGGCCTTTATCCAATTCACTTGACAGGAAGAGGCTCCCAGGATGTCGGGGAAATTTTTAAGAGCTCCAAGAGACAATACCAATCTGGGATTCCTGAACATCCTCAATTACTACAATAATTCCCAACTAAACTTAGTGGGAGAATGGTCAAGGAGGGAATCAGATACGCTGTGGGGCCACAAGGAAAGGAAGGTTGTAGGGGGATCTTTGTGGGATGTAATAAGGTTACCATGATGCCTTTAGGCCAAAATGTATATTATAGCCATATAACAAGTACACTACTGGGAGTGCGGGGTAGCATGGCGCTGAGCAAGTGGATCACATCCTTTCCATACAAAATGTCACCAATGCATGACAATCCCAAGTTCTTAGACACCAGGGAGGAGGTAGCCTTCATAAAATGGAAATTTGGTTAATGTTGGGTGATATCAGATATGTTTGGAAGCGGGCAAATCAAGTCCTTTGAAGAGTGCAAGTAAGTCTTCGGGGTAGTAGGGCCAAAGTTTTTCTGCTACTATCAGATTCATCACTGGGAGAAGCAAACCAGAAATCAAAAAACACGTTTTTTGATTCTGACTGAAGAAGAACTGACATCTCACAAGAGCATGAAGTGATGGGTTTCCAATATATACAGCATGTTAAACACCCCACAAAACAATAAAAAATGGACATATATGTCTTAGGGCCCGATTACGATGCGGTTAGGAAAGCATTCCCACCTAGAGCCCGATTACGATGCGGTGAGGAAGGCCTCCTAACGGCATTTGCTCCTTCCGAATCAGATCGGGAATGTGTCTCTCAACCGAGGGCCAGATTACAATGCTGTTAGGAACATAGGCTCTCATAGAAGTCAATGGGAGTCCAACCAAATCGTATCCGGAAGCATCCGGATGCATCATACTCGGTCGGTCGGACTCTCCCGATCCGAGTCAGTCGGAAACCTTTTCGATTAGATCAGGAAAAGTTCCTAACTGCATTGTAATCAGGCCCTAAGTGGGCGAAGGATCTGGGAGGGGTGACATTGTCAGACAGGTGGGAATTGTTGTGGAAGGATACATAAAAGCACAGGAATTAGCTTTGAAAATTTTGGCTGGGTGATACTGGGCCCCTAGGATGACACCTGGGGCATTAGATAAATGCTGGATGGGCTGTGGTAAGGTGGGTAAGCCACTCTATATTTGGTCGTTGGGTGCCATCATTGCCATGCATGGGGAAAAAGCCTTAGCAGGAGTCAAACACAGCGTGTTTCCCTTTGGAGGCAGAACCCACACCCATGATCCTGGGCCTTACCTCGGGCAAGTTGGAGGAGGTGGTCCACCGGTCATGGAAACCGATTTTTTGACTACTGTAGATTGATATGCTGATTATTCCTAAGCAGTGGAAATAACAGGAATGCCCGATCTGGCACACCTGGTGCTAGAGAATATGGCAGACAATGGCAGTGGAGAGACTGCCTGCTCACATAACTAAAAGTCATGACCTCTTTTCTAAATGTCTTTCTCTCTATATGCTGGTCCTACAATACTTGGAGGATGATAGCTGCAAAATTATATGCCCTCTTATACTAGGGGCTCTAACAATGTGTACCTGAAACTACACGAGACGGCACCCATGAAATGGGAACAAGTGTATGAAGATGATAGAGGGGACATATACCCAACTATACATCGAATTGTCTAATGCTTGAAGGTGGGGGGAAGTTGGAGAAAGGTTTACTCACAATTTATGGTACCTATATTCAATCATTTAGCTAGAAAGAACTTCATATGCAATCATCACATCCTAGCACTGGGGTGTGTAAAGTGAGTGGCTGAAATAAGAATGATAAATAATGTAATATTTATAATTGCCTTATAAAGGCCCAGAAAAAGGTTTTTACAATAAAAATGAAATAATAATAATAACAAAAAGGTAAAGTAAATGATAGCCCAAGAGAGGTCACATAGAGCAAGAATAGAGTCTGAGATGAGGCAGAGAAATAGGTAAGGCAAACGTAAAGTGAAACAGAAAGAGGTAAGGTAAAGGAAGGAAAGTTTGGTAGCCAAAAAGAAAGAAAGAGGGAGGTAGGGAGAGAACGAGATGTAGACCCACATATAAGGTTTTAGAGTGAGGCAAAGCTAAAGGTTGGGGGAAGGAAATGGAGAGAGAGAGGAGTGAGATACACCAATCAGTAGGGTAGATTGAGAGGTAAGGAATAAAAGAAATGAGAGGAGAAGTTGTTACAGAAGCAAAGAGAAAGGGTGGTTTAAAGAAAGAAGTAAGGGCAGAGAGAGGATGTACAGTGATGTTTAAAGAAAGATGGGGTATAAACAGAGGTAAAGGTAAAAAGGTGAGGTAGAGAGCTATGTAAAGAGAGGCAGAAAGAGTAGAGGTAGAAAAGGAGATGCAGAGAGGGATGAGAGGAGTAATGGTATACAAAGAAAAACAGGTAGAGATAAAGAGAGATAGTGATAAATGTGTCAAGTAGTGGGAAGTAGAGGGAAGAGAGGTAGAAGGAGTATAGATGGTCAGAAGTCAGGTGGTGAATGAATAGCGAGATACTCTGAGGGCCTGATTCACAAAGGTAAACGTGCACTTTTGGCTAAATTTACATTTTTTGATATTCACAAACTATGAGTTAAGAGTAATCTTACTACTGCAAAAACTCTGCAGTAAGGGCTGAGAACTCTGCACATAAAAAGACATGACAGGTCTATCTTTTTATGTGCGGAGTTCTCTATCCGAAAGTGGAGTCTCCACAGTAGTAAACTTATTATTAACTCATAGTTTGTGAATACCCAAAATAACGTGAACGTACACAAATGTGTGCGTTCACCTCTGTGAATTAGGCCCTGGGTGTTTCGGTAGATGCAGAGAGAAGTGGGGTGGAGAGAGATGAGTATGTGAAAGATGCGAGGTAGAGAAATGAAGAAGAAAGGTGAGAAAGAGAGTGGGCAGA
The DNA here is from genome assembly GCA_963921515.1 of Calotriton arnoldi. Taxonomy (NCBI): domain Eukaryota; kingdom Metazoa; phylum Chordata; class Amphibia; order Caudata; family Salamandridae; genus Calotriton; species Calotriton arnoldi. Next base: position 1,707,822 of record CAWUFW010001434.1, read on the forward strand.
GAGTAGCTGTGAGAGGTAGAGTAGTGAGAAATAAAGAAATGGAGGGAGAGCTAGAGGGATGAGATGGGACTAACAGTGATGCAGTAGGTGTAGGAGATGAAAAAGAATCATGGAGTGCAGAATGTCCATATTCTTTTATCCAGATTCTGGGCCCTTTTACAGAAATATTGTCTAACTCCTTTTTGTAGTTGGATGTGTACCCAGAAAAACCACACGATCTATTATCCAGTTTTCGTCCGAACTGAAGTTTTCAGCTGAAAGAGGGTTATCGGAATACTCAGAATGTGGGTCAAAATATTTAAAATGGCCATTAGAGGCTTAACCATCAATAGAAAAGCACGTATTATAATTATTATTTAGCTTCTACTGGAATATCCCTCGATGGCAAACCCACAAACCCATATCTAGTTGGGAGGACGAAAGTGTAGATAAGATTCCTGTTTTTAAACTATAATGATAACTTTTCATTCGAATTTCACATGTAGCAGCTAGAGATTGGACTGGCATTGCTGTGTCAAGTAATGGAGCCCAGTTATTAATGAATTGGTGCAAATTTTGTGCCATCTTACAATGGCTTTACCGGAGGATTCAATACTCTAACCCTGTGAAAACAATTTTAGGAAACCATTTTAAAGAGAGAGAGAATGCACTGTGGCATTGCCTGGTCCTAATACCAACAAAAATAGGGTCCAGAAAAAGGTAAGAAATCGGGGGAGGGCACACAGAAAAGCTGACTTTGCTATAGTTGTCAAGTGTTCAGATCATCACAGGCTAGGTCCAAGGTAGACTTTACTGGGGAATCAGTCACTCTACAAGTACTTATCACAGGTTCTTAACATAACATTTCCTCCAGTGACAAGCACTGCAGGCAAGATAAATTACTCCCCTGACAATACTATTTATTTATTTATATGTTTTTGTAAGGAGCAGAATACTGCATAGATGCCACCTTAGAATGCCATAGGAAGGGGCAGCAAGAATGAAGTCCATGTAAAAGGTCCAAGCTTTGTGTGTCCGAAAGTGATCAATAGACGAGAGGCCTGCAACTTTAGCATTCCCACATAGGCGACCTCATGTTATTGGTGCTTTAGTGTCATGGTAAGTAGATAGAAAAGTCTTAATCACAGTATAGTTATAGATATATTAAGTTCTTAGACAAATTATCAAATAAAGATGGGATGAAAGGCTTGATGACTAGTACGGAACCAACTGTCAGTGAGCTGTGTGAAAAAGATGGAGTTTCAGATTTTTTCTGAAACGTAAGAAATTCTCACTGAGTCTCAGGTGGAGTGGTAAGAGGTTCTACAGAGTTAAGCCTTGTATTTGGAAGACTGTACCAAACAAACTATTTTGTTATTACAAGGATGAACCAAAAGTAGATTAATTGAGACTGATCTCAAGCAGTTATGAGACTGGTTAGGTGGAAGGCGTCTGCGAGGTATGATGGGGCATGACCATGGAGAGATATGTGGACTAAACATGCTGTTTTGAACTTTTATCTCTGCTGCACTGGGAACAATTGAAGTGCAATGATGGCAGGTTTAATATGCCTAACAGAAATTATTAACAATCATTAGCAAGTCCAGTTTAAGCAATTATTGGTAAATACACCACAAACGTATTTGCAGAGTTGTGCCACCTGAGTAATTATTACTATTTCAATTCTTACTGATCCTTCGACATACAAATTAGTTGCAGATCAAATTAAATGGATGTGGCCACCAAGCATGAAGTAGATAAACATTAAAAATAGCCCTCCCATCAGAAGATTCTAATGCTGAATTCTGCAAGTGTCTTCATGGACGAAGTCCCACAGATGTTCAATGAATGCAACTACAAGTGAGTCTTGGTCAAGTACCTCTGGTCAATGGGCACCCTCTGACATCCTATCATTTAGTTTTTAAGCATTCAAAATCACTGAGTGTAACCATGGTATCTAGGGATGATGGGATGCCAAAGGATCATGGTAGGGCCTGTTGGTCCAGAACTGATGGAAGACCCAATAAATATCTTACCAGACCACAAGTAATCCTCTTCTGTTACCCACACCCTGTAGTGTATGCTCAGCAGTGTGGGGAAAACCAATTCCCTGAGTCCAAATTAGGGAGTACATTGGGCCCATTATTCCTCAATGCAGCGGGAGCTCAAGTATTCTCCATAGATCATTGGCACATCACTGGTTGCACCCGATAAGCACACATCCACAACAACCCCAAATAGAATACATCTCAATTGCAGAGTAGAGATTTGGTCAGGTTAGAAGAGCTACAATTGGCACAATGAGTGGGGGCAAGGTGAATGGTTTGCATCTTTGCTGGAACTGACAATTCAGTCCATGTTTCAGTGCAGTTTGACAGTCACAAGGATTGACTAATTAGTAGTGCTATTTTGTGTCAGGAAACACATATCAATTTTTCAACAACATGAGATTACGGAAGGAAACCACTGCGCACTAATCCTTCTATTCCTTTATGTACAACCAGATATAGGACAGAGACTTAGAAACATCTATTGCACTTTTTGGTACTCTTGGATACCATGTTAGTTCAGAAAATATCACAAAATACAAGCTCTCCAATATGTGGACTCGCGCACTGCATTTTAAGTTACATTAAAAATACTGCATGCAAAACATGACTGACAAATGATTTTCTTTTCAAAATAAATTAAATAAACATTTACCTGCCTCTGAACAAGATTAGGTGTTTAAGGATTTAATGATGATAAGATGATTGAGTGCCTTAATGAGACTTCTCATTTGGGCCTTGGTAAAATTGGATCTGACAATGGTAGTTTAGGCTGGCATGGCATTGTCATGATTATTTTTGTAAAAATAGCCTCTATGCATTAACATAATATGATTAAGGCAATGAAATAATGAAATAGGATTAGAAGCTTGGTGTTAATTGCACCAAACGTGGTTGTAGGACCCTTTAATTTTTGTGAAGTACAGCCTGTGCAAATTTCAATGACAAATAGGGCAAAATGCCAGTTTGCCCATCAAGGTACAGGTAAACCTGTACAGTTTGCACTTAATTACCCATTCCACAATGCTAGACTAAGAGTAGGGTACAACCTGTGCTGCTGCTAAATGCTGTGCACGGTAATTAACTTATGCACAATTTGCAACTGTGATTGGCTTCCCAAATGCGTCCAATTTAATCAAAAGGATCAATAATCGAGAGCTCGCTGCTGTGTGTATAGCATGTGGTATAGCAATGGCTCGATGCTACAATCACACTTCTACTCATACTGCCTAAGCAGCAGACAAACTATAGGTCTATTACCTAAATTAATAAGACAAGGAAAAGGCCACCTGTGTAAGTTATGTGCTCTCATTTACAGTGTTTTGGGATCTGGAGATTGCCATGCCAGTACCAATAGGTGTTAGTACAGAGGAATTCTAATCCATTGGCTTCCAATTGAGTAGAGGGTCTAGTTTAAGACCATCTGCATTCTGCACAGACTGCTTCACGAGAAAGGTCCAGCCCTATTAGGACCACTAGCCATTCCTTACTCTCCTGGAAGGCTACTTAGATCTTCCCCAACACATTTACTGCAGGTTCCTAAGTTTCGCAGATCCCGCTGGGGTGGTTGTTCCTTCTCTTATCAGACCCCTAAAGTTTGAAACACCCTTCCCTTGGAATTCTGTGTGCTCTCCAATGAACTTTCATTTCGCAAATCCTTGAAAACATGGCTATATAGCAATTTGCCTTGCAGAGTGCTGGCTAACAGGACTTACGTTTTTCTGACTGTTTGAGCGCGGGGCAGCCTCCAGGTTGCCATGCGCTTTATAAGACCCATAGAATAGAAGAGAATTCTAGTTCCGATATCTAAACCTTTTGCTTCCTTTCCATCACTTACTCTCTCCCTCATGGATTTTCTTTAAGAATTCTCAGGAGAATTGTTGAGAGACATGACATGGGTGGAGTCCACATATAAAAGAATTGAAAGGGATTGTTAAGTTCAGCTTGGAATTACAAATGGTTTTCTGGAGGTTTTGTATGTGTGGAAGAGGATCCCAATACGCAGTCAACACATCCATGTGTTGGTGCAGACTGGCTGAATGTAAAGTTTGTGAACAGATATGTGACTATAGCTTCATTACATGGTTATGCACCTTCAACTTATTAACCGCTTCGCCGCGATCGGAATTCCGCCCAGGTGCTGGACATTCCGATCGCGGGTGTGGTCGTGACGAGCTGAGCTCGTCATGCGCACAGCGCGACCGCGCAGCATGACGAGCTGAGCTCGTCATGAGCATCGAAGGGGTTAAAAGGACCATAAAGTGTGTACTTTATTTGAGGATATTGTTGGGTAGGAAGTGTTGCTCTGTGAAAAATTCTTAAATAGACTTCTGAGCAAGATACGTGTGGTGAGACAGAAGATAAAGATTAATTATGTAATGGATCTTAACCGATTATTACTATTGTATTACTATTGTATTCTCGACATACTCTATACATTAAGAGAGAGGCTTTCGGCCAAACTTATTCACCTACTGACTTCCTTGGCTCAGAAACCTTAAACATTTGCTTGACTCACTGGGATCACATTTGGATTAGCCCACAGAAATATTTTAGACTCAATGGCGTTGTGCTTGGCTGCTGGATGTATCCTTCTACCTCCAGTAGAAGGAATGAGGGACTATTTTGCATCTGAAAAGCACACACCCAAATCACCTTCAATTATTGATCTTACAATACTTGTATACAGAAGCAATCATATTCTTAACTACGGTAGGCATTTTTAATGCTTTTTTGAGGACTCAATTGTGAGGCCTTAGCATAAATGGCACTCTTATTGGATTGTCTTTTCTGGTACTCATCGTGGGGTCCGGCTTTCCCGGATGTTAGTGTTGCAGCTGGCCTGCAGCCAGGCATCATTGTTACACTAGATTCTCTTTATTAATACAGAGGAACCAACATTCCCTGCATAAAATCCTGTCTCCAATTTCCTCATTACAAGCGATTTGTGACGTCTTTAGTCACCTGTTGTAAAGAAATTACGTAGTATAAGTTATTACAGTTGACTTCTGACTTCACAATGCCTGCTGTCAGAAGCCCGGGAAAAAAGGCAGGCCACAGTTGCATAATGAAACTTGAGGGGGGACCCCATGCAAAGTACATGGAGGGAGCCCCCCATGCTTCGGACTTAGTCAGGAGCTCTCAGGCCAGGGGCCCGCTGTCCATGCACAGTGCTGGATGGGCCCCTTAGAGCTTGGGGCACTCCCCACACTGCAGGGGCTGCAGGGGCTATTGTTACTGCACTGGCAGTGGTAGACCACAGAGCATAATTAGAGCTGCAGTCTAAACAAAGAAAACAGTAATTGGCTTTTCCTTTTTCTGAAACATTTTTCTAAAGAGAAAAAGTGATCAGCAGAAATTAAATGTTTTTTTTTTTTCCACGCATAGGTCATTACAGGAAAGGTAGAATCTCTGAATATTTCAACACTATGTGGACCACAGTATTATTTAAACCTGACTAATATTAAACTTATTCCAATATTTTTGTACAAAACTTACTACGCGCCTTTTGGTGTGTTTAATATCACAGTATAGTTTCTCTTTATATTCTTCTGATCTACAATGAACGTGAAAGAGCAAGACTATAAAGATTTGAGCAGTTTGTGGAGGGATAGTTTGACCGTATACCTATGCCATACTTTAAAGGGATGCTCAAGCCAACTCAAAGCACCATGACCTTATAAAGGAACTCTGGGGCATATTAGCAAGGGCCTTATCGCCGCTTTAGCGGCACTTTTTGCAGCTAAAGCGGCGATATTTCTATCGCCCTATTAGCAAGCTGTCGCTAACAGCTGTTAGCGACAGCTTTATGGCGAAAGCGACCGTTTTGGTGCCGCTTTGCATGTCAGCGATATATATCGCTAATGACATGCAAAGTAGGTGTTCCCAACTAAAAGCGACTGAAAACAGTTGCAAACACAACTTCCCCCTATTAGCAATGCCCGTGAAGCTATAAAAAAATTCGCGCTAACCGCGAATATCGCTGGAATCTAACACCTGCTAAAAACCTGACTTAACCATTCTAGTCAATGGGAGGTGGATTGTAAGGTTAAGTCCTCGCCTGCCTATTAGCAAGCTTTTTATTAGCGCGTTGAATTCATCGCTGGATTTCTCGTGCTATTGCTGGGTTTCGCCGATATCGCTGGATTTTTTATCACCTTGGAGATAAGCATTGATAATAACGCGTTATCTCTGCAATGAAATCCAGCAATAGCCGGCGATAACAAAAACAGCGCTAAGCGCGCTTTGCGATAATTATCGCAATTCCTTGGTAATATCCCCCTCTATCTTCAGCCCTTTCTCGCCTATATGGCCACTCATCTGTGACTTGCAAAAACCTTAAAATACATGGGATTCTGTAATCCCTCTATAAAAATTTCTTTGTAATCAGCGACTTATGATGCAGTCACCAATTATAAAGAAATTAAGCCAAAATGTAACTGTAATAACTTAATACAGTTGAGTTCTGATGTCAGATCCAGCAGCTGAGCGGAAAAGCAAGTCAGGTCATGGAGCATAATTAAAGCAGCTGTTTAAAGAAGGGAAAAAAAGTTGTGTTTCTTTCTTTTCATTTTTTTTATATATCTTTGCAATGAAAAGCATTATGCCAACATTTTTATTTTTTGAACTCCTTAAGCAATTCTAGTAGCTAAAATCTTTCTGAATGTTTCCAATGTGCCTTTTTAAAAAAAAAAAAAAGTGTTAAATTGCTTCTAATATCATTTTGCAACAGTTATCTAACAGCTTCTTCGATGTATTTAATTTTGTGCTAGAGATTGTATTTTCACTCTTCATGTTTGCAAACATGCTCTCTCTTTCATAGAAAAGATGTAGACAACAAGGATTAAAGTGGTTTGTGTGAATGGTGATGGCATGACCACGTAGTATAAGGAATAAAGGGGCATACTTACAAGCCCCTATCGCCACCACATTGTCACTTTTCAAGACATTGTGTTGGCGATAGGGGCTTCGCCTCCCACTTAACGTGGCTTAACATCGCCTTGTGAATAGGGCACCCTTTCACGCTATACTTAGCATGATAGAGGCGTGCGAATGGGTGTTGTGGTGGGCGTTCCACGGCAACACCTATTGATTTTGACACTGCCCCATATTTACAAGGAGGCGTAAATATGGAGCAGCACCAAATTTAAGGCCAGGGAAAACCTGGTTTTACCCTGTTTAATTTCTCCTCGTTCTTGCTGTTTCTATGTGTGCTGCGTTGTGCAACACACATAGAAACAGCAAAACTCCATTGATTGTTTATGTGAAGGAAGGTGTCCCTTCCTGCACATAAACAATCATTTTTTTTAAAAATGATGTTTTGCAACTTTTATGTGTGCTGCATTAAGCAGCACACATAGAAGTTTCAAAACACCATTTCAGATTCTTTATGTACAGGAAGGGGGACCTTCCTGCACATAAACAATCATTCCCCTCAACACAGGCACCCTTGCACTCTGGTGCAAGGGTGCCTGCATTGGCGCTAGGCAGCTAAATTAACACAAGTGCAGGGGGAAACGCAAGGCTGCTCTGTATTCTTGTAAATATGGTGCAGCCCTGCACTTCAGAAGTGGCGGAGCACCATGTTAAGCCAAGGAGGCTAACGCCGCGCTCCGCCACTTCCTTGTAAATAAGCCCCAAAGTGCTCCTGCTTGTCCATGATAAGGATATTGCAAGTCACCTCGGAGTTCCATGAGCATATAGAGGGAACTCAGCCTTTGGACTTGTTCCTCTTCATGGTCATCGGAGCTTCTCTGTGCATTGCAGTATCCTTATAATGTACAGCAGAGTGTACTTTATCCCATATATAATGTACAGCAGAAGATAATTATATTATGTACCACATATATTATCTGGAGTAACAAATGTGTGGTAAAGAAATGGCCCATAGCAGTGAGCATTAGGAATTCAGCCACTGCATGTGCTCTGTCCTCTGCATTTGTGCTGCTGCAGCGAGCAACCTATAGGAATGAGCAATTATACAAGTAACCATGGTATGCCCACTGAGGAATCCACCGAGAAGGATCATGTAACATTAGAATGAGCATTAAACAAGCAACCAGTCAGTCAGATATACTTTATTTGGTTAATTAAAACCATAAAAGCACACACATAAACACAATCTTAAAAAACTCTAAAAAGGATTTAACAGTACAATAAAACTTTCCAAAATAAGCTACATTTCAAGTATGAAAATATATCAAATGCATTCTTATTGCAGACCCAAATCACTGGCAATTAAAATCAGCACAATATTTATGCGAGTTGCTTCTTCCTAATTCTAACAGCTCCTAGAAAGCTTGCAATATTAAAACACACTAAGGGACTTGAAAGCATTTGTAAATAGATTAAGGTTAGTCTTACTTGCTGAAAACATTTCCCTCTTAATAGTGGCCGTACATTGCCGTGATGAACAGTAATGTCTTGAGCAGAGGCCCAACTCATCCACTTTATACTGCCCGAGGGGTGCTGCCAGTAACCAATGCAAAAGGTTTAATCTAAACCTTGTCAATAAATGCGATGATGAGGTACTGTGACCATAACTAAATAGGACCCTAGTGATGGGTAAGTTTTTAGTAAGTTATAGGCCCATACAGAGCGTTTGGTGAGCTCTCCCGCCTCTCTCTTTGTCTCGATAATTGAGAGAAAATGCCTTTTAGCCTAATTCAGATCTCTCAAATAACTCTGGATGACCCAATTTGTCCGCTAAGGTCTTAATATATCAAGGCCTCAGGATATGAGTCGCGCTGTCCAGAGTCAGTCAATCATTTATCACTGCCTGATTAAGATCCAGATCCTAACCCATCTCAACAGGGGAGCAAGGGCTAACAGGTCAGGAATGTACCCCATTCCCAGCTCTTCATGAACTACATATGAAGATACTGATTGTGGGACAGATAGCAACCTTCTCAGGAATTGATTTCCTACTATTTGCAAATTTATAGTGTCCTCATAGCATCAGATGTCGCTCCCGTAGCTGGCGATGGAGATGCATTTGGCTTGATAAACTTGATGAGAGCCTGAAGTGAAAAAGTCCCCAATCTATTTGCAAAGTGAAAGATCACAGCTATAGCTCTTGACAATATATTCCTTTTAGCCTTCCTTTGGGGAACCCACGAGCCCCGCTCATCAAAAAGAACTTCCAGATAGGAGAAGGTAGACACCCTAGATATTTCTCTGCCACCTCCAAAGCATTTCTTCTGACATTTATTTTTGGGGCCCCCGACCATGGTATGGGATTTAGAAAAATTGGTGCACAAATCTAACAAATTCATAAAATCTGTAAAAGAATTAAGCAAATGCTGTAGTCCCACTGCAGTTCTAGCTATTAGAACTGCATCATCAGCATATGAAAGTTCAGAATTAACTGAAATCTTGCCCAGGGAATATCCTTACAAGCTGCACATAAAATTGGGCCCAAGTTATTAATATCTAAGGCAAATAAAAGTGGAGTTAAAATGCCACCTTGTCTTCCTCCTCTGCTTATGCCTGTTTTCTTGAGGGCATTCAACCCTAGAGGGATACAGACCTTGAAAAGAGGGCAGTTCTGCAACAACCCCACCTAAAGATTGAACTGGTGTACTGGGGTGTTCCACAGTCATAGCCTTAGATCCTCGAGAATCACCCAGCATTTTCTGGGGGCATTGAGACAATAGGCCTGGTATGTGAGGTGTGTAATACTGGCTTAAAGCAAGCTTTGTGAACTCATTGAGCACTTTGAAGACCAGTGGGTGGTTGACCAGACAAATTCCCTGCCATCGATGCTTTCAAATTAACAACAGAGGCATTTATGGCACCCAGCTTCGCTAGTGGCCACTCAAATGATCTTAACAATACCTTCTCAAAATCATCATATAAAACTATAAACAAAGTCTCCAATAAAATGTTTATCCCGGAGCCCAGTAAGTTTACACCTGCAGAGTCAGATAAATTGACTTTGAGTATGGGGTCCTCCGATTCATAAATCAATTCATTTTCATTGTTAGAGGCCAAAGGCACCTCACCCGTTGGAAGTCTCAACCTGGAGCCCTTCTTCTTCCTTTTATTCCCCAGTAGAGACCACTCGGCCTCAGCTATAGTGACCCTCTCTGAGATGGCCTCACTATCCAGCGGGCCCCCTTACTGAGTACTCTGGGGTATTGCAGCTACCCCAGCCTCAATCCCAGAGTACCCTTTTCCTGCAAACCAATGCTATGTGAGGTTTTGTCCGTCCCTAGCACCAGTTTTTCCTCTGCACTTTGTATTTCTTCAGTCAGAGCCCTCACTGCCAATGTGAGGTATGAAATAATAGAGGCACACTTGCATGAGACTTTGGAGGCATCCAAATCAGTATTGCAGGTAACTTTTTGCGTACCCACAGTTGCTGCCAGATGACAAACAAAAGAGGGGTGGCCCAGCCCGGCCTCTTCCAGTCACTGATGAGCGCGGGACGGGCCCAACCTTGGCCCAGGCTTTTTCCAGGCCCGGCCCGCACATGTCCCATGCTACGGGATGTCAAGATGCTACGGGACCTCGAGAGGCACTTCTAGAGCTGATACGATGGCAAGCAGCTGCAATGATGATCGGCCTGCCTCCACAGACATGAGGAAATATGCAATCAGCCATGGTATAACTCCTGGGGAGCAAACCCAAGAGTGACAAGGAACAACCTACTGCCATGTCATGTGCCTTAGGATGCCACCTGTGGATGACAGAGCAGAAACTCATGGAAATATCTAGTACTCTCCCAGCTTTGCAATATTCTCTGAGAAGTTCACCAAGTAGCGGCATCACAGCCATGCTGGTAAGGAAATTACAAGAATGCATGCGCAGCAGTGCACATTTTAAATTTGAATGAACATAACAAATAAAGTCTAGCACCAACAACAACCTATTGTGTATGCTCCCACTGAACACGGCTTCACCAGACTCACCAGGGAACACACCAAAGCGGGGCAAAGCATCTCCTTCCCACTCAGCATGGAAACTACTGACATCACTAAAGGTAGCACTACAGATCTCACTTCATCATGGTAAATTGTTTCGGGGCATAGTAGTCCATAAACATTCACAGATTATGCTGAGATAGGCTTGCTGAAGTAGACATGGGTGGTATATCGAGAGGAAAATTCTTTTTTTCATGGTTCGCTCTCTAAATGTAGAATAATTCATTTCAATTCTCTTGGTCCAAAATCCCATCAACCATAACCATTAATCAATCCACATACAACCATTCATCATTTAAAGTAAGCCCAAATCTAATTAAACTATAAACCTGTTAAGAGCAGATAAAGGCTACTTATCTTGTGAAGAGCAGCAACAAAAGAAGGAAGATGGCTGCTCGTTCTCAGTTTTTATATCTTCTTGGCATTTTATAGTGTTTTGAATTCCAGCTCTATTTCTGCTGTGAGTGGAGCAATAAAGGAGGGTGCATAGGTTTAGCCACTGTGATGACATGAAAATCATAAAACAGGCACCATGAAAATGTAAACTGTGCCCTGGCTCTCCTTAAACTTGCACTGTACTGTGCAATGCTGCAGGGTCCTGGAGACTCAAGACAACACCATGGCCCCTCTGTGTATGTTAGCCTTGGACACTAGGTGCATGCAGCGCATAATGGTGGATATTGAAGTTAACTCTGTGGCCTAACAGTCCTGATACTGACACCAGAAAGCAAACCACTTTTACCAGGTTCAAATTCCTGCAAGGTCCACTCCCATGTTATGTTTTTTAGTTTAGTACCATACATACTTGGGTAATAGTAACATGCTATTCTTAGAACTACAATAGAATAAGCCTGCGTCAATCAACGGCATGGTAATGGAGGTATTTTATCAATTTTGGAGATGGTAAATAACCTAGAAAGTGAAGTTCTGTGCCACAACAGACTATGTCAAAACATCTCTTATACCTATTAAGCAAACAATGGTAATTATTGTAGTGGATGAATTCTTAGTGTACAGAATTTGCCCTAAACATCCATTTATTAAACATTTCTCTGCACAAGTAATTCATTTCACTCAATGGGTTCTTTGAAATGGCATTTCATGTTTCAACATTATTCTTTATCTTATCCATTGCCTATGAATATGGTTTTACATGGACTGGAAAGTCCTCAGGACTTATACTGGCAGTGTTGTGCTGCCAGGTGATCTGTCACAGAACTGCTTCTATACCAAAATACACAGGTACACACCCCATCAAAGACTTGTAAATGCTAACGAGGTACCAAAGCAGGATTGTTAGTAGATAATAGTCCTTTACTCTTCTATCTGACCCATAAATAATTCCTTAAAAATTATGCTAAGCTCTCTATAGAATGGTTTTATATCAATTATTTAAAATTCCTTATTGTTTAATTGGTTTTTTGGTATTTAAATTGTCTTCTGACCACCTTAACGTTTCTTGTCATTTTGTGTCTACGAACAAACTTTATAAGCATTTCCCAAATACTGAAAACTGGTATCACAGTTGTTAGAATATTGATTTAACTGCATTAAAATGGTGTACTAATTTCTTTTTCATGGATAGTGTTACTGCAATGGATTAAATTCAAACATGGAGAAGCTTCCAGTTTTGGCTACAGCAATTGTTTCAATGTTGCATCGTTATATCACTTTGAAGAGACACACATTTTTAAAGCTATTTCATATACAAATAATGGTTTAGTCTTCACCCACATGTCCAGTGTATTATTGTAGTTTTCTTGATTTGCCCACTTTGTACTGGTTATATTAATACGAATTCTCAGAAATCTTATCTTCTACTCTATGATGGTCTTCTCCCAAAATGATCTTGTCTCACTTGTATTTGTTCCATATTATCTCTTGAATATCCTCACTCCATGAATTGGTTTCTCACACTATGCATTTCCTATTCAAATAACTTATTTTCAGATGTAAACATTTTATCCTTAATATATGAGAAAAGTGTAAAGAAAACACGCAATCGGATATTTCTGACTGTTAGTCTGATAAAACATCTGGTTACCTATTTCTTATACTGTTATTTCAGGCATATTTTCAAAGACATATCTCTTCAATACTGACGTTATATGTAACAGTAATAATTTAATGTACACGGTTCTATTGGTTCATCTTATCAACTAAATACTCTTTCTGTAAATCTGCATAATGTTTTAAAATATTTCTCCCCCAAATCATTCATTAAAACATGATGAACTTTAAACTTAAATAAAAATCTATAGGCATAGGATGGCATGCAACTTGATCCCATGGAAGTTCCAGATATCTTCAGATAACATAGCTCCATCCAAATGAAGTAATTGGAGAATACAAACACATACAACAGTTTAATCAAAATATTGACACATTCGACTCCTTTCATCATTATCATCTTTACCAGGCAATCTAAGCCCTTGTCATGTTTAACATCCATGGTACACAGAATCAATAATTGCCCTTTCAATTGAACACTATTTGATTTTCACAAGATATCTCTGCTCTCTTTAATGTAAGAATGCATTTTGTTTTTCCAGTTGCTGTACAAAATAATCCCAAGTTTTGGAGTATGAAATACATTTATACTAATCTACTATTGGTGATGTACATGGGAGGTCCTTTACACTCTTGTTATCTTAGATAACACAGATATTACAGAAGGTTACTCATTTAGGCAATGTGTTAGATTTCTGTTATCCAAACAGTATGTGTAACATTTTTCAGTATACGTTCTATGACACCTCTATATTAATGTGTTTAGATTATGTTGTATTTTTTGGTACACTTTTTCATTTCCACATGCCCCTTTAATTTAGTTTGTATATGTCTATATTGAGAATCACTGCTGTTTCCCCTGTATCAGCCCTTTAAGTCATATTTGTGTAACTTCATACAATATTTTAATCATTGATCTCTCTTTGTTAATTTGTGATTTTTCCTGTTGTGTCCTAACCTTTCCTATTTCAATCTGTCAGAACCATTTTTTCTAAAATATCAAGCTTTTTATTTTTCAATGTAGGCATGAAAATTGTCTTCAATTTAAAATCAATATACTTAATTGTTTATGTGGAAAAATACATCTAAAGCATACGTCTCACACATCAATAAATCTAGGTTTTTTGTCAGAAAATGTAGCTGTTTAAGATAGGCAATAAAACTTGCCTTTTCTGAAATGGCTTCTTCAAATTACAGCAATTTGTACTTTGAAATATTTATCACTAAGTTTTTGTTTAGCCTCTCGGGAATATTTTTCAATCATTTTATATTGTATTTTGCTACAAATAATCTCTTTCATTCCTCTATTTTCTCAGTTAGGGATTTTGATGTACTGTTCCCTCACTATACTTGTGTTAATGAAACATTCCTCACTGCTGCATGATTTGATTGCAGTATGTAGATGGTGACTACCCTTAGGGCCTAATTACAAGTTTTTGGCAGAGCGGCGGTGCAAACCGCCGCGCCACACCTCCCCCAAAGCTCGCACCGCCTGCCCATCAGATTTCAACTTTTTCGTAGTCTGGCATATGGGCGGCGTGGCAGTCCCATGGATGGTGGCTCTTTTAAATGCAACGGTGCCATTAAAAAAGGCACCGCAATGGGACCGCACTACAAGGTTCCTGCACAGCATAGGCTCGAAAGTCCATGTGCATGCACACAGGGGGGGCACATGTTATGTCCCCTTGTGTGCATCCACATATGTTTGAGGCACAGGGAGGCCCGATAGAGCCGCCTTTGTTTCTTCTCTGCCAGGGTTTTCATGGCGGTGGAACCGCTATGAAAATCCTGGCTGAGAAGAAACTCATAATATGCTTTGCGGGAACTTGGTGGTCCCGCCAAGCATATTGCGGCCTCTGACTGCCGCTCCTACGCCAGGGAACGACAGTTCCCTGGCGGAGCCGGAAGTCCCAGGGCAGTCCCATTGCCCGGTTGTAATCAGGTGGTCTGACCTTGGTGCGACAGTGGCTGTACCCGCCACAGCCACGCCACCACGAGTCTGGTGGTCCTCGGACTGCAAGACTTGTAATAGGGCCCTTAGTCTTTTATCCATACACACTGTATTAAATGCTGTCAACATGGCAAGTACGACTGGAAGGCAAGATTGTTCAGTATGTAGTGAACATCAATGATGCATTTATCATGGCTGTTTCCTAGATTCAATAACATCTGAATGCAGAACTGTCTCGCTCATAACATGTTGTTGTCCACCACAAAGCTCATTATTTGCATGTAAATCTATTATCCCACTGTATTTTTTAAATATGAAACAAATATTATACATATATTTCAGTCATGTCTCATATTGAGAGACTCTCAGTTTTTCTGTTAGTAACTTAGTGTAGTAGCTGTTCTTAATGCAGGACTGAACTTGTTGGGCTGATCCATCCCATTGGCATGAAACTCTCTGTCTGTAATGCAGCAATGCTGCAACAAAGACAGTCTATAGGTAAAGAGTTAGATGTGATGATGCATTAACAGACCAGTATAGCATATCTTCCCAATACTGCTAATCAGATACTGTAGTCCAGAAATGTCTCAGTTTCATGCACATCATGCAGCTGGGACTGTTGACCTGCTACACTAGGAATGGACACTGATAGATCTCCCCTACGTGCTTGCATAGTCGTTTCCCTGCCGGCCCTCTCTTTAGGGCAAGTAACCCTTTCTTTTTATGAATTTGAGTGTTAGGCTACTTAATATTGCTTCAGAGTATTTCTTCACTCGGCATTAGATGTTTTGGTGGTGACTGATTGGCAGAAGCAGGATCTTGGATGTCAGTATTTAATTTTAAATCATGTATACCTTCTGTAATGGGATTATGGTACAGAATCGTAAAACTGTGACAGCTGTGTCTTCCCTGTGGTGCGATAGGTTGCCTGGAGCACACCTTTCGAAATTGATTATATTTATCTCTTCAAGGATTTTTAGAAAATATTGAGCAATTGCTTTCTGGATTCCTGCTAGCCAGTGACAGTGATTTTTTGTTATTATTGCAAATGGAATAAAGAATCTGCAACATCTCTCCTGTTCCTGTTCTTTTTAACTTGACAAATCTATTTGGGGAATTGCTGTATGACATCATGACCTTCTAGAAACTTGACCGTGCTGGTCAATGTCATCTAGTAGCATGTAGTGTTCCCTGTCAGACTGCAGAATGAAACTTTCCAGTAATACAATCCAATATTTAGTAATCTGAAGGAAGAGACTGAGCCAGGTCTCTCATGAGACTTAATTCTGGGTCGCTCTCTGTGATGATGACCATGAGTTCACTGTGATGAACAAATATGTGTCTGCTATTATGATCAATGCTAAGCTGGTTGGATTCAAACGAGTTATGTTTGAGAGCTTTGATTGGTAAAAGTTTAATTTCATTAAGAATGTTTGTTTGTAAACATCTTCTTGCTAAATCCTGGTGATTTGGTAATGCGTTTTGAATAATGCGGATTCATTTGGTTGGGGTGGGTTGTGTGATCTATTTTTCTGTTCTCTGTACTTTGGTGTTGGGCTTTCTTCAGCTTCATTGCTATGAATTGACTAGCTGTTGTGGTAGATTAAAGGCATTATATCTTTGTTTCTTACTCAGGTGCTTCTTGAGCATAGGTTCCAGGTAAAATATTTGCTGTGCGCTAAAGGTGACTCCATCTCAGATTTTTCCACACTTAATTTAATCACTGCTTTCCAATGTATCTCTTTGATGTTGCTATTGCTTACAGACATATTGTTCTTTTATCCTGGATAATAATCTTGTGGTCTTTCTTATATCACCCCAGTTTTTTTCTTTCACATTGCACTCCCTCGAATAACCTGACACTATGTGCAGCTGCCTTCTAGTAAAGTGTCTCACACGCTAAACAATGCAAGCCTGTCGGTCATGAATAGAAACTTCTTCCTGATGTCCTCTCTGCAGAGCACCGACATGGGGAATGGGCTTAAAATGTTGCTCATTTCTGAATCCTCAGCCACGTCTGCTCCATTCTTTCCTTCAAAAATGGTGGAAATAGCCCTTTCTGCAGGGTCGCCCTCAAACGTTTTTGCCTTCCTCCTCCTTTTTTTACTGAATTATTTCTGTTGTCTTTAGGACTCTCAGCACTTTACCACTGCTAACCAGTGCTAAAGTGCATGTGTTCTCTCACTAAAATGTGGTAACATTGGCTTATCCACAAATGGCATATTTAATTTACTTATATGTCCCTAGTAAAGGGCACTACCGGTGCCCAGGGCCTGTAAATTAAATGCTGCTAGTGGGCCAGCAGCACTGATTGTGCCACCCACTTAAATAGCCCTTTAAGCATGTCTCAGACCTGCCATTGCAGAGCCTGTGTGTGCAGTTTTAAACTGCTGTGTCGACCTGGCAAGTTAAACCTCCTGCCAGGCCCAAGCTTTCCTTTTCAATACATATAAGTCACCCCTGGGGTAGGCCCTGGACATCCCAAGATCAGGGTGCAGTGTATTTGAAAAGTTGTACATATACTTTTAAGTTTTACATGTCATAGTAGTGAAAAACTCTCAAATTAGTTTTTTACAACTGCAAGGCCTATTGCTCCCATAAGATAACATTGGGGTTACCTTATTGCATTTTATAAGTGTAATTTCCGATTGGGAAGATATTTGACCCCCAAGTTTGGTGTCTCTGGAATCACAATTTAAAATCACAACTTATGGCGGAGTCAGATTTTAAATTGCAGAAAGTTGGCATTTACTAACTTTAGTCATTTGGTGCATGTCTGGGTTGGGTGGCAGCTGGGCTTTTAAAAAAAAAAAATGTTTGTCCTCATATAACCTCCATGGATTAAAT
Source organism: Calotriton arnoldi (assembly GCA_963921515.1). Lineage (NCBI taxonomy): Eukaryota > Metazoa > Chordata > Amphibia > Caudata > Salamandridae > Calotriton > Calotriton arnoldi. The sequence goes on from CAWUFW010001434.1 coordinate 1,725,581, forward strand.
AACCTCTCGGTCTTAACTATCCCAATTGCTTATATCTTGGGGTCTGATCTCAGCTGATGTTCTTGCGAGACCCAGCCCGCGCTATACATCATGCGCTGACGAAGAGGTGTAATCATTGGACATATTATTCCAACTACGACCTACCTATTCAGAGTCTAATAGCTTCTAAAATAACCAAAGCTCATTTCTTTTTCTATGGGAGTTAACCTTTTGATCTAAATCTCTGAAGTATCTCACAGAATTCCACCAGCCCCTCCATGTAGGAGGTGCCGCCTGGCGCCAATTCCTACATATTTCTCTTCTGGCTAAGAGGATCAAGTAGAACACAAGTTTACTCTGCAGTCCCGTAAAGCCCTCCATACCCTCCGATGACTGCACAGTGCCAAACAGGATTAAAGACGTGCTTACCTCCACTCCTTTGCCCAATGCGTCTGACAATGTCTTACCCACATTGTCCTAGAACTCTTTCAGCAGTGGACAGTTAGCAAACATGTGGATGTCGTCCGTCTCCTGGGATCCGCACCTTGTGCATCTGGCTTCTCCGTTACCTCTTATTTTGGACAACTTGAGTGGGGGCCAGTATATCCTGTGAAGTGTGAAAAGGTGGTTTTTCCTTAGTGCAGCAGATTTGATCAATGAGTAAAACATGTCTAAAGATACTTGCCAAAAGATTTTCAGCTCCTCATCCGGCAAGCACTTCTCCCAGACCAAATAGGGGGGATCCAACTTCCTGTCTACTGCTGTACTTCCTTTTTCTTTGGGTTTTGATCTTGAAGGTCGTCCTCCATTGCATTGTCCGTAGGGAAATGCTACTGTTGGTTCTTACACCACGTTGAAATTTGGTAATATTTAAATCTAGATAGCGTGCCGTTGGTTAAATTGCTCCAAGTATCCCAGGCCAAACAGTTGCTTCCTTCCATTATATCCCCCCAACGCACGACACCCGCTGCTTTTAGTGGCTGAGATAAGGCATCTCGAAGGCACTCTGGAGTACCCGGAGAGTCCCACACGGGAGCCCATTCACTATAGTAGGATATACCTAGACTTGAACTGCAGTCTAACCATAATTTGGCAGCAGCGTATAGGATCTTCAGGCGGACTTTTTAAAAAGAATTGGGGGCACCAAATTTATACATAAAACCCTCCTCTGGGCTGTCCATCAACATAGCCTTAAACATGCAGCCAATCAGAGTGTCGTCTGGCCTAAGGAGGAGCATCCTGCATTTCTTTAATTGATATGCCCAACAATATAATTGCAGGTCTGTTAAACCCAAGCCACCATGCGAAAGCTTGCGCCTTAATTTTTTCCAGGATAACCTGATCCCCTTGCCAGCCCAAATAAAAGCAGAGATCCTTCCCTGGATTTTGACTAAAAGGTTTTTATCAAACATCAAAGGTATATTATTGAATAGATAAGCCAACTTAGGTAGGACGCACATTTTAACCAGGTTTGTCCGCCCATAATGTGTAAGAGGAAGACTCTGCCATCTCTTCAAAAGAATATTAACTTCCTTAGAGACTTTCGCTAAATTTATTTTGGGCATTTCCTTTAACTCTTGTGTTATGATTACTCCTAAATATCTTATCTCCTTTCATAACCTAACCCCATGCACTGCCAGATTTCAGGTCATAACTTCAGTCTTATCGCTTTGAACCTCGTATCCAGACATTTTCCCAAAAGCCTGTACTTCATTAAATAATTCTGGTAGGGCTTGGTTGGCATTAGAAGTAAACATAATCAGGTTGTCAGCATACAAGGCTCACTTCATTGAGAAGCCATTTACAATAAAAGGGGGTATTTCTTTATTTTGCCTTAGACTTTGAGCTAAGGGCTCAATATATAGATCAAAAAGAATAGGAGACAACGGGCACCCTTGTCTGGTGCCACACCCTATTAATACAGGAGCTGTGAGATTGTTGTTAACTACAATTTGAGCTTGATGGTTTTTATAGATTTTTTAAGAACCTCTCTAAAAGTCTCATCGAAACCAAAAGCCTTCAATGCTCTACTCAAATAATGCCAATTGACACGATCGAAGGCTTTTGCAGCGTCTAGGGTAATAATCGATAGTGGTACACTATGAGCCATTGCCAAATCTATTGGACTCATTAAAGTAAGAACAAGATCTTTCATCTGCTGCCCAGGGAGAAAACCCTTCTGATCTTCATGGATTATTGACCCAGCGATTTTACATAAACGAGCGTTCAGTACTCCAGTAAAGATTTTATAATCACAGTTCAAAAGTGATATTGGCCGGTAAGACTGGCATTGTGTGGGATCTTTTCCAGGCTTTAAAATTAGTGTGATGGCTGCCTCGTTCCATGAATCCGGTAACGGGGAAGTACCTCTCAATATTCCGTTAGACAAACTTATCCAGATAGGGATGACTTCTTCTGCCAATAGAACATAGATCTCGTTGGGAATCAGATCGGGGCCTGCTGCTTTACCTTTCTTCATTTTATTAAGAGCGGTCAGGATTTCACTCCCTGTTATGTCCTGGTTAAGTGACAGTAGGCTGTCAGCACTCAGCCTCGGGAGCTATTCTTCTGTAAGCCATTGATCCAGGGCGGTCTCAGCTACCACTAGATTTTCCCAGTACAAGTCCTGGAAGAATTTACTAAAAGCCAACTCTATCTCTTCTTTATCTTTGGTGTACTGGCCACCATTTTCCTGTTTGATCGTTCTGATAAAATTGTGGGACCTATCCATTCTACTATTCATTGCTAGTAATTTCCCACAATTCTCTCCCTGGTCAAAATCCCTCATTTTGCTAACTTCCCATTTCTGTAGCATAATTCCTTCCATCACGAGTCTATATTCCTGCTGCAAATCTTCAACTTTCCGCACTAAACTTTCTTTTCCGTCCCCTGAACATGCCCGGCCTTTAAGCTTGCTTCGGCTGTTATTAGCCACTCCTCTAATGAAGCTATCTTCTTTTTTTCTGATCTGACCCAGACCGCCGCTGCACCCTTCAAAGCCCCTCTCAACCAGGCCTTAAACGAATCCCAAATTACATGTCGAAGAGCAGAGGCTAGATTTTGATTAAAAAACTCGGCTGTCTCCCTTTTGATTTTATCCATGATATCTGGTTGCAAGAGTAACCATCTATTCAAAGTCCACCTTCTAAGTGAAGGTCTTAAGGGGAGTTCAATGCTTAGTCCTATTGCTCCAGGATCTGATAGGTAGATAGGTAAATATTCTATTTTCTTAACCTTTTCCACATCTGAGAGCTCCATAAAAATATAATCAATCCTTGAGTGGTGGCCATTCTTCTTACTAGAAAAGGAGTAATCCCTTGCATCTCCCTTTTTCTTTCGCCATACATCACATAGGTTTAAGTTGTCTAGCATGGTGAGAAGATAGGCTTTAACTTGCGGTACAGCAATTTGGGTTCAGGGTGAAGATCTATCTAGCCTATTATTTAGAAGTATGTTAAAGTCCCCGCCAATTATCAAAGGGGCTTCGAAATCAAGCAAAGAAGAGCAAAGATTATTCAAGGGTGTAGTATCATCTTCATTTGGGCCGTAATAGCTAGCCAGCGTGTAAGAAGTAGCACGGTTTTATATTTCTGCTACCACCCATCTCCCTTTATCATCTGCTTGTGATTTGCTTAGTTCTATTTTTTTTTCTTTCTTTCTTTAAAGCTTTATTTCGATAACAAAGTATCTTAAAAGCATTAACATTCTTATTTCCATCCCTAAACAGTATACAGAATAAAAAACGGGACATAAAAACTTTAAAAGTCCTTCAATTCTTGTGTTTCATAATAGCCCAGGGCTGGGAAGAACGGACTGCAAAATCTGGGAGCACAGTACAATAAAAAAATTAAAAAAAATAAACATTCCATTCCAGCTCTCATCATCTAAAGTGACAGTGCAACTTGTGTAAATCGTTTTAGTTAAAAAATAACATAAAAACGTAAAATTCGTCAAAATGACCCTCGCAAGATACAGTATAAAATGACAATGGAATTTAAGATATACAAGCAATTTTCGTTAAAACTAACACAAAAACATGAACATTCATCATGAAACCCCACTCAAAAATGTATGTCTTGTTATCCAGGCGCGGCCAAGATACTTAGCCACACCGCAGGCAAAGAGGGTCCGTGCGTCTGATTTTAAAATGCGCAGGGCAATACAATGTTCTTGAGTTCCCAATTGTCTGCAGATGGGTTTAAGCCATCTCGACCTAGCATTTTTATAGAAAGGGCAAGCGAACATAAGATGCGCTACACTCTCAGCAGGCGCCTTACAGCAGGGACACTCCTTTGATGTTTGATATGGCACACGCCACTTTGCAGTAAACTCTCGAACTGGAAGTGATCCTATCCTAAACTGTATATAGAGTGTTCTGTCGCGCGGTGCCTGGATGAAATCTAGGTAGGGTTCAAATGAGATAACCTGTTTGTGAAAGTAAAATTCATCTGTAGGCCTACCTACCCCAGCATAGTTAAGCTCTTGGTCATCTATCCAGGCCCAATAGCGTCTTTTAAGCTCCGCCCTACAGGGCGGGATTTGTGAGTCCCACGATTCCTTAAAGCCGAGCGCAGTTAGCATTTTCTTTATGGTACACACCCAGTGAATCTTTTGACAGCCATCTAGGGTCATCACTTCTGCCAATGCTGAGGCGTAATTGGATAGCTCAGGAGTCTGGCACAAACGAGCCCAGAATAATAGTGGCCGCAACCTGGCTACGTCTTTGAAAGAGCGTCTACCCATATCGCTCATCAAAGGTTTCAATGGGACGTTGGAAGGGAGCGACAGTAAGCCTCTTAGGAACTTATGTTCAGATCTACAAATACAATCTACGTTCTCGAAGCCCCATAGCTCAGCACCATAGAGGGCTGAGCTTACTGCTTTGGCTGCATAGATGGTGAGTGCAGGGGCTACTGGTCTACTCGCTGAGGAGCGGTGTTCTCTAGTTAGTACTCCTGTCGTGCGCTTATGGTTTAAAAGCATTTTATCAACATGGTTTCTCCACTGCATATTCTCAGCGAGCCGAATTCCTAAATAGTCAAAAGTTGAGACTCTTTCCAGACCAACTCCGTCAAGGGTAAAATTGCTTCTGTATGGCCTGTAAGGGTTAAATACCATGAGCTTGGTCTTGGAGGTATTAACAATAAGCCCCTGGATTCGCAGAAGAGATGAAATCTATCTAAAAGCTTTTGTAGCCCTGCTGGCGTCTTTGAGATGAGCAAAGTGTCATCCGCAAAGAGGAGGGTGGGGACCCTTTCACCCAGCAGGGCTGGGGCATCAGCTGGACACTCTTGGAGAAAATCGACCACCCCATTCATGTACAAGGAAAACAGAGTAGGCGCCAGGACACAGCCCTGGCGGACTCCTCTGTTAACCGGGATTTTGTCTGTTTTCTGGCCTTGCGACCCCCACCTCACTTGCGCAAAAGTGCCCTCGTGTAGACGGATCAACAAGTTCAGCAACAACGGGGGAATCCCCATTTCGCCCAAGATGAACCACAGCCGCTCGCGAGGGACCAGGTCAAAGGCAGTCTTTAAGTCAATAAATGCCAAATAAAGACTGCCCTTGCCAATGAGGACCACCTTCCAATAGATAAGGAGCAACCTAAATGCTTGGTCCACTGTCCCCATACAAGCCCTAAATCCCGCTTGGTATTGGGAAAGAATATTTTCTTCGTCCACCCAGCAGTGAATTCTCTGTAATAACACCCTGCCAACTACTTTCTGCATAGCGTCAATCAAGCTGATTGGGCGGTAGTTGGCAGTATCATCCCTGGGGCCTTTCTTATAAATAGGAATCACCTCAGCCCCCTTCCATGACTCAGGTACTGGGCTGCCCTGTACGAGGAAATTAATTAGAAGCGTAATATAACTAGTCCAGTTATGGGGGTCAGCCAAAAAGAGATCCCCAGGAATACCGTCAGGTCCCGGGGCTTTTGATGGAACAATTTTCTTAACAGCCGCCTCTACTTCATCTAATGTGAAGAGGTCGGTGGGATCCGTTATAGGATAGAAGCTTATCTGATGGAGAGGCCCTGATTCGAGAGATAGATTGGGCCCAGAGTAGAGATTTCCAAAGTGGCTATGCCAATCCTGACAGGTAATGTGGTTAGGGATAAGGTCAGGATCTTTATGACTGGACCACCTGACCATATTCCCAAAAAGTTTGGGATCTCTAGCTGTGCTAGCGTCTTTTAGGTTCTGCCAGTGTGACTCGTCCCACTCACGCTTCGCATGAGAGACAGAGATTTTATAATTCTTCCTAGATTCTCTAATTAAAAGACAATCTTTGCTCCTTAGTGCTAAGACTAGGGCCTTTTTCCCCGTCTACAATCCCCATTAAACCAGGTATGGTGCTTTTTATTACCTGTATTTAATTTGCCGGCTTTAAGAGTCATACTAAAAAAGGATCCTACCTGGGCTATCATTTTATCATATACTTCAGGGATCTTTATCAGGCCATCTATTTCACCAAAAACCTCTCTTAATCTGAGAGTGTTTTCACACAAGACATGTCTGATGGCTACCATTTTAGATTCGTCTGTGGCAACTTTTGACCATTTAAGTGACCTTCTGCAGTTAGAGGGTATCAGTTCTTTAGTTATCATGAGAGGCCCTGGGGTCTGGTTCACATGAACCAGAGAAGCCCAAGGGATACCCATTGTCAAGCTTAGTTCTATTCCAGAATTTGCCTTAATAATTATGGCAACTCCTTTAGAGCAACATTGTTGGTCTGTGGCTATAACCTTATCCACCCATCTTTGCCTGTTAAACAGTGCTAGGCATTCAAATCATAAGAGGTGCATCTCTTGGAGCATAAGCACCCTAGCGGGGCTGTCCTTCAAATATTGAAGGATCAAGCGCTGTCTCCTTTTTACCCTTAGACCATTCACGTTCCAACATAATATCTCCATACATTCTCTTACCGTAGGACCCATCCTATCCCCCATCATCAGTATTCCAAATCAGACTGCGTCTGTTGGTGTCGGTTATATAAAACGAGGACAATTTTTCTTTTTTCCTTTTTTACCCCTATGCCCCCCACCACCACTCGTACACCCCCCCTCCCTCCCCATATCCTTCCCTGAGAACCCTCCCTGACTACCTATTGGCGACTGCCAATTCGAGCTGCTATCCACCACCCGCAAAACTAGTCACATAAAAGAAAAACACTACCTCTCACCACAAAAAATGATCAAATTTTAACTAGCTGCTGACTTATTATGGACCAAAAAGCTATCTGCCTCCTCTGAGGATCGAAAGTTGCACATTTTGTTGGCCCACATCACTTTAAGGAATGCAGGGAACCTTAACTGAACTTAGCGCCCATTTCTTTCAGGGATTCTATCCGTTTGCCCAGCTCCCACCTTCTGTCTTCTGTCACACGTGAAATGTCTGACCTTATTTTAAACAATAAGTCCTGAACCTGAGTATTTTTCTGTTTAAGGGCCACCCCCAGCAAATTTTCCTTAAGAGTGTATAATTGTATATACACCAGGATTTTCCTAGGCTTCTTCCGACCGGGATTGAGTTTGAAAGGATACCGATGTACCCGTTGGATTTCTGTTTCCCAAACTGAGGTGGAGGCGACTTGCGGAAAGGCTTTAGTCAAAATGTCTATTACAAAAGCTTTAACATCGCCCCCTTCTGCCCCCTCCTTAATGTCGAGAATCCTAATGTTATTCCTTCTGGAATTGTTTTCCAACCTTTCCAACCTATCTGATAGGTCATTTTCTCTCAATTTAAGCCTAACCACTTCCTGGGAGTTATCTTTCATTTCTGACCTCAGCTCTAGCAGATCCTCCATACGCTGTGTTACCACTGATAGGTTTTCCTCCTGCTGCACGTGTCTTGAATTTTCTTCTGGTTAGTTTCTGAGGTGGCGAAGCGATCTTTAATTTCTAGCGAAAACTGACTCAACAGCCCCTGCACCAAGTCTAAGCCTGATGTATCTTTAATAGCCTCCCTAGGGGATTTACTTGATAATGAATCCTTTCCCCCCACCAACCCAGTATCCCCAGGTGCTGAGACAGGATTGCTCAATGCCGAAAACCTATTTGTGACCGGCATGGCCAAGTTTGATATCTGGGTATTCTCTGGTGGGGCTGTTGCCTGCTCTAGAGATTCCATATTACACTGTGGATTTAATTTGAAATAAGACCTAAGTGAAGGAGTCACTCTTGGACCTGCTGGTACTGATCTCTTTTTTCCTTCTTTTAAGGGGATACCCTTTCCTTGTTTGACAGAGAGACTTTTATTTTTTGGTCTTACCCAGTGGGGGAGCTGGCGGTTGCCTAGTCTGCAGTTCAGATTGGGAGACAGACTCCTTACCCAAAAAGGTGTTAGATCTCAGTTTATATCTTTTACCGAGTGTTACCTCACTATCAGGGATAACTGGGGAAAAAAAAATCCCCTTACATTGGTTTACTGACTCACTCCCTTTGATAACGTACTTTTTACTCACAAATGGTTGAAGTGTTGCATCCATAAGCTTAGAGCCCACACCATACTTCTGCCTTACTTCTTTTGGCTGCTTTTCCTTGTTCTGGGCTCCAAACTGAAAATCCTCAGAGGAACCTCTTTCTGGGAACGGAGCCGCCAGGACAGGCAAACTGCAACTGGTAGACTCCAAACAGCCTCCCTGAGATTCTTCCCGGGAGCCGTGAGTGCTGACTCTGCCAAAGTTGACCCTGCAGCTGACATCAGGGTTTCCAAATCGTGGCAGAAATTGACGCGCTGCTCGTGACTCACCGAGCACGCCAGCAGCTCTGAGAAACGCAACGCCCACACACATTCGAAGACAAGGATCAAGCGTGAAAGCCACAAGCGAACTGCAGGGAGGCATGGCAGACAAGGTAGGCAATGCGGGCGGAGCGCCAATCCATTCCCCTCCGGCTGGGAGGGGTGATCAAAACACCAAGCGCAACCGCAAAATAAGCTGTTAGGAGGTACTGTAGGTAAGATGGGCAAAGCGGGTAACACTCTAGTTCATTGTTCTAGCTAAGGGTGGTGAGTTTCTTCCGATTAACAGACGGTGGAAAGCAGCTCCCGGCCGGCTTGCTAGCGGGCCGCCACATTCCCAAGCTCCGCCCTCATGGCGGCTTTTCGTCGGCAGCTGGGCTTTGTGTATTCCCACTAGAAAGCCACATACAAAGGTAGCTTAGGTGTGAATTGATGGGCCATCTGTGTCCTGATGGGCCATCCTGGGCAGGGTGGGAGGGAGGGCTGGACACAGCCTCACACTTACACCTGAATAGGTTGTGTTGTGTCCACACACAAAGGGCTGTGTAACCCCCTGTAGTGAGTCTGGAGCTAGGGCAGTAAAGGCAAGACTCTGTGCACTTCAAAGGCATCTCATTAAAGTCAGCCCCACTTCAAAGGTCCAACTGGGTATAAGTACTAAATCTCTAACACCAGCAACTCAGTGCACTTCTGGACCTGTGGATACTCTGCCAAGAAGAATGACTGCTGTGCTGCTGAAGGACGGTCACTCTGCTGGACTGATGCTCTGGAAGAACTGCTGCCTTGCTGTGCTGACCTGCTGCCCTCTTTTCTCTAGGGGAAGAACTGGACATGGAACCCATCTTGAACCCAGGACCCCAGTGTGACTTCAAGAGCTAGTCTTCTGGCCTCCTGGTCTGAGACTCAGGGACTTAACAGGCTCCCCACAGCTCCTGGACCTGTCTTCACAAATGCAAATTGGACCGTTCGCTCCACAACCACGCCGCTTGCACAGAGAATCAGCATGAGCCGGTTGCAAGTTCATCTCTTTGCACAGCAAGTATCACTGTTCATGACTGCAATGCTCCAGCCGTCCGCCAGCAATCCCTGGAGGCTCTTCGCACCCCGTGGACCACCGCCAGCGACACTCTACTTGCTCCCAGCGAACTTCTTCCCCACGAATGGGACTCTTTGCACAATTCTTGAGAATGTAAAACTTCAGCTGGACTTATCTGAGACTGTATCCAACCCACACTCAATTCGCGGTCAGCCTAACTTTTTGGATTTGATCCGGTCTAGTGAGACCAGATATCCTGGTTTTCACTTTATGCTTTTAATCACTATTTTACTATTTATTCTTTAAAATTCATAACTCCATTTCTATTAATTGGATTTTTGTCATTTTGGTCTTCTTTTGTTCTTTAAATGAAACTCTATTTTTCTAAACTGGTGTGGAATCTTTTTGTGTGGTGTTTTCACAGTTTTACTGTTTGAAGTGTTGCACAAATACTTTACGCATTGCCCCTTAAGCAGGGGTGGGCGGAATTTGCGTATTCGCGTTACGCAAAGTTCAGCGAAGATGTAAAAAATCTCCGTGGGCTACGCAGAATTCCGGAAGCACGCAGAATTGCTTGTTCCGCCCATTCGCGATGCGTTTTTCCTGCTCGGGGACGCTGTTTGCGTGCACGGGGGGGAAATATCTTGCGAACTTGCCCATGCGGTCGCCAATTGGCGCGGCCATCTTGTTTCACTTGTCCCGCCCGTTCACGATGCGTGTTTCCTGTTCGCGGATGTCCGATGGCGCGTCCGAATGACGTGTTTGCGATCGCACACTCTCGCGGGATCGTGCGGCCGGATAGGAAAACTCGTCAGCGAACGCAGGGATCCCGGTAAGTCGCTACCGCATGCGCGAACACGCATTTTGAAAGCGCGAACAAGGAAAAAATTCCGCTACGCCGCGGATCGTGGAATTTTCGGCAATTCCGCGTTCTCTGCGGAACGCGGAATTGCCAAAATTCAGCAAATTCCGCGAGCGGAGCGGATTTTACCGCCCAGGCCTACTCTTAAGTTAAGCCTGACTGCACTGTGCCAAGCTACCAAAGGGTAAGAACAAGTTAATTTAGGGTCTGTTTGTAACTTACACTGACTAGGATTGTGGTTACTGCTTGACCAGGGCTTCCACTTGAGCGAACCAGAAACCCAGTTTCTAACAAAATGATTACAGGGATCAGGCTATCACAAGTGATCACCTGCCATGGCTTAGACTGGGTCTAGTGCCACCTGTCTTGATCATGAGTTCTTCCTCACTTGCTGTCACCACCCACAACCAACCACTCACCACATGGGGGAAGCTCACCACAAGGAGCTCAACAGCTATCATGAACTCCATCCACTCGGGAGTACCCACAGACCCCTGCCCCTACTAAAGTTCTTAAGAAAGCCATCAACCGTCAACTCATCAAACACCTGGAGAGAAACAACCTGCTGGACACCTCCCAATCCAGTTTGTGCCCCAACTACAGCACCAAGGCCGTCCTGATCGCTGTCACTGATGACATCAGAACCCTCCTCGACTGGGGAGAAATAGAGGCCCTGATCCTCCTCGACCTCTCAGTACCATTCGATACCGTTCGCACCACACCCATCAAGAGACTTCACCACATCGAGATCCAGGGAGATGCCCTCAAATGGATCACATCATTCCTCACAGGACAAACCCAGAGAATCTACATACCACCCTTCACTTTGTAACCCAAGAGGATCATCTGCGGCATCCCTCAAGGTTCATCCATCATCCCCACCCTGTTCAACACTTACATGACCCCCTGGCCAAGATCGTCAAAACTCATGGCCTCAACATCATATCACCAAGCTCATCCTCTCACTTTCAGAAGACTCCTCCATCACCCAGACCAACCTTCACAACTGCATGACGAGTGTCACCAGCTGGATGAAGACCAGCTGCCTGAAGCTTAACACGGACAAGTCGGAAGTGCTGATTTTCGGGATCAACACCTCCCCGTGGAATTACACCTGGTGGCCCCTCAAATTTGGTCCCATTCCCACACCGACAGACCACGACTGCACCTTTTGCATCATCTTGGACAACAAAGTCACCATGAAATGTACAATCAATGCAGTCTCTTCCACCTGCTTCAACACTCTCCGCATGCTCCGAAGGATCTTCAGATGGCCTCCCGTCAACACCAGGAAACCGTCACTCTAGCCCCAGTCACCAGCCGGCTGGATTACAGCAATGTGATCTACGCAGGAATCACCACGCAAATCCTGAAGAGGGTCTAGACGATACAGAACTCAACTGCCAGACTCATAATCAACCTCCCTGAACGGACCCACATCATCCCTACCTCAGGAACCTCCACTGGCTCCTCATCCTAAAAAAAGATGCTAATTCAAGATGCTGACACCTACAAAACTCTCCATGACCAAGGACCAGCATACATCAACCACCGTCTGAACTTCCACCATGCCTCCAGACACCTTCTCTCTGCCTCCCTTGCCCACACTGCCTACATTCGCCAAAGCTACAGTGGAGAACTTCATCTACCTCGCTGCCGAGTCCTGGAATGACCTTCGCTTTCACCTACGAACATCATCCTCTCTCACTGAATTCAGAAAGGGACTCAAGACTCGGCTTTTCGACTGATCCCAGCAAGAACCTAGCCCCTGGATACCCTCACGGGTGATTAGCTGCACTCTACAAATCTGAGTTCATTGATTGATTGATGGGTACTCTTCACAAACAGGCCTTTATGTTGGACACTGTGCATGAGGAGCAGCACACCCACCTCACTATAGATGCCCTCTCGCTTTAGCACACTCTTCCAGACTTTTTTACATTCCCAGATATACTGGCGTAGGTGCACTTCAGACACATGCATACATCCAACTGAGAACTCAATGAATCTCATTTCAGGCACATAGCATGGTTGCAGATAACACTCCCTCTGGTAAGAAATAATTCTCAGGTACTTCTCGGGTACCCTGACCACCCCATTGATATGCAAAGTGTAGGAAGTCAATAGGTCCGTACAAATGAGAAGGCAGAGACGAAGGTTGTAGAGACGTGACTTTAATCATAGGAACACGTCTGTCCATAAAGAAGTCCAAGTTGAGAATGCCCCAACTCCCACCATCCAGTCATCAACCAACACTCCACTCATTCAAACACAAACATTCTCCCAGCGACACGAGACAGCCACGAGCTATGACGAAACGTCACGCTCGTGTCTGCTCATGTCAGCATGCAACACACCTTCCCCCCTTAAAAAAACAGAAAGAAAATAAATAAATAATAAAACAATAATGAGTACATAATTAATTCATGACAAAATCTTTGTACTTAGCAGGAAGACGATGGTTACGCACTACTCTAGGATTCTCAGGACTGCAAGAAGGAAGGGAATGATTCCCTTGGTCATTGTGTTGTCCAACATCTAAAAATACATTACTGTTATGGTCATCCTGTAAATCAGTAACACCTTTAAATAAAGAAATTCTGTTTAAATTCCAAACGGAACCACCTTCAATTCTAACAGCATTCCTGAAAACTTCAATGACTTTTCTTGGACTTGACCAAACAGGAAACCCCTTATTAACCCCTTCTTTTTTTTTTATACGAATTAAATCGCCCACCATTATCTCATGTTTAGTTGCACAACCCATTTTTTTTTTCCATAGAATGTTTCATTTTGTTTTTATACAAACCAACCCTGCGTTGGACTGCCTCATAATCTACCCTAAAAACTCATCAGTGTCACCTAGATTTTTCTTCAACCACCAGGGAACCAATTTGGTACTGGGTTTGCGCCCTCTTAAAAGTTCAAATGGACTGACCAAAGTGACGGAATTGGGAGAAGTTCTATATGCCAATAACATGGATTGTAAAGCTTTTCGCCAATTTAAACCACCCTTTATTGACAATTGAATAGCTTCTTTCACAACACGGTTGAAACGCTCAACCTGACCATTGGCCTCGGGATGGAAAACCGCAATTCTCCTATGAGTAATTCCACATTTCACCATGAAATCCTCCATTTCCCTACTAACAAATTGGGGCCCATTATCCGTGACAATTTCTTGAGGAATCCCTTCCCTGCAAAAAATTTCATCTAAGAACTCAATAACCTTATGTGAGGTGACCTCATTGACCATTTTGACTTCAGGCCATTTGGAGTAGTAGTCAATTAGATCAATGCCAAATGCTTCATGTCTGGGTAAAGTACTAAACGGACCAATAATATCCAACCCCAGTTTACGCCAAGGACCAACAGGAAAATCTATAGGATGAGGTTCAGGACGTAGAGCAACAGCTGATTTGTCACTATTTGAGCATTGAATGCATGAACGTACAAAATGATCCACACAATTATCAATGCTTGGCCACCAAAAAAACTCTCTGACACGTCTTCTGGTGAAAGAAATCCCTAAATGCCCTTCGTGAGCAATTTCAAGAATAGTGTTTCTAAGAGAATGGGGAGGAATAATTTTATCACCTCTCAACACTAAACCATTTTCAACTGCAAGCTCTTCATGAACCTTGAAATAACTCATCATGTCACCTGACAACTTCCTCTGTTCAGGCCAACCTTGCACTAAACACTTCTTGACATTGCATAATTCTAAATCTTTCTCCATCTCCAGGAGCCAAAAATCTTCCCGTAAATTAGATTGTTCACCATACACTAAATTAACATCACGCATGGTGAAAGCTACTTCACAATCATCATCTTGGATCTTAACTGGACACTCGACAGAAGAAGTTAATCTGGACATGCAGTCAGCGTGTACATTGGCCTTTCCTTGAACATACTCTATCTGGAACTGGAAAGACTGTAGCCTGGAATCAAGTCTAGCAAGGCGTGCAGACATGGTCCGCCCTCCGCCTGGAGTCATCAAAAACACAAGAGGCTTATGGTCAGTTTTTATGATGAATTTAGTACCCCACAAAAAGGTCCTGAAATGTTCTGCTCCCCAAACACAAGCCAATAACTCTCTCTCTATAACTGAATAATGTTTTTCAGCATCTCTCAGTGCTCTTGAAGCATATGCTACAATCCACTCTTTCTCATTGTCTCTTTGTATAAGAACACCACCTAAACCGGTGCTACTAGCGTCCACCATAACAATGCACCTTTTGCCACAAACAAAAGGTTTAAGACATGGCGCATTCACAATAAACATCTTCAAATTCTCAAAAACTTTAGACATATCATTGGTCCAAATAAATTTTGCATTTTTCTTGAGAAGACACCTAAAAGGATCAATTTTAGAAGCTGAAATTAGGTATGAATTTTGCATAAAATTCGATAAGACCCAGAAAAGCCACCAGTTGTTCTTTGGTAGTGGGGGTGGGTGCATTCACAATACTTTCAACGTGATTACGCTTAGGTTTGATTCCCATTCCACTAATGGTATGCCCAAGGTACTCTACTTCCTTTGCCTTGATTTTACATTTATCCAGGCGGAGAGTGAGACCCTTCCTTGACAAGGCAGCAAATACATTTTCTAAATTCAAGTCATGTTCCTCATCATTCTTACCATACACAAGAATATCGTCCTGAAATGCAATGGCACCATTTAATTCATCCAAAGTGTCTCTCATCAATCTCTGGAACACTGAGGCAGCACTAGCAAGACCAAAAGGCATGCGACAAAACCTGAAAAGACCTTCAGGAGTAATGAAAGCGGTGAGGTTTTTTGATTCCTCAGCAAGAACAACCTGGTGGTATGCACTAGCTAAATCGATGCATGAAAATACTTGTGCACCAGCTAACGTAGAGACCATCTCATGAAGATTGGGCAAAGGGTGAGCATCTACCCAAATAGCATTATTCACACTGCGAAGGTCCACACACAGCCTAAGCTCGCCTGAAGATTTAATGGAAATCACAATGGGAGAAACCCAAGGTGATGACTCAATGGGTTCTATAACGTTTTTTTGACACAAGTCTTTAAGCATGTCCTTCAATTTGTTCCTGTAAGTGAGAGGAACATTCCTCACTTTGTGACGAACTGGAACAACATTGTCGTGTAGCCTAATGACATGTTCAAAACCCTGATATCTCCCTAAATCTCCACTGAAAAGATTGGGAAATAATTTCTTTAATTTATCAAGAAGATGGGAGTTGTCTTTGTGGGTAACATTGTAAGATTCAACAGCATAAACTGGGGGGTCCGCTCTAGGGTCAAGCTTGATTCCTAATTGTTGTTGATGCGGCCACCCTAATAATGACTGCCCTGATCTTGCTACATATATTTTCCCAAACATATCGCGACCTGAAAACACTAGGTTAGCACAGAAAAAACCAATAAGATCAATCTTGTGTCCTCCAGGAGATACATCAGGTGGAGAAAGTGTTTCGTTAGGCCACTTGTCATGAAAAATGTCTAAAGAAATAATGGTGTACCATGCACATGAATCCACAAGGAATTCCAAATCAATGTCATTAACAGTAATGAAACATGAAGGAAATTTAGTACATTCTCCACCCCCACAAATATTGATGACTGTATTGACTTCGTATTCATTGTCCTCATATGGAGGGTCATGATCACACGTGTCTTGAACGTAATTCACTCTTTTAGGAACTGCTCTGCAAAATTTTCCAAAGTGACCCTTCTTATTGCATTTTGAACAAGTTTTTCCGATAGCAGGACAATATTCATCAACCAACACTCCACTCATTCAAACACAAACATTCTCCCAGCGACACGAGACAGCCACGAGCTATGACGAAACGTCACGCTCGTGTCTGCTCATGTCAGCATGCAACACAAAGGCCATCATCTCCATGTGTTGAGGGTTGCCAACATTGTTTGGTCATTACTGAGAGAAAGATTCTGTCCTGCAAATTAATTTCTAGATTTGGTATGTTTTGGTCTTTCTGGGTAGGAACGCAGAATAAGCAGCTCGATGTACTAATTGTTGGTTCTGTCTCTTGCTCCATTGGTCTATTCAACTGCAATTCACATGTGGTTCCAGCTCACCAGAACCTCATCACATATGCACATCCGACAAAAAAAAAGTGTTACAGGGCTGATGGGCCGATACTATATTTTGACAATGTATATTCTTTTCAATTGTTTATTCTTGTTTCATTAATTTTCTTAGTAATCGTGTGTTCAAACTATATTTTCAAGTTACTGTAATTCAAAGCCAATAGCTCCTTTCCTTTGAACCAGAAAGAATCATATTTTCCTGTGCTAAACATGTCGCTGTGCCTGTTCTAGTAAGCCTCATGGGGCGAAATGAAGTACTCATGTGGTTCCATTATTTATTTATTTTCCTATTTTTTTATTCTAGGTGTAAGACTGCCACATTTAAGTGGGAACATGTTTTTTTCTTTTTTATTATATTGGTGGCACATGCTAACAACAAATGTTTCTTAAAAATCAACCAGCGCACCAGCTTGCCAAGTCAAGACCTATTGCTTTGCCATTGTTTCTTTTGCTTATCTGAGTTTGAGTCTTTTGCTGTGCGTCCTATATAGTAAGATAGAGATGCCCTTGTGCTCTTGAATTAGTTCATTCTATCTGATGCATCCTTTGTCGTTGGTGGTCAAATCAGTGTTACAGGGGTTGGTTGGTGTTGTTTAATGAAATTCAATAAGATTTCCATGGCAGAGTTGCTTTTAAATTTGTGATCCTAGGGTTTACACACTGTCAAAGGTTGGTTAATATTGAATCTGTTGTATCTTCTATTACTGTGAATTCATAATCCAATTCCCCTTTTTGCGATCAGTAGTTCAGACATTTGGCCTCCTCTTTTTAAGACGGTTACAATGAACTTAGGGGCATATCTACAAGGAAATGTCTCAGCACAGCGCTGCGGCACATTTTGCAGCGGCAAGCTGCGGTCATTTAAAAAAGACAGGGATGCCCCATATTTACAACAATAAGGCGCACCTGTGTGCTTTCCTTTGTGCTGGCGCTAAAATTAGCTGCCTAGCGACAACACAGACACCTTTGCGCCATATTCCAAGAGTGTCTGCATTGCAGGAAATAATTATTTATGTGCAGGAAGGTGTCCCTTTCTGCAAATAAACAATCAGTAATAATTTGCCACTTCTGTGTGCTGCATTCTGAAGCACACATAGAAGTAGCAAATCGCCATAATTTAATGATTGTTTATGCGCAGGAAGGGACACCTTCATACACAAAAACGATCATTAATGGCGTATTGCACTTTCTATGTGTGCTGCAGAATGCAGCACTCATAGAAAAAGCACAAACGAGGAGAAATAAAAGTATTTCTCCTCGTTGCACCAATCTAACACCTGCTTTAGTTAGTTAGTTTTTGGCGCTGCCACAGATTTACAGATCTTTGTCAATCTGGGGCAGCTTCACAAAGCAATTGGTGTTGAGGGGTACGCCGACAGCAACACCCATTGCATATCCCTTTCACGCAGAAAACTGCGTGAAAGGGTACCATATTTACAAAGCGGCATTAAGCCATACAAAGTGGCCCCTTAGTTTTAAGTGCCTGTAGCCTTGTTTGTGAAAGAAGTACTTTAGGGTAGTGAGAGTTCTGAGGCAGAGTGACACAGACATGAGAATGCAAAGGTATCTTCAAATAATGTCCGCTTGAGTTGAAATAAAAAGTATATGTATCGGATTGACCCATTTTTAAATTAAAATATTTGTCCTCAACAGAAGTAGATATTTCAAGATGAACACCTTTGTTAGCCAAGATGTACTTCACTTTACCCTCCTCGCTTTACATCTAGATGCACTCGTTTTATGTCTTAATGTTTTTCTCTATTCATTTTCTCACAGTAACTATCAATTTAAATGTTTGTAACTTTTTACAGATAGGAGTTTGTCGGGGTGCTGCCATACGGTAAGTGGCAGTAGTCAGAACTGCCTACGCTTAGTTGGGTGATCGAGTCCCTCTATGTTAAGGGAGCCCGAGATTGCCGATACCTGGGAGATCAGGACCAGAGCCCCCAGATATCCCTGCAGTCATACCGCCAATGCTCACAGGCACGCCACGAGGCGCATTTAACCACTGCAGGGCTCCCGCAGCGTGGGAGCCCGATATTGATGATGCCGGGGGGGGAAAGGACCACAGCCCCCAGACATCCCTGCAGCAGTCACGCGGCCGATGCTTACAGGCGCGCCAAGAGGTGCATTTAAACCACCGCAGGGCTAATTGCTGATACCGGGGGGAGCAGGACCACAGCCACCAGAAATCCCTGCGGCAGTCACGCCGCCGACACTTACAGGCACGCCAGGAGGCGCATTTAACCACTGCAGGGCTCCCGCAGCGCGGGACGTGCACAGCATGCCCGGGCCAAGGGCAGGTCTGTCTGCGCCCGTCAGCACCAGGAAGAGGTGGGACGGGGCCACCCCCTTGGTCATTGCTGGCTGTTGTTGGATCTGGCCAATTTCTCCCCATGTAAGTCGCTACAGAGTACTCCGGACTGTCCCTTGTTGTTGCCTTTCCCAGCTACAAAACAAACCATCTCTGGTGGGACATTGACTCTTGTATAATCCGTGTGTGGGCCCAGAGTGCGTGTTTGTGTGTTTTTTAAGTTCAACTTTCTCTAGGGCTATACAGAGGGCACACTGAGAGATGGGCAAAAAAAATAAGGTCAGGATAGGGCCCAGGGTATGGACCATCCCAAAAAGAAGGCCTTGGGTGCTGTTTGCCATCAGACAATGGATAGGATAGAGTCGATATTGACTGAATGTCACCAAATAGTCCACTCCGGGATACCTCTCCCACCCTCCCTGCCAGGTAGTCCCTCAAGTTCTGATAATAATTGTGGAGTCCCGACGGCCACTTCTCCTGTTCCGCCACCAGCAAAAGAAACTGTCAGGCAAATCCCCCAGATGTTCAAAAATCATACTGAAGGACGGAGTAAAGGTTCGGGAAGTAGGCCCATTGCCCTAGAGCCCGGTCCAGCCTCCCCCTTACCTTGTAGTGAGACAAGGGATCCTCCCAATGTGACGTATGCCACACAAGTAGAATGTCACAACAGATTTGAGGTTCTTGCTGGGAGGCTGGGGTGTCAGGGGGTAGGTTGGATGACCATGAGGAAAATTAAAAAATTCCTGCAAGTGAGATACAGGCCCTGAAAAGATTAATTGAGTCCTTATGAGATGAGGTTGTAGTACTGAGAATGGAGGTTGCTAGTTTAACAGAGAAGGTGAACTGCGAGAAGGTTGTTTCAACAGAGGCCCCCACAGCCTTTCTGTCCACTGTCACAAAAGGAAGTGAAGATAGGTGTTTGGGACATTCCAGGACGGGTGACGACAGACCAGCACATAGTGTTGCCATCACTAGGCCCACACCACCCCCTCCTACCTGTCCTAGAGGTCACTGCTCTAGTGACCCGTATATTAAATCGTCAGTATATTTACGAGGTGTTGGCCAAGGTAGGGGAGGGGGTAGGGTGACAGACAGAGGCGAGGTTACATTAGATGAAGGGTGCTCCTCCGAGTCAGACCATGGAGGGTTTTTGGGAAAGGGGGTAGTGAGGGATGGTGTCTACACTAGATCCAATGATCAGGGCAATCAAGCAGTGGTATACCTTACAGAGGTTCCCAATCTCACTAAGGTTGGGTACGAAGACCAGGACTCACTCAAAAACAAGGTTATCCATTGGTTTAGGTCTACTCGAAACTGCTACTCAATCATTAGAGACAACATTAAGCATGTAGAAAGATTGCCCCTTCCTGGGTCACCATGGAATATGATCCAAGTTAGTTTTTTTGATATGGACATAGTTATTGGATTATTGTCAATTGACTCCCGCACTATTCCCCTTGTGATCTCCTCTATTACCATCAGATATAGACCCCCAGTCAGGCTAGATTTAGTGTTACCCAGGCTTGTCCCAGCAGGGTACCCCACATTCAGCATGGGTGATTTGAGAGGGCAAAGATGGCTTCAGGCTGAGGGTCTGTGGTCTCTAGACAAAAACCCAGGGTCTCATGGGCCATCCTTAAACTTGCACCAGTCAGAAGTCTCTTTCCATCTAGGGTTGGCCACATGTTCTGAGGCTTATTGCGAGCCAATTGTCATGGGCTCAACGAGGGGAAGGGTTCCCACCCATCTCAAAACTGTGGAAAGGGGGGAATCCATGGATCGCTGTAGTGACCCCAGCCACCCCAGAGTTTGTGATCACTATCTAAGGTTCCTTGTCTGGAATGTGGCAGGGATTTCTAAGCTATTAGCCGACCCAGAATGGTGTACCTTCGTGGACTCCCATGATGTGATTTTATTTCAAGAAACCTGGAGCCTGTGTACCCCCCATAGAAGTGGGTTTTCTGCTTATGGCATAAATTCCACTAGGAAAGAGATGGGTAGACCCTCAGGAGGTCTAGCAGTCTGGGTCAAAACTGCACTAGGGTACAAAGTCAAGCTGGTCCACGTCGAATCCCAAGATATATTAGCATTAGTGCTGATACTTTACAGTGGCTGGAAAATTAGGATTTTTAATGTGTATAATAGAGTGGTGCAGGGTTCTGAGGAAACTAACACGATCCGCATCCTAGACCATGCCCTGTCCAAACTTTCAGACAATGATCCCGTGTTAGTAGCGGGTGATTTTAACTGCCCTTTGAACCCCTCGCCCTTACCCCATCAGATTTGACTGAGAAGTGGGACTGTGAGTGGCAAATCCCACAGTTAGATTTCCTACGGTTAGGTAGACAAAGAGAGGAGGCCAGGTGCTGGCCCTTACTCTGCAGCATGACCTGAGAGCTACTCACGGGAGAACGAACTCTGACCCAAAAGGGGATTTTTCCTTTAATAGACCTGGCCATGCCAGCAGAATCGATTATTGTCTGGTTGCCCTCAAACTTTGGCCCCTAGTCCATGATATGACAGTGGCCAAAAGAACTGATAGTGACCACAATGCCCTTGTCCTTTCTCTTTTAAAGCAGGGCATTTACGAACCTTACATAACGGATAGACCTGATCTGGGTGCCCTATCCATTGCGAACAACCATAGACTAATCAGATGGGACTGGGTGGAGAAACACCCGGGGGTTCTTGACGCAGTCAAAGGCAAAGTCCACCTGAAGCGGGAAGAACTGGCCAAATACTCCACAAATGACGTAGCAATGATTTTGGGCACCCGCCATGAGTCACTCTACAATAAGATTAGGGACATGCTGAATAAACCGTGCAAGGTGCAAAAAATGGAGGTGAACTCTACACATATGAGGTGTGATCCCCAGGTTGCTTGGTACAATCAGGACTGTAGGAAACCAAAGGGGGCGCTTGTGAGTGCAGTAAAATTGAAAGTACGCCCAGACTGTAGCGGCATGTAGAGCCAAGTACAGGCAGGTAATGGAGATAGCTAAGAATAATTGGGAAGGCTCCCTATGGTCCTCCCTAAAGAGGGTGTTGACAGCTAAAGACCCTAAGACCTTCTGGAGTAAAGCAGCGCACTGGCTCAAGGGTAGAAAGCCGGCTCTGGAGTTCACAGTCCAGCCTGAGGAGTGGGTATCTCACTATGGGTCTCTTTAAGAATCAGGCACCACAGTAATGGAGGAAGCTAGCGATAGGAGGGAGGAGGTCCCAACCGGAGTGGGTGAAGCTCTGGTTTTTTCCATTGAAGAAACCCAAGCAACGATTCGTTTGTGTGTTCCAGCTCGCGCCCCTGGCCCCGATAGAATCCCAAATGACCTGTATAGAGAGGACATAATCCTTTGGGGCTCCTATATAAATTTGCTTACCAATACCATTACATCTGGTGCTACCATCCCCCTTTGTGGAACATAGCAGAAATAGTCCCCATCTATAAGAAGGGGGATAGAGCTAAGCCGGCTAGTTATAGGCCCATAAGTCTCATTGACTCCCTGCAGAAAATCTTCAGTAAACAAATCTTGGCTAGGATCCAGGACTAGATCCTAGAGTCCCAAATCTTGAGCGATTAGCAAGCGTGTTTTCGCGCAAAAACTAGCACCTTGGATCAGGCCTTTCGCCTTCTTTGTATTTATTGGAAGGAAGTTGCCATTAAGGGTGGGAAGCTTTATGTGGCTTTTGATGATTTACGGTCTGCGAGTGATCTAGTTCCCAGACCCAGTTTAGTGAGAGTTTTAAAAGAGATGGGCATACCGGGAAATCTTTTAGATATTTTAATTCCATTGCACTCATCAAACACAGCTCAAGTTAGGTGGGGGGAGAACAATCAATTAACAGATAAATTCCCAATCCAACGTGGAGTGAGACAGGGATGTGTGTTAGCACCCACACTTTTTACCCTTTTGATCCATGGGGTGGTTAATTTTTTAGATCGAGATGGGTTTGATGCCCCCAAAATTGGCGTAAGAAGAGCTCCTGCTCTTCTTTTCGCCGATGACACCCTTCTTATGTCCAAATACCTGCAAGGTCTCCAACAACTCCTGAATGACTTCACTCGGTTCTGAGATGAGCAGGCCTGGTATTAAATGAGGCCAAAACAAAATATATGATTTTCACAAGAGGAACTGCTAAACCATTCAAAAGACGTTTGTTTGTAGGAAGTAGTCATCTGGAGCAAGTAGATGTCTTTGATTATCTGGGTATCCGCCTGACCCCCAACAAACACTGGGCTCCCCACATTGAGAAAGTGAAACTGTTGTTAACTCAGCAGACCGCTCACATTAGTAAAATTCATAGAAATATGCTGTCTAGGCAAGTGGCCCCAGCCCTGGAAATTTATAATATTGAGGTTCTCGGGGGGGCCCTTTATGGAGCAGAACTTTGGGGTACTGGTAATACAAATTGTTTGTCTAGTGTAGAAAATTGTTTTCTTAGATCTCTTTTATACTTACCTCCCAGTACACCTCTGACTCCTCTCTATTTGGATTTTGCCCATATAAGCTGTCCCACAAGTTAGATTACAAATTACTCATGTTTTGGTATTGTTTGTTGTCTGTTGAAGAGCTTACCTCCTACTGTGAGGCTCTGTCTGGGCTTTTGAAACTCTCCCAGGTAACCTCAATTCCATGGTTTAGGGATTTATTGCGAAGGCTTGGGATGGAGGCGTTCTGGTCTAATCCGGAAAGTCTGGCTCTTATCCCGAGGGCCAGGGTTAAAGTGATGTTCTGGGAAACAATAGCTGAGAAGGAGTTGTCAAAACTAGAGGGTAGTTTTACCCAGGAGTTCCTTAATTTTAAATTTGTTTCTCGATATGAAGACACTATCGATTAAATTGTTCCCCCTCTGGCAAGCAAACCTTTTTTACAGTTTTGTTACAAGACTCTACCTACTAAACTGTTTTGTATTAAGTGGCATTGTAATGCTTTTGATGATGATCTCTGTCCTTCATGATAAGTCAGCCCAGAATCCAATGTGCATCTACTCTTTTTTGTCCAAACTACATATCCTTGAGGAAAAAATGGATAATTCTGTTATGCAGATTGGTTAGTCCCGGCCATTACCTAGAGGTGTTGAGAATCTTGTATACAGATACACGGAGGGTAATAGTTTTTGGCCTGGCCAAATATTGGTGTGCACTTTGGATTAACCGTTCTAAATGTATTGTATGAAGTACTGTATCTTTTACTATTTTTTTATTTTTCTACCTTTTTAACTATTTTATGGCACCTATGTCCTTTAAAAAAAAAAAAAGAAAATGTTTCTCATATTCAGTTTTCTACTCCTCTTTTAAGATCTCTGTGATCAAAATAAAGTTATATATGATGATGATGGTTTGTAACTTTTTTGTCAATTACTGTCCCATTGCTTGATTGTATTGAATAGTATTCTCCACTCTCATTGGTATCAGTTTTTCATCTGTCTTCATCTCCATTCCCACCTTCTATACTACTCTTTCTAAAGTCTAACCCTCCCCTCTCTCTCTCTCTTCGTTCTCTCTCTTTCGCTCTTAATCTCCCTTTCTCCTTCAATTGTATAGGTGTTTCTGTCTTATTTTCTCATTCAACCAGACCCATATTGCGGTGCACATTATCTCGAGAAACAAACTTTTTGCAGGGAGCATCAGTTGCAAAGTGCAAAACTTCCATTTAACTCAATATTTATGAGCCATATTTGTCTGCAGCAGCAGCAAATCATGCTTGTTCACATAGGAAGGCCTATTGCAAGGCCTATCGCTCAGTCAAGGCACTGTGATGTTTGCCTGCAAGGCTCAGCAGACTACCATGAATGTGATTGCCTTGCAATGGATAAACTTTTTCTTAAAAATAAAAAAGGGGATGTTCAATAAAAAATAAAAAGCTTCAGAATCACAAGATTCACAATTGGAAAATTCTCTTTTGCAAATTGGTAGTCACTTCAATTTGGGGGTCAGTAGCTTTTCAATGGATTGCACAACTGGAATGATGGAGGCAAACCATTGATATATTTCACATGAATTTGGTATTTGGAAGGAGTCCCTGCAACCAGTGCTGAATTTGTAAAAAAAAAAAAGTTTCAGGGCTCTTGTTAGGAGGCCCTTGCAGCTTGCACCACACATTGCCCCTGCCATGCTGCCAATTATAGTAACAACACAACTACTAACCATCACAGTCCTTCAAGTGTGACAATTCAGACTATTCCAGGCAGCAGGTAATAGTAATATTTAATGTATATTGAATTGATAATTAACTGTTGTTGTGATTGTCTCCAATTAGCCAGACAGTGCCACCTTTAGGCAGACTATTACAAGCACCCGTGTTTACAATTAACTGCTCGTGCCGAGCACCGGAAACCACCGGCTCAAATTAAGCTCTGCCCGCAACACAGAGTAGTCACAATCCCATTTTAGAAGTCAGTAACACTTTACTGACACTTAAAACGGGATTTGTACATTGTAGAATGGGAGGAGGAGGATAAGTTATCATCTACAAAGAAAACATCCTCTACTCCATCACCTCGCAAACTGCACTGACCTCCTGAAAGAGCTGGCTTTTAAGCTTCACATCTTCAGAAACACCACCCTTGAAGGAGCCCTGCTCTAACACCCTTCTTGCCCAAGAACTGTTTAGTACAGGGGAAGCAGAATGCTCAGCTATTCCTGAGAACCATAGCTACAGCATCTTAGCAGACCTACGCGCTCTATTTAAATGTTTTTTAAAACAATTGCATTTTGGTCACAGCTTGACCAGCTGCGCGCACACCACCAGATGTGCTCCTTGAATTAATCTACAGAAATGTTTTCTAAATATCAGTTGGTTAATATTCCCCTCAAGGACTGTAGATGTTCTGCATATAGATTCAATGCAAACAAGTACACAAATGTACATATCTGTACTGGAAACACATGCACTATAGTTTGCTCCTTTTATGATACCAAGGCATTTATTGAATATGTATTTGTTGGATTCTAATTTATATGCGTCCCAGAAGCCTATTGCAATATAATGTTTCAAAATCCTAGTAAATCTTCCATGTGACATTTTTAACCTTTTGGGAGAGCAGGCCATATTGTTTTTGTCTAAAAAGTTGACGTTATGTACAAAACGTTTGAAATTCAGCAGTTCTAGTTATCTGTTATCTGAGCTCATTATAACTTATGCCCTGCAAAGCTATGCTCATGCCCTCACATATTACAACTCATGACATGGTCTGTGACATTACTAATGCCATCATCGGGAAGGGTGTAAGTGTTTCCGAAAATGTTTCTAAGACTTAAGAATATATATACTAAGGTACTGCATAACTTAGATTACTATTCTTTCTGTACTACTAATGAGTGAAATTATTTTTAATGTATGTCACCTGACTGGGTGTGTGAGTGTCTGAATCTGTGTGTGGATGGCTGTCTGAGTGCCTGTATTGTTGTGGGAGTGACTATATGGGTGAATAAGTGGGTGTGTAAGTGGCTGTATGGGTGAGTGAGTGGCTGTGTGAGTGACTTTATGGGTGTGTGAGTGTGTGTGTGAGTGGATGTATCAGTGACTGAGTGGCTGTGTGATTGGCTCTATGGATGGGTGAGTCTGTGTGTGAGTGGCTGTGTGGGTGAGTGAATGTCTGTGTGAGTGGCTATATGGGTGAGTGAGTGGGTGTATAAGTGGTTGTATGGTTGTGTGAATGGGTGTGTAAGTGGTTGTGCAGGTGTGTCTGTAGGTGCATGAGTAGTTGTATGGGTGAGTGAATGGCTGTGTTGAGAGGCTGTATGGATGAGTGACTGGCTATCTGAGTGGCTGTATGGTTTAATAAGTAGGTGTGTGAGTAGCTGTATGGGTGAGTTTGTGGCTGTGTGAGTTGTATGGGTGAGCAAGTGGTTGTGTGAGTAGCTGTGTGAGTGCCTGCATGGGTGAGTGAGTGGGTGTGTGAGTGGCTCTGTGGGTGTGTGAGTGGTTGTATGGGTCTATGAATGGATATGTGAGTGGTTGTATGGGTATGTGAGTGGGTGTATGAGAGGTAATATGGGTATGTGAGTGGGTGTGTAAGTGGTTCTGTGGATTATATCATCAGTGATGTCACTGGCCATGAGCGATGTCATATGTGAGGTCATAAGCAGTCCATTGCGGGTGTAAGTAATAGTTAGCTCATGTAACTGCAACTGCTGTATTTCAATGTTTTTGTACAAGTGAAATCTGAGCTTAACTATAACGTTCCTGCAACCTTTGTTTTTTTCAGTGAATTTCTATGTATTTAAAAAAAATCCATTTCCCAACTGTAACGTCCCTGTAACCTTTTTTTTCCCAGTGAATTTCTAAGGTTTTTCAAATTCTATTTCTAAAGTGTTACAGCAGACATTCTGGTTATTTATAATTATACTTTATATAAGTTTAAAAACATAAAAATCATATATGTACTTAATGTAAAATATATTGGGGGGCAGATTTACAAGCCCCTTGCGCTGCCAGTATGTCACTTTTTGTGACGCACTGGCAGTGCAATACACTGCCCCATATTTACAAGGACAGGAAAAGCCACCCTGCATGTCTTTTCCTGTCCTTGTAAATATGGCCCCTTAACACGCATCACTTTGCGTGAAAGGGGCATTCCATGGGTGTTGCTGTGGGTGTTCCCACTCAACACCCATGGAACCAGACACATTTCCAGATTTATGAGGAATCGTAAATCTGGAAATGCGTGTGAATGCTAGGTGAGGCGCAACAAGGAGAAATGTATTCATTTCTCCTCGTTTTTGTTTCCTGTTTCTATGCGTGCTGCATTTTGCAGCACACATTGAAAGAGGAAATCACCTCTAATGATTGTTTTTGTTCAGGAAGGGTTCCCTTCCTGCACATAAACAATCATTGGAAGAATGCTGTTTTCAACTTCTATGTGTGCTAATGCAGCACACATAGAAGTTGAAAAACAGCATTTCAGATTGTTTTTGTTCAGGAAGGGAACCCTTCCTGAACAAAAACAATCTCCCCACGATGCAGGCATCCTTGCACCATCATCTACTCAAACAAAGAGCTAACTCTGTGTTTTAATGTGACAGTGACTGTATCAGTAGGAGAGTGGGTGTGTCAGTGTGTGCATCAGTGTATGCTTGGGTGTATTATTGGATGCATTAGTGTTTGACTGGGTGTGTCAGTGTATGCATCAATGTGTGCCTAAGTGTGCTATTGGATGTATTAGTGTTTGGCTGGGCGTGTCGGTGTCTGCAGTGCTGTATGCCTGGGTGTGTGAATCTATGCATCGGTGTATACCTAGGTGTGTCAGTGTGGCATTCAGTGTGTGCCTGGGTTTGGTATTGGATGCATTAGTGTTTGGCTGGATGTGTCAGTGTCTGCATTGTTGTATGCCTGGTATACCCTCGGTCTAGGTCCACTCTCTCCCCACTGCTCCGCTGTGCCGTCTCTTGCATCCAGACCCCGACCTCCTCCTTGGGAGGTTCGAGGCTGCTGCCCGCTCCTGCGCCTGCTGCCCGCTCCAACTGGGACCATTCCACCACTGTTTTTATTTACTCGTGCCTGCCTGTTCCTTTTGCCTTTCGCCACTGCTGCCCCTGCGGCCCCTCCCCCCCGGAATTCCCTCCCGGAATTCCCCCCTGGAATTTCCCCCCGGAATTCCCCCGCCGGAATTCCCCTGCTCCCGCCTCCCAGCCTCTCCTCCCTCCCACCTCCCCTACTTAATGGCGGCCGCTGTGCGGTCACGCCAAAGGCGCGCCAAAGGCAAGCCCGTGTGCGCCCGTCCGCGACCCGACCGCGGCCAGTGCCAGGATCCCTGGACCTCCCACTACCCATCGCTACGACACCACCACCCTCCTCGCACTCAACCCTGGAAGACTTAGAGAATGCCAACAGGCCTCGCCGAACATGACCCACGGCCAGTTCTCCTGCTTCCACTGCCGCCAGACCCTCACTGCCACCCCGGCCTCCAACACCGCCGACGCCAGCACCGGCGACACCCTAAAATGCATCCTCCTCAACGTACGCTCCGTACACAAACACGCCATGGAAGTCTGGAACCTACTCGACTCTCTTTCGCCCGACATCGCCTTCTTCACAGAGACCTGGACCAACACATCCTCCGCCCCGACATCAGCACCGCCATCCCAGACGGATACAAGATCCAGAGGAAAGACCGCCCCCAACCACCCAGGAGGGGCCTCGCCATCGCCCACAAGATCACCCCTCCGCCTCACCACCTCCAGCGAAACCTTCCCCTCCGCCGAACACCTGCACTTCAAGATCCAGACCACCCCCAAAGCCACACTCCGAGGAACCCTCGTCTACAGACCCCCCAGTCCCCGAACACCCTTCCCCACCACCATCACCGACTTCATCGCACCCCACGCGATCGCCTCAACAAACTACATACTCATTGGAGACCTGAACTTCCATCTCGACAACCCCAGCGACCCCAACTCCACTATCCTTCGTGACAACCTCGCCAGCATCGGACTTAAACAACTCGTCAACACACCGACCCACAGAGCAGGACACACCCTCGACCCCATCTTCGCGGCAGGAAACAGCGTCCATTTCAGCCACACAACGCAGCCGCCATGGACCAACCACCACTGCGTACACTTCGCCATCAACAAACCCAAGGCACCCAAACCAGCTTCACGCCCACCACAAAGGAACTGGAGCAAGGTTACCGACGAGCAACTTAACTCCACCCTCACCCGAGACAACCACACCTGGACACCCGACGCAAACAGCGCAAACGACGCAGCCAGAGAACTCCACACCTGGATCTCCAACTGCGCAGATGAGCTCGCCCCGCTACGCAACCCCGACACACAACGCCCCAGGAAAGCCGCCTGGTTCGCAACCGCTCTCCAAGAAGCCAGACGCACCTGCAGACGCCTGGAGAAGAACTGGAGAAACACCAAGACAACCGAAAACCACACCACCTACAAGGACGCCATGACGGACTACCACAACCAGATCAGAGCCACCAAAAGGAACTTCATCCACAACAGTGTCATTCAAGAATTCACCAACCCACGCAGCGAAGCCACAGACATCACCCCATCCCAAGACCTCTGCGACAAGCTTGGAACCTATTTCCACCTCAAGATCAAAAACCTCTACGACAACTTCATCGACCATCCAACAGGCGCCACAGACTGCCCCCCGCCCCCCAGAAACACCAGCCAGCCCACCATCTCCAACTGGACACCGATCACGGCTGAAGACACCACCTCGACCATGAAAAGCATCCACTCGGGGGCCCCCACTGACCCCTGCCCCCCTCACATCTACCACAGAGCCGTGGCCGCCATCGCACCCAAACTACAACGCACCATCAACACCACCTTCAAAACAGGCACCTTCCCAGATGACTGGAAGCGCGCAGAAGTCAGACCCCTGCTCAAGAAGCCCACAGCTGACCCCACCGACCTCAAGAACTATCGGCCCATCTCGCTCCTCTCCTTCGCAGCCAAAGTTGCAGAGAAAACAGTCAACAGGAAACTGACACGATTCATTGAAGGGAACGCCGTACTCGACCCGTCCCAATCCGGATTCCGAAGCAACCACAGCACAGAGACCGCCCTACTCGCTGCCACAGACGACATCCGCACCCTCCTGGACCAAGGCCACTCCGCAGCCCTCATCCTACTCGACCTATCAGCGGCCTTCGACACCGTCTCCCATCGCACACTAGTCGTCAGACTAAACGACGCAGGCATACAAGGAACAGCCCTGGACTGGATCCGATCATTCCTCACCGGAAGAAGCCAAAGGATCAGACTCCCACCCTTCCTTTCCGACCCCACGAAAATTACCTGCGGAGTCCCACAGGGTTCATCACTGAGCCCCACCCTCTTCAACATTTACATGGCCCCCCTCGCAGCCATCGTCCGACAACACGGCCTCAACATCGTATCCTTCGCTGACGACACCCAGCTCATCCTCTCCCTCACCAAAGACCCCACCACTGCCAAACTCAACTTCCAGAAAGGAATGCAAGACGTCGCAGTCTGGATGACCAACAGCTGCCTGAAGCTCAACGCCGAGAAGACAGAAGTCCTCGTCCTCGGTACCACCCCTTCTGCATGGGACAGCACCTGGTGGCCGACCGCCCTCGGTAGCCCACCTACCCCCTCAGACCACGCCAAGAACCTCGGCATCATACTCGACTCATCACTCTCCATGAACCGACAGGTCAACGCCGTCACCTCCAGCTGCTTCAACACCCTCTGCATCCTCCGCAAGACCTTCAAGTGGATCCCCCCTGAGTCAAGGAAGACAGTCACCCACGCACTCATCACCAGCAGACTGGACTATGGAAACGCACTCTACGCCAGCATCAATAAGTCCCTACTCCGCAAACTCCAGACAGTACAAAACACCGCCGCCAGACTCGTCCTCGGCATCCCCCGACACGAACACATCAGCCAACACCTACGAAGTCTCCACTGGCTCCCCGTGGAGAAAAGAGTCACTTTCAAAATCCTCACTCACGCCTACAAATGCCTACACAACAACGGACCCAAATACCTCAACGACAGAATCAACTTCCACGTACCCAAAAGAAACCTCCAATCTTCCAACGTCGCACTGGCCGAAACCCCACGCATCCACAGAGCAGGCAGAAGATCCTTCTCTCACATTGCAGCCAAGACATGGAACGAGCTACCGGCAGACATCGGACGCACCCCCTCCCTGAACACCTTCAAGAAGACCCTCAAGACCTGGCTCTTCGGCTAAACAGATCTGCAGACCCCTCCTCCCCCTCAGTTCCTTGAGACCCTCACGGGTGAGTAGCGCGCTTACAATTCCCTGATTGATTGATTGGTGTGTCAGTGTATGTATTAGTATGTCCCTGGGTGTGTCAGTGTATGCGCCAGTGTGTGCCTGGGTGTGTTATTGAATGCATTAGAGTTTGGTTCGGTGTGTCAGTGTTTGCATTGCTGTATGCCTGGGTATGTCAATGTCTGCTTTGGTGTATGCCTGGGTGTGTCAGTGTGTGCATCATTGTATGCCTGGGTGTGTCAGCGTATTCATCAGTGTATGCCTGGGTATGTTATTGGATGCATTAGTGTTTGGCTGGGTGTGTCAGTGTCTGCTTTGTTGTATGCCTGGGTGTGCCAGTGTCTGCATTGGTATATGCCTGAGTGAGTCAGTCTATGCATCGGTGTATGCCCAGGCATGTCAGTGTGTGCCTGGGTATGTTGTTGGATGCATTAGTGTTTGACTGCGTCCACTTCAGCTTCAGAAAGACTGCGACCCACCACCACCCGCAACAGGCTCCCCGCCGGAGCTGGAGCAAGATCACCGCCGAGCAGCTCACCGCCTCCCTCAGCCAGAACACACCCACCAACACAACGGACCCAAACGAAGCAGCCAGCAACCTCGCCAAGTGGCTGACCGCCTGCGCCGACGACCTCGCACCACTAAAAACCCTCCCAGCAGACCCGGAAGCAAGAAAACCCCTTGGTTCACCAACGAACTCAAGGAATCCAAGAAGAACTGCCGCACTCTCGAGAGAACCTGGCGACTCGACCAGACCACAGACAACAGGACCGCCCTCAAGCACGCCACCCGCAAACACCACCAGCTGATCCGTGCCACCAAGAAGTCGGCACTCAAAGAACGACTGGACAACAACGCCCACGACAGCAAGGAACTTTTCAGCATCGTCAAAGAGTTCTCCAACCCCAGCGCCAGAAACAACGACATCACCCCTCGCAAGACCTCTGCAACTCACTCGCCACGTTCTTCCACCGCAAGATCACCGACATACATAACAGCTTCGACGCACAAACCACGCACCCTACCGCCGAACCAACGCCCGCCACCACCACCCTCTGCAACTGGACCCCGATCAGCACCGAAGACACCACCCGCACGATGAACTCCATCCACTCCGGATCACCAACCGACCCCTGCCCACACCACGTCTTCAACAAAGCCGACGCCACCATCGCACCCCATCTCCGGGACATCATCAACTCCTCCTTCCACACTGCCACCTTCCCGGAGAGCTGGAAGCACGCCGAGCTTACCGCCCTCCTGAAGAAACCAACGGCGGACCCCACCGACCTCAAGAACTACCGTCCCATCTCGCTCCTTCTGTTTCCGGCCAAAGTCATCGAGAAGACCGTCAACGGACAGCTTGCCGCCTTCCTCGAGACGAATGGATCCCTCGACCCCTTGCAGTCCGGGTTTCGGGCCAACCACAGCACCGAGACCGCCCTTATCGCAGCCACCGACGACATCAGAACGCTAACCGACAACGGGGAAACAGCAGCCCTCATCCTCTTGGACCTCTCCGCGGCGTTCGACACCGTCTGCCACCGCACCCTAGTGAAGCGCCTCAGCAACATCGGAATCCGAGAGAAAGCACTGGAATGGATCATCTCGTTCCTCGCCGGAAGAACCCAGAGAGTCCGCCTCCCCCGTTCAGATCCGAGGCCACCGAAGTCATCTGCGGCGTTCCACAAGGATCTTCACTCAGTCCAACCCTCTTCAACGTCTACATGAGCCCCCTCGCAGCCATCGCACGCCAACACAACCTCAACATCATCTCCTACGCCGACGACACCCAGCTGATCCTCTCCCTCACCAATGACCCCACCACCGCCAGAGCCAACCTACACGACGGGATGAGAGACGTCGCCGACTGGATGAGGAACAGCCGCCTTAAACTAAACTCAGACAAGACGGAAGTCCTCATCCTGGGCTCATCACCCTCCGCCTGGGACGACTCCTGGTGGCCCCCGGCCCTGGGCACCGCGCCCAAGCCAACGGACCACGCACGCAACCTGGGCTTCATCCTGGACTCCTCCCTATCGATGACCAGACAAGTCAACGCCGTCTCATCCTCGTGCTTCAACACCCTGCGCATGCTCCGCAAGATCTTCAGATGGATCCCCACTGAAACCAGGAAGACCGTCACCCAGGCACTCGTCACCAGCCGACTGGACTATGGGAACACCCTCTACGCCGGAACCACAGCCAAACTTCAAAAAAGACTCCAGCGCATCCAGAACGCCTCCGCACGACTCATCCTGGACATCCCCCGACACAGCCACATCACCGGACACCTGAAAGACCTGCACTGGCTCCCCGTCAGCAAGAGAATCACGTTCAGACTCCTCACCCACGCACACAAGGCCCTCCACGACCTGGGCCCAAAGTACCTCAACGACCGCATGACCTTCTACACGCCCACCCGCCAGCTACGATCAACCAGCCACGCCCTCGCCACCGTACCACGCATCCGCAGAACCACCGCCGGAGGAAGATCCTTCTCCTACCTGGCAGCCATGACCTGGAACTCCCTCCCCACTCACCTTCGGCGAACCCAGGACCATCTCTCCTTCAGGAAGCAGCTCAAGACCTGGCTGTTCGAGCAGTAACTTACCCCCTCCCCCAGCGCCTTGAGACCCTCCCGGGTGAGTAGCGCGCTCTATAAATGCCGTGATTGATTGATTGATTGATTGACTGGATGTGTCACTGTCTACATTGATATATGCCTGGGTTTGTCAGTGAATGCATTAATATGTCCCTGGGTGTACCAATGCATGTGTCAGTGTGTGCATCAGTGTTTTATTGGATGCATTAGTTTGGTTAGGTGTGTCAGTGTCTGCATTGCTGTCTGCCTGTGTATGTCAATGTCTGCTTTGGTGTATGCCTGGGTGTGTCAGTGTATGCATCGGTGTATGACTCTGTGTGTCAGTGTCTTCATTGGTGTATGCGTGGGTGTGTCAGTGTATGTGTCAGTGTGTGCCTAAGTGTGTTACTGGATGCATTAGTGTGTGTCAGTGTCTGCATTGCTGTATGCCTGTGTCAGTCTATGCATTGGTGTATACCTGGGTGTGTCAGAGTGTGCATGGGTGTCTTATTGTATGCATTAATGTTTGGATGGGTGTGTTAGTGTCTGTAGTAGTGTGTGGTTGGGTGTGTCACTGGCTGTATCAGTATGTGTATGGGTATTTGAGAGGCTGTATCAATGTTTGACTGAATGTCTAAGTGGCTGTATCGATATGTAACTGGGTGTGTCATTGCTGTTTAGGTATGTGCCTGGATGTGTCCGTTTCTGTATCAGAGTGTGGCTGGGTGCATCAGTAGTTGTATCAGCATGTGTCTGGGTATGTCAGTAGCTGTATCAGTGTGTCAGAGGTTGTATCAGTGTGAACGTGGGTCTCTCAGTGGCTGTATGGGTGAGTGCCTGGGTGTGTCAGTGGCTGCATTTGGTCTGTGCATGAATGTGTCAGTCTGTGTGTGGTTTTATCAGTGTATGACTGGGAATGTGAGTAGCTGTATTGGTGTATGTGTTTGTGTGTGTGAGTGGGTGGGTGAATCAGTGTATAACTAAGTCTATGAGTTGCTGTATCAGTGTGTGGCATGGTGCGTGACTGACTATGAGTGTGTGAGTGGGTGTGTGGATGGCTATATGGGTGTATGAGTCTATCTAAGAAGCAGTTTACATGTGTAAATAAGTGTATGACTGACTGTCTGGGATTTTGAGTTGCTGTATGGGTGTATGTGTGGGTCTGTCAGTACCTGTGTAAATGAGGTCTGCGAGTTCATGTATGAGTACCTATATGGGTGTGTTTGAGACCTATATGGTAACTTACTAATACACATTTTTATAACTTTACAAATACATTTTACTAATACATTACAAAACAATTTAAACCAAACAATTAACAAATAAACATAACATAACTTATTTAACTATTTACAAATGCACTTTTGTTCACAAGTACCTCAGTAAGCACAAAACAAAGTCAAGGTTTCGAAGCATCTTACAATATCATCAAGGGAAAAAAAGGGAAAAAAAGTTACAGATAAATATCTGTACTGCAATACTTACAGCAAGCAGTTATCCAGGGGCACTACCAAAAATAATTAACATGGCATAACTTCCATGTGGAAGCACTAAAAAACAATTCCAGAAAGGGGCTACAACTAACTGACGCAGGAAAAACTAGGTGCAGCAGGATAGTCTACCAGTACAGTACCCTTGGGAGAACTTCCATCAGCTGCAGTCATTTTAATCGCACCTACCTTTAAAAATTTAAGTGAGATGCTTACTCACTGTTCGAAATGTCATATGCTTGTTACCTGTGGGTGCAATTTCCCATTTTTACTGTTCTCAGGTTCCATACTGATTGCCCAAAAGTGATGTACTGCTGAAAGATTCATCAATGAACAGTGTGGAAAAAACAATCATTAAGATTGTATGAAAATAACCCCAAACTTGGTTTCTAACTCTGAGCTGTGCACAATATAAATGGGATGACTTACATGACTTTTCCACACAAACAAACTATAACATTAAAGAAGTCAAATTCAAAGAACTTTTCTGTATGCATCTGTCAAATTTTTGCAGGTACTTTACGCATAGATTTGAAATTATACTGTCCTTCATTTGCACCAAAAAATAAACATTTCTTGGAGAAATTACTGATTTCTTTCTCCCAAAAAAGTGTACCAAGCAAGAAGTGCTCATCATATTCAATTGCTATTCTGGGTAAAAGATCCACCGACATTTGGAACAAACACAGATGAGTATGTACTTTCTTTCATAGAGCATTATATTACATGTAGATTTACAAAAGACACTGTGGGAAAAAGGATAGAGCAGCAAGTACTGCATTTCCAATCACATAGATGTGGAAAGTATTGTCAGCAGAGATATTTAATTATTTCCTTAGCTCCCCGCTGAGCCTTCATGTTTTTGACAATCTGAATCTAGTTCCTTATTCCCAGTTATCTTTAAAAAAAAGAAAACATATAAAACTGTAAGAAAAACCTTCTTAAAAAAACCAACATTTCAAAAGTATCCCACAAAATCCTCCCAAGACTAGTGACACAGTTTCTGCCTACCCCTATATTTCAACCTGCACTCCTCTAGGGTGAATTCATACTTACTGACAAGGGGCTCCTTATTGATGGGATATCTCAACCTTTTCCCCTTTTCTAGGGCCAGGAGGGCATCCCTTCCATCACCAGGAATATGACTCCAAAGGCCAGCTCCCCAATCCTCCTCAGAGATGCTCTGTACCTCTAGAGCTACTTCATATGCCTGAAACAACCTGTCTATATCACCCCCTCCTTACAGTCAGGCACCAGTCTCTGGTGCCTCTTTCTCCTGCATTGGAAACAGTGCAGTGCATTTCTCCTGCATTCTCCTGCATTGGAAACAGTAGTTTTGCTCCTACCATTTTTGCTAGACTTTAATAGCTATTTGGCCTTCAAGTCCACTATCTTGCCAGTCACTTCATGAGCCAACAAGACCCTTTTCTCCTCCATGACTCTCTCAGCCCCAGCTTTTCTCTCCTCTTCAGCCAGCTCGGCCTGCTGCAGCCTCAGGTCCCTCTCAGACTGTCAGTCCTTGAGCTCCTCAGGGGACTGGGTTTGGGAGGAGACACTACATCCTGCTTCAAATCCAATAGGGAACTCTTTCTCTGTGGGAGTTCCCCTCTCTCCTCTGCAGCCTTTGCCCAGACATTTCTCTGCTCCATTCCCTCCTTCTCTGAGCTACTACCCTTAGAGGTCCTTATTGTAAGGTGACTACAATCAGGATTCTCCCTTCTCAAGTGTGCTGAAGTAGTCCTCTTAAAACTCTTCCTGTGGTGCAGATTGCATTCTGCGGATGTCCTATCAGGCTCTAAAGGTGAACTAGCACTCAAACCTGGATATACAGGTGAGTAAATGGGTGTGTGAATGGTTTTATGGGTATTTGACTTAGTGTTACAGTCCCTGTTGGGAAGCAACCTTTACAACGCGGTCATTACACCGCAATACCTTTACAACGCGGTTGTTACAACGACCGCGTTGTTAGTACGCGATGCATTTACATCGCAAGTCTTTACAACGACTTCCACTAGGGAGCGCTGAGGTATTGGAAATGAATTCCAACACCTTCTCTACTGTTGCGCAAACTGGAGTAGTGTTAGGTTTGAAAATCCCATTCCCGCAATGCACTCGTTTCATGTTATATTAGGTTAGTAGTGTGTGGCTAAATAGATGCCATTTGTATTCACGTTATGCAACCCACTGAGTTATCCCTGCAACGTGCAAGCTTTAGTTAGCAAGTGTGACTCCATTTTGTATTTCGTAATCCTTATTAAGCTGCTTAGGCTGTGTCTGAACTAGGCCTCATCATTCGTATTGCTTGCCTCAGCAGAACACTGTATTTCGTTATTATTTCTCTCCTGTTCAAGGCTGTTTTCCGACTTACTAATGAATAGGTCATTCTGCCTTTGCATACCTATCTGAGTGTGTAGTTCTGCTCCCACGTTGGGAGATGCTGAGATTCAGCGCGATGACCTCGAAGTGCAGATAGCATGTACCCATCTGGCAAGTGGTAGCCCATCCTCCTGTGCCTCCATTTTTCATGTTCGGCCCAGGCTGGTAGCTTTCCACTGTGGGCGTGGTTGGAGGCGCCTTGGGAGGAATGATTACTCACTTCAGACTGTTGGGGGGTCAGTCCCTCGGCAGACATCTTAGGGTGCAGGTCAGATTGGACTCCTCTGCAGAGTATTGTTAATAAATGTATGTTTGTATTCTCTACTGTCTGATCACTCTTCATTTTTGGGAAGGCATAGCAGGTGGTTGTGAGAAACCCGAGTGGCCCCTAAGGGCCACTTCCTTCAGTAGGAATAGTAAATAATACTATTCCTAAGTCCAGCGCGCCCCCTAGTGGAAGTTGTTGTAAAGACTTGTGATGTAAATGCATTGCGTACTAACAACGCGGACGTTGTAA
Source organism: Calotriton arnoldi (assembly GCA_963921515.1). NCBI lineage: Eukaryota > Metazoa > Chordata > Amphibia > Caudata > Salamandridae > Calotriton > Calotriton arnoldi. Next base: position 1,764,320 of record CAWUFW010001434.1, read on the forward strand.
CGACCGCGTTGTAATGGCACGCGATGTAATACATCGCGTAGTAAAGTGCTATATTCGTCCCTGTCAGGCTATATAAGTGATGGGTAGAAAAAATCAATGAGAGAGCAAGGGATGAGGCAGGAGGTGCGTCCCGTTCCCCAAAAGGATATTGGACTTAAACAATGTGGACGAACCCACTATGTGTCTGTAATTTTATCACTGTATGTGGTATGAACATGGAACCATTAGGTGTGTTTAAAAGACCCCTCACACACCAACCTAGTTGGTGTCATGCTTCATCATTGGGGTCCCAACCGGGCGGCCGAGTGCTGCCCGGTTGTGCTACAACGCCTGATTATAGCGGAGCTGGTGTTGTGCGAATATGTGATGTGAAGTGAAATGCTACAGTTAAAAATATCTCTGAGAATCCTTGCCCTTAGTTTTAATCTTGGCGGCTCAGGATATGGTTAAAAATAATATGTATAGTGCAACTATTTTGGACTTATTACCGTAAGTTGACTATGTGTGGCGGTCTACATGTTTCAGCCCGTAAAACAAGTGAGAGGGCTTTCTTCAGGACCAAGTGAGTGAAAAGTGAGTGGCAAAGGTGAAAAATGTCACGTGAAACCTGAGTGATACCTACACACGCGCTAAGGTGTGTGGTGTAAGTGTTGGCGTACTTACTGACAGTTGAAAAAATACAATATTGATAGAAATTGGGCAGATTATCGAGGCTCGGGAGGGTAGTCATCCGCTGCAAACCTGAATCGGTCTCCCGTAGTCCAGCCGGGACTACGGGAGACCGATTCAGGTTTGCAGCAGATGACTCTCCATGACCAAATTGGTATCTTGGATGAATACCCTACCCTCCCGAGCCTCGATAATCTGCCCAATTTCTATCAATATTGTATTTTTCCAAGTGTCAGTAAGTACGCCGACACTTACACCACACACCTTAGCGAGTGTGTAGGTATCACTCAGGTTTCACGTGGCATTTTTCACCTTTGCCACTCAATTTTCACTCATTTGGTCCTGAAGAAAGCCCTCTCACTTGTTTTACGGGCTGAAACATGTAGACCGCCACACATAGTCAACTTACGGTAATAAGTCCAAAATAGTTGCACTATACATATTATTTTTAACCATATCCTGAGCCGCCAAGATTAAAACTAAGGGCAAGGATTCTCAGAGATATTTTTAACTGTAGTATTTCACTTCACTTCATATATTCGCACAACACCAGCTCCGCTGTAATCAGGCGTTGTAGCACAACCGGGCAGCACTCGGCCGCCCGGTTGGGACCCCAATGATGAAGCAGGTTGGTGTGTGAGGGGTCTTTTAAACACACCTAATGGGTCCATGTTCATACCACATACAGTGATAAAATTACAGACACATAGTGGGTTCGTCCACATTGTTTAAGTCCTATATGAGTGATGGGTACATATGTAATTTTGTGGGAGTGTAACTGGGTCTGTAAGTTCCTGCCAGACTGTGTGAGTGTCTGCAAATTACATACTATTAAACTACATACTATAAACAAGCACCCACATCTAATTTCAAACACATTCGTTCATACTAACATAATAAAATGTATGTACCTTCATTATACCAATTCCTCCTTCTTCTTTCGTGCTCACTATATTTTTAGTTAATATTCTCATCGAAGCACCCTTCTATGGGCCCAATTCACAAAAGTAATCTGAGACAAAATCCTAACTTTACGACTTTCGGTATTCACAAAAGGCATTTAGGAGTAGTAAAGTTAGGATTTTGTCTTAAATTTGTCTTAAGTTTTGGTCTTAAGACAAAATCCTAACTTAAGTTAAACTTAAGTTAGGATTTTGTCTTAAGACCAAAACTTAAGACAAACTTAAGACAAAATCCTAACTTTACTACTCCTAAATGCCTTTTGTGAATACAGAAAGTTGTAAAGTTAGGATTTTGTCTCAGATTACTTTTGTGAATCGGGCCCTATGTTCCCTTCTAGTATAGTGTCTAGAAGCTGTGCATTTTCTTTCAGCTTACATACACTCACTAGTTTTTATCTAAATATACTTTCATATACTACAACCTAATTTACATACCTGTCAAAGCTTTTTGCTCTCAGTTTTATTTCTATGTCTGGTAATATCTGTTTTCATTCCAAATCTCCAGCCAGAATTCTAGCAAACCACCTCCTCTCTCAGTAGAAAAGCAGCTAAAATGGCTACCCTTCACCGCGTGCTCTTACTTATGCTGCTCTAGTTAACAAATCACAGGCTTCCTTTAATCTTTTAGTTTTTGTTATACCACTTCTAAACGGTCAGTATTTCTTTAACCCTTTCCATGTTCCCTCGAAGAAATCCAATTTGGCTGTTTTTTTCCACGAATCTGCTGATCCTCTGCGATGCTCATTGTGGCCCCCATGTAACTTCACAGTGGATACACGGGTCCACACAAGATCTATGACTGCAGGTTTGAGTGTCTGTGTGGATCTTTGAGTGGGTGTGTGAGTAGGTCTGTGAGTCAGTGTGTGAGCGCTTGCATGGGTCTGTCAGTGAGGGTCTATGTGGGACTGTGAGTGGGTGTGTGAGTGTATGTGGGTCTGTGAGTGGGTGTGTAAGAGTGTCTGAGTAGGTCTGTGAGTGGGTGTGAGAGCGCCTGAGTGGGTCTGTCAATGAGGGTCTATGTGGGAATGTGAATGAGTGTGTGAGTGTCTGTGTGGGTCTGTGAGTGGGTGTGTGAGAGTGCCTGAATAGGTCTGTGAGTGGGTGTGAGATTGTCTGTATGGGTCTGTGAGTAGGTGTGAGAGTGTTAGAGTAGGTCTGTGAGTGGGTTTGAGAGCACCTGCATGGGTCTGTGAGTGGGTGTGAAAGCACCTACGTGGGTCTGTGAGGGAGGATGTGAGTGTCTGTGCGGGACTGTGAATGGGTGTGTGAGTGTCTGTGTGGGTCTGTGAGTAGGTATGTGAGTGTCTGTGTGGGTCTGGGAGTGGGTATGTGAGTATATATACGTATTTTTTTAATTCGTGTGGGATCAGCTGATCTGTCGCGTATTTACACGAGGGGCCGTGTTGAGCCCCGCAGTGGGGGCATGGATCTCACATGTGGCAAAAAAACATTTGTAGGCAATTTCTTGCCCATCATACCTACTTTTGACACTTATGTAACACCAACATGGTTTCAGGGAACCTCTACCCTGACACCTTCATATCAATTGCAGACTATATTTCAGCCCCAGGAACCATTTCCCTCTAAATAAAATAGCGGCCGCAACTTTTCTTTCAGGTTGCAGCCAGCCAATCAGGACCTTGCTGGTGGCACGTGACTTCGTGCATTCCCCGCAGAGATCCGCGGAGGGTTTGCATCCCTAGAATACAAATTTGTTTTTCCTTCACTATCTCAAAAACTACTGAACAGATTTACACCAAATAACAAAAAGGGCTCTTTCTGGACAATGCGCTACCTTTCGGCCAAACCTGGTGCGATTCCGTTCAGTGGTTCTGACTGTAGTCATGTTCAAAATCCTTATGGGAAATTGCATGTGAAAAAAGCGTTTTGGAACCACTCCATTTTTCTCAGCCCCCACTTCATGAATCACCACAAAACTTTCAACCCAGCAGCTGAACTGAGTGTCGTATTCATTTTGAAATTTTCATGACAATTCGTCAAACGGCGCCAAAGTTATTGTCAAAACTATATATATATATATATATATATATACATATATATATATATATATATATAATCACTATATATAGGTGTAGTTAAGTATGGTAAACTTCTACTGACCTATATATACTTACTTTGATATTTTAGTAGTCAATATTTAGGTGCCAATATTTTTGTAGGATGATATCATGTCCACAATATTATACCACTATTCCTCTTCAAAAACTGTGAGACACTGTCAAAGCTTTGCCCCATGAGCAGCCTTAAGATTCTCTGGGGGACTGGAGAGATTTATGAGTCATAACTCTTTCTCACCCCTTTAAACCCAGCCTCCACAACACCGGGGATCACCCAATGTGCGTAACAGCCAGTCTGGCCATGACCACAAATGTACAACCATACCTCCCACAACACAACATACCACACCAGACAAGACAATACCACACCACTCCATAAGGCACTACCTCCACCACATCACTCATCATCAAATCACACAGCAATACCACATCACACCATACTACCACATTCGCTTTTCAGAAATTACTTTCCCTAAATGCTACGTCATACCACATCACACTAAATAGCACACTGCCACATGCTGCATTACACCATCAAATATCTGACCACACAGTCTTACACTACTCCTCATCACACTGCACCACAGAGCGGAACACCAAATGACACTATCCAACATCACATCACATCAGGCCATGCAATGCCATAGAACAGTATCCTATGGAATGTCTGCTTTTCATCATGCTATCCCAAATGATACCACTACATTACCAAACATAAACCACACTGTGCAAGTCCTCGTATGCCCGACTTTCAACACCAGACTATGCCAAACAGTGCACCACATTACAAACTATATTTTCAAGAAACACTGGCCTGTATAACACCACATTGCACCATGTGATACAAGCCCACAACATACCACACCACACAACACCTTACCTCCCTCATCACACCACACTCACTATGCTGCATCACATAAGATACTATTCAACACCAACCTGCACCACACTACATCAGACATTAAAAACGGCATATAAACACCACACCGCACCGAACCACTCCACACAAGGCCACTTCACACAGTACCACACTACGCCATGTTATACCACATCACAAAAACTTGTTTTCATACTCCGCCACGTAACACCATACCTCATTGCATCACGCTGTGCTACACCACACTAGACCACGCTATTTGACAACATTTTAGGCATACTACTTCTTAACATCCATCTCCTCAGCATGGCTTCCATACTGCACGATACCACACTGTACACTACCACAATGCATCAAAGCATCACTCCTTAACAAACCATTCAACACACCCCACACTACATCACAGCATTCCACATCCTATCACAATACTTTGCAACAAATATAGTTTACAACACAGTGCATCAAATTTAGAATTCACCATTCTAAATTAAACAATGCCATGATTCTCATTTGAATATGGAAGATAAGACAATACACCATAGCAAGTGTGGCTAACCATTGCCAAAGAAATTTGTACTCAATTTTAAGAACTCACAACATCAGGGAGAGTGCCTTCAAGCGAACTGAATGTGCTTGCATGATGACCATATCCACTGTTAAAGCCATTGTCAATGCATGCATCCCTTAATGACTACACACTTACATGGCTACCAGTATATTTCAATACAGGCTCCTAATGAAGACATCTCTTCTGACAAACCACAGTCAGATTTTAGTGGTCGAAAGGACGGGGAGTATCTGAATATGACACAAAGAACATGCAACAGCTCACAGAGCCTTAAACATTAGGAGCAGGAGACATAAACTAGTTCCAGTGGTTATGAGATCTGACCCCCCCCCATAGGAAGAGCTTCCATCTTTGGTAAAGCCATCACCAAACCTCTAATCTCAAACAATGGCAAGGGCCATTATCAGCTGGGTGACATTATGCTGTATAAAATACACTGCAATATAGTACAACATAACAAAACACAACATAACATAACTAAGGGTTCAACTTTAAAGAAAGGACATACTACAGTGCTTAAATGGTGCTCGACGCTTTCAGCTCTCCCTAGTATCTGGGTCCAGTCTCCTGGCCTCTGTTCTTTCACAGGATTGCTCGCTCACCGACACTGGTTTTAGAGAAGTTATCAGTTGTGATTACTTCCAGTTATGCCATTCATGAGATCCGCTGCTGCCTCGCCTAGAGTGCTAGAGCACCCCTATACAAGATGGAATAACCTATATCCATATAGAATTTACATCCCAGCAGGTATCTTAAAGGTCTTAGAGGAAACAGACCCCAACAATAAACTAATCCAATAGTAAACCAAAATTAACATATACTAATAGAACACTAAGGCCGATCTGTAACCAAGCTGCAATCACTGGGTCAATTATGAAACGCTTTTGATTTTTTTCAATTTTGCAGGCTACATTGCACACATTTTCATATTCCATCTTGATTCACCCTCAGGCGCTGTTTCCAAGCAGGTAAACACGCTGCTCAATGATCCACGAGATTCACAGCACAAGTATTTTTCCAGACCTACATGTTCAATTAAAAAGGTATTTAAAACAATTACATTTTAGTCTCAGCTTGACCAGCTGCATAAATAACAACACCAGATGTTGTTAAATGTTTTCAAAATAGTAGCATGTTAATTTCCTAGCAGATTGTATCCTTAACATCAAAACATTCAGCAATTTGTGCACAGACAAACTTCCATAAAAACATGCACATACATATATGCACTGGAAAATGTATATGTGCACTACCCTTAGTTGTGTAGGACTGGCCAGCTCACTGTAATAATAAATTACAGAAATATATCTATGTTGGTTGAATTCTGTTAGAATGGATATTCAGTTCGTACCATGATAAAATTTTACAACTAGGAATATTAAACATTGTTAGAAATGGGGCATCTAGTTGGCAGTGGTACAACTAAGTTTACCTGCGCTCACCCTGAGGTAGCTTGGCTCAGAGCAGCTAGGCTTAACTACAGAGGCAATGTGTAAAGCATTTGTACACGCACACAGTAAAACAGTGAAAACACCATAAAAGTACTCAACACCAAAACACTATAAAAGTACTCAACACCAGTTTAGAAAAATAGCCAATATTTATCTGAATAAAAAGGACAAAAATCCAACATACACAACTCAAGATACAAATTTTTAAAGATTAAATGCAGTTACAGTGCTTAGAAACGCAATAACTTTGGCTGGAACTATAACAACGTGCTTGACGAAGTTGAATCCAAAAGTTCAGGGCTGACCGCGACGGAGCCCGGGCCAGTTACGGAGTCAAACAAACCCTGGTTACATTACCTTGGAAATGATGACAAAACAAAGATGTTGCAAGGCGCTGGGGAGGTGAGGCATTGATGAGGCCGGTGCGGTGTCAGTTCTTTACTGTCGGTGCAGGCCGTTGGCACGTCAGTGCTCAAGACGGTGTGTTTTCCAATGGAGTTGAGGCGTCACTGAAGCAAGTGAGGCATCGGTTCCTTGAGGCGGTGCATAGTCATTGAGTCAATGATGCCTGGGATGTTGCAATGATGCCTGGGACGTGGAGGTGATGCAACTTTGACGGCGAGGTGTCGGTTCTGCTGGTGGTGCGTGGTTGATGAAATGTCGAGATTCAAGCCATGTGGCGTTAATTTCACAGTGTCAATGGCACACCACGGTGCCAGAGATGCTGCGGCAGACTCAGGCATCACAGACTTTAGTGATGGGGTGCTCAAGACGCGTGCTGTGGCTGATGTTCGTAGGTACTGCAGCGGCGTCAGGGCCTGCTTTGTAAGTCGTGGTTGTTTCGATCAGGAGGGAGCATAGCTTTGATGCAGGCAGTGGTGTGGTGTCGAAGAGCAGCGCTGGCTCCGAAGTCACACTCAAAGTCACTATACTGGTTTCTTCTTGTTTAGCACAACAAACTCACGTCCCAGGAACTGGAGTTGGCACCACTTGGCAGAGTAGGGCTCTCAGCAGGAAAACCCAGGTGCTGAAGGTGAAGTCTTTGATGGCCCTGAAATTGCCAACAGGAGGCAAGTTCAATGCAAGCCCTTAAAGAAACTTGAAAAGCAGGATGTAGAAATTAAAGTCCAGTCCTTTCACTTCCAGGACAGAAGCAGCAGGCCAGCACAGCAAAGCAAACATCAAAGTGGCAGTCCCTCTTAACAGCAACACAGCTCTTCTTCCTAGCAGAATGTCCTCACTCCAGTATTGTTCTCAGTATATGGTGTCAGAGGTCCAGTGCTTATACCCATTTCAGCCTTTGAAGTAGACAAACTTCATAGAAAAGTCTTTGTAGTGCACAAGACCCTGCCCTTCCTTGCCTGGCCCCAGACACACTCCAGGGGGTGGAGACTTCTTTGTGTGAGGACAGTCACAGCCCTATTCAGGTGTCAGTGTCTATTCCTCCCACCACTCTAGCAGTGGCGGCCGGCATGGCTGGCGGGTGGCAGGGGCAGGCACGGGGAGTTGAGGAGGGGGTCGCGCGAGGGTGTGCATAATAAAAAAATAATAATAATTAACTTCCCTTCCTGCCGGATCCTGCGTCTCTGCTCCTGCTCTCCCTTAAGGAACAGGAAGCACAGCCAGGCCCCACTGACCAATCACAATGCTGCAATGCAGCGTTGTGATTGGTAGGCACCCAGGCTCCCCTGACCAAACACAACACTGTAATGCAGCGTTGTGGTTGGTTTTGAGATTCCTGGTTCGACGCTCAACCAGGGAATGGGGGCCTGGGCATTACAGCCTGCATGGAGAACGGGGAAAGCGCGCATGACTGGTTTGGCAGCCCCAGGGGGCCGACCAAACAGTCATTGCGCACTTAGGAGTGGGCAAACCACTCCTCCCCTGCCCTGCTCCGTGAGCAGAGTAGCTGAAAGTTATTATAATTTTATGCTTATACTTCTCATCTGGCACTGCTTAAAAGCAGATGGGGCGATGCTCCTCCACCATAGCGGAGGAGCCGCCACTGCACTCTAGCTCAGGAGACCCATCAGCCGGGTGATGGGCCATCAGTATATACAGGGCACACCTCAGCTTCCTTTGTGTGACTGTCTTGAGTGAATGCACAAGAGCCCAACTGTCACTCTGACTCAGAAGTGTATTTAGAGGCAGGTATAGAGAGGCACAGAATGGTTAAAGTAAGAAAGTGGCATTTTCAGACCTGCAATTTAAAAGGCAACTTCACAAAAAGATTTATTTTTAAATTGTGAGTCCAGAGACACCAAACTCCAATTTTCTATCAGCTCTCAATTTTACTGTTTCAGCAAGGACTCTTGCTTTGTGCCTGTTTCTGCACGCGACGTGAGGGAAACAGCATTTACAACAAAGTCTAAACCAAGTACTGCCTTTGCAAAGTGGTCTTTACGATGAGGTGTCTTTACCACTGCATTTCTTAAAAATGAGTCTTTGCAATGACTTGCCATAGGGGAAGCGATGTTGGACTTCGAAGTCCAACGCTAAACATACTGTTGGGCAGACAGGAATTGGAATAGTAATTGATACCTCTCCAAAGTCCAGTGCTTCTCCTAAGGCAAATCGTTGCTCTTTGTAAAGATGTGTGTGGTAAAGGAATGCAGTGGTAAAAACGTGTCGTAAAGACTGCGTTATAAAACTATGCGTTGTAATGGCTTGTCTGGTTCCAACATACAACCACGAGATGAACCTTGGCTGGTATCCATGTATGTGGTTAATTTTTGCCAGTAAAATGATCGATCATTCTCCGGATAGAGTCATTCAGGGTAGCTGCAGCAGCTTCCTATTGCTCACTCTATGCACCACATTTGCCCCTTTCAGCAACTTTGTGAGCAAGCAAAGTTGAAATTCTCCAGAAGGCCAGATGTGCGATACTTCTACCACTTGTCTTCTTGGTCTGTTTTATCAGGGATTGGCCGTTTGATACCTTTTGACAGGTCATAGATGTAATAGTGCTTGAGTATCTGTTTTGAATGCTGCATACAGTGGCATTGTGGACTTCATATGTGAAGTGGTCTATATATTCAATGGAATTTAAGGAACCAGGAATCCCAATTTTGCTCATAGTTGTTTTAGAGACCCCAGTCTGCTTTTTTGATGTATGCCTGGTTCCATGTTGGTGGTTTTCCATTTCATCACCAACAGTGATCAATATAGGGTTGCTGTTGGACAGTGCAGTGAAAGTTTGCAACTCCTCAGATGGGAAAAGGTTCTTCATAATTACGAATTCAGGATATGTGGTTTATGACTTGCTCCAGCTGTATAGTCTATTGGCTAAATCAATCCAGCAGCTATACAGTTATTGTTTCTTGAATGGGTGTGAAGTGTATGTCCCTTGCTGTTTGCTGTCCGAGAGTTTCAGCACTGGAGTTTGGCATTAAGGTTAACTCCAATTCTGATTGGGATGCTGAAGTTCAATAACACATTAATGTTGCCTGTGCATAGCTTAGCATTAGGAAAGCAGTAGGCAACAATTACATTAATTGGCACATTAGATATCTGAATATGTGCGCCTGTTGCTTAGATTTTCCCTGATAGTGGCAGATTACTCTTGTGATACTTTATTTTCATGTTTATTATCAAGGCCGTGCCTCCTCCTTCAGCTCTAGTCGAGAGGTCTGTGTGGCAGACTCTGTGGTTTACAAAGTTAAGTTTGTGTCCTCTTTGGATATGGGTGTCAAAGACAAGCACTACACTCACATCTTTAGATGCCATCCGGTGCAAGATTTCATCAGTGTTCTTATGAATGGTGTTAGCATCCCCTATCAGAAAGAAAGAGTTATATTTAGTCTTAGCTGCCATGATGGTTGATCTCCTCTTCAAAGAAAAAGATTCTCCACGGTTGTCAATATAGAGTGAGTGTTAATTTCTCAAACAAATCTTCACATTGAGCCCTTCCAATGTATGGCACCGCTCATTCTGCAAAAGAAAACAGGAGTGGTTAGTGAGGATCGATTGCTTCGCTTTGGTGCATGGAAATGTTGGTCCTGCTTGATTAAATGTGGATAGTACCATACATTTTGATGTTTCTCTGTGGCATATGCTTTTGAAGTTCATCCTTCTTCGCTTTATGAAGGTAGGGACAATCTTAAAAGTTTACAGGCTGATTTCCTGTTCATTTTGCAAATATTGCTGGTTAAGTGTCTCTATTTCGAGCCCATTGTATGGAAGTATGGCCCTCCCCCCTGCATATACCTAGTGGTTTCTTATGGTCAATACTGAGGTGTGTTCTAAGAAATGATAACTGTACCACATGATAGGACCCTGTCTTCCCCGAGGTGCTTCTTTGGTGATCAAAGCTGCATGACAGTGAAAGGTCTGCAATCTTCCCTTCTTGGTTTGCTGACTGGGTTATTTTGAACAGTGGGAACTATTTGTTCTTATCCGCCAGCAAGGCAATCTGTGCAACATTCTTCTCTGGACGTTCCACTCCTGTTCCAGGGATGCATTTGCTGGTACTCCATTGATAACAAACCATTGTGCTTTTATTGGAGTCATTGAGAACGTGTAATATTCATGTTTCTGCTCTGTGAGTACAGTGGTTACTCTCTTGTAGTCCCAGGTGTTGTGAGCATCATTTTAACATGAGCTACTTGTGGCATGATGGTAAAGTATTCAGCGTTATTATTACTAGAGTTAGTGTATGTAAATTACATTGGCACTTTTTTGTTCAGATTACTTGCCTTCTTGTTTGCAGTTTCGGCCTTCTTCGGATCAGTATCTTTCATCTGCTTGAACCCATATTTGCAAAACCTCCACCCTTATTAATCAACTCATCTCTTACTCGGGATCAGTTCTCTCTGAGCGTAAGGAAGACCTTGCCAGATCTCTGTTAAAGAAACTAAGGGCCTTATATATGAAGGCCTGTGCCACTTTTGCGCTGCTGTTGTGTCACTTTTAGTGACGCAGCGGTGGCGTAAATAATGTGCCATGTTGCACCATATTTACGAAGTGACGCATTTAGGCAGATGTGTCACTTTGTAAATCCCTGCGCTACATTATACCTGCGTCAGGTATAATGTATGCAGGGTGGGCGTTCCCCCGCAAAAAAGGGTCGTAGGGGTGGCGCAGTGAAATCTATAAGATTCCACTGCGCCACTTCTAGGACACCAATGCGTCAAAACCTTACGCCTACCTCATGGCAGGCATAAGGGTGACGCAGGCCCTTTCAAATCGGGCTTGCCCCATGTGAAAGGTACATTGCTGGAATTGCGTCACACTTCTGACACAACTCCAGCAATGCGCCACTTTTGCGCCGACAGATACGTCAGTAAAGATACGTCAGTAATACTGACGTATCTGTCATTCCAAGCAACATGATGCATCATACAGTAAATATGACGCATCAATGGTGTCGTAAGGCGGGTGCACTGAGAAGTGTCGCATTGCTGCTTTAACGCAGCGATGCGACACTTCTCATAAATGAGACCCTAAATCTACATTCTACTATTCGTAGCCACTATAGGCCTATTACATTATTACCAGCATTTTCAAGTTAAGGGAACATCATCTTGCTGCGCAATGTAGCATTTAGCAGATAATGTAGATGAGGAGCAGTTGGGATTCCCCCCTGAATTTGGAAGCAAATTGGCACTAAAAGCAGCTACAGATCATCGTCAAATGACTGCATATGGAGATAATGTAAACGCCCTAATATTGTTAGATCTGTCAGTGGCATTTGGCACTGTAGATCAAACCACCATAGACTCCCAGATATTAGCAGCTCAGGACAGCTATTAGGTGGTTTGCCTCTATTTTGAAAAACCGCTCTTCCGATACATCTTCGGTTATATGTGAGCTCCCTCAGAGCTTAGTATTCTCCTTGTATCTTTCAACATCTATGTCCAACCTCTGGTCATGCTAATTTGCTTTTTCGCTCTGCAATTTTCCATCTCTATAGATAAAACCCTGTTCTTCCAGGGGCGGTCTAAAACTCTGCCAATGCTTGGTGCAGAGTAAGAGGTGGATGAGTAAAAAGTGGTAAAACCTCTGCTAAAATAGAGCTTATATTGATTGGGAGACAACCTTTACCTTGGACAGACACATTCTGGCCTGATGAGCTACGCTGCCTGTATTTAAAAAGTCTTGTAGTCAAGCTGGATGTGAGGCTCAAGATTGCCTCAAATGTATCAGGAGTCGCAGAAATTGTAGCCTCCAGCTGAGGAGTCTCCAGGGCTCATGCCATTTCTATCAGTAGATGCTGGTTGAATCACATTAGGTCCACTGATTGGGTCAGAATGAAACTACTGTGACTCTCTTTACACAAGTATTAGTGAATCTATGGTTCACTGGCTTCAATGTATTGATGGGGTTTCTTTGGGTTTGTCTGGGCATGAACTGCAGTCTGAGTTTCAGTGTCCTGTTTTGTTATTCTGTGCCATTTTATTTCGTCTGCCTCTGTTGTAGAGGATTCACTGTGTTGTATTCCTCTTAGGGTGTCCACACACGGGCTTTCCTGTATCATGTCCTTATATAGGCACAATTCGCCCTGCCCTTATATAGGCATAAAATCCCAGTCCTTATTTAGGCATTAAACCGTGCACTCCAAATACAGGCATGGTCTCCGACATCCGTCCACCCTAACGTCACAACGAGTTCTTGAAGAACAGACCCTTAGGCTTCGGGAGTTTCCCTAGCACAGGACTATTGATTTCTTCAAGGACTCATCTATTATGCATAAACCGTTATACCTTAGGGGTTCATTCATGATGTCTTCCGCTGTCCGATTCACGTCAATGCTAACATTCTGAGGTACCTCTCAGGTATAAATATACCTTCCCTAGCCCTTGTAAACTAGAGGAGACCTCGACTTCAGAGGAGCCCGTTTCCCGGCCTGACGCACTGAGAAGACGCTGTCATCCCTGCATGCAGAGAGTCCAGCTTCCAGTGATCTGACTTCCCTTGCGGGGTGTTGGAGTTCGAGTCTGGCAAGAGATTCCCACCTCTCTCATTCTTAAGGTATGGAGCTGACTAGAACCTAGAGGGACTCTTGGCATACTAGGCATACTAGACTTAACATACTCTTAGGATACCATAGTAAGGAATACTTCACCTACTTCATACCTCTCCCTACACCTAGGTTAGGTTAGGCACATTGGGGTAGAACTAGCTTAGAAACGCATCGTATGAGTACTCGCATTTTTAGTCTGTGTTATTTATGTGAATGAATATCTGCTAAAAAATAATGCTATCGCAGTATTATTTATTTCTACTGCTTACGCTGTACATTATTTACCTCGCATACTGTCTTGTGATCGTAACAGCACATTTTACTTACACGAGAAACAAGACTGTTCAATAAATCTTTTATTGAAACGCCTGTCTATTTCTTTCTGTGTAACTTTGAGGAAAACTAAGCATGCACGATTGAGCTGAGTGAAATAGTTATCTATTGTTTCTACGACTCTGGGACACGTTCTGATTCTAAAGGGAAACAAAGTTGTCATGTCTTGCGGCTGCCAGAAACTACTCCCTTCTTGTTTGTCAATGAGTTTCTAGTGGCCTCTGAGCTAGCTGGCACAAGTAATTAAGTTTAATATACTCGATAGGGACATACCGACCTTAGTCCTATGTCAAGCCTATAGGGGATATTATTCCAATGCGCAGAGCCTATTAGGGAAATAGGAGCTATACTACAACTGGCTTCCCTTCTAATTTCTACAGCCCCTTTGTGAATAATTGATCACATAAAGCAATGGCTCAAATGCAGGAAATGTTTTCAAAACAGGTTGCCTCTTTTTACTGCCAGGTTGCAACCAGGGCCATGTTAACAGCATTCTAGGCCCCCGGGCAAAGCAGTGCACTGGCCCTGCCTGCACAACCACTCACAGGAATAAAAATGTTTAATGGAAAATTAGTATTAAATTCTGGTCTGCGTGAGGCCCCTATGCTTGTTGGGCACGTGGGCAACTGCCCAGCGTGCCCATGCGTTAAGATGGCACTGGTTGCAAAATTGAGTCAAACCTCAACAGAGCGATCCAGCAAGGAAAGAACCAGATCTATGGACCCTCTCCTCTATCTCCATAAAATAATGAATCATGAATCATCATCAGACTGATAAAACTGGACCTCAACCTTTTATCAACCCGATTACCTCATAACTTGGCATCTAACTGTGGGAGTTTTTATGCATTTATAAAATTGTGCATTATTTACAACGTGAAAAATGTGGATCTACACTTGATTTTACATGTGTACACTTAAATAGTGCTATTGCTTTTAAAAAGCTTTTTGCTAAGACATGTTAAGCTGCTTTTTAGTAGCTTATGCATATGATAGAGCGCTTACAGCACTCTAAATTGTAGGGATGCACTATACTCCCGATATAACTGCACTCAAATGTATTTTTGTCGTGTGCAGTGTTTTATGATTATTAAGATGCATTTATTCACGTCATAATAGCATTGAAACATAGTGAGCACATTTAAGTAGGATTTTGCGTATATTAGAAGAACATAATTCCTGTATGTGTAATGTGCAGGATGAAATTATATTCGTGTAATGTAATTGTGTTCAGTTAAGCGACTTAATGTGTAGGCCCAAATTGTAGGTTGTTTTGAGTTTCGTTTCTCCTTGGTTGCTCAAGAATTAATTAAATAAATTCTGTTGTGCTCGAAGACAGTGTGTTCTCATCCTACTGCAGGTGCAGGAATTCGACCTCGTTATTCTTAGATTTAAGGAGATACCCGGAATGTCTTTGAAGAAGACTGAAAGGCGAGAAGGGAGGACACCTTCGTGCTTAGCCTATCTGGGAACCAAGGCCACTGGAAGAAGAGTCGAACTAATTAAAAGCTTCTGTGGAAACTTACTGAAAAATGTTGCAAGTGGAAAAGTTTAACACATGACGTATTGTGGGTTGAACATTGTCTTTTTGTATGATGCGCTGGGACAGATTCGAGAGACTTCTGCCAGTTTTCGTCGGAGAAGGAGCATCTTAGAGTGAGCTCCATAGCTTTAAGCTATCAGACCCATTTGACGTGAGTACTTCTTAGGAAGTCAACACGTGCTGACACCTTTGGGATATGATACAAGGGAGATAGGTAGGATCCTTATTGAGAGCAGAGTAGGGAAAGATTTGCTCTTTCTTAAATGAAAAGAGAATTGGACTCCGCTTCTATTCTTTGCTGTATTTTGATTTTGGAGTTCATCATATTATGCCTTCTGTGCCGAATGACTTATATTCGTAAAATCGGCTCTGTATTGATTTTTCTGTACCTATATACTCTGATATTGAGGTGTGTTTATATTCAATTATTTTTGGCCTTATAATAAACCCACAAAACTTAAATTCGGAGTCTGTGGTTTTTAAATTATGATTAAATTGAAAGTGTAATCTAGAATTGTTTCCTCCCCTCTACCACTAAGGCAGGTAAATAAAAGATCATCAGCATTAAATCTAGTAAGGAAGGTAAGGAGTAAAGGTTGGCGTAATCAAATGGTAGCAGAGGATGGTTTACCTCTAAGAGTGAGGGGAGAAAGAGAGTAGGAGTAGGGTCGGAAGAACATTAAGGCCCTGGACACGGAGTAGACGACGGCGGACATTGATGGAAGTCGGCGGACGTTGACGGTGCGGCGGAAACAGTGGTGGCGTGAGTATGGAATTGTGTGGTGTGTTAGATTGCAGTGATTAAATATTTGTGTGATGTCTTGCGAAGTTGGGATGCATGTTGAGTGATTGTGGGTTTATCGGTTTACTGGTCCGGACACGTGCGGGTCAGGAAGTTTGGTTAGCGGACTCAAGAGAAGTCCAAGATCCCGGGATAGTTTTGTATTTGTAATTGTCTGATCAAAATTGTGGGTGTCGTGAAGCGCTATCGATGATCCACTTGTGATAGGGAACTTTGTGTGAAAGGAGTACGTCGCGATAGAAAGCCTCAGGTACCGGGGGTGGACTATGGCGATTGAGTGACCGACGCAGGTCGGAGGTCACAGCGGATGAATGTTCTTGTAAGAGTATTCTATTGATCTTTTAGAGGACGGACAATTACTTGTTTTATGTAACTGTAAGTTATTGTGACTGTGTTAGGAGCAGTTACTTGGTTTAATAGCTTTTGGATATACAGTTACTTGTAGTGTGAATGTGTGAGCGAATGAAATTGTAAAGGAGGGTGAGCTGCTGCAAAGAGCGAGTAGTGACGTCAGTGTGCGCCGTGCTGGGATTGGTCGGTTGGTGTAACGCCGCGCTGAGATGGAGGAAGTTTGTTCGAAGCTGAGTATTGAATTTGGAGAAGCAAACAATCGATTTTCATGATGAGATGTTTTAGGGTGCTGCGGGATTTGTGTAGAGGTGATACAGGAGTGGTGACTCGGGTAGGAGAAGAAGCTCCGCCTGAGGATACACTGGCGCATTATATGGCAACAAATGTAGGACTCCTTACTATAGTTTGGCTTCAAAATTGGCATAAAATTACAGAGAAAGAAGGAGAGTTAGCTTTCCGTCATTATGGGTCATTTCGTATGGAGGTGCTGTATCAGCTAAGAGGAGTGATGTCTGCTCTGAAACCTCCACCTAGACCAACCCAATTTGAGGCACTGGATGCTTGGATGAGAGCAGCAATGGCAAAGAGAAGGGAAGCTTCTCAGGGAAGAATGAAAAAAGCAATGAAGGCATATCAGGATGCTAGGTGGGATGCACAGCTGAAGAGATGGAGAGTAGACACTATAGAGGGAGAACGATTGTATCCATTTCGATTGTTAGAAGAAGCGTCTAAAGGGCAAAGTAAGACAGAAGAGGAAAGTGGTACAGATAGACTGCTAGCAGAACGTCCTCCACCTGATGACTCTAGACTGGAGACGGAGAGAACACAGCAATCAGAGGAAATTCTATGGGTGAGACAAACCGGTTCAGAAGATCAGACCACAGGAGTCAGGGGGAGGATTTCAGTGGAAATGAGAAGAATTCCAGGAGGGTCTGGAGGTATTGGGTACGCAACTTCGGAGTCAGGAGAGACTGCCTGTAACAGGCGATTTACCAGAAGCTCTTTCGGTACCAGTTACTATTGGACCGGTGGTTTCAATATATAACCCCAGAGAGAGAACAAGGGAAAGTCAACAACAGACAGAACAAGGTGAAGAGACTATATCTGGAGAGAGTCTTACCATGAGTGAGTCGGGCATGGCTCAGGTACCAGTGGAAGCCAGTACTCCACTGCCAGCTACGGCTGATCCTTCAAGGATGGACAGTGGGTCAGAACGAAGACGAACAGGAGCTTTAGCAAATTCTGAGTCAGCCATCAGAATGTGGGTTCCACCGGTGAGGGAGTCACAGATATTGAATGATGAATTGGGGTTGAAACAAGAAGCACCTAGGGTACCTTTCGAGCCACAGTATGTGTGTGAGGTTAACCATTGGAGAAGTCGAAGTTGTGAAAGAGAAAGTCGCCCAGTTGTGAGGATGAAGGAGAGTGGGGGTCCAAGGAGATTACAAAGTTGTGACAGGGAAGAATCGGGAAGTGAAAGAGGTCAGAAGGTTTTACAGGTTGCACTAAAGGCACTATTGATAGATGTGGTAAGATTAAAAGCAGAAATAGATGAAGTGATAGAAGGGAATTTGCCATGGGAGAGAATTGACACATATGATTCCAGCAAATTGCTATTTGTAGCCAAAGACGATACCAAAAAGGCAAAGCGAGCTTATGATGCATTGTCCCAGCTGGCACGAAAGTATGAGGTAGATCTAACAAAGACTAAAATGATGCAGGGAACTTGCAGATTGCATTATACGGATAAGGAATTGGAAGAGAAGCGAACGATAGGATTAAGGGCACAAATTAGGGAATTGGTGATAGGATGCAAGCGTGGAGAGCAATAGACAAATGGGAAGAGAGGTGGGCCAAAAAGAAAAGTGCCAAGAAAGGAATAGGAGACACTCCGCCTCCGGGTGGAGGGACGGGATCAGCAGGACATTACCCTCTGAGAGAAGTGCAAAATGGGGGGTACGTTCATGTGCCATGGAGCAGGGGTGATTTGGCAGCAGTCACCAATGATTTTCCTCGGCTGAGGGAAAAACCTGCTGATTGGTATAAGCAAATAGACCGGTTTGTCAAGATCTCGAAGGTGCTTTGGATTGATTTGAATACCTTGTTTGATATAGTGGTCCCAGGAGATTTATGGACGGCATGTAAAGTTGCCATTGATTGGCCCGCTGTAGAAACAGCCAGAGACCCGAAGAATCATGGTCTTTCTCCCGAAGTAATGAAGAAATATGAGCAAGTGATTACATGGTTACAATCCAAGGTAGCTCCGCAAACGGTTGATTGGCTTAAAATCGACCGTACTACTCAAGATTCTAAGGAGTCGGTACATGACTATTATGAAAGACTTTTAGTGGCTTTTAAACAGCATAGTGGATTGGATACAATTGAGCAGAAAGAGATGGGACAGTTTGTCTCAAAGTTTGTGCTAGGACTAAGATCTGATATAAGCTTGATGATACAGACACATTTGATATGTTGGCAGAATAAGACGGTGGATGAAATCCTGCGGTATGCAAAATACTGTAGTGATCAGGTGGAATCGGCACAAAAGAGATTGAAAGACAAGTTGATGTTGATGCAGCTGAGGAATGCCGAAAGGCCTGATCAGATGCAAGGGGTTGGAGGAGCGATGGGTCGAGGTAGAGGAAGTGGTAGAGGAATGGGTCAACAGATGGTAACCCAACCTGGACAGGGAAGAGGCAGGGGAATGGATGTAGGTACAGGAGGTGTTTGGGTGGCGAACCAAAAGAAGGTCACTGCTTGTCATTATTGTCACAAAATCGGGCATTGGAAGCGCGAGTGTCGATTGAATCCAGCCAATCAATTGCAGAATGAGGGAGAGGGACAGATGTCAGAAACTTTGAATACTGTAACTAGACCTAGGTCCATGTATGGGGCAGGATATGAGCCGCAAAAGCAGATTCCTCAGCCTCCAAGAATACCTACTCATAAACAGGTGTATCATCAGATGCCCTATTTTGAAATACGAGACAGATCTGACCAACCACAAGATCTTCATGAGTGTCAGAGGGGGTGCAGGAAGAATGCCCTTTGGATGCGATCCTGGAAGTTGATCAGAATGGACCGTTTGTAGATGCAGAGGTGAACGGACACTCTGTTACCTTCTTATTAGATACTGGAGCTGCGCGCTCCACAGTAAGAACTGAAGAGGTTCCAAATTTGTCCCTGTCAGGACAAACGATCCAAGTGGTGGGAGTTACCAATCAGAAAATGACTAACCTGTTGACAAATGAGTTACCTGTGAGGATAGGACCGCTCCGAGACAAACATCAATTTGTAGTTTGCAATTCAAGCCCAGTCTGCCTATTGGGACGAGACCTTTTGTGTAAACTAAATTGTACCATTTCTTGCACTCCAAAGGGTGTGGAGTTGCAAACCTGTGATGATGATGCTGATTTTAAAATGGCTAATATGAACTTGTGTACGAAATGTTCGTGGTTCTTACGATAGAGGAGTTGCCACATGATTTGAGAGATTCGGTTTCTCCAAAAGTGTGGGATTTCATGAGTGAGGAGATAGGATTGATTTGAGTGGTTGAACCTGTTAAGATACAGGTCAAACCAAATGCAGAATTTCCACAAACTCCGCAGTATAAATTAACTCCAGAAACTGTGGCTGGAATAAGACCTGTAATTGAGTCCATGATTGCACAAGGCATTCTCAAAGAGATACGGGGAAGTCCCTGCAACTCACCTATTATAGGACTGCAGAAGCCTAGCGGCAAGTACAGAATAGTACAGGATTTGCGCAGAGTTAATGAAATCGTGATTCCATGTTGTCCTGTGGTACCGAATCCAGCTGTTATTCTGTTCCAAATACCATGTGAAGCAGAGTGGTGTACAGTCATAGATTTATGTCAGGCATTTTTCTCCATACCATTGCATGAAGACAGCCAATTTTTATTTGCATTTAGGATGGACGATCGTGTGTTAACATGGTGTAGAATCCCTCAAGGGTATACAGAAAGCCCCTCTATTTTTCGTCAGAGTCTGAAGAAGAATCTTGAAGGGCTGATGATGCCCTAGAACTCAGTCCTAGTGCAGTATATTGACGACCTTTTGGTCGCTTCAGAGACTGAGGATGCTTGCAGAATTGATACTGTGGCTTTGCTGAATCATTTGGCAGACAATAGACACAAAGTGTCTCCGAACAAACTCCAGTATTGTCTGAATGAAGTGCAGTATTTAGGTCACCGGATTGAGAAGGGGAAACGAAGGGTGTCACCAGATCGCATAGAGACGATTCTGCAAATGGGAACTCCGAAAACACAAAAAGAAGTCTGCATGTTTTTGGGAATGGTCGGCTATTGTCGACAGTGGATCCCAAATCTTTCCTTGCAAGCAAAGCCACTATTGAGATTGACTCGAAAGGACATTAGCAATCCGGTACCATGGGATGATTACTGCCTGAGAGCCTTCCTCGAGCTGAAAGAGAGCCTATGTCACGCTCCAGCTCTGGGAATGCTGGATTATAATAAAGCGTTTTCGCTCTTTTGCTGTGAAAGGGAAGGATGTGCGTTAGCGGTCCTTGTACAGACACATGGAGATGCTCGCAGACCAGTGGCTTACTTTTCAGCTACATTAGATCCAGTAGCTTCTGCGTTGCCCGGATGTCTCAAATCCGTTGCTGCAACAGGTGTCAGCATTGAGAGATGTGAAGGCATAGTGATGGGTCATCCGCTTATTGTTTATGTGCCTCATTCAGTAGAGTTGCTAATGACAAGAACCAAGACACAGTATTTAACGAATAACAGACTTACAAAGTATGAGCAGGTTATATTGGCTTCTGAAAATGTCACTCTGAGACGTTGTACTACCTTGAATCCTGCTACATTGTTACCTCTTCCGCAAGAGGAGGAAGAAGATTGTGAAGAGCATGACTGCCTGGATGTTACTGAGCTATCTACCAAACCCAGACCTGACATTGTTGATGAACCTCTGCCTGAAACTGATTTGATTCTTTTTGTTGATGGTTCATGCTTAAGAGACAATGAAGGGTGTTTGAGAGCAGCGTTTGCTGTGTGCACCATCTTGGGGGTGGTGGAAGCTGCCTGTCTGAAAGGAGTATACTCTGCTCAGGTAGCCAAAATTATTGCTTTGAAACGTGCCTGTATCATTTCAAATGGAGTCCGAGTGACTATCTATACGGACAGCCAATATGTGTTTGGAGTAGTTCATGACTTTGGCCAGTTAAGGTCACAGAGGGGATTTTTGACATCTTCAGGATCCCCAATCCGTAATGGAGAATTTGTGCGCCAATTGTTGAAAGCTTTGCAAAAACCCAAAGAGATAGCTGTAGTAAAATGTGCAGCCCATGGAAGGGGAGAGGACTTTGTTACAAAAGGAAATAACTATGCCGATGAAGTAGCGCGTTTTTGTGCTATACATGCTTGTGTTTTCAATGAAACATATGTAGGAGAGAACACAGAAGAGACTGAGCTCAGCATGATGTTAGCTATAGCCGATACCTGGGATGAGGTAAAGCGACTGCAGGATGAAGCCTCAGAGGAGGAAGTTGGGTCATGGGTCAGAGCAGGCTGCGAAAAGAGAGAAGATGGCATTTGGGTGTCAACAGATGAGAGAACAGTATTACCTAACTGTCTATTGAGCCCAATGGCAAGGCAGATTCACGGAGTGGTTCATCTTGGGAGAGATGCCATGGTGCGAGTGTTCAGGCAAACTTGGTTCAACCCACGATTTCGTGTGCATGCTGAAGCAGTGTGTCATAGGTGTGTTACATGTCAACAAATGAATGTTGGAAAGAGAACTGTGGTTGCAATGAGTCATATTGGAAGATCAGGAGGGCCTTTTAATAGGATACAGTTGGACTTTATTGAGATGCCTAGGTGCAATAGGCTGAGATATGTTTTGGTGGTAGTGTGTATCTTTTCACGTTGGGTTGAAGCCTATCCAACTAGACGATGTGACAGTCTCACAGTGGCAAAACTGTTGTTAAGGGAACTGATACCACGCTTTGGATTTCCTACCTCAGTGGAGACAGATAGAGGGACACACTTCCATAGTGAAATCATAAAATTGTTTTGTACAGCTCTAAACATTGATCAGAGATTGCACTGTAGTTACAGGCCTGAGGCATCTGGCCTTGTGGAGCAGATAAATGGCACAATTAAGATGAGGGTGTTGAAGGTTTGTTCGTCAACTTCACTGAAATGGCCAGATGCGCTACCATTAGTATTGATGAGTCTACGTAGTACTCCTGATAGGAGGACAGGACTCTCTCCTCATGAAATATTGATGGGAAGAGCTATGCGATTGCCTATGGTGCCAGCTACAGCACTGATAAACATCACAGATGATTTGGTTTTGGATTATTGTAGGGGACTGGCTGATGTGGTTAATTCTGTGTCCGACCAGGTCGAGGCTGCGACTGCATCCACCTCAAGAGACCTGCTGCATGATCTTAATCCTGGTGACTGGGTGCTTGTTCGAAAGCGCGTGAGGAAGAGCTGCCTTGACGCTCGCTGGCGAGGACCATAACAGGTGATCTTGGTTACAAGTACAGCTGTGAAGTGCGGAGGATTACCAAACTGGATCCACGCTTCGCATACTCGCCGCGTCCCAGAACCTGAGGGGGCAACGATTCCTCTTGCTGAAAATGCTACAGAAAATGAAGAAACAGGTCAGGTCGTAAGAATTCTTGACGGGGCTGAGCAACCAACTGAGCAAGAAGAAAGAGATTCAGCTGCTCCAGAGTTGAGTTCAGATCCGGAAATAGACGAAATTGCAGAAGTGAACTTTGAACCAGATCAAAGTGAACGGCCTGGTGCAGAAGGATCAGATCGAGAGGAAGAGAGGAAGAGAGAACAGGTGCAGAAGCAGAAAAGTGGCCAACAAGAAAAGAAAGGCTGAACATAAGGCTTGCATCTGAGAAAAATCTCGCTCCAATTCCTGAAACGTCTGAATCAGATCAAAGTGAAACTGAGGAGAGACCGGATGGTCTAAGACGATCCAGAAGAGAGAGGGTACCGTCTCAAAAATACGCCTCTCCTGAGTGGACGTACCTGGCTGCAAATGCAGAGACCAAAGAATTCCGGAAGGTTGGGGACTGGTACAGTAAGTTACGGAGGGGACACCCTATCGATTAATATTCAGCTGTTGGTCCCTGGAGTTTAAGCCTTCGGAATCCTAACTTTGACAGTCCCCGATCCACCAAGGTTAAGTGGTTTGCATTTTTTGATTCTTAACCAGGTTGCTTTCCCCACATTTGGTCGACAGCCCACTGCACAGGAACTGGGAGAGATTCGTGCAGAAATTCTGCAGCTTGTTCTTACCATACTTGGATCTAATATCATTAACGATGAAGTTTGAATTTTGAAAGAAGAACTCATTAGGCTTAGAAAGAAGATAACCTAGGCCCGAGTGGAAGAAGATTTAAAATTAGGGACTTTCTATAGAAGAAGAACTGAGGGTTAGGGCTGACTACATCTCTACAATAGGCCATAGATACTGGACTGAAAATTGCAATAATCGAATGGGAAAATGAGAATAAAAAGACATTGTAAATACCAAAATAAGGCAAGAAGAGAAGAAAAGAGACTTTGATTTGTTTGTGTCTCAAAACCAAAGGTGGTTCAAAATGGAATCTGGAAATCCAAGACGCAAGCAGAAGTGCATAATCGGTACCCTTATTGTTGTGGAGCTTATTGTCATAACTGTGGTGATTGTTACATCTTTGGTTGAGTCACACGATGCCGAAAGGAATGGGAAACAGACGACACTTACCCCACCTACTTCAGAGCTCGAAGAGGGTGCATCTGCAAAAGATAGAGAGATGATTAGAGAAACTAGTCGAATGTTACATGTAGATTTATCAAAAGGTGATTTCACGCTGAATGCATATGCTCGCTTGTTGTATGAGTATGTTGACACAATGGAAGCGAAAGATTGCTATGTGTGTATGCAACTGCCAGCATCAGTAGAAGAAGGCATTCAATACCATCATTTACCTTTGACCTATGGCATTACATGTAGTGTGTTATTGAGCATGTTTTATAGAAAGGCACATTTTGAGTACTACTTCTCCAATTATGATGTGGTACTCTCAGAAGTTCCGGTTCTTAAATACATGAATAAATATGATTACTATAAACAGGTAGAAAGGATGTCTACGTATTTTGTGCCTACTATTACCTTAGATACATCTTATGCCCATAGACACAATTTGACCTGCATGTTAACTGACATTGAAAAGAAGTTTGTGGACCAGATAGAAGATCGACATAGGCAGACCTTATTTAGACCAGATCCGAAGCACAAGGTGATCCCATGGACACAGGAAGAATTAGATCATAAGGCAAAGGGGAGATCTGGTCCAATAGCTTTAGATTTTCAGCAAAAAGGGAAAATGTGCATTAGACACCCGTCCACATATTATGATAAAATATTTGTGGGTGAGAGTGATTGTGAGCACATTTTCTTGATTGAGGAATCCATTCGAAAGGCGCTGTTGGATAAATTGACCATAGTGCCAAATGTGTACTTTGTGTGCGGTAAAAATGCTTATGTGAAATTGCCCAAAAATTGGTATGGGACATGTTATTTGGCTGTGGTATTTCCCAAGATCTTCCATATTGATGATTTATGGCCTTTGGAAGGGAAGAGATCTCATAGAGGAAAACGTGGTGCAAGTGCGGGAGAAATTATTGGGGATGTATTTGGAGCTATGATACCCAGTTTGGGTGTGATTTTGAATGATGTGAAGATTAGAAAGCTGGCAACTCTGGTAGATAAGCTCTCTGTGAATACGGCCCAAATCCTATTACTTGTTGATGGGGAGATGGTTTCGATAAGAGCTATGGTTCTTCAAAATCGTCTTGCTTTAGATGTGCTATTAGCAAAAGCTTGGGGAGTCTGTAAATTTTTGAAAGTTCAACAGTGCTGTACTTATATTCCTGACAATAGTCGGGATATAAGGAAGTACATTAGCAATATTTCAGAAATACATCAAGATCTACGTGATTTGGTCTCCGATGTACTCTGGGAACAAATGGGTAAGGGATTTGGAAAAATAGGAAGCTGGTTTGGAAGTTTGGGACAAGGAATAATGGGATACATCTTGAAACCTATCATAATAGCTGTCATTTGTATAATTGTACTGTTGGAAGTCATTAAGGCTTACAAATGGCAAAGGGCACGACATGCTGAGAATTCTTTGAAAAAGCGAGAGCAACAATTAGAACGACTGCAGGACAGTCATTATCTGCATCTTAAAGGGTTGGAAAGATTTAGACAGGGACGGCAAGCTACAACTTCTGTTTAGGTCGGTCTCTTCTACAAGGAGAAACTCATGAGAGGGTAAAAAGGTTGGTGTTCTGACACTAGTCATAAGAAGGGGGAACTGATAGAGCGCTTACAGCACTCTAAATTGTAGGGGTGCACTATACTCCCGATATAACCGCACTCATATGTATTTTTGTCGTGTACAGTGTTTTATGATTATTAAGATGCGTTTATTCACGTCATAATAGCATTGAAACATAGTGAGCACATTTAAGTAGGATTTTGCGTATATTAGAATAACATAATTCCTGTATGTGTAATGTGCAGGATGAAATTATATTCGTGTAATGTAATTGTGTTCAGTTAAGCGACTTAATGTGTAGGCCCAAATTGTAGGTTGTTTTGAGTTTCGTTTCTCCTTGGTTGCTCAAGAATTAATTAAATAAATTCTGTTGTGCTCGAAGACAGTGTGTTCTCATCCTACTGCAGGTGCAGGAATTCGAGCTCGTTATTCTTAGATTTAAGGAGATACCCGGAATGTCTTTGAAGAAGACTGAAAGGCGAGAAGGGAGGACACCTTCGTGCTTAGCCTATCTGGGAACCAAGGCCACTGGAAGAAGAGTCGAACTAATTAAAAGCTTCTGTGGAAACTTACTGAAAAATGTTGCAAGTGGAAAAGTTTAACACATGACGTATTGTGGGTTGAACATTGTCTTTTTGTATGATGCGCAGGGACAGATTCGAGAGACTTCTGCCAGTTTTCGGAGGAGAAGGAGCATCTTAGAGCGAGCTCCAAAGCTTTAAGCTATCAGACCCATTTGATGTGAGTACTTCTTAGGAAGTCAACACGTGCTGACACCTTTGGGATATGATACAAGGGAGATAGGTAGGATCCTTATTGAGAGCAGAGTAGGGAAAGATTTGCTCCTTCTTAAATGAAAAGAGAATTGGACTCCGCTTCTATTCTTTGCTGTATTTTGATTTTGGAGTTCATCATATTATGCCTTCTGTGCCGAATGACTTATATTCGTAAAATTGGCTCTGTATTGATTTTTCTGTACCTATATACTCTGATATTGAGGTGTGTTTATATTCAATTATTTTTGGCCTTATAATAAACCCACAAAACTTAAATTCGGAGTCTGTGGTTTTTAAATAATGATTAAATTGAAAGTGTAATCTAGAATTGTTTCCTCCCCTCTACCACTTTTAGCAGGTAAATAAAAGATCATCAGCATTAAATCTAGTAGGGAAGGTAAGGAGTAAAGGCTGGCGTAATCACATACTAGGCCTCAGTTAGGCTTTTGTTAAAAAATGGATGTCTCATCCTGCACATTCACTGTTTATTATTTCTGCAGCACACAGCCAAGAAAAGTCTTGTTTATTTCCACTGACCTTTCTCTTGCAGTTCTCAAAGAAATCATTTTCAAAATAGGCTTAGAAATGTTGCAACCACTCAAGGTCTCTTCCGCTATCTTATTATACAGCATTCATTCGTAATAGTTTACAGTCGCTTTGGAACAAGTTTGTCCTACCATCTCCGAGTGACATTGTTAAGGAAGGACTGAATCAAAATTCATGTAGTGGAATATTGCTTAGATGGTAAGGGAATATGATGTTTAATAATACCATGCTCTGACTTGCTAAATTTGTAATTCTTTTGCTAACCCCATGATGAATTTGCAGTTTTAGTTATGTTCTATGAGAAGATTTCCTATACAAACCTTCACCGCAGGGGTTGAGGCTGATGACTTTCCAATGCTACTATGGATGCTGTCCAATTTCTACTGATTTTGCTTCTCATTGGGACTTAGAATAATTCTTGAGAATTTAGAACCTTAACGGCAATTACTTGTTACAACTACCTTTATGATTTCTTTATTGAACCTTTCTGAATTTTGAAATACATCTTTTGAAATTTTATATTTCTGCCCTAGAACTCAATTTTTGAATCTGTCCTTTCTCAGTTGACCGTATTAATATGCTGTGTGGTGCCTTGACACTGGTCACGTTGCTGCGTGAAACTGAAGTTTAACAACGTCACTGACCGATCCACCTGTGGGTGTGCCATTGAGGGGGTGCTAATAGGGTGTTAAAGATTGCAGGAATCGCTGTTAGCATGAGCTGAAAGCCATTTTGTACTTGGCAGCCATTTTAGTTAGCCATGTGCTCGCCATGTGCTTTCTCCCTCTTCCAGAGTCTTGCACATGCTCAGAGAGGCCTAACTGGTAGAATGCACCTGCTCCTAGTATACAACTGTCAAGCTATTCTTACTCATGTAAGCAGTTTAGTCTCCCTCCCACTTTGTGGAGCAAGCAAATTTTGTATGCCCATATTAGTCAATAAGCATGCTTGTATGTGCTAGGACCTCCCCTTGATTTTATGCTGACTATGTAACAAATACATATATAAGGACCCTGTTCTCTGCACTCATTAGAATGCCTCCTACAGTGGCCTGCGGGTACCGTAAGATGCAATCTCCCTCATCTGAGGTTAATAAAACATGTTTTTTGATATTACAGCTTCTGTGCCAATCTCTTCTTTGTTGGTCTTAAGGACCAGATGTATCAGTGAACCCCTAAGAAGGTTTTTATTTCTACAAATGGCGCCTGAAAGTGGGACTCATCGGTGCAGCGGCTATCCAAGGGAGTGGTCTTGAAGGGAGACAGGAATCTACTGAGGAGTACAGGACAGGAATCTACTGAGGAGGTACCCAGCGCACGGAGATTGTTTGTTTTCCAGCCCAGTATATTTCTGGTCTTCCTGCTCTGATCCTCCAAGTGTTTGCCGCTCCCCACTGAGAACTTCTTTGGCGTGAGTATTTTAAAACGACCGTTAGGTCACTCAGAACTTGGCAGTTGGAACCTGGACACCATTTGATTGGTAAGAGCCGTTTTGCGGCACTTGCTGTTGGTTTGATGCCTTTGATTGGTAAGGTAGTTTTAGTAACACTTACTGTGGCTTTGTTTGTATGATTGGCCAATTTTGGAATTTGTTTTGTAAGTTATATATGCATTGCAATTCATATAGGCAGGTAATGAGGAGATTTTTCTCTAATTTTGAAAATTTGAACGGCACACATTGTGTTAAGTGTCACTTGGAGTATAATATTATATATGCTATAATATTTTTGGCATGCCTGTTACCAGTACACTTCGCAGAAAGTGTTGCTGTCTTGGAGGTACCGATATGGATTTAGGAAGTACTCAGTTGACTCCCTCAGAGGGGATACCTAAATAGGTTTAGGTATAGTAAAAAGATATTTCTTCCTTGGTGACTAAGTACCCCATGGAACTAAATATGTACATAAAACGGATCCGGATCTGCGCACTTAGTAACATTCATAAGTGGTGATATGCAGAGCGCTTTTTGAGTGTTCTACCAGCCAAAACTGGTGAATTTGGCGTATTTTGGCTTCTTGACCATGGAACAGTTTTTTGGGCTACTTTTGAGAGCTCTTCTTGTAAATATGACTTACAATTAGTATTTACAAATAGGTTGCTCTTGCGTACACTTTGTAAGCTGTCCTAAGTATTGATTTGTGGGTTAAATGTGTGTTTAAATGTCTATGTGGGGTTTTTGGTTTGACATTGGTAATACTTGTGTGAGTACTCTGTGTACGAATGGCTAGCTTTAAGCGCGCTGTGTTGTGTCCTTCTGTAACTGTCTGAATGAGCTCAATGAGTTTGTTTATGTTTTTTTTGCTGTCATCATTCTGTTATGCAAAATGTCATTTAGTTCCTTACATATTAAATAAAAATCCAGAAATAAATTATGTAACATATGCTAAACATCTGCATGTTACTATTAAATTGACAGAGTAAGACACTATACATGTGTGCAACTTGCCACAATGCTAAACATAAAATTAGAATTCGTATTCAATAGGATTAAAATAGGCCTCATACAGAGAGGTAGAAAAAACGAAATTGTGTGTTTTGTAATCAATAGACTTAAATACACAATGTTACAGCCTTTTCTTTAAACATTGTATTAGACATTAAAAGGCATGCACATCATTTGAGTGAATTTGGTCGTTGCTGAACTAAATATACATTATAGAAAGATAGATTTGACTGCATTGAAATGCCTCAGTTTTTAAATAGACTGTGACATGCTTTTCTTTCAGCACCCGAGAAAAAGCTTTCCGACAGCTGTG
This sequence comes from Calotriton arnoldi, assembly GCA_963921515.1. NCBI lineage: Eukaryota > Metazoa > Chordata > Amphibia > Caudata > Salamandridae > Calotriton > Calotriton arnoldi. The sequence goes on from CAWUFW010001434.1 coordinate 1,794,330, forward strand.
TTTAAACTGACTAACTGAACAGCAACTGTTTGACACAGCAAATGGGGATTTAACTCTGTCAGGGTATTTCAAATAATAAAGGGGTTTTTTCCTGAGAAAGGCGTGAAAATTCGACGCCTGCTGACACACAACAGCTGCATAAATAGCATATGGCTATTCCTGCTCACGGCCACAGACAGGAATGCTGCGTCAGCGATATTTTAAGTCAGTGTAGGTATAAGGGCCTGCCCTATTTTAAAAGTTTCTAAAAACCAGTTTCATTATTTTGGATAACAGAGAACAAAATTGAAAGTAGGGATTTCCTTTCTTAATGCCTTCTTTACATAAGTATATCTATGGTTCCGATGTTAAATGATAACTGTTTTTTTTTAAAAAGTGGCGCAGACTTTTCCTGTTTCAAGTAAAGGCTTCTGTGCTTAGGGTTATGAATGAATGTGTTTAAATATGATAGGCTACAATGAAGCTTGCTTTTCCAATGTGGAATCATTAAAATGGTTGGTTTTATTGATAAAAAATAAAATTTAATTATATGGGAAAAAATATATTGTTAAAAACAAATGCTTTAAATTCGTTTTCTCATCTTTATAAAGCCTAATCATCATACTGTGAATTCCTAGCATCAAAGTTGAATTTAAGCAGTGCTGTACCGCAATAAAAAGGGAACTTAAATGTGAAATGTCACTTTACCCAGCCGTACAAAACTTGTTTTTATAAGGGTATATCTTATGCATTTCTGATTTCCCATTCCTGGGCTATCTAGAGAACACTCTGGGGGTTCCTATTATGCAAAAATATTGTAGGATATTCATTTTTAAGTGCCCCTACCACCAAAGTCGAAATTGAGCTAAATTCACAATTTTACAAGCAGTTCTACCACTCAAGGCAGTTTTAACGTGCTCTTAGGCTTCAATAAAAGTATACATATGCAAGTATAAAATAAACAGCTGCCTCTGTATTACTAGATTGCACACCACTGTACATAAATGAGAATAAGTATAGGACTGCTTTTCGCTGTGATTCTCCAGAGTTGCTTTGCATTACAAAACCGCATGGCAAGCCTTGCACACAAAAATGAGCAGCTGCTGAACGGGTCAAAGGTCAGAGTTCTGTATTTAGCAACTTAGCAGGGTGAAGTTTTTGAAAGACGAGATGATAGCGCAAAGAGAGAAAGAGAAGCTTTGCTTCCTATTTTTGGCAAACACACGTTTTGCGCAGTCCTATGCCACGAAAGGAAGACAACGCTCAGTTGAACATTGATCTGCCATTTATATAAAATAATGGTTTTAGTTTAAAGAATACTGTGTAGGGGCTACGATAAGGAGGAAATGGATTTTAGTTTGCATTCATGCGCCCTCATGTTAATCTAGTACAATTGCTGTAGAAATTGATTTAAAGTTAACTCAATTTGCATTATGTTAGACTGAATCAGAGAATAGCCACTTTCTAAGATATCTCCTACAAGTTTGTTTATGCCTAGTTGCTACAAATAGGGGTTGAAAGTGTTGACAGAAGTAAAACCTGTTTCAGGTTTTCCTACTGTCAAAATGGGGGAAGGAGGCTAGCTCCTCTACAAATTAAGGGTAGGCAAAATTATGTTTTCTCTCTTCTTTTTCTCACTTTTTTTTGAGTCTGTCTAAAGCTGTCTAGGAAATGGCTATATGACAGTTAAGGCACTTTGCATTGTTCATAAAGCGGCACACAAAATGGGGCCTAAACCATTACAGAGAATGTTTACTTGGTACTCCCCAGCTAGAAGTCTTCGTTCCTTGGCAGCCCACCTAGTATGTACCCCATGAGTCAAGAAAACCCGACTAGGAGGTAGATCATTTGGCTATGCAGCCGCAAGGCTATGGAATGAACTACCAAGTGAACTCAGACAGACTGATGACTTACTGCAGTTTAGAAAAAAGCTAAAAACCAGGCTCTTTCCAAAAGAATAGCCTTGAGAGATTGGCGCATGATGATTCATAGTTTTATAGCTGCACAGTGATTTAGGTAATCCCAGCGCCAGGATGCCCGTTGGGTGACAGCTGCGCTATATAAATGCTACTTACAATTACAATTACAATTGGCTATTCTGTAATACTGTTTTAAAATTGTTAGAATTAATAAAAAGATGAAACACATAAGCTATGTTACTGCCCATCCTGTATGAAAGAATGAGTAGAACAGATTGATGTTCCCTTATTTGATCTTTAAGGAAAATTGTATAGTGGGGGTTTCTGTTAAAAAATCTCAGGTGGCAACACTATTATTGTTTATGTTATTCTCATGTTCTATACAGTTTTGCAAGGGCATTGCTAGTCTTTTATTAGCTAGTCTGTGTAAATAAGCTGACAGCCCTTATTAGAGCTGGAGATAGGGTTTTTTTTCCTTTTGAAAATGATGTTGCATAGTCCAGATCGTGAAAAGTACAATGCAGGAAAGACGCTCATGTGATCCTTAGCAAACATTTTGAAGGAAAATATTGTTTTATAGGAGTTTGTTTGTCATAACATGTTCTGCTGGAGAAAAAGTACCCACTATGTTGAAGTTTAGTTCTTTTTGCAATAAGAATCCCTGTTAGATTAGCAGTTTTAGATTTTCCTGCTGCACCTATAACATGAGAGCATGGTCCTAAGCATAACATGTAAGAGAAATTATTTTACAAGTGTCTGCAGTCCTGTACAAGTAATGTAAAATCTATGAGTAAAAGTGTAGAACATTTCCTTTTTCTTGAGGGTTCTTCAGATTAGTAATATAGGAATACACCAATATAAGTATTTGGAGTATGTCTGTATTGTTTTTCTTTTTCCTCAGAATTTAGTAAATGAACACAGACTTCCTTGGCTGCTTGGGATTGGGTGATGTATTACTCTTGTCAGTTCACCAAAACGTTCCTTTTATACTTGCCAATAGGTCCAGGGTTTTCTACTCTCAGATAGATGAAGTGGTTCTTGGGTGCCTTGCTAATGTATGGGGCGCCCCAAGACTAAGGAAGTATTCTGAGACTATCCTCTCTGTTGTTAGATTATTTCTGTGCCTTGTCTAAAGACCTCTTGTTCTGTCCACCAATAGATATTTGCTGCCTTACAACCATTGCCAGAGGGGCCCGGACATCAGATCCAGCCTGGGAGTCAGCGCCACTCCAGTTTGAAGCCAAAGTGAAGGTAACCAGCATAGGCGTTGCTGGCAACTAGGACCTCAGTGAAGGCGGAAGCACTGGGACGTGAAGTGTGTACCTCTGCCACTGTCTTGGGCGAAAGACGGGGTTACAAATCAGGATGGAGAAATCTTTGTGTGGATCCAGTTTTTGATGCCCAGCTGAGAGAGTCACAGAACGACAAGGACGGCAAGGAGGCTTTTGCTTGAGGTGACCCCTTTGAAACAAGGGTTGCTTCAGAGATCCTAGCATCAGGCCTCTTAGTCCTGGTCCAAAGTGAATGCAAGTCTACGCCTTTGTTTGTTGATCAAAAGATGCCCGAGCACATTGGGTACAATTTGTGCCCCAACAAAAGAGCAGTGCGCCAGAGGTGCAAATACAGGAGTTAGGGAAGGACTTGAGTTTAGGGTACAGGTGCTATGCCCTTGGTGCCTGTTAGATTAAAGTGAAGAAAACTGGTGCACTGCCTGAGACACTGGATAGGATCATTGAGGGTATTTGCCCTGGGGGGGTGATTGCCCTATCCTGAAAGAAAGACTTTTTCTTCTCCGTGATTCTTGAGTTGCAAGTTGTGCAGCTCCACCGTGGGAACAACAAGAGCCTGCCTGTGAGGCTCAAACGGACACAGGGAGAAGACTCCCCTCTGGCTGGTGGTTGTACTAGAACTTTCCCAAGGACTCTTTTTTGTTAGTAATGTACCCCTTTGGTCGTCCCATTTTTGAGGAGGAGCAGCCCTTTGCGGCTCCTTGTCCTAATTCCTATGGTCTTGTGTGGTCCTCCTGGTCCCCCGGAGCCACAATTGTTTTTTGTAATAATATGTCTGATTGCTTTAATATTTTTTAAGAGTAATGTTTATTCTGCACGAGAAAAGTTCATCTGAGCATGTTACTTTACTCTTTTCTTAAGTATATTTATTGATAATTCAGCCCTCATAAAATACTGAGAAAGTCTATTGAAAATGTTTTTATTAGGTATGTGCTGTTGGCTATTTTGAAATTGACATTAATAGTCATTGAAATACATCAGAGCCCTGAAACTTAAAATTAGACTAGATGGTTTTGGTATTTGCTTTCTGCTTAGGATTGGAAAATATTGAGATTTCTGTTTGAGATAATAGTCATTATTCTCTCTTGCTACCTGTATGACCCAATGCTCTGTTCACTTTGTACTCCTGCTTATACCTTGTATATACCTGCTTAATGAAATGTTTAGAATGTAAATGCCCACCTAGCATAGGATGTTGATGAATTTATGAGAAGAAAATGTGCAAAATATTTTCTATGTCTCTACTAGATCGTGGCAATGTCTTTAGCTCATGCTAAAAGGATCGTCTGTTAAAGATTGCAGGAATCGCTGTTAGCATGAGCTGAAAGCCATTTTGTACTTGGCAGCCATTTTAGTTAGCCATGTGCTCGCCATGTGCTTTCTCCCTCTTCCAGAGTCTTGCACATGCTCAGAGAGGCCTAACTGGTAGAATGCACCTGCTCCTAGTATACAACTGTCAAGCTATTCTTACTCATGTAAGCAGTTTAGTCTCCCCTCCCACTTTGTGGAGCAAGCAAATTTTGTATGCCCATATTAGTCAATAAGCATGCTTGTATGTGCTAGGACCTCCCCTTGATTTTATGCTGACTATGTAACAAATACATATATAAGGACCCTGTTCTCTGCACTCATTAGAATACCTCCTACAGTGGCCTGCGGGTACCGTAAGATGCAATCTCCCTCATCTGAGGTTAATAAAACATGTTTTTTTGATATTACAGCTTCTGTGCCAATCTCTTCTTTGTTGGTCTTAAGGACCAGATGTATCAGTGAACCCCTAAGAAGGTTTTTATTTCTACAAGGGGTTCCCTGTGCCCATATAACAATAGTAGTGAAACCATGTGTGCTCACCACAACATCCCTCCAGTGCAGCATACCAGTCAGACTAACCTTGGAAACAACTCAGTCATGTTTGTCATAGCTGACCTTTTTGTAGGGGTTGGAATATTTATTCCACTTTGAGCACAAACACGTTACAAGTATTGTCCCTTTGATCTGCAGGCTGTTAGTGTTCGGTTAGTAAAACATTTGAACTTCTACATACATATTGTAATTTTGGTACCACAAATTTAATGATGAAAAACTCGTAGACTGGAAATGAGTTTTCCAGGCTTTAACGTTGTAGACATCAACAAACTGACAGGCGTGGCCGGCACAGGTAAGAGCAGTGGGGTGGGGCCGGGTGGGGGTGTAGTCAACAGATGACGGGATAGGTAAAATTGAATAAAAAAAGTAATAAAACCTCTTACCTTGCACTCCTCGCATTGCCGAGTCAGCAATGCAGTGAGCGCAAGGTAAGTACTTTTAAAAAATTGATTCACCTTTACCTATCCTGTCGTCTGTTGACTCCCCCCACCATGCCCGCCCCACCGCTCTTACCTATGCCGGCCCGCCTGCAAACTGACCAATAACAGTAACTGCTGCATTTCAGCTAAAAGACACATCATGTGCTTCTTGGGTTTTCAAATTTGCTAGTGCCATTTACCTGTTGCATATTTTGTGCTGTCCATTAAACTCTATGGTCCCGATTCACAAAGGTAAAGTGAGACGGAAGTCTAACTTTACGACTTTCGTATTCACAAAGAGCATTTACTACTTGTAAATGCACTTTGTGAATACCAAAAGTACGTCAAGTTCAACTTTTGGTATTCACAAAGGGCATTTACGAGTAGTAAATGCCCTTTGTGAATTCCAAAAGTCATAAAGTTAGACTTTCATCTCACTTTACCCTTGTGAATCGGGCCCCATATTTGGAACACAGTGTTTTTGAGATGGAAACAATTGTGCATACTTTATAAATGTAGGCTCTGCTTTAAAATTGGCCATTAACAGATATTGGGCCTGATTTGAAGGTTTGCAGATGGGTACTGTATCAGCAAAGTGGTGAATATCTTGGGCACTTTATTACAAGTGATATAGGATACTACGCATTAGTAATAAGTTATCCGGGTTATCCATGATGTTAGTGATGGAGCAACTGGTCCACCATATTTTAAATCAGATCCTTTGTGAAGCCCCATCGGATGCCCTTCAATATATAAATTGAGGACATTTGTTAATTCACACTGTGCTGTGTAACAGATGTGGGCATATGTCTACTTTGAGCTTCCTACGAGGCAAGCCAGGGTGACGCTGGAAACACACTTCAGGGGACTATCGGGGGGCCCACTGGGAGTCAAAAGTTGGAATCACTGACACTAGATGGCCCAGTGGTACTGAGCGTGACGGGGCGGCACAGAAGGTCACTACTCCATCTGTCTCTGAGGCCAACGACTCAGGCCAACCCTTTGTGGTGGCAGCAGCTGAAACATCACAGGCCACAACATATGCTCCACCACCACCACTACTACCCTCACTTATGTCCCCCTGGACCATGTCAACACCCAATCAGTTAATGGACTGGGATTTCCTTTGCCCCGAACAGCTCTCTCCCTGATCCCATCATGGAAGCACAGGAGGCACTGGAGGTACTTAAGAACCTGTCTGTTAGGCAGATGACATTGCTGCATGTCATTCAGGATGTCAGTCAGGGCTGAAGTTAATAACAACCTGCATGATATGTGCTCTGCCCTGTATGCCACACAGAGAGGTCCTTGCTCTGGTAGTGGCTCCGTTGACACCAGTTCTCCCAGTCCACCTGCCCTTATTCCTCTTTCTGACCCCAATCCAACCCCTGACTATATTGCACTACATGGCCCAATTCCAGCCCTGATCTCATTCAAAAAAAAGAATTCACCTGCTGACCACGTTCCTCGACCTCCCTTCACTATTCCACCTGTCTCTAAATTGCTTGACACCCCAAAACACTACCACAGCCATAGACCTTAGAGGTGGGCAGAGCTCACGGAGTTGCACTACGTGAAAGTCCGTGGAGTTGCATAAAAACTAAGTGGAATTACGCAGAGGTCCGCTCCGCCCTAAAAAGAACACCAGTAGAAGGCTATAATGCATGCTTGGCCTTCGGCGACTCTACTTTGTTGTTTCTCACACTTCATACCAATAAGGGACCTTGATTGAAATAAATATGCTGCATTTCACTTTATCCTGTACATTATCTGTACATTTATGCATGCACCCTGCCTATGAGCGTACACGCACGCACTCACTCACACAGTCACAAATGCATTCCACTAAACCTCTAATTGCACAAGATGGCAGCACAAAATGAGAATATAACTCAGCTCCGGTGTTTAATTTAATGGCTCTCATTGCACATCTCACAAAACTTTAAACACATAAATCTGTCATTCTTTGCAAACCTTTGCCACGCCTCTGTATTGATTAGAATTTTCTGCCACAGTCCTCCCCTGGAGGGCTGAAGCGGCGGGGCCTCTGGGGACATAAGGAGGCTGAGCTGGGAAATAAACAACACTTTGCATGCCCTTAAGTGGTGCTGAATGACAGGCCCGGCTCAGAGGCTCCAGCTCCCAAAGCTTGGCTGCCTGGGAATATTCAGGGGAGGCGCTATTTCTGGGAAGAGAGAGTGGCATAGCCAGTGTGTCATAGGCTAGTAGTGCAAGGAAGGAAAAACTGTAAAACACATCATTTTTGAAAATTAAATATAGCAATAATCAGGGTTCAATGGGCCCCTTGCCTCTGCGCCCCTGTGTCACTGCACCTGCTGCCTCAATGGAACCTACTCCCCTAAATAGAGAGTCCTGATCAAAGGTGCATTGTAGCTGGAGCACTGGGGAAACTGACTCAACTACACTGGATGCCGTCTAAGTTGTATTATCTTCATATACTGTGAGCATCTTTAAACCTCCAGATTAGAGTCTACCACCTCACACCATGAGATCTCGTATGTTTATATATATGAAGATTTGGAGGGTAGATCAATATTTAGTGTGTTGGAGACTTTTAATGTTTTATTCCTGATGACATCAGGACCCTGCTAGACAACGGAGAGACCGCGGCCCTCATCCTCCTGGACCTGTCAGCCGCCTTCGACACGGTATGCCACCACACACTACGCACACGCCTCCACGACGCCGGAATCCAAGAGAAGGCCCTGGACTGGACCACCTCCTTCCTCTCCGGCAGAACACAGAGCATCCGTCTCCCCCCTTCCGCTCCGAGGCCACTGAGATCATCTGCGGCGTACCCCAGGGCTCATCCCTCAGCCCAATGCTGTTCAACATCTACATGGCACCACTCGCCCACGTCGCCCGACTGCACGACCTCAACATCATCTCTTACGCCGATGACACCCAGCTGATTCTCTCCCTCACCAAAGACCCCCACACCGCCAAAACAAACCTACACGAAGGAATGAAGGCCGTCGCCGAATGGATGAGGAACAGCCGACTGAAGCTGAACTCTGACAAGACGGAGGTCCTCATCCTCGGATCCACCCCCTAGGCCTGGGACGACTCCTGGTGGCCGACCGCACTGGGAGCAGCCCCAATACCCACCGACCATGCATGCAACCGAGGAGTCATCCTCGACTCCACCCTCTCCATGACTATGCAGGTCAACGCCGTCTCTTCCGCCTGCTTCAACACCCTCCGCATGCTCCGCAAGATCTACAAGTGGATCCCCACCGAAACGAGAAGAACGGTCACCCAGGCCCTCGTCAGCAGCAGGCTGGACTACGGAAACGCCCTCTACGCTGGAGCCTCTGCCAAACTCCTGAAACGGCTGCAACGCATCCAGAACGCCTCTGCACGCCTGATCCTCGACATCCCTCGCCGCAGCCACATCACCCCTCACCTGAGAAACCTGCACTGGCTCCCCGTCAACAAGAGGATAACCTTCAAGCTCCTCACCCACGCACACAAGGCACTGCACAACACCGGACCTGCGTACCTCAACAGACGACTCAGCCTCTACACCCCCGCCCGCCAGCTTCGCTCCGCCGACCTCGCCCTTGCCACAATACCCCGCATCCGAAGAGCGACCTCCGGCGGCAGATCCTTCTCCCACCTCGCCGCCAAAACCTGGAACACCCTCCCTGTCCGCCTACGGCAGACCCAAGACCTGCTGACCTTCAGAAGACTCCTGAAGACCTGGCTCTTCGAGCAGTAGCAGCACCCCTCCCCCCCCCACTCAGCGCCTTGAGACCCTCACAGGTATGTAGTGCGCTCTACAAATGCTATGATTGATAGATTGATTCCTGTGCAGATAATCGCCATTGGTGTGTGATGAGTAGTAACAAATGTCATTTTTGTCACTTTTTCTGCAATGAATGTTAAGTTCTTTGTTGATGCCAAGATTTGTTCCAGGTTTTTAGACCAGACCTCCTCTTATTGCCATAAAGATTCCACATAGTGATATGAGGGAAAAGGAGGGTTCTGCATAATACACCAAAATCTGACATGTGGCTGACTACCCCAGTCCTACCAGCTTACAGGGGCACTTACTACTTGTTAACTCACTTTCCGAGGCCAGCTCACACATGGCAGAACGAGCGTCTCCAAGAGAGGGTCTCAGAGAAGGGCGCTATATAAATGTATTCAATTAGGTCTCATTATAAAACGAGGATAGATAATATTCCAGACATACTCCCTCACTGTGTGAGCCATAAACGGTACATACAGACAGTAGCTGACCTTTAATACCTCCACCAACTATGTCTGCTGAATTATTGCTCAATGTCATTCAGATGTCCTGTTTAGTGTGCTGACATCCCCAGGGTATAAGATAAGTAGGCCACAAAGAAACTTGCCTCCTAGGCTGACCAAGGGCCTGGGAACCACCAGAGGCAGATAGTCCCCGCAGCCCTCTCCCTCACCCTCACTCACCGAAGACCCCATGCAGCTCTAGCTCTCTCCTCCCTCACTGTTGTGCTCCCGCTGCCCTCTCCCTCATACCACCCCCTCACTCATCGACACACCCTGCAGCTCTCACCTTCCTCAATGTTGTGCTCCGCCACCCTCTCCCTCACCCTCACTCACCATCCAGCCCATGCAGCATGCTGCTCAGCTGGATTCGCAGCTGAAGGTTGTTGTTGGCCGTGAAGTAGGTCAGGGGAGGTGAGGTCCCCCTCGTGGCTCTAGGTACTCCAGGGTGCTGGAGATGGTGGCTCTTGCCGGCAGTGAATGCCCGGCTAATGCCGTCCAGGCTCCGGCTGTCCTGCAACTGCTCCAGGCCGGCGCAGGGACCTAGAGGGGTTGCGCAGCCCCCCCATGAACCGAGCAGCGGTTACGGTGGAGCGACTTCACGATTTCCCAAAAGCGACTACGTCTTCTTTACATTTCAGGCTGGACATTCGGTCTGAGAATGTGCACTGTGCACCATAGAGACGGGGAGGCTGATCTTCTAGACAAGCCTGACCCCATGATGCTAGCTTGGAGCAGTTTATTTTGTGTCACACTGACATCTTCTGGTTACTAGATAGTGCTGTCTCTTATCGTAACTGATGAAATCTCGTCTTTGCCGGTAACTCCGTTAAGAGTAACCCTGGGCGTAGTTCGCGAAGTAACGCTTCGCGAAGCCACGCAAAGTGCAGTTCGCACTACGCGAGCTACGCGTAGCACTACGCGAACTGCGTAGTGCGTGTTCGCAATGATTGCACAGTGCCGGATGCTTGTCCGCACTGTGCAATCATTGAAAACGGCATCTTGCACAGTGCGAGCTGTCTTTTACTGCCGCTCGAGTAGATTTTTACTCGAGCGGCAGCTTTCTCAACGCGGACTGGTAGTTTCTCATCGCGAGCGGTCGCGAGCATACGCGACCACTCGCAATGAGAAACCTGACCTCCCCGCGTTGAGAATCTCGCCGGGAGGTTTATTTTCCACGCTCGCGATCGGCAACTTGATGTTGCTGATCGCGAACGAGGAAAAAGTCTCGCCGGGATGTCATTTGCTTGCTCGCGGTCGCCAACTTGACGTTGAGGACCGCGAGCAAGCAAAAATGACCGCTGCACTACGCTACGCTACGCGTGTTCGCACTGTGCTACGTGCAATTCGCGTAGCGCGAAGTAGCGCAAACTTCGCAAACTACGCGAGCGTAGCGTAGTTTTCCGCCCCCAGGCCTAGTTAAGAGGTAGAATGCAGAGGTTTTGCTGAACTCCTCTCTCCAAGCGAAGCGCAAAGTGCAAAAAACTCTACTAACTCCGCTGGTGGAGCGGAGTTCCCCACCCAGCCTCAATACACCGCACCATTCCCGTAAGCATTCCTCTCAAGAAACCCCAGGCCCAGTCCACACTAAAAAAATTCAAAAATGCCCACCAAGTCCCAAAATGTAGGTGCCCGGATTACCATCTGACTCAGGAGACAATCCTTCACCATCCTCCGCACCCCCACAACTGCCGTACCCTCGCTAGACGCCAGCACCACCGAAGCCCTGAAGTGTATTCTTCTCAATGTGCGCTCACTGCACAGACATGCCGTAGAGGTCTGGGACCTCCTCGACACCCTCTCGCCAGACGTCACCTTCTTCACGGAAACCTGGACAAACGCCTTGTCCGCCCTCGACATTGCCACCGCCATTCCTGATGGGTACAAGATCCAGAGGAAGGACCGTCCCAACCGCCCAGGAGGAGGAGGACTCGCTATTGCACACAAGCGCTCCCTCTGACTCTCTACCTCCAGCATGAGCGACTCCCCCTCCACCCCCAAACACCTTCACTTCCAGATCCAGACCAGCCCTAGAACAATGCTTCGGGGGCACCCTCACCTACAGACTCTCCGGGCCTCCTGCTTCATTCACCACTACCATCGCTGACATCATCGCACCCCAAGCCATCATGGACTACATACTCATCGGAGACCTGAACTTCCACCTCAACAACCTCAGCAACCCCAACTCCAACGCCCTCCTGGACAACCTCGCCAACATTGGACTGAAACAGCTCATCACCACCGGTACCCACAAGGCAGGACACACCCTCGACCCCATCTTCGCAGGAGGGAACAACATCCGCTTCAGCCACACCACGCAGCCCCTCTGGACGGACCACCACTGCATACACTTCTCTTTCAACACTGCCACCACTCACAAACCCACTACACCCTCCATGAAGGAACTCGAGCAAGGCCACAGAGGAGCACCTCACTCCACCCTCATCCACGACCCCCCCCGCCTCGACCGACACCAACTCTGCAGCCAAAGAACAACACTGCTGAATCACCAACTGCACAGACAAGCTCGCACCCCTCCGCACCACGGACAGACAATGCCCCCTGAAGGCCACCTGGTTCACCACCGACCTCCAAGAAGCCAGACGCTCCTGCAGACGTTTCGAAAAACGATGGAGAAACAGCAAAACCACCGAAGACCTGACCACCTACCAGAGCGCCACGACAGAATACCACCAACTCATAAGATCCACCAAGAGAACCGTCATCCGGAGCAAAATCCTCACCAACTCCAGCAACTCAAAGGAACTCTTCAGCATCATCCAACAATTCACCAAACCCCTCCCAGGACCTCTGAAACAAGCTCAGCTCCTACTTCCACCTGAAAATCAAGGCCCTCTATGACAACTTCAGCGAACAGACTCCAGAAACCTCCCTTCCCTCCAACAACAACAGCCAGCCCACCTTCACCGCCTGGACCCCGGTCACCACCGAAGATACCACCACAACCATAAAGAGCACTCACTCAGGATCACCCACAGACCCCTGCCCGCTGCACATCTTCCACAGAGCCGCTGCCGCCATAGCGCCCGAGTTACAACGCACCATCAACTCCTCCTTCGAATACAGCACTTTCCCCTACGACTGGAAACATGCAGAAGTCAAGCCCCTCCTCAAGAAACCCTCTGCGGACCTGAAGAACTACCGACCCTCTCTCTCCTTCCCTTCGCAGCCAACGTCACCGAGAAGATCGTCAACGCCAAGCTGACAAACTTCATCAATGAGAACGCCATCCTCGAGTCCTCCCAATCCGGATTCCGCAGTGACCACAGCACCGAGACCACCCTCCTCGCCGCCACAGATGACATCCACACGCTACTCGACCAAGGCCACACCGCAGCCCTCATCCTACTGGACCTCTCCGCAGCTTTCGACACCGTCTCCCACCGCACTCTCGCAGCCAAACTCCAGGACACGGGCATACAGTGAGCCGACCCTGACTGGCTCCGCTCCTTCCTCGCCGGCAGAACCCAAAGGATCAGACTCCCGCTTTTCCTCTCTGAACCCACAGAGACCAACTGCGGAGTACCCCAAGGATCATCGATCAGTCCCACACTCTTCAACATCTACATGGCCCCTCTCGCCGCCATCGTCAGACAGCATGGACTCAGCATAATATCCTACGCCAACGACACCCAGCTCATCCTCTCCCTCACGAAGGACCCCGAAACCACCAGACTCAGCTTCCAAGAAGGAATGAAAGACATTGCAGCTTGGATGAGCAGCAGCTGTCTGAAACTCAACTCAGAGAAGACAGAAGTCCTCGTCCTTGGACTCACCCCCTCATCTTGGGACAACTCCTGGTGGCCCACCGCCCTCGGCAACCTCCCCACCTCCACGGACCACGCCTTTTTCTGCCTCACCAAATGTCTTTTATTTTTATTGATTTTATTGCAAAGTCATTTGAGGAAGAAAATATTGCTGTCACTTTAAAAAATAAAACATACAATTTAATCTTGAAATAATGCTGTCTGTTATTTACTTGTAGACATTGGTTCTTATTGAAAATGTTAAAACGTTTGTCATATTTGAATTACGTACTTCAATATGTTGCTTATATTAAACATCTACCTCTATTTACAGTTTGTTTGATTTCCTATGTGTTGCATTGTGGGGGATGTAGTCCATTACTTGTACAATGTGTGTTGATGTAACTGGAGTGGTGGTGGAAGGGGCTAGTGTGTATGGCAGTCAGAGGATTGTGTGAGTAATTACATTTTACTTTATTATTTAGGTGCTAAAATTTAGGAATACCTTCAAGTGCCAGGATTACCTAGAATATATGCAATACATTTGTTTGTCTACACCTAGGCTGAGTATAGAGTACAGTGTCTGCCATCTGAGTGTGAGTCCTGCCCTTGATATGAGCCAGGTGTAAAGATGTAACATAGCAGGGAATGGGTGGTGGTAATAATCTACCCGAAGCACATGGTTAACTCAAATCATTTTGGAGTGTGAGATAAGTGTGTAAAATGGGAACAATGATAGCATCATAATAGTTGTGTTTATTCTAACCACTCTGGTTTAGAGTTAGCACTCGTATACAAACATTAAAAAAAACTAAAACATTTTAGTTATAGTGTATTAGCATATTTGGGATTATTCTCAAAGGTAAACCAAAACATGTAGATTTAATACAAGTAAACTTACTCTTACAGTTTTGAGCAACCTTACTAATTTGGGCTATTCATCATTTAAAAGTGTAACATTATTTAAATGTGTAGATTTACATGTGCCCCACCATGAAATACAGGGTGTAGTCAGTAAAAATGTCAAATATGACTGTAAAGTTCGACGAGTAGTGAGTTTATGACCGTATTTGACATTCTGCACACTTAACCTAGACCCACGCAATTGGGGTGGACTTCTCTCAATGGGAACGTAGAGAAAAAAGTTTAAACGTTTATTCTACTTTATTAAAAATGTGGAAAATATTTTTATGTTGAATATTAATTTTAATTTTATATATTTATTTTTAAATGTAGAACAAAATAAAAAATTCTATAGAATAAATAATTTAATTTTAATTTAAAAATGTAAATATTTTGAATACATTATATATAAATTGAAATTACTTCTCTGAAGACTAAATATAAAAAAAACACCTAAAGTAGATAAATATTGTTTTTTATCATGTATTAAATATTATTAAAAGTGATGTATAATGATTAAATCTAATTTAATTGTTTTAATACATATTAATGTTACATTACTTTTTAAATTTAAAAGAGGTTGATAAAATAGTTTCAAATATAATAGTTACTAACCCAAACAACTCATTCTGAGAAAACTTACCTTGTAAATAATTGCTCTTTCTATCATCTGAATTTTTACCTTAGAAGGGCGCTCATTGGTGGCAAATTCTGGCTTTCAATTGCTGCCCGACTCACAGGAACACTCTTGTTCTCCTACAATGCAACTTTCAGTGGACTCCAATGGCTACAATCACCCTTGATTATACATCGCATTGTGAAACCTCTTCCTGGGAAATAAGAAGATCTTGAGGGAGTTCTCGTGCAACATGATACAATATGGTTGCCCAGACATATGGTGATGATAGATCATGTGGTGAGCCTGTTTAAGTAAGATACATGTTAAACAACAGCATATTTTGAATATTGTAAAGGGGTATTCATTGCCAACATATTAAGTTACATATTTCTGTTAGAAGTGATAAGTCTCTATGAAGCGCAGTGAGCTGTAATTTTTTTTTTATGCCCACAGCTATCAATGGATCGCTTATCCCTCCTACATACCCCACAGAAGGGCATTGTACATCAATATGCCTCATAAACCAAAACTGAACAACCTCCATCCCGGGTAAACATTTGCAAACTCAAACTGAGTCTCCCCACCCTGAACTCGCTAAGTTAAATGTGCGTGACTGCTGTAGCGTGCAGTGGAATAAAACATCACCTCCTAGGTACCTGATTAGTATAGCAGCGGCGAGATGTGCCTCAGGGCCATTCCACAAGTGAACAGCTCAACAAACACTCTCACCTCAGTCTTCCACTACACTCACCATGCACACCTCCAACAGGAGTCCCACACCACACACTCACCAACTTCCCACCTCACCCAATCTGTCATACGCCTCCTACTCAATCACAACAGCTAAAAATAAGGGAAAACAGAAGGACAACTAAAGGGAAAGGTAAGAAGAAAGAGAGAGAAGAGAAAGAAGAACAGAGGGGGGGTGATACAGGAATCATCTGTTGCCCTTCCACACTGTGCCGCTTCAGATACTACCTGGCATCTATTTATTTTATTTATTTATTTTATTTTATTTTAGTGTTTTATAGAGCGCGAACTTGACCCGTTAGGGTATCAGAGCGCTTTACAGGACAACATAGAAATGTACAATAGGCTTGGAATCACAATAATATACAAAAGGTAAAAGGAGGCAGGGTGCGGGATATATAAAGGATAGAGGACACGTATGTACAGTTTGCATTTTGTAGTTGCTCGAGACAAGTCTCCAGGTTTCTAGGAGAGGTGACTAGGTAATCTGAGGGGAGGCGCTAGTCAGGAGTTGAATCAGGGTCTCTGTGCTGGTTGGAGGCAACATTTAACCGAGGAATTTACCCATAAGGAAGGTTTTGACCTCCTTTTTGAAGCGTGTCAGAGAAGGGATTCTTCTGATGGTGGGCGGGAGAGAGTTCCATATTCTTGGAGCGGCCCCAGAGAATGCCTGATTGTAAGGTTTTTTTTTCCGGAAGCGTGCAGGTTGTAGCAGGAGGTCTCTGGCGGATCGGGAGTTTCTGATTCCTCCGGATACCACAAGTTTCTGTGCAAGATAAGCAGGGGAGCTTGAGTATAAGGCCTTATGTGTGATGCAGGCCATTTTAAGCTGTATTCTAGCCTCAAGAGGAAGCCAGTTCAAAGCTTTCAGGTGTGGAGAAATGTGGTCGAATTTTCTTGAGCTGGTAAGAAGTCTGGCGGCAGTGTTGAGGCAGGCTTTTAAAGGTGCCAGGGAGATCTTAGGTAAACCCGAGAGTGTTGAGCAGCCATATTCCAGTCTGGAGATGACAAGTGCTTGGACTGCCATTTTTAGGTCGGCAGTGTCGAGGAAGGGTTTCAGTTTCCTAAGGTAGCTCAGGTGGAATCTGGCTGATTTGGCCATCGCGTTGATGTGGTCCCGCATGTTTAAATTGCTGTCCAGGGTAATTCCCAGAGATTTGGCCGAGTCCACGATGGTCGGTGGGCAGTCTAAGGCTGTGATAGCCTTAATCCATGTCTGCATCTCGGGATTGGTTTTTGGGGGGGAAATTAGGAGAAATTCTGTTTTCTTTGCGTTGAGTTTGAGTTGATTGGAGGCGAGCCATTGGACAGTCACTTTCAGGGCCTCATTCAGGGAGAGAATCTCCTTGAGGGATGAGGATTTGATGTAGATCTGAGTGTCGTCAGCATACATATGGTAGGAGATATTCGCTGTGCGTAGAACTTCGGCAAGAGGTTCAAGGTAAAGGTTGAAGAGGGTAGGGGACAGGGTTGATCCTTGAGGGTCTCCAACCGTGACCGGAGAGGGAGCTGATAGGTTGCCGTTGATTAGGAATCTCTGTGATCGGTTTTGGAGGAAAGACCTAAACCATTCTAGAATGGAGCCATCCAATCCCATCCTGAGTTTGAGGCGTTCGAGTAGTTTTACTTGGTTGACCATGTCGAAGGCCGAGGATAGATCTAGGAGGATTAGGAGGCAGGTTTTCCCTTGGTCAAGGGCTTGGACGGCATCGTCAACGATGTGGAGCATGGTCGTTTTGGTGCTGTGCCCGGGTCTGAATCCAGATTGGAAGTCATCAAGTAGGTGGAAGTTGTTGATGTGTTGACTTAGTTGCTGTTGTACACATTTCTCCAACACTTTAGCTAAGAGAGGGATGTTGGAGATAGGTCTGAAGTTGTTGGGGGAAGCTGGGTCCAGCAACGGCTTTTTCAAAATGGGGAGGACTTGGCCGGCTTTCAGAGAGTCAGGAATGGATCCCTGCCGCAGAGAGGCATTGATTATTGCAGTCCAGCTAGGAATAATGGACTGGGCGGTGGCCGCTAGGCAATTGGGGGGAGAGGGTCATTATAGTGGTTGTTCGGATTTAGGGTCGATAGGATTTTAGCGACAGAGTCTTCGTCATAGAGTTTGAAATCGGTCCAGAGTGCTTGATTTTTAGGTGAAGTCTGTGGGGGCAGCGCCGGAGGAGGAGGCAGGTCTGGAGGGAATAGAGAGTATGTGGCGGCACTAAGTTCATTTCCTAAGGCTGTGGCTTTGTCAGCGAAAAAGGAGGAGAATTCCTCGGATGATATTAAAGACTTGGGGTTTCTTTCGCGGTTTTGGCCAGTTTATTGGATTGGTTTTTGACCAGTTCGAAGAGCTTGCGGGGTCTGTTCTTGGCGTTCACCAGTTCAGATCTGAAGAATTCTTTTTGAGTTGATGATGTTCCTGTTGTAAGCATTTCTGGCCTGGCGGAGAATTTTTAGATGTGCTACAGAGGGTGCTGTCTCCAGATTCTTTCGGATTGTCGGAGGGCTCTTCTCTCATTGTTGAGGGATCCAGTGAACCAGGGGTTCCGGTCTTTGATTTGGATTCTCTTTAGTTTTAGTGGGGCTAGGTCATCCATAATGTTCGATATAGTTGTAGAGTAGTGATCGTTGAGGTCACTGACCGTTTTGGTATGCGAGGGGGAGGTCTGATTTGCAGCGAGCTTCAAGTTCCCTGTGGTCCAGGTTTTTAGTGTCTCTGACCCAGCGTTTAGGAATCACTGGTTGCGGTGCCCTTGTCTTGAGGGTGCTAGGTAGTAGGAAGGCGATGGCGTGGTGGTCAGACCAGTCGCAAGGGTCTATAGAGATAAGCTTGACTGTTGATTCCTTAGAGATGATCCAGTCAAGGGTGGCCCCTTCGTATGTGTTGGGAGTGAACAGGCTTGGGTTAGGGCTTGATCAGCCAAGAGGTCTTTGATGGCATTGACATGAGGATCCTTGGGGTCGTTCCAGTGCAGGTTGAAATCACCCAGGAAAATATCTTTAGCGTTGGAAGGGATCTTAGCTGTGATGAGTTCCTTGAGATGGTCAGTGAAGGAGTCGTTCATGCCTGGGGGGGGGGTGGTAAAAGATGTGAAAATTGCACAGTTGGGTGGAGTTGCTGCAAATGGAAAGGGCGAGGTATTCGCAGGAGTCAGTGGTATCCGCCAGAAGTTCAGTGACAAGGAGGTTAGAGCGGTAGATGCATGCAATGCCTCCTCCTTTTGCTAGATTGCCTGTCCAGTCTTACAATGTTGTAGTTGGGAGGGACTAAGAGGTCCAGGCATGGAGATGAGGAATCGTTGAGCCAAGATTCTGTTAGAATTGCTAAGTCGAAGTTTTTGTTCAGGATGAGATCAGCAATATCGGCGGCATGCTTAAAGGCTGATCGGCAAATGATTAGGAGACCAGATAGAGAGGGATCGGAGGGAGTGTTGGGAGTCAGGGCGGTCAGGAGAACTGGCGCTAGGTTGCTTTTGACCACGCGTCTGTTGCGGAGGGTAGCCGATCTGTTGGCGTTGATAGTGACCGTGCAGATGGCATGTTCGTCACTCATGACTAGAGGACAAAGGGTAGCTTGGGTAGAGTTGAAGTCGTGGAGGATGGCAAGGATTTCCTCTTCAGTAAGGTCTAGCAGACTTGGGGTGTCAGGTGTAGAGTTGTAGGAGAGGACGAGAGCTAGGGTTTCTTCCTCCGAGAGGTGGAGTAGTTGCTTGCGAGGGCGGAGGAGTCTCTGGGATAGCGGTAGTGGGTGCATGGGGGGCTCTGTGGTGTGAGGGGGGGTGGAGTTCCGCTGGGGTTTGAGGTTGGCTAAGGAGAGTTCAGCGAGGTGAAGGAGGTTCATTAGATCCATGATTGAGATATGGATGCTCTGAGTTAATTTGGCAGCTCTAGAGTGCAGGGTTTCGATATCCAAATAAGAGGGAGGCGTTAGAGGGCAGGAGGGCGGTATTTCAGGGGCAAAGCTATCGGCATGCAAAGGGGATCGGGTAGAAGGGGTGGCTCGACCTGTATCGGAAGTTTTTGGAGGCAAAACGGTCTCACAGTTAGCGTGGGGAGCTGGCGGGGAGGAGACCAAAGGTCTAGGGGTGAGTCTGTTGGCAAGGCTGGGAGGTGTGCAAGAGGGGATAGGATGATCTGTGTTGGAGACCCTTAGAGGGGTGGTTTGTGGGTGGCTAGGGACGCTAGACAGGCTGGTCGGCGGGTCGGAGGGGCGGGTGTTAGGTGCCTTGATAGTGTCGTGCATATGGTTACTGAGGAGGGTGAAGAGGTCCGCAAATTTGTTAAGGTTTTTGGATGAGGCTTGGATCAGGACAATGCCATTTTTGTAGAGGGTGATTGTGAGGTCAGCTCGCAGGGTTGCGGAGGGCGCTATTGTAAGCTTAGTGCCATGAGGAATGTTCCTGGTTGCGCGTACATTGAGGAGGTGCGCATAGGTTTTGCACCAGGAGGAGGTTCTTCTGGAGTAGAAGATAAGGTCGTTAATGACTGTGCCATTGTCCGCGCTGTAATGCAGGTCGGAAATCAATGTCTCAGGGTGACTTTTCAGGGTGGAATGCTTGAAAGATTTTGCAGCGGTTTTGGAGAGGTTGGGAGGGTAAATCAGAGTAAAAGAGTTTTCCCCTGTAGCAGTTAGGCTAGGACTTGCCATGGTGGCTGGGGTGGGGTACTATAGGAATGACAAGGGACAGTTAAGCAGCAGCGAGGCAGGGTCGCCACCTACCAAGGTGTGAGGGAGTAGAAGTGGGCTAACTTAGCTTGGTCTCTTCAGAGCAGGGAGGTAGGGTAGCCACATCACAGCTGGGTTATGGAAGGAGGGGTGTGTCCCAGGGTGAACTGTCTTGAGTGAGTGAGCTGTCGGAATCGTTGGGGCCAAGGCCCAAGCGTATTTGCAATGGTCTGAAGAGGCCGTCCGCGAGGCTGCAGTAGAGAATGAGAGGCTGGGCCAGTCACAACGCCTCGGTCCTGGGTGACGACAAGGCAGACCGGGGCCAGTAGAGGTCGGACCTTTTTTTAGGGATCAGAACTCAGGTCCAGGCTTCAACAGCCAAGTTGGGCTTGGCATGGAGTATCCCAAGTGAGGAAGCAGTTTAGTAAAATAGTGATTCAAAAGGAGGCTACTCTCGGTTTGCAGCTGTGGAGGTAGCTAGCAGGGTGAGGATACTCGTGTTGATTTGTTGCCGCCGCCATTTTAAAGTCAGGCAATGTGTGGTAATTACATGAGTATGAGCCACTGCCATTTTAGGGTCAGGCAGTGGTCAGCTTGCGATGCATTTGCGATCAACCTCGATTCTGTATCTCACTCACAGAGGCTGATGCCAGTGAGGATTCCGAATATCGTTTACTAATCACCTAGTTAAAGTATGTGGCTACATCGGTATTGAGAAGAAGCGTAATCACCGTATTAGTGAGGCGCCGCCATTTTAGGTCCAGGCAACCTTCAGCTAATGCTCGTTTTGATAATCCATAAGCCAGAAAGAAAAGAAAATAGAAGAGAATACATCTGACGTGGGGCACTCCGCGGATCACCGAAGGCGGAGGGGCAGGGCTCCTCGCTTAAAGTCACCTCCGACCAACTCGAGCGCCGACCAGATCTCCGGCAACGCTACCAGGGGAGGTCGCCGTGAGGAGAGCCGGCAATCGAGGATCACCCACTGGCCTCCCAGGAACTCGCTCCAGCGGATGCGGGTCTTTGCATGCACCTCCCTGCGGGTAGCGAAGCTCAAAGTGGGAGGGAAATGGGGTCGGAAGAGGATGCGGCACAGAGGGAGAAGCGCCGGAGGTTAGGTGACTGGAGGTCAGTATCGGGCCACCGGGCTCCGGGCAGGACTGACCGGACCAGGACAGAGCTCGATAGAAGACTGGAGGACACCGGGCGTCAGCGAGCCCAGTCCATCAAACGGGTTCCAGGCAAGACGGAGGGGCAGCAGCGTTAGGGCTGTAAGGATGAGTCAAAGCCGTAGTGGAGCCGGAATCCCAACATGGAGAACGCCGTTAGCGAGCCAGGACTCGGCATATGCTATAACACAATGAGGTCCTTTGTATATATCAACATGAGAGTCACCTTGTCTCCAGCAGGGGTGGAGCATCCAGTTCTGCCAGCTCGGCAGCAGCCGATTTAACTCCAGGGACCACACTGCGGCTCCCAAAGGCCATCTAGGCCACCAGATCAGAAGAGTGAGTCAGTACCACCAGTCCACAACAGGGACTCCTGGCCAATTAGGTCTAGCATATCTTCTACCACATCTGAACCACTGTCTGCGAACATAGCGATGTGACTGCCCCAGTATCTCTCCACCGTTCGATTCCGTGGGAGCCCTGGGACCAAGTGGGGGCATCCCCAGTGCCAGACACTGGGATTCTGCCATCCCCCTGAATCTCCAGCCAGTCCCACACCTCCTCTGGCTTCACGAAGAAGTGAAATTGCCCTTCGTGGAGGACCTTCAGTTTTTCGTGCTAAATGCATGTATTTTAATCCCATGGCCTTAGTTTTTGTTTTACTCCCCAAACATTTTCCACAGCTGCTGCACATGTTGTGTGTAATCCAGAAAAATCTGAATGACGCAGTCCTTAAAAGATGGATCTCCCTGCTGCCGGACCACCTGCAGGATAACATCCCTGTCTCTGTAGTTGAAGATCTTGGCAATCATCATCCTCAGTGGCCCTCCCGGTGGTGGGGGTGGTGCCAGGATTCTGGAGGTGGGCTCCACCATGAAAACACTTGACAAATTAGCCTCTGGCAGTGTTCTCTGGAGCCAATGTTTAAGAAACAGTTCTGGAGCAGTCTCCTCCGCTCCCCCATGGACAAACCGTAGATTACAGCACCTGGAGAGACCCTGTGCATCTTCCACTCGATTTCGAGCCACTGTATTTCAGTGGTCAGGTTGGTGACTGTGGGCTTGAGGGTTTTTACTTCCTCCTGCAGTTTATTAACATGTTGCTCCGTCGCCAAGGATATTTCGGCAGCCTTACGCAGGTCGACTCGCAACAAGTTCAAATTCATAGAACTATCTTGGACTGTACATTAGCACTTGAGGCCTCAGGTTTGTGGAGGGTGTGAGTTATCCAGCCCCAGCATCTTTTCAATATTTTCTTCATGGGCAGGGAGTTGGGAAATCTGATGCCATAGGTCGTTGTTGCTGATTGTGTTGGCCAGCAGATTTGAAGGATTTCCTCAGACAAGTGTTGATGAAGGTATGGACTTTGTTAGTGGTGATCACTGTTGTCCTCCAAGTTTCTGCTTCATACAGGGCTGATTTTACATTGGTGCTTAAATGCCTGATCTTGGTTTGCCGTGTTGGGTCCTTGGAGCTCCAGATCTTCTTTAACTGAATGAAGGTGGCCCTTGCTTTGCCGATTCTTGCGTTGACATCAGTGTCTATGCCGCCCTGCTTGTCTATGACAAAGCCCAGATAGGTGAATGCATCAACCTCTTCCAGTGCATCACCTGCAAGAGTGACTGCAGCTGTGTTGGCTGTGTTAGCCTTCAGGTTCTTGTTTTTTTCCTGTGGATGTCGAGGCCAATTTGTGCTGATGTGGCTGCAACATTGTCGGTGTTCTCAGCATCATCAATCAGTGGCAGGCGGCAGGACAAATGAAAGATGGTGGGGGATAACAATAGATAGTGCTCAGCCAAGGCTCATGTGGCTGAGAAAGATGGCAGTGTGAGGAACTGAGGAACTATAGATGGTCTATTCAGTGCTTTGGCCTGCTGCATGAGAAATGTGGATGGTCTTTGCAGTTGTCCTCATAAAACTCTCAGCCTTTCCATTCACCTATGGCCAACCAGGCGTGATTTTTTTTATGTTTAATTTGAAAAAATGCTAGGTATTCTGCATGCTCCTGCCCCTGCCCCTGGAAGGGAGGCCCATTATCAGTTTACAACTCTTCAAGGATGCAAGGATGTCCATTATCTTCCCCAGCTTGGGGACACATTCTTCAGCAGTAGTAGCAGTCACAATCTCCACCCTTGGGGCCAAGATGTACAAATGATTTGCGTCAAGTTTGTGTTACTTTTCTAAAGTAAACACAAATATAAAGTGTTTATGTAGGATTTACTATCCAGCACACATTCTGATTCTAGCATTACTTTGCATCAAGGGGGCATTCCATGAGTGGTGTGTGGGCATTTCCAGGCAATTGTCCACAGGAATTGCAGACACTAATTTGCACCAAAATCCTACACCTCCTCAAGACAGGCACAAAGAGTAGAAATGTTTTCATTTCTCCTCATGTTTCCCACTTTGCATGTATGCTGTATTTTACAGCATATATACAAAGTGGGAAAAGCCTTAAATCATAGGTTTTGAACTGGAAGATTTACATAGATTTTCACGAGTACCTTGGAGAAAGACAGTTCACTTGAGTGATTCAAACTGGGATTTGGATAGAACATTAATAATGGTGACCATGGGCTGGCCTTTAATGCTCAATTTACACTTTGGTGGAGTCTGGTCATGACCCACATCCTGTTCAATGGTGTAAATCACAAGAGCCACACCTTCATTGTCGTCCATATCCTCAGCTTGTCAATCTTATGTGGAGGAAGTAACAGAGTTGATGGCTGGCTTCAACATCCGATGATGCAATAAGAGGACACGCACACTTTTACAAAATGGTGTAACTTTTTGCATTCTGAACCCTTCTTGCCTTAGTGGGGCATTCACCAGGATGGTCCCATGTGGTCTAGTTGCTGTTGTACAAGTGGACATCTTGGGATGACCTGCCACCTTCATGAGATGTTGTGGTTCAGCCGTGAACAGTTTACTGGGTAATTTTGAAAGCCCGGGACTGATACAGTTCAAGCAAGTGGCCTAAGGTGAGGATATCTGGTAGTGATTTTCCAGGCTCTCAGAGGATCTACTGCCAAAGCTTAGAGGGCATGCACCCTTAGATGTACTAGGTTCTTAAGTTTTCTGTCTTGCTCCCTAGGGTGCACATGCTAGCAAGCTCTTTTAGCTTTGCATGGAAATTATCCACTGGCTCAGCTAGCTATTGCATTGCTTGGCGCAGCAGGGAGCATAATGTGAATTAGCCAGAGTGGGGAAGAGTACACTGATGGCCGCTATTGCCTTGGTATATGTGAATGGCGACCCTGCCTCTATTGTTTTCAATTGAGCAGCAAAGTATATTTTGAGGAGCTGGATCCACAACTTTCACCAGCGTAGCTTAGACAGCAAGGAGCTGAACATTTCAAAAAGGGCTATGGATAGTATGGACAACAAAATATCCAACTGGTTTCATAGTCTATTTTAGATTAGAGAGGACATTGAAAAAACTGTCCACTATGCAGTTTAGGCACAACCACCAAAGGCAGGCACCACAAACTTACACAGAGAGTAGCCAGGGCAGAGAGCATGTGTATCCAGACATCTGCCCCTTCCACTGCAGTACGTGCCTTGAGAAGGCCTAGACAGAAAAGGGCAAAGAATCAGCAGCATAGGTGGCTGCATCAACAGCATAACAGTAGAAGCATGCGACCCCACCCAGCCAGTGAACTTATCCAGATGGTCACAGCATGGACAGTCAATAGAAGAAGAATGTTGTCTGCGATTTTCTTCTGCACACCTCTAATGGCAGGGGATGCACAGCAGAACAGTGAATATCAGCCTACCTGCCTGTTGCTGTGTTGTTGAAAAAGGAGAACACCAATCACCATGCGGAATAGAGTTGCAGGTTAACTAGTGCCCTCTGAGTACCGAGGCAGCGTTGTTTGAACTTAATTTATAACTTCGTCCACATGAGACAGGCTGCTAAGCTAAAAAATCTTGGCAGATCAGGGGAACCAAGAGGTAACGTCTGGTATGGGCATCCCTCCTGGTCCAAAAAAGATCACTATCAACGAGAAAGGCCTATGGAATGGTGTACATTCATGATCCATGTTCGCCCATGACAACAAAAAATCAGCATCAATGATCCAGACGTCATTGCAGCTGGGGCACTCAGCCAAGGGTACACACAGCATCATGCAGGGGGCATTTCCTTCCCAACATCATTCTTCTTATTTCCATTGCTTCAGAATTCAACTATATCCTATTTCATAGAAAATTTGATAGGCGTTACCTAACTTTCAACCTCAAACTTTTATACTTTCCAAAAGAAATGGATTTCCTGATCGTTACAATCACAAAATAAGCAGAAAGGCTACAAGCCACATTGAATTAAAATCCAACAAACTGAGATAGT
This sequence comes from Calotriton arnoldi, assembly GCA_963921515.1. Lineage (NCBI taxonomy): Eukaryota > Metazoa > Chordata > Amphibia > Caudata > Salamandridae > Calotriton > Calotriton arnoldi. The sequence goes on from CAWUFW010001434.1 coordinate 1,820,289, forward strand.
TTGGTGAACAGTGAGGGACAGTTTCCCCCCAGGGCATGCAAAGAGTACCAAAATGTTCATTACAGCTCCAGGATACACCTGAAATGCTCAGACAAAAGAGGGTGGGAGGAAAAAATAAATGCCTTGAGATCTGGTTTAATAAATAGTTGATTCATCAAAAGAACTATGGACCACAAACGTTACACAGAGCAGCTTCTATCCCCTGGAAAAATGTTTTGAAATGCAAAGCAAAAGAGACCCGCGATAGGGTCCCATTGATTTTCATGTGCAATCCAGAATCCAGAAAATATTCAGTAATTTACAACTTGTTCTGTTGTAGAATGAATGACTACAAAACCCTTTCCCAAATATTGCACTTCTTGCCTACTATCAATGAACCAATCTCAAAGTAATGCTAGTGAGACACAAATTGCTTTTCCACATCATATAAAATCGAAATATGCCATGCAAAAAACAAGAGCTGTCTAAGCTGTCAGCACATCCACCTTTCAGACACAAGATTCTACTCAAGAAGCATGGTTATGGAATATCCAGGAACGCCTCATCGGCCTCAAACCATTTTGTTGATATGTTGTTGAGTGGCAATGATGTTGAGGAACCTAACTAATAACTGTTTGCATTTGAGAATCACCACCATCAACCCCTAAACATACTCAAGGGTAGCCCAGTGGGTGAACATTTTACAGGACTCAACCTCAGCTACTAAGATCTAAAGATCACTGTACCCAAAGATAGCTGCAAGACTGAAATGGCAAGAAGACTCATGAATATAGGTGTCAGAAAATGTTTTTTTTTTATTTTGCACCCTAGTTATTCTTCAATATACTTCTAAGAAACACTCTTTTCAACCCCTCATAGATGTGGCACATGCAGCAGTCAAGGAAAGAACCAAGGAAATAACCAAATAATTACCAAACCAACTTAGAAAAAGAAAGAATTAAGTATTGAGCAAAAGGTCACCAAAATAATTAAAATCACAGTTATGAATTGATAACATTTTGTGGCAAAGATCACCAAGAAAACACAAATTGCCAATTGAAATGTTCAGTTGACAGTTGATAGGAGCCTAGGTATGGAGGTCTGATAAGACTGGTGGTTTGGACGGGTCAAAGAATTTACATTACGACTGAGAGGGTTATTTAGAGTTTGGAGGGGCAGGGTATTTGGCCCCAAACATGGAGGAGTACCCTGCTACCAAACTGATAGTCCACCTGCTTAAATTAGAGTTGGCGGGTATTCGTGTTTCCAACAGCAGTGCCCCAGTGGCTTCACTGGCAGAAATCTCAGATGGATTGCCTGACGGTCATCGGGCCATCAGTCTTACTACCACATCCAACTTAGGGAGGATGTTCTGACCTACTTTTTCCTGCTTGAGGCCATCAGGAAAAGCCTGATTGACCTAGGCAGAAAATTATTAAATTGAACCGATTCCCTACTTGAAAACTTCAAGTGTTATGCTCATTTGATTTTTGTTTTTCAAATACAAACACATGCTTTTGGAGTTTGCTTGACGACACATAGCAACTTCTCAGCAAACTTACAATGCCTTCATAGGAGAGATCTTGCCAGTGGCTCCTCTGAAGTCAAGGTTGGTTTACTGCAAACCAAGCAGAGTCAGTCAACCATAATGACTCTTACCATCCACACCTGCAGGAGCTCTGACACATCCCCATATCACTCACCTATGGCGATGAGGTGAATCACCTTTGTCAGTGCTCAGACTGGTTTCCCCATCTGCTGGACTATTACCTAGAAGTCTAAGATGGCTTTGGGAATGAATGGTAGCACTTCCTAACAGCCCCATTTTGCATTTGCCCGAAGAATTGTGAAAGTCGCCCTTTGCTCTACCAACTGTCCTGTCTCCCTGCCCAGTTGCTAATCTTTGGCAAGGGACCAATTTAAGCCATCACCTCCACGTTCCTGTTGTCAGTGGTCAAGCCCTTGTCCTCCGGGTGCAGAATGGTTCTAAATCAGTTTACTCTCAGGTTGCATATTGTATATACTCCAAAAGTAATTTTACACTAAATCTACTTTCATCAATGAATTCCATTTTTGAAACTAAGTGAAAAATAACTTAATTTCTCATTTATTATACTCCTGTGCTTAAATATAAGTGATTTTATCTACCAATATAGTCAAACCAGCCATTTGGAACTTGTTCACCATGAGTATAATCTTTTCTCAATAGCTAGAATATCACTTTTATATATTAATCACCCTACCATGTAACCTTACAAGGTACACGTTAGAGGTGACTTAGCCATTATATAAAAATATTATTGCTAAAACAATTATCTTTGTCTTGTGTCACTTTAGTGCTTTTAAACTGCAGCCCAGTAAGAGCACAATGGTGCTCCCTGAAATCATATATTTCCGTACTATAAGTGAGTGGTGTAAATACACACTGCCATCCACATATGGGGCCAGATGTTCGACCGGTTTTATCAGTCGCAAATGGAAAAATCGGGTTGTTTGCGAACGATAAAAAGGATTGTAGTATGTACAAACCTTATTTTGTGAGTCTGTAACCTATTATCGACCCACAAAATAGGGTTTGCAAGTCGCTATTAGGAAGGGGCGTGTCAAGGGCGTCCCTTTCTAATAGCGAGTCGCACTGGCATGTATGATTGATTGCGGTCGCAAAACAATCGCAGTTACCACCTACTTCAAGTAAGTGGTAAGCTAGTCGCAAACAGGAAGAGGTCACCATGGGACCCCTTCCCCTTTGTGAATGGTTGCGAAAATATTTTTTAAGAGCAGATAGTAATCCCAGGGACCACTGCCTGCTCTTAGAAAATTTGAAGAAAATTTTCAATTTTTTTCTTTTAAATGCATTCTGTTTTCCTTTAAGTAAAATGGGCTACATATGAGAAAAAATTGATTTATTTAAAAAGCAAACACAGACATGGGGATCTGCTGGCCCCAGCAGGCCACCATCCTGGTGATTGTAGCCCATTCCCAATGGGTCGCGTATTGAGACCTGCCTCATGAATACTGATGAGGCAGGTAATTTGTGACTCCATTGGGAATCGCTAAATGTTACTTAGTAGATTCTGTTTTGCGAGTCGCAAATTATGAGTCGCAAAAAATCACAATTTACGACTTGTAAAACGGAATGGTCGTACATCTGGCCCATGGTATTTAACTTCCATGCCACGGGTGTATGGTTTGCGGTGTGACCTTATAGTAAAGGTAAATAAGCCAATTAAGTGAAACCAATTCAAAGTAAATATTTCAAGGAGAAAGGCACGTGAACACCGAGTCATAAAGCCAGCAAAACCAGGCAGGGAAAATTGGGGGAACCATAACAAAATGATGTTGTTTGGAACAATAAGTGCCTGTAACTGTTAACGGCAGTGAAAGATGGACTCAAGAAAGCATTGCAGGCTCCATGAGTAGATAGTCTGACAATAACATGTGGCACCCATTCCCATCCACTCTCTGGTATGCAGAGATAGCAACATTGTGCCCTGACAATTCCCACCATTCTCTCTGAGGCTCTTGGCGAGCATCTTTCTAACCTGACTCTAAAGCAACATCCTTTTAGCTGCACTGGTATTATTTGATTGACTTACCTGTTCAAGCACTGCTCCTCTAGCACCAGCACAACATGTAACTCACTGAACTGCACCCTTTCCAGCTCACCAGACCAACAGGCCAAATATGGAACTAACTGGGTTCAAGCCCCTCTTTCTTCCACCATGCCAGATATACGAGCACGCATTGGAGTGGCAGGTGAGCTACTGTTGCCCTGGTGGCTACCCAGTGACATCAAGATGATTTGCAACCATTTCTGAACCAGAATGCTATCAGAGAAACCACATTTGCAGTTCCCATTGTGAATAACACCTCAATGTTTTCAAACAGCCCGATGAAGTCATATTTGAGCATGAAAACCAAATTAATATTTATGCTTCTCGAAGCTTGAGCTGATCAACAAGTTTGGATTAAAATATGTCTGCTGGCTGTGTTCGGAGTCCTCTTCAGAACTGGATTGAATAGCCCTTCTCCGGGAAAATAAGACAATCTCACAGGGAGGTCTTAAAAAAGTCAGATTAATATTGTGTGTATGTACAGAGTGAGTATTTGCTATTTGAAGAAGACTGATCACTTGCCTTTTGTTCTTTAGTTTGAATCTTATTATGGTTTTCATAGAGGTCAATCACAGTCACAACCCGTCTGGTTTTTCCATTTTAAGAGAGAAAGTTAAAGTTACATTCTCAGGTCAGTTCACTGGTGTGCATGGAACTCAATGGCAACCAAGGAGTCCAGTGGCAAGGGTTTGCTGTTGACTATGGAAATACAGACATCTAATTCCACTGGGAGGTCATTTGCCAAGTACTGTTTTTTAATGCTTCTAATTATTTGGGGTAGTGACGTCACACAGTCAAGGTTACTATGAAAGGCTGGCTTTGAGACAGAACATATAGGCTCAGTAAACCCAGGTATTATTCATAGTAATCAAAAGGTGCAGGCAGTGCTAATTGTTTTTGAGATAAGACTAAATGTATGCAAGTATGAATGCTCAGTAATCATGGTAGTTCAGATGACATTACAATCAGTTCTGAGCAAGACTCTGCAGATACTTATTAGGCTTTCACTTTCCTATGTGCATTTTCTGACCATCTTTTGTAGCAATGCAAGGTAAAAAGCTAATCTACCACAGTGTAACATCTAGATTTAATGGAACACCAGTATTAGCAGTTCAGTCCCAGTGTAGCATTACTTGCTGTAGTTGCTAGTGTTGCACTGTGACTTCAACATGTGCTACTGAGATTCAATTACTCTTGCCCGTACGAATCTTATCGGAGGATTGAAGGCAGGATGGGTGCCTGTGGTGGCTTGGTCAATCAAATCAAAGCAGAGATGCAGTGTGGTGCAGGGGTGCCAGGTCAGGACGCTCTTGGGCCTTCCGAGGTGACGTTGGTACCATCAGAGTGGTGTTTCTGCGGCCATGGAGAGTCTGCGCAACAGTAGTTGACGAGGAAGGAGGCAGGTGTACAGGGATTGGTCATCAGCAGCACTATGGGATGGTGGCAAATAGATGCAGCAGAAGGGAAGTGTGCAGGAGGGTAGAGAGATCTGAGGCAAGCCACACTTTGTCACTAGTCTGCACTATTTGATTCTTCATTGTCCCCGCACTTGTCAAGGGTTGGTTTGAGTTCAACCATAGGTTGGGCTGATCATTGGTTGCAAACCTCTAGCCTTCGTAGGTTTTCAGATTAGAATTCTTCATGACACTACATGGGACGGCTGAACTCAGTCTCTGGACTGCTTTATTACAGATCCTCTGCATGCTACTTCCTTTCCATTAAGGCTGTCAAAGCGGCACTACATTTCCTTAGCTCTGGTTTATAATTAATGTAACTTCAGAGGTGGCAGTCAAGGTAACCTGCCTCTTTTCCATATTTTTTCAAAATTTGAACTTTGAGTTGGTCTTCAGGGCCAGATTATGTACAGAAGCAGATGGAGTTCATTCACTTAGATTCAAGCTTGTTCCAAACTTTTGTAGGGAACCGATCATTCCAAGGGACATCTTCCTGTATGTGTTGTACAAATCCATGTCAGCCAGCTACCAACAGTACACTGTTAGTTTGATTCCCTTGAGCATAGCAGGCATACAATAATGACCACTTGTTTTGTGGACTGGAGACAGATAACTAGAATGAAATAAGATATCAATCTAAAAATGTAATAATACATGATAATTGCAGGATCAAATAAAGTAAAAGCCAGAATGATTTGAAAATGAATTAATGTCACAGGGATATCTAAGAGAGTATTTACCAAGCTACATAGTATACCATTTGCAAAGGGGGAATGGTCATAAGGTAGATAAACATAAAACAGCATATCCACATCAACCAGTGACCACAAAACCGAAAAACAGGAGAAGATGATACCTACATCCATTATCCACCCTTGCCAAATGTATCAGCAATTAGGTGTTTTGTAACTAGCGAGGAGCAGATTGTATTTGCAGCTCAAACCACAAAAATGAATAGCATTATTTCTTCTAAAACATGTCTGTCTTACTTTGTGTGTAAGCTATGTTCTCCTGCTGGGTAGGTTTATAGTGGTCTTTCACAAAAGCCAATCTAGCAGTGATCAATTGAAAGAAAATATATATGTGTATCATGGAACACGACCACCAGATGTGGAAAGCTTCAGATTTGTCTCAACATTAATACCTGAGCAGGTGGGGTTACACTCAGCTCCACATACAAAGGTGGGCTGGAGTGAGGCACTATTTATCTGATATCTTGAGGGAACCCTGCATGTTTGGGCTGCCCCAAAGAGTAAGCAGGTCTGTCTAAGAAGAGTTCCCACTGATTACTTATGAACTAGCTTCCCATATATGATCCTCTCAGATTTATTGATGAGTCTCAAAGGGGTTAAGTGTGATGAGAAAGCAGGAACTTTATGTTAACTATAGTTTGGGCAACTGACCACTTCATCCCTGGCAAGGTTTCTGTACTAAACTGAAATGTGACTATTTGGGCATCCGTGCTTTCAGTGGACTCTTTGTTCCTCTTGAGTTGAAGATAAATAAATATATGTAGCCCACCTGTGAGAAAATCGTACCCATTTTTTTTTGTTGCTGCTATTTAACTCTGCACACTAGGGCACTGCAGTCTAGTCCTCAATGTATGTGGTCTGACCCCTAAAACATAGTAAAATACCTGTGGACTGCAGCACATGTTGTGTCTTCCACTAGGCTATAAAGAAAATATAACTTTAGGCCTACCTGTGTAGCCTGCCTCCTGTAGCTTTTAAACCTACAGATAAACCTGCCAATATAACCCTTTTTGGCAGGAAAGAGCCTTACTTTTAAATATTAAATAGCTCACTCTTATGTAGGCCTTGTACCTCACAAGGTAGGGCGCCTATTATTTAAAAGTGGTTCATGCAAGATAAATGTTCGCATTTACCTTCTGCAACTAACACTCAAAAATGATTTTCATGGTAATGGGCTGCAGCTGTGCTATGAGAAAAACGAAAGTTCAGAGCAAAAGCATAACTCTGCTATCTCCAGTTTGCAACAAGCTACTAGATAATTCAAACACTATTTTTAATGTTTATTAAAACATTTCAGTTGTGAAGTCAGATTTTTAACAAACATTCAGGAAAAGTAACTTATAAAAAGTTAGACTTTGTCTGCCTGAACCACAAGTAGGTTAATTATTATTAGCCTCCTGGCAGATGGCCCTGTCAGTGCTTCCCCTTAATGAAGTGTGATTACTGCTCTGAGAGCAGAAACAATGGCTTAAGCCTTTTCACAGAAAGACCTGGGTGTGATGTATGTGACACATATCAGCTCACTAAGGGCAGCTGGGGAAGATTCAAGAACGTCATTAACTTAAAAAAGAGCAGAGGGAGACCTGCTTATTCATAGTTATGTGTAACGGGAGACCTGTTGAAGAGAAGCCTTTTGTCGGTCTAGGCTCTCTGTAGCCAGTTTGGCGCCAGACAAGTGGTTAAGGGAGCTGGTCTTATTACCAATTTGATGTATCTGAACAGAAGGGGACTACTCATTTCCCTAAGCACACCCTTGGCTGACACACAAGTCCTCTTCAAGGGCAGAAAGAATGAACCATGTTGGATTTGCCTCAAAATCATGCACTGTGGGATAGTTTGCAGTAACAGAAAGTGGATGTGTTGTAGAACGTAGGAATGGTTTCCCCTAGGAACATTCTTCTCATTGGTTAGGGAGTGTCAAGGAGTCACCTCCACCCACTGGCTAGTGAAACCTACATACCTGGCACCTCACCCATAGATCATCACAACACCGGAAGAACAGACAAACACAGGACCTACTTTTTAAGACCTGTGTGGGGACCTGAAGGGCTGAACCTGCTTCCACAATTACCCAGGACTAGGAAATGCACCCCAAAGATCAATTACTTGACCCCCTGTGTGGCTACAGGCCTTTTTTCCTGAAGTGCCCAGATGACCAATAGCAACTGGACCTGAAGTGGACCCTGATACTGGCCTCTGCTTGAGTAAGTGCTGGCCCCTTAATACTGTCTGTTAGATCTTTGGAGCCTTAGAAGTGAACAAGAGGAGCTGCTTCATAAACCCTAAAACGTTGGGACTTCTGATGCCTTCGGAGCATCAGTGGGACCTTGTGGCAAAAGCATCCGATTTCAAAGGAATTTTGATGGACTCAGCTTCAGCTTTACCCCAGTGACGATTTTGAGATTCATAAAAAAGAAGTGATTTAGAGTTTGGCGGATGACTTGTTTATCACAAACTTGAAGGATTTCCAGTCTGCATTATTTTAAGTGCATTATATCCCATGGCACTTGTAATAAGGCAGATGAGATATATGTCACATTTGTGACGGAGTAGTCATCACCCAAAGTCTTATTTAAGTCCTACGTTCGAAGGTAGAAATCTTAACCAGGTGAAGGAGCGAAAAGGTGGCCATGAAATTTGAATTTCTCCTGCTTGCAGCTTTTCCTGCCAAAACCAGTGCCTTCAGCAAGACTTCATCCAGCAGCCATCTGGCTTTGAGAGGACTTCGTCTGATACAGGTAGAACCCTTACCAAACTGGAAGATTTAACTTACATTTCAGAGAGTTAGTCAGAAGGTAAAATCTTTGACTGGTGTGAACTGTTTGGTGTAAATAAACCCTGCTCCATTGTGGTTGCCCTGAAATTGCGCCTAGGTCCCGGTCAACCGTGAACAATGACTACTGATTGGCACTTTTCTTTTTCCTGGCGCTGCCTTAAATTATTAAAAATCTTATCTCCTGTCCCCCTTAGTGATTTTTGTTTTATTTTGGTGCCATTTTACTCATGAAGTATATTTCTGTTTTTATAAATCATTTGTGGGACTTTTATTGTCTTGTATTTTAATGTTTTAATTGTTTTGTTTCTACTAAATAATTTACACATTTTCCTAAGTTAAGTCTCTCTGCTCAGTGCCATAGCTACCAGGGGGTTAAGCCCAGGTTTACATTACTCAAACCGTGTTTAACCCTGACAACGTTGTGGTCTTATTCCTTGTCCTTGTGGTGGACACTGACCCTAATTAATAACCCACTTTCTTAAACTATCTATTTGAATGTATTGTATATGATCATAGCAGAAAAGTAAATACAGTTTTTTATGTGCCATTAATTAGCCCTTCCTTACTATTTGATGTAGTAAGCGAAATATCACAACAAAGAATTGCAGTTTATCTAATGTTTTCCTGAAGCGGACTGCAGCTTCACATCTTCCCTCCATGTTTCCCCTGGTGCTGCTGGTTTCTATGGGCTTCATGGTTGACCAGCCAAGTCTACCATACTTCATCCAGTGCATCCCTCTGAGGAACCATTTCATCTTTCTTCTCACATGATGCAGACTTGTTTAACATGCTCCCTGGATATTCTCAACCTCTTTTCTCAGTGACGGTCATGTCCGCACATAGCTCTCCTCTTCAAAGGGAGACTTTTTTGATTGATGCAAATGTATTGGATTTCAGTTTCTTTTTATTGCAAGGTTTTACAGTTTAGTGGGATAATAATATTATAGAACATCGATTCGTTCTGTAGAAGGTGTTTCATTAATTCCCAATTATCACACAGACATAGACCAAAGTGAGAATGCAGTACAACAACATTTACATCATTTCATTGACAGCTCTGTGGCAGTTTCAGATGTCAATGCTATTTCAGCATCTATGAAAGCTAATGTCCAAGATATTGGGGCAATGTTAAGGCACGTTTTTGTTGCACAGACCCAGACTACTGAAAGTAGCAGATCTGAATAATCACCTTATGAGACTCTTGCAAAATTTAATAAGGCTAACCTACAAAAACATGCTCATTCTGAACATTCTGCCTATGTAAAATGTCCTTACAAGAGAAAATGTGTTACGTTTTTGAATCCATAGTTGAGGGCCGACAATCTTGGTTGTTGAGTTACAATGCTGTCTGTTTGAGGAGTGATGGTAGTAGGCCTCTGATTGATCCACATTACCTCACATTGTTAATTATGTCAGAGCCAGAATTAGGACTTCTCTTGATGAACCTGTTAGAAACATTGAAATAAGGTATCCTCATCCTACCATTCCGGACGCAGTTCTAGTTAATCCAGTCACAAACCCGGAGCCCCTACCCTTTTTCTCAAAGAACAGCAAGAACACAAAAAAAGGTTATTTATTGGGCATCGCTGTTCTGTCCAGACAAATTGTTAAATATAATTGGTTAAATAATATATTTTTAGATGGCTAAACATACAAAAGATATGAATGCTGAAACAAATCCTTCAGAGTTTGTTAATTAGATACAATGAGTGATGTATTATCTACGCAATTCTAATACAGGCACTTCAAAATAAACATGGAAGGTTGTTAATCAACATTTACCCCAATTTAGCCAAGTTGTCCTCCACCGAAGCTGATCGAGCAGCTGAAGGTCTATTATTTGAGGGGATATTTAAAAAAATAAATTTCTAAATATGTAACACTGTTTATATCTTTTGATGAAGTCTAATCCTTTTTCTAGAGAGTTTTTGGAGTTAAAATTTACTCCTGAAATTATAAAGGCAGGGTCTCTCAACATTCACAACACAATGAGTCCCAATACCGCTTTCCAAGGAGAGGTCGATTTACATACTTCAATAAAGACCTACCTTTTATTTCTAATGACGCAGGTCCTTCTGACAACAACTCAAAAGATCTCAATCTAGAGCTGTGCTGAACAGTGCAGTTTAAAACCAGTTCCTCATCAAATTGGGGATAGGATCCCTCTTTTTCCAAACAATTTGCCTCTCTATTTTTATTTGCCCTTGGATAACTTAAACCATTTAGGATTATGAAAATATTGCTTTGTTGGCTCCTGCACAAACCTTTTTCTCAACTTTATTTTATCTTTCACAATCAGAGAAACAGCTAAAAGATCTCATAATTTCTGAAATTCTGAATTTTGAAAGAGGGATTTTTAGCAGCTTTTTTCTTGTTAAAAATAAAAAGTTATAATCTGTAATCATCCTAGAACATTTTGATGCATTTGTCCTTCAGTGACATTTCAAAATGGAGACTAATGTATATGTGAAAGACTGGTTGCTGCATCTGGATCTACAGGAAGACTATTTAAGAGTCCCTATTTGCCAGTCCCAAAGAAAATACCATCAATTTACCGGTACGGGTCATATATTTAAATTCAACGCATTACTATTCAGACTTCACCAAAATTCTGAGGCCTGTTGTAGATCTCTGATATCAAGGTTGTAGTATGGACTATCATGTAGGGAATATCATGATACCTTAATATTGTAGCCAAACTATTGAGGACAAAAGCAATGAAAGGTAAGTGGCTACAGAGAAGTATAGATTTATTATTCTTAACTCCATACCTAGGTACCTTGAAGAAATATATATCTTCAAGGTACGTGGATGTGGAGCTAGGTATAGAAAATATATACAAACTATCCTGCAAATGTATTTGTTCTCAGTATTTTGGCTACAATATTAAGGTACAAGAACATTCCTACTCAATTTTCCAGACTCACGCCTCTTCTCAGGGTTTCACGTTATTGATTTGTCGAGACAATATGTCTCTTATGGTTCAGAACAGGGGTCTCCAACCTGTCTGTATTAAGAGCTACTTAAGCGCAATGAAAAAAATCCAGAGCAGTGCAGTAATAGTATTAGTGTTGCAATAGACTAGACATCAGACAAGATAATGCTAGTGCCCCCCATGCAAGATTTCCAGCACTAATCACCTCAGTGTATTAGGGAGGGTTACAAGTTGTAATGTCAGTAAGGCTTTGTCAATTTTGAATGCCTCTACGTGGATAATACATAACAGCTGTGTTAGACCTGTCAGTCTTAGGGTGTTCTTCCTCCAAACTTTTTGCCTCTTTCCTTCCATTTTTTTTTGCTGAATATTTGAGCTGGCCTTAGGACTTTGTGCACTGTACCACTGTTAACCAGTGCTAAAGTGCTTGTGCTCACTCTCATAAACATGGTAAAATTGGCTTAATGTAATTGACACATTAAATGTACTTATAAGTCCCTTGTAGAGTGGTATAGCATATATCCAGAGCTTGTAAATTTAATGCTACTAGAGGGCCTGCAGCACTTATTGTGCCACCCACTTAAGTAGCCCCTTAAAACATGCACCAGGTCTGCCATTGGAGCCTGGATACAGTCTTCAATCTGCAATATAACCTGCTTGCCAAACCTTACACTCCCCTTTTATTGCATATAAGTCACACCTATGGTAGGCCTTTGGTACCCCATAGGGCAGCGTGCATTGTTATTAAAAGGTTGGACAAACTACTAAATTCATTTTGCAGTACTGTGAGGCCTACCTGTCCCATATAATAACATTGGTTTGCCTTATACATTTAATGATTACTGACTTTTGAATGGGGACAGATAAGCATTTCATAATTGGTATCTATGAAATTGTTCCACCCACCCCTAATTGCAGGTTGGCCTGACTTTGCGGCTGCTCCACGACATTCTTTTCTGCAGCAGCAAATCCTGCTCAGTGGTCCTTCGCCAAAGAGGTATCCAGCCTCCTCAAACTCTCGTCGGCTACAGCCTCCTGCCTCATCCCGCTGGGGATTTTTAACTTCCAAAAAAAGTGGCTAAGTCCAAACATAGAAATCTTCACTGCTACTTTGTCCAGCAGCTCCCGATGCTCCCTCCTCAGACACAGCCTGCAGCCTTGCCCGCTTAACATTAACTTCTCAAAACTTTTTCTCCAAAATTACTCCTAAGATCGAAGTTAAGCGCCGACTGGGCCCAATCTACTTCTTATATCCGACCCATGCTCCATCGCAGTTGGCAATATTTTTCGATTTTGACCTCGTCTAGTACGACAAGATGTCCGCAGTTGGCACCTTGATCTTTTAGGCACTAGATTTGACAAAAACTCAAAAACTTCATGACTCCTGTGCTACTGATTAAATTTTTTTACTTTTATTGTCAAATAATTGTTTTTAATTTTACTCTATTTTTGTAAATTGGTGTGGAATTTTCATGTGTTGTGTATTCTCTTATTGCTGTTTGAGTGCAGCGTAATACAGTTCACATTGCCTTTAAGTTAAGCCTGTTTGTTTTGTGTGTCAAGCTACCAAGGGTTAAGCACAGGTTAATTTAGTGACTTTTGTGGTTCATGCTGACAGGGATAGTGGCTGTTACTTGAACAGGAGTGATGCCCCATTCAACCAACAACCTAATTTCTCACAACCAGCAGCTGCAATGTCCTGGGCACCAAGGTAATAATTTGAGTAATAGGCCTCCCCAGTGCTTCATATGCTATTATCAGCATTAAATTTGTTTTGCAAATTCAACCAAATTTGGGCAATCATCAGCATATAATTTCTGATAATACACACATGTTCATCTTGTAGACACTCGTTTCAATGTTGATATACATATATTAATTCAACCAAACAAAAGCTTCTAATTTAACATGCTGGGCTGCATGAAGGAGAGCTACAGGCAGGTAGGTAGAGAGCTACCAGTAGCTCGTGAGCTACTCATTGGAGAAGCCTGGGTCAGAACAATTCGTCCTTTTTATCCTACAACCGACAATCAATCTTTTATGGGGACTAGGGAGTCAACTTATTAATTTGTCAAAAAAATATACTGCTCATGGTTCAGGAAAAACCTTTCTTTTTATCCTACAACCCATTGGCAATCAATCTTCGACAAGGTGTAGTCACTTTTAGTCTCAACTCTAGCAATGGAGTTTTTGCTTTTTAGGAGAATTCAACATCTTGCTCTCTTCAAATTCAAAAGAAAGTTCTTGCAATTCATTACTCTGACATACATCTTTCTCAGAATTCTAGCCAGAATAGTTGCCCAATTAACATCTATATTAAGGCACTTTTCCCTACCCCCTTTCATTATCAAGGTTTCCACGGACTAAAATATTTTCACCTCGTGAAAGGGCTGATGTATTGAGAGACATGAAACTTTAGACTTCGAAACCAAGGAAGAAGCTTCCTGATGGATGGATCATCTCCATGTATGGAACGGCGGGAGAGTTTTCAAGTCTGTCCCAGGTCTACTATTAGAATGCTATGCAAGTATGGCAAGATAGTGAGCTCACAGTGATTAGTTTATAGTCTAAGAGAGAGTACTCATTGCACATAAATTGTTCAGAGTTCCTTACTAGCTATTTAGCCATTCTGATATTCCCAATCGGTCACACCCATTCCTCAGCCTTCTTAAGGATAGACAATGTTGTCATAGTTCAGTATGTACGTAATCCTGGGGGGCAGAAAATCAAATAATCCGGCACAGTTAGCCAAACAATTTTAAGAGTATTATTTTCACCACAATCTAGCTGGAAAAGTACAATATATTCTGGCCAGTCACAACAGTGTGGCAGCTCGGCACTCCTGCTATCTTCTGGAATACAATTATTGACAGCTGCACATCTCAGTTTTTCAGACACTTCACAACCATTGAAGCATTTTATCATTAGACATTTTTGCCCCTGTCTCACTTCATAATTCCTATGATAACAGGGTGGAATATATTCTCTCAGTTCGGGTTTCCAGGTATCCATTAAGCTTTTCATCGTTTCATGATGATTTCAAGATGTTTGTCCAAACTCAGAAATGTACTAGGGTCATTAGTCATAACAACCCCATTCTGGGAACTCAGATTTATTTCCAGAAGCATTCCAATTCACCATCAGGCAACTTTGAAATAATGGCTCTGAAGGTTTCAGGTCAAGTTGGTCTATCCCAGGATTTTTTATCAGAGTCTATCCAATTTATCAAACATTTTTGGGACTTGAGCACTACCCAAGGCATATAAGTTAGCTTGATCATCTTGGTGTCTGGGAGCAGACATCAATCCCATTTCTGCAGATGCCATATGCTTTGCAAATCTTCTGAATTGTTTAGCGGCCAATGGCAAATCTAACAGAAAAGTAAACTCACCGGTGTGAAATTTCTCTTGAACATGATAGATAGATAGATAGATAGATAGATAGATAGATAGATAGATAGATAGATAGATAGATAGATAGATAGATTGATTTACAGCCGGGGCATTGAACTTTGTAAGGGTGGAAGTGAGGGAAGGTGTGGAAGACATAAGAGTAAGCCCTCTTGAAGGCATGACAGTGATCGCTGGATACGGTCACAGACAAAGATACAGTCAACAAGGGTGGTGGACTGTTACAGCATTGTGATGTAGTGTTCTTTAAGGCAGTGCAACTCTTTCCTGAACGAGAGAAGGTTTGATGACGTCCTGATGGATACAGGCATATTTTCCAAGTCATGGTTGTATAGATGGAAAAGGCCTATTGCCTTGGTTTTTAAAAAAAAATGTATACTACTTCTTAGTCTTCAGTCTAAAGGAGCCCCGGTTGTGGGTTTGCTAAAAGCCACCAGAGATGGTTAACAGGTCAGCCAGCTAGAAGGGGGCGGGTCATTATGGCTTTGCAAATGATGATGCTTTTTTTAAGATGGTGCAGGCCAGCAAGCAAGGGAAGCCAGTGAAGTTCCATGAGGAGTGCGTGGAAGTGATTTAATCATATTTTGTCAGACTGTGGATGATATGTACTGCAGCATGTAAAATGACCTTAATGGAGGCTAGTGTGGACTCTGGGAAATCATGGAACAGGGCCTTACTCCCATCCAGATGCAAAGATACAAGAGCTTGAACAGCTTTTCTGAAGTTGCTTTTGGAGAGGAGCAGTTTCTCTTCCTTCAGTAGCAAGAGCTGGAATAAGGCTACCTTTGTTTTCTTAGCAATGCGCTGCCAGGGTGAATCCAAGTGTCCTGGTATTGGGTGAAAGTTGAGATTCGAAGCTATCAAGGCTCATGTCATTCAGGTAGGTTTGTACTGTTTCTTGTTTGTTGCTCTTGGCAATTAACAGGAATTCTAGTTTGGTTGGGTTGAGATTCAGGGGGGCTCTGGACATACATATCTAGAAAATGTGAAAACAGTGTTTGATGCATTGGATGTCTGAAGCAGAGGATACTTTCAAGCAGAGTTATGTATCGTCGGCATATTAATGAATCTCGATGCTGGTATCTGTGAGGAGAGCACCAAGCGACTTCATGTAAATGTTGAAGATGAGAGGGTACTATATAAAACCCTTAGGGAGTCCACAGGTGATAGGGTTCTTGTGGGACCAGTGTGTACAGGAAAGTTTTTAAATTGTGTTTATATTATTTTGGACAAAACATATTACAGTTAGGAAGGCTAGCCGGTTCAGCAGGATGGCACATGAATTACGAATAGACTGACTGCTGATACATCTGCACTGAGTCACCCATCCAATCCCTCCAGGCTCCATTCGTCTCCAGCGATACGGAGATTAAGCTAATAATTTACTGAACTGCTTTTAGATGCTATGTTATGTTATGTTATGTTATTTTATTTTTGTATAGCGCATATACACCGACAGGTCTCTTAGCGCTTTGGAAGAAGCGGGACAGCGTCAAGGCGGGGAGGTCTTCATGGTGTTGAGAGATCATATGTTGTATCTAATGCTTCCCTAAAGAGGATAGTTTTCAACTGCTTCCGGAAAAGAAGCAGACCAGATTCTTTCCGAAGGGTATCGGGCAGCTGGTTCCAGAGTTGTGGCAGGAGGACCGAAAAAGCTCTACCCCTTTGGAAACCAGGTTACTCCGAGGGCAGACCAGTTGGACGGCTTCTGCTGACCGAAGGGCCCGTCCTGGTACGTATTTGTTTAGGCGTTCCTTTATGTACCCTGGGGCATGTCCATATAGAGCTTTGTGGACAATACAAAGTCCCTTGAATTTCGCTCTCTGCTTAACTGGCAGCCAGTGCAGTTTACGCAGCAGTGGGGTGGCATGAGTTCTTCTAGGCAACCTGAAGATCAGCCTGGCTGCGTCATTTTGTACCACCTGAAGTTTCTTCATGAGTTTCTCAGGAAGCCCGACATATAGCACATTGCCATAGTCGAGTCGTGAAACAATGGTTGCTGATATTATGGTTTTCATAGATGACACTGAAAGCAGAGGAACCAATTTCCTCAGCTGTCTTAGGAGGCCAGTGCATGTGCCCACCACTGAGTTAACTTGATGGATCATAGAAAGCTCAGAGTCGATCTTAATTCCCAGGCTTTTTACAACTGGCGATGGGCTAGGGGGGGCCCCTAACTCTCTAGGCCAAAACAGGCTGCTCCAGGGATTGTTTTTTGATGGGAAGGCTAATACTTCGGTTTTGTCAGGATTGATTTTTAGGGAGTTTGAAGTCATCCAGTTGACTGTAAACCTAAGGATGTTCTGAACTGATATTTGGGCACAAGCCGAGTTATCAATCCTCAGGATGAGCTGGGTATCATCCGCGTAATTAAAAACCCGGCAGTCCATATTGGATAGTGCAGCTACCAGGGGCTGCAGGTATATATTGAAAAGGAGCGGGGACAATGCAGAGCCTTGAGGGACTCCAAATCTCCTACTATGCTCCAGAATTCTGTAGCTGTGGAGTTTTATGTGCAATACTTTGTTCATGTATGCCTGTTGTTTATTCATCAAGATTTGTGAGATTTGCACACTCTAATTCACAAAGACACAAAAGTGGTGGAAATTCTGGGCCTCATTTATGGCATTTTGGTGTAGGGCAGAGTAGCAAGGCACCTTGCTGGCCCTTGCTGCGCTGCCCTATGCCAAAGTGAAAGGGCAGGAATGCACCGTATTTAAGCAATACGGTGCACTCTGTCCTTTCTGCCTGCGCTGGTGCCGTTGTGGCAGCCAAGTGCCAATGTAGGCACCCTCGCACCTTGGTGCACGGGTGCCACCGTTGCATACAGGATTGTTTTTGTCCAGGAAGGCACACCTTCCTGCACAAAAACAATCTTAAAAGGCGTTTTCTTCTTTCTGTGTGTGCTGCAGAAATGCAACAAGGAGAAATAAACATATTTCTCCTTGTTACACCTCACCTCAGGAGGCGTATGGATTTGACGTTTCCCCAGGTTTACATCACTTTGTAAATCTGGGGCAGTGTCATATTCCATGGGTTTTGCATGGGAAAACCCACCACAACACCCATGGAACGTCTTCCGGGCACAAGGCGACGCAGCGATTTGTGCTGGGTCGCTTTACTCATGATTTATGAGGTCACTCAAAGCCACGCAGGATGGCTTTGCATGGCTTCATAAATCTTTAGGAGAGCCCTGCCTCACGGATGCACCACTTTACGTGGTGCAAAAGTGATGCGGGGCTCTCATAAATAAGCCCCTCTGGCTCAGATTCTGAACCTTGTCACGCAACGCAGCGGAGCCTCCTAAGAGACTGCGTTGCATTGCGTGACAGGAAGAGAGCGCAATATTCACAGAGAAATGGCACTCTCCACCTCTCTCCCTAGCGCTGGCGCTGATTTCAGCTGCTGTGCCCCAGGCACACACCTTAGTGCCAAAGCGCCAGGGTGCGTGCCTCAGTCATGCATAGGTTTTGAACAGGGTACCCTTCCTCTGCAAAATACTATGCCTGGAAATGTCCAAAAGCATTTCCTTCTTTGTATGTGTGCTGCAAAGTCGGAAAGGCCTGGAGAAATGTAAATATTTCTCGGTTTAATGCCTGCATTTCAGTGGAGTTAATTTTTGTCGCTAAACCCTTTCCACTAATGTTAGATAATCGGGTTTAGTGTAACAAAGCATGTGTGGTTGCATGGGAACGCCCATGTAACACCCCCTTAATTCAAAGTAATGTGCTGCTTTGTGTTACTTTCAGTGGTGTAGCTGGGGGGGGCGGTGGGGGCGGACCGTCCCAGGTGGCACGAGTTTGGGGGGGGGGGGCCGGCCCTCCCTCCCCCCGCTCTTACCTGCGGCAAGAATCAGCAGCACCCCATATCGCCCCCCACCCCCCGTCTGCTCTTGCCTGCGGCCGTCGCGGCTGCTTGATTTGCCAGCACCCACCAAGCCGGCCCCCCTCCCCCGCTCTTCGGTCAGGCTGCCACGGGTGGCAAACGCAGGGACCGCCACGGGCACCCTAAGGCCTAGCTACGCCACTGGTTATTTTTCTGTAGAAGCCAACGCACATATTTAATTGCTTTGGTTTGTGAATCCCAAAACGGGTTTAGCTGTGGGCTAGCGTTAAAAAAGTAATGCTAACACGACGCTAAACCTTTTAGAATCTGGACCTCTATTTCCTTGAACTGCGGACTGGTGATTCAAGAAGACATTTTGGGGCTTATTTACAAGCCCCTTGCGCCACTTTTGCGTCACTTTTGCCATGTTAAAAATGGCGCAAAAGTGGCGCAAGGGCCTTGTAAATCTGCCCCTTTGTTCCTTGACTCACGAGTTTTCAGGAAACAGTACAGTAGAGCCGGAGACCATTTTCCTCGCTGACTCTCTCTGCCACTCTGACCGCACGCACTGGAAAATTCTCTAATTTCCCCACGTTGTGTTTGCCTCGAGGCGCCTCGTGTTCTGAGCCCTCGAACAATGGACACAATACTATTTTCCACAGAAGCGGCCGAGGCCTAAACACGAAAAGAAAGGAAACGTATTACCACTAACCTGACCTTGAACTGATGAAAAGAGTACATCTGTTGTAAAGCGGGCTGGAAAAAATGTTCAGGTCACAAAGGGTATCAGCCATTTCCTTCTTTTTCGTTGTATATATATACTTTTTGCTTCGTCAAACAGCAAACAGCTATTTAACTCTTTGCAGCTGTAGATGGCGCGCGCCGTTACCGATTGTGAAAACGATCACCTTCTGATCATACCAGTTATCAATACTCGGCTGCTCAGCATCTGTCTTAGGCGCATATGTTAACACAAGACCTCCGTAAGAATTCATTTTTGCCATTGTGTATGTATATTTGCCTATATTTGATTTTAGGTCATAGTGTGATAATTTACATGTTCACGTGAATAGCAATTTTCCACGTTTAGAGGCATTCATCTTATCTCCACATGAGCAAATATTTCAGGACCCTAATTATTGTATAATGCGGAAAAAGTATCTTTATTGGGAGACACAAGTCGCACATTTTATGAGTTGCTGCTGCCATCTTGTGGTTAGTCTTCGAAAGCAATTTCTGCAAACTACATTTTAGCTTGCAGAAAGAAGACTGTGTATTGTGCCATATGTTTTAGTCAATAAAACATTACTCGAACTTTGACCCAATACAATTTACTGGATCATTATCGAACCAGTGATGGAACAAAACAGGCACAAAACCCGTAAAAAAGAGGAAGCCTACATAACATAAATATGACAGAAAAGGTGCATTTGTCACCCTGTGGGACATCATGGAACTGCTAACCACCTCAGTGGTACTCAGAGCGATGAGAGACTGCGGGTGTGAATTTAAAATCAATAATTCACAGTGCTTTAATTAATAATAGAGAGACACATATTTAATGTTTGTACTGTGTTTAACGATGAAGTTTTATTAAGTTGACATAAGCAGGCCTAGTCTTTTTTCAATTGCAGTTTAAAATGCATGTGAGGGGCAGTGTCAAACACTGTTTTTGTTCTCTGTCTGTGCACCTAAGAGCTTCAGATGTGACCTTTATTATTCCATAAATTGAACGAAATATAGTTAGCTCTATGGTTGAGTTTGCACTATAACATTTTACAATGTATTATTTGTATTAGTGTTGTGTGTAAATTTGTTAATTTCGGGAAGTAACCCATGAAAGAAAACAATCAATTTGTAAAACATCACACAAGGAAAAATTGTTATAAAATTAATGTTCCTGCTTAGAAACAACCAGCTTTTAAAATATACATTTACAGCAATATTTTGAAATTAAAAAAAATATTTTAAAAGAGTAATAGCAACAAGAAGATAGTTCATGAGTTTAAAAAAAATACAGTTTACAGGGCATAACACGCAGCTCTCCCCTGAATGTGTACAAATGAATAGCAGCAAGAAGATAATTCATAGGAGTGGTGTATACAATTTTCAGAACGTGACGTCCTACCTTTTTCTGGG
The DNA here is from genome assembly GCA_963921515.1 of Calotriton arnoldi. Lineage (NCBI taxonomy): Eukaryota > Metazoa > Chordata > Amphibia > Caudata > Salamandridae > Calotriton > Calotriton arnoldi. The sequence continues at coordinate 1,841,173 of CAWUFW010001434.1, forward strand.
TAGCCACATTGCATATGAATATCAGCTGATGCCAAATACAAAAAGCTGACTGGTGTCAGACCGTAAAATTTGACAAGCGTCCTTATAATGTCTCACACCATTAGAGATGCTGGGTGGCTTCATTCAAGATTGCCTGGGTCTGGCATACGTAGGGCAGAAAAATAACACGTGTTCAACATCCTCGATCCTATAGTTGCAAAGTACACACGCTGGTGATTCAGAAAAATGAGTTTTCCAGCTGTTGGTAAATGTATTAACTAATAGTGTGCCTATCCTAAATGTAATAAACAACGTGTGAGCCAGGGACGGCTGGATCATGTCCATATACAATTCCTTTGCAAGTGTGGATTTAAGGGATCGGAAAACATCCACCATACCCCAGGCTTTGGCCTTACGATTGTATCCGATGGTGTTACTTTTCCAGAAGTCGTTTTTTATAGAGGCCTTGGTGCCAGAGTTAATTAAAGCAGTATTGTTGCAGTAGACACTCCGGCCTAAGTCGTTAAGATTGGATTTGACATATTCAAACCAAGGAGGAAGTTGTGTCTTACCCAGATTCCGAATTTTCTCTTCTGCCAACTTATAGTGATGGAGTTCTGAAGTGGACCACAGCCTGGCCAAGTATATAAGGGGGCAAATTTACAAGCCCCTTGCGCCACTTTTGCGTCACTTTTAACATGGAAAAAGTGACGCAAAAGTGGCGCAAGGGGCTTGTAAATCTGCCCCAAGGTGTTTAAGCGTTGTCATCTCACCAACCCTTTCGAGGCCAGTATCGAAAAATAGGGAGGTCAGAGGGGTGCCCTGAAACTGAAGAAGGATCTCAAGAAGCTGTTTTCCTTTGAAATTAAGCCTGTGATGTTTACCATTCCCCTAATTTCTGCCCCATACAGTGCTGCAGCCTGGGCTTTTGCCCTGTAAACTTCAATGGCAGGGGAAACGGATTTGGGGATGGTCACCTTGAACCTCTTTGTAATTGCTGATGTGGAATGTAGCAGTGTTAGTTTGATTTTGTGAATGTGGGATTTCCATGTTTGAGATTTATTGATTCTGATCCCCAGATAATCAGATTTCTCAACCACCTGCAAGGTAGACCCCTTCATTAAGAACCCACCTCTGCAATATCTATGGGGTTTTAGTATCATTATCTTGGTTTTTAAAGTATTCACCTCCAGACCACGGATGTCACAGTATTCAGTAAATTTATTCAGCAGATTTTGGAGCCCAGGTGTGAGAGCAGAAGAAAATTGACTGCCAAAAGCAGCGCAAGGATGGAAATCCCAACTAACCTCGGGGAATCATGAACACATTTCCATAAAGTGTTTAAACACATCATTTATGTACAATGAAAACAGTGTTGGTGCGAGAACGCACCCTTGGCGTACCCCCCCACTCTACGAATATGCGATCAGTCAGTTCACAACCCAACCCCCTTATGACTTGAGCAAAAGTATTATCATGTAGTCTTTCAAGTATATCTAATAATGCATGATCTATCCCCATAGTATTGAAGTGGACCACAGATGCTGCCTGGGGACAAGATCAAAGGCTGCCCTGAGATCCACAAAAATTATGCATAGGTGATCCTTGGAGAGCCTAAGATATTTTGAAACGATAAGATCAAAGCAATAGATTTGATCTATCGTGCCCAACTTGGTTCAAAAGTCTGCCTGCAATGGGGACAGATTGGAGGCCTCATCAATCCAGTCCACTAGTCTAGCCAGGACTTGATGGCAGAAAACCTTCTGGAGGTCATCTATGAGGCTGATGGGCCGATCATTACCAGGAACATTTCGGTCGCCCTGTGTTAGAAGGTGGTTCTGACACTATGGGCCGCCCGTATTTTTCGTTTTTTGAGCACCTAATTGTTGAGCTTTTACTGTGGGGGAGCCTCATAAGTTGGGACTCACCCACAGTGAACTCACAATGAAAGAGACTGCATGGGGATTTTACTGGTGTCCCCCTGGCTTGACCAGGCCGCTGCGCAGCCGCAGGGGTAAGGGGCACCGGGCTAGTTACGTGCAGACACATGTGTACATGCGTGTGCACACGTGTGCGGGCTGCGCAGAGGAGATTCCTGGCGTGCGCAGCCCCAGAGCAGATACAAAGTGAATGGTGTGGCAGGACTTATGCAGAATTGGGTGGTGACATGGAATAGGCTTTATACACTGGGAAGAAACATGCCAGGGAAAGTCAGTGTGTTTTACTGTGTTTTTCACTTCATTATTCCCCTATGGGGAAGTGGAGCCCATGGGCTAGTGTCACTTTCCTAAGGCCTACAAATTCCAGACACGCACTAAAGTCCACTGTAACGGGTGTGAGAAGAAGTATTCTGCAGAGTCCAAAGTCATATTTGTACTGCTTTTGGGTCATCCAGAAATGTTATATTTCTCTGAGTCAGCTCATAACCAGGGCCTGGCTGGGGGCGGACCCCAGCAGCCTGGATTGATGACCTTCCCTCCAAAGAGAGAAGATGGGTGGAGCTACAGGCTAATCCGTCAGCAGCTGTCACTGGGTGCCAGGCACCAAGCTGCATCAGGGCGAAGGCAGCCCTGGGGGGAAGGGGCTCTCAGAGACCATGTGGCAGGAGACCCTGGACGACGCCATTTTGAACAAACCCAGAGGCCTGGGCAGGAAGAAGGGAGCTGGGGCAGAGAAGTGATGTGTCGCTGTGTGACAGGGCAAACAGAGACTTCCTGCCAGCCCCCTCCCCAACTTCTTAAAAGAACTTGCGCAGGAAGAGGAGCTCTCTCTGGGGTGTGGTCTGCTGAGGCAGAAGGTGCTGGAGCCTGGCGCAATGGGCAGTTGGAAGGAGCAACACCCTGACTGTCCCAGGTTCCTGAACAGCGCCAGGAAAGGAGACCAGGACCAGTTCGCAGAAGCAGGGGCCTCTGCGCAGGGAGAAGAGAGGCCCAGGAGGAGAACCAGGCGGAAGGCTGGCGCAGGGAGCCAGTGAAGGCAGCTCCCTGCTGAATCCACCTTCTTGGAAACATGGAGGGCGAAGGAAAGTGCTCCCAGTGGCTGGGGAGCACCACCAGGAGCAAGAAGAGGCAAAAAGGGTGCAGATCGGTACCCTGGGGGCCGAGATACGCCCCCCAGAAGGTAGGCGACCTTTGACCCCTGCCCGGACCGACGACGAAGAACGTGGGGCTCCGCCGCCAATGCCAGATGAGCCCCCGGGGTGGGGCGGGTCCCGGGGGCTGCCCCCTAAAGAAGAAATGCCCCTGCGGGGTGCCAGGAGCCCACCCTGGCCCCCGCCGAAACCAGAGGCAGGGGAGCGCCATCTCGCCCCCCTGGGAATGGGGGGAGGGGCCCGGGATCCCAACTCCGGGCCCCGCCGAGGCCGGGGAGCGCCGTAGCGCTCCCCGTGAAAATGGTGGTGCCGTGGAGGATGGCGCTGGAAGGGAGGGGGGTGCACTGTCGCGCAACCCTCCTCGCGCCCCGTAGCCAAGTCGGGGAGCGCCGACGCGCTCCCGGTGAAGGAGTGCCTGGGGGCCCGGGACCCCATCTCCGGGCCCCGAATCGATGGCGGAGGCGGGGGGAGTGCCGACGCACTCCCCCGCAGCAGCATGAAAACTCTAGCGGGAGGGGAGCGCCGTCGCGCTCCCCTCAAAGATGGCCGGGGGCCCAGGACCCCATCTCCGGGCCCCGTGGAGAAGGAGGAGGCCGGGGGAGTGCAGCCGCACTCCCCCAAGGACAGGTGGGCCAGCGGGAGTTGATGCGTCTGCCCGCTGGAGCAGGCAGACCAGATTGGCCGTGCCGGCTCCCGCTGCAGCACGCGAGTATGCTGGCCGGTGGGGGCAGCCGGGGGTGGGCTCCCCGGGCTGCCCTCCAACGTGGAGAGACTGCGGGGTCCTGCGTGGGACCCGGGCCCCCTCCCAAAGAGGAGGAAAAGCACCGGGCCCCCAACGAACTGCCAGAGCAGCCGGGGGTAGGCTCCCCGAGCTGGAAGCACTCACCTGGGGGTCCGGGTGGGACCGGGCCCCCCCCACGAGGTCTGTCTGCGGCAGGAGGCCGCCTGCGGTGATCGCGGCTCTCCCCGAAGCAGTGGGGGAGCCGCTGCTACCATATTCACTACAACGCAGAGAATCGCCCCATAATGCCCTGCAGGCCTGGACCCGCCTGCAAGGGAAAAACAGCGTTTCCTCTGCTTGTGGTGGCCCCAGGAGAACGGGGTCACCACCACACGTGTGAAAAGGTGCAGGGAGAGCTGCAGGAGCAATGCAGACCCCCCCAGCACGAAGATGAAAAGTCCCACCCTAAGTCTCATGGGGACTTGAAAAGAATAACCCCTCAAGGGCTCAGCCAGCATTTTAACTCCTCTTGGGGTGGAACTTTTGTTCTACAGCTGGCGGAGGATTGAGAAGTGCGCCAAGGGATGAAGGGCTGAGTTGGGGATGTGTAGAGAAGAGCATCCCCTGGAGGTGAAGAGGTGTAATTGCACCTGAGGTGCATTTACTAATGTTATTTCTTTTAGAGGAACTGAAGGTCACATGTGTAATGTGAAGTACCTGTGTTAGGTGATGTCATAAGTAAAGTGGGGTTATGTTGCCAGACATTCCTGCTAGGGTGTCTGGCTGTATATGCGTAATCCTGTGATTTCATCTGTGATGCCTTTAGGGGCTGTAATTGCAACGCATTCTAATGTCTAACAAATGGGATGAGTACTGTCATTCTAAAGTGCTGCTTAAACATGTATTCTTGCTGCTGCGCTTAAGTGAAGAACAACCCAGACTGTTAGCCCTGAAGATGTAAGGGTGCATACTGTATGGTCAATAGGAGATGCTCAGTCCAGGTTATGTGTCACTGGGGCAGGTGAACCTATTTTTAATGCTTGTTGAGATGATGGGGTGAGTCGCCCCTGGGATGGTGCCAGTTGGCTAGGCCCTCGCTCCAGGTGTGTCAACCCACTGCATTAGGGGGCAAGATGATGTGCAGGCATGGGAGGGGTGGTACTAGACCCCACCCCCCTGCGGGAGGGGTGGAGATGTTATGCAATGTCACCAAGTAATTCCAACAGCTTATGTATATTTGTAAATTGGTGCATAGTATTGAGTAGTGTGTGTGTTTAATAAATGTACTCTTACTTTTATAAAGCAAAGTACAGACTGGACAATCAATTATTGAGTGTTATTGCTGCGCACCTGTAATGGCGATTACTAGCCCACACTACCTCCCTTCAGTAAGCCTCAGACTGCTCTGCAACGCTACCCTCTGAGAGTCAGGCGCTACAATTGGGTGTTTGGTTCCCAGTGAAGGACAAATGTAGTCATGTTGTTTGTGTAGGCCTCACAGATACTGCCTCGTTTTCCAACACCCTGTATATATACTGGGGTAATCTCTGTGCCTCGCCAAGAGTCAGGAACGTTCGCACCTGCCAATATCCCATTAGACAATGCATTTATGCAGGGGCCACAGATGGAGGGCTCAGAGCGAAACAAGTTGCCTGGGACTTTGACGGGGCCCATCATTGTTTTTTGTTGCCTCAACCATGGCTTACCAGTTAGAATCTATCCAGCTCTGTTTAGTGAATGCGGTAATGCATTTGTAATTTGCGTCGGTGGCAGAAATTGCCTCCAGGGATCCCTTATAACAGCTTCTATTAGTTGCCCTTTCGCCTGACGACATTCCTTAGAGAACCAGGTGGATGACTGCTGAGGGGGGCCCCCTTTTTACGTCTTAGATCCTTAGTGCAAAGCGACTGCCAGGCACGAAATAGATCATCATAGTGGTCTAACAAAAACGATATGTCAAGAGGATACACAGTAAATGGTTTAAAAAATAACATTGAAAGTATCATAAATTTCTGTGAAAATTTCAGTATCAGACAGAGTTTGGAGCATTTCATAGATTTTCTGTTATTGCCTATGGTTACAAAAGGTCACTGACCCTAACAAATTTCTATCCACTATGTGCCTCAGTGCTTTTGTGGTCACTGTCGGATCTAGTTAAAATTCGCCTGCCAAATTCCCAACATCAAGGTCTAAAACACATAATTAACTCTGCTTTGTGAGGCACCTGGGGTAAATGTATAAGCGCAATGTGTATCAGACAGAAACCTCCCCTTACAAGCCCAAATACCATGATTCAGGGTAATTGACAGAATCTGAGTGGCAGAAACTGGCCATGATGTTATGGGTTTGCTCTCCAGGACAGGTCTACCTCTAGCTTTGTCTTCTAGATCATTTGCTGATGCTAGGCCACCTAGCCGCTCGCAGTTAGTGTTAAAATCCCTCCAGCAATTATGAGCGGAGTGCTGGCTGTAAGATGGTGAGCAAGTATCTGTAATGTAGGGGCTTCTTTATTGCGCTACCCTGAATGATTACATACATTGTAAAGATCTATCCTGCTACCATTACTACCCCTAGTAGACAGACCTAAAATGTCAGTGCTTTTAATCTCTAATCTGTTTATGATTAAATGTGGCATTTTTTTGGCCCATATTAAAAGGCCGCCTGAAGGGCGCCTGGCCTTGGAAGGTATTGCCTCAATGCTAAAATTAGAATAACCAGATCTAAAAATAGTTTTCCACTGCCCATGTTTCTTGCAAAATTATTATATCATGTTGGTTGCGAAAGTGTCCCCAATCTGAATCCATAATTTTCCCTCTCGGCCCACAATGTTCCATGACAGTAACAAAAGGGGAGGTGGAGATTCATTTACAGATATACAAGCTCAGCTGGGGGACTATGTGAGGATGACTGATCAGGAGCACAAGGATCAGAAGTAGAATTAACTGTGGACTGGAGATGATACAAATTGGTATTCATGATGCGAGGCTGCTTCAGTAAATCATGAGTAGTGACTTGGCTGACAGTAGTGCTCTCAGGTTTGTGATCTATGGGCGGGGGATTACTTCTACTAGATCGTTTTATCGACCTGTGCAGGTACCAGAGCAGTGGTCCTTTGGTCGAACAAATTGGCATGGGTTTGTAATAACTGAGACACTGTGGCTTCCAGTTTACATAATCTGTCTGTCATCGGGGACAAACTTGCAGTCACCAATAGCTGAAATTTGCTGAAAACATAATCCCAGTCCAAGTTAGATGGAGCTTCTATGCCACAGGTGTTGGAAGATGTGGCTATGATAGTCAGTTTGGTGTGGGTGGTGGGGGTGGAGGGGTGGGTGCGCTGTTCATCAAGCCGTACACCCTAGTTGCCTTAATGGAACTAGCTCGACTGCAGTAATTCAAAGACGTTCTCCTTCAGGTGTAAGCAATTTATTTAGCATGAGAGAAATCCCACACTACAGTTGTGCCAGGTACAGCTAGCCACCAACTGTCGACCCCAGAACGCGGAGGCCCGATGACTTCACAGAACACCTGAGCGTCATGCCTAACTAATGCAGCTTACGCATGCTACAACATGGACCCGCTTGCTGAGATTTTCTTATACACTTAGCGGGTGCCCCCCACTAATGTCTGGGGGATCAGGGTTTGAAAGCATGCTGGAAGTAAATGTTGGTGACTGTGGTTGCTGGAAATCACATCAGGCTGGGGACTGTGTTGTGCTAAAGAGGACTCATTCCTAGTGCTTCCTTGAGGCCCTAAGTAGACCTAGTGCCCCTCTACCATCTCTAACGACAGACCGCGTTCAGCTAGGGCAACTTTTTTATCTAGAACTCCTGTGGCTCACATCAGAAATGCGTCAAGAGTGGTGCCAAAAGTGGTTTTTGAAGTATCTACTCTGTCCCCTTGTAATTTGCGGTTAACCATTGTTACACAACAGAGGCTATCTTACAACGAAGAGAGCGGAGCTCAGGTCCCAGCAGAAAAGCAATCACCACAGTTTAATACGCGATCACAGAACAAAGGGGTTGACCCAGCCCAGCCTCCTCCGGACGATGATGGGTGCAAGATCGGCCCGCCCTTGGCCCAGACGCGTCCCTCGCTGCGGGGTAGTGTTGGGGCTTTTGTAGCTCTGGATACTGGGCCTGGAAGTCCCCAAACGATGCACCAATGGTATTAGTGTTGTTCTTGAGCAAAGAACAGTTAAATTGTATACAATTGAAGGCCATTTTCTTTGGCCGAATGTTGGTGGTTTTTATGTTTTGAATGTGCTTTTGTTTTCTGTTGTAGGTCATAATACTAGATTACTCATTAGATGTAGAGTAAAAGACATTATATATTGTGATGAGTTTTGTGTTTTACTATTGGGAAGCTCAATGTAACATTTGCATCATTTCACAGTAACTGTACAAGTTTTCTCCCAACTCCCAGTTTGGAAGACAAGCCAGGCTCCTTCCAGGTCTTCTCAGAGATCAGACTCCATGTTAGTTTTTTACTGATCTGCACTTAGAATGTTTTTTTTCATGTTCTTCTTTCTTGCCTGAGCAGTCTTTATGACAGAATGTTCATATTATTTTCCCTGTGCTAGACCATATTCAGTTCTGGCTATTGATTAGATTAGGGCTCAGCTTCCACTGTTGTTGTCAATTTAGATTTATTTGCATTTTTAATATTTTGAATTAATTGAGGAACCATTATCTTTTTGCCTTCTATAGTGATTATAAAATTTTAAGTAAGCCTTCATAGTTTGTACTTTGAACCTTGTCTGGTTTGAATTTTACAGTGTGATTTGTCTGGGTTACTTGAATTATTGCATTTGTGCTTAGGGTTCTCATCTTTAAAGACTCAAACATAGCCCAATCCATTAATTAGCCCCTTTGATGTAAAAATTGGTAACAGTTTTTGGAAGCAGAGGATGGTTTCGACAGATTGGTGCAAATAATAGTGCAAATCTTAATTGAGAATTTGCATTTCCAGAATTTGTTTAAGTTAGTTACATCATTAGATCTTATAGCTTCAGGCCACAGAAAGGTGTGGATGTGCTGATCCAGTTGAAGCAGTAGTTGAAGCAGTTTCTGGAGCTGCATTAAATGAGTATAAGGAGGACTTGTTTTGCATGTGTGGTACTGTGCTATGCGGATTGTTAAGCTGCGTGACTTGTGTGGTTTTGAGTGTGCAATTGCTTAGTGAGGTGGCAATATCTGTCTTGTGATATCGTTTTAGATCTATGCAACTCTTGTACTTCAATCGTGTTGAAGATGAAATCTGTAATTACAATGATTCATATGAATTTTTGAAATTGTTTCCAATTGTGTTAATTGAAAATTTCGTTTTGATGTGGTTTTGGTTTTGTTGGTTTGAGTATCAGATTTGAAGCAATCCAAGATCTCGAGTTACAAATATTTAGGTTGATTATCTGCTAAAGGCGTGCATTGACGCCTCACAAGATATATTTCACTATAAGTCTTTAATGGTCTTGTTGCATTTGAACTAATTAGGGTTATGTCATTCATTTCTTTGGGAATTGGAAATAGGCGCACACACTAAGAGAGGGATTGTCCCTTGTCGGAGAGTTAGCTTAGTGTTTTTAAAAGTTTTAGAAGTTTTAGTTTAAGGGTTTTCCTTATTTGTGGAGAGTTTGAATCCCTTCATGTATTCCAGTAGGCAGATAAAGTTTCTTTATTTGAATCAAAAGTTTGCATTTCAAGTTTGTTTTGATTGGTTAGTTGCTTGTGCATCTCAATCTAATTTAAATGAAAATGGGCGCTGCGTTGAAAAAAAATACAGCTGCTGCTTGTGAGGGAGATAACGTTCCACCGGAAGGATCACCTGTCCATGAAGTGTTGATAAATTTAGATCTACTCTTCATACTTATCTATGGCTCCATGAATGAAAATAAAATTACTGCTGATGATAAACATATGCCCGTGGCTTGGCCTATGCAAAGCCCTTACTGACCTGGAAATGCCACCACACATTTTATAGTTAGTAAACCGTTTACATGAGGACAACTATGAACACAGGTGGAGGGAACAGGGCCAGTTGACTGATCGGGTACCAGTTCGCAAAGACGTCCACCAGGGCTGTATATTGGCACCCACACTGTTTTAATTATTTATTAACAGCATTGTACATTTCCTGTCCCAGGCTGATACGGATGCTCCCCTCTTGGCTGAAACCAAAATTCCTATCCTCCTCTTAGCAGATGACACCTTGTTGATCTCCTAGACCCCAAGCATCCTCCAGAAACTTCTGAGTCGCTTTGACGAAGTTTGCTTTGCTCAAGACTTGGATATCAACTCTTCTAAAATCAAACTGATGTAGTTTAATCCACATAAAGCATATAAGGAGAGTATAGCTCTGGGGGGAGCTCCCCTTGAGAAGGTCAACTCCTTTATTTATTTTGGTGTGACATTGTCTAGGGGCATGGCCTGGTATTCCCACATTAACAAGGCGGCTACAAAACTTTAGCAGACTTCGGGTGTGTTACTAAAGGAATATTTTACTTCATATACCAAACTTATCACACCCGCACTCAAAATCTATGAGGTCACAGCATTGGACTCTCTGCCCTTTATGGGGCGGAACTGTGGGGTTTTTCTAATTCTGAAGAGCTAACTTGAGCTGAAAATAAGTTTCTCAGAAATCTTGCCTCTCTCCCTCTTAGTACTCCATTGCACCCACTTCTTATGGATTTGGGTGTAAGAGGGTTGGCGGGCAAAATCTGGCAGCACCTATTACTGTACTGGAGATGCTTATGGACCACCCCCGAACTTGTTCACTATGCTGAAGGCCTCAAGGATGTTATGAAAGCTTACCACTTTAGCAAGGTTTCCTGGCTCTCCAAAATTAAAGAGGTGTTTTACTCTCTTGGGTTGCCTGAGTTGTGGGACCATCTGGAATTCACTAACTTCCCGTCCAAGGATTCTCTGACCCAGCACTACTGGGCAATTTTAACGGTCAATGAATCCCAAAAAGCTGATTGCTCTGAGATAACTAGTGACTTCATAGACTTCAAGTCCATTTGTGGGTTTGAGCCCTTCTGGGATCAAGTGTCTGTTACTTTGGACAGGAAGTTATATTTTCAGTTTTGAGTGGGTACCCTAACACTGAGAGTGTTCACTTCCAAGTGGATGGGCGGGGGAGCTGCTGAGTGTCCGGTTTGCAACTCCCCAGAGGAGAATGTTCTGCACGTTTTCTTTGTGTGTCCAGCTCATGCCTTTCCCTGAAGTACCTTGTTAGCTTCTATATGTAGGCTGCTAGGGGTATGTAGACACTCTGTTGCCCTCCCTATTCTTAAGGCAGACAGTCGCTCGGTCCTTGCTATTTCTGTGGCCAAATTCTTGGGTGCCATGTGAGTACTTAGAAGGAAGGCTCTTTGCCCCCTGTAGTTGCTTGATGTTGTTTGCACCACCTAGTAAGCAGCATTTTGTGTTGCATTACTTATGTGCTCTCTCTCCTTGTAAAATCATTATATTGTTATCTTTTTAGACTGTTGATAATTTCAGTTCTTGGCTTGCAACAATGTTTTTATGAAATGTTCCTATGGTCTTTTCCATAGTGCATTTTTATTTACTGATTGTTTGTTTTTATCTGGTTGTACATTTATGGCCCTGGTGGCCGAAATAAAGTCATTTGAACTGATAAACGTTCTGGTACTTCTAACGTGAGAAAGATTGAATACCTGAGGTGTGGTATTTATTTATGGTATTTATGAGGCGAAAGCACAGCCTAGACATGCCCTTTTTGGGGCACTGAAAGAATGTGAGTTTGTGGTGAATGAGAAGAAGCGTGAGAAAATGTTGAAAGGTCAAGTTAGAAAAGCAGTTAGTCATTGGATAGATGTTAGAGGGCGAATGGAAAGCATGGAGAAAGTATATATTCAAAGGACAGAGACGGACAAAAAGAAAATAAATATTAACAAAAACGAAAGTAAAAATGAGAAACAGAAAGAAGAGAATGAATCACTTTCAAGTGATTTTGAAAAGGAGGATGGGTTTTTACATGATTTGCTGAAGTTGAGACTATCTCCATATAATGATGACCAAAGTCAGCAAGTACAAGAAAGAGAAGCTGAGGATCCGAGTCCCATTTTGCCAAGACCTTGTACCAGTACGTTAGTGGTACCAGCATTGAGAGAGCCAGCATAAATTCATATTGTAAGTCATAAAATCAAATTGGAGAAATTGTTAATGGTACTATTAATGAAGATAGAATAGTGTCATATAATGAAGAATTGAGATACTTGAGAAAAGAAGCAACAAGACGTGCATCTGATGCATATAACAAGCTTGAAGAATTAGTGGATGAACTTGTTGTGGATTTATATAAAAAGAGATTGCGCTGAAAATAGAGAATGGATATGAGTGCCAGACAAGTGGCATACAGAGGTAGCTAGGATTGTGATGATATCAAGGGTTATTTGGATGCTTGTAAATATGCGTTTGGAGATCATTATTCATAAAGATTTGTGGTGGAGTTTAAGGCATTTGTGAATTTGCCAGATGAAGAACCTCCAAAGGTTTCTCTTCATAATGGTCTATTTTTTATTGTGATGGACAAATGTAAATTAGTAACTGAACACTTGAAAATTAAAGTGCCACCGAAATAAATAAACTGGTCAACAAATATGAGAGTAGAACAAGAACCCAAAGAATCAGTGCATGCATACTACGAGAGATTGAGTCCAATTTCTAGTTAGTATAGCAGAGTTGGTGACTGGAATCTAAGGTAGGCTTTTATGTCACTTGTCGCACTATGATTTGTAAGTTAACATTTGCTTTTGCCTCGTGTATTTTTACGTTGTTCTTACATGCAATTTTATTTTTATTTTTGTGACATGCATAAGTATTCATCAAACAACTTATCGTGGCACAATGTGCACACCTGTTTTGACACATTTCTTTTTTTAAATCTGTTTTTATTAATATTTGAAGTTTTTCAATATAACAAGTTGTACATAGATTCCACATACATAATCGGTTGGAGCTTACTAGAATTGCTTTAGTACATACATTAGTTAGGCTGCTCTATAACATTAGAAACACAAAGATGTGACAGCATTCTTGAGTAAGCTGTGTAGTGAGGAAGCGGTACTGCGTTGACCAAGTAAAGTCAATCTCCTGACACTGCTTAGTGTAGTGTGCAGTCTCAACATTGCTATCTTCCCCGCTGCTGCTCATGCCATCAGGGGCACGGTCCAGCTGCTCCTGAGCTGGGCGTAACCTGCACAACTTTGCTACTGCTTTAACATGTATGTGTTTGCTAACAGATTGAACTTTGGGGAAGGGTTATGAAAAAACAAGAACTAGTGATACGTAATGGTTTTCTTTGTAACTGGCTGCATGTCGCGGGTCGCATGGGTGTACATGTCTGGCTGATACTAAATGATGTTTGCTGGACTGTGTGAGGGAGAAATTTTCCGCCCAGTGTAATTGGCTGTTCGTCCACCTTTTTGACCAGCTCGGTACTTTAGTCTGGTCTGGCCACGCATCTTTAGTCGTCTCGGCCTTGCTGCTGGCTCGGTGAGGTGGATTTGTCGTTATTATCTGGCTCAAGAGGGTTGGGAGGAGCACATCCCAGCTGGTTGCTATCAGGATCTTGCGGAGCCCTAGTTTATCTTCTCTACGAAGTGTCACACTCTTTGCTTTTGCCCATGTACGCATTGAGTGCCTCACATTGTGATCGTAGGTGGAAGGGGAGCCTTCCTTTTCTTAGTGATTAGTCTCTTTGCCATCACTAATGCTAGATCCAGGAACCAGAAAGTGACTTTATTGTTATGATTCCTGTGGTATAAATGTAAAATATACGTGGGCCAGTCTAGGTGGATGTCTCTAGATGTGCACCGCGCTAGGTCGCCCGCCACTGCTTTCCAATACTCAGTTAGCGCGGATATCTCCATAGCATGTGCAGTAGATCTGCATCTATGAGTGCGTATCTGAGGCATTCTGCATCTTGGTGACTGAAGTATTTGTTGATCTCCATGAACCGACAGGTCAAAGCCGTCGCTACCAGCTGCTTCAGCACCCTCTGCATCCTCCGTAAGACGTTCAAATGGATCCCCCCGAATCAAGGAAGACAGTCACCCACGCACTCATAACCAGCAGACTAGACTACGAAAACGCCCTCTACGCCAGCATAAACAAGTCTCTACTCCGCAAGCTCCAAACGATACAGAACACCACCACCAGACTCGTCGTCGGCATTCCTCGGCCAACACCTTCGGGATCTCCACTGGCTCCCCATCGAGAAGAGAGTTACCTTCAAGATGCTCACCTACGCCTACAAATGCCTCCACAATACCTCAATGATAGAATCACCTTCCACGTACCCAAAAGAGACCTTCGATCCACCAACCTCGTCCTCGCCGAGACCCCACACATCCGCAGAGCCAAAGCAGGGGGAAGAGTCTTCTCCTACACCGCGGCCAAGACATGGAATGAGTTCCCGATCGACATCAGACGCGCCCCCTCCCTGAACACCTTCAGGAAGGCGCTCAAGACCTGGCTCTTCGGCTGAACACAATTGCGCCCCCCGCTCCCCAGCGCCTTGACACCCTCACGGGTGAGTAGCGCGCTTACAATCTCCCTGATTGATTGATTGATTGATCTTTGCGGTTGTGGGGTATGCTCTATGCATGATGGAAAATTGGATCTGTCGGAGGCACACGTTTCGAGGAATATGAATGGGGCTCTGCAATATCGAATTCCATTCTGCGTTTGAGAGTTGTTGGTCTATCTCAGCATCCCAGTGCCGCCTAAGGGGTGACAGGTCAGCGGCTGTGTGAAGCCGCAGCGACGCCGCGAACCATTTTGTTAAGTGTCCCCCCTGACCCATGACATGTATATATTGTATTGTGTGGTGCATATTTAGTTCTGTGGATAAATCCCCCCATTTGGTAGTTAATGCCGCTATGAGAGATCGGTGTAGCAAGAACTGTCAAGGGGGTAGGTCTCCTCTGCAGTGTATGGACGCAGCGTTCCATCCAGATATAGGTCACCTAAGTCCTGAATTCCTGCGTCTTGCCATTGTTGCAGTTCAGCTGCAGATGTTGTGCTGAGACTCCGGGGTGTTCCTTCCAGTGGGAGGGCGGGGGCACATGAGGTGGTCGTTCGAGTTATGAGCAGTGCTTTGCGAAAGCATTTGTGTGCCACTCATTACAGCAGCGAGCTTGGGGCTCTGGTGCATGAGTGAAATAGCCTTAACAGTTCTGAGAGCTGCACGGGAGGGAGAGTGGTCGCTGTGTTTTCCCTGTGGCGGTCCGCCAGCCATCTGGCTATCCACTATAGTTGAGTGCCAAATAGTACTGCTCTAAATTCGGGACTGCCAGGCCTCCTTGATCTGTGGGCAAGTATAACTTTTGGAGTGCTACTCGATGCCTTGACTTTCCCCATATGAAGTCTCGGGCCAGGGCTTCTAAGGGGTGAAAATATGATGGGGGGACATATAATGGGAGGTTAGTGAAACAGTAAAGGAGCCGAGAGAGGATGATCATCTTTATCAGTGCCACTCTTCCCGTAATTGATGGTGGCAGTGTCTTCCAGAAAATCACCTGGGACCAGATTGCTGCTATGGCCTTACCTAGATTGCCGTCAAGTAGGTCTGGCGGGTTGCGATATATCCGTATCCCTAGATAACGGAATGTGGTTTCGTGCCACTGAACCCGTTCTACATTAAGTGTGTAGCCAGGATCTGTGTTGTGTTTACTAAAGGAATATAGGGCAGATTTATGGACATTCACCTTTAGTCCTGATATATTGGCAAATCTTTCGAGTGTGGAAGGCAATTGGTGAGGTATGTGGTGTATGTCCTTTATGTACAGTAGGATATCATCTGCGTATAATGACACAACATGTGTGACATCTCCTAGTGTGATCCCATCACTCATCTCTGCTCTAAGGGTCTCTGCCGGCGGCTCAATTGCCAGGGCAAATAAGAGTGGGGAGAGGGGGCATCCCTGTCTCGTCCCTCTGCATACCTTTATCGGTTCCGATATGTACGGGCCTGTTTTTACCCTTACCATTGGCATGTCGTACAGTAATCGGACCATGCTGGTAAAGTAGTCACGTAGATTGTATTTGTCTAAAACCGCAAAGAGAAACCCCCACTCTACTCTAATTAATCGAATGCCTTTTCCAGGTCCAGAACCAGGCATCCCGCGTGACCAATGGCTTTATGAATAGGTGGCTACTCTAAAGAAACGCCTTAGGTTTAAGGAGGTACTTCTGGAGGGTATGAAGCTGTTTTGGTCGGAATGCACTAGTGAGGGTATTATTGGTGTGAGTCTGTCTGCTAATAGTTTTGTTAATATTTTGTAGTCCTCGTTTAGGAGGGCTAACGGTCTATAAGCCCCCATGTCTGTAGGGTCTTTATTTGGTTTGAGCAGGGATACCAATTTTGCTTCTCGCATGGATGGGGGAGTCGCTGTACATTGGTTGCCTCTGTGTACAGTGTGTGTAAATGAGGAACTAGTGCTGCAGTGTATGCTTTGTAGAACTCTGCCGGTAGGCCATCAGGACCAGAGGTTTTCCCGTTAGCGAGGGCCATGATTTCCGTCCTGATTTCTTCAGGTGTTATTTGCGCATTTTGCTGTGGCCTTTGGTCCGGCGTTAATCTGGGTGTCTGTAACGAGTCTAAGAATTCAGAGAGTAATTTATCGTCCAATGGCCCTAGGGATTGGTATAATTTAGTATAGTTTCTGGTCATCGCTTTGTGTATTTCATGTTGCGTGTGTACCAGTCGCCTCGTCTCAGTGTATAAGGATTCTATAGGGCGGCTAGTTTGCTCTTGATGCAAGAGACATGCTAGCAGTCTACCTGTGCGGTCCGCGGAGGCATGTGTGCGTGCTGAGTGTGCAGCATAATTATGGCATCGCAGTTGCTCTAATAGATCTGCGTGTTCTGATCTCAGTGTGTCTAGTCGCCTGGAATTCAACTCTCCCGCCGCATGTCTTGTTTCGTGACCTAGCAGCTGCCGCTCTATCCGGCTAAGCGCGTCTCTGAGTTGTTTCCGGATGTTCCAGGTGGCTCCCAAGCAATGCCCTCTAAGGGCTACTTTGAAGGCATCCTATTGCAGAAGGGGATCCTCCGCTGTGTGTTCGTTCAACTCGAAATATTCTAGTATGGATGTCCCTAGAGATGCTTGAAAGGCTTGGTCCTCCAGCGCTATGGGGTGGAGGCGCCAGGTAGTTATTGGCGGGGGCCAGGGTCCCATTTGAGTTGTAGGAGCTGTGGGTTGTGGTCGGAGTGTGTGCGTCCCAAATAATCTGTGTGTTTAACTAATGGGAGTAGGTGGGATGATATTACGATTCGGTCAAGACGGATGTGTAGATCATGTACTGCGGAATAAAAGGAGTATACTAGTGTCGTGGGATTGTGTGCCCGACATATGTCTGTTAGCGACCAGCGTGTTAACCACTCCTTGAGAGCCTGTGCGTTAGATGCTGTCACTGCACGTGTCAGAGGGGGATATGATCTGTCTAAGTCAGCGTCCAAAACTGAATTGAAGTCTCCCCCTATCAGCCAAAGGAGCTCACTCCAGCCAGCCAGTGTTCCCGTGAGATTCTAGAGGAATGTGGTTTGGTCTGTATTTGGGGCGTATATTTAGCCCAGGATTTGTGCTCGACCATGTAGTGTGCCTTTGACTAATACGTACCTTCCCTCTGGGTCTATAATTATCTCATCCGCGTTGTGTGGGGTACCTGCCTTAACCCATATCATCGCCCCTCTAGCTTGTGAGAAGTAGCTTGTACCCTATACTTGCCCTCTCTAGCGTTTACACAGGCGGGTTAGCTCTACTTGTGTATTGTGCGTCTCTTACAGTAGCGCAATGTCAGTGTGGCTGCGTAAGAGGTATGTGTACATAGAGTATCTGCGGCTGGGCATATGAATACCCCTCACATTCCAGGTCAGGATATTAGTTTGTGCCATGTATGTACCTTGTACGTCCCTGTCTGGGAAGGACCACGGAGGTGATCGCAACCTAGGGCTTCCTGGTGGGGTCCCAGCGACAATGTGCACGTATCAGGGGTTGGAGATTCAACTGGGTAATACATAACCCATACCAGGCAAGATCGTGGTCGATGCTCGTCCAAACCGTGTGGCCGAACAGTGGCAACTTTCATAATAGGGGTGTCTGAATTCAGGGTGTCGTGTGCTTAGCTTACGTGTGAAGGTGTGCCTCGGTCTGGATAAGGGTAATTAGGGGGTTCCTACCATTTCGGTTGTGTGCACCAAGAGTGCATCTAATCTGATGAGGGGTGTATGCCTTGGCTAAAGTGTGGTATGTGCGCCTGCGTGCGTAGTATATATTCACTACGAAAAGGATACATTGCAGTGCATAATTGTCCATTGACTATATTATGTCGTCTGAAGTTTGCGGCGTAACATCAGGAAGCTGGATAGAGTCTCCGTCGTCAGAGCGAGCTGGGGACGAAGCAGTGGAGCTCCGTTAGCAGGTAGAGTGTGCGTCGAGTTCAGCGGGCTGTGAGGTAGTTCGAATGGCCGCAGCTACCATAAGGGCTTCTTGGCGTTCCATCTTTCTTTGTTCTTTGTCTAGGATGGTCAGAGGTGCCCTCGATGTCCTGCTGATCCCCGTCCTGCGCGTCGGCGGCTTCTGCCTGGCTGAGGTGGTAGGTGAGAGTCCATGGGGGGGTCTGGGTCCAGACAATTGGCCAGTTTCTTCCAGCCAGTCCCACACCTTGGATGTTGTGTCTAAGAATTTCGCTTGGCCTTTCATGATTATCCTCAGCCGGGCTAGAAACATTAAAGAGTAGCAAACGTTCAGTGCTCGGAGTTGTTTCTTGACCTCTGTAAACTACCCTTTGCTTTTTTGTTCTTGTAATGTGTAGTCTGGGAACAGTATAATCTGTTGATGTTGTATCTCAATTTCCGCCAACTTGCAGGTTTCTCTGAGTACTGTGTCCCGGTCTCTGTAATTTAATAGTTTGAATAGTAGTGGCCGTGGTCTGGATCCTGGTGGTAGTCGGCGCGCTGGCACACTGTGCGCTCTCTCCACTACAAATTGTGGTGATAGGGAGCCTTCTGGTAACAGCTCTCGCAGCCAGCGCTCCAAGTATGCCATGGGGTCTTGTCCCTCCTCCCCCTCCAGAAGGCCCACCACGCGTATGTTATTTCAGCAAGAGCGACCTTCTGCGTCTTCTAGCCGGTCTTCCAATACATTGACTCAGTCTATGATGTTTTGCAATGCTGCTGCATGGCTGTGGGTGGTGGGTTTCAGTTCTGATAGAAGCTGTTCATGTATTTGCACCTTTTTGGACAGGTTGTGGTGGTCTGCTCTGAGTAGGGTGAAGTCCGATGCCCCCTTATCTATTTTTTCTGCACGTGTTGTGCGAGTTTGGTCCACGGAGGTGCCTAGTTTCTCAACTACTGCTAGTACTGTGTCAATTTAGTTGATTGCGTGTGGCTCGTGGTTTCACCTACTGTGTCTGGGTCTGTGGGTTGCCCTCCTTGCGCCTCAGATTGCGCAGTTGAGTGTTGTGTGCTGTTTTTGAGACGCCCCATGACTATCTTTTGTGCGTGGGCATAGGGGCCACGCCTTGGAGTGATCCTTCTTGGCTTCCGGTGAAGTACTGTGCTGCGTTCGTTAGGTCGGGTATCCGCTGTGTGCCATGCTGTGGCTTCTCACGTTCAAATGGGGGTCCTGGTTCAGGCATAAGTGCACAACTTTGCTCCTCCCTGTCCAAGTGGTTAGGGCCTGTTGTAGCTGCTGCGGGGGAGTCCTTCGGCCCTCCCAGGTCTTTTAGTCTTTTGGGATGGCCACTGTATGTTGCCGTGTTGGAATCGCCAGCAATAGGAGTACTTGTCGTCTGTTGCTGTGCTCCATCCTGTTCAGGGGTTCTTGCTCGGTCCGCCCGTCCGAGTCCACGCTTGTCAGAGTGTGCAGCCTCAGCGTAGGGGTTCCAGGTGCGCCCGCGGCTAATGTTCTCTTCTGCTAGTGGGTTGGGAGGTGTTTATAGAAGGCAGTAGAGTGAGAAATTGCCTCTAGATCCACCACCTCTAGGGAAATTGTGATGTGTGTTTTGGGGCCTCCTTACTGCAGAGCTCATGCGTGGCTCATGGTGTCTTTGCCCGGGGTCCCCCTCCGTGTTGTGCATGAATATCAGGTAGTTTATGGGGGCTCACCGATGTCGAGGAGGGTCTCACACGCCTCCACCCATGCGCTGTTCTGGGTGCGCTCCCTAGGGGTCGCCGCTATTGCCACCACACCTCTGCCGGGGTCGGCTCTGCTCTCTACTCCCCGTGCGTGGTCTTGTGCGTCCTAGCGCCTGGTGTGTGCGGGGGCAAGGGGGAAGTTCCAGCTCCCTCTTACCGAGATCGCTCTGTCCGGGTCTGCCAACTGGTGTAATGGCGACCGCCATGAGTCTTAGCGGCTCCCACAGTGTTCGCGCCGTTCGAGAGCAGCTCCGGCCACTCCCATGCGAGCTCGTTCACCTCCCAGCACGGGCAGTTGCACACAGACTCCTCTCATGGGCCGCGATCAGCTGTGTACAAGAGGCTATTGCATTACGGGGCAAGCTGGGTGGATTTCGGCCTAAATGTCATGCCGTCTGGTCATGCTGTGGCTCTTCCTTGCACCTGCCAGAGCTTGCAAGGATCCTCCGCACTGAGCCGCGCAGCGGCGCTTTCCGCAACTCAGGCCTCGTCTCCCGATGTCTCTTCGCCCGGTGTTTACCGGTCTCCACTCCCTCCCAAGGGTAAGTGCTGTCCTGGCACCCAATTGTCAGCACATATTTGCAGCGTCTCCCGTAGTATTTTACGGATAAACGAGGCTATAATGATGGAGCTCTACAGAGCTGCGTCCACCATGTTGGCTGGCTAGCCACGCCCCCCTGCATCTGTATTGACACATGACAAATATTTTTGTGGGCAGTGGTTGTGGGTTTTGTGCTTGAGGTGCATGTGTGTGTACATTCAATAGTGTGTGTATGTTGTTGGTGTGCAATGCTATATGTAAAAAACTGCATTGGAAATTACCTACATATGCATTATGACACATTCACAACATATATGTGTAGTAAGATAATGATGAGTAGTAATTACCTGTCTCCACACTACCTTGGCCCTCACTCTTTCAGGACTCCGCCACAGGGACACCACCAGCACAACGGGAACATCTAAATCGGCTCAGTGCAAACTCGCCCGCCTGGTGGCGCCAGAGTACTGCTAGCCAGCAAAGAAGACCGTCTCCGACGCAACATCTAAATACGGCGGGTGGACCACTGCCAGCTCGACGAAGAACTTGGAACTGTCCCATCTAAATCAGCTTGGACATTGCAAACTGGAGTGTAGATTTAATCCAGAAAGAGTGCAAAATGAGTCACAAATGGTTCCACAAACGTGACAGACTATGAATCACATGACACAGAATGGGTTGATTGCTGCAGCCCAACTGGCCTCTGTGCAGAATATGTATAATCAAAGGCAGTTCAATGGCAACTTGCCTTCAGCCCCAAAGATAAATTATAATTTGTAAAATAAAATAAAACAGAGAATCTTGATGTCCAGCAAAATCCTTCAGAAATGAGCAACAAATTTCCTCAATTTACATCCGCACTCGTAGTTCCTGCTGGACCGAGTTGAATGCAAGTACAATGATGGTGCCTGAGGAGGGGGAAAAGATTCCATGCTTGATGGAGAGGTGTGGTGCAGCGGCCAGGGCAGCTGACTTCGGAGCACAGGGTTCACAGTTCGATCCCCGGCTCCGGCGGCAGCTCAGCACCATGTGACTCTGGGCAATAGCTCACTTAATTTGCACTACGGCCCCCAGCGCCTTGAGACCCGTAAGGGTGAGTAGCTGCGCTATATAAAAATGGACTTACTTACTTACTATGCAGTTCTACAGGTCAACAAAAGTGGCCCACCTGTAGATGGTAAGGTGAAAGACCTTCCAGTATAATTTTTGATCAATATAGGTACTACCTGCTCCACGGTTAGACTGATGTTGGTTCCCAACCTACCCATCTCAGAAAAAGAGGTCCAAATTGTAGGGATATGACACAAGCAGATTACTAATAAGGTTTCAGCAAATGCTACCATAAAAATGTAATCAATTGAGAATGACCATCAGTTTATAATTTGCAACACAAATCCAGTTAATTTTGTCATGATCTTTTGTGCAAATTGAATTGATTAATTTATTGTACAACAGATGGTTTGGCATTGCAAACACAAGTCAAGATTTAGATTTCAAGCCAAAAGCGTCAAGAGTGAGTTTTTCCCAGCTCTCACAAAAGCAAATTTTTCTCTGGATTATGCAAATAAGGGTCAATTAAAAATGCAGAGTAGCCAGTATAAATCAAGGTGAAACTTAATGCAGTGTATACTCGTACTCCTAGGTACAAGCTTACTCATGAAGCAAAAGAGGGAATGGCACGGGTCATTGATAAAATGATTGAACTAGGCATTTAAAAAAAAGATAATAGGAAGTCTATTTAACTCTTCGATCATAAGAATTAGAAAACCAAGCGGAAAGAGGAGAATAGTTCAGGGCCTGCATAAAAATTAATAACATTGTAGTACCATTTTGTCCTGTGGTGCTGAGTCCTCCTATCATTTTCTTTCAAATTCCTGTTGATGTGGAGTGTAATAGATTATATAATAGATGTGTGCCAAGCATTCTTCATTCCTCTTCAGGAGGATAGCCAGTATGTATTTGTATTCAGATTTTTAAATAGAGAAATGGTTTCATGTAAAATCGCACAGGGTTATACAAAGTGTCCATCAGTCTTTTCCCAAATTCTAAAGAAACATTTAAAGAGTCTGCATCTTCCTTGTAATTCAGTGTTGGTACAATACAAAGAAGATTTGATGGTAATGTCTAAAACAAGAGAGGCCTGCAAACTTGAGACAATTGCACTACTGAATCATCTTGCAGAGCGTCCCTGACAAAACTCCAATACTGTTAGAAAGAAGTTGTTTATTTGGGTCATAAAGTGAGAAAGGAGTGAGAAACATGTCCACAGAATGCATCTCTGTGATTCTTAAAATGAACCCACCATAGACACAAAAGGAAGCGGGAATGTTTTTGGAAATGGTTGGCTACTCTTGTCATTGGATTCCAAATTATTCACTCAGTTCATTCAAATAATACAGTCTCAGAACCACCAAAGCAAATAGGAGTTACCCACCCAATTTCGTGGTTGGGTAAAATAAGTCATTTTACCACAAACACAAGAATTTACGCTGTAAATAGATTCTTCACACTTCAAAAATTCATCATCAACCAGATAATTAAAACTACATTCACTTTCTCCAGCCATTTAATAAGACTTTATTCACCAGATGCACACAATTCCTTTTCTATCTTGCTCACTTTTATGCATAGGGTATATCTTTCAACTTCTCAACCTCTATTCAGCTCTTCTTGCAAATTCAACTTCTTTCATGTCATCCAAGCTACTACTAATTTTCCCTCTGCTCTCATTAAATTCACTATTAAAACACAATTCAACACCACTCAGGAAAAACACACTTTTTTCAATGGAACTTAAGCCCCCAATATTAAGTAATTTCTTTATTGGAAGATTTACATAGCTAATATCAAAGAGCATCGCTAATCATAATGCATGGGGAAGAGGTATTTGATTGTAGTTTGCTCCCTCTGACAGACAAATACATGCAAATAAAACAATTTGATACATTCATCATAGCTAAGTACTCATTGAACAAGCTAGCATAAATGGTCTTGTAAAATTCATTTATAGACACATAATAATCAAACCACATATCCCTAGAATTTTTATTACCAGCATATGATTCAATTTCACTTTTAGATGAGAAATTTCCAACTGAAGATTGAAGACTAACCAGAATACCAAATAAAATTTTAAGCAAGTAAATTATAGTAAATATCTTGAATGCTAAACAACAACTCTTCTTAATTTCGGCAATACTTCTACTAAACTTATAACAATCAAAAATCTCAACTGCTAGATATAGTGCAAAATATTTCAAAGCTTCAAAAAGATTCTGCAAACGACAATCAGCAATAAGATCTGCTCAATTCAGTAAGTCCTTAAAATTTTCGACTGGATACCTAAAATGGAAAATTGAACTTCAATGTTCTTCAAATTGTAAGGAACCAATTATATCTAATGAATGAAAATTAAAAAACTCACAAACATTTATCTTGACAATTTTATCAAAAAAAGTTTTTCTTGAGTTTGATTTTCTCCTGTTTCTTTTCACAACAAGCTCAGGAAAGTTATTCACAATAGAAACAATAGTCTTTGATGTCAATGTCTTTTTGCTCATGCTCTATTTTCACTAAGTATGACCATTCGGGAGCTGTATACTACTTGTTTGGTATTCTTACTCTTGTAGATCTTCTAAGTACTGATTGCTGAGACTCTCTGTCACTCAGTGTTGCTACTGGCTGCACTGTTTCTCGCTTTGTCTGTTCCTCAACTGTTTCAGGTCTGGCGCTTTCTTTCTCCCACCTACGCTCTCAGGTAAACCATCTTGGAGCCTGTTTTTATCTTCAGACCCACTTATAGAAACTGCAATTTCACTTGCCACTTGGTCTGTGCAGTTTTTGACTGAAACAGCTTGATCTGCTTTCAGGCTTTTTTTAAACTTGCACTTTCTGATTTTTCCCAGTTTGCTGTTGTGCACTGTGAGATTCTTCTTGTCCTCCTTCTAGATCCACATAACAAACTCAAATTTGACAATGTGAAATAGTAGTTGTGTCATCACTTCTTTACTCTCTTCCTGTGAGATGTGTGGATCCACTGTGGCAAGCCTGCACACTTCACAGTAGTATGCGTCACAAGGAAAACTTGGCCATGGTCATGCCACCTTGCATCAATGCAACACTTCCTCATGTGCTTCCTCACCACAACCCAGTCACCCAGTACCAGGTCATGGCAGGGCCCCTCACTTGATGATGGCATGCTTACTTTCATCTGGTGAGTGATAGGGCACACACAACATTAACCAAAGCATTGCAATAATCCAAGACAATGTCATCTGAAATATTGACAAGTCTAGCAGTAGGGAAACCAGTAACTCACATTACTCTTCAACTAAGGATCTTGTGAGGAGATAGTCCAGTTGCTTTATTAGAGGTCAATCTGGTCACTTCAGTGAGGTTGAATTCCAAATCTTTGAAAGCTTTAACTTGACCGTAATGTTCTTTGAACAATTCCAGATGCTTCTGGAAGATAACTACAATTGAACAATGTTTAATGCTGAGCACAACATTCTCATCACATTACCCTTAAAGTGAGTACCCCTATCTGACTCCATAGAAATTGGCAAACTGAATTTAGGGATTAACCACCTTAACAGGAGCCAAGCTACAGTCACTGAGGCACATCGCTTAGTTGAAAATGCCTCCACTCACTTCGAGAAAATGCAAACAATAACCTAAATGTATTATAATCCATGACACCTATGCATTTCCATATAATCAATTTACAGTCTAGGAAATGGTCCCTCAGCTTGTCCTATGTGACTTAAAGTCACAGCAGTCGTTTTTACCATGTTCATTTTCTGACAAATAACACAACAATGACAAAGTCTCCAGCTGCAGTTATGAAATGAGGATTAAACCAACACTTTTTAAAGGTGTGAGACATGCCATCAGGCACAACATGTGATGGGCCTTGCATCTGTCTCGCTATATGCTTTAGAACACAATCTAGAAACACATATTTATCATCAGGTGATCTCCATATTCTGTACTTGTCCCTAACACAACCTGCTGCAATCCATCTTTTCTTCTCATCATCTGGTGCACAATTTTGCAAAATTCTCAACTCTTCCAAAGTCTCTTCTGTTGTGGGCAAGAAACAATCCACAGTTTCTTTTTCAGAATTACATTGTTCATTTGACTCGAATGCACTGGACATAAGAGCACAGTATTTTGGAACCCCATCAACATAAACATATCTGTTGCCAAGGGTAACCATGTCATCTCCACTCTTATGTGCAGTACGTTTCACAACTGCAAATTGTTTAGGTAACTGAAGTGCATAGTGTAGATCCAAAAGTCTTGGTCAAAATGTAATGAGTGTATCAGAGGAAGTCAAAACATTCCTTTGTGACCATAACTGACCAATATCATGGACCATATTGTCTGTCTGTGGAGCTTGTAACACAAAAATCCATTGGCCACGCAGCATGCTCTTGTTGTGGCTATCAATTCAGCTACTTATGTAGAGTCAACATTATACAAGTACACTGCATAAACTATGTGTGAAATTGTGCAAACTGCATATGCTGCTCTCAAAATTCTTTATAGTCTCTCAGACGGTATCCATCTACAAATAAAACCAAATCAGTCAATTAGGGTGATACATCTTGTATGTCTGATCTTGGTTTCGTACACACTTTTCACATAAATGCAGTCATGATCATATTCATTGTCTTCACCATTGGAATTGTTCATACTTCGCTGATAGACTGTTAAATGCTAAGTTTGAGTATGAGTCACCAAAATGTCAACTGAATCTTGAACAAACAATAAAGGTATAACCCATCACAATCCCTTAATTTTGCTCTATGGCAAGACAGGTAGCAGCAATGCTTTTTAAATAGCCTGGAAGCATGGTAGCTACTGAGTCTAATGTAGCCAAATAATAAGCTAGTGCCCACTTTTTTGAACCAACCACAAAATTGGGTGGGTAGCTGCTTGCTTGCTTTAGTGGTTCTGAGAGGGCACCATGTGAATGAACTGAAAAAATCTGGAATGAAAAGAGTGAAATAAGGATATGGTCAAGTGCTTATGGATATTTTTGGTATGTTAATTCCTCCCTTCAGTGTTACCTAAAATAATGTGAAAATTAGAACGTTATTGACTTTGGTTGGTCCATTTGCAACTAATACTGATGGTACATTAACTAAAATTAACAAGGAGATGATTGCTTTGTGTGCTATGATTTTACAGAATTAACTAGCATTGGATATTCTTGTTGCAAAAGAAGGCTGTGTTGAAATTGAGGCAACGTTGTGTGTATGTTTCTGATAATAGTGAACTTATTAGTCAAAATATTGTTAATAATACTAATGTTTTGCAAGGCACAAAAGGTTGTTGAAGGGATTGATGTATGGGGAACAGTTGGTTCATGGTATAGTGCAATTTGAGATGGAATCACACATGTTGGTGAGTGGATTGGTGATGTGGGTGGTAGAATGCTGAAAAGAATTCTAATCCCACTAATCATAATCATATTATGTGTAACAGGTTAATATTTAATCTTCAATTCTATGGTATAATATTTTCTAAGAAAAGGTTTAATAGTGGGTCAAAGAAAGAAGACGTGATAACTGGTAAGAAAAGAGAAAGAGAACAGTATGAAATAGGGGATATCAAAGTCAAAGGGGCAAATTACGATGTCGTTTGGAAAGGCTCTGAACGGGATTCGGATTCTCTGAATCCGATTCGGAACCTATGTTTCCGACCGATCGGACACATTTCTGACCGACCGATTATGATGTAAGGAAACCATTCAGGCTGTCCGATTCGGTTACGAGCGGCACTCGGATAGCCGAGTCATTCGGAGCCAAATGATACAGCTCTATCGACACGATTTCCGACCGAGCGATTACGATGCCCGATTCTGACAGCCGGTCCGAATCGGTCTACCAGACATGAAACGACTGTCGGAATCTGACTTTGGGGGCCTGTAGCAGGCCCCCCTTCGCCCGGGGCCTCTGAATGGGGGCTGTGGGGGTACCCATGGGACCCCTCTTTCCAACCATGCACAGTGTGGCAGGTTTTCCACAACCACCCCTTTTTTCAATGAAAGCCTGTGTTCTCATTCGAAACACGGGCTCCCATTGAATTCAATGCGAGTCCGACCGAACGATGTTGGGAAGCATCGTAATCGTCGGTCGGACTCGCAGAAATCAATTTGGTCAGAAACGATTTGCAACCGAAATCGTAATCGGCCCCAAAGTGTTTGATGAGTTGCAGGAATTGAAGAATTCAAGAAAGAAAAAGCATAATATGAATTATAAAACCAATTTGGAGTGTGCTCTTTTAAAGATGATTATCATCAGAGGGAGTGGTTGTGGAAGTGTATTCCACATTTAATAATTTCTGTTTTTAATTAATCAAAATAAGAAGCAAATATAATGTTTATATTGCATTTAATAATGGAGTTTATTTGGATGTCAAGTGCAGGACTAATTGTGTTTTCAGTCTGCACATTTTTGATGCGTGTTGTTTGCAGTGCTTGACACTAACTCCTCTTCCCCAACCTACCTGTGCCCTGCATAGCTCAAATGTGACCTTCATTGTCTATTTAATAGTCCAAAAAGTGAGTAAGTTGAATGGCCTTGCTTGCTAGCTTGGGGCCCGATTCACAGAACTAACTTAAGACAAAATCCTAAACTTACTACCATTTTGGTATTCACAGAAGGCACTTACTCATTTTGGTATTCACAGAAGGCACTTACTCATTTTGGTATTCACAGAAGGCACTTACTCATCAATGAGTAAGTGCCTTCTGTGAATACCAAAATGAGTAAGTTACTCAAAATGAGTAAGTTACTCAAATCAATACCTTCTGTGAATACCAAAATGAGTAAGTGCCTTCTGTGAATACCAAAATGAGTAAGTGTGAGGCTCTGTTCCGTCCTCTCTCATTGCTCAGTCGCTGTGTTTGCTTGTTTCTTCTGTCTTCAAGGCACTACCTGCCTCTTTGAGAAGGAGCCGAGCTCCTATCGCCAGACTTTCATCGGTGTTGGGGTGGTGTTACGTCGCGTGCAGCGTGAAATCAGTGGGACTGGGACAATGTACAGAGAGGGGATGTTGATCAGTGACACACTTCACTAAAGGCGTGTGGGAAATGTGCGAGCCTGACTTTCAAAACTCAACAAATGCCGCCAGTGGGAAAACATGTTCTTTCTCAATCTAGAATATTTCAAATTGGATGCGGGTGCTGCAGCACCCCTGCACCCTTTGCTCCAGAGCCACAGTGGGAATCACAGATATTAACAATTGTTCCGTCCAGGCTTCGTCCATTTTCTGTCACCATTCTGTGTCCAGGAACACTTAAAACACTTTTATCGTTTACACTTCTTACAATTGTTGAGGGACTGAGGGTGGGCACGTTGTTTCCTTGCCTCACGCTCGAGCCCCCCTTCTCTGAGAGGCTGTGCCTTGCGTCGTGTCCCACCACTGCTAACACTAGTGGTCCGTCAGTTTAGCACAGACCAGTGCTTGTTTCTATCCCAGTACCAGTCCGTATTAGATCTGGTGCGTGCGAGTGGCTGAGAACACGACCGGAAGTAGGCAAGGCAAACACTGCACTGGTTTATGGCAGATATTCAAGTGCACTTCTGGGCTGTCTGTGCACGCTGAAACCGACGCTCCCGTGAGCCCACAATCATTTCACACTCACCTTCTCTCACACACACATTCATAAACACGCTTTCCTTCCTTCTCTCACTCCCTCTATCCTCCTTTCTCATCTCTTTTTGTTATTTCTATTTCCTTTTCTCTCCCATTTCATCATTCTCTTTCACCCCCTCTCTTCCTCTCCTTTCTCGTAGATCTTTCGTTCTATACCTCACTCGCTCATAGACGCCTACGTTTCTTTTCTCCTCCCTTCTTCATTGACTTCTTTCTCGTATTTCTTTATTGCCCGCTCCATCTTCCCATCGTTTCTTTCTCCCTTTCTTTCGCTTTCACTTTCTTTCACTCTCTCTCTCCCCTACCATGCATTCCAGTTTCTCTCTCTGTTTTCTCTTTTGGTCTCTCTTCCAAGCTGTCTCACACAACACCCATGCCCATGTGAACACAGGTCGATCAGATTAACGCTTTCACGTGGTCTCTCCCCCTCTCCCTCACACACACAAACACACACTCGCACGCACGCACCCGCGTACACACACATTTATTTGTTAATTACGCACCCCGCAGAGTAGCAAGACCCAATGCTTTCTCGTATGTTGTGCACAAATCGTGTACACACAAACACAGCTACATACAAACATGCGCACACGCAATAAAAACTTTAAGAAAGAAAAAAACATATGCAAGCGGGATAAAACAACGGTTTTTATTAACAAAGTATTTATTCAGTTATTTTATCGAACTACCAGACATGAATGAATACATGTATTTATTGTCTAGAAATATACGAAAATATTAAGCACAATAATAAATACCTTGCTTTAATATTTTTTTCATTGTTATTTTATTTATATAATATATTTTATTACAATAAAGGCATTTATTTAACTACCCGGCATGCTATTGTTCATTTGCCTCTTTTGCCAACCAAGCACAATATATATGTAAACAAAAAACCCTAAGGTTCTATATAAAGGGCTATTAATTTTGTAATATTACATGTTCACATAAACTCACAAAACACGAGAGTCGGAGCTCTCTGCCACGCCAATAGTTTCCGGGCACAAAGAACACTAGCGCCTTGACTTGAATTGTGCGCACCTCTCAGCGTGCTGCTTGTAGAGGAGGCATGAATTTAAGAATCCTCTCTGTTACATACCGGTGTGAGGAGAGGTGAAGAGATGCGCGGGGCCATGTGCTGCGAGCCCCGCCCACCCCACATGCACTGAAGTTATCCCCAGTGCTTTAAATGGGCCGGTACTGTCCGGTACGGAGTACCAGCACTTTTTTATTTTGAGAGGGAGAGTACTGGCACTTCTCAAGAGAAATGCTATACTTTTAATTGGAGAGTACCGGCACTTCTCAGAAACAAGCAGGTACTCTGGTACAGAGTACCTGCACTTCTATTTTTCCATTTAAAGCACTGGTTATCCCCACCAATGGCATCAATTCACCCAAGTGCCAGGAGTAGTACGGCAATAAAGCACGTGCAGGGGGTAGCAAAGGACATGCCAGGGGTAGCAGTGGCTACCCCACGATTCACGACAAGCCTTGCACTCAGGCGCTAGTACCAGGGAAGACGCCCGTGCGAGGGTCACTTTCCACACTGTGCGCAGCTCGTCCTTCCATCCCTTGAAAACTACCAATGGACTCGAGCCCTGGAAACATTCGTTGTAACTGACGTGCAATGCACACGAGCTACACTGTCACTAATGCATCTGGCTCAGTGATGCACAGGCGCTCCATTGTGTCCATCCGGCATGCACAAAAGAGTTGAGATTTAACATTTCTTGGAAGAGGTGCACTTGCCTGACCTTCAGAGGTCCACAAACACAACTAAATAACTTTCCTAACATCAAACACTTTCTTCTTTCAGAAATCAAAGCCCGTCGTCTCGCTGTCCACAAGAGATGGCCACTACTGGACTGCACACAAGCTACATGTTTTTGTTTTACTTGCTACCTCACACCGAAAGTCAGATAACATGGTGGAAGAAAATAGTATTGAAGTGCATGCACTGTTTGTCTTTCTTTGTTCACTTGATGTACAAAGGGCATGCCTTGTAGCTTTGCCTTTGTCTTTCTATGTTCGCCTGATTTATAAAAGATACTAGTCTTCTTGTGGCATTGCAGACCAATACACAGCTAATGAAACACTGGTGAGAAATGTATGCTGACTATCCTCTCCCTTTGAGTAAACTTCGAGACTTTGCAACTGCCAGATCTTGGATTTCGGTATTGACAACACATTGATTGAGTAAGAAGGGAGAATTTGTAGCATGGTTACATGAATTAAAGATTTTTGACTACACCCATTCTCCAGAGAGGTGAAATGGGAATCATCTTTGTTGAGAAAGACGTGGTGGCCATCTTACTTGTGAAGGGAAAGGCTCTGCCTGTGGCCACCAGAGGGGAGCAACTGTTAGACCCAATCAGAGCTGGGACTGTGGTGGAATGTGAAGGTTCTCAGTGTTGCAGTGAAAATGAGGTCCCAATATATTCCCAGTATTCTGACAGAGGGACCTGCAAAAACTAACATTGCTCCTGTGACTGCCTCCTGGCAAAGAAAACTCAGTTTTTATTGGAAAAATGAATTATCTGTGTATGTCATAGAGATTGCTGGCAGTCGCACATGGCAATCTGAAACCTTGGCAGCTATGCCCCCAGCAGCCCCTGTTTTCCAGTCTCCAGGGGCCCCATCAGCACTGTAGCGCGCACAGGCAGCACTACACTCTCTCGCCGGCGTTGGTTGCACCAGTGAGTTGCCTCATAACAGCCATAAATTGAATGGTGCTTGCCGCGTGCGGTGGGTGCAGGTGACCTGAGCTTCCAGGCCCAGAAGCAAGGGGGTTGAAGGCAACTCCCTCGAGGCAAGAGACCATTTGCATATTTACATACCTTTGTAAACTGGTTACAGAGGCTTAGTTTTTTTCTGGTTCCAGTACCCCCTGGTCCCCCACTCTGCCTATTCCTTACATTTGAAATTTACATTTACTGCTGTAGTGTGACAGTGAGATTGCATTTCATGAAAAGGAATATAAAGTAGGGTTGCCAAAAGAAAAATGCCAGCCATGTGTTGTTTAAAGACACTGAAAGACCTTGTCTTGACACTAAATAGGGTTATAAAAAAAAATGTATGTATTCATTTGTAATATGACTTTTCTGTCTTTGTTCCCTTTAATTATCAGTCATGGATCATTCAGGCAGCCCTAGAACACAATTAAAAGTGTTTTCTATTTATATATTTGCTGTTCGAATTATGCACAGATAAGTGCTGAAAATACGGCTTTAGGTGACCACTTATTTTTGTCCTGTATGGTGCATAAAAATAATTCATGGAATTACAGGCTTGGGTTTGTCTTTCAAAGTTTCAAGTTATTGTCCATTAATGTCAAATCTAATTCAGACCCTTCAAAGTTGTTCTTTGTTCTTCAACCATAGGCAGTTCCTGAGACGATAGGATCGCTCCTTGGCATTGTTCTGATTGCTGCCTCAGTTAAATAATCTGCTTTTGACATTATTGTTACAAATGGCGTAGCTTGTATGTTAAGAGTGTTTCCTACTTTCTCATTAGAACTTAGAGAAAGACAATATAGAGGCATTTCATTTAAATGTTGGAGGTTTCAAATCAAAATATACTAGATTTCTGGGTGGTGGGGCAAAGTGGTAGGTGGTGGGCCGGGCCGCCGGGGGGCTTTGCAGGGGCCCCCCCCTCAAGTTTCGTTACGCCACTGTGCCAAGCTACCAAGGGTGTGAGCAGGGGTTATCTTGGATCTGTAACTCCCTTACCCTGACTAGAAGGAAGTTTCCCTACTTGGACACGGTGCAAGCCACTGCCAACTAGAGACCCTCATTTCTAACAAAGAGTTAAGCGAAGCTTTTGAGGAGATCAAAGGTCTTTCAAAAGTGTGTGAATATATCAAAGGGAAGTGACCTAGGAAGTTTGAGTTTGAGAACCAATTACTTTGGAGGGAAAATGAGGTGAAGTCCCTGCAGTGTGTCAACCAAATTGAGTCGCTCTGATTTTTATATAAAAATGATGATGACGAAGTCTTAAGTGATAGGAAACAAATCAATGCCCATGTACAGAACATTTACCTTTCTGTTGCTTTAAGGTGCTGCCAAAAAGTGCAGTGGAAAAGCGTGCATAGTGGTTTGATTGGTCCATTCGAATTTCTAGCTGCAGTTGCACAGTAATAAGGTGCTTATTGATTTTTTACTCCACTTGTCCATAAATAAATGACGTCAGACCTTCCTACTATGCAGGTTTGCTCAGTAATAATGTGCTTATTGATTTTTACTCTACTTGTCCATAAATAAATATGACATCAGAACTTTGTACTATGCAGGTTTATGGCAAAGGTGATGGATAGTGAGGAGCTCTCCTAATCCATTTGGATCTAAAATGGAATTTGTTTAACTTCTAGTTAGATGGGTAGGTTTTTGCAAACACAAGGATTTGTCCTCAAAAAGGCAGTTATTTATCACCTGTCAACCATGAATGGCCAATTAGACCATTTCCAAAGGAACATTAAAGAAAAGGTGAAGATGTCACTTAATACTAGAAGTGATTTTAGAGATTTCATATAAAAGAGGATGAGGGTATATTGCATGTCCATATGTGGTTGATATCGCTATGGACACACTTCTTTAGAAAATGTTGTGTAGTAAAGTTAGTCTCTCTTTGCATGCAATAGTCATGACCCCAAAGCCAAGGGTCTGATCCTGTATCCAAAGCATGTCCCACATGTGTAATATGTCTCCCTTAGCACTAAGATTCCAGTGGCAGCTGGTCAAATTTGGAACTGGTGGGGCAGGAATCTTTGTCTCAAGTTGGGCTGAGTGAGCAAGCGAAGCAAACAGTCCCAATGTCCTGCATGAGGGTTAATGGGGAAGGTCTTCCCCAAGAAAAGCTTGGAAAAATTAAGCAAAGTAGTACATTTAAAGTGCAGTTTTCACATAAATTGACTAAAAACTGAGATTTTAAAAGGGCAATAATGAAATATTCCAATACGTGCCAGGCAAGCGTTACTTGCTTTAAAATGTTATGCAGTCACCAACCCAATAAAAAGTTGGTAAATTGTGGCAATGTTTTATACCACAATTTGCCTAAAAATTGACTAAAGTGCGATAGGAAGGCAGTTTAAAATATTCTGGGTATTCATGTTCTGTCATGTCCCAAAATGTATATACTATAAAGCATAGAGTTTCACCTTTACATTCAGCTTCCTTTCATCTTTTTATCCTGTGTCTTCCCAGGAGTTCTACTAATCTCAAAATCACAGGCTATAGACAGTAGAAATAGACAAAGCTCATAGGATTATACACCAGTCCTAAAGTTCGATCTATGAAGACCTTATAAGATCAGACAGTATACAGGTTACACCAACCATACATGCCCAGGTCTGAGACATCAGTAGTACTAATATCAAATATGGGAGATCCTTCAACACCAGCCAAGGTCTGCACAACACTTGGGCACTAGACCTGTTCCTCTGCTTCCTTCACTCATCCTACAGAGCACCTGTAACTGATGTCACTGTGTACTCCTTCCTTGAGCCAGTGAGGTTCTTCTCATGCAGTTGCAGCATAATCTGGACGAGGTGCAGAGAGACACAGGAAGGGATGAAGCAACAACATCAGCAGCTCTGTAGCATTGCTATTATAGCCATGGACCTGTAGCACTGTACCTGACCTCAAAGCACCAACATTGGTCCTATATCACTCAGGTCTTATATCCCTTACTCAATTGCATAGCAGGCTGGCCAATAGCACAGAGCCATTGTCTAGTCCTATCACACTATCTACATCAATGTGTGGCCCATACAACAATAGTATGGTCAAATAGTCCCGTTGATGGACATATAGTAACAATTGTATAGCAACAACGCTGTGCCTCTTAGCACTCATCCCATAGCTCAGACCTTACAGTGACCATATAATTCTTGTCATATAGCACAGCCACTATTAGATCCTTTGGTGTTGACATTATTCCAATAAGAATAGTGATATAACCCTGGCAGTGACCCAGTGCCAGTAGACCTATACACTAACACTAGCAAAATAGCATTAACACTGGCCCATACAGAGGTCCTATAATACCGACCATGAGAGAGTAGCTCTATAACACTTGCAGTCAGTCTATGGAATTGGGCCATTTGCACTTATTCCCCAGTCCTGACTCTGGCTCTATACACTGTGGTTATAGCACCTAAAGTAGCAGTGTAGTGCTAGTAATACAACACTAGCCCTTCAGCACCTCTAGTGGCCAACAACACTGACAATGCCTCTGGGTAGCACTGGTCCTTAACACTGACCTTATAGTACTCGTATTTGACCTCTATCTTAGCAATATGCTGGCTCTACATTGTATCTATGGCACTGGTACTGTCTGCAATGCTAACATGCTCTGCCTGCTCCAGAATAGCCATCAGTGACCGGCTGTACAGCTTTGGTCATCCAGAGCACAGGCCATGAGGGCTACTGAACAACAGCAGTGGCTCAGACAGCACTTCATGGTAACAGACCGCTCTTGCCCAGGTTAGGGACGGGAGGAGCCACAGAGTTTTTCTTCGCCAGGTCTCTTTTTTTGCCTCTCCTGTCTGACAGCAGCACACAGAGGCCAACACCCCGATCCAGTACTTGCTCCCGTTTTCCTTACTGCCTTCCACTTTTTGCAGGGATGTCAGAACTTCTGATTGTCCCTCTCGTGCTTGTTGTCATCGACTTAGATCAGGAAGACCCGCCAGGTATGCCTGGCCAAGAAGTTAAAGCTCCTCCATGTAGGGCCTCATTGGGTTCTTGCTGCATGGTACACTCTCACTGCTGACTGTGGCACTTGCTGCCCGCCTTTGCTGCCACACTGCTGCTGATCTCGGGGGGAGGAGGGAAATTCATGTCTCCCTGGCTGCCCTTCACATGCCGCCATCATGCCGAGCTGCTCCTGTTTTTACGGACCTATTCTTGAAAGTGAAATCCTTGCTTCTTTTTTGTTTTTGTTTTTTTTGTTGCAGATTTATAGAGCGCGAACTCGACCCGAAGGTATTGGAGCGCTTTACATGAGCACCATCTTCTCTCCCTTGTGTAACTACAGGCTCTGCACCATATTTTCCAAAGCTCACCTGTATTTTACCTTAATATAACTCGGTCCCAAAACTCAGCTAAATTTTCAACTCTCCCCTATTTAAAGCAAAACTTCCTCTTTGCATGATGACAGCAGATGGCAGCAAACATTGATCTGACGCTGGGCTTTTGCATTTAACGCCCACTGAGCTTCAATGTACCCAGCTGCTTCCCCTCCCCTATTACCACACTGCTGGACACATATTGCTGCTTGGTTTCGGCGATGGAATCAACGCAGCGTGGACATGCGCATCAGAAGACAAATCTTAGCTACTGGCTGCTGCACTTAAGCAAAGGGCACAACATTACACTGCTCGCTTAACGTTCTGCCGTTTGCTTAATAAGCAAGAAAATTTCGTTTTTTGTAAGTGGGATGCTGATGTGTGTCTATAAATGGTGAGGCGTGGCCCCAATGCACATTATGAGCAGCCGCCACTGTATTCTAATAGACCGACAGGAACCAATCATATGGCTTTTGCTTACTATAACTTCCCGACATCATTGGCCCTTATTTAAATCCAAAGGTTTAAAATTTTTCCTTTATTGTGAAGTTAAGTGGCATCGATAGAATAAACATACATATTCCGATTCCTGAAACGACTGATGTTCAAACAGTGCATTCAGTTTTTCTCTAACTCCAATACATTTTGTGAGGAGCCCTTCTTCAAGGCACTAAGGGGCAGATTTACAAGAACTGACGCATCTCTGCATATCAGTAGAGATGCGTCAGTTAATTTGCGTCACGCCAAAAAACCCTTGCGCCACCATGGATGCGTCGCATTTACAATGCGGCACACCGTGGCACAAGGATTGACAGATGCGGGACGCATCTGTCGGCGTAAAGATAACGCATTGCTGGAGTCGTGTCGCAAGCGCGACGCAACTCCAGCAATGCTCAGGGGCGGCCTATACTTATTGTGCTGCATCACTCCTTACGCCTGATTCAAGCAGGTGTAAGGTTTTGACGCAATGGCGTCGTAAAAGTGACTCTGTTAAATCTTGTAGATTTCGCTGCGTCACGTTTACGATTCTTTCTTGCGTGGGAACGCCCACCCCGCATACATTATACCTGACGCAGGTATAATATGATGCTGGGCTTTACAACGTGACGCATCACCCTAGATGCGTCACGTTGTAAATGTGTCGTATCGTGGTGCATTGTTTATGACGCCACTGCGTCACATAAGTGACGCAACGGCGGCGTAAAAGTGTTGCAAGGGGCTTGTAAATCTGCCCCTAAGAATTTACCATTTTACATGCTCTTGATTCGGGATAGTTCATTATGTTTGTACGCCTGGAGGCCCTCGCCTTTGCAGAAAGTTGGCATCTTACCCTGGTTCTTTCGGTGTAGTGAATCACCAGACTATATACCTGTGTGTGAGAGAATCTATGCAAGCGCATCAGTAATCCTGTCTTCAGGTGTCTGCACCTGCAGGGGTGCGTGCATGACAACTTGTGTGGAACAGCATGCGCACCTTAGTTGTTTGTTGAATGTTGCTTTTTCTTACTTGGGTTAGAAGGATATGAACTATGTGTCGATACACGTATCTGTGTGTGTGTCTACTAGTGTGTGGCTCATAACTATCCTCAACACACATCATATTTGACACCTTGAGTTGGTCCCAGCATTCTAGCCAACAGCACCTAGCAATTATGCATTCACAGGTTTAATTTTTCCCACCATAGGTGTGGGTCTTTAAGCCTTCAGATGCAGAGGTCTGTTGAGCAAAGTCAAGAATGACTGAAGGTATCACACAAATTGAGTGGATCGCTTGTCAAGTAGACTAATACCACCCCACACATGAGCACACACATGCATGCTCACATTCATACATTAACGCTTCAAGCAAACATCATCCTCTTTGTGCTTGTTTTAAATGTGCTGCACTACTTTCATTTAAAGGTGCCCTTCTTATGTAGTCTCAACACATTGAAAATCCTCCAAAGACTAACATTCCCATTGCTGTGAATATTCCCGTTAACACTGGTGGAACCAAACAGGTTGTATTTTAAAACTTTGATCTGTTGCTACGTGGTTTGAATTGCAAGAGCACTGTTTGATTATTTGATAATCACATTACAAGATGCATACTGTTGCTGCCATTGAAAATATCTCAATGAACAGAAATTAGAGAAAAGAAAAGAAAGAAAACTCCAGGCCAATCAATACGGTATTGATTCCTTAATCTGTTGTAATTGATACATGATTACATTGCCTTGGTGGAACTGGTAATTAGTTACCTACCAAATCCATTATGTTGAAGAAGGCAGCGGCCGTCCACTCAGCTGCAGACACACAAGGTTTCTATTGTCAGTGATCAACCGCATTCTGTCTTTTAATGAATACACATTTATACACTGTCTGGAAAGCGCATTCATTTTAATACAAATCAATACATACTTGAGTTTTTAATTTGTTTAAGAAGTATGCTCTTTTCAAAGTTACGTTTTCTACTTTGTTGTAGAAAACGAGATCAGAAAGAAAACTTTAGAGGGCTTATTACAAGTTGTGCGAAGTGAATCACACTCCCACACACACACACACACACACACACACACACACACGTTTTGCCAGTGGAAGCAAATTCGCCCTGGATTTTGGGGAAACATGTGGGTGATTCATCAGTAATGGCAGTTACCAGCCTTATTGGTAATCGGGAAGATTCACAGGAACAGCAAAAATACTGGATAGCGAATGTCCCCCCAAAAACACTTAATCGCACCAGGATTTCCAGTATCCCTTTGAGAGATACTCTTGCCACAACTGGTCAGTGGCGGCTCCTCCGCTAAGGCGGAGGAGCGTCGCCCCCACTGCTTTGCAGCAGTGAAATAAAAGAAAAAGAAAATTATAATATCTTGATGTTATTATCATTTTCTTTGTTTCTGTTGAGATAGTTTTGTAGGGCGGGGCTGCTCTGCTCACAGAGGAGCAGGGGGAGGAGTGGTGGGCACTTTCTAAGTACACTTGACTGTTTGGCCGGCCGTCTAGGGCCGGCCAAACAGTCACGCGCACTTTGCATATTCTCCACCCAGGCTGCACTACAGCCTGGGTAGAGAGCATGCCCAGGCTCCCATTCCCTGGCTGAGCGCCGAACCACAGCTCTCAGACCAATCACAACGCTGCATTGCAGAGTTGTGATCTGTCAGGGGAGCCTGGGTGCTTCCTGCTCCCCTGACAGACGCAGCAAGAAGACGGAGGAGAGACGTGGCGACGACGGACGTGAGACGTGGCGAAGTGATATGTTTTTTTTCCTTTTTTTCTTACACCTCTCCCCCCCACCCCCGATCCGTGCCGGCCGCCACTGCAACTGGTTTTAAAATACTGCAATCATATACACACAGCGAAAAGGTAAACTCATAAATCTGCACATAAGTGCGTTAATTTGGTGCAGTGCAGGAAAGGCCTGAGTTGAATTGATATTTCTGTGTTTTGGGAATATTTATGATATTTGAATATATTCCTCTACTGCCAGGAACTGCAAGGCAAGTTGTGCCTTATTATGGGCAAGCCAAAACGCATCATCTAGGTACTATGAAACTTAGGGACAAAAATGTTTCATTCCAACATACTTTTGCCTGAAATCAATGAAAAATGATTTCTGCAATTTTAAATACATTAATTTCTATGTCACCTTTTTTCCATATGAACTGCATCACATTTTAAGATGAGGTCTATACAGGTCACCAAAAATAAAAGATGCAGATCTAATTTCTGCGCTAGAGGCTACTTGTGTATCACTCAATGATGCTGTAAAATCCCAGTGCCAGTGAAATTTTCCAGCCAGCATAGCAAGTACACAGATTTTACTGATACATGTCAGTAGTTGAATGTATCTGAATATTTCCAACATGCCTTCTTCCCCTCTGTCTTCCATAGTTCTTTCTACTAATATAATCAAAGAGCAGATATTGCTGCATGGTAGACTAGAGGAAACGTGATGTACAAAGCAGAGGCAATGTAAAGACAATGACACACTGACCCAGAGACTGACAGCTTTGAGTGCTCACACAAGCCCCTGCGGCAAATCGGATAACGAGCTGATAACTCCGTGACATATTGGCTTTTCTGTTTTTCTTAACTCCTTTCACTGCTTTATATCTGAAACAGTCGTTGATATTTGCCCTAAACCAGTGCTTAATTTTTTAAAATATAACTGCTAGTGCTGTTGTCAGGGGGCCACTGTAGCTTGCACCACACATTGCCCTTGCCATGCTGCCAATGACATTAACAGCACAACTACTAACCATTGTGGAAAAGTCATCCTTTTGGCCCTGATCACCCCCATTGGAACTTGTGGCAGTGGTGTAACATAAGCCCCCCGCAGCCCCTAAGGGACAGGGCCCACTCAGGTGCTGGGCTAGGGAGGGGACCCCCTCCTTGCTCTTTGCAGGGGGGCCCCCTCAGGTTTTGTTTCGTGACTGACTTTTGGTAACTGACTCTGACTGTGTCCTTGGCTCTGCTTCCGAGAACCAAGGCCAGTGCTCTGCTGTAAAGGTATATGGTGGTTAGGTATAATTACAATTGGCAATGACAGATCCCTGTAAGTCCCTAGTATATAATTAGGTAAGGGGGACTCAAAACTACTTATAAGTCCCAAGCATATAATAGGGCAGGGAGGTTTAGAGGCCCAGTAGATTTCCTGCAGTGGAGTGTGCACTGCTGTGTTGCCTTCTGTCATTTTACAGGCAGCCCTGCTTTGCAGACTGTTTTTAAAATTAAATTATATACAAATTCGACTTTGGAATTAAAGGTACTTCCAAAGTAGTAATCTCCCTTATTTTTACATATAAGTCAGGCTTAAGGTCTCTCCTAAATGCCCCAGCGGTAGGGTACCATGTACCTATAAGCAGGAACATTATAAAATATGTTTTGTAAGCCCTGGTGAGGGAAAAACTACCAGATTCGTTTGACCCCATTGTAGATAACTAGCTCCGTAGGGTAACATTGGAATATTTTATTTAAATATAAATATTGACAGGAGCGAAAAATGTAATTTATGGACTTAAAGTGATTGTTATGATAAATCCAACAACTTGCACTGTTATATTTAAAATACCTATCACAGAAAATAACTTATTAAACTTTCTTTTCTGTAAGCCAAAATCCAGCCTTCTAGATGCCGTCCCCTGATTGGCTAGCCTCTGCCACGCTGAGCCAAGCTGTCTTAATGAGGTGTGAAGTAGCCTGCCAAAGAGGCAATGGGTTTACTGTGGGAGGAGAACTGCAACTGCAGAAGTAGAAGAAGTAAATGGCCTTCAAAGGGAGAATGACACTTTAGGACAGCACAGGCTCACCCCCACATCATGCCACCCGAGCCACACAGGAGCCCCTGTAATTAGATTAAGGTGAGGGATGGAAAGGGAGTGATAGAGAATCTTTGTCACGCCAGTGGGTTGGCTTAGCCTGGTCTAAACTCTAGGGAGAGAATTTCTCCATGTTGGATATTGAGAGAATAGTGCTTTCCAGGACAAGAATATGCCACACTTTGGAGGAAGTGGTTATACACCTGGGTGCCACTCTACATCCCATTGGTCATGGGTGTCCCCCTGCTTGAGGCCCAGAAACACAGCATAAATATGGAAGAGTTGCCAAGCAACTCAGATCTGCTGCCTGAAACGACAGGGAGAAGAAGGACTGCCCTGCTGGAACCCTGGCCTGCACCCCAAAGGGTTGCACTCTGAAGGACTGCACCGGCTGCACACTTGGAACTACAGCCATAAGGACTTTGCCTTGCTTCAAGAAGGATTAAGGAGTGGACTCGCTGCAAGCTACAGGTTAACTGAGCCCACCTGCATCAACTTCACCAAGAAGTTCCCATCCTGGAGTGAGTCAAGTAGACGTTTAAGGATTTGGAGAGGTGCATTGTGGGAATTGTAGTCCCAACATCCCAGGGACCATCTAAGAGATTCTAGACCCCTGGATTGGTATTGTGGACACTTTGAACCCTCAAGGAGACCGTATGGAGGAAGATCCACAAGTCTGGTGATGTTTGGGGACTTTTTGGTTAAAAGCTCCATAAGGTGACTGACTCAACATCAAGACGCAAGCCGGCTACCTTCAACTGCAACCTGGCCTGAATTTCAGATTTGTCCTGCTGAAAGCTCCAGACTTACAGGATTTGATCTGGCCTCACAGAAAACCAAGCCAACGACGTTGATGTGATTCCGGCCCGAAGAGTAGCCTCGCTCGACATCAAGAGAAAATGCTCAAGAAAAACGACTAAGTCTGACTATGAAATTTTGACCGAGACCTCCTGCTTAGTGTAGCCGACCAGGGCTCCATTGTGGTTGACCTCAAATTTTGACTTTGTCTCGGTCAAACATAACCATATGTCCTAATTTTGCGCTATAAGTTTTTAAGCAGTAGAAAGCATTCAAATATTCGGATCACTGACAGAATATCGAGGAGCAGAATATCGAGCTGCCAGAATATCGATGAAAAAATATAGAATGACAGAATATCGACTTCCTATCTACAAACAGGTAAGTACAAAAATATTGAATTCAAAATATCGTTGTCAATAATATAGTTTGCTAAAATATCGACTTTTTAAAATGTCTTAAAAGTAATATAAAATTAATTAAATAATCAATATAATTAAGTAAAACATACATAAAAATAATTAAAAAACGTTAAAATTAATAAATAATAAATATAATGTAAAAAAAAACATGCATTTTTATTTTTTATTATATATATTAACTTAATAATATTAAAAATTATTAATATTTTTAATTAAAAAATGTTAAAAACATAATTTAAAATATAATTACATATATATATATAAATAAACCTATAATATAAATATAAAAATAAATTATATATAAGTTAAAACATTAAAATAGATATTTTTTACAAAAATAATATTTTACACTACATTAAATATAACATTACTGTAAACGTTGCATAGCGTAGGGAATAAAATAACTATTTTCACTCCAACGAGTGGTACAGTAGGGAAAGTGTTGGATAGCGGGAGGGTAAAAATTACTTTTCCCACTCCAGTGAGTGCAACAGTAAGGAAAGTGTTGGATAGCGGGTGGGTAAAAATTACTATTCCCACTCCAGTGAGTGCCACAGTAGGGAAAGTGTTGGATAACATGTGGGAATAATGTACTCTTCCCACTCCACCAAGTGTAACAGTAAGGAAAGTGTTGGA
The DNA here is from genome assembly GCA_963921515.1 of Calotriton arnoldi. NCBI lineage: Eukaryota > Metazoa > Chordata > Amphibia > Caudata > Salamandridae > Calotriton > Calotriton arnoldi. The sequence goes on from CAWUFW010001434.1 coordinate 1,884,562, forward strand.
TAGCGGGAGGCTAAAAATTACTATTCCCACTCCACCAAGTGTAACAGTAGGGAAAGTGTTGTACAGCGGGTGGATAAAAATTACTATTCCCACTCCAGTGAGTGCAACAGTAGGGGAAATGTTGGATAGGGGGTGGGTAAAAATTACTATTCCCACTCCACCGAGTGCAACAGTAGGGAAAGTGTTGGATAGCGGGAGGGTAAAAATTACTATTCCCACTCCAGTGAGTGCAACAGTAGGGAAAGTGTTGGATAGCAGGAGGGTAAAAATTACTATTCCCACTCCAGTGAGTGCAACAGTAGGGAAAGTGTTGGATAGCGGGTGGGTAAAAATTACTATTCCCACTCCAGTGAGTGCAACAGTAGGGAAAGTGTTGGATAGCGGGTGGGTAAAAATTACTATTCCCACTCCAGTGAGTGCACCAGTAAGGAAAGTGTTGGATAGCGGGAGGGTAAAAATTACTATTCCCACTCCAGTGAGTGCAACAGTAGGGAAAGTGTTGGATAGCGGGAGGGTAAAAATTACTATTCCCACTCCAGCGAATGCAACAGTAGGGAAAGTGTTGGATAGCGGGTGGGAATAATTTAATATTCCCACTCCACCAAGTGTAACAGTAGGGAGAGTGTTGGATAGCGTAGGGGAATAATTTAGTATACCCACTCCTGCAATATAATTAACATTAATTAACAAGTAATTCTTTTTTCAAAATTAATTTACCTCCCACCATTTTCCCCTATAAACGTCACCTACAATATTGTAAAATATTAATAAATTAACATAATTAATTAAAAATTAATTAATTAACTAATTACAATTAACAATAAAATTAATAACCATCAAATCTAAATTAATTCACTAAATTAACACTATAAAATAAATTTTGATAAATATAATATAAAAAATAATAAAAATTACATTAAAACTAAAGTACTTCCTACCCTACTCCCCTATCAACCCTCACCCCACTCCTAAAAAAGTACACAATTAACATATTTACAAATTAATTATTAATAATTAATATCTAATTAATTACTAATTAATAAAACAAATTAACACAATTAACATAATTACCAATTAATTATTAATTGTTATTAATCAATTTACAATTAATTAATAATACATTAATTAACTTAATTAACAATATAAATTATTAAATTCTAAATTATTAATTAATAAAATATTTAAATAATTTCAATTAAATTACTTCCCACCCTATTCCCCTATAAACCCACAACCCGCTACAGAATTAAATTGCGCAAAAAATAATTAACATATAATTAATTATTTCTAAATAATTCTAAAAAAATATATTATAATTAAATTACTTCCCACCCTGTTCCCCTATAAATCCACAAACCGCTACGGAATTAAATTACGCAAAAATTAATTTTTTAAAATTCATTACTTTTAAAAAATTCAAACATACATTACAGAAATAATACATACTTTTAACACATATACTAACACTTAAAACACTATAAAAAAATTCGATATTTTTAACAACTATATTATGACTGTCGATATTACTAACTCGATATTATGAAAAACGATATTTCTTACCTGCATTTCGATGTTCTGCACCACTATATTTTTGTAAGTCGATATTATGTCCATTCTATATTTTAAACTCGATATTTTGCCATATCGATATTTAAAATTCGATATTGTGACTCATTACCCAAATATTCACATCTCCGAGTCCCTACATTGGATCTTTGTCATTTTGGTGTCTATTTGTTCATAAAAGTATGATCTATATTTTATAAATTGGAGTTAGATTCTTATTGTGTGTGGTGTCTTACTTATTTAATGTATTGGAATGTTTAAATGCTTTACACACCTGTCTCCTAATGTAAGCCTGCCTGCTCATTGCCAGCTACCAAGGGTTGAGCAAGGGATTATCTTATTGAGACCCTAAATGAACCTTTCTATTGTGTTTGTGGCCTTATTACTAATGGTTAGTCACTACTTATCACTACTAATAATCCACTGTCCAACATCCATCACACTCCTACAAGTGTGAGAATGCAGACCATTCCACACAACCCGAAAAGCTAAAAGAATGGCTTGGGCAGCAGGTCATAGTATTTTTTAATGTATATTGAATTAATAATTGACTGTTGTTGTGGTCATCTCTAAATTAGTTACTCAGCGCCACCTTGTAGCTAACTGTCACAAGTGCTGGTGTTGAAAATTAAGTGCCAGTGCAGAGCACCGGAAACCACCGGCTCAAATTAAGCACTGCCCTAATCTTAAAAGACCATACAGAAATTTCTGACTTGGAATTAGGTGTGAACCATTTAAGAAAGGTGCAATCTCCAGAGATTAAAAGATAGGAACTATGCCAACTACAGGGAATATCTTGTCCACCAAGAATAAGAACACAGAATGTGCTACTATATGCTTCTTTGACAATGAAAGAATGAGGAATGCAGGACAGTCACAGCCAGCAGCACAGCCTACATATTACATTGTTTTACGGCTCTCGTCATGAGGGATTACAAAGCGGGCTGTGCCCTACCAGCGGGTATCCCTCGTATGTGTCATCAGCAGCAAGGAGGAAAGCATGGCGGAGTAGCACTTTTAATAGCAAATCAAAGCTACAGAACATGGTAATACCTGCATTAGTGGCACCTGGGACCTTGAGGGAGATAACAGGAAATCAAGGAACCAACAAGAGAGCATTGAGATCTTTGGCAGCAAGAAGGAGAGAGAAAAAGCCTGATCACTGCAAGAGTTGATACCCTCCTTGTGGACAGCAGAAGCGGTAGGTTCAGGACACAGTCCTCTGATTAAAAATCTTGTGAAATTGTGGAAATGTTTTATTTTAGAGACATTATAGAGAATTCTGCAGTGAAATATTAAAATATGCAAAAATAGAAGATTTAGTGATGGAAAATCGAATTCACCTCTTGTTTACCTTCACCCAACATTTGGTGCTTACATAGTCAACCAGATGCTCCCATACCAGTTAATAGAGTTTCCAAGGGGCACTGACTTTCCCTTTCTCCAAAAGGGCCACAAATAACACAAGGGAACATAACTCCAAATCAGGGCAGGTGTTTATCTGCATATTCTTCAGCCTCAAAGTAAAGTCCACTTCCACCATAGATGTGCTTGGGAATTTCTGTAAAACCTGACCTCAATATGTAGGCTGGAAGCTTGCTCCCTGATTCTAAGTATAAGTGTAGATGGACCTTCAGAAGTAGACAGAGAACTCATACTTTCCTTTCAGAAAGAGTGAGCTCTGAAAATTTATGATTTGGTAGCAAAAGCACCACATTTGATCAATTCAGTGTTCCTGAAATGAACCAGAATTAACAATGGATGTTGTCATTCTTACCTTTATGCAAATATTATCTTGATCTAGACCTGTTGTCTTCAAAGAACTGAAATTAAAGATCTTCAGGATCTTCTTAAGTCATCTGTATAAGCTGGCAATTTATGCATCTGCAAAATTGATTGAGCCTGGCCGACTAAGATCCAAGTCTACCATCTGGCTATTTTGCACCAAATCTGAATCCATATTTTCACTCAACACTGCAAAATGTTGTTTTTGCACATGTTCCTTGTTCCTGCCAATGTTCATTTGCCTGAGATGCAAATGTTCAAGCAATCTTTGCAATCTGGCTGGAAAAACCTGTGCAAAATTGCACCAGCTCAGTTCATGTAATTTGGCCTTTCTATGAAAGGGTTCTTTAAAAAAACATAGTTTGAGGAGAAGCTCCCAGCTTGTTTCCAGACCATTGCTCACAGTTATTTAGCACTGTATGTTAAGTTGTTATATTTGGGGCACGATGAGATTAATACATCGGGTATTTAATTTAGTTGTTGGGAATTTAGCCTTGGGAGTTAAGCATTAATGAGGAATGTGTTCCGTTATTTTAGTGAGGCAGGGAAGTGCACTATGGGAGTTATAGTATTTAGTTAGTGGATTACATTGGATATGCAGGAGGGGCAGAATCGTCACGTGGGGAGTTAATGAGTATGCCTGTTAAGTATTTAAGTGAATGCGAGTGAAAAGCGTAAGGATGGATGTCATTGGAAGTACGAGGAAGTAGTTATTTTGTGGAGTGAAGCCAAAGCAGGTGAGATTGATGCAGGCGGGTGCGTGTTAAGAGAGAGGGGCAGTATGATGTTGTGAGGAAGGCATGTTTGTGGCTTGAAGGGGAAAGCACGGGGTTGGTATGCAGGAAGTAGAGTGATAACGATGGGTAGGCAGTGGATTTGGAGTGTTTATGTGTTTGTCTATGATGAGGGAATGTTAGCGTGCTGTTAAATAGCGAGGGACAAGAGGCAGGAGGGTGAGTGACGATATTGGAGGATGAGTGACGATATTGGAGGAGAGTAGGAATGGAATGGGGGATGTATGGAGTCACATAGATTAGGGGTTTTGGATTGATTAGATGATAGATGGTAACTAGTGAGTGTGAGCGTGTGGATTAATATTGAGAGATGAGATGAAAGTGTGGGTGAGTCTGAAGGAAGAAGTAATCCAAAGGAGGAGAGGGCAGTTTGATAGAGAGGGGAGGGGTGGTATTTGAGAAAAGAGTGCTGAGTTTTTGTAGTTAGGGGTGTGTATGCTCTAGCGGTATGATTGCGTATTTTACAGGGGTAGAGCATGTTTGTTTATGAGTGGTGCAGAGTAGGGTGAAGTATTTAGAATCACGATTTTCACTGATGTGAATGTAGGGAGGATGTTTTAAGGAGATTGGGTTCTTTTGAAAAGCGTTTTTTGACATTTATATGCGCCACATTGGATCAGATGAGTTACACTGTTCATTTTATATGTTTTAGATTCCCCTGATGAAGAGCCCTCGGGGCTCGAAATGCATTGGGATATGTTGAGCTTATTTCATATGGAGTTCAATCTGCACGTACGGTTGTACGATGCCTAGATTGGCATACAGCTTGTGTTAAGAAATGTCTAATAAAGATTGCAAATTGGATTCGGCTGTCTCCGTTGTGGTGAAGAATACGAAAAAAGACAGAAATAAGGAGCTTACAAATCACGTTGATCACTAAGATTACAGTGGAATACCAGGATGAACTTTATTTACAATTGAGGGAGTTGTTCCCGCTTTCAGCAGTGCGACAGTAAAGGAGCGCAAATGTAGAGCTCTGTTTTCTGTATGCCTACGATTTCACCAGATACCTGCTACAAAAATGTCTGCAACATGCATGTTATTTCTAAAGAAAGCAACGTGAGTGTCACTCAGAGTAGGTGATTTTGGGCCACATATATAAAGGTAATCGTTTGCGATGTTTGTGATTCACTATTTGGTAATTGCAAACACCAGTGTACAAATGTGTCTTTGGCACATTTTGTGATTACCAGTGGGTTGCAAATAGACCTACCTCATGAATATTAATGAGGTAGGTCTCGGTTTGTGACCCATTTGGAATTGCTAAAATCACCGGGATGGTGGCCACCATGTCTGTGATTGCTTTTAAATAAAGCCATCTTTTTTTGGGAAATGCAGTCCGTTTTCCTTAAAGGAAAAAAAGATGTGTTTCAAGAAAAAAAAAGAAAAGTTTTCATTTCATTTATTGAGAGTCTCACAGACCACTGCCTGCTCTTAAAAATGTTTTCACAAACATTCACTAAGGGGAATGGGTTACCACCTACTAAAAGAGGGTGGTAAAAATCTAAGGTTTCAGTCGCAAAACATTCACACATACCACTGCAATTTGGTATTAGGAAGGGACACCCTAAACCTGCCCCTTCCTAATACCAAATCACAAACCTAATTTACGATTCGGTAATAGGTTACCAAATAGGGCTGTGAAAAAGCCTTTTTGCGTTCGCAAATGGGTGGATACTGCGAATGGACCCATTTGCGACCACAAAAAGCCTTTGTACATGTGGCCCTTACTGTTTTATTTAGATTCAAGCAGGAAAAAATGTGTGTGTGTGTGTGATTGTCTTAGGATTAAATAATATATAAATAAGGCTGGCAAGATAGCTGTCTCAATACCACACCTAAAGATTGATGTTACCCTCCTGCAGGTTGTTAAAACATGAAAAACAAGATAACTCAGCAATGAAACGGATGAAATGTAAAACCTTTGGTATCTATCATCCCACTAACATTACATGGTAAACAGTCACACACAGAACAGTGGAGAATTTTAATACAACAAAACCAGGTCTCAGTCCATAGAAAGCCAGCACTGGCAGTGATTTATAACATGGTCCATCGCCACATTTAGGACAAAGTCAACATCAAGAAAGTAATTAACAGCTTTGGCGATTGGGCCCCAGTTCAAGATTTTTGTCAATAAACAAAAGAACAACTGTAGTTTAGAAAGGAGCTGGAACTCAAAGACCTCAGTAGGGGTTGTTCAGACCTGGCCGGCGGCCAGGGCTCAGATTGAGGCAGAAGTGTCCCTCCATTGAAGGAAGGCTGATGAAAGCAACAAGGACATCAGAACAGCTGAGAGACCTTGTAGACTATTCATTCTGCAAACAAAAGCTGTGTGATTGAGTGATTGTGTAGCAACATTCAAGCATCATTCTGTGCAGACTCTAGTCTCTAATAGGTGATCAGGTTTAAATGCATCATTTACAAAGAACTGGGAAAGGAGTGTCCAAGAGAAATAATATTGTATAATGTCATTTTATTGAGAGCTAATCGCTATGCAATAATGAACAGTCAATGTAAAGACAATGGCAACAAGCAAACTTAATAGAGAGAATTGATACACAGAACAGTGGCATCATAATTATCATAACATGTTAACGCATGTTAAACTTTTTACTAAACTAAATGTAATTGTATTTCAATGAATCCTGAGGCCAGATGTACGTGCCTTTAGAATAACGATTCACAAATAGCGATTTTTTTCCTTATTCGCTATTTGATCATCAGTATTCCAAATGTATGAATTGTTTATTTCTTAATTTGCAATTCCTAGTAGGTCGCAAATCAACCCACCTCATAAATATTAATGAGGTAGGTCACAATGTGTGACCTATTAGGAATCACAGCTATCACAGGGATGGTGGCCTGCTGAGGTCAGGAGACCATCAGGTCTGCAATTGCTTTTTAATAAAGCAATTTTTTTTAAATGTAGCTCATTGTCCTTAAAGGAAAACAGGATGCATTTAAAAAGAAAAAAATGGAAGTTTGAAGTTTCATTTTTTAAGAGCAGGCATTGGTCCATGGGACCACTGCCTGCTCTTAAAAAAATATTTCTGCAATATTTTCTTAGTGGAAGAGTTCCCAAGGAGACCCCTTCTGATTTGCGAATGGGTTACCATCACTTTTTAAATGGTGGTAAAATGTTACTGTTTTGTGACCGGAATTAGGTCGCATTACAGTAATACAAACAATACCAATTCAGTATTTGGAAGGGACACCCAAAACACAACCCTTCCAAATACCGAATTGCAAATACAAATTGCGATTCGGTAACAAGTTACTGAATGGCATTTTGCATTTTATACATTTGAAAAGCATTTTTCCAGTTGCAAACGTCCCAATTCTGCAAATCGAGCTGTTTGCGATCGGAAAAATGCTTTGTACATCTGGCCCTTAGTTCCTTAGTAGCGAACCTGTTGTCTCCTTAACCGTGAGATTTCATTTAATTTGTTTTAACCAAAATATACAGAATTGACTGATTGATTGATTCGTAGGAAATAGTACGAAAAGATGGAGGCCCCTAAAGTGATGTATCATGGACCTGGGGTCAAATACCAAAAAAGCAGGGGTAGTGAAAGTGTTATCCGATAACATCACAAGGTGGACCACTTGTCCCCTTGATAGCTTTCTATTTACTACTAAAGACTAGAACAGTGGTAAATAGTTCAAACGACAGAAAATAGTATCTGTTGTTGTTTTTATAACCCTGAGATCAGGGGTAGCAATTACAGTACCAGGGATTCCAAGGGTAAGGCAGGGAAAGCATCCGCTTCGTCTAATTGCTTGCATGCGAAGGACTAGGAGAAAAATGATTAACAGCCAGAGGTACAAAGAGTCAGTTTGCAAAAAGTGGGCACGAACTGTGCTATGACTTTTTGCGAATCGATTCTGGGCATGCAAACTGACATATGTACTAATATATATGGAGTAGGTCGCAAAGTGGAACTCACACTGATTGGATAATGTTGGACTTGGCCCTTTTTGGCAGGTTCACCCCTAAACTTTTTGCCTGGTCTGTAACCTAGTGTTGGTGGTTTTAGGCCTCTGGGCACTTTCGCACTGTGGTCCAGTGGAAAGTGCGTGCGCGCTCTGTGCACATTTAGTGAGATTGACCTGCCTCCCATAGGAATGCATGGGGGATATGTGTGTCCATGGTAATTCCTGGTGTGAGAGGAGTGCAGGGGCGAGTTTAGTATGTGCGAACTCGTGAGAATAAATGCTGCGCAATGGTGTGCGCAGATTTATTGTGACTAGTGGAGAAGTGCCACTTTTAGAAGTTGGCATTTATGTGTGCTCTGTGTCAGCCTGCCTGATGTGAATTGCATGTCTGGCTTGTCAGTGACAGGGGCAGGGTGAGTCAGCGCAGGGCTGAATAGGGAGATCTGCATCTATATGGGAGGGAGGAGTTGCACCTGGGACCTGAATAGGACTGTGCCTTCCCTCCACAATGCTGGCTCCACCCCCTGTGGTGCGTCTGATGTCCCTAGCCTGTCCTTTGAAAGGAGAGAGGAGCTGAGCAAAACAAAGTGCTCCAAAGCTCCCCCAAACCAGTTCTAACTGGTATCTCCAAGCCCTGTGCTGTGACACAAAGGGGAATCTGTGTATAAAAGAAGGGGCTGTGTCCCCATAAGGTTGTTCAGTCTTGTTCCTGAAGCCTGCCGGGGCGTGCTGCTGCTGGGGCCCAGGGGGGGCTGCCATGAGGGCTTGCCTCCCTGGGCCCTGCATTGCCCCTTCCTCTCCAAGGACTTTTTGGGTCCCTCCTGCTTGTCTTGCCAGAGTCCAGGACCTACAGGACTTTGCCTGCATCTGGCGCCCTGTAGGGATGGTGACCTGCTGGGGTCAGCAGACCACCATGGCTGCGATCATATATAATAAAGTATGCTTTTTATGCATCCCACTTTCCTTAGTGGAAAAGAGCATGCATTTTAAAAGTGTGTTTGAGTTGGTAGTAGTCCCATGACCACTACTGACTTCCAAAAATATTTTTACATTCACAAAGGGGATGTGTACGGATTACCACCTCCTTTGAGGAGTTGGAAATCCATCGATGGTTTGCCACTGAGACTGCGGTGGCAAACCATTGATACATAGCACTCCGAATTGCAATGTGGAAGGCACACCCTAAACATGCCCCTTCGAAATTGTGATTCTTTCAGCATTTTTAAACACATTTTGCAATTCAGTAGGCACTTACTAAATCGCAAAAAGGTTCACTACATTTACAAAAGCCAAAAAGGAAACACACACCCTATGATCCAGCGAATCGCAGGCTTTACGACTGCTAATTGCGTCATACATCTAGCCCTTAGTTACTTAGAATAGGTATCTATACATCATAGTGCCTGAAAATACCCCGAGTTGGATCTCTGAATGTGATAATGATGACCCTTAGCGAGCTGGCAGAGGAAGCCTATTCAAATAGCAGCATAGTTGCAGGCTAAAGAGGGTAGCAAAGCAATTACCACCAGGGCTTCTGAAGGTGCATGCAACAGAACCTCACCTGCCACTGCAAGTGGCATGTTCTTTAGGCAAATCAGAAGAATACAAATCCCCAGCAATTAATGGGTAGTTCACGATTGACCAGTACTAGTAGGGATAAAATAAGCATTGGTATATTGAGCCATCTCAACACAACAATTTAAAGAATGCTTGGACGGAAATGCATGCTAGAGAAAAAAATAATTGTTCAGAGTTGGATAGTAAATCTCAGCAGATGTGGCCTGTTGTAATTTAAGTATACAATAAAGTGATAGATGGAATGCTTGAATTAATCTCAGCCACTGGTAATTACTTTGGCCGCGTCCCAGTCCCATGTTATTTAGCACTCCATGCCACCTCTCTTTGGAACCAGCCATGTGCAAATCAGTCTTGACCCTGCTCCAATGGAAACAGTCCACCCCGAACGGCCAGGCCATGGCGTTCAGAATAACGATAGATTTTAATTTAAATGCAAAATGACAAAGGAAGCGGCGATAAGGGCTGCGCCTTATTTACAAGGCAGCATTAAGCCACTTAACATGGCTTAACACTGCCTTGTAAATAAGGCCCCCTTTCACGCTATGTTAGCGTGAAAGGGGTGGGCAGTGGGTGTTGCGGTGGGCGTTCCACCGCAACACCCATTGATTTTGATGCTGCCCCCTATGTACAAGGGTGGCGTACATAGGAGGCAGCGCCAAAATTAAGACCAAGTAAATCCTGGTCTTAAGTTGATGAAACGAGGAGAAATGCATAATTTCTCCTCGTTTTTGCTTTTTCCATGTGTGCTGCCTTGTGCAGCACACATGGAAAAAGCAAATTGCCATGGTTTGTTTATGTACAGGAAGGAGTCCCTTCCTGTACATAAACAATCTATAAAAAAAATGCCATTTTGTCACTTTCATGTGTGCTGCATGAAGTAACACACATAACAGTGACAGAATGGCATTTTAGGATTGTTTATGTGCAGGAAGGGACACCTTCCTACACATAAACAATCTTCCCCTGCAATCAAACACCCTTGCACTATGGTGCAAGGGTGCCTGCATTGGCGCTAAGTTGCTAAACTTAGCGCCATCACAGGGGGAAATGCAAGGCTGCACCACATTCTTGTAAATATGGTGCAGCCTTGCGTTTCAGAAGTGGCGGAGAGAGCCGTTAAGCCAGGAAGGCTAACGCCTCTCTCCGCCACTTCATTGTACATATGGCCCTTAATCCCTCAGACCCTTTAAGAAATCACATAAGGATTATCTGTCTGAATGACATTAAAGACAAGAGGCCGACTCAAGAAGGCACTTAGAAGTATGTGAAGTGGTAATACAGTAGTACTCTTGCATTTCTTTGTGAATTGGTCACAAAACATCTAAAGTAGGAATATATTGGCAATATGGATGAAATGTATATATACATTTAGTACAAATAGAAAGAACAGTGTCCTCTTAAGACTTTTACTAATAGGAGTTGGATGCTTCCGGTGTAGTGTGGCTCCTATTTCCCTAATAGGCTCTGCGCATTGGAATAATATATCCTATAGGCTTGACATAGGACTGAGGTCGGTATGTCCCTATCGAGTATATTAAACTTAATTACTTGTGCCAGCTAGCTCAGAGGCCACTAGAAACTCCTTGACAACAAGAAGGGAGTAGTTTCTGGCAGCCGCAAAACATGACCACTTTGTTTCCCTTTAGAATCAGAACGTGTCCCAGAGTCGTGGAAACAATAGATAACTATTTATTTCACTCAGCTCAATCGTGCATACTTAGTTTTCCTCAAAGTTACACAGAAAGAATAGACGGGCGTTTCATTAAACAATTTATTGAACAGTCTTGTTTCGTGTATAAGTAAAATGTGCTATTACGATCACAAGACAGTATGCAAGATAAATAATGTACAGCGTAAGAAGTAGAAATAAATAATACTGCGTTAGCATTATCTTTTAGCGTATATTCACATATATAAATAACATGAGCTAAAAATGCGAGTACTCATACGATGCGTTTCTAAGCTAGCTCTACCCCAATGTACCTAACCTAACCTAGGTGTAGGGAGAGGTATGAAGTAGGTGGAGTATTCCTTACTGTGGTATACTAAGAGTATGTTACGCCTAGTATGCCTAGTATGCCAAGAGTCCCTCTAGGTTCTAGTCAGCTCCATACCTTAAGAATGAGAGAGGTGGGAATCTCTTTTCAGACTCGAACTCCAACACCCCGCAAGGGAAGTCAGATCACTGGAAGCTGGACTCTCTGCGTGCAGGGATGACAGCGTCTTCTCAGTGCGTCAGGCCGGGAAACGGGCTCCTCTGAAGTCGAGGTCTCCTCTGGTTTACAAGGGCTAGAGAAGGTATATTTATACCTGAGAGGTACCTCACAATGTTAGCATTTACGTGAATCAGACAGCGGAAGACGTCATGAATGAACCCCTAAGGTATAACGGTTCATGCATAATAGATGAGTCCTTGAAGAAATCAATAGTCCTGTGCTAGGGAAACTCCCGAAGCCTAAGGGTCTGTTCTTCAAGAACTCGTTGTGACGTTAGGGTGGACGGATGTCGGAGACCATGCCTGTATTTGGGGTGCACGGTTCAATGCCTAAATAAGGACTGGGATTTTATGCCTATATAAGGGCAGGGCGAATTATGCCTATATAAGGACATGATACAGGAAAACCTATATACGGACACCCTAAGAGGAATACAACACCCACTCCACTTTCGTGTGTACGATAATATTAAAATGCTAAACATTTAAAATGCTAAACATTAAATGGAGTACCGCATATTTAAAAAATATTTCTTAAAAGCAGTAAAAAACATATTAAAAATGCAAAAGGTACTGTACATATTAAGCATTGCTTTTCATTTCAGGCATATATTTGGAAAGTAAATTCAATTTAAATGAAAATAAGCAGTAATATTTACATTTGACAGAAAATGATCGATAAGTTGTTCAAAAATCAAAGTCATTTCATGTCATGAAAATTAATTATTGTTATTAGACAAATAAGATGACGAAGTGTCTGAGGAAGTACCGCGAAGTCTGTACTATAAGGCAAGTTCTACTTTAAGCAGATTGTTGTGCCATTTAATTTGAAAAAACTGAAAAAAGTTCAATTTGGGAAAAGTTCCATGTTTTTGAAATATGAAGGCCAAATTGTTACTGCATCTCTGGAACACTGTTGGTGAAATCAGATTCAGTGTACGGGTCTGGTAAAAACATGAGATCATCTATTTCTGTAGACAAAATATCGTCCACTGTAGCTGGTGACATTCGGAACACCTCGTGTAGTAGATTAATTGCACAGAGATGTGAAGCATCGCTTTCAGCATAGGATGCCGCAGCAATGTTCGCGTCCGTTCTTACCTGTGTGCCTGTAGATCTTTCTCGTACCTCAGCAGCAGCCGGAGGCGTCTGTGAGATCTCAATGAATGCCGTCATCAGGATCGGTAGCCTCTGGGGACAACACAGAGCATGGGCCGTTATCGGGTCCAGCAGAGTATCGATATCCGTTGGCGTAGCTGATGGAAATGTTAGACAGGTGTCCAACACGCATTCTTCACCGCATAGCAGGCATCGTAGAACAGGTAAGATGCAATCTTGCCAGATTGGTCTGAACGACAGGAACCACGTGGTATTCAGGTCCCGTAGACGAGTCATGCCCAAAAGCTGTACTATTCGCTCACAGCACTTTCGTTCAAGGAGAGCTCTCTCCATTTCGCTCGGAGTGATGTCTGCGAATAGGCTGGTAATAGCAGGAAGAGAAATAGAATTCCGGCAACAAGTGCTAGAATTAATGGTATGCCACCAAACACCGAATGTGCAAAGTTTGGGATGATTCCGAGTATTGCCTGGAATGGTGTTAACAGGCCGGAACAGATGCTCTTAAATACATGTACAATTCCACTTGTATCAGACATGTTGAAGATACGTGCTATCATTTCTACGAAATGTATAGGGCAGTTTGTACGTATTAAAGACTGTATCTCAGCCGAAGTCCTTGCTATTTGTAGATCATAGGTTTCTTTGGCCGAGGTCAAAGGCACTGTTTGTTGTAAAAGCATGGCTTTCATTCTGCTTAAAGTATCAAATCTTATAAAAAGAGACGTTCAGCGAAGGCCACAAAGGCGACTCCCTGACTGTGTCTATTGGGGCAAACAATACTTGCATACAGCAAGTGACCCTGGAGTTGACCGTTACTAGATATGGGATGCCTGGCAACATGCCGCAGCAACTTTGATCATTCAACATGAGGTAACTCCCATTAGAAAGTTGTCCAAACGTTGGATTAATCACAGCAGCTGGTGTACCCTGCTGATGGCAAGACAAATTTGTCACAGAACCATTACAAGCCCTGTGTAAAGAAATGTCCTGACATGTTAGTGAACCGCTCAGTGCATTTTTATAGTGTGTACCGCTCAAAAATACTTCACGATCCCCACTCCAACATCTATATGTGTATGGTAAATTCCAAGATGTCTTGATGTATTCCTTACCCAACCTTTCATATTTGCCTGCTTGCATTTGTTTGAGGCAATACTGTAACTGAAAAGTAGTCACAGGTAGTGTGATTTTGCCATGAATAAGCCATTCTGTAGCTGGTTTTTCTGCCACTGTGAATGGTAACTTTTCCAGTTTTTCAATGCGCAGCACTGTATACTTTGCTCCTCTTTGTGCCAGTTCGATCTGTTTATCAGTGAGATTGTATTCTGCAAACAGAGCCGTTGTGTTGATAAACGCCAAGGCACATAGCCCGCTCGCAAAGATTGCAGCGTCCAGCTTAATAACACAATAGAACGTAATTGAGACTGGCCTTGTTGTAACATCGCCAAATATTGTTCCAGTATGTCGATAGCAGAGGATACAATGCCGTCCAGTGAATATATTTTATATATATTTATTGAACAGGCTTGTTTCGTGTATAAGTAAAATGTGCTGTTACGATCACAAGACAGTATGCAAGATAAATAATGTACAGCGTAAGCAGTAGAAATAAATAATACTGCGTTAGCATTATCTTTTAGCGTATATTCACATATTTAAATAACATGAGCTAAAAATGCGAGTACTCATACGATGCGTTTCTAAGCTAGTTCTACCCTAATGTACCTAACCTAACCTAGGTGTAGGGAGAGGTATGAAGTAGGTGGAGTATTCCTTACTATGGTATACTAAGAGTATGTTACGCCTAGTATGCCTAGTATGCCAAGAGACCCTCTAGGTTCTAGTCAGCTCCATACCTTAAGAATGAGAGAGGTGGGAATCTCTTTCCAGACTCGAAACTCCCGAAGCCTAAGGGTCTGTTCTTCAAGAACTCGTTGTGACGTTAGGGTGGACTGATGTCGGAGACCATGCCTGTGTTTGGAGTGCACGGTTTAATGCCTAAATAAGGACTGGGATTTTATGCCTATATAAGGGCAGGGCGAATTGTGCCTATATAAGGACATGATACAGGAAAACCTATATACGGACACCCTAAGAGGAATACAACACCGGGTCAATTCACAAAGGCATGTAAGAGTACATAAAAGAGTACCCCTGTAGCACTATTTCCCTTACTCATAAATGCTTGTGTAAATCATCCCAATGAGAGTTCAGATCACACACCTCTTTGGAGCCCTAGAGCCATTAGCTGATTTCCTGTGCTTTATCTGCTAGTAAGTTATTTCTTCTAGTATAAGTTGGTGTGCTTATCTGTGTTAAGCACCCTGAGACCTATATGACATATAAAAATAAATAGGATAAATGAATGAAAATGTCTCTGATAGAGTTCGTGCCAGCACCACATGCTGCCATACTTTGTCGTTAAATTTCCAGGGCCTCCAGCTGTTAGTGGAAACTTCACTATCCCACACAGCCAGTTACAAAATTTCTGCCCACAAAGAGCCTCATATAATGACAGAGAGAGACATGTTAATGAATATTGATTTGCCACCAGGACAGAGAACTTCAAATGCAGAAGATTTTCCATAACTAGTGTGGCGGAGGAGCTAATTCAGACAAGAGCAGATAAAAATCCATCATCCAAGGTCTAAATCAGCCTTATATCATGTACCTCCAGCTCAGACAGACCTTAAATATTCTTCAACCTCTCCAGAACGGGGATGGTAACCCTCTATTTGAATGTTTCCTGGCTGTTCATATCAGTCAAGATCTCTAGTGCTTTTCTGACTGGGTGCCTTGTGAGACTGTCACAGAATCTTTTTTCTATGACCTTTTTCTATGACCAAAAGTCCTGGCATTACATTAGTGACCATACTCTTCCTTCGGTGGATGCTAATCTTCTACCAGACCCAAATATAAGAAATCTAAAAGGGCAATTGGTCGAAGCAGCTCAATTCTGGAACAGTCTTGAGGTCCAGATCATTGAAAACCAAGGCCCCATTCAGGCCTCTTTAAAATGCTTTCCCAGGCACTACCATCTGCTTATATTCACAGCAATAACACGTCAAGTTTAACATCTAGTAAACACTCTTACCCCCTGGTGCCATACAATAGCACCTGACGATCCTATTGCTGCTAATTTCTAAAGTATATTCATTGATTTCATCGATGTGTCTCAAAGATGCTTGATTTCTTACTACTAAAAATAGATTGTGTTGATTTTATTGGAGCTCAGCCATAAGTCACATCAAGAATGTGTTGTCCCTCCCCTATGGTTTAACACTCTGGTTTGCTACTACTATCCTTTTCAAGTGATTCGAAATCAATTGATATAGTTGGTGAACTTCTGATTTTTGTAAGGCACCAGGTCTCCAGCAATACACCTACTCTTTCATACAGATGAAGGAATACATCTTCATACTTGCATCAAAGGTTAATTAAAGAATCTTTGGCCCATAACATTAAAGCAGCCATTGATCTCTCTGTAGTTTATTAAACCCTCTTCAGACCCCACGGGCCATGTCATTTGCCGATCTTGTCGTATCTGCAAAGTGGATGGAACATGCTGCACCAGCTCACCACCATCTCTTTTATTACAAGAATGTTTTTCTCAATGCCTTTCAGTTTGGTATCCGAACAGGGATGGCACAGTCACTGGTGGTCATTTATCTCTTTGAAGACCTTGGAATGGAGGGAGTTGTGGGGTGATTTTGCTCTATTCATCTTCTGAATTGGAAACCATTCAACAATCCCTTCTGATCCCCCAACTATTAAAGGAATACACAGACACATCTCTGGCTTCAATTGAATCTTTTCGTAAGACCACTTGCAACTGATCCTATTCCTAAAATGTTCACATAATGTTTTGTTCACATAATGTTTTGTAAGCTGGTGTGCTCCCCCGGTTTTAGATATCACCTTCTTGTTGCTCTACTGATCTCCAACAACTTTGCTTCACACTTCCTGTGTCTAATGAATGCATGTTCACAGCACCCAACTTATTCTCAGAACTGATGGACCTATAACCAATGCTGATATTACAGCCACTCTTTCTGAATATCCAGGGTGCATGTCAACCAATTACCTCAAAAGTAAATCTGCCTGAGATCCTATGGACAACCATGGAAGCTCTACTTTGGAATATCAATTTATGACTGGATCCACTGATCCTGTTCAATTTTGTCAGCTATCTCTGTATCCTTGTTGATGCTGATGTTTCTCTAAACCTGCGTATTGCAGCAGTAGAAAAAGCTGATTTTTACTTGCTTCGCATCAAACACACCTTTCCCTTTATCTGTTTCACTTAGAGAGTAGCAGCTGTTAATACCATTACATCCTTGAAGCTTGAGTATGGTAATGCCATTTATCTGAACTATCTACACACTAAGGGGCATATTTACAATAGAAGTGAGGGAGACCGGTGTTAGCCTTCTTGGCTTAACGCCGCACTCCGCCACTTCTGAAACTTAGTGCTGCACCATATTTACAACAATATGGTGCAGCCCTGCGTTTCCCCCTGTGCTGGCGCTAACGTTAGCTGCCTAGCTCCAACGCAGGCACCCTTGCACCATAGTGCAAGGGTGTCTGCGTTGGAGGGGAAGATTGTTTATGTGCAGGAAGGTGTCCCTTCCTGCACATAAACAATCTTTAAGTGGTGTTTTGTAACTTCTATGTGTGCTGCTTAATGCAGCACACATAGAAGTTGCAAAACGTCATTCTTTTTTAATGATTGTTTATATGCAGGAAGGGACACCTTTCTGCACATAAACAATGGTGTTTTGCTGTTTCTATGTGTGCTGCACAACGCAGCACACATGGAAACAGCAAAAACGAGGAGAAATTAAACATTTCTCCTCATTGAACCAGGGTAAGACAAGGTTTTCCCTGGTCTTAATTTTGGCGCTGCCCTATATTTACGCCACCCTTGTAAATATGGGGCAGGGTCAAACTCAATGGGTGTTGCAGTGGAACGCCCACTGCAACACCCATTGCCCTCCCGTTTCACACTAAGTATAGCGTGAATGGAGGCCTTATTTACAAAGCAGGGTTAAGCCACGTTAAGTGGCTTAACGCTGCCTTGTAAATAAGGCAAAGCCCCTATCGCCACCACAACGTCGTGAAAGTGACGCTGTGGTAGCGATATGGACAAAGGTTCCAAAATTCACCTGCCTCTATTTTACTGAAATTGAGACTATTTGATCACTTGATACTGATATGGGCCAACTTCACTAGATCCTGGTTGGTGAGAGAGCGTGTTTAAATCTTAGTGGGTTGTGTGTAGGGTTGTTTTTATCACTGACCCTTGGTTCATGAGAAATAGGTTTGTCAAACATGCATGTACTGCTGGATAAGATCTTTTCCGTGTGCCCTATTTCAAATTCCACATTTTCTTTCAACCAGAACACTATGATTGGACTTTCAACCTCCGCAGCTCAGGGACAAACTTTCTTTCTCCCTCTGAGCCTAACTTGGCCATTTGATGGCAAGAAGGCTTTCAAGACCTGGCTTTTCATGCTTTATTTATGTCCTTATTAGGTCTGGCGCATCACCCCATATTGCCACGAGAACCTTGCATGTGTAAGAAATTGCCAAGATTTCATAACAGATGAACACTTTAGAAATGAAGCAATCAGGAAGAGGATTGATTGTCAAAAATAGAAAAAATACTGTTTCTATAAACAGTGATCTGCAATGCCTCTGCGAAAGGGGGTCACACTGCTTTAAGACAATAGCCACAGGGCAAATAAAGTAAAGATATGCTACTGTGTAAAGAAATTCCTTTTGATCAGACCAGTTAAACCTGAGTTTGTCCAGCAGAAGCCATTTCTAAGTGACCTTTGTTCCTTAGCCTCAAATCTACATTTCGAGATGAGGCGTGACAAAAAGAGGTCTGGTTAGAAAAGTTATAGTTTGTGATAAATTATTTTAAAAAGCCTAATCATTTTTTGTAAGTGTCAGGCAATCATGACATGACAAATAAAAGCCGTAATGTTAAGACAGTTGGTTAAAGTTGTAGTGGACCAAAATGAGGAAAGAAAATGGACAAAGAACTAATTATAATTTCCTCCAACATAATAGAATAGGAATTGGATGGTTCTTTGGACGCCAGTTAGGGGTAGTCAGTGGAAGCAGATGCCATCATAAGAGTACACTTTGATACCTGTGACACTGTGATTGTTACCCTAGGTCCCACGAGCCATGCAGACAGTGGCATGTACTGAAAGTCGAGGACCCTAATGCTATGTTTGCCTTCTGTAGGTTCAGCACCTTGCCCTGCTCCTATCAACCTAAGAGCAAAGGTATATTAAGGTGTTCTACCACTTTATTGAACAATAATCATGCAAAAATATCAACTCACAGGTTCAACAGCCAGTACCTAAGTGCCCATAAGCATGTGCTAAACAGGCTGCAAACTCTGCAAAATGCAGGTCCACGGCTCCTCCTGAAAATCCTAAGTAGCATTTGGTTGCTATACCTTTAAGGAAGTTACACTGGTGTCCGATCAGGCAGAGAGTTACTTTCAAGGCCCTGTGCCTTGCCTTTAAGACCCTGAACAACCAATAACCATTATTCATCAACAACAGTTTTAACTGGTACCAGCCCACTAGGCCACTAAGATCCTCTTCAGCAAAAGCAATTTTAGTTCCCAGCTTTAAGGGAGCTACTTGGGGTGGCCGCAGCTTTGTGCGGGCCGCCACTCATGCCTGGAATGAACGCCGCCGCTCATGCCTGGAATGAACGCCGCCTCATGCCTGGAATGAACGCCGCTGCTCGTGCCTGGAATGAACGCCGCCGCTCGTACCTGGAATGAACTTCCGTTTCACATTAAAGCTTCTTCATACCAATTAGGTTTCAGAAACTCCCTTAAAACAAGGCTCTTTAACTCTCCACTATAAGCCTTCTCAACACAGTACAATATTGCCATACAGTGATTAGCGCCAAGACACCCTCACAGGTAATTGAGTGCTTTATACATTTTTATAACATAACATCAAGCAAGCAGCTGTGCCAGTACATGCAACGTGTGTAATTAGATAAAATCTCAGCTAAAACCAAAGACATATACAGTACTCAGTTGATGCATTTAAACCACCACACAGAACGCCTGAAGAAGACAGCTGCAAGCAACAAACATTTTAAACAAGCATCAGTAATTGCACTGACACAGTAACTTCCAGGCATAAATACTAGTACAGCATGAATTCACAACTTAACACAAAGATAGGATAGGCACATAGATGATATGAGGGCCAGGGTAGGTGGTGGTGAGAGTAGGCAAGGTTCTTAGGCTTGGGCCAAAAAACAAGCACAAAGAAAGGCAAGCTGGAGAAGGCTGGCTGCTGGTAAAAGAAAAGGAGAGAAGCATGCACCAAGTCTGGCAAAACGGCTCAGTAAGTTAATTGCTCGATGTCGAAACTGTGTAAATCCCAGCTCCACCACTTAGCCTTTCATTGTTATAGGTCCATTTGCATGTCATATACAGTGCTTTGAAATTCTAAAACTGCAGAATAAAGTACAATATATCTGCAAGTTCGTATTAAGTGCTGGGGCTGCAAGAGCGGAGAGGTCCCGTGATGCAGTCTTGGGCCGGCATTAGCAGTTTTTTGGTAGTAAAGCTGCATGGTGCATGGTGCTGAAACAATTTTAAGAGTGTGGGTGCTGCCATTAATGTTACATCGCTGAAGTCATAGGGATAGTGAAAAATCCAAGCATTATGCAGAACAAGTGTAGCAAATGAGCATGCAAATTCAGCAGGAGAGAGGTTATCAATCAATCAATCAGCATTTGTAGAGCGCAGCACTGTCACCCCTGGGGGTATCTAGGCCCTGGGGTGCAAGGTCTTCATCGTGCCAACTCCCCTTGTGACAGGTCTTGAGGAGACAGCAGGAAGAAGGAACAAACGAGCAGAAAAAGACAAAACAGAGGGCAGAAAAAAGAGCGAGCACAAAAGGCAAAACAGAAGGCAGAAAAACGAGCAGGAAAGGCAAAACAGAGGGCAGAAAAACAAGCAGAAAAAGCAAAAACAAAGGGCAGAACAACTAGCAGAAAAATCTAAAACAGGGGGCAGAAAACTAGCAGAAAAGGCAAAACAGAGCATGAAACTAGCAGAGGAGGCACAAACAGAGGACAAAAAAAGGAGCAAAAATTGCAAAACAGAGCAGAAGAGGGCAACACAGAGGGCAGAAAAGTGAGCAGACAAGGCAAAACAGAGCAGAAGAGGGCAAAACAGAGTGCAGAAAAACAAGTGGAAAATTAAAATGGAGGGCAGAGAAACGAGCAGAAAAGGCAAAAGGGAGGGCAGACAAAAGAGCAGAAACAGGCAAAACAGTGGGCAGAACAATTAGCAGAAAAGGCAAAACACAGCAAGAAATGAGCAGAGAAGGCGCAAACAGAGGGGAGCAGTTAGACAGGCAGCAGAGGGTAGCGGACTGTAGGCAAGCTGGACAGGAGAACTGTTGCAGGGGGAGCTGGCATGAGGACCTGCTCAATGAGGACACGCTGCAGCCTCCATTAAGTAGGTCCTGGGGGAGGAGGGGTGCTGGATGGCGGGAGGAGGGAAATGGCGGGAAGAGCGGAGAAACGTGCAGAAAAAGGCAAAACAGAGCAGCAGAGGGCAAAACAGAGGGCCAAAAAATTAGCAGAAAAGGCAAAACAGAGGGCAGAGAAACAAGCAGAAAAGGTAAAACAGAGCAAAAAGGCGAGCAGAAAAGTCGAAACATAGGGCTAAAAGGTGAGCACAAAAGGCAAACAAAAAGGGCAGAAAAGGCAAAAAATATGGCAGAAAAACGAGCAGAAAAGGCAAAACAGAGCAGAAAAGGGCAAAACAGAGGGCAGAAAAATAAGCAGTGAAGGCAAAATGGAGGGCAGAAAAACTAGCAGAAAAGGCAAAACAGATGGCAGCAGGTAGACAGGCAGCACAGCAGAGGGTATCTGACTGTGGGCAAGCTGGACAGGAGAACCCTTGCAGGGGGAGCTGGCACGAGGACCGGCTCAGTGGGGTGTCACTGCGGCCTCCACTATGTAGGTCTCAGGGGAGAGTGGGGCGCTGGGTGGTGGGAGGAGGTAAACAGTGGGAGGAGGGAAACAATGGGAATAGGGAAGAAACGAGCAGAAAAAGGCAAAACAGAGGGCAGAAAAATGAGCAGAAATGGCAAAACAGAGGGCAGAAAAATGAGCAGAAAGGCAAAAACGGAGGGCAGCAAAACTAGCAGCAAAGGCAAAATTGAGGGCAGAAAAACAAGCAGAAACAGGCAAAACAGGGGGCAGCAAAAACAAGCAGAAACAGGTGAAACAGAGGGCAGAAAAACTAGCAGAAAAGGCAAAACAGAGCAGAAATGAGCAGAGGAGGCACAAACATAAGGCAGCAGGTAGACAGGCAGCAGAGGGTAGCGGACTGCAGGCAAGCTGGACAGGAGAACTGTTGCCGGGGGAGCTGGCACGAGGACCTGCTCGTAGGGGACAGCGGTAGGGAGCTGCGGTAGGGGGCAGTATGTATCCGGTGGTGCATTTTGGAGCAGGCTGTCCTGAAAATTGACAAAAGCATTGTATGGTATGGTACTGCCATTTACAAAGAGCACATTTTCCATTGAAGTGGCCACTAAATTTGCATCAGACCAGTGCTTAATTTGAGCCAGTGGTTTCCGGTGCATAGCACTGGCACTTAATTGGTTTCTGGTGCTCGGCACTGGCACTTAATTGTTAACAACGCACTTAGGACAGTCTGTCACATGGTGGCCCTGCTCAACTAATTTAGAGATGAGCAGAACAACGGTTGTTTATGAATACTATATACATTGCAAATTACTAATACCTGATTCTCCAGCCATTTCTTTAGCTTTGCGGACGTGAATAATCTGAACTGTCGCACTTGCAGGCTAGAGAGATGGTTAGTAGTTGTTTTGGCAGCGATGACAGGGGCGATGGGTGGTGCAAGCTACAGTGGACTCCTGGTCAGGGACCTGGCACTTATTATTTTACAAATTAAGCAATGCATAAGACATGTAGTTGTATTGCTTAATGCATATGCGCTCAAACGATAGCTAGTTGAACTCGGGTTTCAGCACATATTTATCATTAAATATCAAGCAAACTCAGGTTTGTTTTGATCCTTTTGAAATCTTTGTTTCCATCACACTTAGGAATTACAAAAAAAACAACATGCCTCATTTGTGCTTTCCATACGGATATATTTTGAAATATGTCTATTGCTCATTTATAACAAAATGACATTGTACAGCCCTTTCTTTGACGCGTGCTGTACCCCGTCAAGATTGTCACTTGGGTCTTATTACAAATGTCCCTCACCTTGCAGTTAGAGAAAGGAATCGTAAGCAGCAATCTCAATGTTTAAAGAATAAGCAGCAATTTGTCAGCAGACTAGGGACGTAACTGACACCCCTGCAGCCCCTGCGGCGCAGGGGCCCCCAGTCTGCTCTTCATGAAGGGGGCTCCCTCAGCATGTCTGTGCAGCGTGTCTCTAAAGCAGCTGTAGTGGGGGCATGCTCTGAGCTGACACCGCTCAAACCCAGGACTGAAAAGAAACAAAATAACGTATTTGTTTTTCTTCAGTCCGAGCCTGCCAGGCGCCTTACATGAGTGGGTGGGGCCCGCTGAAGGAGAGCATCCTCAACAGAGCGTTGCTCCTCTTAGAGGGGAAGAGGCAGCACAGAAATGGCTGGAGCAGAGGTAGGGTTGCCGCCTTTCCCAGAGAAAAGTACTAGCTCTCTTGCTTCATGTTTTAGGATTCTACAAAGGCCTGCACATAATTCGTAGGTAAAACTTTATATGAAATAATTCGTATTCATTTTGACATTGCCTTTCTGTCATTATTTAGTTAAGTTATCAGTCAGGGGCCATTAGAACAGCTGAAAACACATTTTATATGGTTTTCTTACATTAACTGGTGAAGGTATGAATTGATAAGGAAAAAAAATATCAGCCAGGACTTTAAATGTTAGTCATTACAAGTGATTCCCCAATGTTTCTATTAAAGGATCTCAATAGAACCCCAAAGTTATTGTTGCCCTCAGGCATTCTTTGAATACGGTGTCAGGTAAAAGTTGAAATCAACATGCAGTACATATAGTTTAAAAATAATGGACAAATATATACCAATAAAAGCGCGACATTGAAAAACGGAAGTGACCAGCTTTACTTAAATATTTTCAAGCACTTTGTGTATTTTTTTCAATCCAAAGTAGTGTAAAAAGCAGATTACCTTTGTGTTACATAAAAATATTCAGTGAATTCAATATTTAAATAACCGTTTTAAGTTGCAGTACTGTAAAGCAGAGATCTTAACCTTTCTCTTGTTAGATGCATCTTTTTTGCAACCTACTTCTTGTTATTTTGCTTTTCCCATTATAAACAGGACTGCAAGTACCAGAATTCAATGCACACCTGAAATGGAAAAATGTTACGTCACTGTGTAGGGTCTAATGGATGATTTCTTGTACACATGTACAGCACGAAAGCCTTTTCCTTCATTGTTTCCACAAAGTACGTTTGTGTTTCCATATAACAAGAATTTTCAGCAGCATTGCAATTTTAGTTTTGAAACTAACGTCCTTCTCTAATGTATAACAAGGGAGACCGTGATACCAAAGCATTGTCTATGGTCCTGCGAGAAAGGGGACCAAGCACATGATTTTATTGGGCAGATGACGATAGTGCCGGGCAGCTATAAGGGAATTATTGCTGAAAGTGGAGTCTGAAAGACTTTACTGAATTGTGGATCACAGGGCCTGGGAATCCCATTTCTTTTGGTTCTTAGGCTCTATGTTAGGTAAAGAATTAACTTATATTCAAGTTGTATGTTGTGGTTAAAGATGAAATGTGTTTTACATTGGACTTTTGTATCATTTTTCAGTAAAATATTTACTTTTCTGTTTTGTGTACCTGAAAACAAAATACAAATATAATAAATAGAAGTTAGCTCTACCGGTTTCACCATGAGCAATCCCATATCTAGACTATAATTCATCCCACAAATATGTATATCTGGATTTATTGGAAAGGATAGATATGGGGTGGGGGGCCCCCACAGCATATCTTGCAGGGGGGGGGGGCTCAAGTTTTGTTATGCCACTGCAGAAGATCTTGCCTGACATTTGACCTCTGTATTTAAATGCACAGCAACTGCATGGATCCTTCTCACCTCCTGTAAGGTTATCTTGGGGGATGCTGTAGCACCTACTGCACTCCTGCATTCAGCGCCCCTGAACAGGGTTCCAGGGAGCAACTAGGATCCAGGTCAAATGAAGAAAACGCAGCAACAGCTGGGGTGCAGTATTGCTCCAGAGCAAATTCAAAGGCAACCGTTCTGCATCTTCCCTAAAATTTGGTGTCCTTCCCAGGATGGGTGGCCTGTCCTCCTGTAGGTAGAGATGAGTTCCTCTCTGGAGTCTCCATGGCAGATGGATAAAAGAATGGTATTATAGACTGTTGATTGGGGTGTGATGAGAGATGAAAATGAAGAGCATCAGGCATTGGCAGCCACAGGGTCAGAGCCATCAATGGTGCAGGACATGCAGAGGTTCTGGCGCTCATGGGTGGGGTGGGACCCAGAGCGCCTTTTGCCAGTTACATTTTATTTAACAGGCAGCACAGTCAGCTTTTTTTGTGAGTGCTAGTCTGGCCTGGCTCTGTATTTGCTCTTCCCAATGTATATTTCAGAGACAGCAAGAGAGGTCCTAGGCTGGTGCCCAGTGCACTCAAATCAGATGCCACAGTGTAGTGCACAGCCATGTATACAGAAGCTCTATGCTTGTGAGCTGAGCTGCTATGTATTTGGATGACTGCAGTGTCAGTTGTTCAATTAGAAAGGAGCCTGGAGGTGCTGAGGGAACTCATGGTCCACTCGTGCGAGTTCTGAGGTTTGTATCTTACCACCCTCATAGCAAAACCTAACTCAAACTATTTCATTTCTGTAAAAAATATCAAGGAATGCACCTGCCTATTCCAAATGTTTCTGGAATGCTAACAGTTTGCGATACTTAAATATTTAATTAAATTCCATGATAAATAAATTTCTTTACAAAATTAACAAATATTACTGGAAGAAACAGAAGTGTATTTTTTTTTAGCAGGATGAAAATAATCAAAATACATCTTACAAAATTAATTCCGGAAACAACAATTGTCCACTTTTCTCAAAGATTTGCAGAGCAATAAGACCTAATAAATATAAAAAATAAGAAAATTTTAACAAACTGTAATGATTAAGATAAGGAACTTGACAGCGCTAGCCTTTTCATTTGATTCTCACTCAATTTTATTTCTCAATCTAAATGCCCATGTTTTACATAGCAAATGCTACTCTACATTAGAAGGTTTGCAAGTACTTCATTTGTTAGCAAATATAGAAACAGGGATATTATAGAGTAAATCAATTTGCCCAGAATCACAGGCCTATGGCAGCCATGATTGGAATTTTTTCACAATCTACTTTTCAGCCATTAAACTACATGCAATGATATAAAGTGCTTTAATGTTATTTCATTCTGCTGCTTACTCAACAGAACCGGGTACACATTATTTGGGATACAGGCACACTTTACTAATAAAGTGTGTTTCAAATTGGTGTCCAAATTGGGTCACTATCACAATAGATCATGATGTCTCTCTTACATACCTCTAAGTATGAGTCCTTTAGACTCTCAAAGGATCCATTCCCCAAAGAATTTAATTCACCAGGATATTGATCAGTATCTTTGACAATTATCCTCCTACAGAAATATTCTATAGATTTTTTTCTACGAAACATCCTCTACAAAAACCTTACATTAATATAGACTGTGCACTTACATATACATAACAATATCTATTGACGACCTGCACTACTCTAGAATGCCAGATATCCAGTCTCATTCAGACACTCTACAGATACATCCTGCTCAAGAAGAAAAAACCTATACATTTTTCCTTTTTTTTGTTCTTCAATGTCCAAGTTTTATTTACTTACTCTCCTGTCATTCAGTCAAGCATTATTTATATTGGGGGTGTGGCCTGGTGCGCAACATGGTGTTCGCACTCTAAAAGGGCTCATGCCTAGGCCCCCACAGAATCCTACATAATTCATAACCTTGTTTTAAAAAATATATTAAATGTGTCCAATTGCTAACTAAAAAAGTTTCTTTTAGAGGTCCATAGCTGTGTGGTAATATAATTGAATTAGTCTAGCTAGGAGTTTTGATAAAACACAAGAGTTTACATGGGTGATTTAGCATAATTTATAGATATTAATTGTTGGTGTAGCTTTAATAACCTTTCATGCAATGCAGTGCTGCAAACTAATTAGCTTTGCTGTGTTGAAACAAAGAGAGAGAGAGCATAACTTTTCATCTCTTCCTGCACCGGTATAATTAAATCTTCCATGCGCCGAAGCCCACACTAAGAAGCACTGGTTTTGTAAAAAAAGGTGGCCCTTTCAGGACAACTATATGCTTTATTAATTTACTAACTTTGTTTGTGTGCCGTAGAGTGCAACACACATGCATAGTTTTAGATATGTCTTACATTTGACAAGGTACTGCAATGTGCGGGAGCGCGCAGAGACAAGTAAGCATCGGATGAGATACGAGCGAGTGACGAGCGAGTGATTCTAGAGCTCGTTGCACTTTGGGGGATTGACAGTGGGGGGAACTTTTTAACTGTTTTAAACTGTTCTTACATCGTTTTAAAAACTGAGATTGCACTGAGCTTTTATATTAGCGCACTGTACCCTTAAGGCTTCACTTCGTCAAACCCCCTGTCCTCCTCGAAAAGCCAGTGTGTGGAGGGAGGCGGCTAGAGGAGGCGGGGCATAGATAGGAAGCTGAAGGGAAGGGCAGCTACTTAAATCAGATGCAAACGAGAGCGCGCAGCGGACGCGCGCAGCGGGCGCGCCAAAGGCAAGCCCATCTGCGCCCGTCCGCGCCTGTTCCGCGGCCAGCCATGCTGCCAGCTACCCCATCGGAGCACGAATACATTGGACCAGGTCCCAACTAATGGAAGTTAAAGATAAAGGGTGTAAGGCTACGACGCTATGTAAATTTTCTGGGTCTTTCAACGCCCATTTTATTTGTGCTACTTGTTCATTTTCGTTTAAGCCAGGTCTTAATATTTAATCCAGACTATGCCCCTCTCCCGCCAGACCTGTAGCTGAGCGCACGTGCCTTTCTCCAAACATCAAGGCGTGCTTGCTCAACTGTAGATCGCTACCTCGTCATTCGGGAGATATTTGGCTATCCCTCACTACTTATGCATGGGACTTAATGTTTCTTACTGAAACGTGGGTAAAAGACTCCTCTAATCCCGACCTTAATCTGGCTATCCCCCCTGACTATCGGTTTGTCGGGATTAATCGTACCAGTTCCAAGGTGGGCGGTGGGATCGTGGTGATCTTACGCTCGGGCTGGAAGATCTTCTCTAGGAAGCTCTCTAATATTGGCCCTTTAGAAGCCATGTATTTTAGCATTTCTGAAGCCTCGCATTCTATTCTGGCAGGTATTCTCTTATACAGACCTCCCGGTTCCCTCCCACAATCCCTCATGGATTTCTATACTATGGCTGCTGATCTATCGCTCAAACACCCCCACTTCACTATTTTAGGTGATTTTAACCTGCATGTGGATGACACCTCCTGTATCAAAGCTGGACTGCTCCTCGATACCATGATGGGCCTCAATTTGACATAGTGGGTCAGCGGCCCCACTCATCTGGCTGGCCATACGCTGGACCTATTGTTCACCAACCATCCTAATCTGACCACTTCACTACCCCTTCCTCTCACTTGGTCAGACCATTTTCTTATCCCATTTGGGGGCCGATTCCGATCTCGGTCGGAGGCGCACCCAATACCATTCGGTCGGGAAAAAAGCCATGCGAAAGCCTGTTTCCCGACCGATCCGTACAGCACACCGAACGAGTAAGTACGATGCGCACAACAGCACAGAATCCGGCCGAGCCGTACTCACCCAAACCAGGTCCTGTTCCCCGACAGAGGCGAATCCGGAAACGCTGAATCGAGTCGCACGGAAGGAAAAATGCAGCTCCGTCCGGCCGAACGAGTACGATGTGCTTTCCGTACGCGCCGAACCCGTCGCTACGCACGGCACGTCAAAGCATCTGGGAGAGGCGCACATAAGCTCCAATTCGCACCACAACACGATCCACGGCTACGAGATGAACACGCCAGCGACGAGGACGAGGCGAAGCGACGAGGGCGAAGCGACGAGGGCGAAGCGACGAGGACGACGCGAAGCAACGAGAAGGACGAACGACACGAACCAACCATGAATCCCTTCGTCCCGATCATACCAATATTCTACATTTACTACCGGAACAGGCACGGACGCGTACGGCGCAGAAGGTAAGTCAGACACCAACCACAAAACACATACAACACGTACACGACACATCACACACACACAGAGGGATGCAGAATATACTTACACCAGCAACAGCAGCACCATAGGGGCGGGATGCCCATCACCAATGCCACATATGCACACAGGGGCCTGAATGCGCACCACCACCCCTACTCAGGGGGGGCTGGATGCCTACCACTACTACCACCCTTAGCCAGGGGGGGCTGGATGCCTACCACCACCCTTAGCCAGGGGGGGCTGGATGCCTACCACTACTACCACCCTTAGCCAGGGGGCTGGATGCCTACCACTACTACCACCCTTAGCCAGGGGGACTGGATGCCTACCACTACTACCACCCTTAGCCAGGGGGCTGGATGCCTACCACCACCCTTAGCCAGGGGGCTGGATGCCTACCACTACTACCACCCTCACCTGGGGGGCTGGATGCCTACCACTACTACCACCCTGAGCCAGGGTGGGCTGGATGCCTACCACTACTACCACCCTTAGCCAGGGGGCTGGATGCCTACCACCACCCTTAGCCAGGGGGCTGGATGCCTACCACTACTACCACCCTTAGCCAGGGGGGCTGGATGCCTACCACTACTACCACCCTTAGCCAGGGGGGCTGGATGCCTACCACTACTACCACCCTTAGCCAGGGGGGCTGGATGCCTACCACTACTACCACCCTCACCCAGGGGGGCTGGATGCCTACCACTACTACCACCCTTAGCCAGGGGGCTGGATGCCTACCACTACCACCACCCTTAGCCAGGGGGGCTGGATGCCTACCACTACTACCACCCTTAGCCAGGGGGCTGGATGCCTACCACTACTACCACCCTCACCCAGGGGGGCTGGATGCCTACCACTACTACCACCCTTAGCCAGGGGGGCTGGATGCCTACCACTACTACCACCCTTAGCCAGGGGGGCTGGATGCCTACCACTACTACCACCCTCACCCAGGGGGGCTGGATGCCTACCACTACTACCACCCTTAGCCAGGGGGCTGGATGCCTACCACCACCCTTAGCCAGGGGGCTGGATGCCTACCACTACTACCACCCTTAGCCAGGGGGCTGGATGCCCTACCACTACTACCACCCTCACCCAGGGGGGCTGGATGCCTACCACTACTACCACCCTTAGCCAGGGGGCTGGATGCCTACCACTACTACCACACTTAGCCAGGGGGGCTGGATGCCTACCACTACTACCACCCTCACCCAGGGGGGCTGGATGCCTACCACTACTACCACCCTTAGCCAGGGGGCTGGATGCCTACCACCACCCTTAGCCAGGGGGCTGGATGCCTACCACTACTACCACCCTTAGCCAGGGGGCTGGATGCCTACCACCACCCTTAGCCAGGGGGGCTGGATGCCTACCACTACTACCACCCTTAGCCAGGGGGCTGGATGCCTACCACTACTACCACCCTCAGCCAGGGGGGCTGGATGCCTACCACTACTACCACCCTCACCCAGGGGGGCTGGATGCCTACCACTACTACCACCCTCACCCAGGGGGGCTGGATGCCTACCACCACCCTTAGCCAGGGGGGCTGGATGCCTACCACTACTACCACCCTTAGCCAGGGGGGCTGGATGCCTACCACTACTACCACCCTCAGCCAGGGGGCTGGATGCCAACCACTACTACCACCCCCACTCATAGGATGGACAATGCATGACACAACCAGCACACCACAACCTAGGGAATGCAAGAAGAAGACATCCCCCCAACACCATGACAAGCGTGTGTAGACTGTGTCAAATGCCTACAACACCGAACATGACTTTGAACATACAATGTGACCCCCTAGCACATGTGCCACACATATATGTGTGTGGCACCCACAATGCAAGCAGGCCATGACCATTGTGGCAATGGGGTCCAAAACCCCATCACCACAGTGACCAAAAGGTAAGTGTGGGGTCCATAGCTGAAGCACATTTTGAACATTGTGGCAATGGGGTCTAAACCCACATCACCACAGTGAACAAAAGGTAAGTGTGGGGTCCATAGCTGAAGCACATTTTGAACATTGTGGCAATGGGGTCCAAACCCCCATCATCACAGTGACCAAAATGTAAGTGTGGGGTCCATAGCTGAAGCACATCTTGAACATTGTGGCAATGGGGTCTAAACCCCCATCACCACAGTGACCAAAATGTAAGTGTGGGGTCCATAGCTGAAGCACATCTTGAACATTGTGGCAATTGGGTCTAAACCCCCATCACCACAGTGACCAAAATGTAAGTGTGGGGTCCATAGCTGAAGCACATCTTGAACATTGTGGCAATGGGGTCTAAACCCCCATCACCACAGTGACCAAAAGGTAAGTGTTGACAAAGAAAGAGGTGCAACTGCCAAACTGCATGGATGATTCCTGGTCACAGAACAACAAACACATCAGTGGCAAAGTAGTGTATGTGTCCCATTGCAACATAAATTGGGGGAGCCAAATACTGCAGTGCAAATAAGACATACCTTTGGCCATGTGCAGACAAACAACACCCATGGGGGCTGACACCGTCAACAATCATCAATGACACAATGACAGAAGTGACCATCAGAATGCAGACCCACATATTTGCACCAATGGGCACACAAATGCAGATACCCTGTGGAGACTGCAGATGTGAGGTGAACAGATACCATACCATGGCAGCAATGGGACACACAAACCATGATCATTGTGCTGACCGATGACCTAGGAGTCCCAGGGACAGCAGGGGAAACCCACAAAACTACATACAGCCAATGGCACACCCAAGATATGCCAATGCAGTGGTGCAGATGCACAAGCACAAACAGGCAGACCCACACTGCACATCATACGCAACAGGTGAGGGGGGGGGGTGCCAGTGTCCCCAGGCAACCACACAACACATGAGGAGACCTGAATACCAATCATACAGATGTGCATACAGTGCCACACAAAGGTAACTCATGGATCCAAATCCCCTATGTGGGCAAGCAGGCATTGTCAGATGAGGGGGAGCACAAATCACACATGTCACACAGGCACGTAGGGACAGCAACTGACACAGCAAGACACAGACACACCACAGCACCACCCCCAGGGCCCCCACAATGTGGTGACCCTGGGCTGCATTACAATCCCACTGTGATGACAAAGCTAAATGTGGTTCACACTGTGAACCACAGTCATGTGTCCTGAGCAACTAACTACCATCACACCTACACAAGCACAAATCAAACAGCATGGCCAGTAAGCCAAGGCCAACATGGAGGCAGGGGCCTAGCCGGGCAACAACTCTCATCTGCACACACTCAACACCACACCCCTCGACCTCCAACAATGTGCAGCAGTGAAGTACACATGCACTGGTGACATTGCACATGCACCCATGACTATTCCAGGGTGGTGGGTGGGAACCAAGGTGCAGAAACACATCACACATGGCCACTCAACAAGACTCCTGAATGTCTGACACACTGCACACTACGCTGTACATGCACATGACGGCAATACCACACCAACCAATGGGATCCCAGCCACAGTCACACACCAATGAAGAAGCCAAGGTCACCCACAAAGAACACACATAGACAACAACCAACATTGCAGCCCGGACCCTGAGGAGTGCCAGCAGTCACACACACAACGTGTCACAATCACTGAAAGATAACACAAACTGGAAATCACATGACAGGGGCAAACAACAAGTGCCAAGGGGAAACCTGACTGTGACCCATCTGCGTCTGCACACAAACTCAGCCCTGACAGCAAACACACCTATGGGTGACACCCTGATGACCAGTAATGTGCCATGCACCCACATCACAGAGAACCCAGGGAGAAGACTTTGGGGGAACATAGCTCAACTCAGCTAGCATCACAAACAGGTACAACACTAGGGATCACAGCATGCACAGCTAAACGGAAGTGAACACACAGACATGCACATACAACACACACCTTGGGCGCAGGCAATGTCACAGGAGTACACACTGCCATGAGGGGACTCCACTCCTGTGTGAGGAAAGCTGTGCCATATGTTGCCTCAGTAGGGCCCCATCATGTCAGCTGAGCACTTGGTCACACAATCAACAATTAGCACCAAATGAGGGCTCCCGTAACATCAGCCTGGTCATGGAAGTGCCAACTGAATCATCAGCACAGATCCAACACACTTGTATAGCAATGTTGAACTGACAACACAGATGAGTCCTTCCCCATTGATGCCCAAACCTGCATGTCCACTGGAGATGGCCACACGGTCAGGGAAGTAGACGAATTGAACAATGGCAGGCACAACAGATGTGCAGGGGTGGAAGCCACAGATGTGAAATAGGCAATCTAAGTAGGAAATCCCATTGCCAAATACTGAACACATGACACCCTCAGATGCTGCTATGGATGACATGGATACACCACAGGATAGGACACATTCCCCCTGGACCACATGGGTTCCTGCACAGTAACACTTCATTATCATGAGACCAAATATCACCATCACTGCAGCAGGGGCATGGTTAGCATCATCAACATCATGTACATCAGAAGCAAAAGCACTAGAGAACAGAAAGTTGCTTTATTCAGCATATGTGGCATTAAAAGTAGAAGTCCGGTAGAAAATAAACAAAGGCCAATGGCCAGTCCATCAACAAAGTCACAAGTGGGTGACAGTGGCAGATGCCACTCTACACATGCCTGCACAAAACCAGGGACAATCCACTAGGAGGGGCAACCGGGGGTAGGCCAGGCACCGCAGGGACAGGATCAGGGCTCACCAGGAGGAAGCAGGGAAGGGGTGGTGGGTGCTGGAGAGCCACTGACAACTGCAGTGGAGGTGTCTGACATGGTGTGTGCCGGCACAACTGGGGGCATGACTCAGATGTTGTGGGTGCCGGCACGACTGCAGTGGACCCTGCAGATGAAGTGGACAGGTCCGCCACTGCAGTGCCCAAGTCAGACAGGGTGGTAGTGGACTCCACTGCAGTGCCTACCACCAGGGGAGGAGAATGGGGAACAGGCAAGGTGGGCTGGACAGAGGGGGAGGACACCCTCACCACATCAGTGGCACAGACAAGCGCAGCGGGGGTGTGGTGCCGGGAGAGCAAGTGCCAGGGGGAGAAGGCCGGATCCTCTTGGGGATGGTATATCTGTGGGTGGGGGAACCTGGGGCAGGGTGTGGTGGGGGCACCTGTGGAGTGGGGGCCTGAGGGATGGAGGAAGGAGACCTGGTGCTTGAGCTGCAGGGCGGCGGCGGGGTCTTGCTCTTACCACTCCGGGGGACTTGCGGGTGGGGGCCTCAGTCTGTCTGCGCCTGGGGGAGGGTGTCCGGGGGCGAGGGGCACTCTGCTCCGTGTGGGGGGCTTCCTCTTCCCCCTGGATGCTGGAGCAGCTGGATCGGAGGGGAAGAGGCCGAGGCCACTGAGGAAGAGGCGCTGGGTCTTTGGGGTTGCAGGTGAGGCAAGGGAGGGTGTTTTGGAGGGAGAGGCAACTGAGGACTGCGCAGTGCCCGTGGATGCGTGTGTGTGTACCAGGGCCCCATCCCCTGTGAGTCTGGTTTCAGTCACCTGACTGTGCGTGCGTGTGCGTTTTGTTTGTGGCATGTGTGTCTGTGTGCTGGACGTGTGTGTGCTGGTGTGTGCCTGTGCCGGTGTGTGTGTGCTTGGGACGGGTAAGGTGCTGGGGAGTGTGGATGGAGCAGAGGCAGGAGGGGTGAGGGACTGTCTGAGGAGGGACACTGCTGCCGTCAGGGAGGAGTCCATGGACCTATTGCCCCTCTGTAGGTCAGACATGCCCGATGAGATGCCCTCCATGAACGACACCAGCTGAGTCAACAGAGCGGTGTGCGCATGGAGGACACCCAGCATGGCTGTCTGCCCTACATGGAGCTGGCGAAGGAGGTACACAGACTCCTCACTCAGGGCAGCAGGGGACACAGGGGCAGGGGGTGCGGTGCCTGGCCCAAAGGAGACACGCTCCTGAACATGGGAGCCTCCACGGACCTGGGGAATGGGAGCCGATGGGAGGGCGGTGGTGGTGCTGGTGGTGGCGGGGACAGCAACACTAGCTGGGGTGTGGTGGCTGCTGACACCCGCCTCCATAAGGGAGTCATCCTCCGAGTTGCTCTGGTCCTCAGCTGAGGTGGATGGTGCTGAGGACTCCTCGGTGTGGCTCCCCTCGCCCTCCGTGCCACTGGGTCCCTCCGACCACTCCTCGGCTGCTGACCCAGTCTGGCTCTCTGGCTCCTCCTGGTCCCTGGAGCTGTCCCCTTCCGTGGCCGTGGATGTATCTGCAAACAATGGGGAAACAGACAGACATCAGTCACCTGCACCAAACGCACACACCACTGTGAGCACAGCACATTACAGAGCAAGCCCTGGCATCATTAGTTGTACATTGCTAAAAGTGCCCTAACTGAACAGGAGAAGCCAATTGTCAGTCTGATGCCAAGCATGGCACTCACATCCCACATGGCCTTGCACCCATCTGTCTGGTGTCTGTTGGATTGCAACACCCCAGTGTGGACACATGCACCAAGTACACAGTAGTTGGACAGTGCAGAGGACACGGTGTGGCATGTGGACATGCACACATCACAGCTCTTGCCACTGAGTCAGTACAGGTTTCTGGATGAAAGGGATGCCCAGAGTCAAATAGGAAATGCATGTGATCCATACCAGCGACAGACACCATGATGCACCCATGTCCTGATAGCCATCGCCACAATGGTGTGCATGTAGCACATGTCACTCCCCTGCAAGACCACCAATAAGTAGACACATGCCATGGCAGAGGCATGACTGCTAAGTCATACATCACTGTCTCAGTGATGTATGACTTGGCAGCCAGACAACAACACTATGCACTGTGTCACAATAGTAGGTCATGGGGAATGCAAGTCCTGGAGCTGCACAAGTGCACATGTACATCCCCCACACAACACATCATCTTAACCCTCATCTGTCCAGGTCATACCTATTGGACATATGGGAGACCTGTGACACTACCCTCTGAACCTGAGCCCCTCACAATCTGCTGTGAATGGGGAACAGCTGCCTGAACTTCACATTCGCATACCCCAGTCTGCACGGGCAGCTGATCAAACACCTATGTGACACACAAGTATCGTCTCCTATGGTCACATCTCCAGGGGCATGCTGAGCCCCTACCAAGAAACACCCCAGCAGTCCTGGCAACTAATCCACAGCACACTGACACAGAGGCAGACACCTGAGGGGTCAAATCACTGTGCACAATGTGTCAGCTGATACACGGGAGTGGGAGTACAGAGTGCATTGCATGGCCTGGAGTAGGCATGACTGTCCTGCTCCACATGAATGAGGGATGAGCCCTGGACAGTGCATAGCTGGCTATGTATGTGTGACACACGTAATCTGCACACTCCTGGGGCCCAAACATTGTTCCCACCCGCTGCATGGGCGTGTGCCACATACCCCAGGCACATGTGGTGGCTCAGCACAGCAAGTGGACCGCATATCAAAGCAACACGCAGATTACATGTCCGAACACAGGCGTAGTGTGAACAATGGACCCACCCATGATGCCCACAACAGAGTTAGGGAAACAGATGCTGTCCCCCACCTTTAGTGAAGCAAACTGCAAGGACACAGTCCCAAGTGACACAATTCCCTGAATGTAAGGGCCACACCTGGGTATCAGATGAGCAGTGGGCAGTGCACAATAGAGGGACATGGCTCCTGGACAACATGACTGCTGCACTGTGGTAGTTGAACCAGGCCAGAGGAGGGCACACAGCATGTAATACAGAGTTCACAGTGCAGTCTTTGACTCACCCCCTCCTTGCTGCTGTCTGGCCTTCAGCTGCCCATCCAGGTCTGGAAACACCACCGCCAGGATCTGGAGCATGTGGGGGTCAGGGTCCGTGTTCCGCCCCTCCTGCGAGGAGGCGACAGCTTCAGCTGGACCCATGCAATCCTCCGGGTCCAGCCCCGAAGGTCCTGCCACCTCTTCTGGCAGTTGCGGATCCGGCGCTTGTAGACCCCCACGGACCGGACAGCCCGGACGATGTCCTTCCAGATCTCCTGCTTCCGATGGGCATTAACCTGTCAGGATGACAAAGTGAAAAGGCCATTACTACACATGCAACATATCCGTGCATGACACAGTTGTATATACATGTCTCAATCACAGGGGCACATGATGTACACAGGCAGTGCAAAGCTGCCCATGGACAGTTTGCCAGACGTCACTACATGGTATCATTGCATGGGAAGTAAAACCTTGTTCAAATGCACTGTCACTGCACCATACCTGTCCAGTGCATGTCACTACACACTATGGGGGGTGACAACTACTCAGTGAGCCTGCTAGCCAGTGGCGTGCAGACTTTCAGCCTTGCTAGTCAGACAATATGCACATTCAGAAAGGCAGTGCACAGAACACTCATCTGCTCCCCTGGTGTCCCATACAGCTTGCTGTACTGTGGAAGTAGGCTGTCCAGCATGGCCTGGTTCTCCTCAAGGCTGAAGGCTGGGGCTCTCTCCACAGTACGTGCCATTGCAGGGTCCAGAGGGGCAGAGACAGCAGCAGTGCAGTGGCAGATGTTGTCCTGGAGCATGTAGTGCAGGCAAGTGAGCTCTCAGGGGAACAGCCAGCAATATATATGTGCTGGAGAGCAGATACTGTCCCTTGTGTCCAAAGTGGTAGGTCCAAGTCGTTTGCATCTTCTGAATCTGGCCAATCCATGGAATAGCAGCACCAAAACACGCCCACAGCATCCTTCAAATCTTCAACTTCATGACATACATGATTTTGCAACATTGTTGTGGGTGACCAACTGAATTTCCAGCAACCGACTCGTTCGAAATTCGAAAAAGCGTCCGTTGCCAGGCAAGGCCATTGTCAATGGCTGCGCACCGATCGGTCCATTGCGGTACAACGCGTACAGGGGTACAACGCGTACCCGCACACATTGAATGCAATGGGCCGGCCGGGGGCACTGATCGGTCCATTGCAGTTCAACGCGTACAGGGTACAACGCGTACCCGCACACATTGAATGCAATGGGCCGGCCGGGGCACCGATCGGTCCATTGCAGTTCAACGCGTACAGGGGTACAACGCGTACCCGCCCACTTTGAATGCAATGGGCCGGCCGGGGGCACCGATCGGTCCATTGCGGTACTAACGCGTACAGGGGTACAACGCGTACCCACACATTGAATGCAATGGGCCGGCCGGGGCACCGATCGGTCCATTGCAGTTCAACGCGTACAGGGGTACAACGCGTACCCGCACACATTGAATGCAATGGGCCGGCCGGAGGCACCGATCGGTCCATTGCGGTTCAACGCGTACAGGGTACAACGCGTACCCGCACACATTGAATGCAATGGGCCGGCCGGGGGCACCGATCGGTCCATTGCGGTTCAACGCGTACAGGGGTACAACGCGTACCCGCACACATTGAATGCAATGGGCCGGCCGGGGCACCGATCGGTCCATTGCAGTTCAACGCGTACAGGGTACAACGCGTACCCGCACACATTGAATGCAATGGGCCGGCCGGGGCACCGATCGGTCCATTGCGGTTCAACGCGTACAGGGGTACAACGCGTACCCGCACACATTGAATGCAATGGGCCGGCCGGGGCACCGATCGGTCCATTGCAGTTCAACGCGTACAGGGGTACAACGCGTACCCGCACACATTGAATGCAATGGGCCGGCCGGGGGCACTGATCGGTCCATTGCTGTTCAACGCATCACTGTACATGTGACTGGCATTTGTCAGCATGCCTGTCTCAGATGGACATATGCCAGCCACAGATAGCTCCCAGGGAGTGAGGGGCACACCTACATCACGACAGCCTGTCCAAACTTTATCATAAGGCATGTAAGGCTGCATTTCCTATTGTGTGTATGTTGGTGTACATGTTGTCCTGTGGGTGTCACCTGTGGGCAGCCACCCCCAGGCTGTGCACGTGTTCATGGGGACAGGATCCTGGGTGTTACGTGTACATGACCACTGTGATGTGCAACTGTTCATATCTGTGCATGTGCCATGGTCACATTTCACGGTGGTGTATGTGTATGTCATGTCACATACCCCGTGAGTCCCATGTGGGACGGTATGTTTGAGCCAGGGTGTCCCAGTGGCACAATAGTGATGGTCCTCCACAGTCTTTGTGCATGTAGTGTTTACAATGTCTCTGATTTCATGTGCACAATGGGAGACAGTCTCCACATCCACGTTGTGTGTGCCTGGACTTTGATGTTGTGCGTGTGTGTGTCACAGACGTCCATGTCTGTCCTGCCGTGGCAAGTGGGACCACTACCTGTGGGGGTCATGGTTGTTTTGCTGTGGTGTATACATGATACTCCATGTAATGCCAGTGTCCATGTGGCAATACAGGGTCCCTGGGAATGTACATGGTCATGGAGCTGTGGTGCCTGGGGCACATCTGTCCTCACATGTCACTGTGGGGGGTGATTGTGACACGGCAGCAGGAGATGGGAACTGTGACACGGCCTCATGATATCCAATGGGCCAACCTGGGACTAATTGATGCCACCTGTTGGACCGTGTTGACAGATGTTGGCCATGTATGTACCATACATGTCCTTACGGAACTGCACACTTCATGTAGTTGTGCCTCATAATGATGTGTGTTGGGATATTGAGTGTGTTCAATGCCGCATATGTGGGGTGACTGACAATCTTGCTTACTTCTCCTCTGCACTGCAGGGCTCCTGCTGTCCATCGACCATTCCCAGACCTGGCAACGATGGTGGAACGGGACAGCATCCGACGGTACCGCTTCACCAGGCAGCTGATTGAGGATTTGGCAGTGCAGCTGTCCCCACATTTGCAGCCTGGCCGGCCGTATCCTACAGCGCTGACCCCCAAGGTGAAGGTGATGGCAGCCCTACACTTCTTTGCCACCGGTACCTTCCAACATACTGTGGCGACTGCTGGTGGGATGTCACAGACCATGTTGAGCCGTGTGCTCTGCGATGTTTTGGCGGCAATGTTGCTATTCCTGAACCGGTACATCTATTTCCCTAGACTGCGACGACTCACTGACGTGAAGAGTGACTTTTATGCCCTGGGGAGGATGCCGCATGTCATTGGCTCCATTGATGGAACACATGTGGCTTTGGTACCACCACAGGCCCAGGAGCAGGCCTACAGGAACCGCAAGCACTACCACTCGGTCAATGCACTGGTGGTGTGTCTTGCAGACATGACCATCACACACGTGTGTGCCCATTTCCCTGGTTCAGCACACAATGCCTTTGTGATGAGGAGTAGTCACATCCCCAGGATGATGGCACAGATGCAGAACCAGCGTGCCTGGCTTGTCGGTGTGTACTGACTTTGTGCCATTGTGTGTGATCTGATCTGTAGTATTCCGCCCACTTTTCCAAGTCAGCTAATGTGCACTTGTCTGTCCGTAGGTGACTCGGGATACCCCAACATGCCGTGGTTGCTGACACCCCTCAGGAACCCTGTGACACCAGCCCAGATGCGCTACAATGAGGCACATGGTCGGACCAGGAGAGTGATTGAGCGGACATTTGGTCTCCTGAAGAGCCGCTTCCGCTGCCTGGACAAGACCGGAGGGTCCCTCCCATATGCCCCTGCGAAAGTGTGCAAGATTATCATCGTCTGCTGCATGCTCCACAACCTGGCAGTGCGGAAGGAGTTGCCTCTCATCCAGGATGACAATGACCAACATCCGCCACCTGTGGAGGATCCTGGCCTGGACCACGATGCCAGTGACGATGATGATGATGATGATGAGGGTGATGTCCGCACACAGCTCATCACCAACTTCTTTAGCTGAATGTGAGTATCCTGAGGTGTCATGTCAATGATGTGAGTTGGCATGATGTGTAGGTGGTGCTCTGGTGCTGTTGGAGTGTGTCCATGGGCTACTTGACTGGATGTGTGTTGCGATGTGTGCTTACAGGTGGGCTGTACTCCCCAACAGTGTTGACATGCTAACTTGGTTCTGGGTGGGTATCTTGTAACATGTATTGTGCATGAGTTTTGCTGTTCTGTCCTGTACTCCATTGCTTTTGACTGAAGGTCCTTCACAGGGTACTTTCAGATTCGTTTAGTTAACTGTGTCCACCGACGACGTGATTGCACTTCCAGGCTGGTAGCTGTTGTGTCCCTACAGGTGATGTGTGCCACACCCATGGACTTCCTTCCGTCTACAGTTGTTGACTGTGTGCCCGCTGCCAGGTGGGATTACCTTGCATCTGTAGTGGTTACGACATGTTGCAACTGTGTAATAAACCTGTGCTTCACTTTGTGATGTGCGTTGTCTGTGGTCACACATTTGACTGCCATTTGCTTACTGCACCTGTGGGCTACTTGACTACAACTGGGAATGGGTGTGGTGTCTGTGCATTTCACCGTCTTCCCTGGCAACATCAGTGTAGGCAATGAGTCAGATGGCCTAGGTGTGTATGTGTTGTGTAGCCCTGGTGGTGTGTCTCCCTCATATGTGTCACGTTGCCTTTACTCACATGCCTGTGTTGTCCTTGCTGTTGCAGTTCGCATACACAGTGTAATTTTGCAGTTCATCATCCCCATAACAGCACCCACGTTGGAATCACAACAGAGGCAAGTATGGTGTATAAGTGTGTTTATTGTGATACATTTGTGTGAATAGTGCATAGGATGGGTAGTGCTGTACATAAATCTTGCAATCCGAAGTTCCTAGGTGAATTGAAAGTCCTGGTAGACAGAATCCCCAGTATCGGGGCCACAGTTGTCTGACACATTGGTCCAACTTGTACTCCCCATGCAATGTGTGGGAGTAGTGTTGCCGTCAACAGGGTGAACAGTCTGTGCACAAAGGTGAACATCCAGAACAGGTTCAGGCTTCCTGGGAGTTGCGCTTGGCCATCGGCCTCTCACTTGCCCCTCCTCGGACGACCCCTCTTCTTGGGGGGGGCCCTCAAGTACAGGCTGCTGCGGTGCAGGGGACTCTCCGCCAGAGTCATCCTCCCTCCCTGTGGCAGTTGCAGTTTGTTCGGCACCAGATGTTGTTGGCACACAGGGAGGTGTGGACTGGTTGCTGTTCATCTGGCGGAGGCATTGTAAAATGTCCCTGTGCACCGCCGTCATCTCATGCATTGCATCCCACTTGGACTCCACGCGGGACATGTGTGAGTCCACGCAGGACATGTGTGACTCCACGTGGGACATGTGAGAGTCCAAGCGGGCATGATGGGCAGCCTGCTGCTGTTTCATGTCTCTGAGGAGCCCCACTACCTGGCTGAGGTCTCCGGTGCTGGACTGGTACGCATCAGCTATGCGTACCAGTTGTGGGTCATCATGCACACCAGCAACCTCTGCAAGCAGCGACCTCTGTCTCCCACCCCTCCCACCACCCCTGCTGACATGTGCAGTGCGTGCAGTGGCACGCACAGATGACCCTGGTCCACCTTGGGGGTTGGTGGTGGTGGTGGTGTCCATGGCCCCAGGTTGGTCCAGGGTCCCTGTGCTGGTGTTGCTCCTTGTTCTGTCCATGTCGGCAGGGATGGTATTTGTGGTGACAGTCGTTGGAGGGGTGGGTGCAGGGGGTGCAGCTGGTGGTCCTGCTGGTGCTGCAGCTGGTGGTCCTGCTGGTGCTGCATGTAGACTTGCACCAGATGTGCCAGGTTGGTCTTCTTCGTCCGAGGAGGGCAGAGGCTGTACGACGCCAGTGAGCTCCGCATCCTCTTG
This sequence comes from Calotriton arnoldi, assembly GCA_963921515.1. Lineage (NCBI taxonomy): Eukaryota > Metazoa > Chordata > Amphibia > Caudata > Salamandridae > Calotriton > Calotriton arnoldi. Next base: position 1,927,627 of record CAWUFW010001434.1, read on the forward strand.
AGCCTGGGACTGGGACTCCTCAGCGTCTGCTGCTGTGGCCCCATCATCACCTGTTTTTGGGAGACACACACAATGTATGTTATGTTTCTGCAGGCATCAATGGTTGACACACATGACAGTTGTGACTGTGCCTCTGGGTGCGGGCCTGTACATTGCATTGTCCTAAGTCGTCACAGTCAGGGGTTGATATTGGTGTGGCACATTGTCCTGCATTATTTGGGCATTTCTATGTATTTTTTGGGGTGTGAACATGGTCTGCATTGGTTGTGTTTGGTTGACAGCCGGCCCTCCTTCCCACCCACTCAGCCAGTCAGTTATCCCACCATGGACTGTGCTTGCATTGCAGGGAGTGGAAGTTGTCTCTCAGGATGTCAGTCAGTGGTGTCCTGCTGTTTGTTGGTGCACAGTTGCCAGCAGGGCCTTGTGCTCCCCACAGCAGTAGCCAGTGTCAGCCATCTTGTGAGTCCTTCTCCACTTCCTGTGATGTGAGCATGGTTCAGGGTGGTGTTGATGGGACAGTTGTGGGGGTGACCAATATCAGTGACTACGACTCCCATCATGCTATTGCCTCCACCCCCTTCCCAGCATGCCCATGCTTCCTTCCTTTTGACTCTGCTTCCCTGTGGGGTGGGCTGGCTGTGCTGACAGGATGGCTGGGAGTGTTGTCCTGGCAGTTGTTTGGCTAAAAGTCCCAAGAGTGTCCCTGTGCTTCACACAACATAACCCAGGGTGGTGGTTCTTTGTGGGATCTTGTGTTAGGATGGGGGGCATTGCATTCTACCAGGTGGGTTCTGTGGAGTTTGTGTTGGGGGTGTGTGAGGGGAGGTGCTTGTGACTATGGTCAGTGCTGCAAGTCCTCCTTCCCACCCACCCAGCCAGCCAGTTATCCCACCATGGAACGTGCTTGCATTGCAGGGAGTGGAAGTTGTCTCTCAGGATGTCAGTCAGTGGTGTCCTGCTGTTGGTTGTTGCACAGTTGCCAGCAGGGCCTTGTGCTCCCCACAGCAGTAGCCAGTGTCAGCCATCTTGTCAGTTGTTTTCCACTCCCTGTGATGTGAGCATGGTTCAGGGTGGTGTTGATGGGACAGTTGTGGGGGTGAGCTATGTCTGTGACTATGACTCCCATCATGCTATTGCCTCCACCCCACTTCCCAGCATTCCCATACTTACTTGCTTTTGTGGGGAGTTCAGTGTGTGTGGGTGTGAGAGCAATGGCAAGATGGCTGACAGTGGTGTCCTGCTGTTGGTTGGTGTGCAGTTCCCAGCATGCCCTTGTGCTCCCCACGACACAGCAACAGTGTCAGACATCTTTGATGGGCCTTTCCACTCTCTGTGGGATGTGCATGCGTGAGTGTGAGCTTGCTGGGCCATGTGGTGGGGGATGTAGAGCTGTGACTACGACTCCCATCATGCTATTGCCTCCACCCCCTTCCCAGCATGCCCATGCTTCCTTCCTTTTGACTCTGCTTCCCTGTGGGGTGGGCTGGCTGTGCTGACAGGATGGCTGGGAGTGTTGTCCTGGCAGTTGTTTGGCTAAAAGTCCCAAGAGTGTCCCTGTGCTTCACACAACATAACCCAGGGTGGTGGTTCTTTGTGGGATCTTGTGTTAGGATGGGGGCATTGCATTCTACCAGGTGGGTTCTGTGGAGTTTGTGTTGGGGGTGTGTGAGGGGAGGTGCTTGTGACTATGGTCAGTGCTGCAAGTCCTCCTTCCCACCCACCCAGCCAGCCAGTTATCCCACCATGGAACGTGCTTGCATTGCAGGGAGTGGAAGTTGTCTCTCAGGATGTCAGTCAGTGGTGTCCTGCTGTTTGTTGGTGCACAGTTGCCAGCAGGGCCTTGTGCTCCCCACAGCAGTAGCCAGTGTCAGCCATCTTGTGAGTCCTTCTCCACTCCCTGTGATGTGAGCATGGTTCAGGGTGGTGTTGATGGGACAGTTGTGGGGGTGACCAATATCAGTGACTACGACTCCCATCATGCTATTGCCTCCACCCCCTTCCCAGCATGCCCATGCTTCCTTCCTTTTGACTCTGCTTCCCTGTGGGGTGGGCTGGCTGTGCTGACAGGATGGCTGGGAGTGTTGTCCTGGCAGTTGTTTGGCTAAAAGTCCCAAGAGTGTCCCTGTGCTTCACACAACATAACCCAGGGTGGTGGTTCTTTGTGGGATCTTGTGTTAGGATTGGGGGCATTGCATTCTACCAGGTGGGTTCTGTGGAGTTTGTGTTGAGGGGGTGTGTGAGGGGAGGTGCTTGTGACTATGGTCAGTGCTGCAAGTCCTCCTTCCCACCCAGCCAGCCAGATATCCCACCATGGTACGTGCTTGCATTGCAGGGAGTGGAAGTTGTCTCTCAGGATGTCAGTCAGTGGTGTCCTGCTGTTTGTTGGTGCACAGTTGCCAGCAGGGCCTTGTGCTCCCCACAGCAGTAGCCAGTGTCAGCCATCTTGTGAGTCCTTCTCCACTCCCTGTGATGTGCGCATGGTTCATGGTGGTGTTGATGGGACAGTTGTGGGGGGCAATATGTGTGACTGCAACTCCCATGATGCTATTGGCTACACTGACTTGGCCAGCATACACAGAATTCCTTCCTTTGAGTGGTCTTCACTGTGTGTTGGTGTTGTTGTGGTGGCTACATGTCTGGATGTGTTTGTTAGTTCTAATTGTGCCACTGCCTAGCTGTAGTTGTAGTTGTGTTTGTACATGTGATGGCACAGTTGGATGTGACTTTTTTGATGGCATGTGTTGTGTTTATCTGACTGACATACTCATTTTGGGATGATTCTGTTCTGGTTGCTGTGTAATTGCTTTGAGTGCATGGTTTGACTCTCCCCTTGACAGTGATGTGTGTGTGTTTTGTGGCAGTATATTGTGTACATTTGTTGTGTACTCACCAGGCTCTGGGATGTCCTCTAGTCCATATATGCTCACTGGCGGAAGGATGGCCTGCACCTTCTCCTACCAGGGCCTGAGGTATATTGGCTTGGCAGGAGGGCCACTGCCGGTGTATTGGCTGTTGATGTAGTCTTTCTTGAGCAGGTCCCGTACCCTCCTGCGCACGTCATACCACCTGTTCTGGATGTCGCTCTTTGTGCGCCAACATGGTGATTGTGCGTTCACCCTGTTGATGATCCTCTCCCACATCTTGGTTTTCTGGGAGATGGGGGTCTGTTGAACCAGTGTGCCAAACAGCTGTGGCTCTACCCTGAGGATCTCGTCTACCATGTCTTCCAATTCACAATCTAGGAACTTGGGATTCTTCTTGGGGGGCATGGTGATGGGTGGTGATGGTGAGTGATGTGTGTGTTGGTGTGCAGGTGAGGGTGTGTGAGTGTGTGTTTTGCTGGGTGTATGTGAGGTAGGTATTTGTTGGTGTGCTGATGGTGTGTGGCTTGTGTGAGGGATGAGCTGTGGGTGTGTGGTTGCTTTCTCTTGGGTGCTGGCAGTGGAATGGCATTTGCAAAGGATCATGGTTGTGATTTGTGTCCTTTATATGGGTGGAGTTGTGGGTGTGTCTTTGTTCTCTGTCCCCACCCCCCCAGTATTTATTGGCTTAGTAATTGCTTGTTTGGCCTTTTTTTGTGTGATTTTTCCTTTGTACTGTCTGTGCATGTTGGAAACGTTCTTGTGAACGAGTCGGACCCTGCATTTGTCTCGTACGGTCTTCTCCGTTTCGTTCACGATGTGTTTGTGCAGTTTTCTATGCTGCGTACGCGTCGGTCGCGGTGTTTTGTGTTACTTCGGCTCGGTTTTGTATGCGTGTCGGTCGTACGGCTTGTCCTCCGTCCGACTCGCTCGTGGTTTTCGCGCCTTGCATCGTACTTTGCGGTTTGGAGTTCGCGTGTATGTTTCGGTCGGATTTGTTCCGGGTGCGTGTTGGTCGGTTGGATTCGCGTGTTTTTCCGACCGGATTGCTGTTTTCCGTGCGGCTCGGTCGTTCGACTTGGGTTCGGTACGTGTCGGTCGGATTTTGCACGCCTTGCATCGTACTTGGCGTGTCGGGCGCCACAGGTACGTGTCGGTCGGTATAATTTCCGGATCCGAGTCGGTCGGTGCTTTTTCCGGCCCGAATCGGAATCGACCCCTTAGTCTGGCTACTACCACTCGCGCTGACATTCCAGTTAAGGCCAGGGATTTTGGCAGGAAGTGGTGCAAAATTACCTGTTCATCGCTGGCCCCTGCACTTTCCCACGGTTTGTGGCGGTCAGAAGGGGATTTAGACACTGATGTTTCAAAGTTTAATGGTTGGCTTTCCTCAGCTATATACGCGATTGCCCCTATGCAACCGATTAATTCTTCCAGATTAAAACCCTCAGCTCCTTGGTTCTCCTCCGCCTTGCGTGCTGAGAAGAGCCTCTGTAAAAAACTTGAGAGGAACTGGAGACAATCCTATGATTCTGAGGCAAAAGCTATTTACAGAGCTGCCATTAAGAAATTCCATAAATTGAAACGTGCTATAATGAAAGAGTATTACATTGAAAAAGTCAGCTCCGCTGATAACTCCTCAAAATCACTGTTTAAAATAGTGAAAGAGTTTTCTAAACCATCTGCATTATGTAGCTCGACCCCCCCTAGCCAAGAACTTTGTGATGGTTTATCTAACTTTTTTCATGATAAAATCCTAGACATTTTTTCTACGTTCAACCATCCCTTGGATTCCCCATTTCTCAACTCCAGGGTAACCAAGGAGGAGGCTTTCACTTCCTTTAAGGCTATCTCTATTGATACCTTTTCTCAAAAAATGTTGGCATGCAAATCAGGCTCCCCTCTAGACCCCTGTCCGGCACTATTATTCAGTGCACTTGCCCCTCTTATCATTTCTCCGCTGAACTTGCTTTGGAACACCTCCTTACAAACTGGTCATTTCCCCTTGTCTTGGAAACAGGCCATGCTAATTCCCATCCTAAAAAAACCTGAAGCCGACCCATCGGTGTTTAGCAACTACAGGCCCATTTCCCTTTTACCTAAAACAGCCAAAATCTTGGAGAAAGTTGTGCAAGAACAACTCTCTAACTACATTGAGTCCGGGCAACTTCTCCACGATTCGCAGTCTGGTTTTAGATCCGGCTATAGTACCGAGACTGCACTTCTGGAGGTGTCAGAGACTATTCACGAATGCGTGGACGCAGGCGAGGCAGCAATGTTAGTGCTCCTCGACCTGTCCGCGGCTTTCGATATGGTCTCTCATGCTATATTGATTGAGAGACTGTATAGTCTTGGGATTCAGGGCACCCCTCTGGCTTGGATTAGATCTTTTTTAAGTGATCGTACCCAACAGGTCTACCTTCAACCTTATGTCTCGGAAAAGAAACCACTTAGTTGTGGTGTCCCCAGGGCTCTGCCCTGAGCCCACTGTTTTTTAATGTCTATGTATCGCCGCTGGCTACAGTGGCAGAATCTTGTGGGGTCAGAGTGATCTCATACGCTGATGACACACAATTAGTGTTTTCATTTAGAGATCACTCTGACGCCAGTTTTTTTAACTTTAGACGCTGTCTTAGCAGCATCTCTACCTGGATGTCACTCAACACTCTCAGGCTTAACTCGGATAAAACCGAGGTGTTGTTTTTTAATCAAAGAAATCCCCCTCTACCCCTTCTTTGGTGGCCACCTGAATTGAATCCCCCTTCAGCACCGGTGGTTTCTGCCACGAATTTGGGATTCTTATTTGATAATGAGTTATCTTGCAAGGCTCAAATAAATAGGGTTACATCTGCTTGTTTCGGTAAACTCCGCATGATCCGGAAAATTCTCCCTTTCCTTCCTTTGGATGCTCGCCGAACCATTATTCACGCCCTTATAACATCACACCTGGATTATGCAAACAGCCTATATGCCAGAGCACCAGCCTATCTGGTCAAACGTCTGCAGATTGTGCAGAATGCGGCGGCAAGGATAATCTGTAACATCCCATATCGTCACTCAATCTCTCCTCACTTAAAAAAGTTACACTGGCTGCCCGTGACTAGCCGCATTCAGTTTAAATCTCTGGTCCTGGCATATAGAGCAATGCAGGGTCAGGGGCCGGCCTATCTTAGAGCCAGACTGAAGCATGCTCAGTCCAACCGTTTTCTCAGATCAAATCATCTTTTCCTCTTACGTACTCCCCGATTTCGCCGCTCTAGAATGGGGGGCAGAGCATTCGCAGTTATCCCGGCTCGATCCTGGAACAACTTGCCACTGTCCCTCCGTTTGACAGAATCGGAATGCTTATTTCGACGCAATTTAAAAACCTGGCTGTTTACCAACCCCTAGTTGCACAGAGACACTCATAACTGCTTGCTGTTTCGTAGCACCAGGACACCCCCGTTGGGGGTAGCTGCGCGCTTTATAAGTTTCTAAATAAATAAATAAATAAATCCTTCAATACAGTATAGCTTTTTTTTTGTTGCAAAAAAAAAATTTAAGATCATTTATAATATTAGATTTTAGGCCAGAAACCATGAATAGTTGCATTTAAAGGATTGTGTCATCCATTTGGAATACCCCTTTGACAGACCTTTATGTAAAGTAGGGCATAATATTAGCTTCCGTTCAATGTGAACAACTTACCAGAGAGCTTCAGATTTTGCTTTAGAAATTCCTACATCAACGGAACAGATTATGCCAGGTTGGAATATGTTGTCAGACAATATTCATACACAATGTGTAAGTAAATGTAAGGCAAAACACTAAAGATTCTGAACGTGTGAATAACTATACATGGTTATGGACAATATAGACTTTGTAATGGCAAATACCAACTATGTAAAAGATTATTATACATCGTTTGGTGTATTTTAAAAAGTTGATAACTGCTGATTCAGTTATGTGAAGTCAAATTGGATTGTTACCTAAGTGTTTTCTTCTTAAATGTGTTATTTGAATACCTTACTGAGTAATCATTATCCAACAATGTGCTTACAACAATCATTTATAAAAGAAGATAAATGTTTCTATAAATCTCGACTCACTTCATTGTGATCAAAGAAGGTTCTAGATGTTTTAAGGTATAAGTAACTTTACTGATGTACTAAGGTCAAGACTAAAAAACACTTTGCGTCAGGTTAGGGTTACTTTTATAGCAGAAACTCTGCTCAAATCTTGTGTTGCTATTTTATTTGTAATATTAATAAGGAGTTCAATGTCCATCAAAGTAACGCAAATAAGTGCTACATGCTACTTTTCATCAAGGGTGCATTCCATGGGTGGGTCATGTTCATTCACATTCAACCACCCATGGTTTTTAATTAAAATGCCTATCTACTATCAATTTTAGACAGGGATTTCTGGCTAAAATGTACACCTTCATATTTTTAAACATGTACATGTGCAGCACTGAACATCACACATACATCGTTGGATGATTTGTCTGCTACAATGTATAAAAAGATAATTGCACTGGATGTGTGTATTAAATTAGCTAACAATTTTTGATGTAGTTTTTCAAAGTTTCATTGACCTTACAATGTTTTGATAGATCACTTGAGTCAAGATAAAAGATGACAGAGAGCTATCCAACAGGCAAGATACACAAGGATTGAATCAATGGCTCAAGGGTTCAGAAGAATGCACAGAATTTGTGACTAAGGAAGACCGGAACAGAGAGATAATCATTCTGCTGAAGCACCTCAATCCCTACCACCTTGCCACCTACAACACAACCAACACCAACACCAGCTCTTGTACCTGTACACGGACGTCATCAAACACACAGAGACCTAGGGTGCATTTACAGACTTACAGCAAGAAACTCCAAAGGAATCAGACATATTGAACACTACAATAGGAGCATAAACAGGGAAATACGCCAAAAACAATTTTTTTTAAAGGCTGCAGGAAACTTTGTATACAGTGGCACAAAATCAACAAATGTACATGTTATAAATTTACTAATAATTTTTTGTTGTTTATTTTGTTGTGGGTGGGATTAATGTTTATATTGTTAGTATAGTTGTTGTTAATAAAAGGACTAGTTTAGATTAGGATTTAAATATCTATTGAATTGCTGCATTTTTAATAAATAAGATATGTGTTAGCTGGGAGTCAATTTATAATGTATGTTTTGCTATATGATATTAGTAAATGTTTAGATTAGTATTATATGTTTAGATAAGTGTTTATGTGTTTTAGGATATATAGTAAAGGGATAGATTTATTATTGGGGACTTGATATATTAGTGTTTGTTTTAAAGATTAACAACATACATTTAGTGTAGTTTGATTAATGTATGTTAGTTTTTACATATTGTATTGGGCATTTTAGATAATTTGATGTTAAGTGTTTTTATATTGTATTATTTGTTAATAAGTTTTTTTCACTGAAAACTTTATTTATTGTGGTTTGGCATTATTGTTCAAGCAATTCTTAAACTTTAAAAAGAATCCGAAGTAAAAATAATTTTTATATATAGTTTTTGGAGCATGCTTTTATAATAAACACTTAGCAATTGGTTGGGGTCACAGACATCACACAAACCCAGTGCAAAATGTTACTCAATCTTGGCCTGTGTTGGGATAAAGTTTGTAATGCTAGAACAAATTTGTATTTGTATATTTTGCAAAGTATATCAAAGTAGTGCTATATGCTAGTTTGTGTAAATTTCAATCTAGTGTGTGTTCCAAATGTGGCATCTGCACTTTACAAACCAAATACTCAGGCTTTAGGCACGAAGTTCTAGCTAACTAAAATGTGGACAGGCTTAATTTGCCCATAATGTATGCCTCATTGATGGAAGCATAAGGTTTCAGAAAAGTTAGCTTTACTTAAATTTGATATAAATTTGCCTGTGTGCTACATTGTTAAGCACAAATACAATATGATTATTTTTTTAAGCAGAGTGTATGCACTAGAATGGTATACTTTCAATCCCAAACCTATGCTTGACAAAAACACAATCAGGGCCTCATTTACAAGGCCATTGTGCCACCAGTGTGTCACTTTTTATGATGCACTGGCATCACAGTGTGCCTGCCCATATATACAAGGCCCCGTTAAGTCACCCTGCATGACTTTTATAGCATGGAACTTAGTATTGTGATACAACAGGCAGTCAAAGGAAAAAAAATGAGAAACAGTTTGAACAGGGAAAGACAGAGAAACTGCCTGCAGAGGAGAGAGGTAGACATTGAAATTTAGTGCAGTGAGAGACTGAGAAGGAGAGAAAAATAAATATTGAAAAATGGGTCAGGTGGAAAAAAAGAAAGCAAGTGGAAGCAAGCAGAAGATGGAGAAGAAAAGAGAGGAAGTCAAAAGAGACAGAAATGAAAGAAAGCAGTGTAGTTGAAGAAATGGAGGTTAACAAGAAGAGAAAGGAAAACATTTAGAATGTGAGAAAAGGAGGTTGTAGAGAAAAGGGATGGGATATATCAAAGAGACATAAAAGGAGGCAGGGTGAGAAAATGGATAGAGGGGATGCATAGGAGACAGCATAAAGGAAGTGACTGGTTGGAAGGACAGAGACAGGAGAGGAGGAAGGAGTAAACACAAGGACAGAGAATGAAAATTAAAAAAAGGAACAGGACAAAAAGTTATAAAATACTAAAAAGCTACAAATAATTGAAGGAAAGAGTTTGGAAGTCAGGGAGACGTAGAATGAGATATGGAAAAAGAAAGACAAAGAGATCGCAGCTGCAATGGTGTATGGGCAGGTTTCTGGGTAGGGGGACACCTGGGATGTTGCGACTGCTGCTCCCCCCCCCGATGTGTCTCAATTGTGGTCTCTTTTACTCTAGCCTTGGAGAGCCCGCTCTGTGGGAGGACATGACCTTTTGGTACTCAAAACTTGTTGCAGAGGGTGCTTAGGCAGACTCAGTTATGAGCCCTGTATTTTCCGGCCCTCCCACTGTGGCTCCTTGTCACACAGATGTAAGGAGTGGACTGGGAGGCCGCAGGACTCCACACGGTGGGTGCACTATATGTGGATTGTGTATTGCGACCATTTGAAGATCTACATGCCACCTTTGACCTTGTGGTCAAGAGGATATGGGGGGAGGAGTGACGAGCCGCAGCTACTATGCGGCTGTCAATTTCTCTGCACTGCCAATGAGACGCGCCGACTTGTTTCGGGACTCTCTGGTGCTCTGCATGGAGTGCTCTCCACTCTCAATGCTACACAAATGCTAGGAAAATGACCTGCGCTCCCCCCTCCCAGAGGGAGACTGGGCTAAGATGTGGGAGGCTGCGCTCAAGATTTCTCAAAATGCCAGGCTTAAGCTCATACACTTTTATGTTTTGCATCAGGCGTACTTAATTCTCCAGAAGCTTAGCATTTCCTGCCAACCATGCCTGACTGCCCGCGATGCCATGACAATTGTGATAATATTCTCCACATGCTTTGGAGTTGCCCCTGCTTGACTACATATTGGACAGAGGTGGTGCGAATGCTAGCGGAGGCCACGGAACTGTCTTTGACCCTCTAGTTGAGGCTCTTCCTCCTGGGCATCTACCCCCACCCTTCCATGCATAAGGTCACTAAAAGGTTTATTGACCTGGGTTTGGCACTTGCCAAGCACCAGAATACGATGCACTGGAAGAGACCTGAGGGACCCAGGGCTGAGGGAATGATGGTGGATGTGTTACACTGGGCTGCTTCGGAGAAGGCAACTCTGCTGAGAAAGGTGCGCCACAGTAGGAGACCCATTGACTTTGCGTGAGCATGAGGTATGATTTTGGCTGATCACCATCTGTGCCCATTTTTACATACCTACGTAGGGATAAATGGGAATAGAGCAATTTCCTAGCTTGTATAGGGCCCCATGGCATCCTTGCTATGCCAATTGGCAACCAAACCTATATTCAGAAGAAGACTTCTCCTTAAACCCACACAGTCTGAAGAAGGTGTAGTGGGTAGCAGATGGCACAACACCAGAGAGGTCCAGGTCATACCAGCCACCCTTCGCTTAGACCCTCACCTGGCAAGGAGAAGCAATCAGGATGCTGAACTCAGTTGATCCTAGTCCAGGGCCTAAGTTTAAGAAACAACCTGGCAATCTGCTTGGTGTCTCAGTCGGACAAGGTGGTTGAAGCTCCACTTGATATGGTGGGAACAGTCCAGCTGACTGGGGTTTGAGAGTTTCACATTAGCACATAGGCTGACACCCAGTGTTTCCTCTAGGATAGATATGAAAACCTTCTCAAGACCCCTATACCTGTGTGAACTGTTTGGTATCAAGCAGAGCTGGTGCAGTGCTTCCCTATCATGGCTAGTGGGCACAAACAGGGCCTTGTGCAGGCAGAGCTGCTAAGCGTCTCTCCATGCACAGGCCCATTTGCCTTGGTTCTGAAGAGGGCTCAGAGTGACATCCAGCTCATCATGAGTGGCACCACCGGCAGCCACAAGCCTATCAGCCTAGTGGTGAGTTTCCCTCAGACTGGAGAGTCACTGAGGCTTCTCCAAACTGGCTAAAGAATCAAAAGTCCGCCAACTGCCGCACCCCCTCTAGTCTGCCTTCGCCCTTACCTAACATTTTTAGTTGTTTCTGTATGAAAGCTGCCCGAACACCCCTGGTGCCATATATATATCAAGAATAAGAATTGTGATTTCCAAATAGCGATTTTTACCGATTCGCAGTTAGGAAATTACAATTACTAATGTATCATAGTCAGTAATATAGATTTTTGTGATTCCTTAGGATTTTCAATCACAATTTAGCAATAACTAAATTGTGAATACCTAAATAGGTAATCACAATTTGGTAATCGCAAATTTGCCAATGTTGCTTTCTGGAGCAGCATAATGACGATGTGAGTCATCTCATGCTGTGTCCAGAACCCAGCTCCAAAGGAGAAGGCAGGCTGTGTCAAGAGAGCAACTGTGCCCTTGTGTGGAGGTGTGTTTGGAGTAATCTGCTCCTTATGGTCACAGATGACAATGTTAAGGATGCAGGAGGGTGCAAGAAAAAGCTGAAATTCAGTGAAAAAGAACTCACCGAAAAGTGTGTACAAAACTATGATAAGCTTTATGGGAAGAGCTCACTGCAAGTTCCAACAAGCATTTGCAATGCAATAGGTCTCGCATTATTAAAGTTTGAGCTATTGGTGTTGCATTATTTAGCAATGCCAATAGCTCAAACTTTAATAATGCGAGACCTATTGCATTGCAAATGCTTGCAATGCAATAGGTCTCGCATTTGCGAGAGTTTAAGCTATTGGCATTGGCATTGTAAATGACAATGCCTTTTATTTATCTGTTTTCAAAACCAACACATAGATAAAAGGTTTGCCACATACAATGCCAATAGCTCAAACTTTTGCAAATGCGAGACCAATTGCATTGCAAATGCTTGTTTTTTATGCGGTGGGCATTTGTGTAGTGCACAGCCTGCTACTGGTATGGCCTTGTAATGTTGGCTCTCTGGGGGTGCCTCAGCATACGAGTTAGGGCTCTCCATTGGAGACCAGTGTCTGAATCATCGTGTCATATTGTGCTGTGGGGACTGTGTTGTCATCGCCTCTGTTTGGGTGGTGGTGTCGTGCTAAGTGAGTTGTTGGTGTGTATGCGTTTGGTGTCTGAGAGCGCTTCTGAAGAGCATTTACCAGTTTCTTAAAGACAGCCCAGACCTGATGTTGCTGGATTTCTGGATGTTTGCATGTGGTGTGTCTTGGTGGCATGTGCAACCAAGAGCAAAGCAATAACTGATTAGAGTGCACAGGCGATGTTTGGATGCATGTGGGATGATATTCTGCATAACATCCTGTGTCCTGTTGGTTGTGTGTCGTCTGTGTGTGCATGTGTCTGCGTGTCGTTTCATGATGATGAGTGCCTGGTTGTCTCCCATTGGATTCAGCAATTTAGTGCACAGTTTCCTCGGCTGAAGCTTCAACGGAGAGCCCGCTTTCAAAAGAAAGGAAAATGGAAACATTTAGCAGCATGTAAAAAGGAGGTTTAAATCCCTAACACTTGCTAATGCCCCCGTTTCTGCTTGGAACTTGCACGCTATGCTGGACTATTTCAGCATCGGTGTGCATGTGTCTGCGTGTCGTTTCATGATGATGAGTGCCTGGGTGTCTCCCATTGGATTCAGCAATTTAGTGCACAGTTTCCTCGGCTGAAGCTTCACCGGAGAGCCCGCTTTCAAAAGAAAGGAAAATGGAAACATTTAGCAGCACGTAAAAAGGAGGTTTAAATCCCTAACACTTGCTAATGCCCCCGCGTCTGCTTGGAACTTGCACGCTATGCTGGACTATTTCAGCATCGGCTCCTTTAAATCAAACCACAGCCACATTTGAAATGCAAAGCAAACATGGTAATGAAAAGCTTTCATGGTTTTGTTTTATGGTGGAAGATTTTAAAAATAAAGCGGAGACCGGGGAAGGCAGAGTTATTTTTTGGACCCCTTGAAGCACAGCTGCTGAATTTAGCACACACAAATCTTGAAAAGTTAGTTGGAAAAATACCCGCAATTATAATTCTCAAGTCGCTAATCCTGTCAAGGAAAAGTCCATAAACTTCATTTATAATGTTCTTACAAGCCAACCAATACCTTTGACATGTTTTTCTAAGGCAACGTTCCCCTGTCCAGTAAGTGCTGTGCAGATACCATTACTGGAAGTCTTACTGCTGCTGGAGTTATAACTAGTAAAGAAAAAAAAGGCGGCGCACCCAAAAAAACAACCAGTGGTGCGCGCGCACCACAGAGGAGCGGGGGGGGGGAAAGGGAGCGCGGCAGCGAGTCGAACGCGCGCTGCTGCGCGTGCTAGACACTGGTGGGAATGGGCGCGGCAAAGGCGGGACATGCGCCCGCCTTTGCCCAATTGCGTGCTGTCTTTCTTATAAAGACGCACGCAAAGCCCAATAGCCGGGGGGAAAACGAAAAGCACACGCACGAGCGTGTGCGATTCCTAGCTCAGCTTCTAAACCCCCTACATGAGGAACTCTCGCTGCGCGAGCAGTGCTGCGCACTGCAACTCTAGGAGCGAGACCTAAAAAGTGAGAAATGCAAAATCTGGAAGGCCATCCAGGAAAGGATCAGTGTGGTTGGTGTAACAGAGCACTCTTCTGAAGAAATTCGCTAGCCCTGGTATGATCCTCTGACAGGTACAAACAAAAAGGTGGCTAGCAGACTTGCAGAGGCATGGCCAACAGGGAGAGGACCATCCAGTCAGCCACCACCTAGCCCCATTGAGTACATGATTGAGGCTACATTGCAGCCAAAAGCTATTGCTGGGATCTCTGACATTATCTCACTTAATTAATAAGGGGTCATGATGGTTCAGGATACTCAATCGAACAGCCAGGTGTTAAGTGCTCGCCAGAATTCCAAAAGAGAGGAGGAGGTCCGGATCTGCAGAGGGAGGTCATGCCAGGTGTTTGCTGAAAGGTAGGAGAAGGCGCATCACCCGCTGTTGCTACGGTGGATGCGAGGGATGTGAGTGAGTGAGAGGATACCTTGGCCACTCCCTATCCCACCAAAGGTAAGACTTTGATTTTGCTACATATAAAAATGTTTTAGGTAAAAAGTAATACTATTAGCAATTTATGCTGACCTCTAAAACTAAATCCACTCCTGCCCACAAATTATCACTAGCTCATCAAAGCATTATGGGATTTGTAGTTGTCTGCCTAATAAGAAAGAAAAGTTGGAAAATGAAGCATTTTGTAGTCTTATCTAAAGTGAGATACCAAATGACATGAAAGAACTTCATTATAGATGTAGAGTTTTATTTGTAACAATCTTTAAGTACAATTATACATCACAAAACATTTATTGAACTAAACGTTATATCTCATATCTGACAGAACTGCATGCAACAATTACAGAAGATACTGAACAGGAGGAAAATCAGGACACTCAGCCAGATATACAGCCTAAAACCATTCCAACTCCAACACCCTCAACACCTGCACCACCCAGACATAGAGCTACAGTATCTCCACTCCCTGATTATGTGGAAGAAAATGAGAGCATCACAACAGACATGCTTACAACTTTTTTTGACATGTGATCTACACATAGGCATCAGTCCTTTCTTCGACGCAGAAACAATCCCATCAGAAGGCATAGAATTGGTGTTTGAAGGGCTTCTGAGAAAGTAGGCAGGACTGCTGTATTTTGTGGTTTGGAGGCGCCTATGTTTTCGGTGCAGCAACTGCAATGTAAAAATATGAAGTCATTAAAGACACAGTTAGTGTCAATGAAGAAAATCATTTGTGACATAAAGGATGGTGGAAAAGGAAGATGGCGGATTGACTCCGCCGCTGGTTAGATGTCTCAGCCGCCTCTCCCTGGGACCCCTCTGTCCCTTTGCCGCTATGATTTTTAGCGCAGCATTTTTCATTTTCAAGAGCCGTATACTAACATAATTATTTACGGGGGAAAAAAAGACTGTTGGTCCCGGCATACGACGGAGGACCTTACCTGTTGCAGCTGTGTTTGCTTTCTCACTCGTCCTGGATGAGCTTGTGTACGAGGCTTATGCTCGCTGTGAAACGCAGCTGTGCAGCGAGGTGGTTTCTCGTTGGGAGTCTTCCCCTGATTTCTCCGTGGCTGCTTCGGGGAAAAGGGAGAAAGCAGCGTTCCTGTGACGGGCGCTCCATTTACTACCCTCGTCGTTGCTGCAGTGGTGGTGGAGGCTGTACAGGTCACCTAGCGGCGATTGAAGACGAGAGGGGTTGTGACTGCGGGACAGCACCGCTGTGGACTTTGTTGGAAGTGAGAGCGATGGCCCCCCCACGTAATGCTCGGAGGCAACGTGCCGAGATTCAAGCTGCAGCAGAGGGGTCCCCGGAGACCTCAGATCTTACAAAGGTGCAGGCAACTGACCCCCTGGGTTCTGGTGAAGTTGGGGCTAGTAGCTGTAATATTACTTCTATTGACTCACAGGTGGGGAAGCCGATTTTGAAATTGCTATACTCAGGTAGAGCTACAGCCTTACTTCATTCCTGCGGTTCAGAGACTCCCATCCCTGGCTTTGTAATGGCTGATATGCTGAATGCAGCAGTGCAAGACGAGCTGGGGGGCACTGAAGATGCTACCTCCCCATGGAGACTTTCTGGCGGGGGGATTATATCAACGGCCCCTAGGGGTGAGGCAGCTTTGAGAACTAATGCTGCAGAGGCATTGCAGAAAGAAATTGTTTCTCCCCCTCTCTCAGGCACCTTAGCTTCTGTTTCCAACGAGCCTTTAATTGAGAACATTTCTGATGAATGTTCAGTTTCTCTGCCTCACATTCCTTCCGAACCTGAAGGCATCTGTGATACTAGCAGCAGTGGCAACGCCAATTGCAATGGCAATGGCAGCGAAGGAAACGAGGCCAGCTTTAGACCTAACATACTTCAGGAGGGGGGAGCAGAAAAAGTAAAAGTGAAAGTGAAAGGTCCTAACCCTGTGCGGTCTGGTAAAGGCGGCCGAGGCAGGGGGAGCGCTGCAGCTACCAAGACCAGGTCTCAGAGGTATTGGGACGGCTTAAAGGAGCATCAAATATGGCGAAGATTGGGTCTGGCGCTAGCCCATTGCGGAAATGGGTTTCTTCAAAAGGCGAAGTTAGATCTATCGTATCAAGATTATCCAATTCAGGGGGGTCTGGAGGTACCCTGATGGACAATGTCATCAATACTTCGCAGAACTTTAATTTAGCTACTGGAGCTCCCGTATCAACTACCTCCTATGTTGCTTTATCTGGGACTGCTACTTCAAACATCTCTGTAGGAGACGCACAAGTTTTGAGTCCTCAACTTGGTGGCGTGGACGGATTCATCTCTGAGTCAATAAATGCGGAAGCTGTCCTCATTGCAGGGCAGGTATTGTCTCTAACTGCTGAACAATCTTTAACATTTAACGCTCCTGTTCCTTGTGCTGAACCGGCAAATGTGGCTGAAACTACTGGACACATATTTGAATATCCAGACTGCACAAATGTTGGTGTAGAACTCCCCTTCTCTAAAATTATGCAAGCACTTGCCATTCAAAGGGCAGAAGCACAATCACATTATCAACAGGCTAAGGCTGATAGTTCTGATATTAAACAAGCACTAATTGAAGTTACGGCTAAGGTCTCCCATTTAACCTCGGAAGTCAGTGATCTACAACACCGGGTGGCAGCAGCCGAAGAGGTTAACACTCAAACAGTTAGTCTGGTTAAAACCCACGATTCACAGATGACTCAGATGCAATTTAAAATCGAAGACCTCGAAAACAGGCAGCGACGCCAGAACCTTAGAATTTTTGGGATTCCTGAAGGGAGAGAAGGTTCTGATCCACGGGCATTTATTGTTAGTTTACTACAAAAGGCATTTCCTGATCTACATGACTGGGATCTGGATACACAAGTTCAGAGGGCACATAGACTGCCACAGTTTTTGCCGCAGCGGAATAGAGCTAGAACCAACTTTGCCAGACCTTTTCTCGTATTCATAGGTAATTTTTGCTTCAGCAGGCAATCTTTTTAAGGCTAGGCCTTCAGCCCCTGTTGTGGTAGATTCTATGTCAATTTTTGTACGATCCGATCTTTGTAAATCTACTATGGACAGGAGGTGGCAGCTTCGTCAAATGATGGATCCGCTTAAAGCTATTTGCACACAGGTTTTTTTACAAGAGCCTGCGCGCCTAAAAGTCATCAAGGATGGCTGTACTCACTTTTTTTAACGATCAGGAGGCTAAGAAGGCGCTTTGCAAGTGGCAACCCAGCTCTAAAGTTTGATTTGTGTAACTATCTGTTGTATGAATAGCAATAGGGCAAACTTATATTTAACTAACTACCTCTCATACTTTCTGCCTTTGGTATTGGCTTTATTATATCTGTCCTGGGGGTTTTGCCCTAATTTATGGCTCTTTTTGGTTATTACATCTTTGACCTAATGTTTTTTTTTTACTAGGTGTGTAGTGGTTGGTTCAGTGGGGACTCCGGGATGGGGTGGTTGGGTATCTTCCATATGCTGTCAGTTTATGACAGTTAGAAGGGGGGTGATTCCTTTTCCAGGACACATGGCGGGGGGTTTGTAGCTGTGGGTGGGGCGGTCAGGGGGAGTAGGGTGGGTGGGGTGGGGGTGGGATTAAAGGGCCACGGTGTAGATAAAAAAGCACAGAAAGAATGGGAAAAAAGGAGCGAGAATTGGTTTACTGATAAAGTACTTTATTTTTTTCTGTTTTCTTGTTGTGGATAGATACTGGCTTACTTTTGGTTAACTTGCATAATGTCTGGGGTTAAATTTATGAGCTGGAACATTTCTGGGCTTAACCAAGCCGTTAAGAAGCGGCTGGTAGCCGAAGAACTTAAGGTATTTAAACCGCATATAGTGGGTCTTGCGGAAACGCATCTGGCTTTTAAGGACAGGGCTCTCTTTAAGCAACTTGGTTTTGATCTGGTTGTTTGCTCGTCGCAGCCAGCTTCTATTCGTGGGGTCGCCTTGTTGAAATCCAAACATATCATCGCCACGGTTTTACGTACAGAGGCCGATTCTAGGGGAAGATGGGCGATTGCCCAGCTCCGAATTTCAGGACATAAGGTGACTGTCTGTATTGTTTACGGCCCTAATGTTGATTGCCCTGAGGTTATTTCTTTCCTCTGGTCTGAATTACTGGAGTGGGCCGGGAATCTCATTGTAATGGGCGACTTTAACTGTATCTTAGATAAGCAAATTGACACCACAAACACCACAGGGAGACCCCGTATGGTTAAGGTGAGGGCGGCCATTTTAGATCTATTACATATTCATCGACTGGAGGACGTCTGGAGAAAACTTTTTCCGTCACATCCAGGGTACACTTATTTTTCACATCCTCATAAACAATATTCAAGAATAGACATGTTTTTTGTTAATTATGATTCAGTGGACAAATCTTCTATGGTGGTGTGTCCAAAGATAACGTCGGATCACAATCCCATATTACTTACAGCTTACTTTTCTTCAATAGAGAAGCAACAAACTAGGGGATTTTCATTTCCCAGACATCTTCTAAGTAATCCCGATTTCATAACTCATATGCAAATAACGCTGAAGGACTATATTAAAAATAATTTACACACTGCATCTTGGGTTATTGTTTGGGATTGTTTAAAAGCATATGCGAGAGGGGCTACACTTCAATATATTGTTAAACAGAATCGGATCAATACAAGTCAAGAAGAAAACGAGCACCGCCAATGTATGGATTTAGAGCAACAACATGCTCGAGCAATTGCTCTGAAGGATGCTGTCGAAGTTTTAATCTACTTGCAGCTTATTAATTCGAGGGCTAAGCTTAGTAGAAGGCTAAAGGATAAAGTTGCAAGTAACTTTTTAAAATATAAGACAAAACAGTATGAGTATAGCGAACGGGTGGGACGGGTGTTGGCCTATCAGCTTGCTGATCAGAGGTCTGGGTCTCATATTAAACATATTAAAGGGTCTGACGGCTGTATTTATTCTAAAACTCAGGATATTTTGGAGCAATTTAGGATATTTTATGTAAACTTGTATAAGGGGCCGGCTAGCTTCGACCAGCAAGCTGCTATAGATTATATTCAAGAAAGTGAACTGCCAGCTTTGGATTCATTTCAAAGTGCGGTGTTGGATAGAGAGGCCGATTTGTTAGAGATTAACACAGCAATTAGCGCACTGCCTTCTGGTAAGGCGGTTGGAGAGGATACTATCCCGCTAGAGTTCTATAAAGCTTTTAGGAATATTCTGTCGCCTGTTTTACTTGAAGTAGTTAATTCAATACTACAAGGTGGGGACGTACCTCCCTCTTGGAATGTAACAAATATTATCGTTTTTCCTAAAAAGGGGAAATCAGTTGAGGACATTAGTTCGTATCGTCCGATTTCTCTGATTAATGCGGACGCAAACATTTTTTCTAAGCTTCTGGCTTCACGACTTGCCCCCTTGATCCATTTGCTAGTATCTGAACAACAGCATGGCTTCGTCCCAGGCAGGGATACTGCAGCACATATAAATACTGCAATTGCTGCATTCGATGTTGCCGACCATCTGGATCAACGGATTGGGATGTTGATGTTGGACGCCGAGAAGGCCTTCGACCGAGTAGCCTGGGGGTCTCTATGGGAAACCATGGGGTCCCTGGGTCTCGGCCGGAGGTTTATCTCGGCGGTACAGAGGTTATACTTCAACCCAACTGAAGCCATGAGGATTAATGGCTCGGTATCCACCCGTTTTAGGATCCGGAGAGGTACTAGGCAGGGGTGCCCATTATCCCCTTTATTATTTGCTCTTTATATCGAGCCTTTTATCAGGAACTTGCTTCATAACGATTCTATTCCTTCAGTTTTTTTTAACGGTATGTCACTGAAATTAACAGCGTATGCCGACGACATTGCAATCTTCTCTACGAGACCTCTGGTGGCGATGATAGCTATAACTCAAGAGGCACTTTCTTTTGGTTCTTTTTCCGGTTATAAGCTTAATATAAATAAGACCCAGTCAATTCTAAATTTTACACCCGTATTCGCTCCGCCTTCACTGGGTATTACCAGAACAGCTACTTATTTAGGAGTTTGCCTCAGTTGCTGTACGGGCGATCTTATCGCATTGAATTATGAGCCAATGCTTAAAAAGATTGCTGCTGATCTACGTCGGTGGAATAAATTACCCCTCACCATTATTGGTAGATGTAACGTAGTTAAAATGAATATACTACCAAAGTTTTATATCTGTTTCGCACCATACCCCTTAGAGTTCCTTTATCTTTTTTTAAGCGGCTGGATAGTGTCATTGGTAGTTATATCTGGGGATATCGTCGGGCAAGGAGAGCCCTAAGGTACATTAAGCTAACCTATGAACATGGTGGTTTTAAACTTCCAGATTTTAAAGCTTACTTTTGGGCTGCTTTTGTGAATCGGATCCAGTGCTTACTTAAGGGATCTGAGGTAGAGAAACCCTGGTTTGCGTATCAACTAGCTTGTGGTCCCGTTACGGGGTTTAAGTTACAAGAAATGACCGACCCGAATTATTTTAAAAGAGTGCGATTCAAGATTATTAGACATATTACTCTCATTTGGCAAGATATTAGGAAAACTTATAATTTACCTGATTTGCATGAATTTGTCACCTTATGGGGCAACCCGTGTCTACCTGGCATATTTTCGGACTCCGTGGGGAAAATGTGGCAGCAGCGTGGTATAATACATCTTGGGCAGCTATATGATGAGCATGGTTTTAGGTCCTTTTTATCCCTTCAAAATGAATACGGAATAACTCATAAATCATTTTTTAAATATTTACAAATTCGGAATTTCTTCCTTCAAGGGAAAGGGTTGTTAATCCTGCCCCGCACAACAGAAGTTCTACGGGCTATCTATACGATTTCAGGGCGGGGGTGCATAGGGAAAGTGTACCAAAGATTCTTAGCTGCTGCGGCTGATGACGGCTTACAGATTGTAGCTAAACTTAATCAGACTTTTGCTGTGGATATTACTTTGGAGGAGGTTTTGGAATCATTGGCCTTAATCAACACCGCGGTTACCTCAATCAATTTGAAACTGCAACACTACCGCATCATGTTTATGTTGTATTATACTCCCAGGGTTATCTCAAAATGGGTTGGGTCCCATGGTTCATCTAAGACACATTGTCCCAAATGTAATGAATTCGCTGCTGATCTGCGACACATGTTTGTTACTTGCCCAAATTTAAGTATTTTTTGGTGCAAGATCACTCTAGAGTTGAGCAATCTTTTTGGGAAGGATACTCAACTAACAGAAAAGGAAATTTTATTGGGGACAGTTTCAGATTCGGGCAATGTATCCAAATATTTAGTTTCAATTTTTATTGTTTGTGCCCGATTGTGTATTGCCAGGGTTTGGATTGAAACAAGGAATCCCAAAATATCAGAATTTTGGTTGTTATTGAGGGGGGTCTATGAAATGGAATTCGCTCTAGCAAAGTCTAGGGGCTGACCCTCACTGGTTAAATTTGAGAGGGTTTGGTCTAGCTTGCAGTGGGACTAGCTGATTTTGTAGTATTACTGTTTTATCACTGTTTTGCTAATTTCAAAGGTAATTTTGTGTTTGTACCTATTTGTAAAAGGCTCGATCTTTTTTTTGATATTTTATTTTATGCTCTTTTCTGTGCTTTATTTCAAACAATGGTTTGTGACTTGATTTTGTGCCTAATAAAATAAAAAATAAATAAATAAAAAAAGACATAAAGGATGGCATAAAGCAGCTGAACACAACTGTTGAGGAGGGCCAAAAAACAGCAGTAGAAAATTATAAGGAGATGACAAATGTCATTAAGGAGTTATGCACAGTAATGCAGCAAGATAATGTAACACACCAACTGTGCCATTATCAACTCATAGGCAGATTGGATGGTTTCACTATGTTGGAAAGTGGGCTATTATTAGTGGTAAATATGCATCTACCACTGACAATATGGCCACTAACACAGTCTAGGTCTCAGAATAGGTCTCAATAAATGATTCCTATGCTCAATCCTTTGTAGCTTGGCTGCGAGCAGACCGGCTTAACTTAAGAGACAAGTATGTAAAGCATTTAAAAACACCAATTCAGTGAATAATTAAGACACAACACACAATAAAAGCCCAGCAGCAATTTATAACAACAGTCAATATGTTTATCTTTACAATGACACCACAATGAAAAGAATCCAATGTAGGGAACCAGAGATATAATTTTTTTAAGATTTAGCAATATATAGCACCTAGAAACCTATAGCACGACATTGGGACATCTTGTCACGCCTGACCGGGACAAAGTCAAAGTTTTAGGCTGACCGCAATGGAGCTCTGCTCGGATACTCCTCGTGGTGGGCCTCGGTTGAGATTTTACCTTTGGACTTAGAAACTTTTCTGGAGTTTTTTGCTGCCGGGGTCCCTCAATGTTCTTCACCAGTATGGGTTCAGTGAAGGTTTGCTGTCTTGCTTTCCAGGGATCTCCCAGTCAAACTCTGGAAGTCAGAACTCCAGAGCTTTTCAGCAGGATAAACCACCAGGGCAGGCCGTCTCGCCGTTGAAGGTCGCCGGCCTGTCTCTCGCAGTTGAGTCGGTCCACCTCTAGAGCTTTTTTCCAAAGTTGCTCCAAACTTCTCTGAACTTCTGGAACTTCCATCTGAAGGTCCGCTGGGGATTCCAAAGTGTCCAAAACACAATCTAAGGGTCTAGAATCTCCAAGATTGTCCTTGAAAGTTTGGGACTTCAGTTCCCACAATCCACTTGGACAACACCCTTACAGATCCACTGGACGCACTCCAGGCTGGGGATTCTTGGTGGTGATGGCCCAGGTGAGTTCTGTTAACCTGTAGCTTGCAGGGACTCCACTCTTTGCTACTCTTGAAGCAAGGTACATTCATAGGGCTGTAGTCCCAGATAATGCAGCAGGCGCAGTCAGTCAGAACGCAGGGCCTGATGGTGCAAATCAAGTTTCCAGCTTGGGAAGCCGCCTTCTTCTCTTAGTTTCAAGCAGCAGATCTGAGATGTTATGCACCTCTCACATATTTATTCAGTGGTCTCTGGGGTCAAGCAGGAGAGCAACTCATAGGCAGATTGGATGGTTTCACTATGTTGGAAAGTGGGCTATTATTAGTGGTAAATATGCATCTACCACTGACAATATGGCCACTAACACAGTCTGGGTCTCAGAATAGGTCTCAATAAATGATTCCTATGCTCAATCCTTTGTAGCTTGGCTGCGAGCAGACCGGCTTAACTTAAGAGACAAGTATGTAAAGCATTTAAAAACACCAATTCAGTGAATAATTAAGACACAACACACAATAAAAGCCTAGCAGCAATTTATAACAGTCAATATGTTTATCTTTACAATGACACCACAATGAAAAGAATCCAATGTAGGGAACCAGAGATATAATTTTTTTAAGATTTAGCAATATATAGCACCTAGAAACCTATAGCACCACATTGGGACATATTGTCGCGCCTGACCGGGACAAAGTTAAAGTTTTAGGCTGACCGCAATGGAGCTCTGCTTGGATACCCCTCGTGGTGGGCCTCGGTTGAGATTTTACCTTTGGACTTAGAAACTTTTCTGGAGTTTTTTGCTGCCGGGGTCCCTCAATGTTCTTCACCAGTATGGGTTCAGTGAAGGTTTGCTGTCTTGCTTTCCAGGGATCTCCCAGTCAAACTCTGGAAGTCAGAACTCCGGAGCTTTTCAGCAGGATAAACCACCAGGGCAGGCCGTCTCGCCGTTGAAGGTCGCCGGCCTGTCTCTCGCAGTTGAGTCGGTCCACCTCTAGAGCTTTTTTCCAAAGTTGCTCCAAACTTCTCTGAACTTCTGGTACTTCCATCTGAAGGTCCGCTGGGGATTCCAAAGTGTCCAAAACACAATCTAAGGGTCTAGAATCTCCAAGATTGTCCTTGAAAGTTTGGGACTTCAGTTCCCACAATCCACTTGGACAACACCCTTACAGATCCACTGGACGCACTCCAGGCTGGGGATTCTTGGTGGTGATGGCCCAGGTGAGTTCTGTTAACCTGTAGTTTGCAGGGACTCCACTCTTACTACTCTTGAAGCAAGGTACATCCATAGGGCTGTAGTCCCAGATAATGCAGCAGGCGCAGTCAGTCAGAACGCAGGGCCTGATGGTGCAAATCAAGTTTCCAGCTTGAGAAGCCGCCTTCTTCTCTTAGTTTCAAGCAGCAGATCTGAGATGCTATGCACCTCTCACATATTTATTCAGTGGTCTCTGGGGTCAAGCAGGAGAGCACTCCTGTGCAATGAGGTGCAGGGCAACACCCCAGAGCATGACCATTTCCTTCAAAGTGTGGCATAACCTTCTCCCAGAAAGCACAATTTCTCCAAAATTCAATATGGCTGAACTTGCAGCAGAGGAGCAAGAACTAGTTAAGCCAACCTCCACTATGGCTGATTTCCATAGTTCTCCCCTCCTACCATCTGCAAATTTCTGCCTTAAGCCTGCCATCTGGCTGGGTCAGAGGACTGGGGGGTAGATGGACCTGCCATTCTCTGCCTGTCCCACCCCCTTCGAAACACCATGGTTCACGATCCCTCCCCCCTCTGGCATTCCAGTGTAGCCAAGCTCTCTTCCAAAAGATAGCCTCTTACTGGGTGAGCCACTTATGACTTCATCAAAGCAGCCTGGGTAATCCTCTTAACTGTGACCAGTCAGGGGACACCACAGGAAGGCTGAATTGTGACATACAGACAAGAAAGTCTTATAACTTCTTTTCTGTATATTTCAGGATAAATTCAACAATAGCATATTGTTGGATTTATCAATACCATTCTCCTAAGTCCTTGAATGATATTTTCCTTGAATGATTCTTACCAATAGTTATGCATTAACAAACTATTGCCATGTTAACCTATGTGCCTGGGGTTCTACAATGGGGAAAATGAAATGTACAATTTCTCCAACACCAGGGCCTATAAAACATCTTTTATAAGGACCCTGCTTATAGCTACATGTACCCCCACCCCTGGGACACATAGGGTAGACTTTAGGGGTACTGAATATGCAAAAATAATGTCGATCCTCACTCCACAGTGCTCCTACCACAAAAGTCGATTTTGGGAAGCACTTTACTACAATGGGGGAAGTGAAATGTGCAATTTCTGAATCCCCAGGGCATAGTTATGCCTTAACAATCTATTGCCATGTTAACCTATGTGCCTGGGGTTCTACAATGGGGAAAATGAAATGTACAATTTCTCCAACACCAGGGATAAAGGTCCTCCTTATAGGTACCTTACCCTCCCACCCCCACCCCTGGGACACCTAGGGGAGATCCTGGGGGTACCTAATATGCCAAAATATTGTATTTTGTCACTTTTTAACTGCCCCTACCACCAAAGCCGAGTTTGGGCACGATTTACATTTAAACGCAGTGCTGCCACACAGGGCTGCTTTTAAAATGACCTCAGACACGCAGAAGTGGTCACATGCAGGTGCCGAAAGGAATCTGGTCTCTAAACTGTCATGCCCTATTAGATACTAGGGACTTAAAGGTAGTTTTAATCCACCTGCCCTATTATGTGCTAGGGACTTATAGGGTAGGTCATGCCAATTATAATTGTACCCTAATATATTGTGTACCCTTATGTATGTGTGTGTTTTCACTGTGTTTTCACCATAGCACTGGCCCTGGGCCTGATTAGGCAGAGCCCAGGGACAGTTAGAGGCAGTTACCACAAGTACCAGTCAGCATAAAAATGGGGGTGCCCAGGGCCCAGGATGGCTTTGCATCACACTAGATCTGTCCATCACCTGGCAAATGCTACAGCAACATTGTCTCGTGGCACAGTCACCATGCAAGTTGAGATGGCATATTGCAGTGGAGATGTAGCATGAGGTTTAGTGCAAGTCACCAATGCTATTGAAAACATGCAAGCAGCACACATCTCAGGAACCAGCGGCTTAGTTGGGGAGGAACATGAGGAGTTACCCAGCCTAAGTAGCATTACTGCCCCCAAAATTAGGAATCGGCATTGTAGTTGTAGATAAAGTGCATCTACAGAGGGCTTACATGTGGGCCATTTGTTGGACCTGGCCCTTTTTGCAGGGTTATCCCGTTTTGCCTTTCTCCTGTATTTTTTCTGTTATGTTATGTTATGTTATAAGGGTTTTATAAAACGCTCGTACACCAGTTAGTTTCTTGGCGCTGATTCTAGGAAATAAAGAACCCAGTGGGAGTTTATTTATAGGCCTGGATATACAGCCATGTTTTGAGGGATTTTCTGAAGCTCAGTAGGTCGGTACAGGACCTGATTTCCAGAGGAAGGGAGTTCCACAGTCTGGGAGCCAGAGTTGCAAACCTGCATCCCCCTTGTCGCTTCAGCTTAAAGGTAGGGATTGCCAAAAGTTGTAGGTGAACCGAGCGAAGGTTGCGTGAGGGGGTGTACCATGTGATGAGGCTATCTATGAATTTTGGGTTCCGGCCATGTAGGGATTTAAACACCAAACAACCTACTTTGAATGCGCAGCGTTGAGGAATGGGGAGCCAGTGCAGCTTCCTCAGGAGGGGGGTGGCATGTTGCCACCTAGGTTGCTGGTAAATCATTCTGGCCGCTTGATTCTGTACCATCTGTAACCGTTTGGTTAGAAAAAGCGGCATATAAAGGTAGACTAAGTTGGGGTAGTCTAGGTGTGACAGAACCATGGCTATTATGACCTGTATCAATGCTGCTTGGGTGAGTAGTCTACTAATCTTTCTAATCTTTCGCAGCTGGAAAAAGCAAGTAGAGATGACAGAGCCAACTTGTGTTTTTAGAGATAGGTCATTGTTTATTGTGACACCAAGACTTTTGGCAGAGGAGGAGGGAGTTGAGGGATGTCCTAGTTCCATTGGCCAAAAGTGTGGGCCCCAGAAGTTTTTTTTTTTTTTAAATCTGTTTATTGGCATTTCAAGTAACGTACATTTTTCACCTGCCGTGTGTGGCAGCGAAATGGCAGCAAAACAGAATAAAACAGTGCGATCTACCTCACATCCAATATCAACATGTCCATTTGTACATCTAAATTAGTATATACAGTTGCAATAACAGATATGCAGTATTATGTTAAACAGTAATATCAATAAGTGTCTGAATCGGTAACAGTCAGTCTTATCAGATATTTTCGCTGGGGTTCCCAAATGTCTCTGGGTCTTGACGTTGCGGGTAATTCTTCCGCGTATAGTGCGAGGTTCTCCATACAGTATACCATGTCTTTCAACCAGTGATCAGGTTTTGTGACTAGTTTGCTCTCCCAGTGTAAAGCCACTCGTCGTTTGGCTAGCAGTAGCGCGATGCGCACAAGTTTCCCCACCGCCCCTTTCAATTGCGGCACATGACCTAGTAAACAAATTTGTGGAGTACAGTGAAGCATAATCTCCGTCATTTCGTGAATGTGTTTTAGAACCGCATCCCAATAAGCTCTCACTCCACCACATCCCCATGCAAGATGTAGAAAATCTGCCCCAAGATGACCACATCGCTTACACGCGCTGGTTTCCCTCAGGCCACACTTATGTAATTTAACGGGGGTGTGGTAAGTCGGATGTATAAATTTGAAATGGATAATGCGCAGGTTTCCATTAGGTGTGAGGGCGCCAGTCAGTTTGCATATGTGTTCCCAGTCCAGCATGGATAATGGTGGGTCTAGGCTTTGGTTCCAGCAAGCCAAGCTTCTGTCTACGTCGGGGACCTTGTCTTTTCTTATCTCTTTATACAGTTTTGTGACAAGCTTACGCCGTGAAGGCGCAACTAGTATCATCTGAAAGGCACTCGATGTGGGTGGTTCAGTCGGGTACGTGACGTAATGGGCTTTAGCCGCTTGTCTCAATCTATGCACAGTAAAATTGAACAGTGGGGAGGGGTTGGAGATGTGAGCTAAGTCATCTGCCGTGAGAAAGTGTCCGTCCGGAAAAATATCTTGCATAGTTACTATGCCCACTTCCCTCAGTGCCCTGAGTGAGCCCTCTTCCTCTGTCACTGAGAGTGCTGCATGATGTGCAATAGGCATAGCTGGTGCATATAGCGGGAGTCTGTCAGTGATGTTACCTATAGTTTGCCATGCAGCAACAGTCGTGTCTATGGAGTTTATTTCTGTTTTCGGCGTACCTCTGCGTGTGTGTGTGAGCACCCCCGGTAGCGGTACAGGATGGGCGTCACCATCCTCCACCGCTACATGCGGCGTGTACGCATGTGGTCTGAACCAATAGTATGCATATTGTGCTTGGGCACATAAGTAATATAGAAAAATATCTGGAGCGTTGAAGCCTCCTTGAGCGTAATCCAGAGTCAGTGTGGACCAGCTCACCCTGGCCTGCTTACCCCCCCATATCAACCGAAGTAGTGAGGATCGCATTCCCTTGAAGAAGTGTTGTGTCAGCTTGATCGGGATATTACTGAATAAATATAAAAAGCGCGGTAGAATGACCATTTTAATAACGGCGATACGGTCAGCTAGAGAGAGTGGCAGGCGATTCCATCTATCAATTTGTTGGTCCAGGGCGGCAAATGCTTTTCCATAGTTTTCCTTGATCACTACTTCAGGGTCTCGGTGCACCCAGACGCCCAAATATTTCACCGGGTCCGTGGTCCACACTAGCGGGTATTCCACATTCGATGGTGATGTATTAACTGTTAGGGGTATCATGATCGACTTATTCCAGTTAATTTGCAAGCCGGAATGAAGTCCAAATCGGATGTATTCCCTCAAAACTTTCGCTAAATGTTGTGATGGATCTCTTATGAACAGGACCATATCATCGGCGTAGAGTGATATGCCCACCGGTCTGTGTAGGAAATTCAGTGCCGTTTCCCTATGGCGCTGTCGAATTATGCATGCCAGTGGCTCCAGGGCCAATGCAAACAGCAAGGGCGATAGCGGGCACCCCTGCCGCGTGCCTCTGTGTATCTTAAATGGTTTGGACGTCAAACCCCCGACGCGTACCAAGGCACATGTGTCTGTGTACAAAAGCTGAACCCATCCCAGGAATAACAATGGAAACCCCATGCGTCGTAGTATATGAAACATGTATTCCCATTCTATGGAGTCAAACGCCTTTGCTGCGTCTAACATCACCGCAGCAGCAGTCAAAGCAGGATCTAAAACATGAAACATGGTAAAAATAGTTCTCAGATTATGTGACGTAGAGCGCTCTGGTATGAAGCCTGATTGATCCGGGAGGACCAGGTTGGGCATAAGGGGTTGCAGCCGCGTCGCTAAAATTTTTGCTAAGATTTTTGCATCCAGATTTATTAAGGATAGTGGGCGATAAGATTCGCAGGCGTCCGGGGCCTTGTCCTTCTTTAACAGAGTGATGATAAGTGCTTCGCGAAGGGACGGTGGCAGGGAACCAGTCTTGTGTGCCTCCACATACATTTCCAGCAGGGGAGGTGTAAGCAAATCAATATATTCCTTATAGAACTCAGCTGTGAGTCCATCCGGCCCTGGAGCTTTCTGATTAGGCAGTGCGTGAATTGCAGCTTTTATATCCATCTCATCTATTGGTAGGTCTAGATATTTCCGGTGAGTGTCTGACAGGTACTCTGCTAGGTCTTTGTCAGATGTGCTGCCCCGGGAAGCATATAATTCCGAATAGAAACTGTGGAACTGATCTAGTATAGCCGTAGAGGTGTAGTGTTCTACTCCCTGAGAATCTGTAATCTTAGCTGTGTAGTGGTAGTCTTCCTGAGTCTTGATTCTAAAGGCTAGACTTCGGCCAGGATGACCACCCTCACCATATGTTCGCGCTGTGTGTCTGCGATTCCTATACTTTACCTCCGATTCCGCTAGTGAGTCGTATTCAGTCAGCAGGTCGTGAATGCGAGTGAGTGTTTCGGGGCAAGGTGCGGTTGTGTATTGGCGTTCTAGCTCTGCGAGTTTGTGTTCAACTTATTCCAGTTGACCCCGGATGTCTTTTAAAATGCCAGCTGTAGTACTGATGCATACCCAGCGTATGGTCACTTTAAAGGCCTCCCATAAAGTAGCTGTACTCTCCACAGTTCCCGTATTAATGGCAAAATATTGTTCTATGGCTCGTCATTGTAAACGGGGTCTAGGAGGGCCTGGGCTCTAAAGCGCCAAGTGTAGGGGCGGTGGGCGTTTTCCGTGACCCTGAGTGCGAGCAGTACCGGGTTATGATCTGACAGAGCACGTGGCAGTGTATTGACCTCCCAGACCCAGTCGTTCGCCAACTCACTTATTAGCCAATAGTCCAGTCTGGACCAGCTGCCATGGCTAGGTGTAGCGTGTGTGCCCTCTCTGGTGGAGCCATGCCGCAGCCACCAGATATCAAGGAGACCGGACTCCAGCATTGCATCGTTGACACTCTGAGCTATCTTAGGTGTGAGCAGGCCACATGGGCTCGATTTATCAAGGTGTGGGTCTAGGTAAGTATTAAAATCTCCTCCCCATAGAACAGTCGCCTCAGGCCACTCTCGCAGAATGGTGTAGATGCGCGTGAAAGTGTCCGGCTCATCTGTTATGGGCCCATATACATTAATCAGAGTGACCAGAGAATTTCCTAGTTTGCCATGCAACATGGCACATCGCCCCTCCCTGTCCGTGTATGTATAGATAGGTGTAAAGGCAACTCCCCTCTTTATTAAAATGAGGACCCCTCTGGCATAAGAGGAGTATGAGGCAGCTAATTTATAACTAGCCCATCTAAAAGCAATCCTGGCCTCAGAGGTTGTAGTCAAATGCATCTCTTGTAGGAGCGCTATTTGAATATCATGCCTGTCAAGATAGTCAAATATTTGCCTGATGTTTTTTGGGAGTGTTAAAACCCCTGACGTTCCAAGTCAGGCAGTTATATTTCCCACTCATCTGAAGATAGACTGATTAGAGTTGCAGGTTCCATTACTCGGTCACAACTGTCAGTAAGTATGGCAGACATAAATATGACTTGGCTTGTCAGTACAATCGCAATAACAGACTCCAACTCAGAACTTCCCCAACCTCCCACCCCCACCCACTTCAGCAAGCCCCAACCGCTAAAGCCATCCCAATTTACCTCGAACAGTCCCTCCATCCCACCCCAAAATAAACCCACAAAAAAAAACAGAAAGTAATTGTGGTTCACACAGAGTGGCGGAAGTCGCCGGCCGGACACCCCAGGGACGCCTTCACCTGGGGGTCGCTTCAAAGAGTCATTATTATGCAATGCAGTCCACCAGTTGTAGCGACGACGCAGTGCCCCATCAATGGTGCAGTTGACCACACAATCAGCAAAGACATCCCCCATAGGTACGTAATTTGTCCCCAAACATAGTTATTAAATAGAAAAAATCAAACCAGGAAGTCGTGAAATGCACTCCACCATGTCCGTGCCAGCCGCAGATGAGGGTGATCTGTGAGGGATGTGTCAACAGGATGCAAGTGACATTAGTCTCTCGTATTATTCAACATCTGAGGTATTCCCTTGGTCCTCCTGTTCCTTCCTGGGTGACCTTCTGCGCGGCGCCTGTGAAGCCTTGTGTTGTAAGAATTTGAGCACGTCTTTAGGATCGACAAATATCACAGTCTTCCCGCCATCTGTGACGCAGAGACGGGCCGGATATATCATCGCATATGGAATTTGCTGGTCCCGTAATTTCTTCTTAACTGCCACAAATTTTTTCTTCGCTTCCTGTACTTGTTGCGTGAAATCTGGGTAGATGGATATGCTCATTCCATTGTGTGTGAGGCTCCCCAACTCTCTGGCTTTCCTGAGGGCCGCATCCCGGTCCCTATAGTTCAATAGTTTAGCTATGATCGGGCGTGGTTTTGCCCCAGGTGGTGGTGGTGGAGCGAGGGACCTGTGCGCCCTTTCGATGATGAAGACCTCCGAGAAAGTCTCCCGCCCAAATAGTGTCACCAGGAGAGTTTCAATGTAGTGCTCCATATTGCCCGTGTTCGTCGATTCTGCTATTCCCAGAATGCGCAGGTTGTTGCCGCGGGACCTCGCCTCCAAATCTTCGGATCTCGCCATAAGAGCTGTGAGCGCTTTGTCGTATTTTTCTTGTTTCGTTTCCGTTTCGCGCTGCGCGTCTTCCGCATCCGAAATTCGCCTTTCTGCCATATCGATCCTTTCCGTGTGTCGGTCCATTCTTTCAGACATGCGGTCAACTCTGTAGGTCAAGGAGTCAATTACCCCATCGATGTTTGTCAGGGTAGCTTGGATTGTTGTGAACATGGATTGAAAGTCCACAACGGCAGGGAGGCCCGCATCCGACGCCGGCATTTGGGCGGTCGCCTGGTCCGCTCCGCCGTGATCCGCCACCTTCTTCGCCTGGTCAAAATGGATTTTAGGCTGATTCCTGTCAGGTTTCCCCATCACGGCAACGTCTTGATCAGATGACTGTTTCGACAACTCACGTCTGCACGTGGGTCCGGGGTCCCCACCACTCGGCACAGCGCGGGCAGCGATATTTCACAGCAGTGGTCAGGTGCATCCAAGTTCACAATTGTAAAAGAGCAGTGAAAGGCAATGATAATTTGGCCAGATGGAGTGCAGCGAATATCCTATTCTCCTCTTTGACGAGAGACGGCCCTTCCACATGTCCCAGAGCGCCGGCGCGGCCTTCCCCGGGTGTCTGCACAGCACAGTTCACTGCTCACGCACCCTCCTCGGGTATAATGCTTGTGCAGACGGTTGATACAGCTACAGGTGGCCAATCAGTGTAGATAGTGCAAGGCCCACCGGTACAGGATCAGGCCCAGATCAGGAGTGAGAAGCACGAATATTTCAGTTGTGCAGTGTGGTCGCCTCCGTGTTGTATGCCCTGAAGTTGCCGCCTCACATACCAATTCTTTACCGGCAGTCCCCGGAGTCTCCGCTCATCAGTGCAATGAATCTGTCGTACCTGGAGGGGGGGGGAATCCGCCACTGCGCGCCACCAGCCACGCAGCCCAGGAGGCCTCCAGGTGGAGGGAAGGCGGCCCGGGCTCCTCTGCTCCACCAGCCCGCCGGCGGGTCCGACTAGATTTCAGGCGCGGCGGTCTCCGCAGATGCAGGGGGCCGCAGCGGGGGCCGCAGCGGGGGCCGCAGCGGGGGCCTACGCTCCACGCCCCCGCAGTCACGACCCCGGGATTTCGGCCGCACTGAACCGGAGGCATGCAACAGGTGGCCCCCGGCCTGAAGCGAAGTGCAGGGAGCCTCCTACCTCCTCCGTCATGGGCAGGCAACCGGAGACACCGCAGGGCAAGTCGAGAAGCAAGGATCGCCCAGCGTCCAGGGATCTTAACACCAAACACGGTGTCTCCGCATCCACGATCACCGCTCAGCCCAGGATTTCAGCGCCGGGGTCGCGGGCTACACGCATGCGCACCCATAGGCCGCCTCTCTCCTCGCAGTCGAAGTACGTGTAGTTTCTGTTTGGGGGGATATAATTACACGCAAACCGGGACAGTGCGTCGCCACCAGCTTCCGATTCAGGATTCCGTCGAGGTTGTGTCAGGTAGCCGGCTGTATGCACAGGATAATTGTAGGATTGCTCAGCGACCGCGGGAGCTTGCTCACAGAGCGGCCATTTGCAGGCTCGGCTAGCTCCGCCCCCCGGGCCCCAGAAGTTGTGGTTGCCACCCGTCAGGACCAATTCGGTCTTGCCTGGGTTAAGCTTTAGATGATTGCATTCCATCCAGTGGCGGATGAACAGCATGGTAGACTGAAAATCAGAGGCTGATTGCAGTGAGTTGTCGATGGTGAACATTAATTGTAGGTCATCGGCATAATTAAAGGTGGCCACTTTCCTTTCCTTCAGGGACCTGATCAGAGGGAGAAGGTAGAGGTTAAACAAGTGAGGGGATAGCGAGGAACCCTGCGGCACCCCACACGTGGTTCTTAACTTAGGTGCCGTAAACTGGGCTATGCGGACTGACTGGGAACGATCTACCAGAAAAGAGCTTATCCAGCCGAAGGCTGAGCCCTGGATGCCAGCCTCCCTGACACGATCTGCTAAGATGCCATGGTCGACCGTGTCAAAGGCGGCCGAAAGGTCTAACACCACCAGGGCCTGAGGAGTACCTCTGTCAGCCTTCTCTCGCAGGGAGTCCAGTACTGCCAGTATTACCGTCTCCGTTGAGTGGGCAGAACGGAATCCAGCTTGATGTGAATCGAGGTAGTTGGTTTGTTCCATAAAATTGGACAAACACTTCGCCACATGGGCCTCCAGTACCTTAGCCAGGTTCGGGAGCAAGGAGATAGGGCGGTAGTTTGACAATATCTGTGGGTCTGCCCCTGGTTTCTTCAAGAGGGGAACCACAATTGCCTCTTTAAAGGCCTTAGGGACACAACCCTGGGATAGGGAGCCGTTCAAAAGAGCAAGGGCTGGACCCGGGAAGACGGTGAGGGCATCTTTTAGGACATGTGGTGGGCAGCAGTCCGTAGTGGATCCAGATTTTACTTTGGACAGGAGGTCCTGGAAGGTCTGGGTGTTATGGCTGGAAAGGATTCAAGAGAGATGGGGTTCCCAGGCATAGGGGAGGATATTTCCAGAGAGGTGCATGTGGGAATACTCTCTTTAAGGGTGGAGATCTTTTCAATAAAAAAGTTGTTCAGGGAGTCGCAGAGTGCTTGAGTGGGTGTAGGTTTGATTAGGACTCTGTCTGAGTTGGACAGTTCGTTTACAATTGTAAAGATTTCCTTAGATCTGTTATTGGAGGTCAGGATTCTAGAGGAGAAGTGTGCGGCTTTAGCCATTAAGATAGCCTTTTTATATTCCCTCATTGCCGTTAGGTAGGTGTGTTTTCCTTCTGGTGAGTAATTCTGTCTCCACTTCCTTTCCTGTTGGCGGAGGGCAAGTTTTTGTGATTTTAATTCAGGGGAGAACCATCTCTGAGCCTCTAGACGGCAAGCCAATTTTATTTTTTGGAGTGGGGCATGTTTGTTGCTGGTCGCTAGTAACCAAGCTGAAATAGTTTCTGACCTGCTTTTGTTTGCTTTGGGACTCTGGGCACTTTATCACTGCTATTCAGTGCTAAAGTGCATGTGCTCTCTCCTTCAAACTTGGAATGATTGGCTTACACCTGTTTGACATATTTAATTTACTTTTAAGTCCCTTGTATAGTGGTATCCCATATACCCAGGGCCTGTAAATTAAATGCTACTAGTGGGCCTGCAGCGCTGCTTGCGCCACTCACAGAAGTAGCCTTTCAAAACCTGTCTCAGGCCTGCCACTGCAGGGCTTGCATGCGCAGTTTACTGCCACATTGACTTGGCATTTAAAGTTACTTGCCAAGCCTGAAACTCCCCTTTTACTACATATAGGTCAGCAATAAGGTAGACCTTAGGTAGCCCCATGAGCAGTGTGAAGTGTAGGAAAAAGGTAGGACGTGCCTTCATTGTGTGGCATGTCCTGGTGGTGACAAACAGCCTATTTGGATTCTCACTGCTGTGAGTCCTGCTCCTCTCATAGGTTTGCATTGGGAATTCCCTGATATGTTTTTCAGTAGTAGTTTCTGATCTGGAAGGAGTAGCGTTGCCATGTTTGGTATGTTTGGAATAGTGGTAATAAATCCTGCTTACTGGTGAAGGTGGATTTTCTCAATACTATTTTAGAAATGCCACTTTTCGAAAGTAGGCATTTCTATCTGCGTATAACTCTTTGTGCTTTGCAGCCTGACTCCAATCCACGTCTAGGGTAGAGTGACAGCTGAGCTTGTGCATACTTTCCAGACAGCCATCACACAGGAAGGGTTGGGTATAACAGGGTTGCACCTGCATTTATCCGCATACTGAATAGTCTTCTTAGGCTGGGAGAGAGGTAGGTGGGGCGCACTTATATTTGTAAAGGCTGGGCCCTGCCCTCAAACAAAGAGCTCATTTGCCCCCTGATGATGTCTGGAGCCAGAGCTGAGATTGAATGGGGGTGTTGTGCACTTCTAAAAGCTCTTTTGATGTTACCTCCACATCAAAGACATTTTGAGTATAAGTACAGGGGCTCTGACCCCATGATTTTAGACACTGCATGGACTTATAACCAAACGCTGCTGGATATACATACTGCACAAGAGGATTGCTGTGCTGCCAGGAAAACAAACACTTGAACTTTGCTTAGTTGTGCAGACCTGCCTGCCTGCTTGGCTGCCAGAGAGACTGCCACCTTGCTGAGGAAAAAAGTGTGCTGGCCTGCTGCCTGCCTCCCTGATTTTGTGCGCCCCAGGTGTTCTCCTGGGACTTGTGACTTCCCATAGCTGGCTGTGGGACTCTGAGTCCGCCTTCCAAATCACCTACAATTGTAGCATGGAAAGTGCTACAGTGGGGGTAGATTACTGCCTAAAAGTGAAGCGCATGGTGAGCGCTTCCTTTGCTCTACTTTTCCACATGGGCCAGCAATCAGCACGTGGTGAGCGCTGTTACCCAGGGAAGCTGTGCAGCCTTTCTGCTTTCCCATGGGAGAGCACTCCTGCGGGCGCAAGTTCGTATTTCCCACCTGCAGTCAGAGTTCTTCGGCCCACTGCCAACGCCTGCCTCGCGGCTGTCTTGGGAATTGTGCCCCAGCTCAACCCCGCATTCCACAGTAACGCCTACAGTTCCCCAGGATTAGGCAGTATTACGGCCTGCAGCAGCAGAGGAGGGTGCCTGTCAGTAACATTGGGCTCGGAGTGCTTACTGTGCTCCCCGCAGCAGAGTCCCACTTCGTAAGGTTGCCTGCACTAGAGCGACCCACCCAAGCACGCTGTACTCCTTGTGGCGCTTCGCTAGATTGCGGGAGGTGAGGTCGTCCTCGCAGGCATTTCTTACAGTGGTTCTGGATGCGCTGCAACACCATCCATTCTTTTGGAAAGCTACAGGATACCTACAACCGCCCTGCAATTGCCTGCTCTGTATGGGGGGGGCAACAAGGTCCCCCCATCGAATTAGACAGGGTGAGTGTTTCCCCTTGCATCACTGACTTGGTGTGCTGTGCTCAGGGCCATTTGTCCTGCATTTTGGGGGGAAACATTTGGAGAGGACCGGGGGCGGTATTCCCAACCAATTTGATTTAGAAATTACTGTACTAACTGTCGTAGGAGCGCATGTGTTCCTGTGCCCTACATTTTGGATTTATTTACCATATAACATGTAAAAGAAGCGCAGATGCGCTGTAGCTTTCGTATTTAGGGGCTCATTAGGATGGCGGTCGTAGGCACATCCGCGGTGCTGGCGGAAAATGTCCTTTTCCGCACTCCATCGGCGGTCCTCGCGTCCGCCGTATTACGATGGGCAAACATAGCCCATTTTCCATCCACTGCGGAGTTACGTGAACCACCAGAAATTTCTGTCCGCAACCGCGGCGGAGGGAGCCAATAGAGAAACACCGCTGTGCGGAATGACGTCCCGTCCGGCGTACAAATCACGATGCCGCAAACAGCCCATCACACCGCAGCGGAGAATCCAGCCACCCGGAGATGGCGGAAGCACTACAGCGGAGTGCGAAACTCGACTCCCGGTCCCCTCCACGTGGTCCCGACTGCTATGGATCCAGCTCTTCAAGCCTTTCCGCTGCTGTACCTCATCCACTACCAGCAAATAAGACACCGCCGCGGACAACGCCGCAGGTACGCAAAAACACAACTCCGCATACAACCACAACACACAACTCCTGTGCTGACATACGGTTCCTGTCCACATCAGACACTCTGGTGGGGACAGGAACATATCCCCCAGTGTACTCACACATGTACTACCTGATAGAAACCCACACCTCCGCATCCGGGTCACCCATCAACCGCAAAATAACTGCAATGTCCCGGGAAAGTCACCGCAGCGGTGAAGACGTGGGAAAACATGCGCACAATGTAGTAGGCAGGGCCTGTGCCAGGCATGGGCAGTCCGCCCAGATTCACTGGGCTCCACCCTCACCCTTCCCACAGTACGCATCACACACCCATTTGGGCACATGCTGTGTGCCCCTCCTGTGCCCCCCCTGCACAATTAATCAGCCAGGTGTAGCCAAACCTCGCACCTCACACATCAAAGGACAAGGGATATTGACTGGGAAGGTGGTGGTGAAGAGGAACACCCTGCACAGAAGCTCAGGAGCTGGACAACCCTCCTCCTCACACCTACCTTCCACTCATGTGAATCAAACTGAGTATAATTCCAAAATGAAGACTCACACTGCATATGAACATCCACTGAACTGTTCACACTGCCTGTCAAGTCCCTCCGAAAGACCCCACACTGACACTCTGCCACATACTCATACCATAGGTCAGCAGCAATGGAGGACAATAAATGGGCTAGCCAAAAGTGAAGTGGACAGTGCTGGAAAGCCATGGAGCAAGCCACATAGCATGTGTACATCACATGCAATAGGAGGAACATATCACACCACCCTTAGACCCTCAAATCAGACATGGGTGGCACAATGAGTGAAATTAAACCAAAGTGACCTCTGTGCAACAGCTCAGGGATACATCAAGGCAAGCCATGCGTAGGCACAGGAATGATAGGAAGTGTCAGAAGTCATACAGTGACCAGCCACACATCTGTGTCAAATCATTTGCCATGTGTATGTCATCAGCACAACACACATGGCTCATTGTCACACTCCCTGACTGTCAAACACAAGTAGGACCTTCACACATGTCCCTCACCTACCCACCTCACACCTGGAACACTCAACACCTGTGTGAAACACACATAATGGTGCAAATGATGTCCTGTGAGTTCACTGACAACCAATCACACTCCCTGTGGTGCATCCCCAAATATCAGACTCACACTCAGGGATGCCTGAACCAATGCTGACACAAAACCAATAGCCAAACACAAAGCTCACAAACAACATCCGTAGAAGTCCAACAAGCCCAGCCATGTGCAGCCAAACAGTGGAAAGGCAATGTGACCCTAGACAGAACAGGAATACACAACATTGTCACTCTGGACAAATGCACAGACACCATACCCCAACACAAACAAGAATTGCCTCCACAAAAAACAATCATGAACAATAACTGGGATCAAGGGGACAAATCAGCTAACACACACATACACACCACACCAGTCATCAAGTGAACATGGTGTCATAGTGTACCACAAGCATGCACATGCACAATCCTGACAAGTGACAGGCCCCAAATAGGAGGACAAACCACTAGTGTGCACTCAAAACAAGTTCATGAACATGAATCCACATTGCTGCATGTGACATACACACAAGAAAGACACACTACACATGCAACACACATATGAATGTATCACAATGCCAAACGACTCACACACAATGTCATGCAAATA
Organism: Calotriton arnoldi; assembly: GCA_963921515.1. Lineage (NCBI taxonomy): Eukaryota > Metazoa > Chordata > Amphibia > Caudata > Salamandridae > Calotriton > Calotriton arnoldi. The sequence goes on from CAWUFW010001434.1 coordinate 1,967,172, forward strand.
GAACAACACACACATTGCACCTGTCAGCAGAAAGAGCCAACACAGGCCAAACACTGCATACATCCACAAGAACAACACAACAGAGACACATACCAATCCATCACATAGCAAACTCAGCTGGATATCAGGGGGATGCACACCAAACAAGTACAAGGCAACATACACTGACAGCACTGCATGCACACCAAGCAGTGTGTGCACAACTACAAAACCAGTAGCACACATATCTGAGTGCCACACCATGAACTCCCACAACACAAATCATCACAGCACAAACATAACATCACACTCAGGAAGGGTAGCAGTACCTCAGCAAACACACATACACCTTAGCCTTCACCCACAGATGCACATCTCATGGAAACCCAGATGCAAACAACATGACTAGAGGACTGTGATGCACAAACACATGCACTGCACATGAGCAACCATGACTGCAAACCAGTAGAAGAAAATATCCTACAACTAATTGTGAAACTGTCCTGAGTGGCACATTGGTCCTGTACACAGATCATCCTCACACAGCATAGTGTCACACTATGAAGTGGTGGGGAGGCTCACACACTGGCAGGGCATGGGGTGGAAGACATGAGATTGAAGTGGTGTGTACTTCAGTAGTGGACAGGTGAGGAGTGTACAGTCCACAAAAACATAGAGTAACTCACAATGTGTAGGCATCAGAAGCACATATAGGGGATGGCATGACTCCACATACCACATACCATACTGGAGCCAAAAATGGGTCAAGTGACAGCAATGCATGAGAAAACTCACAAATAATGTCAGTGTAGCTGAGCAGGTCTGCACAGTGAGCACAAACAGAAACAAGACACATGGCTGATCAACAAAACACAACACAGACTTGGCAGTGACACACTCTGCATACTCACAACTGGCAGCGACAACAAGTAGGTGTCCCCCAGGAGTTCAAGGACACACCAACACACTGCACAGTGCCCAACCTACAACTCCTACATGTGCCCACAATCTGAAGCACATGGCTGACAATTTAAACAAACTAGCACTCATTACCTGGATCATACATGTGTGCAGTTGGCATTGCAGGGGCACACACACATCAACACTACTGACAATGACGGCCCATTCACACTGTATGACTACTCAAGTTCACATATTCAAATGTACCCATGTGACTATGAACACAGGCCTACACAAGATGACCACACATCAACACTGCTGTTCACACATCAAGAAAGATCACACAGATATGATGGACCCTGGCCACCCCGCAAGTAATCCTGTGGATAGAATTCACCTCTGTTGTGGTATTGCATCATAACATGACATGTGTAAAATTTAGCAACCCTGACCATAGAATGATTAGGATAACAGTAGATCATCACAAACAGCCATCGTTGCACCCTCAAGCCTCAGAGTCAACAAGAACAAAAGTGCCTGTCACCTCTGGCAAACTCTAAAAAAGTAAAACAAGCAATTGGCAATGTTAAAAGTGGCATACAGAGCATGTGTCACATGCAACCATACCCAAACATAAAACATTTTATTTAGCAAGGACATTGACAAAGCAGACAACAGGAGTAACTGTCTTTATTACATAAGACCCAGATAGCCATCAAAAGTACAAAACAGCAAGGCCATTGGCCAGTACAAATTCAAAGTATGTACATGTGTGCATGAGAAACTGCACAGGGAATGGACATCCAAAGTGACAAACAGCAAGGCCATTGGCCAGAACAAATTCAATGTATGTACATGTGTGCATGAGAAACTGCACAGGGAATGGGCATCTAAAGTGACAAACAGCAAGGCCATTGGCCAGTCCATAGTTCCGGTGTGTACATGTGTGCATGAAAAACTGCACAGGGAATGGGCATCCAAAGTGACAAACAGCAAGGCCATTGGCCAGTCCATAGTTCCGTTGTGCACATGTGTGCATGAGAAACTCCACAGGGAATGGGTAACACCGTCCACTGCCATGGGAATCACCCCAGTTCCGGGGATACAAATGGGCAGTCCAGGCACCACTGTGGGAGAGATGGGCTTGGGAGGGGGTCTTTGCCTCAGATTTGGCTGTCAGTTGAACTGGGAGGTGGCTGATTGTCGGGGCCAGTTGGAGGACTGGACCTGGGAGAGAGAGGACCAGCTGAGGTAGAGGCATCAGTGGCTGTGGGAGCCTGAGGGCTGCTTGGACCGGGTGGCGTGGTGGCACGGGGAGGCGGAGACATGCTGCCGTGAGACACAGTGTGTGAGGGTGAGTGTTGAGGGCTGGGTCTCAACTTCTTGGGGATTCGATAGCCAACAATTGTCTTGGCAGGAGTGGGAAGTGGGGTGGGCACAACAGCCACACTCTCCACCAAAGGTGTATCAGGTGCAGGTGGCTCTCCCTGTGGGGATTTGCTGGATCTGGTGGTACGCTTGGGGTGTCCTTGCCTTTTCCCCTCCATCCCCTGTTGTCCAGGTAAACCCCCCACTTTGCTCTCCTGTCCCAGCTTCACAGGGGTGTGGGTGGGAGTTGACGTTGTGGGTGAATCTGCCTTAGAGAGGTGTTTGTGCTGAGTCTTTGCAGGCACCAGGTTCACAGCAGACAGGGCAACTGTTTGTTTGTCTTCAGGAGCAGGTGTGGGGATGGGAGTGCCCTTGGATGGGGGTGATTTGGATGAATGTGAGCTTGAGGCCTGCTTCTTGGCCTGATGCCCCTGAGTGTCACGTGAAGGGCTTTTGCCTTTGCACTCCTGTGTGCCTGTTTTGTGTTTTGGGGATGGTGTCTGTGCTCTGGGCCGCTTGGAGTGCTGCTGTTGTGTGCTGCGTGTGGAGGGCTTGGCGCCTGAGGGCTGTGGCGTGTGGGCACTCTCGTCAGGTGGTGCCACTGGCAGGGTGGTTGCTGAAGGGACTGGAGCTGGACTGGGAGCCTGTGACAGCTGAATGGCAGCCGTCACTGTGGAGGACAAAGACTGGACAGTCCTGTGTAGCCCACCCACATCAGAATGAATGCCCTCCATGAAGGCAACTACCTGTGCCAACTTCTTGTCATGATCCTGGAAGGCATTCAGGAGAGCAGCCTGACCCACATACAGCTGGTGCAAAAGGTACACCGCCTCCACACTGAGGGCAACAGGGGAGACTGGGGCAGCGGTGCCTGGAGGGAAGGACACTCCACCCTTCCTAGGGCTGCAGGCACAGCCAGCACTAGTGGTAGCAGCTGGGAGGGTGGGCACTGGACGATGTGTGGTGGAAGAAGAGGCAGATTTCAAACTCCCTGTGCCCGCCAACATCGAGGAGTCACCGCTGGAGTCAGATGATGTGGAGGTTGGTGTTTCTGGGCGTGATTCTTCCAGGGCACTCCTGTCCCCCTCCGAGGCGCTGGTCACATCAGTGTCAGTGAGCTCATGTGTAGCAGTGGTGCCAGAAGCTACACCACTGGTGTCCATCCCCTGTCGTTCCGTGCCCTCGGTAGATGCTGCAATAGACAGAGACGTAGGTTCAGTATAGTGCCATACTCACAAACATCATATGCAAGCAAAGCACAAAACTAGAAAATGATACCCCCATGTTGCCCACCACCCTGTGCAGTCTGCATGTGCAACCTTTATGCAATCCTCAGAAGATGCATGGAAACATGCATAGTTGACATTAATGACCCATGTGACGTTGACACAGCCAAATAGCTGGCCCGTGCCTCCTTGTAACCTAGCATACTAATCTCTGTAAGCATACCTACGTGCCTGTAGGTGAGATAGATATACATCTCAACATGTTGTCTCTGTCACATATGGAGTCACTTTAAGGGAACAACACAGATACTGACTCCCAAATGTCCTTTTGCAATGGCCATGAGCTACTGATAGCCACCATGTTGTGCTTTGAAGCACAACGACAGTTGCACATTGGTGTCAGATGTGTAGTTCTAACAATTTCCAAGTTAAGCACTGCACACATCTACGAAAGCACACTAAGATGATGCACACTGCTGTTCACTGCCCGGTGATGTCTATGACACCCATAATGCAGCAGATGTCAGAAGGCCACATCTCATCTTGCAATGTTAAGGGCCATTGTATTAAACACATGAGAAAGTACATGTATCGAAAATGCATGACAGCTGCACTCAACACAGAGGCCACTTACAAGCCATTGCATCACACTAGAAACATCACTGAGCTCCGCACTGGCTCAGGGTTGGGATACATGCAGTCACTCACACCCAGAGTCACCCTTCGCAGAATACTCACCCCCAACTTGCTACTGATGGGCCCTCAAACGTCCATCCTGCTCTGGTTGTGTCACTGCCAAGATGCGGGCCATTAGTGGTGTCATGCTCCTGCGCGCCAACCTTCCAGTCCGAGGGAGCATCCCCAGCGTCATCTCTGCCATGTTTTTGCTCAGCCGGCAGATGTCATCCCACCTCTTGTGACAGTGTGTGTGCCATCGGTTGGAGACACCCAGAGCCCGCACCTTGCGTGCAATGGCCCTCCATATGGCCACACGCTGGCGGACTTTAAGCTGCAGGCATGGGAGACCAGAAGAGGAAGTTTCAGTGACACTGTGTTATGTACCACTGTGTGTCAGTACAGGAGCATGAAAAAACATAGCACACCAATACAGAAATGTTGAGCAGAGGCCATACAGCATGACACGTAGTACATTTGCATCAAATAATCTCATAGAAATGTATGCATGTATGATGATGGACACAGTACATGGCCATCTCATACACATGCAGAGTGCCAGCACAGAAACCAATGTGGAGAAGGCCCTCATCTGTGATGCAGTATGTGAGTGAGCAATACATACAATGCATTTGAAATGATGTGTCGGGGCAGACTCACTGTGTCCAATACCACACTCCCCTCAATGTCCTTGGCCAGTGAATGGCTACCTGTGTCATGGAAGTCACATTTAGGGCCATGATCTTACATTCTCACACTCTTCTCACAAGGTGTAGGTCTGTCTTGTGCAATCCTCAGGCCTAAGATAGCTCATTGAGAAATAGGGTTGTGGACAACACATATGTTTCATTCAGTCCATTTACTGATGTTTCCTTTTAAAACTGGGCAGCTTCTGTGCAGGCCAGGGTGACTCACACTGAGGTGAAACATGGGCCATCAGAAAATTCACATGCATGTACAATATGAGAGGGCAAACAGTGCCTACACATGCGAGACAGAACACATAATGAAAACAATGAAAGGATGATATCTCCAAAGTACATTAATCTGATGTGTCATAGGTGAATTACCACCAAGAGTGTTACACTCAGGCATTTTAATCTTGTGCATAATGCACACATATCCATGGGGGCAATATGAAAAATGTACACACATTCTTCAGTACCCTCTGGACGAAATACATTTGTAATGTCACAAATGAGCATGTGAAAACCTCATGGACTATGACATCACATAGCACAGGCAATGTTTGTTCAGACTTCGACTGTCCAAACCAGCAGTGTTACTGTATGGCTGCAAAAACACTGCATGTCCCTCCCATCCTTAAATGCAGCCATGGATCTGTGGAAATAAGGCTACACACCCCATTTACATGAAGTCAGCATGCTAGGCAGTGTATCACACAATTACATTACCCAGTCTCAGACCAACGTTTGTATTTTTATTGCTGAAGAAGGGCTGTAGAAATGTCCATGTTGCCATCCTACCCAAATACTCAAGGGCAATATTTACTAGGCCATGTATGGAGCATGGTGAATGAAAAATGAGGATGCATCCACATTAACTTGCACTCACAGGCACATACTACAGCAGAGCAACATCATGTGAGCACTCTTTGCGCTCTCAAACTTTCACTCTGAAACACTTACCAGTACATCTGGAGCACCATATAGCCTCCCATACTGTGAAAGCACCTCGTCCACCAGGACCTCCAGCTCCTCTGTGGTGAAGGGACGGGTCCTGATGTTCTCAGTTCTCGCCATCACTGGGTCCAGGAGACAGGTACAGCAGCAGTTGGGGATGAAGAATGGCAGGCAGCAGTGTCTGGATGCAGTGGAAATGTGTGGCTCTCTCACAGACATATATAGCCCCCTGGGGTTGTTTCAGTGGTACTCAGCTGCTGCAATTGGTGTTTCAGGTCAGCTTTTTTCAAATGTAACCAAGGACCGGGACCGCGGTGGCAGTGCACACCTATCGCGATTTTCAAATGGGTATTTCACTACCGCGATTTTAGTTCCCATTGGCTGGTAGGGCATGGGCATTGGCGGTGTCACACCGCGGGGGCCAGGCGGTCGCTTCCGCAATCGTGCATCTTTCAATTGTACCCAATGACTGGGCCCGCAGTAGCGGAGCACGCCTACAGCGGGTTTCAAATATGTATTTCACTACCGCGATCGCGGTTTCCATTGGCTGGTAGGGCATGGGCATTGGTGGTGTCACACCGCGGGGCCCAGGCGGTCGCTACCGCAATCGTGCATCTTTCAATTGTACCCAATGACCGGGCCCGCGGTAGCGGAGCACGCCTACCGCGATTTTCAAATGTGTATTTCACTACCGCAATCACGGTTCCCTTTGGCTGAAAGGGCATGGGCATTGGCGGTGTCACACCGCGGGGGCCAGGCGGTCGCTACCGCGAATTGCCATTTTTCAATTGGTGCCAATGACCGTGATTGCGGTGGCGGTGCACGCTTACGGCGCCTATGGACACATCATACTGTAGCAATGGCAAAGGCCAGTTCTCATCATTGAACAGTACACACTTACAATGAATCATGCCACCAGATTGTTAAATTCAATGCTGGTGTGACATTGAACTCACTGATGACTACACATGCCATGTCAGTGCACAGGTTTACATGCATTGGCATGTACTCCCTCACATGTCACATATGATATTTGTGTGCATGTACACAGATCTGTTGTGTAATGGACTCTCAAATTTGTAAACATGTCAATGTGTGAGATGGCTAATCAACCCACAGTAATGATGGACTGACTACATAATGTGCCTATTTCACTGTGTAGATTGCTGTACTCATTTTGATAGTTGATCTTTATACACACACTGTGCTCATTGTGTTGTTAATGTGTGCTCTGTCCGACTCACGCAAGAAGGTGTGGCAGGTACAGCAGCTACGTAGAAGCCAGCAGTGTTGCTGTTTCAAACATGTGCTGTGTCAACTACTCTCAGGCCTGGTGACACAAGATGTCGGAATGTACCATTTTACATTCACATAGCCTGAATCTGTTTGGGGGGTACTCAGTATGTACATACTAAACACGTGTACAACTACTTGAGATCAAGGTGTCTCTGCATGTGACTTGTGCTGTAAGCTGTTGTTTCAGTCCAGTCATTGTTGGCGCTGTGTCAGTCAAGACGTAAGATGTTGGACACATCTCATAGGGGAATTTAATTGACATTTGTCCCCTTTTATTTTATGTAGGAGACGACCAAATGTGCATCGTCCATTTAGATTGCTGGCGGACATGGAGGATGAGGGCATCATACGTAAATTCTGTTTGGATCGACCTACCCTTCAAGACCTATGTGGTCAGTTGGAGCCCCATCTGAGGCCTCGCAGAACCTATCCGACTGCTTTGACACCAACATGTAAGGTGATGGCGGCCCTGCATTTCTTTGCATCTGGTTCGTTCCAGTACACGGTGTCCAGCGCAGGTGGGGTGTCTCAACCAATGTTCAGCATGGTGCTACTTGATGTCCTGTCCGCAATGATGACATACAAGGACTGCTACATCCATTTTCCCAGGAGACATGAATTGGCAGCTGTGAAGGGTGATTTTTATGACCTTGCCCACATCCCTAATGTTGTGGGCGCCATTGACTGCACACATGTTGGCCTGGTTCCACCACAGGCAAGTGAGCACATATACAGGAACAGGAAGAATTTCCATTCCATTAATGTACAAGTGGTATGCCAAGCGGATATGATTATCTCCCATGTCTGTGTCAGATTTCCAGGATCAGCCCATGACTCCTACTAACTGCGTAACAGCATCGTACCACATCTGATGGCAAATCTGCATCCGGAGCATGCGTGGATTGTTGGTGAGTACGCAGAGTCAAGTAGTGTGCTGTATGTGTGACATGCTGTCCTCAGTAACTGTCATATTACAAAATTGGTCTGTGTATCTCACACCTAGGTGACTCTGCATATCCCAACCGGCCTTGGTTGCTGAGCCGACTGAGGAATCCCAGGACCCCTGGTGAAGTCCGCTACAATGATGCACATGAGAGGACACGTCGTGTGGTGGAGCGTACTTTTGGTCTTCTGAAGTCTAGATTCCGTTGTCTGGACAAGAGCGGAGGTGCACTACTCTACTCTCCCCAAAAGGTGTGTCAGATCGCAGTTGCATGCTCCACAACCTGGCCTTGTGCAAAGAGATCCCCCTGCTCCTGGACGATGATGAGCAGCAGATGCCCCCCCCTACAAACCCACACATGTCCAGTGACGACGATAGTGGAGAGGAGGAAGGTGTCGACCTGCGTCAACAGCTCATCAATAACTACTTCCCTTGAGTGTGAGTGACATTGTACAACAGTGACATTGTCTGCTGTCTTTGATGGTAGTGACAAGGCCTAGAGGATCTTTTTGACTGCTGCCTGTTGTTGGCTCTGTGCTGATGGCTGATGTTTGTGGCACAGGGTAGTTATGACCAGCCACATGATGTCTATGTTGATATTGTTTCTCATTGTAATGTGTGCTGGTTTGTGTACCTTGATAACTAGTGTTGTGTACTGGCTGTGATACCATCACCTGACAAGTAAATGTCGTTCTCTTGTGTTTTTCTAGGTCCCTTCAGCCTCTCAATGCCTCGTCACAATCAGAGCTTCTGGTACATTGGAATCTGAGTCAACATTGTACATGCTGTGATAAACATGGAGCTGACACAAAGACATAGGCGTGTAAAGAGTGTTTATTTACAATGAGTATTTGTGACAGACAAATGATGTTTTAAAAAAACAGGTACTAAGTGAATTAATGAGTTGTCAGTGATGGTAAATGAGACAATAGAGTAGTCACCACATTGATGTAGTGACTAACCCTGGGCGGAGTGCTACGCTAAGCTCACGAAGTATGAGTAGTTTGTGCTACTACACACATTGCACGTAGTACAGTACAAAAACTGTGCTAATTGACGTAGCGCAGCAGCAAAACCTTCAACACCTACAAATGCTTTGATAAAACAATTTTACATGCTAAAAAGCATATAACCAATTCACAAAATTGAATTTTGAGAATGAAAAGATCAGGCAATGAGAGAGGTGATGATTTTGGGGTCCCCCCTAACCTAGGGGGAGGACCAAGCAGATGCCTTGAACACAAAGAGCATATCATGCTGAATGATTCAGTGGTGGTCCCTTCCTCCTAGGACCACACCAAGCACAGTTATGGGCAAAAATACAATCCCAACCAAAGGCCCTGCAAAGCATTATGGGACGGGATTAGCAGTGTGCAGTGAATATTATAGTGTCCAATATCAAAATAATTCTACAAAGAGCTGCAGGTCAACTAGTCGTTACTAGATGTCCCTCACGAGTCAAATGCAAAAGCATTGAAACCCTTTCATGAAGCTTTTGCATTTGACTCGTGAGGGACATCTAGTAACGACTAGTGGAACTGCAGCTTGATGTAATAATAATTTCAATGCTTTTGCATTTGACTCGTGAGGGACATCTAGTAACGACTAGTTGAACTGCAGCTCTTTGTAGAATTATTTTGATATTGGATACTATAATATTCACTGCCCACTGCTAATCTCGTCCCATAATGCTTTGCAGGGCCTTTGGTTGGGATTGTATTTTTGCCAATAACTGTGCTTGGGGTGGTCCTAAGAGGATGGGACCACCACCGAATCGTTCAACAAGATGTGCTTTTTGTTTTCAAGGCATCTGCTTGGTTCTCTCCCTAGGTTAGGGAGGATCCCAAAATAATCACCTCTCTCACTGCTTGTTATTTTATTTGTTTTCACTTTTGTGAAATGGCTATATGCATTTTAGCATATAAAGGCAAAGATACTTAATTTACACTGTGCAAGATGTTATTGGCAATTATTGCACAGTGCAGACAAGCACACAACTATGCAATTTGCGTAGCTATGTGTAGTTCAAAGTGTACTTCGCCTAGCTACGTGTAGTGCTACTACGCAAACTACGCCCATGGTTAGTAGTGACACAGTCCAACAGACACCTGCCATCAACATGGCAGTGTGGGTAAGGATAGTCAACAAAGTCAATGTCAAGGGGAATGTCATGGCTGGCTCGGTGACTGGCGCTTGGATGGTGCTTTGCCATGTGATCCTCCCGTGGTGTTTCTCGGACGTCCCCTTTTGCGTTTTCCAGGGAGGGCCACTGCTGCGGACTCAGCGGTGTCTGAGGAGTCATCCTGTTGCAGCTCACCCCTCTCTGTGGCCGCAGCTGAGGTGGTGGTGGGAGTATCATCCTGCGGGCCACTTGAGGGGGGTTGAGCTGTCCTTTGGGCTGCATGACTGTCCCTCAGAACACCCACGAGCTGGCCCATGAGGTCCACAATTTGGCCCATACGCGTGTCCATGGACCTCAGCAGCAGGCGGAGCTCACACACTTCTTCCAAAACCTGGCCCATGTGTCTCTGGGTTTGCTCGTATGCCCCAAGGACTCTGGCGATGTTGGCCAGGGCTTCAGTCCCAGTGTCCTTTTGAATTTGTCCCCCAGTTGTCCTCCCATCTGCCCTGCTGTCCCGGACCTGTGGCGTTGCCACTCGACGCACCCGCAGACTCTCCCTGCCCTCCTCTGATTGTTATGTTATGTTATGTTATGTTATGTTATTGGTATTTCTAAAGCGCAAACGGTTACCCAAGGGTGTCCTGGCGCTAACTGCTTTCCTCTGGGCATTAAGATATAAACACAAGTTATAGATTAAAAAGCCATGTCTTCAGTTGCTTCCTAAAAAGTAGCAGATCAGTGGAGTTTCTCAAGTAGAAGGGAAGATCATTCCAGGCTTTTGCTGCACAAGCTAAAAAGCATCTTCCACCCCATGAAGCTTTTTTTATGGCTGGTACTGATACCAACTTTGCCCCGGAGGAGCGTAGTGTTCTTATTGGTTGGTACCATTGCAGTCGCTGCTTAAGATATTCTGGGCCAATGCCCTGCAAAGCCTTGTATACTGTACACAGGGCCTTAAAGCGCACCCTTTTCCTCACCGGCAGCCAGTGGAGTTTTTTTATTTCATTAGCAATAGGCATAAATTTGGGAGTGTTAGTAAGCAATCTAGCGGCTGCATTTTGCAGGAATTGCAACTTATTCATGGATCGTTCTTGTATGTTTAGGTAGAGACCATTACAGTAGTCTAACCTAGACATGATGAGGGCCGTGACAACTGTCCGCCTACTGTCTGCCGGCAAGAAGTGTAAAAATGTTTTAATCATTCTGAGAGTGTAAAAGGTGATTGAAGCTACAGCATTTATCTGATCACTAAAGTTGAGCTTATCATCAACAATCACTCCCAGATTCTTTATCTTCCTGGTAGGTGTGGGGAGAGTGCCCAGAGTGTCTGGCCACCAACTTGGGGCCCAGATTGTGTGGTGGTGTTGGTAACCACTGAGGCAGGGAGAGTGTTGCAGGCAGCACTGGTGGTGGTGGTTGAGGCCGCACAGGTCGTTGCAGCAGGGGTCAGCACGGTTGTTGTTGCTGAGGTGGTGGGGGTGGTGGGGACAGTGGGGGCCTGGGACGTGGTGCGCCCTGGCAGTCCGGATGGGCTAGGTTCTTGCTCCTCATCCGAGAAACGTAGGGAGTCTGCATCCGAGAGTCCATGTTCCGGGGGGGGGGGGGAGACTGGCTCTGCAGGTTGGTGTTGTCTTCTGCAGCAGTTAATTGTGGATCTCCTGTTGAACAGAGGTGAAATGGTCATTGAAGTGCACCCCACAAGCTTGGTGTTAGAAGTTTGGATGTTACATGTGATACACCACACAGTTTACATTGATATCACTTTGTATGGCTGCAAGGTACTGTGCATCATGACATGATGTGGAGGTACCTACATTACTTGTCCATGGTGTGACATGTAAATATATACCATGTTCCACATACAGATTGTGTGATTACAAGGACATGTCGTCATCTAACGACTTTCAGCACATCAACTGTATGTGATGCGTCTTTTTGGTTTGCTCTGCATGGAAGACGTTTCATCTGAGCAAGGACTAGCCATTGTAATCTTATGCATACCTTTGTCATATCAGGTACTTTACTTTCTTTTACCAACTAACCATGCATGTTTTGTGTTCATATGGGCCTTCATGCTCTGACACCATGGCACTTACACATAGCATTCAGTGCTGTGCATGATTGTGCCCTGAATTTCTTCAACATGTGACTTGGTGGTTCAAAGTTTAATTTCTGTGACAGTTACATACGCTTAGCTGTCTGCACACTGGAAGTGGCTATTGGATCTATGCCAAGTTGGGTGACATGTGAGGGCCGGTGTGGTCATATGGTTCCATGCTTTTTTAGGGGAATGGCAGGGTGCATGCACTGTCTACCTACCTGTTCTGTGACACAGTTGAGGGGAATTGCTGCCACATGGTTCTGGGTATGGGGAGTGTTCCATCCTGCTGAGCTGTGGGACAAGGGGGCCTGGTGGGAGTTGGAGTGCTGGCTTCCCACCCACAAACACCCCTCCCTGTTAAGATGGCTACCTACCTGTGAGTTTGAAGAGAGCAATGCAATGTCTGTCACATGGTTGTGGGGGTGGGGAGTGTTCCATCCTGCAGAGCTGTGGGACAAGGGGGCCTGGTGGGAGTCTTATTGCTGCCTTCCCACCCACAAACACCCCTCCCTGTTAGGATGGCTGCCTCCCTGTGAAGTGGAGCAGAGGAAGGGAATAGGCTACACATGGCTCTTGGATGGGGGAGTGTTCCCTCCTGCTCAGGGGTGGGACAAGAGAGCATAAGATGGCTACCTACCTGTAAGTTTGAAGAGAGCAATGCAATGTCTGTCACATGGTTGTGGGTGTGGGGAGTGTTCCATCCTGCTGAGCTGTGGGACAAGGGGGCCTGGTGGGAGTTGGAGTGCTGGCTTCCCACCCACAAACACCCCTCCCTGTTAAGATGGCTACCTACCTGTAAGTTTGAAGAGAGCAATGCAATGTCTGTCACATGGTTGTGGGGGTGGGGAGTGTTCCATCCTGCTCAGCTGTGGGACAAGGGGGCCTGATGGGAGTTGTAGTGCTGGCTGCCTGTACACATGCCCCCCTGGGAATGTTGCTAGCTACCTTTGGGGTGATTCAGAGGGAGTAAATGTTAGATCTGTGAGACATGTGTTGGGAAGAGTGTGGTGCACATGAGTGCATTTGGGCCTAGGAAGTGTAGCTTTGTAGTTGTGCAAGACAGTACACAGCAGTGTAATGGTAGACATTTGTTGGTACTTACCAGCCTCCACTCCCCTGGCTATTCCTGTGAGACTCTCTGGATGCAGTATGGCAAGCACCTTCTCCTCCCATTCGGTGAATGTTATTGGTGGAATGGGAGGGCCACCGCCAGTCCTCTGAGCCAGCTCATGGTTCTTGTTGGCACGCTCGTTCACCCTGGTCTTGATGTCATGCCACCTCCTCCCGATCTCCTTCTCGGTGCGTGGGGTCGTCCCTACTGCATTGACTTCGTTGACTATCCTTGCCCACATTTGATTTTTAGTGGCTAGTGGTGTCTGTTGGTCCATGCTTCCAAACAAATGTGGTTCTACTCTGATTACCTCATCTACCATCACTGACAACTCATTATCAGTGAATTTGGGCATTTTCTTTTGTGACATGGTGTGTGATGTGCAAATGTGGGAAAAGTGCAGTTGTGAAGGTGGTGGTGGTGATGTGTGTGGTGTGTGAGTGGTTGTGAGGGTGTGATGTGTGCAGATTTGCCTCTCCTTTGTGCTGTGGGGTTGTTCCCTTCAGTTCTGGAGTTGTGCAAAGGATTCTGGTCAGGGAAGGGGCTGGTTTTATACTCAGCTATGTGGGTGGGTCAAAATGGAGTATTCATGTCAGGTGTGTTGTGTGGGTTGACCTGGGATTTGTATTTTTTAGTTGCCATGGGGATGTGTCATTGGGGTGTGTTAGGTGTTTTTGGAGGCTGCGCCAGATTAATGGCCACACTTGGTAGCCTTGTTGTGTGGTTGCTTTCGACCGCCATTACTCTTCCGGAGCGACCGCAGCGGTCGGAATACAACGGCCCTTCCTCCGGCTCTCCCATTCATCAATTGTTGCGATCGCGGCGGTCGGAAACAACTGATCGTTCCGCTGTCACCGCAATCGTATCCTAATTTCATGTGCGGTCAATCCGCTGGCCGTGCGGCGGTTTTGCGTCTTTCCGCATCAAATCCGACCGCTGCTGACGGATTTTCACCTGTTCCGGACGCTCCCGGCGGACTTTAGTGGAATCCGTCCGCCGCGGTCGGATTTCTCTGGTGGTTCATCCTACTCTGACTGCCGGTATTCCCGCGGTACATGCAGACGGTTAATTTCCGCTACCACGGCGGTCGGAATGCTTTTCCGACCGCCATCCTAATCGACCCCTAAGTGTGAAAATGGGTGATTCCTGTGCCTTACTCATTGTTGTATCACCAGCCAAATATGTTGATGTATGTGGTTTTATGCCTTGCCTTGTAAGGATAATGAATAACATATAATGTGACAGTATAATATGCAACGTAATAGTGTTTTGATGACATGTGTAACCTAGAAATCTCTCTCTTATTACATGCATTGTGATGTTTGTGACAATTGCCTAGTTGGCAAAGTGATTATTGGTTTATGTGTTTTGGTCTACGTTTATATGCAATACAGAAAGTATGTTTATATAATATTGTGTGGAGTCTCTTATGTGGCGTAAGTATTGTGTTGCTGGTGTGAGTGTGTTGTGCAAACGCTTTACACATTGCCTCTGGGGTAAGCGAGACTGCTCTGCCAAGCTACCAAGGGGGTGAGCAGGGGTTATCTTGGTTGTGTAACTCCCTTACCCTGACTAGAGTGGTGGGTTCAGCCTGGCTTAGGTGCAAACCCTAGACAACCAGAAACCCCACTTCTAACACCAAGGCAAAATGCCGAGCATACCGAAAGGCTGAGTGGAGTGCGAGGGAAAAAAAAGTAGTTGGAACATAATTTAGTGTTTACATTTCTAATATCTCAAAATATGTATCCATTTGTAATGTCTGAGATGACAATTTTGCTTTGGCACAGAATGTGCATTTCATATTGCGCTTTGACAATAAAAAAATGCTTTGCCTGAAGTTAAGGTAATAAACAGGATCATTGACAAATACCATCCTAAATGCGTTTTTTTCCTTACTTTAAAAATTATTGTGTGTAATCTCTGCACGTCATTCTCTCCCTTCTCCTGCCCTGTTCCTCTTCATCCGACTCTGGATCTGACAGGATAAGGGGTATGCCCCTAGATGTGCAATGTTATGGAGTACCAACAATTTTGCAGCAGATTTCTGGTTTGTACTGTAGTGCTACATCGCTCTTGTGAAGACATCTAAAGCAACTTTTCAGCAGCCCAAATGTCCTCTCTATCACATTTCTTTTTGTTTTATGTTCAGCATTGTAGTGGGATTCACTTGCAGAAGCAGGGCTCAAATAAGGTGTTATAATAAACGAGCACAGAGCATGTCTCCTACAATGACAAATTTAAAAATGATGTAATGACAATTTAGATATATATCTCTCCTATATACTAAACAGATTTATAAATATGTATCTAGTAAATGTCCTTCACCAAACTCTCCACCAAGAAGCCTGTGTAAAATCCACGATGGCGAAATATGAAAGAATCATGTGTACTCCCGGGAAATCTGGCCACTGTATCAGGAATCATATTAGAGGCATTGCATACCACTAGAAAGTTTAATTAATGAGTACTCTTACGATTTCTAAAGTTATATTAACTCTCTGATGGAGGACATATTGAAACATGTCCCATCAATACAGCCTATGACATGTGGGAATTGGGCTAACCGATAAAAGTTTAATTTGGTAAGCTGCAATTCTTGTACTGTGTTTGGAAATGTTATGTCGTCATTAATTTTCCCGAACATTACATCCAGAAATTCATGAACAAAAGTGTGAAAGTGCACTTTGGGAAACCCCTCCTGCTGCAGCTATCACACCCTGGTAGCTTCCTGAGGTTAAGAGGTGCAGGGAACATAACACCTGCACAAGGGTGGGAATTGAAATGGTTCTGCGAGTGTGTCGCTGTAGTTGGGGATGAAGCTCAGAGATTAGATCAAAAATAAGGGCAACATTTATTCTGTACTTCGCAAAGATTTCCTCCTCTATTTGATCAAACATGGTTATGCGAATTCTAAAAATGCCCACCGGTCTCCTCCTCCTTCTCTGCAAACCTGCCAGTATCCTCATCCTCCTCGCCATGACGTACAGAGCAGCCATCATAGAAAACGTTGATGCCCTCTGTGGCTGTTTATATAGGTTGCACCTGATTACCACCGAATTTGAGTTTGTTGTAAATTGCACGTGCAAAATGTAGATTTTGCGACTATTCACAATTTGCAAATGTTTGATACATTTGTTTAGCGATTCCCTATTTGAATCGCTAAATGCGATTCCCTATTTGGAGTCGAGCTTTTAGAGATTCGGAAATATTGTGATTCCCTAAAATTGTACAGTGAATACCTTTCATACATCACAAAAGCCTATTTAGCATTCACAAACAGCCAAATTTAGCGATTTGCATCATTTGCAAATGCAAATGGGCCTGAAAAATATGGTCCTTGGTGCTGATGGAACATATCGGAGCAGATGGCAAGCTGCAAGAAGGATTTGACTATAAGGCGAACTAGGTCTCCCGCTGTCAAATGATAAAACCACATATACATTCACACAGCTTCGCCAAATGGAGCAAACACAAACACAGTAATATGCCCATAGCCACAGAACAAATAATTGCTCTCTTCCTTGTCAATGGTGTGCAGCTGGAACTTAAATTACTGAAGTAACAGAGGCCAAATTCACACCTGTGCAATAAATGACGTGGTATGTGTTGCATGTCAGGTTTTGATATATATTGTTTTTTTTCCTCATGGTTGTTAGTTGTTATGTTAAGATACGTTTGTTATGTTTTCTTTGTGATCGGGGCATAGGGTTGTATGGTCAACTCCGGAATTTCGAAAAGCTCTGCGACGCCATAGGGCTACGTTCGCGCGGTACAAGTACTACATAACAATGGGGACTTGGGGGGCAGCTGGCCAGAGGGAGGTCTTCCCCCCGGGTGATTTGGGAAAGTGGAGCAGGTTGGGCTATGTTTGGGCTACATTTGGTAGCCCAAGGAATATACATTAGGACATTTAGGGTGACCAGCCACCATTTTGTATCGGTGACACGGTGGCTGGTACCTGGTAGCTAGCGTTTTTGTATTAGGTGGGTGGTAGTAATTTGGTTTACTTGCTAAAGTAAAGAGTGTTAAGGAGTTAGCCCTTACTCGTAGCGGCGGCCATCTGGTAGTGCGACAAGATAGTGGTCCAGGCGAGGAGGCTTCTCGAGGAAGCAGGACACCTTGAGTTTAGCTGTGGGGGCACCTCCTTATTGCGGTCGCCCCATGAAGAATGAGGCAAGTAGCGGTAGGGGGGTCACGGCCACGGTCCTGCTTCCCACCGCGCCGGACCCCGGATGATTTGGGCGTGCAGGTAGGCAGGCAGGGCCGCACTCCCACAAGGAGAGCGGCCCCTGGAGCATTTCAGTAATTGCAGATCTCCCTCTGGGCCTGCACGGCCACCCGGCGGGGCAAACAGCGAAGGCAAGGCCTCCCCCGATGGGAAGGTTGGGGGTGCTGTGAAAGGAAGTTTGAGCACCATTTGCGAGGCCTCCCTGTCTGTTGGTGAGGTCTCGCAATTAGTGTGAAGGGAGCAGGGCCACTGCTGACGATTGCCCGGCCCTGGAAAGGGGAGGGGCAAGGGGGGGTGTGAGGAAGCAGCCGGGGACAGCAGCATAGCTTACAAAGTGGCTGCCAATAGCATGGATTACAGGCATAGCTATTATAGGCAGATATGGGAGGAGGATGTTGCAGGCACTTCAGTGGACAGGGTTACATGGGGCCCTAGAGGAGAGATGGAAACCCATAGACGGGGATACCATCAGCTGGCTTACATATCAGGCGGAAGCAAGAGCCCAGTGATCGAGGGGGGGGAGCAGGATGAGGAGAGTAGCATGCTAGTTATTGTCATAAGCACAGGTGGGGCAGGGGGGTTCCATCAGCATTCCTGAGGGGGCAATTCGAGAAGGGGTCCATTCCTACTACTCCGAGGTCTTGGGACGGGTAACACCAATATGAGGTCTCCGTTCTGGGTTTTTATCGGTTTGGGTCATGCTGGGGTGCATCAGCAGTCATGGGGGCGGGGGGGTGCAGAGAGGTGTCCCTGTGTATGACCCACCTCGACAGGGGGGCTCAGCCCAGGTTCCTTTGCAGAAGGTCTTTAGAGCAGGGGGATGCGGGAGGGTTACGTGGGTGGTAGCATCAGGGACTCAGCAGTTTAGGGCAGTTACCAGCACACTGGGCCTGTCTTTTCCTCTTCACAGGTCGGCGGGCAGCTGACTCGGGAGAGCTTGGGGCGGCTTTATTGGCCCGGAGGGGAAGAGAAGGCTTGGCCCCATGCGGCCAGCGACGGTGGACCACACGATCACTGCCCCAAGAAAGTTTTGGCTAACCTCGGCGGTGCAACACTATGAGGGGTTAGGCACAACCCCCAGCAGGTCAGAGCACGGGACAAGTCATCCTGCAACGTCGAGGAGGCTGGGAAGGCAAGGTACGGCCCCCCAGCGTAAGTTTGGTTGATAGATGTCATGGTACCGCAGGATTTTGACATGCAAGAGCGGAAGGATGAGGTTGCGCAAGGGTTGGAGGCGCAGGACCCATGGGGTCTACAGTGCTGGATTATTGAGGAAGAGTGTTTGGGGGCAACAAGACTCGGGTTTGGGGGGTTTCACTAATCCTTCTGCCCGTAGTGTTTTTGCAGGGTACAGGTTCAAGGCAAACTCAAACCAGAAGTGGTGAAACCTTGCAACAGGACGGCTTGGCGAGGCAGCGGTCCACTGAGCAGGCACCGGCTTTGGCGCTAGGTAAGATAGCGCAGGGCGAATGGTGATACGATGCTGTAGGTGGGCATGGAGGCGATTGAACCTGGATGAGCGGGGAGTCCCACTTGAAGAAGGTATTTACGTGAAGGACACTTGTGTTGGCACAAAGGAACAGAGTGTCGGGAAAAGGCGGCTGCACAGGGATGGCAAACAACATAAAGGAGGATACAAAGGAAAGGAGAGGACAGTTCTAGAAAAATCAAAAGGTTGATAGTAAGGTGACAGGGTAGAGTGCCAGTGTAGGGGGAAAGAAGTGGGACACTGAGGTAGAGAATACTGAGAAAGCGGGAAAATGGGAGAGCAAAGAGTAAAGTTCAAGAATCCGCATAACATGGGCACGTTGAAGCCATTAAGGGCACATCTAATTATGTTAGATAAGAAAAGAATATGGAAGGGGGGTAGGTGGAGATGCTGAAGCTCTTATGTAGGGATTTCTTACAAGAAGGAATCCAAGGAAGAAGTATTCGAGCAGTCCAAGTGCCTGAAAGTGCAGGTGACCATAGAGAATTGGATAGCAGCATTCCTATTTATGCTAGTGTATACTGTCAAAAGTACCCGGAGACGTCTGTGGCATTATGTAAATATATGTATGTAATCAGAAAGGACCCAATAAGTTACTGAGGTTATGTTTGGGACCAATATGTCGATGAGTTCAGGGCCCCTAAGGCCCTGGATCCGGAGGCACAATGGGGAGAGATTGACATTGACCTACAGTAGCATACCATGGGGCCGGCAAAGTGAGTAGAGTGGAACATGCTGGGAGTTCAATATGGGCTCTGGCACGCAGGAATAATGCAAGTTCCGGCACAAGTGCTCCAAAGGTGCGGGCAGACATGCATTTGGCCATTGCTACAGAGCAGGCGGGCAACACAGTTATTCCGCAGCAGTTCCAGCAAAATGGACATCCAGGTACACAGCAACAGGGGCAGGAAGCGGGGCATAGAACAGGGAGGGGAAGCCAGGGATCTGGTGGCAAGGGGTCATACGCTGATTAAATCGTACAGGGTGAACATCTGGCTTTCACAATTTAACCGCAAGGAAGTCACCAGACTTTTGCTGCAAGATTTCACATGGGCGTTTAGGCTGGGTTAAGAGGGTCTGAGGGTGCAGCGGGGGCAGCTAATTTGATATTTGCCAGCGAGCACTGAAAGGCAGGACGGGCCAGGTTAAACAAGGAGATTCAGGATAGCGGGGCCCTTCGAGGCTTGGCCGGTGGATGCTCTAAGTGTATTCCCCATAGGTGTGGTTCCTAAAAGGACCTGGGTCAATTTAGATTGCTACAACACCTCTTTTGGCCTGAGAGACAGTCTGGTACTGATTTAATTTCGCAGTACGAATCGCAGTCACCTATTAATCGGTAGAGAGGGCACAGGCATTAGTTGAGAGAGTGGGAAAGGGGGCGCGTATGGCAGAGTGACATTAAGTCGGTCTTTCATCTGCTGCCGGTACACCCTGCCAACTTTTAGCATCTCGGAATACAGTATGAAGGTAAATGGTAGGCAGATAAAGTGGTCCCCATGGGTTGCTCAATTTCAAGTGCTCCTTTTGAGGCTTCAGCACATTTCGGCAATGGAGTTTCAAAAAATATACAGGTCACAAACATATTACACACTATCTGGAAGGTTTCTTTTGTGGGGAACCCCAGTTCCGAAGACTGCCAGAGTTGCTGGTAAGTTTCTAGGAGCTCATGGGGGATCGTGGGGTGCCTTTAGCACCGAAAACCAAGTGGGACCCAGTACAGTGAGGTCTTTTCTGGGCATTGAGATCAACTCTGAGGATATGGAAGCCAGATTGCCAGAGGATAAAAAACTGACAAATGAGCGTTTACTTGCTTGACATGGGTGGGGGTAGCCACACCAGTATGTGCGGCTAGGGGTGGGGTCAAAGAGGACCTGGGGGATGTACGGAGTGTTTCTTCAATTCCTAACAGGATTCCCTTAACAGCATTAAGAAAAGTGGTCTGGGTGGCACAGATATTTTCAGACGCACCCAGAAGCTTTGTTTTTGGGCTGATTGGCAGGGGCATCGGTGTGCCGAAGCATGGCTTTAGTGGTGGAAGAAGGGTGGCCGCAACATTGCATATCTGACATTTTTCCTTTGGGGGTAGCCGGGTCTATTGGAGAGATCAGTTGGCACACAAGCGAGTTCTGTTTCGAATCGATAACATGCCAGCAGTACAGGTGGTCAATAACCAATCAGCAAAGGAGGCATAGCTGGTAAAACTACTCAAGGTTGTATTTTGGTGTGGAGGAGTCTACAGCTTGCCATTGTTTTTGGAGACAGGCATGTGTCAGGGGTGGACAAGGACAGTGCAGACGCTTTGTCTCGTGCATAGTGGATGAGGTTCTATGGGGCGGGACACGGATGAGGATAAAAATAAAATCAGGACCCGGATGCCTCAGGACTACTGGACAATAGGAGAAAGAAGATGCACCAGATGGTAGTGAATTCCTTAACAGTGTCTACGAGGTCAGCGTATACCTAGGCAGGGTCAGAATTCTTAGGGAATGGAGCTCAGAGGAGGCAGATACTTGGGCGCTAGGTGAAGTGGTCGTCCAGTTTATTATGGCACGCCAGTTAAGGGTAACTATAGCATGAAAATTAGCAGGCATAGCCTTTTATGGGCAAACCGTCGTGAGGATATTCTTCATCAGCTGGTTAATTGGGCCAGAGAATCTCAGAAGGTTGGTATAGGGAAGCAGGTCGAGGTGGCATGAAGAAGAGGCCTTTGATTATGGGTTTGTTGCTGGCCGTACTTGTGGTGTTGCCAGGATTTGCCAAAATGAAGGAAAGTTGGTCCTATTTTTTACACCAAGGATGTTTTTTGGTTTGTTTCGGGTATCAGAACTTTTAGGCAGGGAGAGGCGGAGGGTGATCTTGGGGGGGGAGGAGGGAGTCTGTGGATGTGAAGAGGTCTGGAGGGTTTGGCTTTTTAGATCAAAACTGGTCAGAGAGGGAGGGCAGGAAAACACTGTCAAAGGCCTAGCCAATAGATTAGTGCTGCTCAGTATGGTGGGGGACAGTCCCCCGTCCTCACAATGTGCTGGGGGGGGGGAGGGTAGCTTTCTTTGCCAAAGAGAAGGTTATGCTGGTGACAGCATTTCAGCAACTGGCGATTCTGTGCAAAGCGCGAGCACTGCTGGGTTTAGATGCACAGGATGTTGGGACACATTCATTCTGCATAGTCATACGAACAGGCGGGAGGCTGGGCTGGAGTAGGGAGAGTATCATGGGCTGGGGGAGAGGGTCATACAAGTGCTTCCAGCGCTATGTTTCAGATTTTGGGGGAGATGTTGTAATCATTTTCTAGTGGGTCATGCGTGTTTCTCTTTTCAGGTTCGGGGCCCGGGCCCCTGGCAGTCGGCTGAATATCTGGATGGCAGGCCATTCCTTCATTAAATGCCAAAAGACACGCCAAAGCCAGCAGTCATGGGGCAATTTTGGGCTTAATATAGACACGTATTCATTTAGTGGGAATGGCAAAGGGGGCAGTAGGTGGACGGAGCTTATCATCGGTGAATAGATTGTTGGTTGGGGGCAGGTCCTCAGAGCTATTATTGATACATTTTGAGGAGAATGACTTAGGGCCTGGCATTGAGAAAGGCTATGTGGGAGGATTTGAGGTTGATCAGGCGTTAATGGTCCAGTTGCCATGTGCTTTAGACAGAGTTTGTTTCCAGAAGGGCCTGGCGCACAGCCATCAAGCCGACTGCGTTAGATAGGGTTAGGAAGCAGCTGAATTAGCTGATGCGCTCCTCTGTAGAGACTTGGTATGGGTAGAGTGGCACATTCGAATTTGCGTATGAAGACACTGAGTTTTTTCGGGGGATGGAGTTTACTTGCCCATCCGGGACATGGGGCTGTATGTGCTGTGGACGAAACTCGAGTTGGCCAAGGCCTTGAATATTCAGTAAGTAGCAGTGCGGGGGCAGAAAAAGGGTTAGTGATGGCCACCCCCCCTTTTTTCTGGGTGGCGGTTGGCTGAGAAGTTGCCATGGTTTACCGAAGTTTAGTGTTGTTGACAGCGGCAATTCAAGCTGAAAGGGGTAGACAGGTTCACGCCTGGATGAGCCAGGAGCTTAAAGGTTCTGTAGGAAGTTTAGTTAGTGAGGTTAATAGTGGTACTAAAGAGAGAGAGGAGTTTAAAGGTCGCAGTTGCATTTAAGCAGCTCTTAGCAACTACATTGTTACTGAATTAAGCTGTTATGGGGGAGGGATATTTAGGGGTGGGGGTAGCTTAACATAGGTGATCAACGTTGTATAGTGAGGTTATAGTTTTGTAAGGCAAAGGCCCAGGTTGTTTGTAATGTGCACCTGCTTCAATAAAGCAGCCTTTTTCACACAAACCTGGTGTCCGTGGTGGGAGACAGCGTTTACAACGCAGTCATCACATCGCAGTTCCTTTACAATGCGGTCGTTACAACAACCGCGTTGTTAGAACACGATGCCTTTACAACGCAAGTCATTAGATCGACTTGCTGTGGGGGCGCTCTAACATAAGGAATAGTATAATTTACTATTCCAACACCTTCCCTACTGTTGCACAGGCTGAAGTTGGAATAGTAAATTATACTATTCCTAAGTCCAGCGCGCCCCCTACTGCAAGTCGATCTAATGACTTGCATTGTAAAGGTATCCCGTTCTAACAACGTGGTCGTTGTAACTACTGCGTTGTAAAGGAACGCGATGTGATAGCATGCGTAGTAACATACTATATTCCTCAGTGGTCTGTGCTGCTCCCCCTTTTCCCCAATAGGGACTTGGGGGGCAGCCGACCAGAGGGAGGTCTGCCCCCCGGGTGATTTAGGGAAGTGGAGCAGTCAAACGACTGCTCAGGTTGGACTATGTTTGGGCTATATAGTAGGACATTTTGGGCGACCAGCCACCATTTTGTATTTGTGACACGGTGGCTCGTACCTGGTAGCTAGCGTTTTTGCCCGCCCTCCCTCCCATCCCCTTAATTTGGGGTTTTGGGGAATGGTTTTTTCCCCTCTTTTTGGAGCCCACGTGGGCGTCTTGTTTGGAACAGGTGTGCAGTAAGGGATGTTACATGTAGGTTGTCGCTTTGAAGCAGGTGCATAGGCGGTTGGCTGAGAAGTTGCCATGGTTTACCGAAGTTTAGTGTTGTTGACAGTGGCAATTCAGGCTGAAAGGGGTAGACAGGTTCACGCCTGGACGAGCCAGGAACTTAAAGGTTCTGTAGGAAGTTTAGTTAGTTAGAGGTTAATAGTGGTACTACAGAGAGAGAGAGGAGTTTAAAGGTCGCAGTTGCAGTTAAGCAGCTCCGAGCAACTACATTGTTACTGAATTAAGTTGTTATGGGGGGAGGGATATATATGGGTTGGGGGTAGCTTAACATAGGTGATCAACGTTGTATAGTGAGGTTATAGTTTTGTAAGGCAAAGGCCCAGGTTGTTTGTAATATGCACCTGTTTCAATAAAGCAGCCTTTTTCACACAAACCTGGTGTCAGTGGTCTGTGCTGCTCCCCCTCTTACCCAACAGTGGATTTCCTGAATTGCGCTCGCATGCCGCAAAGTGGCACTTGCGTGTGGCTGGCAGAGCCGTTGCAGCTAAATTAGAAGTGGGAAAAGATAATTTTTCAAAGCACGACGAAAAGCAAAGTGGTTGTTATAGTCTCGTTATTGCCCTGTCCGTGCTTTAGGCCTGTGTTCGATTCTCCAAAATGGCTTCTGGAACATCTTCACTGCGTTTTAGGGGCACACGCAGAGAGCACAGATCCCTCCCGACTCTTGCCGCCAGTTTATGCATACATTTTTTCTGTCTTCCTTGCGCGAATCGCTCAAATTAGACCATTCTCTAAAAGGCCCGCAAATTGTAATTGATTACGTTTAATTCCCTGCATGTTTGGGGGTTTGGAACTAGGAATATAGGGGCATATTAGCAACGTGATTATCGCCGCTTTAGCTGGACTTTTTCCCGCTAAAGCGGCGATAATTCAATCGCCCTATTAGCAAGCTGTCGCTAACTTCTGTTTGCGACAGCTTTTAGGCGATAGCGACCGGGTTGGGTGCCACTTTGCATGCCAGCGATATTTATCGCTAATGGCATGCATAGTAGGCGTTCCCATCCTAAAAGCGACTGGAAACAGTCGCTAAGGTCGCTATCGCCTATTAGCGAGGCAGGGGAGGTGATTAACGAACCAGCGCTAAACACGTTTAGCGCTGGTTTGTTAACGCCTGGTCCAAACCTGACTTAGCCATGTAATCCAATGGGAGGTGGATTACATGGCTAAATCCCCTCGCCCTATCACCAAGCTAACACTGGTCACAGTGTGAATATCGCTTGTTTTCAAGCGATATTCACACTGTTCTCCAGGGTTTCTATCGCATTGGAGATAAGCGTTGCTGATAGCACGCTATCTCCGCGATAGAAACCTGCGATAGCCGGCGATAATTATCCTAGCACCTAGTGCGCTTAGCGATAATTATCGCCGGTTATTGCTAATAGACCCCATAATTTTTTCGAATGACCTGGAACCGAAGAAGAGCAACGATGTGAGCATAAAATATGAGGGTGTTTTCCCTGCCTAGGAGTGTCAGAGTAATGACCTGCAGACCTGCCCACTTAATTTAGTTGAATAACTGTAGATCTGTATGCTAGGCTGCAAACTATCACAATTATCACTTTCATGGTGGTTGTTCTGCAGTAGCCTTTTCTCAGCCACGTGGAGCGACACTGCCCCCTACTGTAATCACATCTTCAAGTCAGAAATAGGAATTCATTTCTTGAGGCATGATCGGTGGGGGAAAGTATGTATTTTGGAGCGAATGCTTACTTATTAGAATACAGATATTATGGTTTCCTTACTGTAAGTGAAATCAATTGAAAACTGCGCACTCAGGATACCACACCAGGCGGTGGAACAATTCCAGACTTTTTTGGACCCGATATACAAACCATTTTGTCCATTTAAGGATCGGTGAGATTTAACGTGTGCAATGCAGAAATCCCGCACTCACAAAAAGTAGCCTGTTAATGCAGGTGAATCTGTTCATTTATTCATTAATTTTTGTATAGCACACAATATACCCAGAGCCTAAATTTGCAATGCCACAGCAGAGAATGGCGTAAAGTCATTTGCGAGATAGAGGGAGCTTAACAGAGAAGATACACATTTCCTCAAAAACTTTAAATATAAGGTACACTCTTGAATATGGAAGGAAAAGTTCAGTAAGACAAGAAAGGTAACATAACTAGCTTAACAGACACTGCACATTTTTCCTGGAGAGACAGACTTTTAAATGACAGGGTATACTCTTGAAAATGGACGGAAAATCATCAGCGAAGCTAAAGATGCTTGAAATTCATGGTGCAGTATAGTATGTGTGTGGTGCTTCTGTGCAAGGCTTGAGTAGGCACTTTTCCAGAGTGGGGTTGGGAAGGGGAACTCCCAATTATATGGTGACTCGTGGGAAAGAGCTCATGCACAAGCTGCAGTGCAATTTTCTTTCCATGCACGTGTGCACCCTATGTGCACGTTTTCGTTAACAATGTTAATCTGTGTGCTTCGTATTAATCCTAATGTTAGGTGGCTGCATTTGCACATAGTAAGAGGAAGATATAACCATACTGTAACCATTGTGTTCACTCATGCTAACTGTATTCATAGGTTGCCATCTTTGCTCTTGTGGATGTTATGATTTGGGCCTAGGTTTCAGTCACTCGAGTGTTTCTTTAATAAATGCATTGCAAGTTAGTTTCATGTTTTCTCTCCTCTGCAGGTAAAATAGTTATCAGATTCTGTCCTGACTTCGTTGTCATTATCGTGGAGCAAATTTGGTTTCACTGTAATTGAAATGTATTGCCGATGCCAGCTCCTTACATACGCTTTCAGTAGACAACCAAAGATCCATATGACCAGGGTGAGGATCCTGTATGATGACCATATGAGAATTTTCTGAAAAAGTTAAACCCGCCCCATCACGCATGTTCAACAGATTTCCGCATGCAGATTTTACCACATGATGAGAAATCTGCACACATATATTTTACATATTTGATTACTCTTGTAGAGTTCCTTCGAAAGATGTGTGAACAAAATGTAGAGGTAATACTACAGGATCAAATTTCTAACATATTTCTAGGTTGTGCCAATCAGGCGTCTAAAGAAGGCCTCATTCTGATTCATGGAAAAGATTTTTGATCAAACCTCAAAGATTCTGCTTAGCCTCAACATGTGAAGCCATGCAGAGCGGAGGAAAGAGAGAGGAGTTTGATTACCTCTCCCTCAGACTGCTGGAGGAAGACATCTTTTCGAGGGAACAATCAGTTCTATTGAATGCTCAGTATGTTTGATAGTGAGGCCTGCATGGCCTGTGTTAACATACACACAAGACATATAGATATGGATATTATTTGTACAGTATGGGTCTTTATTATACACTGATCTTGTACATTTGCTGCAAAATGATAACAAAGCTCCCACATATATTGGCAGTAGTGAACAAAAGGTAAGTGATCAGAATTATAACCAATCAATGAATCAGGATTTATAAAGCGCAGCAACTCACCCGTTAGGGTCTCAAGGCGCTGGAGTTGCTAGCTGCTTCACGGTGCTCTGTTCATTCGAACATCCAGGTCTTGAGTCCTTTCTTGAATTCCGAGAGCGATGCAGAGTTCCTAAGGTGCAGGATAAGGTCATTCAAGGCTTTGGCTGACAGGTGAGAGAAGGAGTGTACTCCTCTGTTGGCTCGCTAGATCCGGGGGGGTGTCTGCGAGGAAGAGGGAGGCGGATCGTTGGTGTCTGGTCAGTTGGTGGAAGGTCATTCATTTGTTGATGTATGCTGGTCCTTCGTTGTGCAGGGCTTTGTACGCGTGGGTCAGCATCTTGAACTGGCATCTCTTCTGGATTGGGAGCCAGTGTCATAGTCTAGTCATACTAATCTCCTTTCACCTTCAGTTGAACGGCCTTTCCTCCTACATCCCAGCCAAATGCCATTCTGAAGCATGGATGACTTGACTCTTAACACCTTCAACCCCTACTCATGTGCTATGTGCTGGACTTGAAGGCCCTTCCCTTCAGGATCTGTAAAGACCTCCATTTGGAGGACCCCAATTGAATTTCCTCACAAATATTTATCTGACCAACACAAATCTCACTTAGCCTGACAACTGCATTGGCTTCACAATCTTTATCGAGCTCAGACATCAGATAATGCCAATTTCATCCCTAGTTATATCACTAAATTCTACAATGCTACCTATCATTACTCGGCACAGGACACAAACTACCTTATGGGTAAATTGGACGCGCTCTCTACTGAAATCACCTCTCTGTTTCACTCCCTCATGAGAATCAATAATTCTATGACACCCTTAAAAAGAACTATTAAAGCCCATCCTCTTACTGGTGCCTTCACAATTTTTCTTGATCTCCTCTTGCAGCAGGCTCCTAAGTAAGCTGATTTGACTGGAAGGCGAAACAGGTGTAGTCGTTGCTATCATATATTAATCTTCGGCCCAATACAAATCCTTAGAAATTGATCAATTCCTCACATTTCATCATTATCTATTAAAGTAAAAACTCCCAAAAACACCCTACCATTTTCCCCATCATCTATCCCCGCTCAAGTAATAAAACACGACTTGCTGAATAACTGATGAAACGTTTAGTAGCTAGCTCCAACTCCTCTGCAAATAACATCACAATAGGTGATTTTAGTCTTCGAATGACGTAGAGATTCACCAATTTGCCCACTTACTGAAAAACAAAGATCTCAAACAAATCTGCCTACCACCCAAACATAGGAATGGTTGAACTCTTGACCACCTAATTGTCAAAATTAGCATAATCGAGAGTGGACAGTAGACTGGTCTGATCGCTTGCTCTCTAATCTTACTCTTGTCATCATTAAACATACATAATGGATTAAACTAAGAAATGAAAGCTCTGGGTAAACCACTTTATAGACACCAACAGGCCTGGACTGGAAAAAAGGATCTTTATTAAGCTTTTGAACCCCATTCTAGAACCCGACACAGCCTTTGTTATAGACCACTATAACACAATCATGACTGCAATTTCAACTAAATTTGCCCTACTTAAATTAACAAACAATTGAAAAAGCCAACAGGTCTTGGTTTAATGTGGTAATGCAAGGCCACAGCATTTGCGAATGCTTGTATCTACATGAATAAGCTAATTAATGCCATACCTATTAATTTTGGCACACACAAGCACACACAGCCAATTACATGGAAGCACCGCAGACAACACGCATGCATTTGCACACAGACCGACAGGCACCCATGAAGCCAGACAGCACACAGAGAAACACATACATGAACAAAAACACATATATAGCACGCAAATATACATTGCAAAGTTACAAACCTTAAACTCAGCAAACATTGACAAAGCCAATAGGTATTGCCTATAGTACCTAAAGGCACTGTTGTTTAGCGATCCTGTACAGTATCCCCGATGCTGTGCAGCAAGGCTATATAGTAAACAAAAAAAGGGTGCTAGGACAATTATGCCCACCTCATTCTGTAGATGTATCTTACACGGATGAGTACACCTACAAAATAACACAGGCACTTTTCGTTCTGTTTATATACCAATCTGAGTAGGATTTGGAAATTAAAAAAATTGAAAGTTGCTTTTTTGAGGCACAGGTGGGTGAAAGCAACATGGTGGAAGCAGGTGGGGAAGGAAGTAATACATGGGGTGGAGCAACATGAATGAGCAACACAGAGGGCAGGGGGTTGAAGCAACATAGAGGACACAGGAGTTGGAAGTAATACAGAGGGCAGGGGGTTGAAGCAACATAGAGGACACAGGAGTTGGAAGTAATACAGCATAAGCATAAGCAGTAATGTGCATAAGAAGTAAAGCTTGGAGTGATAGAGAATCACAGATGCCAGAGAGGAGTATGGAAGTTTTGGGGGGAGCATATGGATGAGAAAACAAGGCAGAAGTGAGATGCACACAAGGGTGAAAACAACACGGAGGGAAGAAGGAAGAAGAAGCACATGGGTAGGCAAGATTAACAAGAAGTACTGCTGAAAAACACATTCTTAGAAATGGGATTTCTGGTTGGCTAGGGCTGACGCCTAAGCCAGGCAGAAACCACCACTCTAGTCAGGGCAAGGGAGTTACAAGCTGAAGATAACCCTTGCTCACCCCCTTGGTAGCTTGGCACGAGCAGTTAGGCTTTTCCCAGAGGCAATGTGTAAAGCGTTTGCGCAACACACACACACAGCAGCAACACACTAGGCACACTACAAAAGATACTCCACACAAGGTTATTTAAAAATAGCCTTTGTATTATCCAAAACACATTAGAATCATAATCACACAATATACACTGTGCCAACTGGCACTAGGCAATATTTACAGGGGATTATATACACACGACAGGGCCAATCGGGCCACTGTCAGAACCTTTAGAAAGCACTAGTAGCACATATAAAACACCACCAGTGACTACTGGTAAAATACTGTACTTAGCAATATCACCCGCAACATAAACGCATTATGTCTGCATCACATTAGCTTAAAACACATTATGCATAAACACCCTAAGCATAAACACCTTCGTATTAGCAACATAAATGCATCATGTCTGCATCACATTAGCATAAACACATTATGCAATAGTTATGGTGCATAAATCACATTTAAGGCCTTGCGCCCTACCAACATACAACTGACCCCCTGGCCAACTGGCCTTTCTGTGGGGCTCAAATGTCCTCTGTCCCACATGTCAGGGCTTGTAACTGGGGCCTTCCACTGACTCCTACCACAACAAAATTGCCCCCAACTTTGTAGCTGCCCGCAACTGCGGCGCAGCTGAGGAAATTTGCTTCGGCACCACTGCTCCTTGGGAGCCCCCCTCTGGGACTCCTCCTGGTGCCCTCGATCGGCACCAACAATGCGCAAATGGAAGCCCCACTCACCGCGGCTCTCCTTCTGGAGTCCTCCGGTCCCTCTCGGCAGCCTGCAGGGATCAGCTGTGGCACCAGGGTGCCTCATGGAGCGCCGACACTGCTCCGATTAGCCCCCACTCACCGGGCTCTTCCTCTGGACTCCTCTGGTCCGGCAGCATGCGGGGCTCTCTCCGATCCTGGGAGCAGAGCTCCGCCCACGATCAGGCTTCGCTTGCCTGACTTCCACCGCAGCCGCACTGCAATTGGCGGCCTCGGCAGCCTCCCCTCTGACAGAGGCGGGGTAGGCTCCCGCCCTCCTTCCGGCGCTTCCTGTTACTCCCCCAGTCAGGCAGAGGCGCCTGACTTCCGCTGTCCGTGGTCGCGGCGGTGGCTCCTCTCCTTGGCGAAGTGCGGGGTGGGCTCCCGCCGCAAAATAAACACCAATGCGGGGTGGGCTCCCGCTCAGAGGGGCACACAACAGCGTGGTGGGCTCCCGCTTCGGGACATAAAGGCGGGGTAGGCTCCCGCCTCCAAGCGCGCACCAATGCGGGGTAGGCTCCCGCTCTTTTTGCAGCAGCACGGGGGAATCCCTACACCGGGATTCCCTCTGGAGGCAGCGCAGCGCAGCGCTGCAGGTCCCAAGGACTCCTCCTGGGATTCAAGATATCGCGCTCACGAGGCGCTAAGCACCAAAAATGTCCAGGGCAAAATCTGGGCCCAGGCAGGCCAGCTCACAGGGCCCTCCAGCAGGGAGGCAGTCCCTCGTGGCGGTTCCTCCTGGGGCTCAGCAGCAACAGGTCACCAGGAAGCACAAAAAAGCACAACATTTTCATGGGGACACAGCCCCAATATTTATACACCCTTTTCCTACCCTTTTCCTTTGTCTGCCCTTGGCACAGGGCTTGGGGGAACCAGCCTGAACTGGTTCTGGGGGGTTTTGGAGCACTCTGTTTACAGGGTTCCTCTTTCCCATTGTCAGTTGGGGCCTCGGTCATCAGACCACCACAGGGGGGCGGAGCCAGCATTCACCCAGGCAAGCACAGACCTATTCAGGGTCAGGGGACTACTCCTCCCACTACTCCAAATGCAGGTCTCCCATTCACTCTAGTGCTGACTCACCCTACCCTCCCTGGAGCCACACACACCTCACCAGCCCCTGTCACTCCAAAGCCAGACATGCAATCCACATCAGGCAGGCAGACACATAGCACACAGAAATGCCAACTTCTAAAAGTGGCATTTCTAAAATAGTGATCATAAATCTGCGCACACCATTGCGTAGCATTTATTATCACTATTCCAAACATACCAAACTTGACCACGCTGCTCTTCTCATATCAGGAATTACCACTGAAACACTTATCAGGGAATCCCCAATGCATTCCTATGGGAGTGCAGCCTCACAGCAGTGAGAAACCAAAATGGCTGTTTGCCACTTCCAGGACATGTCACACACTTAAGGTACATGTCCTACCTTTTACCTACAATGCACCCTGCCCA
Organism: Calotriton arnoldi; assembly: GCA_963921515.1. Lineage (NCBI taxonomy): Eukaryota > Metazoa > Chordata > Amphibia > Caudata > Salamandridae > Calotriton > Calotriton arnoldi. The sequence goes on from CAWUFW010001434.1 coordinate 1,999,626, forward strand.
TAGGGCTAGCTAGGGCCTACCATAGGGGTGACTGACATGCAGTAAAAGGGGGGTCACAGACGTGGCACACACTTTAGGTGTCACGTCACAGCGGCAGTAACACTGCGCGCACAGGCCCTGCAATGGCAGAGGCCTGAGACAGGTTTGAAAGGCTACTGTGGTGGGTGGCGCAATCAGCGCTGCAAGCCCACCAGTAGCATTAAATTTACCAGCCCCGGGTATATGAGATACCACTTTACAAGGGACTAACAGGTAAATTAAATAAGCCAAACAGGTGTAGACTAATCTTACCATGTTTATCACAGAGAGCACACTCACTTTACACTGGACAGCAGTGCTAAAGTGCCCAGAGTCCTACACCAACACCATGTCAGAAAAAAGGCTAGGAGGAAGGCAAAAAGTTCAGGGATGACCCTGCAAAAAGGGCCAAGTCCAACACACATGCACTCTTGTGGACTGCTTAACCAAAAAGAAAAAAAGTAGTGCGTCAAAACTGAGCAGAGGAAGGACACAGTAATGCACCCATGCTTCAGGGGAGGGACAAATACACGAAGAGGAAGTAAAGCCCACACAAGCTGATAAATAAAAAGCAAGCAAATGAGTGTGACAAAAAAGCCAACCGACAGTAATAAACGGGCTGGTTGTAAGGCCCCATGTAGGCTGGCAACAGGGCACAAGTCGGGGGTACACGCAGGTACATGTCGTCCACCCACTCTTTTCACAAGGTGGACGCCGTCCCCCCTGCCAAGAAGATGGGCCCCACAGAAATATGCTGAATGTGTCCCGGTGTAATTGTCAGACACCGGGACACGTTCAGCAGCGCCTGCACGTTGTCTGCTTTTGATTCTCAGCAGCAACGTGCAGGCAGCTAGGGAGCTTTTCGTTTCACCTCCAGCTGGGCCCAGGTTAAGGGGCCACCAGGCCTCCATTTGTTTGAATATCCTGACTGGGGGCAGCCTGGATCCTCGCACTTAAATTTAAATGCCACACCTGGGAAACAAAGGCACACAGCTTTCTAGCTCTTCACAGGTACTTAAGAGAGGAGTGCTCTTGCCTTTTTTCAGTCCCTGTATATAAGAGATTCATGCACGGTAAGAACGTCAGGTGTGTTTGTCTGTCCCGATAGTTACACAAATAACAATTTCAATAGCACTATTTTATTTCTTTTACAGCGCTAAGCAAACCAATGCAGGGTGTCAGAGCTCTTTATGTAACATACACATTATACATTGACAATAAATCATGTACATGAGTAAATCAATGTACAAGATGAGTTACATGAGACAGTGAGGGTTACAAGGTGTAGGAGTCACATGTCCTTCATACCTCACTGTGGTCTTTTACAAGGATTACAATTTATGAACTGCAGGTAACAAAAGGATCTCTGTGTTAAAAGCAGTAACCCACTTTACTATCTACATAAAATAAAAATCTGTCATCTGCGTGTTAGATTATGTGCTTTGCAGGAGACACATTTACCTTCTCTACTATTTTGATTCAAATCTGGGACTTTACAAATCTCAAGCAAATGCATTAACCACCAGAGTTATCTCACTATTATTACTATCCCCTGAGATTTACTGGGCACCTTCATAGCAGCTGCTTTAACCCAATCAAATATTTTAAAATGTAGACTTTGCAACCAATTAAGCAGAACAGATCTACTGCCATGCTTCTCCTTGTTGCCAATTTCTTTGTGGCAGGGTTTAAAAAAATAAATGTATTAGTTGAGGCCCAGATTTTGCGTCGGAATTGCGCCACTTTTTTGGTACAACCCGACGCATCTCATTTGTTAACTATCATAATGCGCTTAACTGTACTCATGATACACCTGATAAACATATGTGTGAGGCCTTAATATCTGATGTCACTTCCTGTGATGTCACGCATCGTGACATTATGTGCTGTGATGGTGCGCGTCATGATTTCACTTGCATACTGCCTAACCTGGTTAGCCCCCCCACTTCTTTTTTTAGGACTTGCGCCCTGGCTGGCAATAAGTCTTTTTTCCAACAGAAAGCTTGCGCTGTCTGGTACCCAAGACCTAAAAAGGCAAGTGGTGCTTGCTGCTGCTCCTGTTACACTGCCCAGTCCTTAACTATCACCAGACCTGTGATTCAGTCCCCTGTGACAGATCTAGATGCTAGACTTGTTTGCCAGCTCAGCAGTTATCGTTGGCCCTACACTGTAGACTTCAAGGAAGGCAGCTTGTTTTAGATGTGAATGAAGCAGCTTCAAAGGGCGTCACAAGTGGGTTCTTTATGACCCTGCAGCAAAGAATGACATCTGATTACCCTTGACTGAAAGACGCCCCCGGCGCACGTGGCAGTCATAAACAGTGAATAAATGACCCCGAACCAGTGTAAATAGCACTAGGTGACTGTACAGTTGGCTCATAATGATCGGTACAAACGGTAAACTGCACAATTATGCCCGATTTTCCCGGTCATTACTTTGAAATAGAAATGAACACTCAGATTGAGATAGCGCCGTCCCGTAAACCAGGCCCCTGAGAAATAAACAACGTATGTTTGAAATTGCAGTCAGCACTGGACACGTGGGTAAGAAAGGTGCAACTGCTTACTGGAACACTCAAGGAATATATATAAGAACATTTAAAAGAGCCTAGTCTTAAGTCGATGTAGAACCAACTGATATGCTTTCCAGACCTTGCCCTACAGTTCCCAGGGCAGAGTCCTTCCTGTGGTGTAATCTGTAAACGCAGTGACACTCAAATGGCGGAGCGTAAAAGCAGCGCCTAACCAGGAGCCAGGGCATTAACAAGCATAGCAAAGCCAAGAGGTCTGGCATTGATTGACAGCCTTTAGACATTCTCAATGCTTGTTCTGATTTGTCATTGCTTTAGTAAAACGTTATTGTGTGGAAGCTGATGGGCCCCGGCCAGTACAAAAAAAACATAGGCTAAACGCAAAAAGGATTTTTGCCTCAAAGGCACACATACATTGGCACTGAAAGGAACTACTTTGTGTGTGGATGTGCTCTTTGTGAAAGAGTATTTGGCTGTCACTCACAGTGATGTTAGCCAATGGCTGAAGTGGGCTGACCCACTGAGCCATGCTGTAATGGGTGGAAGAAAAAAGTGAATAACACAACAACATACCAATGGATGAAGAGTTTTGACATGAAAACCCCTGTAAGTTAGTATATCATATGTAATGTTGGTAAAATCAGAAGGTCCTCGCTAACATCAGACTTAAAAGGGATATGAACTTTGATGCTTTCAAGAGCAACTGCATCCCGACTCACAGCTGGCTGTTGTAATTGCTTCTGTTTTCCCTCAGCTGCACCAGTAAAGACCAGGCAGGAAGCTATGAAAGGAATGGCTTAGCAACATGTGAACCAGGAGCTCCAGGCTGTACTTGATGTGCGTGCCTAAGCATGCGTTCTTTAAGATAGAACTATATGTGCCACAGTACACAGGGGCAAGGGCGAAGGAGCAGGAGCGAGCAGAGAGAAGAAAAAGATCAAGTCGCACAGGAGGGAGCCAGGAGGAGCAGACAGGGAAGGCTAGAGTTGTAAACTAGTCCATCATACAGTGCAATGCAAGCACTCAAGTAGCATCGAAGGATACATCTAAAAGAATTACAGTAAGAAAGGAAACTACTTAGAGTAACAGAGAGAATATGGTGACAAAATCCATCTTTTCCAAACTTACATATCTGAGATTCAAGTGTACAGCCTTCAAAAACATATAATCAAAGTCAAAGTTTTCTTCATCAAATCTGAATTCAGAACTGCAAAAACTCAATGCAAGAAAACTTTTCAGCTTGTACAAACGCATGCCAACCCCTTGTCTCTCATGGCACCCATGATTTCATTGATAAGTGTGAGAAACTCTCTATTTTCTTGGGGGGCGTGGCCTAACTGCAGCAGATGACGAACGTGTGAGCTGATAGCTCCGCGCCAGCCCATATATTATCCTGTATCTAACCCGGATTTATGCCACATTGCAGGCATATTGAGACCACTGAACGAGGTGGGGATGGGCATGGACGAACGAAGTGGGAGGAAATGTCCATTGCCCCTGAATGACAAGAGCCGCCGTCTAGCTGACTCAGGATGAGGGCTGAGGCCTAAAGAAACCTTGGGGCGGACACCGAGTTGCGGCCCGGGAGAGAAGGGCACACGATCTCCCCGCCCTTTGGGCTGCGATGTTCACCTGGCTGTCGTTGCAGGAGGAATCCACTGAAGCTGTGGGAACAAGGAGTGATACAGACAAAGGACCGCGGTGGCCGACCGCTGGGCACCAGGAGAGAGACGGAGCCTCCCTGCACTGAACGGTTTGTGGCTAAGTGGAGGCGGCTGCTTATTGCCGCTCGGAGAGAAGAGTTACGTTCCGATCAGTCCCTCGACCCAGGGTAGGAGAGACGGCGAGTGATCCTGAACTGGGGTTGCTCGCACGGCCCAGCAGTGGACGGATCAAGGCCTGACGACGGAGAGACCCGTGTGAGCTGATGATAAGACCACGGCCGTAGGCGAGGACAAGGCTCGGGCCTGGGACGAGGGCATAGGTCCGGCGCTTGTCCTGCGACCACTGGAGGATAAAGGAGAGGCCCAGAACCCTCTGATGTCTTGCCCAAATAGAACAGTTCTACTACCAAGGTGAGTGCTGTATGTACATTGGGACCCGGGAGAAGAACAGGCGCGGCCCGCAGAAGACTCTGGAAGATAGTTGATGAGCGGCGATTGGGAAATAGAGCCCCCCCCCCGAGTGGACTGTGTGTGTACAGGTAGGAGCAGTCTCTCACATCCGAATGGGGCAGGGAGCTACTCCTTGACTGATCCTTTGTGAACTATGGGGACGGCGAGAGGGCTCGACTGGTGACCGGGAGCCCGGGCCGGTCCTACGCTGATTGCGGACTGGAGAGGTGTAGACCCAGGCGACCCAAGGACAGACATACAAGGCAGCACACAGTGACACTCTTGCGGAGGAAGGAGACTCGGGGCCAAAACCGGGGCCCGGATATAGAACTGTACTTATACGAAAGGTGGGGGGAGCCTGAATTTCCCAACACACGGCCCCAACAACTACCACATATTAACAGCCACAGATCTCCAAAGCCTGTTCAGTGGAAACCGCTCCATATGGTGGATTGACCTCGAAGAGGTGGGAGAGTGCAAGCACTGGGGAAAGAGTTAATCTGGGCAGGGAAGATTAGACTTAGATCATATGGGCTACAACTGAGTAATAGAATAGAGCCATACTGTAACACTTACATATGCCCATAAACTGTACTCTATCCTTACGGTGCTCCTTGCTCAGAGAGAGAGGTTATTGCGGTTTAAGTAGTGGCTTTGCCCAGTGGTGGTAACAGTGACACCAGACCCCACTCCCTGGAGAGTCCCATACACATATTGTTGTTGGCTACGGGAGATTCCGAGGTGAAGCCCCTCTTGACATATTGAAGGGCTTAACTACTAACGCAATGGACAAAACTAGAGCAAAACCTCCAGAGACATCACTAGACCAGGATCAAAAGCTAGAGGCACAGCAACAGAAATCTGAACCATCAGGAGATCCAATACAGCTACAACTGACAAAAATATTGGAAGCTATTGCTGACACTAAAGCCACTCTATATCAGGATATCGTCACAGTATCAGTGGGGCTAGGATTGCTGCGTGCTGAACATCATAAACTGTCTGAAAGGGTAAAACTAACAGAATCCTCATTAGCTGATCTGCATCCTACGCAAAAGGCACCATCTCTCCAACTCACGGACCTTACAGACCGGTTCCAACTACTTGCGAAAAGAGCAGAGGATGCGGAAGGGCGAAATAGGTGCACCAATATCCGAGTGGTGGGTCTGCCTGAGGGAGTGGAACACTCCAACATGATTACCTACTTGGAGAGCTGGCTTCGTGCGGAAGTTGCCGCTGAAGGGCTCTCTCCCTTCTACACGCTAGAACGGGCACATAGGGACTTGGCCCGTCCACCAGGGCGCCCCCCATGTCCAGTTGTGGTGAAACTACTACACTATAAAGACAGAGACACATTGCTACACATAGCCAGAACAGCAGGACCCTTCCGGGTCAATAACAGTAAGATCTCCCTCTTCCTGAATTACATCATGCTGCAAGTACAGAGAGTCTCAATTTTTGAGGTCAAGAAAGCCCTGAGGGAAGAGGGCCTGCAATATTCTCTGATGTTCCCGGCCAGGCTACGAATTTAGTTAGATGGACAAACTAATTTTTGTAATGATCCAACGGTGGCTTGGGAATGGCTCGAGGGATATAAAAGTGGCTCACATTCTACGAAGGATGGTACCACAAACACACAATTGCAAAAACGATGAAGAAGCCACGTAAATGGCCCAGGAAGGGCCTTGCATTGAATTCCACCCCCTCACAGATGGAAAAAGAGAGAGCTGCAGCTCTTCAAGCAGTAGCAACGATCATGAAGAGTCCTGAGAAATTACCAGACGATGGTTCTCCATCCCTGAAGGGGGTAGGGGGATCCGAATCCGAGTCTGAGTCCTCACAAGCGGATAGTGTCCTGCTCCCGGCTGTAACAACAAGAACAGCAGATGATCTAATTTGAAGGTGCGCTTAAGTGAGAAATAGGCGCCCACCTTGTCACACTTATTCGAACTTTAAATGAGATGGGTACTTTTGGATGATTGCTGTTGGCCTGGGCTGGCGCGACGAGGCCAAATAGCAGCTGCATTCTACACCTGCCCTACCCCTCCAGGAAGGATAACAGACTAGTGTGTTCGATCCTTCTAATTTGGTATCATTTGCTTGGGGTTTGCCAGACTGCTCTTGGGAGGGGGAGTTTATGTTTTGAAATGTTTAATACCTTATTTTATGATGTTTTGTTCCAATGCAGACGTGGTTATGCCCTCCCTGAGTCGAGGGGCCAGGGGGAGGGGTGTGGGATAATCTAGCAGTATATGATGTGACATGGCTACACCACATCATACATTGAAGATTATCACATGGAACATTAGAGGGATGGGGTCCGCAGCCAAAAGACATAATATTCATAGATATTTATGTAGACGGGGAGAGCAGATAGCTATGCTGCAGGAAACGCACCTTATTCAGAGCGAAGTGGACAAATTGCGTAGGAGGTGGAGGGGCAAATATTCGCAACATCTTTCTCTGCATATGCAAGAGGGGTACTACTATGGATAAGGGCGGGAGTTTCCTTTGAACCTCAACACACACTTATTGATAAAGAGGGACAGTGCGTTTTGGTAAATGGGCAACTGTGGGGACAGGAGATTACTCTAGGGAGCGTATATGCTCCCAATCAAGATCAGATTCACTTCCTACGCAGACTCTCAGCCCCACTGGGCGAATTGACAGCTGGAGATAAACTCCTGGGAGGGGACTTTAATGCGGTGGCTAATGTCCTTTTGGACCATTCGATGCCCTCACTGCCTGGAACACCGGTGCACCGTACTGCGGAGGGGATGAGAGAATGGATGTAAACTGGGGAATAGAGGACATATGGAGGACACAACACGCGAATACTTGAGACTATTCCTACTACTCGCCCTACACCGTTTACACACGCGTTTAGATGCATTTTTGTGCTCACACCCCCTTGCAACAGCCATTCGTCACACTGAGTATTTGGGACGCACGATCTCAGATCATTGTGCATTATTACTTGAGTTAAGGTCGCTAAGAAACCGCCCACGAATCCCATTGTGGCGACTCAACCCATGGGCCTTGGAAGACGTCTGCTTCAGGAAAATCTTAAATCCACCATAGATAACTACTTTTCTGAAAATACACAATCAGCGTCTTCCAGATTGATAGAATGGGAGGCATGTAAGATAGTGGTACGAGGACACTGCCTAGGGCAATCGATTGGGTCCCAGAGGGAACTACACCTGGAACTGAAAACAACAGAGGACAAACTGCACCAACTGGGGAATATACAGGGTACAAGGGCCAACATCCGGAGAGGCTGAAAGAAACACGTACGCAATATAATGAGGCCCTAGAACGACTGCGGTGCCATGACTTTAGGGGATACCTCACGAAGGTCTAAGAAGAGGAAGGGAGGCCAGGTCGGTTGCTAGCATGGATGATTAATCTGGAATCTAGGGGATCCCCGATTTCACAATTGAGGGGGAACGATGGTAAATCTGTTTATGACCCTGAGGCAATTAACACACTTTTTTATCATTATAATAGGACCCTATACAGCACGTTGGCCTCTCTTGGAGCGCAAGTGCAAACTGACTTTCTGAAGAACTTACAACTCAGAAAACTAGACTCCCAGACTAGAGAGATGCTAAATGGCCCAGTGACAGAGCAGGAAATCCGAGTCGCCATTAAAAGCATGGCAGCCGGGAAGACTCCTGGCCCAGATGGCCTCCCAGCAGAATTTTACTTAACATATGCTGCAGTGCTGGCCCCTAGGTTGGTAGCCCTCTATGCAGAATCCCTGCAGCTTGGGCACTTCCCAGAATCGCTTAGCGAGGCAGTTGTGATTTCAATCCCTAAAAATAAGACCCCACAAGCTAGAACTACAGATTTTCGCCTACTCTCCATGTTAAATATGGATTTTAAAATCCTCAGTAGCATAATGGCTCTCCGCTTGCTCTCACATATGTCTACATTAATCCATTCGGACCAGAATGGATTCATCCCGTCCAGGAATACCTCTCCTAATTTGCGGGGACTATATTCAATCTTATTCCACCCAGACACCCAAGCTATCCCACAAGCCACCTTTTTGTCCATTGACTTGAAAACAGCTTTTGATACAGTCATGTGGGATTTCTTGCTTGAGACAATGCGTCAGATGGACTTTGGAGATGAGTGGCTGAAGTGGATAAGGCTATTGTATGGGAACCTGTTGGACTTGGCCCTTTTTGCAAGGTCATCCGTGAACTTTTTGCCTTCCTCCTGTACTTTTTCTGACCTGTTGTTGTTGGTTTTATGACTCTGGGCACTTTACCACTGCTGATCAGTGCTAAATTGCATATGCTCTCTGTTATAAATTGATGTATGGATTAGTGACTCCGTGATTGGCTGGATTGGTTTACTTGTCAGACCCTAGTACAGTGCACTGAGTGTGCCCAGGGTTTGTAAATCCAATGCTGCTGGTGGGCTTGCAGCACTGGTTGTGCCACCCACAGAAGCAGCCTGTAAAAGTGTGTCTCAGGTCTGCCATTGCAGAGCCTGTGTGCAGTCTGGTACTGCCATGTTGACTGGGCAAGTGCACCCACTTGCCAGGCCCTAACCCTTCCCTTTTCTTCATATCAGACACCCCTATGGTAGGCCCAAGGGCAGGGTGCATTGTAAGTATAAGGTAGGACATGCCCTGGTGTGTGTGGCATGTCCTAATAGTGAATTACAGCCATTTTCGTTTTTCACTATTGCAAGGCTACCTGTTCCCCATAGGCCAGAATGGGCAGTTTGATTATTACATCTTATAATCCTAACTGACCCAGGAACATGGTAGAAAAACGAATTTAGTATGCCTGAACTCAGAATGATAAAATACATCTTTTAGTGAAGTTGGTTTTAACATTCTGTGTTTGAAAATACCACTTTTAGAAAGTAGGTATTTTCTTGCCTAACTATCCAAGCCTGCCTCTGCTAGGTTGTGTACTCCTTGTCTGGTTTGTGAGTGACAGGGGCTGGGGGATGCCAGGAGACAGGGTGAGTCAGCACAGGGCTGAATAGAGAGATCTGCATGGAGATAGGTGGGAGGAGTTGCACCTGGGACCTGAATAGGGCTGTGCCTTCCCTCCACAATGCTGGCTCCACCTCCTGTGGTGTGTCTGATGTCCCTGGCCTACACTGTGAAAGGAAAGAAGGAGTCTTGTCAACAAAGTGCTCCAGGACTGACCAGAACTGGTTTGGACTAGGCAAAGGCCTCTCTACCTTCAGAGAACAAAGGGAAAATGAGTATAAAGAGGGGACCCAAACCCCAGAACTTTAGATCACTTTGGGAAACAAGAAGAACCTTTGCTGAGGAGAGGAACCAGAGAAACTGAGGAGGAGACTATCCCTAAGCTGAGTGCTGTTTGGGGGATTGGCCTGCAGTGGTTGCCTGACTGCCAAAGAAAGGAGAAAGGAACTTTGTGTGTACTTTCATCAACTTGTAAAAGATCTCCAAGGGCTTGAGAGAAGAGCTTGCCTCCTGCTGAAGTCTCAGGGACAACAGACTTCATCAACCAGCTCCCCAAGAGTCTTTCTGGAAAGTCCCTGCTGCTGTGCTGGACTTTCTGAGGGACTGCGTGTCGCAAGGACCTGGAAGCAAGACTCATGAAGGAGAAGCGTCGCCGCCGCAGCCGAAGCGCCTCGCATTGCCGAAGAAAAGGATCGACGTCGCATCAGACGCCGCCGCATCAACGGAGAAGAGTGTCGCCGCCGCTGCCGCTGTCGCATCGTTGCCGAAGCACCTCACATCGCCGGAGAAGAGGATCGACGTCGCATCAGACGCCGCCGCATCACCGAGAAGCATGTCGCAGGGCCTGTCGTGGCTCAGAAGAATCGTTGAGTCGCCGCACGGCTGTCGCATCGTTGCCGATGCGCCTCGCATCGCCGGAGAAGAGGATTGACGTCGCATCAGACGCCGCCGCATCACCGGGAAGCGTGTCGCAGGGCCTGTCAGGGCTCGGAAGAATCGTTGAGTCGCCGCACGGCCGTCGGGCGTGCACGCATCGTGTCGCATCAAGAAGAAGACGCCATCTTTGTTTCATTGCACCGGATCTTCATCGCATCACGGCGTTGCTGGTCGCATCGCCACGGAAGCGCAGTAAGAAACCGACGCATCACCTCCCCACGCCGAGAAGAACCGACGAATCCCCTAGGCATCAGTAGGGACCCGACGCATCACCGTTCTTGCGTGTAAGGAACCGACGCATCACCTTCCCTGCAACACTTTCGTTGTATAGCGTTACGCATCCTAAGGTACATTGAACTCAAAGTGTCGCATTTACCATCTAAAAGAGAACTGAGCTAATTCTACCATTTTTGAAGTACAGTATTGTGGATTTTTGTCGTTGGTGGTCTTGTGTTAAATCTATTTAAAAGATACTTATTTTTTAATATACAACTACTGTGGTGTCCATCTGTAGTGTTGTCACTTGATTACTGTATGTGTTCACAAATGCTTTACACACTGCCTCTGAGATAAGCCTGTCTGCTCGTGCCAAGCTATCAAGGGGGTGAGCAGGGGTTATTTTAGGAGTGTACCCCCTTACCCTGACTAGACGCAAGGGTCCCTATTTGGTCAAAGGTACCTACCTCTGCCAACTAGAAACCCCCAAATCTAACATTGGTGGTCAGCGGTGAGGATTCTGGACTTGCATTTGTGACTCATGTACAGTGATTGGTGAACACTACAAGTGAGGGCAGACCAAAACGCGACCATATACTTTTGGTAGATTGTTTTTCTGGGATTTTCTATTTTTGCAAAGAACTGCCAAGTTTAACCACCATGGATAAAGCAGCATCCATAGCATCTGTTGATTATGAGTGGGAAGAGGAGAAACTGGAATGCTACAATGTGACACAGCTCAAGCACTTCTGCAGGAAATTTAAAGTTGCTATGACCGGTCTCACCAAGAAGGATGAGTTCCAAAAGGCGCTGAGGGCCTGGGTTGAAGAAAGGAATACCCCTGAGAATGAGGAAGGGGCTGAGAATGCAGATGAGCAGCTGGAGGGGCCATTGGGTCCACAGGGGAGGAGAGCAACTTCCCCAGTAGGTAGCAGTGTTTCTGCCAAAAGCCTGTCCCCAGAGGAGTTGGAGGACAGGAAGGAAAACAGGATGCACGAATTGGAGCTTGCCAAGCTCAAGTTGGGTGGGCAACTGGAGTTAGAGAATAGGAGATTGGCCCTGTCAGAAAAGAGGATGCAAATGGAGCATGAGTTGAGAATGAGGGAGCTTGATTTAGAGCTCGAGAGGCTTGAGGCCATAAGTGTCTCAGCCAGCAACAAGAAATGTGTGTAGCTCAGAGAGTGAGCTTTGCTGAGTTGGAGGGGGAGTCCAGCTCAGATGGTGGCAGCAAAACTATGTTAGCTAGTGCTGAGGGAGTAGTACACATACCCAGAGATGTGGCGCCTGACTTGAAGGAGGGGGTTAATATACACTAGGGGGTTCTAGGATGTGAGGTAGCTCCAGTGGTGTGCAGTGTCCCTGAGATGGATTGGGGAACTAGCACAGGGGTTCATAGTCCTAGTGGTGGGAGGGACACTCTACTGGCTCTAGATGAGAGGTGCAGGGAGAGGGGTTCCCCCATGGTTGAAGTCCTGGTGTGTGAGTGTGAAGACCGCCCAGAAGAGTGTGGGTTGAGTGATAGAGACAGTCAGATACTGTCTTGCCAGTTTCAGGAGAGTGGTGTGGGGTACGTGTGCAAGGCACTGGATGGTGAGGTGAAGGATAGTTTGGTGGGTCTGTGTGATCCAATTGAGGGAGAGCATATTGTAAGTCCCTATTTTCCAGAGCTATGCCAACACCTGGTGGAGTGTGAGTTCTCTGACCCCAGGGAGCTCACAATGGAGGCAGACCTTTTGGCGGATTCCAGAGGGTCTGAAGAGGCATTGGGGAGTGACCCTAAGAGGAGTGGCTCAGGTGTCTTCCAACCCAGAGTGGTGGGAGAGGTTCAGCGTAGCCCAGCTAGGTCCCGTGGTAGTGGGAGGGGTGTAGGGGCTCACGTCCTGACTCTGCGGAGAAGGAGTGAGTGTGGGACTGCGTGTCCCAAGGTGCCAGAAACCCAGTCTCAGGGCCTGGAGGGTTCCTTAAGGGAACACCAGGTTGGGGGCCTAGACTGTACTGGTAGGCCATTTGAGGGGGATCTCCCAGGGTCTAGAGAACCTGGAGCATCTGTAAATGGAGCTCCAGTGGTTCTGGTGTCTGGTAGTGCCGCTCCAGTTGGGAGGGTGCAGAAGTCCAGATTGAGGGGTGAGAGGGGGATGTGTTCCCCAGTGGGAGAGCCAGTGGGTCAGGGGCCAGCCAGAAGGGCTGAGCCTCCTAGGAGTGACCATGGTGACACCACTTCTGTTTTGGGGGGTCTTCACGCACTGTCAGGTGGACAGGGGTCGGGAGATCAGCGCCAGGCAGACTGTCACATAACACATGAGAGATGTGTTACCCTCTGGGGGGGCATGCGTGCTCCCCAGGCAGATTCTTACACAACTCTAGAGGAGTGTGTTCCCCTTGGGGGGGGGGTTGGTGTACCCCCCCCGGAAGTCCTGGGTTGCCAGGCACAGGTCCAGCCTAAGGGTACAGACCCTGGGTTGGAGGGCCAGGTTCAGGGTGTCCCCCCTGACCTGGAGGAAGGGGCAGCTGCTAACAGTGCCCCTAGCAGTTTGTTTTCTGGGGGTACCGCTCCTGATGGGAGGGGGCAGTACTCTGGAAGGGGGTGCAGAGGGAGGGAGTCCTCGCCTCTGACCCCGGTTAAACTGGAGGGTTTAGACCCTAGGTTGGAGGGCCAGGTTCGGGGTGTCCCCCCTGACCTGGATGCCCAGTTGCAGGATAGAACCCCTGAACTGGTGGGCGAATTGTGCAGGACACTTGCCACAGGTGCCCTGGCAATGCTGGAAGGGGGTACCACTCCAGGTGGGAGGGTACAGAGCCCCAACAAGGAGGAGGAGGACCGGGTGTGGGAAAGCCCACCCCAGTCTCCAGTCCAGCCGCCGGGTACAGGCCCGGGGCTGGTAGGTCAGTGTCAGGATGTCATACCTGACCTGACAGGAGGGAGAGTGGACAAAGGGTGCCAAGCACCTGGGGCTACTGCCCCCCGCTCTCTGACGCCACAGAGGTTTGAGAGCCTGAGAGGCATAAGGCCTGGGTCTCATCCCTGACCACTGTCAGTGGCCACTGTGGCTTGCTGACTGTCTGTTGGGACACACCTGTGAGCAAGTTAAGGTTAGGTGCTGCACAGGTGGTGTCCACAGGTGAGGAGAAGGGTTCCCCATGGATTGGTTGGCCCTGAGAGTAAGGACAGAGGGATTCCAATAGGTTCAGATTGGCGTAGAACTGGAGTATGCCCCTGCTGTTGCGGGCCAGGGTCCAGGTTCTATCGCCCAAAGCAGGGAAGCCCATCAAGGTAGTGATTGGTCTACCCTGCGTTTTGGCTGGAAGGGGTTGTGTTGGACTTGGCCCTTTTTGCAGGGTCATCCATGAACTTTTGCCTTCCTCCTGTACTTTTTCTGACCTGTTGTTGTTGGTTTTATGACTCTGGGCACTTTACCACTGCTGATCAGTGCTAAAGTGCATATGCTCTCTGTTATAAATTGATGTATGGATTAGTGACTCCATGATTGGCTGGATTGGTTTACTTGTCAGACCCTAGTACAGTGCACTGAGTGTGCCCAGGGCTTGTAAATCCAATGCTGCAGGTGGGCTTGCAGCATCGGTTGTGCCACCCACAGAAGCAGCCTGTAAAAGTGTGTCTCAGGTCTGCCATTGCAGAGCCTGTGTGCAGTCTGGTACTGCCATGTTGACTGGGCAAGTGCACCCACTTGCCAGTCCCTAAACCTTCCCTTTTCTTCATATCAGACACCCCTATGGTAGGCCCAAGGGCAGGGTGCATTGTAAGTATAAGGTAGGACATGCCCAGGTGTGTGTGGCATGTCCTAATAGTGAATTACAGCCATTTTCGTTTTTCACTATTGCAAGGCTACCTGTTCCCCATAGGCCAGAATGGGCAGTTTGATTATTACATCTTTTAATCCTAACTGACCCAGGGAACATGGTAGAAAAACGAATTTAGTATGCCTGAACTCAGAATGATAAAATACATCTTTTAGTGAAGTTGGTTTTAACATTCTGTGTTTGAAAATACCACTTTTAGAAAGTAGGTATTTTCTTGCCTAACTATCCAAGCCTGCCTCTGCTAGGTTGTGTATTCCTTGTCTGGTTTGTGAGTGACACGGGCTGGGGGATGCCAGGAGACAGGGTGATTCAGCACAGGGCTGAATAGAGAGATCTGCATGGAGATGGGTGGGAGGAGTTGCACCTGGGACCTGAATAGGGCTGTGCCTTCCCTCCACAATGCTGGCTCCACCTCCTGTGGTGTGTCTGATGTCCCTGGCCTACACTGTGAAAGGAAAGAAGGAGTCTTGTCAACAAAGTGCTCCAGGACTGACCAGAACTGGTTTGGACTAGGCAAAGGCCTCTCTGCCTTCAGAGAACAAAGGGAAAATGAGTATAAAAGAGGGGACCCAAACCCCAGAACTTTAGATCACTTTGGGAAACAAGAAGAACCTTTGATGAGGAGAGGAACCAGAGAAACTGAGGAGGAGACTATCCCTAAGCTGAGTGCTGTTTGGGGGATTGGCCTGCAGTGGTTGCCTGACTGCCAAAGAAAGGAGAAAGGAACTTTGTGTGTACTTTCATCAACTTGTAAAAGATCTCCAAGGGCTTGAGAGAAGAGCTTGCCTCCTGCTGAAGTCTCAGGGACAACAGACTTCACCAACCAGCTCCGCAAGAGTCTTTCTGGAAAGTGCCTGTTGCTGTGCTGGACTTTCTGAGGGACTGCGTGTCGTAAGGAGCTGAAAGCGCGACTCACGAAGGAGAAGCGTCGCCGCCGCAGCCGAAGCGCCTCGCATCGCCGAAGAAAAGGATCGACGTCGCATCAGACGCCGCCGCATCATTTGGAGAAGAGTGTCGCCGCCCCTGTCGCATCGTTGCCGAAGCGCCTTGCTTCGCCGGAGAAGATGATCGACGTCGCATCAGACGCCGTCGCAATACCGAGAATCGTGTCGCAGGGCCTGTCGCGGCTCAGAAGAATCGTTGAGTCGCCGCACGGCCGTCGCATCGTTGCCGAAGCGCCTCGCATCGCCGGAGAAGAGGATCGACGTCGCATCAGATGCCGCCGCATCACCGGGAAGCGTGTCGCAGGGCCTGTCGCGGCTCGGAAGAATCGTTGAGTCGCCGCACGGCCGTCTGGCGTGCACGCATCATGTCGCATCAAGAAGAAGACGCCATCTTTGTTTCATTGCACCGGATCTTCATCGCATCACGGCGTTGCTGGTCGCATCGCCACGGAAGCGCAGTAAGAAACCGGCGCATCACCTCCCCACACCGAGAAGAACCGACGCATCCCCTACGCATCAGTAGGGACCCGACGCATCACCGTTCTTGCGTGTAAGGAACCGACGCATCACCTTCCCTGCAACACTTTCGTTGTATAGCGTTACGCATCCTAAGGTACATTGAACTTAAAGTGTCGCATTTACCATCTAAAAGAGAACTGAGCTAATTCTACCATTTTTGAAGTACAGTATTGTGGATTTTTGTCGTTGGTGGTCTTGTGTTAAATCTATATAAAAGATACTTATTTTTTAATATACAACTGGTGTGGTGTCCATCTGTAGTGTTGTCACTTGATTACTGTATGTGTTCACAAATGCTTTACACACTGCCTCTGTGATAAGCCTGTCTGCTCGTGCCAAGCTACCAAGGGGGTGAGCAGGGGTTATTTTAGGAGTGTACCCCCTTACCCTGACTAGACGCAAGGGTCCCTATTTGGTCAAAGGTACCTACCTCTGCCAACTAGAGACCCCCAAATCTAACATAACCCTACAGCGAGAGTCCGAACAAGTAGAGTAGTGTCTTGACAATACACGGTCTCTCGGGGGACAAGACAGGGATACCCTCTGTTTCCGCTTTTATTTGCCCTAGCGATTGAACCACTAGCAACATTATTCCAGGTAGGCAGAGAAGGCATTGGCATACATTTGCGAGGGCATGTGCACATTATCTCACTGTACGCTGATGACCTTCTGATATACCTGTCTGATGCGTCGAAGAGCACTGTCACGGCCCTCGAGCACCTGCAACAATTTGAAATTGTTTTGGGCTTAAAAGTTAACAGGAGTAAAACCTATTTGTTCCCTGTGTCCCCCTCTTGTGCTCGGCCTTCAGATGTCTCACCTGATATTAACTGGACAAATACAACCTAAAGTACTTAGGGATTCAGGTATATCACACATCTGAGGATCTACGGGAAGGTAATCTGGGGAGAGCTCTCAGATCACTTAGAACAAATGTACATTTTTGGTGTTCCCTGCGATTACCCATCATGGCCTGGATCTCATTATCCAAAATGGTTATGCTCCCTCGATTATTGTATTATTTCATTAAGCTTCCTGTTAGACCTGGCACCATTGGCGTGGGTCTCCCCTGCATTTTTTTGCTTTTGCCTCCTGTGTTTTGCTGTGTGTTGGACTCCGTTTTGATGGTCTAGATGCTTCGGGCACTTTGCCACTGCTGTTCAGTGCCAACGTGCAAGTGCTCCCTTTGTAAATTACTGTTATGAATTGGTGTTTCCATGATTGGCTATTTGATTTACTCGTCAGTCCCTAGTACAGTGCACTGTGTGTGCCCAGGGCCTGTAGATCAAATGGTGCTAGTGGGCTTGCAGCACTGATTGTGCCACCCACAGAAGCAGCCTGTAAATGTAACTCTGGCCTGCCATTGCAGAGCCTGTGTGCAGTCTGGTACTGCCATGTCGACTTGACAAGTGTACCCACTTGCCAGGCCCTAACCTTCCCTTTTCTTACATATTAGTCACCTCTAAGGTAGGCCCAAGGTACCCCTGTGGGCAGGGTGCATTGTATGTGAAAGGTAGGACATGCCCGGATGTGTGTGGCATGTCCTGATAGGGAAATACTGCCAATTTCGTTTTTCGCTATTGCAAGGCTACCTGTTCCCATAAGACAGAATGGGGAGTTTGCTTATAACATCTTATAAACATAACTACCCCTGGGAACAAGGTAGGAAAATAAAGTTTAGTGTGCCTGAACTCAGAATGTTAAAATGCATCTTTTAGTGAGGGTGGTTTTTACATTCTTTGTTTGAAAATACAACTTTTAGAAAGTAGGTATTTTCCTGCTTAGCCATCCAGTATGCCTCTGCCTGGTTTGGGTATTGCATGTCTGGCTTTTGGATGGCAGGGGCGACAGAGGGGCAGTGGCTCCGGAGAGCCTGATGAGCCAGGGCTGGGCTGAAAAGACCTGGGCTGCATTTCGAGTAGGGGGAGGAGATTTCCTTTCACCTGAATGGGCCTGGTGTGCCTTCAACAATGCTGTATCCACTTCCTGCCAGGAAGTTGCACCAGTGAGGACAGAAATGGTTTTGGCTGGGTACAGACACTCTCTGCCTTCAGAGAACAAAGGATTGTGTGCTATAAAAAGTGGGGCCCAGACCCCTGAACTTTAGATCACTTCTGGGAAATCAAGAGGAACCTTTGCCTAGGAGAAGAGCCGGAGAAGCTGAGGAGGAATACTGCCCCTGTGTGGTTTGCTGTCTGGGGTTGGCCTGCAGTGGCTACCTGCTGCCAAGGAAAGGAGAAAAGGACTTTGCTGCTTGCTTTGTCCCCCTGCTTAAAGAAAGGATCTCCAAGGGCTTGAACTGAGCTTGCTCCTTGTTCTAGAGGTCTCAGGAACAGCAAACACCTCACTGTGTCTGTGGTCACCGTCTCTGATTGTCTCAGCAGAAGAATAGGGTAGCCGACTCTGTCATCAATTCCGTTGCAGGATTCCTTGTCCTGACAGCACCGCCGAGAGCAACACCTCGCTTCAGAACGCAACCCTGGTCTCACCGACTCTGTCAAAGAGCTGCTGCTTGCCGCTGCTTGCACCGCGTCCTGTGGGCACCGCACTATGCAACGCTTCACTACATGCTGCAAGGACGTCACCGACTACGTCGCTGCCGGACCCGAACATCGACCGGCTCCACCGCCGCACCGTGACCTGCCAGCACCGCAGCAAGCACTGTCTCATCCTTCAACGCAAGCCCTGGTCTCAACGAGCCGCTGCCTGCACCGAATCGTGAGGACACCGCCTGCCGCAACGCTTCTCTTCACAACAAGAAAGGTACTGTGTCCGAATCTGTCGACGCTTTAGCTGGCCCGTATCAACGCGGTCGGCTGGAATTGTTAGACTCTGTCGTATTCAGTATCGCGGTAGCCCTAGGAGGAGCTATTGAGTCGGAGGAACTGTGTTTTATTGATTTTCCTGCAATTTAATGGTTATTTTGCACCAGTACTATTTTTCAAGAGTATTGCATGTTGGATTTTTTTTCGTATTTGGTCTTGCTGGTTTAGATAAAGATTTACTATTTTTCTAAACTGGTGTGGTGTCCATTTGTAGTGCTGTTTGCTGTCTGGGGTTGGCATGCAGTGGCTACTTGCTGCCAAGGAAAAGATAAAAGGACTTTGCTGCTTGCTTTGTCCCCCTGCTTGAAGAAAAGATCTCCAAGGGCTTGAACTGAGCTTGCTCCCTGTTCTAGAGGTCTCAGGGACAGCAAAGACCTCACCATGTCCGTGGGCACCGTCTCTGATCGTCTCTGCAGAAGAAAAGGGTAGCCGACTCTGTCATCGAGTCCGTCGCAGGATTCCGTGTCCTGAAAGCACCGCCGAGAGCAACGCCTCTCTTCGCAACGCAACCCTGGTCTCACCGACTCCCTCAACGAGCCGCTGCTTGCACAGCATCCTGTGGGCACCGCACTCAGCAACGCTTCGCTACATTCTGCAAGGATGTCACCGACTCCGTCGCTGCCCGACCCGAACATCGACCTTCTCTGCCGCCGCACCGTGACCTGCCAGCAGGCACGTCTCACCCTTCATTGCAAGCCCTGGTCTCACCGACTCCGTCAACGAGCCGCTGCCTGCACCAAATCATGAGGACACTGCCTGCCGCAACGCTCTACTTCACAGCGCGACCACAACGTTTGCCCCGACCAACTCGCACCGACGTGTTAGTCGCAACAAGAAAGGTACTGTGTCCGAGTCTGTCGACGCTTTAGCAGGCCCGTATCAATGTCGTATTCAGTATCGCAGTAGCCCCAGGAGGAGCTACCGAGTCGGAGGAACTGTGTTTTATTGATTTTCCTGCAATTTAAAGGTTATTTTGCACCAGTACTATTTTTCAAGAGTATTGTATGTTGGATTTTTTTTCGTATTTGGTCTTGTTGGTTTAGATAAAGATTTACTATTTTTCTAAACTGGTGTGGTGTCCATTTGTAGTGTTTTCACTGTATTACTGTATGTGTTCACAAATGCTTTAAATACTGACTCTCAGATAAACTTGTCTGCTCGTGCCAAGCTACCAAGGGGGTGAGCAGGGGTTATTTTAGAAGTGTAACCCCCTACCCTAACTAGAAGCAAGGGTCCCTATTTGGACAAAGGTACCTACCTCTGCCAACTAGAGACCCCCATTTCTAACACTTCCGATATAGATGCCAGCTGGGTGGTTTCGCCAATTGGATTCCTTATTGAGGGACCTAATTTGGGATACTGGCAGAAGAAGAGTTTCCTTGACTACACTGCAATGACCTATGAGGGAGGGTGGTCTTGCGGTGCCCCATTTTGAAACGTACTTTTTGGTGGCCCAACTGCAATGGGTTGTTCACTGGTTGGATGGGGAAAGATTGGACGAAATGGACTGGATGGAGGGAAAGACAGACGCATCATGGTTATTAGCCAAGTTGCTTAACCTGGCAGTGGGCGGCCCGCGGCGATCGCCACTTCTGACCACAGCCTTGAGATGTTGGAGTTGAGGGGTGTCCCGACTAGCAGACGCCCCCCCCAATATTCGCCGGCTCTACCTCCGATAGGTCTACCACGCAGAGATCCCATCTCTGTTTTTACAGCCGAACAACTATCATCATGGTCCCGGGTGGGGTTGGACACTGTGGGAGACCTTTACCACCAAAACTCACTTATCCCCTTTGAAGATTTGATGGAGGACGCAAATCTCCCCCCTGGACAATTTCTTCAACACGAAGTCTTAAGACAGACATTTAGGGAACTGTGGGGAGGAGGGAGAGAGGAACCTAAAACACACCCATTGTTGGATTCCCTAATCACTCTGGGATCTGCCGGTCACATAGTGAAATGGCTGTATTGTTCCCTGAAGGAAGCAACCCGTAACCCTCTCACACAGTTACGTGAGTGCTGGGATTTGGTCCTGGAAAGAAAGATCTCAGATCCAGAATGGAATAGAATATTGGCCTATCCCAAGGTGGTTTCTCATAACACATGGGTTATATGACACCCCACAGGTTACATGTAGTATGTGGTGGAGAGATCCGTGGTTGCCCCAGATTCAAATATAAAGACGCAGAATTCATACATATGACTTGGGCTTGTCCCACCCTAGCGCCGTTTTGGGAAGCGGAAGTTGCAGCAGTGGGTAAGGTGCTGGGGCGTGAGCTTAGACCTATGGTTGGGGTTTGCCCACTTGGGCTTTTCCTTCATCCGCCCAAACGAAAAACCGGGAGGATTTATAGACTTGGCCCTGGTCCTTGCCAGACGACGTATACCCATGGCTTGGAAATCAATTGCTGGCCCAGCGGTGAGTGCATGGAGACAGGACGTTACCTATTGGGCTGGTGTTGAAAGTAGGGCTCTCATTAGAGAAGAGGCGAGGGGGCTACGCAGGCGCCCTGTCGCTGCACAATGGAGATAAATCCTTGCATACTGGGAACACCCAGAAAGGGAAAAAGATTCGGAGGGCAGTGACTCTACCGGAATAGAGGGGGGACTCAGTGAATAGAAGAGGCGATTGAGGGGAGTGTCCCCAAGTGACTTGTGTGGGACTCAAATATATCCTGAAGGCTCACCGTGGGTAAACATATATGGAAGATTTGTGTTCTCCCTCCCCGCAGCCTTACCATCACCCTCCCCCTCCCCCGCTTGTCCACTTAAATAAACCCCTTGAATGCAATCTCACTGACTCCTAAGTAATTGTACACCACTCTGCATATGTTTGTTATTAGTATGGTTGAAAGGCACTATTCAGGAGACCTCTTTATAAGAACCCCTAATTCAGACAGACAGACAAGCCCATGAACAGATTATTGTTGTTTACAACTTGAGATGATTGAAATGGCAATCATGGGAAATAACCCCTACATAATATAATGTCTACAAATTCTCTGCTTAACTATTAGACCGAAGGGGCCATTATCCTGAGATGCATGCAGATACTGAAGTGACTATGTACGATGTGTGATACCGATGGCGATGATTGAATACTGTATTGCCGCATGAAGAAGATAACTTTGATAATGGTTGTTACAGGCTTAATGTAACTCTGATAAATGGCAATAAAAATATGTTACAAAAAAACCTCTCAATTTTCTTCCAGGATAAAATAAGAAAGACAGACCTCTTGATCAACTTGGACTACTCGGATACACCTATTCGTGACTTAATCTGTAAACATACAGGGTTCTGGTCATTATTAAAGGAGATATCACAAGCAGAGAAAAATAATTGCGGATCCAATATATCTCATTTCTAAGAACCCATCTCAGCCAAGATGGTGAAAGGCATGAGTCCTTCCCTTATTCAATTCCTTACAACTGTGGGCTATTTCTCTCTAAGTCAAGGACTAGTCCCCGATGACCTAAAATTGGCCAAGTCTCCCTGCTACTCAAACAAGAATTTGCAATGCAAATTGGTCTTGCATTTGTGATTCAAGATTGAAGCGGTCCCTGAAACATTCTTTGACTGCAGTAACAAATAGTTTTGTTGCAAGTTATTTTTTATTTTTTTAGAGGTCAGAAATATTTTTTTCTAAGCCTAAGTAAATCCAGGAAGATAGAGTATGTAATCAGGGGAGGTAGGGGGCCTAAATGAGTTTCACACATGCTACACTGTCTATTCCCAATAGGAATTCGGATCCAGGAACCTTCAAACTACCTTAGTGGACAACATATCAAGCAAAACGGCAAAAATTACTGCTTTGCACTGGGGTACAGCCTACTGTCAAAATCTTGGCTGTTATAACTCTGAATCTAAAGTGTAGTTTGTGTATTTATTTGCTTTAGTCCCTACTTCCTTTAATTAGACTATGTGCTGGGCAGTAGATACATCTCCGATATTCTTCCAAAATTACATCCGATATTTAGTTGACAGAAGATCAACTATTGTAAATAATAGTACCTTTCAGGAACGCCAAATGAATCATATACTTAAATAAATTGTAGCAGCCTATGAACATGCTTATAAACACTCTATACCACGCTAATCCTCCAAAGCAACAAAAAAAGTGCAAATCTGACTCCGAGGCATTGACTGAGATTAAACAGTTCACCTGTCCAATGAATACTGGTCTAATCAGGATTTTGATTGTGGGTAACCTGAAAGGACACTGTCCCCCTACACTTTCCAACAAACCAGGAATACGTTTACCTGCATACTCATCTATTGTTTGATTAGCGCTCCTCCAGCTAACGGAATGAACATTTTACCCCATTGATAATACTAAAACTGCATTGCGCAAGGGTTGCAAGGTTAGGTGGCCACTTTAATTTATCATCAATTTTAATTCAAAGCGAGACGTTCGCTCGATGTGCTCAGGTTTTTGTGAATTGACCAGAAAACATATTGCATGGAAACGTCATATACTTCATGTTTGACATATTCAACACAAGAAAACTGTCATTGTTAAAACCAGCATGTTGATTCGGGGGGCTCTAAAGGAAAGCATTTTATCACACGGTACCACATTTGCTGTTTTTTCTGCTCCACACTGTCAACTATATGATAACCGTAAAGTATAAATGGAGCAGCCAATGTCAAATACAACGAGTATCTAGAATAATTTGGGAGATACAAATATATAACGGACTGTTACTGTACAATGTTCCATAGTGATATGTGGGCCTTGGCCCCCGTGAATTCCATAGGAGTGAGCACGGGAGAAAAATCTTGTTTTCCCAAGCCTTTTCTCCTGAACTGCTGACATGTGAAATGTATGCTTGGGGAAGGGGCAATCAGGCGTAGTTCAAAAGCAAGGTCACGGGCTTCGTGTATGACGAAAGAGATCATTATCATTACACCGTTCCCCGACCAGCGTAGGCCTCTCTCTCTGCCAATCTCCCCTTCCGCGCCTCCTCGATTCCGAACAGCCTTTCGCGGCTCACTCATGACAAACCAACTCTCCTCTTTTTCCCGAACTATCCGCCACTTATTGTCCTAGCCTTTTTCAGGTCCCTCAGTCTCACTGCCTCTCAACCCCACACTTCTTCTAGTGTCAAGTTAAACATTTCTCCCTCCCATTATCTCTCCGCCAGTCTTCTACCCCGCCTTCCTCGTCACTTCTCTTGCTAGGGCTGGCACCTCAAGCTCTTTGAGTTCTGTTGAAAATGGAGGCCAGAGGGACCCAAAGGTGGCAGCGAGAACAGCCACGGAGAAGGCGGGTTTAGAACTCAGGGGCGACGTCACTTCCGGCAGCTGAGAAAAAACACAGATGTAGCCGGAGCTCATTATTAGAACGCTGCATCCAAGCAATTTTAATGTCTATGTCACTTCCGGCTCAGGAGTTGTTATTGTGAAATCACAGAGACAGGTTACTGTACAACATTTTGTTCAAAAAAGCTTTAATAGCATTTTGGTAAATATTAAATATAGATGCAGTAGTAGCACCGACAGCCGCTAACAACAAGCATTTGCAATGCAATAGGACTCGCATTTACGCGAGACCTATTGCATTTTAAATGGGAGTGCGGGCGGGCAAGAAGGCACGGACTGCGGGAGGGGGAGGCACGGGAAGAAAATAGTACTCACAGTATAAATAAAACATACTGTGCAACACTCGAAGTAAAGGGGCCAGTAGCCATGGAAGGATACAAATGATGAC
Source organism: Calotriton arnoldi (assembly GCA_963921515.1). Taxonomy (NCBI): domain Eukaryota; kingdom Metazoa; phylum Chordata; class Amphibia; order Caudata; family Salamandridae; genus Calotriton; species Calotriton arnoldi. Next base: position 2,024,220 of record CAWUFW010001434.1, read on the forward strand.
ATACCCGTCATAAGGAGGGACTAACAAGCCTAAAACCAATCGGAAGGCAGCATTTAGGAACTAAGCCAATGAAAAAGGTGGGCGGAGAGTTGGCGGAGCTTCCACGGAGCTTCCACTCCATACTAAATACTGCATGCGCGTTGCCGCTATATGCTCGACCTAAAAAAGGAGAGCTAACCCCGAATAATTGCATAACCTTCAGCTGATAACCAATCTCGCTATTGTAATCAAAATTCTGGAAGACTGCTACGCAAAACAATTAAAACTCTTCACTAAAGAAAATAGACTCTTTGATGAGCTTCACACTCGACAAAAACGTCCATCTACAGGCCCACACTAATACACTTTCCAGAAGTACACATTGCCAAACCAGGCTCCTATGAGCAATGATGTCCCTCATCGCACCAGAAGACTTCAAGTCTGTGATACAAGCCCTCGACCTCTAGACTGGACCACACTGGGAGATATCCTGAAATCTCACCTTACTCCTTTAAAAGCAGCTCTCAACACAGTGACTCCTCTGATATCAGGAGCCACATTATGCTTTTACTGTTTTCACTCAATTAACTTCACGTAGAGATGAGAAGTGCCTTTAACTGGCATGCATTGTTTATTAGTCTTTAAAATGAGGCTCTCACCACTGTCTAACAGGGAAATGCAGAGCAAACACAGGGAGATGATGGACGGAGCGCTGAAACTTTTCAGACACTCACCCCCAGTCACAGATCTGAGTTGAATCTATCATCGTTCTTTAGCTCACTCCAGCACCCCAGTTCAGACCCAGCCATAGCACATGTGTCTTGACCCTGTTCCTTATGGGAACAGTCCAGCACGAACTGCCAAGACAGGTCTTCCCTGGACCGGAAACAAGCATCCTGGGACTGGTTTCGGGGTAACACCCCTCAACAGCCAGGCTAGCTTGAATCCAGTGGCAAAGTGAGCAACGGACCCACATCTGGGCATACCCTGCCAACTTAGGGCGAACAAAGCAAATACAAGGAGATGATGGACGGAGTGCTGAAACTTTTCAGACACTCACCCCCGTCACAGATCTTGCATTGCTCAGGATCACTGTGAATCGTAGAGTCTCTCCTCCTCAAAAGAATAGTATTCCAGAAAGCTACAAATCTGGGAGTGGACAGAGGGTCTAGAACATATTCCCACCCTCCACCCTGCATAGAGTCGAACTTATTACCACCGTCCATTACTTTTTCTTATAGCACCTTCAAGATTTACCTCAAAGTCCTATTCTTCCAGAGCCCCTTCTAAGCAGGAATGTTTCGAGGTTGTCCTCAAACAACCTAAGCACATGAAGCACGTAACCAAAGGTTTATGTAGCAGAGATGTTGTTGTTACCCTTCAGCATTATTTGAAGTGACTTTATCCAACTTGACGACTAACTGCATTCAAGATGTTTTAAATTCACAGAAGCCTTACTCTTGACCTTTAGCGGGTGAAGGTGTGTATGAAGTGATGCCAGCTGCTTCTATTTTCAAATCTGTCCTCCTATTTCAGTACAGTAAATATGTAATAACTGTGAAGTGATCTGCCACCATGCCCTCTTCTGTGCTGTCTAGATTTTGCTAGCTGCAAAGAGCTCTGTTACCCTGGAGTGTCTGGTCCGCATTATATAAAAAAAGAAAGAAAGGACGAAAGAAAGAAAAAGAAAGAAAGAAAGAAATCCCTCATACTTGCAAACTTATACAGTATAAGGGAGCCACTGTTGCCCACGTTATTACCATACATCATTGTTGTAGAAGAATCTATTAAAATTGACCAGTCCATTACCATTGTTACCCCTTACATTTAGCCATAAAACACAACAGAATGTCAACTCTGAATGGGTAAGAAACACAAAAATCTTACGAAAACTGAAATTGTTGAAAGCAAATCACATCTGCCTTTGTCAAGAACTTAAAACAAAACAAAAAACAGAATATCTTTAATATAAAGACTATTGTCCTTCAAGACTACTAAATAAAATCAGCTAAAAACGGACCCAGAAAACTATTTGACATAGTGAAAGGTCAAACTACCAGCACAAACACAACTATATGACTGCAGGACACCCGGTTTAATGAATTAGCCGAAATCTTTGGTGACTATATACACAAAACTCACAATGAGAGTGCAGAAAGCACAGACAGCGTCTGCCCAAATGATAGGAATGTCCAGCAAGACCTCTGGTCCCTGTCACCCTTAGTAGAGCAATTAAAGACAAGATCATTAAAGCATATTGCATCTCACGTGCTAAGTGTTCAATCTTATAAGAATGATGTCCCCCAGGGGAACCAAGTCACATACTAGTCTTACCCTGGGGTGATTCGTACCAAAACAGGACATGGTTTGGGATAGGTAGACGAGGGGAGGGGGCAGGAGTTAGGTAGAGGATATAGAAGTCTAGAGAGGCGTGTACTGCCTCTTCCGGACTCTTTGCATCACCGGGAGGGGAGCAAACGTTTTAAAAAGTTTTGTCACTAGTTGTAGGGCATCGGTTTTCAACTTGTGGGTTTTGTGGGGTGGCTTTAAGTTTCTTACTGTGTTTGAGCCCAGTGGGTGTCAGCTGCATTACGGGAGTGTTGACCACGCCTCGTGTGACTGGAGCGGGGTCTTGGCCTTGCCGACCGCTGTGGAGGTTAGGGCAGTGCTGCTGGCAGCCAGTATTTGTTGAGGACCGGGTGCTGGAGGCAGCATGGGCGGGGTTATCCCACCTGACGCGGTCCGCGTCGGGTGATGTGGCTGCTGCCATTGCAGCCTGCCAGTCTGATAGGGGATATGGGAGGGAGAGGACTGTGTTGCGTTGGCGGGGCTGGAGCAGGAAGCGCTCCAACGATGCGTCGGATGCGAGCGGGAGGCATCACAGCCTCCCGGCTGGGTTACAGGCCCCGGGCACCCCCGATCCTCATGCCGACTCGGGGGGGGGAGGGGAGGAGGGGCGTGCCAACTGCCGATATGCCCAGCCCTGCCAAGTACCACGCATCAGGCGTTAGACTAACGCATATCAGTGTGTTGGTCCGCATCACCGCACTGAAATGCAAAGTCACGCATATAGCGCCTCCTCAGCTGTCAAGCTGCCTGGAGCGCTGGCTGCTGAAATACACCTTTTAGTGACTGAGAAAGCGACAGCGCGCTGATCACGACAGGCTTGGGGGCTGGCTGAGCTCTAGTTGTTACTGCCACAATGTAACAGATTTGCCATGAATCAATAACGCGCAGCTGCGACAACGGCATATTTCTGATACATTTCGCTGACGTAATGGATGAGATCCTGCGACGCCAACCCGGGCCCCACCAGCGGCTGACTTCACCACGGACTGCCTAGCGGCCGCCAGAGTAGTTAGCAGCTGCCCAGAACATACCTGCCTGACTGCAAATAGGCGGCTGGCATTGCCGCAGGGTCCGAGTCGGGTAGCGGCGGCCGGCCACCACCAAGTTGGCTCTCGCATACCGTCTCGATGCTGCAAAAAAGTAAGTGCTCAACCTAGCCCCTGATGTATCATTCCAAAGTTGGAGGAGGTCGTAATAAAAATGTACTTGCACACGCCTCATGCACACACAAACAACGGGAGACACAAGCACGCAGATTAGCCACGCACAGACAACGCAGCATGCCTGCTCTTGTTGATATTACTGTATTCAAGTTTTGTGTAGTGCAGCCAGCCACGAGAGTGGAAAAAACAATTCCTGATGTTAGCCCCGGCCTCAACCACGTGGATCTTGCGTCTTGCGTTGGAAATATCTTGTAGTCAGAACTGGCATCTTGTTGTTTATCGGGACCGGGGTGCAAGCAGGGCTCACCTGGGCTTACTCGTGCCGCACACACAAGTTGGAGCTGGAGTGCCTCGCAGCCCCTGGGTAGCGAAGAGAGCACGGTGCACGAACCTAGATGATTTTGTTTTTGTTCTGGCGGGTGATTACGCTAAATTGCACACCTGATGTTCCCTACTAAATATAGCGTAAGCGATCGATCTTTTATTTACCTAAAGTGGTTGAGGGGAGGAAACAACTCAGATTAATAGCAGAAAAGTTGTCATGCCTGGAAAGACCACCAACTCCAAAGTGCAGTTTGAATATTTATTATAAGGCCAAAAACAATTGGATATAAATACATCTCAATAGCAAAAAATAAAGGTACAGAAAAATCAATACAGAGCCAAGTTTACGAATATAAGTAATTCGGCCCAAAAGACAAATGATTATAAATTCCAAAATCACAACGCAACACAGAATAGATGCGATATTCAGTTCTCGACTCATTGAAAGAAGTCAAAATCTTTCCCTACACTGCTCTAGATGAGGGCCCTTCCTGTCTCTCTTCTATCATTCCCCAACGGTGTCAGCACGTGTCGACTTCCTAAGAAGTACTCACGACAAATGGGTCGTGTTAGCTTATGGCTATGGAGCTTGCTCTAAGATGCTCCTTCTTCTCCAAAAGCTAGCAGAAGTCTGGACTCTCTGTCCCTGCGCATCATACAAAAAGATGGGATTCAACCCACAACACGTCATTCGTCTTAAAATTTTCCATCGCATCTCTAGGCAGTAGCTTTTTCTTTCATGAAACAAATTTAATTAATGATATCTTCTTCCAGTGGCCTTGGCTTCCAGACAGACCAGATACGCAAGGCATCCTCCCTTCTCGCTTCCCAGCTATCTTCAAAGACATTCCGGGTTTCTCCTTAACTCTGGAAATAACGATGTGTATTCTTGCACCTGCAGCAGGATGAGAACATTCTAACTTCGAACACAACAATCATTTAATTATTTATTTCTCGAGAGCAAGGAGAATTGAAACATTAGCTTTGGGCCTATATTTCAGGCAACTTAAACTAATCACAATTACGATATATAGGGATAATATCGTCCTGCACATTATGCATGAAGGAATCATAATACATACAAAGTTCTACTCAATTGCGTTCACTAGTTTCAATATCAAATGATTCAAATAAATGTTTCTTAATAGTCGTAAAACACTGCAAACAATACGAATACATGAGAGTGCGTTTAAACCATGAGTATAGTGCACAAAATAGAGTGCTATCAGCGCTCTATCACGGGCACCACAAGGAAGTCAGGCGAGAGCATTTGGGCCAAAAAGGGGGGTGCAGCACAGACCACAAACCTGCTTGTTAGTGTGAAAAAGGCCACCATACAAACAATTTCCTTGGCCTGTGCCGTACAAAACTAAACCTCACTAAATATTTTCCTCCTGCCTTACCCCCCACCCCCTCCCCTAAAGTTTTCCCTTTGCAACCATTTATAAACCCCCAAATCTGTCCTCCTTGCTGCCCCGTTAAACTTGTAACTTCTTATCATTTCCTAACATAACTATCTATGTAACCTTCCTATGCTACTTCCCCTTCCTGCGTGCTCCCGGAGTGACATTTTCCAACCAATAAACTGTAACTGTAAACAGATCTACCAACTATTACCCAGAAAAAACGCCACCCGATAACAACAACCCATACACAAAACCAGCACCTGCTTCAAGCGACAATCAATATGTACATGTTACCCCACCCGATGCACCTGTTCCCAACAAAACCAACTACACCTGAAGAAAAGTTTCCAATTGACCTCCTCCCGAAAACTTAACCCGGCCTAATTCTTTGAAAAAACGGGGTGGGCGGGAGGGACAAAATTTCTTGCCCTGTCTGAGCCCCCAACCGGTTGTCGTGTCACCCCACCGAAATGGTGGCTGGTGACACAAAATGGCCGGTTAAATATCCCCCCAGCCCAAACCCAGCCCAAGTGTAGCCCAACAAGCCCAATTGGGCTCTGGCTGCACCCCGGCCCAAAACTCTCCGGGGGAGGCAGGCCTCCCGTTGGTCGGCCGCCCCCCCCAAAGCCCTATCGGGCCAAAAAGGGGGGGTGCAGCACAGACCACAAACCAGCTTGTTAGTGTGAAAAAGGCCGCTTTATTGAAGACAGGTGCACCATACAAACAATTTCCTTGGCCTGTGCCGTACAAAACTAAACCTCACTAAATATTTTCCTCCTGCCTTACCCCCCACCCCCTACCCAAAAGTTTTCCCTTTGCAACCATTTATAAACCCCCAAATCTGTCCTCCTTGCTGCCCCGTTAAACTTGTAACTTCTTATCATTTCCTAACATAACTATCTATGTAACCTTCCTATGCTACTTCCCCTTCCTGCGTGCTCCCGGAGTGACATTTTCCAACCAATAAACTGTAACTGTAAACAGATCTACCAACTATTACCCAGAAAAACGCCACTCAGAAAATTCTGGCCCCAGACTTTTCTGACCCCCAACTAGGGACCCTGTAGTTCCGGATACCTGCGTATGTCCAAAGCCCTGTCCACAACCTCCTTAATCTGTATTATATACAACTCCAGTCCATAACGGGACAGATGCACCCCATCTTCTCTGAAAAAATAGACCGCAGCATACCTCAGCTCCGGATGTTCCACCCTCCCAATGTCTTCCCTGTCACAAAAATTTGCATGTCCCGGTTGATCTTTCTCCTGTCCTTATCTATCGCTGCTGGTCTCTCCGCCCCCCTCCAATGCCTCCTGGGTATGAACTCCGACCAGATAACAAAACAACCTTATACTGCTTCTTAATCTCCCAGAGATCCCTCTTCATCTGCCTTAACAGGGCCAAACCTTTACACTGAACCAGGTCATTCTCCCCAAATGAATAATCAACATGTCTGGACAAATCCCACCTCTGCTCGACCTGTTTAACGTTGGAAACAACTCGTGCCATCCCATACCCCCCTTACCGTTCCAATAACACTGAAACAACTGAGAGTCCAAACCCAAATTCAAACCTTCCCTTTTGTAAACTCATAACGTTCTGCCCATTTGACAAAAGGGGTGTCCTACGAAGAAGATGGATAATTCTGCCGTGGCAGGCCCTGCCACCGCACCTGAAAAGACACATATATGAGGAAGGAAATGAACATCATGCGTCCCCTTCTCCAACGCCCCGCAGCCGAATGTAGGTTTTGAAGCAATCCGACTTCCAACGCCCTAACCGCATAATTTCTTCCCTCCCCCATCCTCTCTTAGCTGCGTCTGTGGTTGCCCCTATGCGGAATGAATGTGTCCCAAACTGGCTAGGATCCTCCCCCATGCATCGGAGGGCTCGCCTCAATACCCAAGCCGCTGAGGCGCTGACACCCTACCGTCCTCTTTTCTCTGGAAAACCTCCTTGTCACCCCGCACCAACCCCCTGGCTGAAACAAGATATCATGCTCCAAACATCTCAGCCCAAAAATCCGCCCTGCATGCAAAATTTAGGTGTCCTAGCAAGACCTGTACCTCCCTGACCAACACCTTCTTTTTGGCTAGCCAACCGGCAATCAACATCCGCATGTGCAATTTTTTGTCCATCGGCAAACGGGCTTCCATTGCCCCCGAATCCAGTTCAATACCAAGAAATGACAACACTGTACTGGGACCTTGTGTCTTCTCTGGTGCCAGGGGCACACGCAGGTAGCCCATAAGCTCTTTAAAACTTGCCAGCTGCTGCTGACAGTCCGCAGAACTGGGCAATCCCACCAGGAAAAAGTCATCCAGGTAGTGTGTCACCGTTTCTTTACCAGTGTGCCATGAGAAAAAACCCACTGCAGGAATGTACTAAATCGCTCAAATAATGCACAAGATATGGAACAGCCCATTGGCAGTGCCTTGTCCACGAAAATGGACCCCTCGAACTGGATGCCCAACAACTGATAATCCTCAGGGTGTACTGGTAGCAACCTAAATGCCGACTTTACTGCACATTTTGCCATGAGGGCCACAGCCCCTACTGTGGCAACCAGATGTCGCACGACATCTACCGATCCGTAAGACACTGACGACAGCTCGGCCGCTATGAAAACATTAACCGATGCCCCTTCTGGCCATGACAGGTGTGGTATCAACCTGTATTGCCCCGGTTCCTTCTTTGGTACCACACCAGATGGGGAAATAATCAGGTCCCGAATGGAGCTCCTCGTGAACGGACCTGCCATACGCCCTTCCTGCACTTCCCTCAACAATTTTGCCCGCACTACTGGACCGTGTGTCTGTGCAGATTTCAAATTCTCAGCCCACCTAGCGGCCCTCGGACCCTCATAGCCCAGCCTAAAACCCTCCTGAAAACCCCGCTGTAAAAGCTCTGCGTCTTTTGTCCATGGATATGATGCCAAAAATCCCTCCAGACAGCTCCGTTTAATGGGAGTATGAGCCTTTGTCCCTAGTCCCTTGTCCTCCCCTTCCCCCCCTACCCCCTGCTGCATGCGGCGGGGCCTGGTTGGACTGCTGACCTTGCCCACTAACTCCTGCCCCCCAGCATTGCACGACGGGGTGTTTTCCCGCACACTTCGAGCATTCATGCCGAAACATGCAGTATTGTCTGGCGCACGTGCCCTTGTTGAAGTCCCAGCACGCTCCCATTGTGCCCCCGGTGCTGTTCCCTGTATACCCCACCCCCCGCGGGTGGGGCAGTTCTGAAAGGAGCCCGGGGCAAGAGGGAGACCGCTAGCCGTGTATATTGTCTTCCCGAACTTTGCCCCCCCATGGTCTGTTGGTATAGGTCCGAATCTATCACCCCCACTTAGCCTCCGGATCCCAGGCCAACCGTGCCCTAAACTCCTCATCATAATGCGACCACGCGTACCCCTCGTACGTCACCTGTGCCCGTCTAATCACGTCCATGTATTTAAACAATGCCACGGACCTGTCGGGGTACTTTTCGCAGTATACACTGGCGAAAATCAGAAAGGCCGCCGACCAATTCTCGATGGTCATGGGCACCCGCGGCCTCTTTGCAAGCTCCAACTCTTCTTCCTTGGACCCCTCTTTCGCTGTAAGCTCCCTATGCAGTAGCTTCAGTATGTCGACGTATTCACCCTTCCAGATCTTCTCTTTGGTGGCCAACGTAAGGTGGGCCCCCAAGGGCTTAGTGATCCCCATGTACGGCAACTTCTTCACTGGAATATCGTGACTCTCCTTACCCCCCTCCTTGGACACCCCTTCAGCTTCTTTTCCTCCCGCAGCTATTACTCCCTGGTGCCCTGTCGCCTGCCCCTCTGGGGGGCTGGGTGCTGCAGTCCCTTCGCTCTTACCCCCCCCCTTGCCCGGCAACTCCGTCCCCACACCTGTGTCTTTTACATACGCACCCTTCCACAAGCGCACCTCCCCTTCCTCTCCCCGCGCATCCGTACCCACCGACACCCTGCTTTGTGGTTTATTACCTGGCGTCCTCTCTTCTACCCTCCCTTTCGCTGTGCCCCGCCAGCCCCCATCCTCCAGCGTGTGCTCTTGTGCCTTACCTGGCGTCAAGGTCGGCGTCCTGACCGGATCCCGCCGCCTAACCAGTTGTGAAGTGAGAGCCGCCACGCTATCCACTTTTTGCCGTCTGTCCCGACCTTTCTGTAAGAGACTGAACACTTCATTATTGATATCCCCCCTCCCTTCAACCTGCCCTCCCTCTTCTTCTATTATTTCCCCTTCTTCAACGCTCTCTGCATCATAATCCAATAGCCATGGGCCGTCCTCCACGGACTCCAGCCTGCCCGAACTTGCTCGTTCCCTGCCTGTGCCGATTGGCAATGGGCCATCCTCCGTGGACTCCAGCCTGCTCAAACCTGCCCGCTCCCTGCAAGTGCGTAGTAGTTCCCCTAGGTCAACGCTCCCTTGCTGCTGCCCTGCGCGCCTGCCCTTTGAGTCCCGCGTTGATATCCAGGAACCCTGTGCCTGCACCCCTGAGGCCGCATTGACCCACCGGGGTCGTGGCACTGGAGACTGTTGAATGAATGAATGAATGAGTAGACACTTATAAAGCGCATGGCTACCAAAGGCTTCCCAGCGCTAAAGACAGAGCCCAAACCACGAAAAACGGACAAATCAGGAGAACAGAAAAGTTTTCAAACGTTTACGAAATAAAAGGTGGTTAGCCTCAAGCCGAATAAGATCTGGTAGCTGATTCCAGCATTTTGCAGCGATAACAGAGAATAGACGGCCACCGCTCCTAGCTCGGTTGACTCTGGGAACATTAGCAAGATGTTTTTTCTCAGAGCAAAGGGATCTTTTAGGAAGATACAGGGAAATAATGGATCTTAAAATTGGAGGAGCACTATCCGACATTGATTTATGGGCAATACATAAGGCCTTAAATTGGATTCTTTCGGCTACTGGTAGCCAATGCAAAGAAGTAATATAGGGTTTGGCAGACTCCCTATTGCTGGCCTGCATAAGGAGTCGAGCTGCACAGTTTTGAACTGTTTGAAGTTTCTTTATAGTCGAGCAGGGGGAACCAAGATAGAGCACATTGGCATAATCAAGTCTTGAGAGAATAAGGGCTTGTACCAACAGTTTCCTGGCGTTAAAAGGCAGGAGGGGCAAAATCCTCCTAATCATTTTCAAGATTCCATAGCAGGTACCTGCCACCCTATTAGCCTGTACCCTAAAGTTCAAGTTATGATCCAGCCAAACTCCGAGGCTTTTACTTGATCTTTAGGGGGCATAGCCCCTAGGCATTTGGGCCATAGAGCGCCACTCTCCAAGTTGGTAGTCTTACCTAAAAACATGAGTTCAGTTTTAGCAGCGTTCAGCTTTAGGAAAGAAGAGTCCATCCATGCTGAAACCTTTTCCAAACAATTGGCCAGCATAGACTTATTGTTGTCTAAAAGCTTAAGGGACACAATAAGCTGAGTATCATCAGCATACGTGACGATCTTGACCCCAAAAGGCTCAACCACCTCAGCCAAAGGGCGCATGTAAACATTAAAAAGTGTGGGGCTCAGGGAGGAGCCCTGAGGAACCCCACACTGCAACGGCATCCATTCTGAGGTGGCATCGTCCTCAAAAACTTGAAACAACCGACCTGTCAAAAAAGACTCAAGCCATTTAAGAATAGTTCCAGTCACCCCATTCTCTCTGAGTCTTGCTATCAACAATTGGTGATTGACCGTGTCGAAGGCCACGCTGAGATCAAGCAATATAATAGCTGCGGACCCTCCGACATCAAGTATCTTCCTTGATTCTTCAATCACCGCAAGCAGGGCTGTTTCAGTGCCTTGCTGGGGTCTAAAGCCCGTTTGGGAGAAATGAAGACGATCATTCGCCTCCAAAAGGCAGAGAGAATGCAGTTGACGTATTTTTCGCTTATTTTAGCAATCCCAGGCAAGAGAGAAATCGGGCGGTAATTAGCGAAGACCTCGGGATCCAGGGTAGGCTTCTTCAGAAGGGCTCTAACCATGGCCCGTTTCCATAGGGAGGGGACAACCCCGAAGAAAAGAGCTGTTGACCAGATCCAGAATAACGGGGGCAACGGAATCAAATACCTGGTTGAGAATACTCGGGGGCAGCATCACATGGGGAGCCAGATTTCAAACGATCCAAGTGCATTTTTAAAACTTTCATATCCATAAATGGAATGGAATCAATGGAGGGTTTAAAAGTTGGGGTTGATCCTCAGTCAAGGGGGCTTGCCAAGGCCGATAGGGGAGGGAAGGCAGTGTAAATGTCTTCAATTTTCTTATAGAAAAAGTGGGCCAAATTACTGCACCGTCCTAGGGAATCCGCTGGGGGCAAAGGGGCTCAGGAGGTTGCAAGAGTGATTTAGTTATTTTAAAAATTTCACGGGGGAATTAGAGGCTAAGATCATTTTCTTTTCATAATAGCCAGATTGAGCAGTTCTAATTTCTGCCTTATAAGCCTTAACGGCATCTCTATATTTGATTTTCTCACAAGTGGAGAAGTCCTTTCTCCAACTTCTCTCGAGACGCTTACACAGCTGTTTCAACTCTCTAAGTTTAGGAGAGTACCATGCTGCGCCGTGCCCCACTTTTTTGCTGGAAATCCAGTTTTTGGGGATTAAAGTATCTAATGACATCTTGAGCCATTGTTTCACCTTAATGTTGTTGGATTCAGGGTCAATACCAAGCACAGGTCTCATATTGTCCCCCCATATGTTCGTCCCCCCACCTGCGCATCACCTCCTGCAAGTCCCCCGTTGGAGCCCGGCTGCCCGCATGAGGCAAAGCCGGCCCATCCTCTCGGTAGGGCGGAGCCGCATGCAACTCACCCGGGTACCTCACCTGCCGCCCCTGCCAATGAAAAATGGAGTCCGACATGCCGGGGTTAGTCCTTACCTCTGACCCCAACACCCCTGCATACCCCTGCCCAAGTTCACCCGCTACCCGCCCCAGGCCCGAGGCCCCGGACGAATGGCCCCCCCCGCCGTGCCCGAGTGCCCCCCCGACCCCCAGACCAACCCCCCTCGACAGTACCGTTCCTACCCCCCTCCCCCAAGCCCTCCTCCTCCCCGTCGCTCCACTCCAGCGAATCCACCACCCTCTTGCCCGCGCGGCCGTCCCAAGCACGGCTGACAGATGTCCTGCTCCCCCTCCCCCCAACTCCACCTATACTCCTCACTGCCTCCGGGGCCCCCCACTCCCCCTTTCCAACCACCGCTCTCTGAGCCCCTCCGGGGCCCTCTCCAGCCAGCCCCGCAGCTCCAGGGATGGCATCGGACCCCACCGCGGCCCCCCCTCCTCCACCGCCCTTCGGAACCCGACCGGGCCCTCCCTCATCCCCTCCCCGCTTCCCAACCTGTCACGGGGCCCCCGCTTGCCCTCCCTCCTCTCCGCAACCCCCCCGCACCCCACCAGGCTACCCCCCCAGTACTCTCGGAGCCCCCAGCTCCACCCTCCCGGGCCCCCCACCTGCCCCGAGGCCCTCCCCCAGGGGTTCTAAATCCCCCCCTGCTGCTTCCCCCTCCCCGCCGCTCTCCACTAACAGGGGTGAAGACCGGCCACTGTCCAGCGTGATGGTGGCGGCCCCCCCCTGACGGGCCTCTTCCCCGCGGTCCTCCTCAATGTAGCCCCCCCGCCTGAACTCAAGAGGCGTGGGGCCGCGACTCGCCCCCCCCTCTAGCGGCCTTGTTATGCGCGGCCTGCTTAGCAGTGCGGCCGCGCCCTCCAGCCCCATTATCCCGACGTAGTCGGGCCTGTGGCGGCGAGCACGCTAGCATCGCCGCCGCGACCCCGCTTGCCGCACTCCTTGGAGGCCTCACCTTAGTCACGGGCCGCAGCATGTCCGTGCGGCCCGCTTCAGCCAGGAGGCGTAACGCCTCCGTCACCCTCGGGTCCTCTGCCATTCTAGCACACTGCCTCAGAACGCCACCAACGACTTCGAGCCACGTGCTACGAAATCAGCTACGTGCTCCGCCGACCTGCTCTTCCCGAAAACCTAACCCGGCCTAATTCTTTGAAAAACGGGGCGAGCGGGAGGGACAACATTTCTTGCCCTGCCTGAGCCCCCAACCGGCTGTCGTGTCACCCCACCGAAATGGTGACTGGTGACACAAAATGGCCGGTTAAATATCCCCCCAGCCCAAACCCAGCCCAAGTGTAGCCCAACAAGCCCAATTGGGCTCTGGCTGCACCCCTGGCCCGAAACTCCCCCGGGGAGGCAGGCCTCCCGTTGGTCAGCCGCCCCCCCCCCCCAAAGCCCTAATCTTTAACATGGCTCTCGTGCTCCTGGCCTCCCTCCCCCTGAGACAACATAATGACTGTCTGTTTCAGACGCTGTTGGCCGTCCTTCTATTAAGTTGTTCACACCCAAGGAGCCGAGAGGCCCCATGCACCGCTTACAGATTTTCTTTATAGGTAAAAGTTAAACTTCGCCTGCCCTCTGTACCACGTCGTCATTAGCAAAAGAGAGCCCTTCTGCTGCTCTGGGAACAGCTGCCATCCCGGGAGCGCAACAATGCATATGTCAGTAAAAAAATAATCATGTCCCAAAGAGCAGCACTGTGCATTTGTTTTCAGTTATATTTTTCGCACTTTGAACAAATATTCACCTCTAATGACATTATCGGAATTGAGTTATGTTCTTGGTCTTAATGAGCGGCACTGGTTTAAATTGGTAACTACTTCTGCAGTCAACAAGAATGTTAACAAAGGAACATTGCTGAAAGCTATTGTCAAAAGCGTTCTCACTTTGCAGTGCAGTCTATGGGTTATGAGAAAGGCTGGTTACAAGAAGTTATGAAAAAATTAAATTTGGAAGAAAAAGCTATTGAGGGCTGTCTTTAATTCGTTACAAAGTGTTGCACATAAGGCAGTGAAATGTTACTCAAATACCCTAAAAGCCTATAAATTCACACATGAGCAAACTGAAAACCTGGCAGCTAGGCCCATGCCAGCCAGAAACCATAGCACCCACCCCCTAACTAAAACAACTTTCTGAAACTACAGAAAATGAGTTAACTGGCTGGGGAGATCCAGTTTCTCCGGACAGGGCGAGACACAGCAGAGTAATCACAGGTCTCTCTCTGGCGCCGTTAAACAACATCCTGATGCTTCCTCCTGCTGCAATTGCTCTAACCAACTACCATCACCAGTCAACCTGGTGAACTCAAAATCAGTATCACACAATCTGCATGGTGCAGCTAAGATCATCTGAGCAGCTGCAGTGCCTGCCTGCCCTCTGCGCAGTCACGGAGTCTGTCTCAAGTTAGTGCCCTTCTATTTCAGGTGCTTTCCAGCAGTTTTAGGACCTTCTTAAAGTTTCTCGATGCTCAAATGGGTGTAATTTCTGATATTTATATATGTGTCCTGCGTTTTTATTGCTTGATTTTGCTCATGAGAAAGTGTCACTCATAGTTGTTGAATGTCACTCATAAGTACACTGAAACTAAGAAAATGTCTCACAGAAGCAATCTGAAACCTTGGCAGCTATGCATGCCCACGCTGACCAGCATTGGCATGACCCGGACCGACAAAGCTGCGGGCTGACCGGGCCCGGCAACCAAAGAAGCTGTGGGCAGGGAGGAAGCCCTGGGCACTGTGCCGCACAGCTGTGCAGCCCCTGAACAGGGGAATATGGCAGGTCCAAGAACAAGGGCTCTGCCACCAAGAAACTGAAGATTTTAGGGGGCACAGCCCCTGGGAGCAGTGAGGACATTGGGGAGGGAGGTGCAGCACAGGATGTGGCAGATCCCAGTAGCAGTGGGCAGACAGGGACTGGGTCCCAGGCCAGCAGATAGGCGGGAGTGGATATTGAGGCCCATAGTGCCATTATTGGCAACACACCCCACCCACACAACAACAGAGCATGCATGATGAATAAATAAATACACAACACAACTTTTGTTTGGGAAAATATTGCTGCAGGTTTATTCCATACAAAAGTATGCAATATGGTGGGTTATCTTACCGGCGATCCAAGGGCAGGCAGCTGTAACCAACCTATGCTGCCCTGCCCGCCTGATGAGCCAAGCACTGTGGAGAACCCAATCAGTGCTACACCTTATGGGGTGATCCTCTTTCCGGATCACGTGACACATTGGTCCCTTATTACTCACGCCCCTTTCAGGGCGGAGCGTAGCAAGGCAAGCCCCCGGTTGTTCAGGCCCACAACCGCCGGAAGGACTAACGGGGCACCGACGCGGTTTTCCAGGAACCTGCCATGAGGCTCCTGGGATTTGGCTCTGGCACCCCTGTTGTGCTCCTCAGAGGTACCCTTCTGTACCCATCTGCTTCCAGATCGCCCTGTAACTCCGCCACAGCTCTGGAGGCGGACCCCGTCATCACCAGAGCCCCCCACCAAAACAGCTATATTCTCACCTGCAACCTGCTTTCTAGGGCCTCCTGCATGTTCCAGTGGAACGTGTCCATGCCCCCTGTGACAAGTGCACCCCATGTTTGTCAACTTAACCTGAGGCGTACGCCTGGATGGCCCATGCCTGAAGGAGCCCAAAAAATCCCTTAGAACTGTGAACCTGTGAACTGGGACCTCCCAGCTAATGTAGGCTCCAACCTTCTGTAACCTGTAGTTGCAGTACTTCTAGCACTGTATGTGCCTTAACACCTGTGTCCCCAATTTATGGGACAGCAGCCCACTTGTTAGGTGACCTCTCCCACAGCCAGCCTGTCTACTTTGGCTATCAGGGCGAGAAGCTTCTATGCTTAACTGAGGCAACCCGTAACCTGCCCATGGGGCAGAGTGCACATATTTTGTAGGGGTTGACCCGACATTTGCACAGTCCTCTTTGATTGCTAAATCATGGCGAACAGGAATGTTCATAACTAGCAGTATGTGACCATGAGCAAGTGTGTCCTCAAGCACTTAGCTTGTATCCTTTATTCCTTATGGGAATTTCGCCTGTTTTGTTCCCTCTGGTGTAACCCCCTAGGCTCCCAGGTTCATGATTCTGTCTGATTTAAACCTGTGTGCCCTGTCTGCAATATAGTGCCTAACATTCAGGATTGACTAAGCCCTTGTTTTACCCCCGTACTAGCCTATTCCCAAAATTGGGGGTTCCCACTGCCAACCGTGTGCCACCAAGCAGTGAAAAATTACCTGGTCTGTTAAATTTGAATTCTTTCTTGTTTTTGAATACTGGACGTGCCAAATGTTCTCTTTATATAGTACCTTTTGTGCTTGACACCTTGTTTCAACAATTGTTGGGACAGCAGCACCCTATGTTGGCTGCCAGCGTCCCCAACCAGTCTGGCTAGTCCAGCTATCCGGGCGGGGCATTAGAGCTTAACTGAAGCAACATGGAACCTACCCTTGGTTCTAGGATGCACTTACTTCCCCATGTTGACCAGACATTGCACAAACCTTCTTGCTTGCTAAACCCTAGTGATCACCTTAATAGTGTCACATCTGGTTTGAAAGAATATATGTATTGTGCCCACTATTAGTGCCACCGCACCCTTTCGTGGAGTGACAACTGACGCAGTCCACCCTGCAGCTGACCCTGTTGCTTAATACGGCCCCTTAATGCCCTTGCCTGTCATTCAACGACCCTGGCAACATAATGCCCAGCAGCTTGGTGAAGAGGATGTTTGATCCCAGCATACCAGTCTGTGTTGTAGACTGCCTTCATGGGGGCTCCAGTTCGTGTGAAGTGTGTGTCACTGTCCTGGCTAGGCCAATAAAACACCGCCTGCCCTGGACATACCTCTAAAGAGAATGGCCCTACACAGCCATAAGACCAGGGATACACATACGTTAAACCTCTTTACCTGCACCTTGAAAGGGAATGCCAAATGTACCTATAATTGTCAGCCATACCTTTGCCCCAGCAACTCCTGGGTTGATATGTCAGCGCAGGTAGAAGACAAGGGATGTCCGACCTACCTTACTTTCACTCTTACAATTCGCTGTGTATAGTGCTTGATGGACCATAATCTAATTGTGTCTTTGTGAAGCGCTCGTGCCCCCGGGGCATGATGTCGCTGAATAACCGGTGTATGTTACCCACTCGCTGATACTTATGTACCGCTAACTGCCCTTACTAGGTTGAAGGAATGCTGACTGCTTCCTAAGGCCTGTGCACTTACTGCTCCAACCCAGTTTGACCCCAAAACTTTGGGACCATGCCCTTCCTGGTACGTCTCCCCAGCGTTGACTATCAACTTATTTGGGACACAGGTCGCAGAATAAGCCCCTTCCAATCTCTGGTTCTAGCCCATAAAAGGATAACCCAGGGGGCAGACAAGTCTGTGGGAACCGGAGGGGAACAATATGTGCAAATACCTGCCCTTTCCTGAATATTGGGAATGCCAAATGGTCTATAATACCTTGTCGCCATCTGTGCTCTAACGCAGTGTTTACCAAACTTTTTGAACCGCAGCACACTTGTTAGATGACAACTACCACAACCCGCCTGCTGCTCTGGCTAAAGCGCGGGTGAATATGGCTTAACTGAAGCGGCCTTGAACCTGCCCTTGTTTGCAGAGGGCACATTTTAGCTGCATCGACCAGACATAGCGAGACGAGACGAGATTGCGAGCCCCACTCCCACACAACTAAAATTAAACATAGTCCATCAGGGGCCGAGGACTTGCCTTTGCCCTCTGTGGTGTGACCTGGACTGCTAAGACAGGGCGTCATGAGGTCACACATTCACGTGTACCCGTTCCTCTTGTGCTACCCGCTGGGGGTTTATTATGCTCCACGCCTGCTTGCTCGGAATTAGTGATGGTCCCTGGAGGGGTGAAAGGTCAGGGCCTTATCCCTGAAGCTTGTCAACCCAGCATTCTACAGGAAATCTACAGCATTGCTTTGTAAAGCTGTTCCTGGTTCCACTATTAATTGTGGTCGATATGCTCTACCAGATTTGAACAAACATCTTAGCTAATCGTATGCCTGCCTAATTCACAGGGCTGACTGGTTTAATGATTTACAATTGAAATTGCCCAACCAAATGAGGCCTTGCACTGAACCTCTACTGGGTTGTCTCAACTTTCTTTCAAAGCTAGCAATGCCCACCAAGTGTACATGGTACCTGTTTCTATATGGTGCAAGCAGATGTTCCTCATCAAGGCCCTTGTAGCCAATTGCACAATGCAGTCTCAACAACATTTCGCAGCACCTCTCTTTGGGTTGTAATTGCCCAGAGTAAGTGTCAAATTGTACTTTTCCATCATTGGGCTGGTACCCGACGGCAAAGAAAGACAGAACCTGGGCATAAGATCCCAGTTTCCTAGAGTAAAACAATAATTATCCTGCACCATTATCAAATGTGCCACATGCACCCATGCCCTATCCACCTGTTGCTATGCAGATGTCATCCAATTCAATGACATAAGCGACATATCAACCAGTTCTCGCCTTTGTGGTCAACAAAATTCCATATGCCGGGATTTCACCACTAGTACCTACGATGCTGAACCTGGATTTGTAAGGCGCACGTGAGGTTCGGCGATCGTCCCAATGCTAGTCGCCATGTTTCCAACTTCTTAATAGGGTCCGACTTAGCGAGGGCACTACGTGGACTCGTGGGACGAAATAAAGGTCTAAAGCATTAGTGCCAATTAAGAACAGCCAGGAAACGTCAGTTTTGAAAAGAGACGGGGCCCCTGTGTCTGGGATGGACTCGCCCTGACAGGGAAGTACTACTATGGGAAAAAAAACACTTGGGCACAGTGGATTAAACAAACAGCAGGCACATCAATTCCAAACATGCATCAAAGTCACATAGGTCTGAAAATGAAAA
This sequence comes from Calotriton arnoldi, assembly GCA_963921515.1. Classification (NCBI taxonomy): domain Eukaryota; kingdom Metazoa; phylum Chordata; class Amphibia; order Caudata; family Salamandridae; genus Calotriton; species Calotriton arnoldi. The sequence goes on from CAWUFW010001434.1 coordinate 2,043,190, forward strand.
AACATAATATTGTATAAATTTAATTTATTTTTTCACTTTTTTTTGGAATAAAAACATATAGTCTTTTTTATAGATACAAAAATATACATCCAATTATTAACAACAAATTTTGAAGAACACACAGAATGTATTTATCATTTTGATTCTGTTGATACACATATTTTCTTTACATTCTGAAAGTCAATTCACACAAACTCATAGTTGTCATATTTCTCAATTCGTTTTTGCTCTCAAAAACATTAACATAGTAACTATGATAATATAATCAATACTTTAAACTGTCCATCTAGTTAGTGCTATGAGAAGACTGACAGTTTATTGTGCAAATGATCATTCAATCAATATCTTAAAAACATCCATCATTAAACTGATGTAAGGAGACTGGCGGCTTGATGACAAAACTACGCGCGTTTCGGCATAAGCCTTCGTCAGGACTCCGTCCTAGTTGTTAACTGAATGAAAAATAGACAACAGTATGGTCTGAAATTAGTATGCCTGCTTGATAATTATAATGTACTACAATGACAAGTTCCACCTTAACAATTTAAAAAGGATATACATCCAATGGTGTGTCAAGTTGACATAGTATAGACAAGTGGAAAGAAATAGCAGTAGTGCTCAGAAGATCAAAAGTGGAGGCCATTCAGATGACCCAGGGATAGACAGAGTATAGAACCAAAGATCCCAGTGAGTCTTTTAAAGTTAGTTTAATTGAGAAATTCTTATTTCTATTAGGTGTTGGATTAGCATTCTCTGAGGGCAAACTGATGTAATTTACCTACTTATCTGTCCATGCAAATTGGGCTATGTAGGGGAAACTATTAGGTCAGTGAGCACACGTTTGACAGAACACAGATCGGCTATTAGAAACCGCAAAATAGCTGCTCCTATTGTTCAACATTATGTTGATAATGAACATACCCCAGAAGAAATAAAATGGTATATCGTCGAAAAAATCCAGAGTAAGCCCGGCATGACCACTGAAGGAATCAGAAAATGTAGGGAGGTTTTTTGGATTTTCACTTTGGAAACAGCTATACTGGGGTTAAATCAAAAAATTCCCTGGGATCAAGCCATCAAATACAATAATAACTGAGCAATGAACAACAATTTGGTAAAAAGAGCCCCCCCAATAATGTACCTAAAAATACAGAGGTATGCTCATTTTCAAGGAATTAAAGTGGCTACATCGATTGGAGACTAGATTAACATGTTGTCCACATGTACATGATAGCGGTATACTTCTAAGGTTTTTTAGATTTGATTAGATTAACATGCTGTCCATATCGCAAATGATAGCGGTAAGCTTGTAAGTACACAAATAATCATGTGGCAGTGTTGTATTCCGCTTTAGGTGTCCGTATATAGGTTTTCCTGAATCATGTCCTTATATAGGCACAATTCGCATTGCCCTTATATAGGCATAGAATCCCAGTCCTTATTTAGGCATTAACCGTGCACTCCAAATACAGGCCTGGTCACCGACATCCGTCCACCCTAACGTCACAACGAGTTCTTAGAAACGAGACCCTTAAGCTTCGGGAGTTCCCCCAGCACAGGACTATTGATTTCTCCAAGAACTCATCTATTATGTATGAACCATTATACCTTAAGGGTTCATTCCTGACGTCTTCCTCTGTCCGACTTCACGTCAATGCTAACATTCCAAAGTACCTACCAGGTATAAATATACCTTCCCTTGCCCAAGCAAGTGAGAGGAGACCTCGACTTCAGAGGAGCCCGTATCCCGGCCTGACGCACTGAGAAGACGCTGTCATCCCTGCTCGCAGAGAGTCCCGCTTCCAGTGATCTGACTTCCCTCGCGGGGTGTTAGAGTTCGAGTCCGGAAACAGATTCCCACCTCTCTCATTCTTAAGGTATGGAGCTGACTAGAACCTAGAGGGACTCTTGGCATACTTGGCATACTGGGCGTAACATACTCTTAGTATACCGTAGTAAGGAATACTTCACCTACTTCCTACCTTTCCCTACACCTAGGTTAGGTTAGGTACATTGGGGTAGAACTAGCGTAGGTACGCATCGTATGAGTACTCGCATTTTTAGTTCATGTTATTTATGTGTGTAAATATCTACTAAAAGATAATGCTAGTGCAGTATTATTTATTTCTACTGCTTACGCTGTACATTATTTATCTTGCATACTGTCTTGTGATCGTAACAGCACATATTACTTACATGAGAAACAAGACTGTTCAATAAATCTTTTATTGAAACGCCCGTCTATTCTTTCTGTGTAACTTTGAGGAAAACTAAGCATGCACAATTGAGCTGAGTGAAACGGTTATCTATTGTTTCCACGACTCTGGGACATGTTCCGATTCTAAAGGAAACAAAGTGGTCATGTTTTGCGGCTGCCAGAAACTACTCCCTTCTTGTTATTCAAGGAGTTTCTAGTGGCCTCTGAGCTAGCTGGCACAAGTAATTAAGTTTAATATACTCGATAGGGACATATCGACCGTAGTCCTATGTCAAACCTATAGGGTATATTATTCCAATGCGCAGAGCCTATTAGGGAAATAGGAGCTACACTACATGGCGCCCAACGTTTGGTAAGGCGGTAATTTAACGCTAGATACTGAGTAACTCAGACGTGCTTTTTCTCTCAGAGACCCCTACCCATATACTCCATAAGACGTCTGGAGTGGGCAGGGTTAAGTATCCGCCAAAGCTAAATAGGGAAGCACCCTATATATTAGCTGTTTGGCTTGTTCGACGTTGAAGGATACAGTGTTCCAAAATATTGTGCACCTTATCTTTTGTTTCCTTGAAACTTGATCTACATTTTTCAAAAAACAAATGCCTGACTCCGAGAACGGTGGAGCTGCGGCTGACGTGATGCCAGCTGCTTCTATTTTCAAATCTGTCCTCCTATTTCAGTACAGTAAATATGTAATAACTGTGAAGTGATCTGCCACCATGCCCTCTTCTGTGCTGTCTAGATTTTGGTAGCTGCAAAGAGCTCTGTTACCCTGGAGTGTCTGGTCCGCATTATATGAAAAAAGAAAGAAAGGACGAAAGAAAGAAAAAGAAAGAAAGAAAGAAATCCCTCATACTTGCAAACTTATACAGTATAAGGGAGCCACTGTTGCCCACGTTATTACCATACATCATTGTTGTAGAAGAATCTATTAAAATTGACCAGTCCATTACCATTGTTACCCCTTACATTTAGCCATAAAACACAACAGAATGTCAACTCTGAATGGGTAAGAAACACAAAAATCTTACCAAAACTGAAATTGTTGAAAGCAAATCACATCTGCCTTTGTCAAGAACTTAAAACAAAACAAAAAACAGAATATCTTTAATATAAAGACTATTGTCCTTCAAGACTACTAAATAAAATCAGCTAAAAACGGACCCAGAAAACTATTTGACATAGTGAAAGGTCAAACTACCAGCACAAACACAACTATATGATTGCAGGACACCCGGTTTAATGAATTAGCCGAAATCTTTGGTGACTAGATACACAAAACTCACAATGAGAGTGCAGAAAGCACAGACAGCGTCTGCCCAAATGATAGGAATGTCCAGCAAGACCTCTGGTCCCTGTCACCCTTAGTAGAGCAATTAAAGACAAGATCATAAAAGCATATTGCATCTCACGTGCTAAGTGTTCAATCTTATAAGAATGATGTCCCCCAGGGGAACCAAGTCACATACTAGTCTTACCCTGGGGTGATTCGTACCAAAACAGGACATGGTTTGGGATAGGTAGACAAGGGGAGGGGGCAGGAGTTAGGTAGAGGATATAGAAGTCTAGAGAGGCGTGTACTGCCTCTTCCGGACTCTTTGCATCACCGGGAGGGGAGCAAACGTTTTAAAAAGTTTTGTCACAAGTTTTAGGGCATCGGTTTTCAACTTGTGGGTTTTGTGGGGTGGCTTTAAGTTTCTTACTGTGTTTGAGCCCAGTGGGTGTCAGCTGCATTACGGGAGTGTTGACCACGCCTCGTGTGACTGGAGCGGGGTCTTGGCCTTGCCGACCGCTGTGGAGGTTAGGGCAGTGCTGCTGGCAGCCAGTATTTGTTGAGGACCGGGTGCTGGAGGCAGCATGAGCGGGGTTATCCCACCTGACGCGGTCCGCGTCGGGTGATGTGGCTGCTGCCATTGCAGCCTGCCAGTCTGATAGGGGATATGGGAGGGAGAGGACTGTGTTGTGTTGGCGGGGCTGGAGCAGGAAGCGCTCCAACGATGCGTCGGATGCGAGCGGGAGGCATCACAGCCTCCCGGCTGGGTTACAGGCCCCGGGCACCCCCGATCCTCATGCTGACTCTGGGGGGGGAGGGGAGGGGAGGAGGGGCGTGCCAACTGCCGACATGCCCAGCCCTGCCAAGTACCACGCATCAGGCGTTAGACTAACGCATATCAGTGTGTTGGTCCGCATCACCGCACTGAAATGCAAAGTCACGCATATAGCGCCTCCTCAGCTGTCAAGCTGCCTGGAGCGCTGGCTGCTGAAATACACCTTTTAGTGACTGAGAAAGCGACAGCGCGCTGATCACAACAGGCTTGGGGGCTGGCTGAGCTCTAGTTGTTACTGCCACAATGTAACAGATTTGCCATGAATCAATAACGCGCAGCCGCGACAACGGCATATTTCTGATACATTTCGCTGACGTAATGGATGAGATCCTGCGACGCCAACCCGGGCCCCACCAGCGGCTGACTTCACCACGGACTGCCCAGCGGCCGCCAGAGTGGTTAGCAGCTGCCCAGAACATACCTGCCTGACTGCAAATAGGCGGCTGGCATTGCCGCAGGGTCCGAGTCGGGTAGCGGCGGCCGGCCACCACCAAGTTGGCTCTCGCCTACCGCCTCGATGCTGCAAAAAGTAAGTGCTCAACCTAGCCCCTGATGTATCATTCCAAAGTTGGAGGAGGTCGTAATAAAAATGTACTTGCACACGCCTCATGCACACACAAACAACGGGAGACACAAGCACGCAGATTAGCCACGCACAGACAACGCAGCATGCCTGCTCTTGTTGATATTACTGTATTCAAGTTTTGTGTAGTGCAGCCAGCCACGAGAGTGGAAAAAACAATTCCTGATGTTAGCCCCGGCCTCAACCACGTGGATCTTGCGTCTTGCGTTGGAAATATCTTGTAGTCAGAACTGGCATCTTGTTGTTTATCGGGACCGGGGTGCAAGCAGGGCTCACCTGGGCTTACTCGTGCCGCACACACAAGTTGGAGCTGGAGTGCCTCGCAGCCCCTGGGTAGCGAAGAGAGCACGGTGCACGAACCTAAATGATTTTGTTTTTGTTCTGGCGGGTGATTACGCTAAATTGCACACCTGATGTTCCCTACTAAATATAGCGTAAGCGATCGATCTTTTATTTACCTAAAGTGGTTGAGGGGAGGAAACAACTCAGATTAATAGCAGAAAAGTTGTCATGCCTGGAAAGACCACCAACTCCAAAGTGCAGTTTGAATATTTATTATAAGGCCAAAAACAATTGGATATAAATACATCTCAATAGCAAAAAATAAAGGTACAGAAAAATCAATACAGAGCCAAGTTTACGAATATAAGTAATTCTGCCCAAAAGACAAATGATTATAAATTCCAAAATCACAACGCAACACAGAATAGATGCGATATTCAGTTCTCGACTCATTGAAAGAAGTCAAAATCTTTCCCTACACTGCTCTAGATGAGGGCCCTTCCTGTCTCTATTCTATCATTCCCCAACGGTGTCAGCACGTGTCGACTTCCTAAGAAGTACTCACGTCAAATGGGTCGTGTTAGCTTATGGCTATGGAGCTTGCTCTAAGATGCTCCTTCTTCTCCAAAAGCTAGCAGAAGTCTGGACTCTCTGTCCCTGCGCATCATACAAAAAGATGGGATTCAACCCACAACACGTCATTCGTCTTAAAATTTTCCATCGCACCTCTAGGCAGTAGCTTTTTCTTTCATGAAACAAATTTAATTAATGATATCTTCTTCCAGTGGCCTTGGCTTCCAGACAGACCAGATACGCAAGGCATCCTCCCTTCTCGCTTCCCAGCTATCTTCAAAGACATTCCTGGTTTCTCCTTAACTCTGGAAATAACGATGTGTATTCTTGCACCTGCAGCAGGATGAGAACATTCTAACTTCGAACACAACAATCATTTAATTATTTATTTCTCGAGAGCAAGGAGAATTGAAACATTAGCTTTGGGCCTATATTTCAGGCAACTTAAACTAATCACATTTACGATATATAGGGATAATATCGTCCTGCACATTATGCATGAAGGAATCATAATACATACAAAGTTCTACTTAATTGCGTTCACTAGTTTCACTGAAACGGTTATCTATTGTTTCCACGACTCTGGGACATGTTCCGATTCTAAAGGGAAACAAAGTGGTCATGTTTTGCGGCTGCCAGAAACTACTCCCTTCTTGTTATTCAAGGAGTTTCTAGTGGCCTCTGAGCTAGCTGGCACAAGTAATTAAGTTTAATATACTCGATAGGGACATATCGACCGTAGTCCTATGTCAAACCTATAGGGTATATTATTCCAATGCGCAGAGCCTATTAGGGAAATAGGAGCTACACTACATGGCGCCCAACGTTTGGTAAGGCGGTAATTTAACGCTAGATACTGAGTAACTCAGACGTGCTTTTCTCTCAGAGACCCCTACCCATATACTCCATAAGATGTCTGGAGTGGGCAGGGTTAAGTATCTGCCAAAGCTAAATAGGGAAGCACCCTATATATTAGCTGTTTGGCTTGTTCGACGTTGAAGGATACAGTGTTCCAAAATATTGTGCACCTTATCTTTTGTTTCCTTGAAACTTGATCTACATTTTTCAAAAAACAAATGCCTGACTCCGAGAACGGTGGAGCTGCAGCTGACCCAGCCGTAACAGCTTTTAACTTAACCGGTTTAAATGAAACCGAGGAGGGTGTTATAGACATCCATCCAAACTTAAGAAGAGCCATCACTCTAAAAATTATAATACACGGCCTACCACCAAGAGGAGGCAGAGCAGTTTTCGTGATAGAGGCACACAAATCATTTCAGACAGAGGTATTCTATTCATGGATAATATTCCCTGAATCAAATTCAGTAACAAAACTGTTTCACTTCTACAAAGAAGTTGATCCACCAGAGGAATATATTCCTTTCGAGGATATTGAAATGCCACTAACATACCAGGAGCATCAGCTCTGGTTTAAAGGCGCCCTAAAACATCACAGAAACATTACCAGGCTCGGTCCACTAGGTAGATCAGGAGCAACATGGCCGATTCTAGCCGGCTACACTCCTCATCCTGAACTGGATATAATGACAGATGAGGAATTACTTACTCAACTTACAGAGTTAATAAAAATTTACAGACAATTGGTCCAATATGTCATGCAGACTTTCACAGTCCAACCACCATTGACCATTCCAAATCAGGCCCCTCAACCGGGGACTACATTAAAATTCCACCACAGACTTTATACGCAGTCATGGGTAAAATGCCCACAAAACGTGAGCAAATTCCATTCTGGATAGCTCAAAAATTACTCAAATAGAAGCAGTATTTCCTAATACTAGCCCTTATGAGAAACACAGAATCCTAACAATCTGTTTACCAATGGGGATCACACCACAACTGGAAGACTGCACCACTTGGGGCTCAGTCTTTGCTGCCATCTATACTAAAACACATGGTGTTCCGTCAATTGCAGTAATACCAGATGTCCTGAAACAAATTCAAAACAAATACGGGGCAGAGCCTGCTCTGAATTTAGGTATGAAATTACTGAAAAATTTCGACCAGGTCTCAACAATAATATTATCTAATATTAAAGGGGAGGCAGCAGCAGTGGCGATCCGCCAACGATTAAGAGAATTCGATGTTACAAAACATCAAACAGAACTAACCAGAATAATAGAACATTCTTATGCAGAATTAGGCAGAGATAGTTTGGGTGGAAGACCATTGAAGCCAAAACTATCTGAAAGTCCTGAGAAGGACTCTATTAAACAAAGCCCTACATCTTCTAAAAAGAAGTGGGAAACTAATAAACATAATTCAAACGAGAAACGTTCTCAATCCCGAGGTAGGTCTCCTCAAAAGGAGCCCTCTGAAAGGAGGTATAACCTCAGGAATAGGGATAATTTGAAAAAGCCTGACAGGTATCAAGATACTGATACACGTTCCTCTCGTACCTTTCAGATCTCGTCACAGACATCGGAAAGAAGAGGACGGTCAGAACATAAAGAAGAACGCGTGAAATCCAAAGAAGATAAACATGCTCAGAAAAATAAAACAAAACCTCAATTCTCCTAAAAGAAGGTAGTAGGTCTGAAGGTCAGACATGCCGAGGATACTGAGAACACAACTCAAGAACGGAGAATGGGCTCAGACAATGCTGGACAGTGCAGCAGAAGTCACAATAGCTCGCCAGAACCTGAAGGAACTTCTGGAGATAGTGGACTTGAATGAGTACATTACAGTTGAGACTGTAGACACCAGGGTTAGTACTCCACAAAAGTTATATGATATAACACTCCGGATGGTGGGAGACATACCAAGAAAGGTGAAAGCACTCTTTTGGGAAAAACCTTCGAGGGGCTATGACATACTTCTAGCAGAAAAAGACTGGCCACCACAATATGTCAGGGAGTGCCCACATGGCGAGGACATTATTATGCCTGTCTTCTCCAACCATATTCCAATTCACCTAAAATATACATATGCCAGGAAATGGGCAGTAGCCCAGGCCCCAGCATTATATAAAAATCATGTAGGATGGGATGAGGACTCACCTCACCATAAAATACATCTGAAACATGAACCTACTGCACAAAGGCAGTACCCAATAAAACAAGAAGCTAAAAAGCAGGTCAGGGAGATCCTAGATCAACTTGAATACCAAGGGGTGATTGAAACATGCACCTCCTCAATGAACAATCCTTTGTTTCCTGTCTCCAAACCAGACAATACATATCGTCTAGTTTTGGATTACAGACACTTAAACACTTGTTCAAAAACATTTGCGGTGCAAAATGCACATAGCACAGCATTAATGAATAACATTGTGCGCAAAAAATATAAAACCACATTAGATATCTCAAATGGTTTCTTTTGTCAAAACATAGCACCTGAAAGCAGGTACTTAACAGCTTTCTCAATAATGGGGACCCAGCGTCAATTTTGTCGACTCCCACAAGGGTTCAAGAACAGCCCGGGGTTATTCTCAGTGAGGGTAACAGAGTTACTACAAATTTATGATAATGAGGCATTGTCATATGTCGATGACATCTACCTGACAGACGATGACCTAAACAAACACTTGAACAGGGTGAATACCATTATATTGGGCTTCGCCTCTGAGGGCTACAAATTCAACTTCAAAAATCCAGAATTGCCCATCTCAATGTCCTTTTTCTAGGATATGAGCTTTCAAGTGAAGGGAAGAGCTTGGCAGCTAACTTTTTAGAAAAGTGTGCGCTGCTCCAACCTCCAAAAACGCTGAAAAACTTACAATCCATCCTGGGTTTCCTAAATTTTGGAAGAACTTACATTCTAAATTACGCAGAAAGGGTTAAACCTCTCTACGAATTAATCAAACCTGATTTTTCAATCAAAAATTGGACACAAGAACACACAGAAATCTTGCGTTCACTCCAAGCTAACATATTAGCAACAAATCACTTACAAACACGCGTAAGTCAACGCAACTTAGTGATCCGAATAATTTCGGGTCAATGTGGATTCACCTACTTAACATTTAATGAGGGTGAAAAAGTACCAATTGCATACAAATCTCATTTGTATACACAAGCAGAAATGCGCTTCACTTCAACAGAAAAAATTCTGATAGCAGTTCAAACCGCTGTAGCAAAAGAAAGAGCCCTAGCCCAAGGAAAACGCATTATTGTCGAAAACCCCAGTACTAGCTTTAGAAGCGGTCACAAAAGCGAGCATCCTGAATGCAAAAGCTTTACATCCTAGATGGATACAATGGGTTAACTCTCTTGCTGCAACAGATGTTGAATATGTTTTTGATCCTGATTTAAAAACACAAGCGTTCCTGCAATATGAACATGAATGTCCTCTGCCCACTGAAATTCTGCCTCTCGATCAGTACAAATTCATAATTTACACTGACGGATCCGCACAACCCGCAACAGGGGGTAAGCAAGCTTACAGTGCAGCGTGTGCAATCGTTAAAGGTCGCATGCAAGATGGTATCTTCAGACCTATGGTCACAAAAACTACGGGGCATATTATCAAGAACGGCGTTAAAAATTATCGCCGTTTAGCGGCAGAAAACTGCCGCTAAAGCGGCGATAATGGGCTTGATAATATGCCCTTGAGAATTCCAATAGAAGTCCATGTTCTGGTGTGAACATGGGCTTCTATTGGAATTCTCCAGGGCATATTATCAAGCCCATTATCGCCGCTTTAGCGGCAGTTTTCTGCCGCTAAACCGGCGATAATTTTAACTCCGTTCTTGATAATATGCCCCTCAATCTCTAGGAGATTGTACAGCTCAGCGAGCTGAACTACAAGCATTCAAACTGGCACTTGAAAGTACAGATCGCGAATTCCCCACACTAATATTGTGCGATTCTTTTTACTGTGTTCAGTCGTATAATGAATATACACAAAATTGGCTTGAAAATGGGTTCAGAGTTGCAAAAGGTGGCACAATAAAGCATAAAATGCTTTGGGAACAAGTAGTTCAGTTAAAAAACGAACTACCAAAGGCTCACGTGATCCATACACTGAGTCATCAACGTGATGGCGTTCACGTTGCAGGGAATTCATTGGCTGATGAAGCCGCAAAGGGGGCTGTTCAAACGGCTTCCGTAGCTGCGATCACTCGTTCAAAAACGAGAATAGACAGTGAGATAATGTTGGCTTTCAATGCTACGAGCAAAGGCAGTGGTGCAGCGTTACCAAAAAGGTTTCCACTCAAGTACTCTTATGTAATTGATGCGAACAACGTTCCTTTTGCTCGAATCCCTGGAGTGGGGGATAGGGTAATTCCAAACATGGAACGTAGAGCAGCTTTGATTTATGAAGCACATCTGGGGGAGGGTCTGTCACATCAAGGGATCTCTAAAACAATATTAACATTAAAAGAGATGTACTGGTGGCCTGGAATGAATACACATATTCACATCTTCATCAATGACTGCATAGACTGTAAGGTACAGCGTGATGCAGAACGCCACCAGACACCATGCTACGAAGTAGCCTGCCCAGTACAGACACCATTGTTAGATAGCATTAGACTATCTACGCGCAGGCGTCCCTCTGGGCAAATGCAATCCCACAAATACTAAGTCAAGGTTCCTATGGATATGGCCTCAGCGCTCGGCTGACGCTCGAACTGTTATAAAAGATTTGCGAGTCTTTATCGGCACATACGCAATAGGCACGCTACATTCTGAACAGGGTCCTGCGTTTAGCTCTCGGGCTTACAAAGAAGCCATGGCCAGTCTGGGCGTTGCATTGCGGTACTCCTCTCCGTTTCATCCTGAGGGAAATTCTGTTGTGGAAAGGAAAAACCGGGACATAAAGCAGTCTATAACAGCTAGGGTATTAGGTTCGGGTGATGGGTGGGTCAAACATCTTTATGGGGTCCAACGCTCATTAAATAATTTGCCAAGAAGTTCTCTAGGGGGGGTCACTCCATATGAGGTCCTATTTGGGACAAGAATGTGGGTACCTGACCTCGAACACGTAGGCACAGTGGTGGAAAATAAACCTTTTGATATCAAAGATCGTTTGGCTGTTTTACAGGATCTAAATGAACTAAGATCGAAACAAAGCAACGTATTCCTGCAGCCAACCACCACTGGGGAAAAACCGGCAGTCCCAGCAAGGCCTGTCTGGATTCCAAAAGTTGGGGATCTAGTCAGAGAGAAGATTGCAGACAAGAAGGAATTTGGACCTTCTTACAGACAACCAGTACCTGTCCTAGCTATCCACGGAACAAGAACAGTACTTCTACCGCCCCATGCTGGAAAAAAGGAGAAAAGATTTGTGTCCATCGACCTCATCAAACCACAGTATGTGGCCAATACTAAATAGTAAGCCTCGTGGACTCCGACCTAGTAGCAGACACACTCCTCTCACTACTATCCAAGAGGTTCAGACTGAAAGACTGATAACCATCGAGAATTCAGCAGTAACAGATGAAGGACTAAGCAACAATGCTATGGAACTCATCCCTCTTGAAACTCAAGTAACAGTTCGTCCAAATACACTTGTCTACACCAATGTAACACGTGATCAACTGGTTCCAGCGATTTCAACAAATCCTGATGCAATTCCAACAATTGACAGAACTGCTTCTGGCTGCTTCATTAACTTTGATACGTTTTCTGAGGATCCGAGTGACCCTGAGACGTCGCCAGCATCATTAAAATTCAAAGAGCAAGTACAAGACTTTCTTCATTTTTTGAAAAAACTTATCTGGTTTCACCATGGATTGAACTATGGATTATTTCTGGAATATTTTTCTTCCTGCTTTGGCTAGCTTTGGTTATGACTATAAGTGTGCTTATAAATGGCAGATACGTCCATGTGAACACTGAAAGAAAAGATGTGAACTTACTTTTGAAACCTCACAAATCTTCCCATCGTGAAGCAAGAGACTTGTCAGCAGTGAACATCACAGCCGTTCCTATACAGGATGGTATAGTGTGGGACAAAACTGATTTCGATATCTTCGGTCCGACGGAACAATTGAACATTCTACATTTATTTAAAATTTCACTAAGTGATCTTATTTCGTCCAGTACCTATTCTGATGATTGGGACTTTGAGACTGTAAATGACATAATGTTTTTATCTAGAGAGGTCTGCTGCATTTTCTAATAATGAATATTTAGATGGTTCATCAGACTATGAACAGCTGTATTGCTATAACCACTATGGTCATCATTTTTTACATAAATCTGCAACACCTAGAAATGTGTTTATGTTTAACCAATGGGAGCATTGTCCTACACCTCCAAAAGGTAGTTCAAAAACATTTGCTAAAAAGTTTCCATATTTTTCAGGATACAATACATCTGACCCAGAAACATTTTACTATAAAAATGTAAACAAAACAGGACTGAAAATTATGTTAACAAATACAAAACAGATTTACTCTGCAGCATTTAGTGCCCAATTGTCTAGACAGGGATACAACCTTTGGAAAGACTCAAAAGACACAAAATCGGTCTGGGGTACTAAAGAATGGCAAGTGCAGGGGACAGAAGCTTTATTTAGAGCATGTATCATCCCTCAGCAAATAATGTTTTTGAATGACACTGTCCAACAAACGTCTTGCCTTGGGTTAGCCAAGATCAAACACATGAAAACACCTTCTGTACCAACACCTGCAAGTGATAACAATACACAGGCAGCGGTTACAGTTGACACAATACTACAACTCAACAGAACGAATCCTGATTGGGTAAAATGATTGATCTGGCCCACAGACACAAACACCTGTCAAGAAAGATTCCTGAATAAAACACAGGGCTTTACTATTCACAGGCCAGATCCACGATACGTCCAAAGACAACATCCAGGGGTAGTAACAACATACAGTGTAGGAAAATTATGCCTCGATTGGCTGCAGAAATCTACACTTAAGGATGTGAAACAACACTTATCCTTACTTAAAGAAGATGCAGACCTTAGGGAATTCTTGCTTGGACCAAGAAAACCGCGTCAAAAACGTTTCATATATGCCGGCATTTATGCTGCTTATAAAGAAGCATGGAAGGTGTCACAGATGGAGGCCGCAGAACGAATACGTGAACTTGATCATATTAACTTAGAGAAAACTCTCACTGTGGTCGACAATGGGTTAACAACTTTGTCCTCCAGAATTTATTCATTGGACAGTATTGTATCCTCTGCTATCGACATACTAGAACAAGATTTAGCCATGTTACAACAAGGCCAATCTCAATTACGCTCTATTGTGTTGTTAAGCTGGACGCTGCAATCTTTGCGTGCAGGCTATGTGCCCTGGCGTTTTATCAACACGTCGGCTCTGTTTGCAGAATACAATCTAACTGATAAACAGATCGAACTGGCACAAAGGGGAGCGAAGTATACAGTGCTGAGCATTGAAAAACTGGAAAAAGTACCATTCACTGTGGCAGAAAAACCAGCCACAGAATGGCTTATTCATGGCAAAATCACTCTACCTGTGACTACTTTTCAGTTTCAGTATTGCCTCAAACAAATGCAAGCAGGCAAATATGAAAGGTTGGGTAAGGAATACATTAAGACATCCTGGACTTTGCCATACACATATAGATGTAGGAGTGAGGATCGAGAAGTGTTTCTGAGCGGTACACACTGTAAAAGTGCACTAAGCGGTTCACCAATTTGTCAGGACATTTCTTTGTAATGGTTCTGTGGCAAATTTGTCCTGCCATCAGCAGGGTACACCAGCTGCTGTGATTAATCCAACGTTTGGACAACTTTCTAATGGGAGTTACCTCATGTTGAATGATCAGAGTTGCTGTGGCATGTTGCCAGGCATCCCATATCTAGTAACGGTCAACTCCAGGGTCACTTGCTGTATGCAAGTATTGTTTGCCCTAATAGACACAGTCAGGGAGTCGCCTTTGTGGCCTTCGTTGAATGTCTCTTTTATAAGATTTGATACTTTAAGCAGAATGAAAGCCATGCTTTTACAACAAACAGTGCCTTTGACCTCGGCCAAAGAAACCTATGATCTACAAGTTGCAAGGACTTCGGCTGAGATACAGGCTTTAATACGTACAAACTGCCCTATACATTTCATAGAAATGATAGGACGTATCTTTAACATGTCAGATACAAGCGGAATTGTACATGTATTTAAGACCATCTGTTCCGGACTATTAGCACCTTTCCAGGCGGTCCTCGGAATCATCCCAAACTGTGCACATTCAGTGTTTGGTGGTGTGCCATTAATTCTAGCACTTGTTGCAGGAATCCTGTTTCTATTCCTGCTATTACGCTATGGCCAGCCTGTTCGCCGACATCACTCCGAGCGAAGTGGAGAAAGCTCTACTTGAATGAAAGTGCCGTGAGCGAATAGTACAACTTTTGGGCATACCTCGTCTACGGGAGCTAAATACAACATGGTTCCTGTCATTCAGACCAATCTGGCAAGATTGCATCTTACCTGTTCTACGCTGCCTGTTTTGCAGTGAAGAATGCGTGCTAGACACCTGTCTAACACTCCCATCAGTCATGCCAACGGATATCGATACTCTGCTGGACCCGATAACGGCCCATGCTCTGTGTTGTCCCCAGAGGCTTCCAATCCTGATGACGGCATTCATCGAGCTCTCACAGACGCTTCCGGCTGCTGCTGAGGTACGAGATGAATCAACAGGCACACAGGTAGCAACGGACGCGAGCATTGCATCTTCTGCTGATGGCGATGTTTCTCATCTCTGTGCAATTAACATTCTGAACGAGGTGTTCCAAATGTCACCAACTTCGGCAGACAATATTTTGGCTACAGAAATAGATGATCTCATGTTTATACCAGACTCGTACACTGACTTTGATTCGGCTCACAGTGTACCAGAGACGAAATGAATTTGGCCTTCATGTTTTCAAAACATGGAACTCTTCCCAAAATTGAACTTTTCCGAAAATACATGGCAAGTCAATCTACTTACAGTAGAACTATTCTTATAGTACGGACTTCAAAGTACTTCCAGGGACACATTGTCACCTTATTTGTCTAAAAAATTTTTTTTCTTAATTTCCATGATATGAATTGACTTTGATTTTTGAACAACTTATCAATCATTTCGTCATATGTAAATTTTGCTGTTTATTCTTTCAAGTTGCATTTTATTTTTAATATATGCTTGAAATGAAAACAATGCTTAAAATGTACAGTACCATTTGCATTTCAACGGTTTTAACTCCTTTTCAATGCTTTTAGAATGTTTTTAGCGACATGTGGTACTTAATTTTATGTTTAGCATTTAAATGTTTAGCATTTTAGTATTATCGTACATACGAAAGTGGAGTGGGTGTTGTATTCCGCTTTAGGTGTCCGTATATAGGTTTTCCTGAATCATGTCCTTATATAGGCACAATTCGCATTGCCCTTATATAGGCATAGAATCCCAGTCCTTATTTAGGCATTAACCGTGCACTCCAAATACAGGCATGGTCACCGACATCCGTCCACCCTAACGTCACAACGAGTTCTTAGAAACGAGACCCTTAAGCTTCGGGAGTTCCCCCATCACAGGACTATTGATTTCTCCAAGAACTCATCTATTATGTATGAACCATTATACCTTAAGGGTTCATTCCTGACGTCTTCCTCTGTCCGACTTCACGTCAATGCTAACATTCCAAAGTACCTACCAGGTATAAATATACCTTCCCTTGCCCAAGCAAGTGAGAGGAGACCTCGACTTCAGAGGAGCCCGTATCCTGGCCTGACGCACTGAGAAGACGCTGTCATCCCTGCTCGCAGAGAGTCCTGCTTCCAGTGATCTGACTTCCCTCGCGGGGTGTTAGAGTTCGAGTCCGGAAAGAGATTCCCACCTCTCTCCTTCTTAAGGTATGGAGCTGACTAGAACCTAGAGGGACTCTTGGCATACTTGGCATACTGGGCGTAACATACTCTTAGTATACCATAGTAAGGAATACTTCACCTACTTCCTACCTTTCCCTACACCTAGGTTAGGTTAGGTACATTGGGGTAGAACTAGCGTAGGTATGCATCGTATGAGTACTCGCATTTTTAGTTCATGTTATTTATGTGTGTAAATATCTACTAAAATATAATGCTAGTGCAGTATTATTTATTTCTACTGCTTACGCTGTACATTATTTATCTTGCATACTGTCTTGTGATAGTAACAGCACATATTACTTACACGAGAAACAAGACTGCTCAATAAATCTTTTATTGAAACGCCCGTCTATTCTTTCTGTGTAACTTTGAGGAAAACTAAGCATGCACAATTGAGCTGAGTGAAACGGTTATCTATTGTTTCCACGACTCTGGGACATGTTCCGATTCTAAAGGGAAACAAAGTGGTCATGTTTTGCGGCTGCCAGAAACTACTCCCTTCCTGTTATTCAAGGAGTTTCTAGTGGCCTCTGAGCTAGCTGGCACAAGTAATTAAGTTTAATATACTCGATACCTTATACCTTAGTCCTATGTCAAACCTATAGGGTATATTATTCCAATGCGCAGAGCCTATTAGGGAAATAGGAGCTACACTACAGCAGAACATATTGACATAATAATTAATGTCGACCCACTTTGTCCATCTTTTTAATGAGAGTTGGATCCCATAACAGCTTGAATATAGAAATATACGTGTGGCAGAACAAACTGATATAATAATTGACGTCGACCCACTGTGTCCATCTTTTTAATGAGAGTTGGATCCCATAACAGCTTGAATATAGAAATATACGGGGAGGTTAAGATGGCGCCCACAATACCAGTAAAATGTAAACAACGTGAGGGAACTCGGAAGTAGATGCACGCCATGGCATCAAGGGAAATCGACAGTATTTAACGTAAAATGGCGCACAGACAGACTCTTCAGCGTTTTTCAACAGACGAAGATCAACGACTGCTAGAGCCGGTAAGCGCGCTGCGGGATAGCGGATTATTAACAAACTATATAGTGGAATTTAAATCATTACGAGGTTTGAACAGCTAGTTGCCCTAGTTCGCCAATCGCAACGTTGTAATAGTGGCCACACATATTTCGCTCACCGTTAATAACCGAGAGGCTGTGAAGTATTCAGGCCTTGAGCAGTCAGCCTTTTAGCCGTAAAATAATATAGCGCGTAGATAGCGCAATGTATACTCAGTTAATGCCGAGTAGAGCAACTCTCTCAAGCCATTAAGAATTTTGAGATCCAACCACGCTTAATTTGAGGTCAGAGAAGTAACTTTAAAAACAAAAAACATGACGATTGCGGTGAATAAAAAGGATAAAAAGTAATTGTGCTCATACACGCAGGCAGTTTAATGTAGGGCAGAATATCATTTTTGTTTTGCAGAAACTGTGGACGAATAGAAATAAACTGAGAGCCCTGTTGCAGCTCAATTGTCTTCGCCACCGACTGCATATACCACTAATGTGAAAATATATATATTCAAAGTCGTACCATTATAACTAAGGGTCAGTATAAAAGAATCTCCACGTAAATGTATGACCAGAGTAAAGGATTCGTTTTCAATTAACTAAGGGGATTGCTCTCTATTTCTATTTTTATATTTCAGATTGCATGTTCAATTTGACACACGTGTATCTAGTACGTTGCTTTTAATTTCAATCTGTGGGACAAGTCTTATCACTTCTAGACAGGTAAACCATGTAATCCATCTTAATTAGATCCAATAATTTAACTCTTTATATCATGGATCAATATATGGTATACACTTATGTTTAAAATTCTACTTTACAATAAATGATGGAGTATGAAAAAAAATTCTCTACTCTATACTATCTCATACTTTAATTAGTGGCCGGGATATCGTCGTTCATACAGACATCCTGTGCACACAGCAAAGAATCCGAAAGAGCCACCTATTCCAACACGAAAAATAAGAGCTGATAAGGTATTAAATATAGTCATCAGTTTAGTTAAAAACTAGTTATAATAAATAATCAGAATAAATAATGTTATTCAGCACTGTTCCTTGTACTTTAAACAGCCAAATCTAGGCAGCAGTTGATAGATTCTCCATCTAACCGATGACCAGGGCTGATGAAGTTTGCACAAGCCCCTAAGGTATGTGTAGTCAAACTACCGTTATTGCTAATATCTTACAATAAGGGCCTGTAATGGTATCCTGAGCATGTTACTCTTCCATCTTTAAGCTATCCCACTAAGTTTGCCCTCAGAGAATGCTATTCCAACACCTAATAGAAATAAGAATTTCTCAATTAAACTAACTTTAAAAGACTCACTGGGATCTTTGGTTCTATACTCTGTCTATCCCTGGGTCATCTGAATGGCCTCCACTTTTGATCTTCTGAGCACTACTGGTATTTCTTTCCACTTGTCTATACTATGTCAACTTGACACACCATTGGATGTATATCCTTTTTAAATTGTTAAGGTGGAACTTGTCATTGTAGTACATTATAATTATCAAGCAGGCATACTAATTTCAGACCATACTGTTGTCTATTTTTCATTCAGTTAACAACTGGGACGGAGTCCTGACGAAGGCTTATGCCGAAACGCACGTAGTTTTGTCATCAAGCCGTCAGTCTCCTTACATCAGTTTAATGATGGATGTTTTTAAGATATTGATTGAATGATCATTTGCACAATAAACTGTCAGTCTTCTCATAGCACTAACTAGATGGACAGTTTAAAGTATTGATTATATTATCATAGTTACTATGTTAATGTTTTTGAGAGCAATAACGAATTGAGAAATATGACAAGTATGAGTTTGTGTGAATTGACTTTCAGAATGTAAAGAAAATATGTGTATCAACAGAATCAAAATGATAAATACATTCTGTGTGTTCTTCAGAATTTGTTGTTAATAATTGGATGTATATTTTTGTATCTATAAAAAAGACTATATGTTTTTATTCCAAAAAAGTGAAAAAATAAATTAAATTTATACAATATTATGTTTTTTCGTTTTCAGACCTATGTGACTTTGATGCATGTTTGGAATTGATGTGCCTGCTGTTTGTTTAATCCACTGTGCCCAAGTGTTTTTTTCCCATAGCAGCCAGGAAACATCGACATCATGCAGGAACTAGCCATGGGGCCACTTCCGCCAAAAACCGGCCACAATCCAGTAACCCCCGTAATACAGCAACCCAGACATACACCCGGGCGGCAAACGGGTGACTCTGGTAAATGTGAAAGAACGTGCAAATTCCATCCCTGCAACCCGGGCATAATACTAATTAGAACCGCACATCAATGTGGGCAAAACAAAAGGACAGCTGAACACAGCCGCGCCACACCCAAGAACCATCTACAGTTTAAAGCCCACTGAGGGGAGAAGTACAGTTCCCGCGTCCCTCGAAACCAACAACACTAAAGAGAAGGTGGACCTCTCTGGAGTGCCACACCTTAGCCCCAAGACATGCACGAGTGCTAGGGGGGGGTGGGGGTAGAGAAACAATGACCATCTGATGCCCCAGTTGGGCGTGCATCCCCTAGTCACGGCGGGAGCGCACACGACGTCCCTGGGAAAACCTGGCTCTACATATCCATCACAAACCGTGCCCATCGCACCTTCCTGATGCTCCACATTTTCCGCATAGACCCCAGCGTCGAGGTGTGGGCATACCCTGTCCTCCTGTAGGGGCAATTGGCAGCAGAACTAGCCTGCGACATGTACGAACACAACCGCATCGAGAGGTCCCGGGGGCGCTGCCTAATGAACTGGGACACGTTACCCCATTGCTCAGCTGATGTCGGGGTGGGGGCGGTGCTGATGACAGAGCAGGGGCAGAGCAGCTGCCAGGGTCGCGCCTTGCCGCCAAGACCCCTCCCCCTGCACTACAAGGCGTGGGCACCGTGACGAAGTTATCTCGCGCACCCATCGGCGCGGCGGAGAACATCTGCCTATGGCCACAAACTAAGCAGGGAGTTCTGGTACCGAAACCGCCACTAGCAGTGAGGAACCCTCCTTAAGACCACATCCGTAGCCCCCCACAGTTTTACCTCATGATTGCCTCACCAGTGCCTACAAGGCCACGAACACGAAGCGTCCCGATTGATCCCGGATGACCCGCATGCGGCACTGTCACGAGTTCGTCACACGCGGCCTGCAAAATTAACATATGTTAGATAACTGGCTGGGCAGTACATCCCTCCAAGGCCACTGAACCGTTCACCAGGGCGTCCCCCTGTGGCAGTCCTGCAAGCGCATCATCCCCACACCACCACAATCTTAACAAGGCATATGGCCCCCCCAGGGGCAAGCCGGCCCCTCATCTGAAATATCCGACCCTCCGGGCCAGGCGAACCCCAGTGTGCCAGTCTCCTGTTGACCTCTAGCCGGCCACCTGGGCCCCCATGCACGGCGGGTACAATTATCCAACTTGCCCCCCAACAATTTTACCTGAACCTGGCACCTTTGACGATCCCAGACCAACTTCCTGCTGCACGTTCCTGAAATGCAATGACACCGATTAATATTTCCAACAATTCGCATCCCGCGTGACCAATCTTACACATGGCCACCGCAGCCCTCCGTCCCACTCAGCGTCCGCGGC
The DNA here is from genome assembly GCA_963921515.1 of Calotriton arnoldi. Classification (NCBI taxonomy): domain Eukaryota; kingdom Metazoa; phylum Chordata; class Amphibia; order Caudata; family Salamandridae; genus Calotriton; species Calotriton arnoldi. The sequence continues at coordinate 2,064,421 of CAWUFW010001434.1, forward strand.
GTCCATCAAACGCTCCAATCGCAGCTGTGTCGGACGCTGCGTGCCCTGGCCGTAAAAACCATTGCCCCTTACAATTCTACCTTATGATTGCCTGCTGGGCCACGAACACGCATCCGATTGATCCGGGAGACCCACTTGCTGTACTGTCACAAGTTCGACAAACGCGGTCTGGAAGAATTAACATATGTTAGATCACCAGCTGGGCAGTCTATACCTCCCTGTCCACTGAACCCGTTCGACACGTCATCCCTTTGTGGCAACCCTGCAAATGCCTCATCCCCCCATGACACATGATATGTAGTACAAGCGGAACAGGCACACCAAATTCTTTCATCTGAGCTGGGAGCCACCCAGCTCGAACCGGACCACTTACACCAGCCAGCGGGCCCTTATATTGCCAGCCGAAAGCCGACCCTTATCTGCCACGTACGTGGCGGCCGCCATTTTGCCCCCTGTGTTTTACCTGCACCTTAGTGTTGCCACGGACACCGTCCACCATCACGCTACCGCGTCCCTGCAACACAACAAAAAACAGCCCTTTAATTTGCACTATAGGCACCACGGGCCCGATTCACAGAACTAACTTAAGACAAAATCCTAAACTTACTACCATTTTGGTATTCACAGAAGGCACTTACTCATTTTGGTATTCACAGAAGGCACTTACTCATTTTGGTATTCACAGAAGGCACTTACTCATCAATGAGTAAGTGCCTTCTGTGAATACCAAAATGAGTAAGTGCCTTCTGTGAATAACAAAATGGTAGTAAGTTTAGGATTCTGTCTTAAGTTAGTTCTGTGAATCAGGCCCCACATCTTCCCAACCAGCACCGGGGCACCGCAGCCAGCTGTCCCGCTCCGGGTCCGCGCGACCCGTGCAACCGCGACCATTGCCTCTGCGGACACTGCATGCTCTGTGCCACCCCGCGCGTTGGGGCTCTGTCTCTCGCCCTCCAAGGTTGCCAAACCTCGAACTAGGTGCAAGCCTGTGCTCCGGGAGACCTCACACCAGCCGATCACATGCGGGCACATCGTCCTTGCCTGCAACAGGATTGTGACCCTTTGCCTGCCGATAACCCATATCACAATAACCCTCTGGCATACAGCATTGCGCGCTCGTTACTATCTGGAGCCTTTGCGACACCCGACCCTCTTCTTACCTTCCTCGACCAGGGGCCATTCGCACTAGCACTCCGTTTATTGTCCATTGCGCCGTGCGGTGCAGGAAGCCTTGCGGAAATGCTCCGAAGTACGCTGCCCAGACATAGCCCTTACCCGGCCACCAACGTGCATGGATAATACAATAGACATCGTGAAAATTCGCAAGCATATGTGAACAAGTACGTAGCATGTAAAACAAGTACAACACATCGTGCTTCATATGTGAACAATAACGTAGCATGTAAAACGAGTACAGCACATTGCGCCTCGTAACAATATGCCATAATCATACCTTCATAACAATGTGCCGGAATGATACCCTCGACACCATGCCCACTCGCAAGCATTTAAACAAGTGCATAGCCTGTAAAAACCAGTACGAACCATCGTGCTTCATCACCAATGTGCAAAGTTAATACCATCGACGACGTGTAAAAAACTCGAGCATATAATGAAAACGTGTATAACACATCGTGCTTCATAACTGTAGGAAACGTTGCACAGGGCCGTTGTCCTCCCTCACTTATCTTTCCCCGAGTGCCCCTGGTCCTACCCTGGCAGGCCCCGACGGTCCAGCACTAATGCTCAATAACTGCCCAAAACAATGTCCCCACTGCGCCACCAGATGCCTCCATGAGCTTCCGGTGTGCCGTGAGTGAGCCCCCCCCCGGACGACCCCCCGGAGCAGCGCTCTTGACCAGCGTGCCCCCTTTGTTGAAACCCCACACTCGTCCTTCATCCGGAGGGTGCCGGCAGGCTGTTACTGCTAGTCTCGCTGTCCATGTGAGGGTGGGAGCTGCTCTTATGCGAGCCTTAGGTTAGTGCACCAGGAGTGTAGGAGAGAGGCCCCTACTAACCTGCAAACTTGACTCTATTCCGTACCCGACAACCGACGTGACAACTGCTGGGCCCAAACAACCACACCGACGGCGTGCCCAGCGCAACAGAGGACACCAGGATGGCCGGGGGAGGTATAAATACCCTCCCCACCTCCTCGGCATGCTGGAAGTGACGCGCCTAAGGCAAGGGGGACTCCTCCCTGAGTCCTGGCATTAGAGGGGGTGGGTTAGTGCCCAAATGGCACTAAAGGGCCCCCCTTTAAGGGTGGCCCCATGCGTGGGCCACGGGCAGCCGCAGATATGTGAGCAGCGCCACCTGGACTGGGAGACCAAGGAACGCTGGGAGCAAATGTGCAGGGCCCGGGAGGCTGAGGAGGCAGCTGTTGAGCGGGCAAGGATGGCGCATATTGAGAGGATGGCGGTGGGGGTGGTGCTGGTGGGGTGGGTGTGGGCCGCTTGTCACGGGTGCCAGCCAGGGGTGCTCTTGGTGAGGATAGGCAGTCAGCTTATGTGGCTCGTGGGCCCAGTGTTGCACAAGACCCTCCTGATTGGGGCATCCAGGAAGGGGAGGGACAAGCAAGGTCATAAACGGAAGCTGACAAACAGACGGCGATGCCAGTGGGCGCACTATGGCCCGAGACGTTGGCCAGAAGAGGTGGGGGGTCCGCGGCAGCCACCCCTACACCGAGGGATCGCGCACTTTGACACACTCAGGCCCAATCTACGGCAGACCACTGATGCATGTATGCGGAGCAGTGCAGACAATGCACGGCAGGTCGAGTGCGAGGAGGGTGAATGTGAGGATTCTTTTTTGTTGGATTACGAGAGTGACAACTGGGAGGAAGGCGAATTGCGTGAGGATGAGGATGTGGAGATGCCTGGGCAAGTGGCGTGCAAAATATACTTCAGTTGATGTCTTGCAGCAGTCAAGAGGCACCAGGGCCAGGTTAAAGAACTGGAACGGTGAACGTCGGAGGGAGAAAGGGAGGAGCGGAGCCATTGCTTTCATGTACGGGGCAATAGTGGGCCGTGTGGGGTTCCAGGGAGCTAAAGAAAGGCACAGAGGGTAAGAGCAAAGTGAAAGGGTCTCGAAGGAAAAGGAGTCACGCACGGGGGTCAAGAAGGCAACTGAGGGGAAAAGGTGTAAGTCATATAGCTTGGAAGACTTCGAGGGGGGTAAAGGGGATGAGGACTCTGAGGATGAAAAACACAAGAAGAGACTGCCATACATGGGGCTGGTGAAGCCGTTGGGGTCCCATTTATCCAACATCCTGTTACCCAATATTTCACCCTGGCCAGCCCAGCCAAACAGTGGAAAGTGTTTCGGGGGGGATCAAGAAGGGCACCCTGGGGCAAAAGGCAACTACTCCCATTAATGTCGACGCCTTGCGGCCTTGACTTGGTGCTTATCCGTAACGGGAGGAGGATTTGTGGCTTGAGTGGGTTTTTGTAGAAGGGTTTAGCTTTGGGTACCAGGCGCTTAGGGAACGCAGGTGGGCTGTCGATTTGCGGTCGGCGAAAGAATTTCCGGGAGTGGCGGAAAGGCTCAGGTGAGTGCCTGAGGGCACTGCAACATTTCCAGGATATATCCCTGAGTGTTTTGGGGTACCCTCGGAACCTGAAAAGACAGAGGGTCCCCTTGAGGCGTTGCCTTTTCTGGGCAATTGAGCCAGATACGGTGCTGATGGTGGCGAGCCTGCTTCAGATGAAGGTGAGGGAGATTAAAGGTTTCTTGCTGGAGGTGCTGGGTGAGTGAAGGATTGAGCTGCAGAAGGAGCAGAAGTTACTTGGATTTTTGAATTTCACAGGCCGCGTGGTGCGGGCAGGATGGATGTTCTGCAGGCATCTGGGCATGGCCATGTCCGGGGCTACCTTGCCGCACCACAGGGTGAGGATATCGATAGCAGTCAGTGAGGACTTGGCGGCGTGGAGGACATTTCAATGGAGTAACTATGTGCTTTCTGGACGAGCACACGGTTTGGCAGGTTCAGATCTTTTTGGATGCGGCTGGTGCACACGGTTTTGGTCTGTTCTGGGATGGACAGTGGTGCGCCGAGCACTGGCCTGAATGGTGGATGCGCCAAGGGCGCAGCATTGCCTTTTTGGAGTTCTTCCCTTTGCTGGTGGTATTGCAGGTGTGGGGAGCGGAGCTAGCGAACAGGACAGTGCTGTTTAACATTGACAACATGATGGTTGTGGAGCTGGTCAATAGACAGCGGGCCAGGGACCTCAGGATGCTGAGATTGTTGAGGAGTTTCATGCTGACATGTCTGCATCTGATCATTGTTTTCAAAGCTAAACATGTGCCGGGTGTACAGAATTACATTGCGGATTCTTTATCTCGTTCGCAGTGGCTTCGCTTCTGAACCCTGGCGCCCTGATGGGATGCTGTCAAGACGCCGCTGCCGGCGTACATTTGGGTGCTGGGCGATTGAGGGTCGTAAGTCTGGTTGAGGGATCATTGGCTGCATCCACCAGGAAGAGTTACAGATTGGCATGGAGTAAGCTTGGATTCTTTGAAGGAAGTACACAGCAATGCTGGGAGCTGGATTGGGAGGAGGCAGAAAGGAGAGTGTTGCATTTTGTTCCTTTTTGTATTGACAAGAGTCTGTCACCCACCACTATTGGGGGCAAGTTGGCTGGGGTTTTCATTTTACGTCAAGCTGGGATTTCGACCCTGCTGGGGATGAGATGCTGGGCCAGATGTTGAAAGGTTGGGGCAGACAGAGGGGTGAAGGGGGTCACATTTTGGGAGGATGTCACGTTTGAATTGTTGAGGGATTTGTTGACGGTTTTACCTGTCTGGGGTTAAGATGCGTTTGAGGGGGCTGCTTTCCGTCTCTGTATGGTTTGGATGTTTTTAGGGGCGTTTCGGGTTTCAGAGTTGTTGGGATCGCCAAGGGAGGTGGAGATATTGCATGATGAGGTGGATTCTGACCCGGGACGACTCGGTATTTGGTTGCGCAGCTCGAAGACTGGCCAGTAGGGTAGGGGAGATGGGTATGGTTGTGTGAAGGGGGGAGTACGTCAGTGTGTCCGGTAAGGGAATGGCAGCTTTTTCAGGTATCACCTGGGCGACGTTACAAGGAGGTTTTTTGTCATGAGGGGGCAGGACCGGGTCTGCCTTTCAGTTATTGCTGGTGCTGCAGATGGGTTTGCGCCAGCTCTGTAAGGACCCCGCTGCATTTCAGACCCACTCTTTTCGGATAGGTGCAGTGGCGTCGGGTCTGGGGTTGGACTAAGATTCAATACGTAGCATTGGCAGGTGGAGGTCGCGCTTCTGCGAGTGCTATGCAAGTGCTATGTGGGAATGCTTTCCGGACGAGATCGTAATCGGCCCCAAAGTCGGAAAAGAAAAGAAAATGAAAATGAAAACATTTCTCATTTTAACGTCTTCTTTCAAAAGGTGACATTTTTTACGCAAAACCCTCTCAGATTTTTGGTAGATATGGTTTTGTGTCAAAATGTGAGGGTAGTTGCATGGGAACGCCCCTTGACACTAAGTAATGTAAAGCAGCACTTTGCGCTGCTTTTTGTTACTTTTAGTTGATTTCCAGCGAAAAAAATAATAATAAAAACATTTTGTGCTGGTTTGTGTCACTTTTATGATGCAAAGCCACTGCAAAATGTTAGCAAATCATCCCCGAAGTATTTGAACCACGTTGATGAGATTTCACCTGCTTCAACTCCCTGTAGAAGAGTTAAGAGCTGGTTGGACAAGTGAAACTATATTTAAATATAGCTGCTGTTGTCTTAAGAATAAATTAATCTTTCTTTTATTACACATAAGGACAATGCTAATAGGAGATCGAAAAGACTGCTGAAACCCTTGTTCATGAGGTTGGAAATCAGGAACATTAAGCAAGAAGTTACAACTTAATTTGAAGGTCCTAATCAGCAATTTATTGGTTATGTGTTAAAGTTTAATTATATAATTTTGTTGAAACTACAAAGACAATAGGTCTCGCCGAAACCAAATAGCTTTGCCAATGATTTATTTGCCCCTCTAAGGGCTGCCATGTGTGGACTCGCAGGTAGGGCATTCACTGTGGAATGATTTTTTTTACTTTTACTTACTTTTCTTACTGCTGAAGCCCTTGTTCATGAGGGTGGACATCAGAAACATTAAGAAAGGACTTAGGGCCAGATGTAGGTAAAATCAATTTAGCGAGTCCTTAATAGCGATTATTAGGGAATCGCTATGAAGGGGCTCGCAAAATGCTATGTAGGTAGGAATCTCAATAATTTTAGCGATTCCTACACATTCCTTATTTGCGACTCGCAAATTGCGAATCGCAAATAAGGAATGGCTTCCCATTCATCCCTATGGGCCAAGAGGCCCATAGGAATGAATGGGAATTGCGCGCGCAATTTCAAGGGTGCAAGGGTTCCAAAAGGACACCCTGTTGCACCCCTGAATTGTGCATGTGTGCACTTGTGGCGCACATACATGCCCTAAGGGCATGTATGTGTGCCACATAGCACTTTGAAATAAACAAAAAGTGCTTTTTAAAGGAATTCGCAACTTACCACCAACTTCAAGTTGGTGGTAATTTGCGATTCCTTAAGGCAATATCGCAATTTGCGATGCCTACTAGCATACCATTTAGGGAATCGCAAATTGCGATTCTCTAAATGCTTAGTGTAAAATAAGGAATCGCAATTTTGCAATTCCTTATTTTGCAAGTAGGTATTTGCCTACCTACATAGCACACAGCTAAATTGCGATCGCAAACGCTGATATTCTGCGAATTCCAGCATTTGCGATCGCTATTTCGCTTGCTACATCTGGCCCTTAGAACCTATTTTGATGGTCCTAACCAGCACTTCATTGGTTATTTGATAAAGGTTAATACTATGTTTTTATTGAAACTATAAAGCCAATAGGTCTCGCCTGTGAAACCAAATAACTTTGCCAATGATGGATTTGCCCTTCTGAGGGCTGCCATTTGTGGACTCGCAGGAAGGGCAGCCACCATAGAATGATTTTTCTTATAACATAAGAAAAAGCATTCCAAAATGGCTTCAGCAAATGTGTGTGTACATGCATACCGAAGCACTTGCAGCTATTTTGAAATGGTGAATTAAAAAAAAGGTTTGCATGATGCACACTAAATGAAGCTAGTGGTCTGGTATCAGTGTGCAGCTGACGGATGCTCACGTAAAGAAGGTACAAAGTAAATAAATAAATAATGCTTGAGATGAATAAGAGAGCAAGGAAAGAGATGCACTCCCAGAGAGTACCAAAGTACACACAAAAACACAATCCCTTTATATCTGCAGTAGAAGGATACAAATCAACCAATTAGAAACACAGTACAGCAGCAATGCTCCAGAGGTGGTACAAACATGATAATAGAGAGAAAAGCCTTTGATTTATTGGGCAGGAAACTGAGATAAATCAGAAAGCCATCCAGTCATGAGCAAGGAGCTGACCCAAACCACACACTCTGTATACTGTATTGTAGACAATAGATCTTCCACAACAGACAGCTACAAAATACGGCTCATCATTATTTGCATTTTGTAGCTTGTTCGTACTTCCATGATTCTGCTAATTTTCCCTTTTAATTTCTGCACTAGTGTAGTAACTGGATGCATACATTTGTTAATTTTTTCCTTATTCATTGTATTTTTTTTTACTACTCATCCTTTTACATTGGTTGGGTACTTAAGTTACTCAATTATACTGCAATGATTTCTAATAAGTGAACATTATTATTACTATTATTATTATTATCATCATTATTATAATTGGGATTGTTGTTGTTGTTATTAATATTATTATCATCATTATTATTATTGTTTTAATAACACCTCCACCAGCCACTTAAAGGAAAGTCTTTCCAGGACTCAAAGCTGGATGACCAAGCTGAAACTAAAACTGAATCAAATCAAAACCGAATTTCTACTAATCATCTCTGACCTCAAAAATAGTACTGCAAAAAGAAGGTTTGCTCATCTCCAAGAAGAAGGTCTTTATTTGAAGTTGATATAAAAATGCAAGTATTTACGCTTTATATTAAATAACAAACTAAACATGAGTACTGATATAAAATTATTAATGAAGAATGCACAACATCACCAAAGACTCATAAAATGGATTGAATCTTTTTCTCTAAAGATGTCCTCAAATAGGTTGTACAGGAACTGTAATCTTGGGACCAGAATGTGGGCTCTCTATCCTTACTGGCATCCAGACCAGAACTGCCCCACTGAAATCTGTCCTGTAAAAAGCAACAAGGCTACAACAGACAAGTGATTTTAATATATCACAGCAACAGGTATAGGGCTCAATTAGCTCCTACTTCAAGAGCGCTGTACATTTAGATCTGCTTGCAATCCCATTCAAAGTCCTAAAGTTAAACATCCCCACCATCCCAAAAAAATCCAAAAATCAAACAAAAAACAAGCAATAGAGGCGTGGTCTGGATTTTGCTACAAAGTTCTGGAATGACTTCTACAAATACTATACTTTATATCTCTTAAAAATTCCCATCCTGCTGAAATTGTACAGCACATTCTGAGACTCCTGTACGCAGCGTCGTAGTGTGGGTTGTCAGCACCCAGTGCAAGGCAAGAATTGTGCTCCCTAACCCGTGGACCCTTAGTACTTCCTGCCACAAAATTTAAAAAGAAAAAAAATGAGTAGCATGAATTTTCTTTCCTTTAAAACTTTGCGCCCCCCAAAGAATTTTGCGTCCGGGTCAACCCTGTGGCCCCGCCCACGCTACGCCACTGCCTGGAGGCACTTTTAGCATGAATTTATCCCCGTGGAATAGTGCTGGTCACAGATCTGCTGAAGCACCCTAGTTGGCTAGCTACAAGGATGCTTGTACCAATAAATCTGCATTTGTATTTATCTTACTGTCGTACACAGCAAGCTGCTCTATGGTTCTAAAATGTTACATTCATGTACCTTTGCATTGTGTACTATTAGAAGTTTAAGTTGTGGAATCAGCACTATAGAAATATCTAAATAAAGGATAAATAAAGAAATGTGGCGAGTGGGCAATGGAAGGAAGAGAGAAAAGAATAGCAGGAAAACTGGGGCACTATCAGAGCTACCAAAGTCATAATTGCAGAGTGCCGAGATCCCCTTGGACCTGTGGCTCAGCACCTGATGATTCATTTTACAGCAACACATAGTGGAGTCACCATTCCACCTTCAGTGGGCATGGCAAAGGTCAGTAACAACACTGCCTCTGCTAGGACTGTAACTATAAAACATATGACTTGTTAGAACATTAGAATGTTGAGAGCTCCAAGGAATGACAAGGGAGTAGATTTGGGCTTATGATGACTTGTATAAGCCTTCTGCTTCAACATTCCAGTGACTGTCTTTATGTTTTTCCCTTTTTAATTTAGAACATTCTATCATTAGTTGATGAATGTTCTAATAGCCTTATAGCCCTTCTGCTTGCTCATCCTCATTATATGCCCTCGCCTTCGACACAGGCCTATAACTTGGTTTCTGGGATTTCAACAACCAGTAAAGCCCTCAGCAGCGGGCTATAAGGCTATAATTAAGTCTTAATCTAAATAAGTCCAAGGAGGTCCATTTCTTCATCCAGAGCACAGGGACATCACTGCAATAGCAATGCAAGTTTCCCGAACACTTAGATCGAGGGGTGCAGATATAAAAAATGCAGCAAGTGCAGATGTAATGGTACCCATGGATGCAAGTAGCTGAGGACCCTAATTGTTTATTTCCTTTACTACCAAACAGGAGCCCATTTCCCTATTTTATCGTGTTTGATTTTTCAAAATATTCATGGAGGAACCAGCTCTGAGAGGTGCGAGGGATGGAAGTGGGTAGAAGTGGGCAGAGTCAGTGGCATAATTCCGCAGTGGTCACATTCTCGGGGCAGAGAACTCCGTCTGTTCCAATCGCTGATGGTCGAGACCTGTGGCTCATTACCAATTCCTAGAACCTCTGCTAAAAACCTGGGTGTGCTTTTCAATAACACTCTGACATTTGACCTCCAGGTCAAGAGGACGGTGAGCTCTTGTTTTAGGATCATCAAGTGCTTGAAAAAGATCTTTCCCTTCCTCCTCGAGGAGCTGAGAGTATCAGTGGTCATTGCACTTATAGCATCTCGCCTTGACTACTGTAATGCTCTGTATTTGAACGTCAACCAGTATTCCCTAAATAAACTTCAGGTTATTCAGAATGCGGCCGCACGACTGGTATTGGGCGCTCCCAAACATCAATCAGTGAGGAAGGGGCTAGGAGCTATTCATTGGTTTCCAGTGAGGAAGGGGCTGTCTTTCAAAACCCTGTGCTTTGTCTTCAAGGCCCTAAATCATCAGGGCTCTTATTATTTAAGAACCACCTGTAACTGGTATCATCCCAGTAGACAGTTAAGATTAGCTGGTCAGAGGAACATTTTGGTCCCCCGCTTTAGGAAGGAGAGATGGGGTGAGCATGCTTTCTCAGTAGCAGCTGCTAGGCTATGGTGCACTCCCCCGGTACATATTGCTAGTATTACATCATACTCTGCATTCCACAAGAATGTAAAAACTTGGCTTTTTTCATAGCTATAATTGCATGTTGGTCTCCCCTATATCTTCTTGCTGGTTATAGCTCTTTCATGCCGTTGGTTTAGCGCTCTATAAATGTACATTCACATAATTGCACATTCATAAAATAATTTTTGGGGAGTATATGCACCTTCTTTGTTTTTACAAATTGACCACCACTAACTATAAATATAACTAATTGCTAAAGGAAGGTTGTAAACGGGACTTTTCTTAAGTTCACGAGACATCATCCATTTACAGAGTTATGGGCCATTATAAAAGTACCCTTTTTGAATCACTAGCAAACATTGGTATTAAAGATGGGCTGTAATCCTGAGCATTGTGCAGTTCATTTGCTACTCCTTTCCTATTGGGTCTTTTTCCATTGAAATGGGGTGTGCTTGTTTCTGGGCTCATGGTCCAATCACGAACCATGTGCCATAGCAGAAACTGTTTCAAAGGAAGCCTCAGAAAGTACCCTACACGGTTCCAATGCAATTTGGTCTCTGCAGGGGGAATATTCAGGGAATCCTTCCTACCCACATCAGGTGCAAGGATTTCCCAGACAGCGAAACAAACTACATTTTTCCCTTCCCTTAATTATAGTGGTCAATATTGAATCTGAAATATTGATGGGTCACAATATCATGATCAAAATATCGAGGGACAAAATATTGAATGGGTAAGTGCACAGAGGGAGGTATAGATTTGCTATTCTTAACTCCATAGCTACGTACCGTGAAGCTATATATATATATATTCACTGAAAAAACCATAGGTTTCAGGCACGTTATAGTTAGAAATTAGCATTTAAAAAACCTTACAAATTCACTGAAAAAACCATAGGTTTTAGGGACAGTTATAGTTAGTTGGACATTGCACTCGTACAAAACCCGTGAAATTCCCCCGTTATAGTTAGTTCAGGTAACTATAACTCGCGCCTCACAATGCACTGCTGATGACGTCACATATTACATCATTCATGACATGGTCAGTGACATCACTGATGACATCACTGATGACATCTCAAATGACATCACTGATGACATCATCCAGTGACTGTGTTTCTGTAAAGTTTAAATATGTTTAATATATATAGGGAAAGGCGTATTGAAGAATGAGTGGGTGTATAAGTGTCTGAATGGATGATTTAGTAGGTGCGTGACTAACTCTATAAGTGAGTGATTAAACGTATCTTACTGAATGCATGGGTTAGTGACTAAACTGGGTGAATGTCTGTATCAGTCTGTCTGTTGCTGTGTAAGTGGCTGCATGGGTTTGTGAATAGCTACATGAGTGTCTATATGAGTTATTGATTGGTTGTCTGAGTATCTGTATGGGTGCCTGAGTGTTTGTGTGGGTGGGGTGTGTGCGACTCTGTGCATAGATGTGTGAGTGGGTGATTCACTGGGTGGATGGTTTCAAGAGTGCATCTGTGATAGACTGTATGGGTGGGTAAGTGTGTGTAAGAGTGTGTTAGTGAGTGAATGTATGTCCCAGTGGTACATGTGTGAGTAACTACATATGTGAAAGGCAGTATATATGTGTGTTGGAGTATATAAATAGCTATAAGCGAGAGTGTGTGATTGTGAGAGTGACTGTATGGATGAGTGTGTGGTTGTATCAGAGATTGTATAAGAGCGTAAGAATGTGCTAGTATTTGTATGAGTAAGTGAGCTGGTGTGTATAACTGTATAGGTGAGTAAATGGGTGTGTGCTTAATTTTTTGCATGACTGACTAGGTGTGTGAGTACCTCTATGGATGAGTGGTGGTGTGTGAGTGTTTATATAGGTGTATGAGTGCATATAATAGTCCTGTACTGAGTGACTATAAGTATGAGTGACTGTACGGGTGAGTGAGTAGATGTGTGTGTGTAGACCTAAGAATCAGTGAGTGTGTATATAGTAATTGGTGTTGGAGTGTCTATGGTTTTGACAATGGCAGGCTGTAATTTACAGTGGGTGTATCAAAAGTTATATTAGGGTGTGAGAAGATGCATCAAATTATCACATGGATGATGTCATCAGTGATGTCATCAGTGATGTCATTTGAGATGTCATCAGTGATGTCACTGACCATGTCATGAGTGATGTAATATGTGACGTCATCAGCAGCGCATTGCGGGGCCGCGAGTTATAGTTACCTGAACTAACTATAACGGGGGAATTTCACGGGTTTTGTACGAGTGCAATATCCAACTAACTATAACTGTCCCTAAAACCTATGGTTTTTTCAGTGAATTTGTAAGGTTTTTTAAATGCTAATTTCTAACTATAACGTGCCTGAAACCTATGGTTTTTTCAGTGAATTTCAAAGGTTTTTTAAATGCTAATTCCTAACTATAACATGTCTGAAACCTATGGTTTTTTTCAGTGAATTTCAAAGGTTTTGTAAATGACAATTTTTAAATGTATTAATTGTTATATTTATTTTTTTGATACTGATTTACTACATTTTTTTAAACTATTTATTTTTAGATATTTTATTTTTTAAAATACATTGTAATTACATTATACATCACATTACAAAATATACTTTCTCAGAATGAATTACTTTAGTTTAAATACTTTGCAAATAGACAAAAAAACTTTTAAGTACAGTAGTTACAGTTGTTGCAATGGGCAACACAATTTCAAACACAATGCAACATTGAGCTCAATGTGAATTTCAAGTTAAATGCAATTAGTTACTTTATGGATTACTTTTCTAACCACAGGACTGGATCCTAGATTCAGTCCTGGGACATCTCCTGTAAACAGTTGAGTAAAAGCGTTTTGGTTACAGTAGTGATTTTTAAGGAATATTATTGTATTTTAAAAGTTGACAGAAACTTTTTCACATAGAATCACCAATGTTATCCTATGGGAGGAAATTCACTTAGCAGGTAAGTAGTGTTATCGTTACTTTTTCTTACTCAGTGGTGGATCCTGGATCCAGCACTGGTGCATCTCCTGTAAACAGTTGAAAGAATGCGTTTAAGTCATACAGGCGATTTTTAAGGAATATTTGTAGTTTGTGAAAATTGACACTTTGAAACTTTTCTGCTGAAAACCAGACAATGGATTCCTATGGAAGGAAATACAAGTTACTGGTAAGTACGGTTAGAATTACTTTTCAGGGTCAGTGCTGGGCTAAAAGATGCAGCACTGGGTTCTCTCCTGATAACAGGTGAGTAAATTGGAATTCGTAGTTCGGCTGATTTTAGAGGAATATTTGCACAATGGTGAAGGAAGGGGGTGGGGCCTGAAGTGACATGTCTGCAAACACGCCCTGTGGCGCGTTTTAAGTTGTAGAATTAATTCCTCCTCAATCCCGAGGGTCCCTAGGGGCCAACTGGCCCACCAGATACCTCCAGTATGCGCCAGAGAGCTGCGTTGCAGAGAGGTGTTCAGAGGCCACGCCCCTTTTTACAACACTCTGCAACGCAGCTCCGTGGCGCTTACTGGAGGTACCTGGTGGGCTAGTTGGCCCCCAGGGACCCTCAGGATTGAAGAGGATTTAATTCCCCATCTTAAAACGCGCCATGGGGCCTGTTTGCACACATGTCACCTGAAGCCACGCCCCCTCCCTTCACCTCTGTGCAAACGCGCCCTGTGGCGCATTTTAAGTTGGGGGATTAAGTCCCCTTGAATACTGAGGGTCCCTGGAGTCCAACTAGCCCACCATGTACCTCCAAAAAGCGCCACAGAGCTGCGTTGCAGAGAGGTGTAAAAAGGGGCGTGGCCTCTGTACACCTCTCTGCAACGCAGCCCCCTGGCACATACCGGAGGTTCCTGGTGGGCTAGTTGGCCCCCAGGGACCCCCAGTATTCAAGGGGAATTACTTCCCCTTCTTAAAACGCGCCAGGGGGTGCGTTTGCAGACTACTGCAGGGAGGGGGCGGGGCCTCCGGCATGATGCCAGTCTTTTTTTTCCTTCTTTTTTCTGCCCAGGGAGTCCTTGTGGGACCCCCTGATCAGACCTAGGGGGTCAGGGTGTTTCTACCCTGCCCCCTTTTTGCGCTTTGCGCACTTGTTTCTGTCCCTCGGTTCTACCGAGGGACAAAATGGCTGCCAACACTTCCTGATTTGGAGTGTTGACAGCCACTTGACAGCCAATTAGCATGCAGCTCGTGATCGGGAGGGTACGCGGACCCTACTCGGCCATAGATATATTTGTGACTTTACTTTTGATTTTCTCAGGAACTACTGAACGGATTTACACCATTTAAGCAAAAGGCACGACACTGAACCAAGGGCTACCTTTTTGCCAAATTTGGTGTAATTCCGTTCAGCAGTTCGGGCTGTAGCCGCGATGAACGGTTCCTATGGAAAAATGAATGGGGAAAACGCGTTTTGGGACCCCCCTTTTTTCTCGGCCCCCGCTTGACGAATCACCCCGAGACTTTCAGTTTAGGAGCGGACCGGAGCGCCCCAACAAGTTGGAAGCTTTCGCGAAGATTCGTCAACCGGCGCCAACGTTATTTCAAATAGAATGTTGCGGATTTCCTATGGAAAATAGGTCCTAACTATAACTATCTACTGGCGACCGCCAGTAGATAATATGTCATCAAGGTACGTATATGTGGAGTTAGGTATAGAAAATGTATACAACGTTACCTTTCAATATTTTGTCCTAAAATAGTATGGTCACAATATTGTGACCCATCGATATTTAAGATTCAATACTCCCAGCCTACAACCTTCCATTCCCATAGCAACAAGACCTTTTTTGTGGAAGTTTGATGCAGTTTTGCTTCCTCTTTGATAATTTGTGGTAGTGCCCTAAGGCAGCTACAGTCATTGCCTTAAGGTAGCAGTATTCCTATCCATATCTCCTTTCAAATATCCCCACTGCGTGCCTTCCATGTTGGTCAGAGTCTTGAAGGAGTCTTGAGGGTCACTCCATGGCCCCTTGCCTCTTTTGGAAGGCAGTATTCAGAAGGGGGGAAACCAAAGTGCCATGAACTTTCCAGGACGCGCCCTACTAGCTGGGCTTAGTCATGAACTAGACTGTATCTGAGATGCACACTGACAACCCACATATGGTGTAGGAGGGGCTGGAGAGGATAGGTCAGTCTCAAGCTCTGTACTGCGCTGGTCGTCCATGACTAGGGTGTATTTATTTTCTAATTTAACTGAGTTTGAAGTGTTTGCAACTCAAAAGAAGCTATTATCATTTTCTGCAGTTTAATACTTATATCCAAAACTTCAGAGGTAGAGATGTGTGGGATCAAGTCTTGGGCCCTAGCGTTATAGCACTGAAGATTCAACTCACATTTTCTGGGGGTTTTCACGGCTTGGATGAAGGCCACATTGTCCTTTCATGATGGGTACTTTGCTGATTGGTTGATGACATGATGAAGTCAGATGTGTCTCTTCAAAATGTTTTAACACCATAAAATTCTGAAAATTCCCTCTTTCTTCCCGTGGACAACGGCGAGAAACCAGGGGATACTTTTATAAGATCGCTAGACCTAAATTACATGCTAAATACTACTAGTAGGAAGTATTGGCTTTCTATTCTTTTTGTGAGGTGTGAAGTATTTTATTAAGCTTCTGTTTACAGGCCTCATCAGCATTTTGGGCGTGTCAATTTAGAAACTGTAGATTTATGTTGTCAGCTTCATTTTCCAAATGGCACCTAATAGAGATAAAAGAGATTCGGTTCCTCAACTCTAAAATTCCTGAGCAATTTATTTCACACATGCAGCATGCCAACTGTATTTTTTGGCCAGTTAGGTTACAGAAATTGTGGACCTGAGTCACAAAGGTAAACTTACACTTTTGTGTAAGATAGGACTGTCCTATCTTTTTATGTGCGGAGACTCCGCAGTCATAAAGATACTACTAGTGAAATGCCTTTGCCACTAACAAACAATTGTAACTTACAAAAAAGTGTAAGGTTACTTTCCTGCATCAAGCCCAGTCCTTCTTTCAGAAGCCCCAGTTGCCTTATTTCTGAGATTCATGAAAGGTTATAAAAAGCCTGGTTGTATAACTAACAGCTTTGAAGAGACAGGGTTTGTGCAGGGTCTCTCTCCCACACACGCAAACGCACACATACAAGCTCTCTCTCACACATGCCGACATACAGAAGCATTTTGTTTATTTTACAAGTTCACACAGAGCATTTTTTAATTCACCAACACCATGCATCTACACTTTTTTCCATGTATACTCACCAAAACATACAATTACATATGCAGACCACTGTTCCCAATAAGCTGCGCGCCTGGGCGCGCGCGCAGCTATTGTTCCTGTAGCGCGCTTTATAAAATGTGAAGCGCGCACAGGCAACTGAGGACCTTCGCGCCGCCGCTTTTAAAATGCGTGCTGCGCGAAAACGGTCAGATTGAGTGCCTTTGTTAAAGTAATCATGTTAATGGCAGCGCCCGTCATGCGCTGCAATTAACATGAGTACTTTCACAACGGCACCAATCTGCCCCCCAGCTGTGCTCTATTAACAAATAAAAGGCAGCAAGTCTACAAGCACGTCGTGCTTGTAGACTTGCTGCCTTTTATTTGTGAATAGAGAGGGGCAGACACTGGCGTAGCAAGGGGGGGGCGGAGGGGGTGGTGCGCCCCGGGCGGCACGAGTTTCGGGGGCGGCGGCAAAAATCATCGCCAGCACCCCCCCCCCCATCAGCGCGGCGGCAAAAGGCTACGCCACTGGGGGCAGATAGTGTTGTGGGCTCGGCTGGGCAGTGTCTGGAGTCTTATCTCCGGCACGCCCGAGTTTTCTTCTTGAAAAGAACAAAAGGGAACGTTTCAACCTTTGCACATAACAGCCAGGGCCGGCTCTAGGGCGGCGCTGACTTTAGGTGGGGGCGTCGTGTTTGCAGTTTATAATAGTTTTAAAAGGACCTTCTGCCAGCGTTCTGGCCTCCAGCAGTTTTTAGCCGTCAATAAAAATGTCAAGATAACTCTGTGATTCATTTTCTTCCTACAGAAAGACCGGAGGTTTGTCTAGTGGAAGCTTTGAGGTAGGGTAGCGCAGATGGTTAATATGCCTACTGCAAAGAACTTGTAACAGCAGATCACAAATTGCATGTAATTTAAATAGATCAGTGGGTCATTGGTTTGGTCTGAGAGATCCTTTTATTACTTGCAGTTAATAAGTTAACATCCTAGCATAGAACAGTGAGCTATTAACTGTCATCAAAGAGCTGCATGCAACCTGCAAGGTATGGATGAGAGCGTTATGATTTTTCCCCCCCGTATTTCATTATTCTAATGTAGAAAAAGGATTAATTTGGATATAAATCAATTCTGATTATTAAAAAGAACCCCCCAACTATGGTGTTACTTTTTAAATTCTGAGTTTGTTCTTCTCCAGACCAAGTGCTATTAAACTATACTGTCTACCAGTGTGGAGGACATGTGACTCCTACACCTTATAGTCCTCTGTCTTATGTAACATTTCCTATATACTGATTTGCACAACTATGATTGATTGTCTCTGTGTTTTGTGCGTGTGATGTAAAGTGCTCTGACACCCTACACTGGTATAAGTGGCGCTATACAACTAATTTAATGCATCTGAGGGATGGAGTGGCTATGGAGACTTGAGGGGCACTGTTAAAGGGTGGTAGTGAGGGAATGCATGGTAGAGGTGGTCACTGGGGGCGCCAACAACCATTGTCGCACTGGGCGCCACCAGCGCTAAAGCCGGCCCTGATAACAGCTGTACCAGCTCTCAATGTTGATTCAAACAAAGAAGGTATGCATGTTGTGTTTATAGGTACATAATATAGTTTTTTTTTAAATGTCGTAGTATGTAATATCGTTTTATTTTTTCTAAAAATATTGTGTTTTAATCATTTTGATAAAAATCAGTTATTATGGCATTATAAGGTATTAGTATTATATTATTAGTTTTTTGTATCATCTGTAATTTTTAATCTGATATTTAATTGTTTTTAAATGTAATTAGAAATTTTTGATTTACTAGTGGGTTGTAAATTATTGTTAATTATTAATTCAAATGACTGTATTAATTCATAGTTAAGTAAATGAATAAATAGATAGAGTAATTGCTATTTTGTTTTTTAACTAATTGTTGACTGATTAGTTTAAAATGATGTTATTTTTATTAATTGTTTTAATTTTTTTGTTTTATGTAATAATTATTTGAATATTAATGTTTCATGTTTATATTTGTTTTACTCATTTTAATTGTTTGTTAGGGGTTGTTTGTGTTTGTGATGTGTGAAATGCGTTAGTCTAAGTCCTGATGCGTGGTACTTGGCAGGGCAGAGACTTCAGAGACAATTTAAGGCATGGCCAAAGTGGGCTCTGGCCCAGCGCCCCAGCCTCTAAGGGGAGCCGCCTGATGTCTTGCCGTGATGACCTTGAAAAATTTCTAAACCGATTGTTTTGAATACCATTATCCTTTAATTTATTATTAAGGTAGATGATGTATGAGTCTATTCTAGCCATTCTGCAAAGAAATGGGTTTTTTTTCATGCAATATCCATAAAAAGATTTCTTTTAAATCGCAATAAGACCAAACATATGAGAAATGGGAGTGTGTCACAGATATTATTTGCAGTAATATTAGTGAACTGCTGATGTGTTACAATATTGATGACGCACATCACTATCCCTGAACATTAGATGTAAACACATTTAGAATTCGGACAATTGCGCCTGTATACTGTCAGTGACCTGGCCTAAGAGGGCATGAAAGAGCTGAAATGAAATCATAAATTCAAACCTGTTCTGAACAGGGGCCCCCAAAATAGGTTTGGTCCAGGGCCCCCAAAATCCTTAAGATGTCCCTGGTAGACTTGCTGCATTTCTTTGGTTAATAGGGCTCAGCCGCGCTACCAGGGCCAGCTTTAGGGGTGTGTGACCGGTGCTACTGTACCGGGTGCGGATTTCGGGAGGTGGGTGGGAGGAATGCCATGTTTGCAGGTATATTTTTGCTTTAATACCACCTGCTGTGATGTTCCTTGTCTCCAGCAATTTTCATGCAATACTAAATATGTCAAGATAACTCTCTGAGTTTTCTCTAGTGGAAGTTTTAAGGTAGCGCACAGGGTTAATATGCCTGCTGCAAAGAATGTGCACCATGCAGATCTCAAAGTGCCCGGCGGTCCCACGGCGGTACCTATTAAAAAGGCACTGAACTGGGAACGCCAAAGCAAATTCCTGCAGGGCATGGACTGCCAAGTCCATGCCCTGCACGAACTTGGGGTGCATACACATGGGGGGATAACATGTGCCCCCCTGCATGTATCCCCAGGTATGCAAACTTGTATAGGCTCCCGACATTTTCCCACCCTATGAACAGAGCTCTAGTTGAGAATCTTTAGTGAAATCTTATATTGGTACCACCGTTGGAGTCCTGTGCTTTTCTAAAGCCGAATTGTACTTGCCTGTGTAACCAATTCATGTCATGATGTGTGTATGTAAATTGCAAACCTGCCTTAAGAGCCATCATGTCGCACTGTATGTGTGGAATGCACTGTATTTTCATTTTTTAAGCAAAAGTTTGGAGTGATGTTTGCACTGATATTTGTCTCTACATCCATATGCGCGGTCCGGTTCTTGCCGCACATAGCATTGGCTGCAGCGCACAGAGACCTTACACTGCCGCACACAGAGGAAAACAATTAGAGGGAACATTGATGCAGACACACCCGCAAACAGACATTGGCAACTACCAAGGTTAGCGGATACTTTGAAAACTTTTGTACAGTTGAGGACGGCTTTTCCAGCCAGGTCTGGGTTACCAACTCCAGCAGGGAGCGAGTCTAAAGGGGCCAATAAGGCTTGCTAAGACAGTTACCTTGCAGTCAAAACAGGCTCCAGTCCAGGTGGGGGTACAATCATAGACATCAATGGAGTGGTCCTGATGCAAGGGTGTTAGACCTGGTACCATTGGCGTGGGTCTCCCTTCCATTTTTTCGCTATGCCTCCTCTGTTGTTGACCTGTTTTTGGTGGTTTAGATGCTTTGGGCACTTTGCCATTGCTAATCAGTGCCAAAGTGCAAGTGCTCCCTATGATAAATTGATGTATGGATTAGTGACTCCATGATTGGCTTATGTGATTTACTGTCAGACCCTAGTACAGTGCACCTCGTGTGCCCAGGGCCTGTAAATCAAATGCTGCTGGTGGGCTTGCAGCACTGGTTGTGCCACCCACCGGAGCAGCTTGAAAGCGTGTCTCAGGCCTGCCATTGCAGAGCCTGTGTGCAGTCTGGTACTGCCATGTCGACTTGGTAAGTGCACCCACTTACCAGTGCCCAAACCTTCCCTTTTCTGCATGTTAGTCACCCCTAAAGTAGGCCTGCGGGCAGGGTGTATTGTATGTAAGAGGTAGGACATGCCCTGATGTGGGTGGCATGTCCTGATAGTGAATTACAGCCAATTTCGTTTTTCAGTATTGCAAGGCTACCTGTCCCCATTGGCCAGAATGGGAAGTTTGATTATAACATCTTATAATCCTAACTGACCCAGGGAACATGGTAGAAAAATGAATTTAGTATGCCTGAACTCAGAATGATAAAATACATCTTTTAGTGAAGTTGGTTTTAACATTCTTTGTTTGAAAATACAACTTTTAGAAAGTAGGTATTTTCTTGCCTAAACATCCAGCCTGCCTCTGCTAGGTTGTTCATTGTATTTCTGGTTTTGTGAGTGACAGGGGCTGGGGGACTCCAGGAGACAGGGTGAGTCAGCACTAGTTTGAATAGACCTATCTGCATGAGGAGTGGTGGGAGAAGTAGCACCCGGGCCTGAATAGGGCTGTGCCTGCCTTCCACAATGCTGGCTCCACCTCCTGTGGTGTGTCTGATGACCCTGGCCCACACTGACAAAGGAAGAAGTTGTGCACTGGCAGAATGCACCCAGAACTGGTTTGGACTAGGTACAGGACCCTCTGCCTTCAGAGGACAAAGGATTTGCTGGTATAAATATTGGGGCCCAGACCCCAAGATTTTAGATCACTTCTGGGAATCAAGACAAACCTTTGCTGAGGAGAAGAACCAGGAAGCTGAAGGAGGAGACTACCCCTATGCTGCGTGTTGTTGGGGTTGGCCTGCAGTGGTTACTTTGTTGCCAAAGAAAGGAGAAAAGGACTGAGTGTGCTTTCATCATCTTGGACAAAGGTACCTACTTCTGCCAACTAGAGACCCCCAGTTCTAACAAAGGGATACAGGATGCTGAAGATGCTGAAGGACGCTGACGATGCTGATCCGGGGCCACCCCTTGGTCAATGAACACAGTGGGCCACTTTGGCGGGTACCTTTTACTGAGGCTAGTGTCTGTCTTGAATGACCAAACTGCACTCAGATGACTCTCCCGGGTCCATCAGACTTAGGTACAACTTTTGAGGGTCAGGACTTAGTCTCCCAGGCAGCACTTCGGTGGGCAGCTGTGGTCAGGTGATCTTGGCTACCACTCGCCAAGGCAGGCATCTTCAGCCTTTGTGGCTCTTTACCTCTAGCAGGAGGTCAGCCAATCAACTCTTGGAGTCACTTCCTCTGTCTGGCGCTCGGGACAACTTTCTTCGAGCAGAGCACCACAGACACTGTCCTCTCTATGCTAGCCCAGGAGCAGCAGGTGCATTTCAGTCTTTGGTGCAGCCTCTCTTTGCCTGGTCCAGGGAACAGCAGGGCAGTCTTTCTTTGGTCCTTTCTCCAGTGCAGATCTGATCTGAAGTCTGGGTGCCAGGGGTGTCACTTTTATGCCCACAGCTTTCCCTCTGGAGATGCGGTGACCACTAGCTAATGGCTGACTGGCCATCTCCCAGTATTTAGACAGAACATCGGAAACAGAAATAGTGTGGACCAAAATATTGAGTCAAGTCGAGGACACAAATGTCATGAAGATAAGTTCCTATGTGTAAGCAAAGTTTTACTATATATAGCTCGACATATATGTGCCTTGACGATATTTATATCATCAAGGTACATAGGTGTGGAGTTAAGAATAGTAAATCCATACTTACCGGTTGGCACTTAACTTCTCAATATTTTGGTCCTCGATATTTTTGACCCAATATAATGTCCACACAATATTTCTGTTTCTGATATTATGTCAGTGATCCTCTCCTCCTGCCTGTTGACATCTTCCTGCAAAGTACGGCATCTAGCTATCCCAGAATGCAAAATTCTGCCCACTCCAAAGATAGCAGAACCCCTCTCTTAGGGTGTGGAGCTTAGTAGCCCACCCCAGAGGTGTGGCTAACTGAGGGAAACTGGTTTGGCAAGTTTTTCCCCCCTCTCTGTCCCTGACACTAACATGCCTACCACAACAAAAGAGCAGCACCTCTCGTGAGTCCACCATTTGCCCTTCAAAGGCGTATTCTCCTCTGAAGCTTGCCTTTTGGGCTCACACCCTATTTGACCTTCCTCCTACGGAGAGGGAACACCTCTTCCAAAGGCAGCCCTTTTTGTGTTCCTTCCTGGGAGTCATTCACACCTCCGCCCTGGATGGCAGAAGGCTGCGTCATGGCCAGCACCCGCAAATGGTCACTTGAAAACGTTGGGCAACAGAGTGGCAACTTTCTAAATTTGCCATTTACTTAAAAGTTACATTTAATTCGACTTGGGCATCAAGTCATGTTTAATGCAATGATCATTTTAACACCTTGAAGCACCAACTTTAGTAGTCTTATTCAGAATTTAGCACAGCTGGGTGGTCAGCGTGTACCCCTGTATTTGCCAATGAGGCTAATAGCCTTTCTACAGCAAAAACAACAATTTGGGGTTGTTACTGTTAGAAAATGTAAAACATATGTTCTACTTTTTAATATACTGATTCCTGCTTTAGGGCTTGATAGGCCTGCCTTAGGGGTTACCTACATATATTAAAAAAGAAGGTCAGGACTTTGCGATATTTTAAATGGCAAGGTCGAGTTAGCAGTTTGAAAACTGCTCTGCTAGCCTACAATGACAGGCTGGGAGTCATGCTTTACTTTGTCACACTCGTGGTGGTACAATCCATGAGGAAGACTTTAACTTACAAGCCCTGGGTACCCCTGGTACCATATACTAGTGGCTTATAAGTAGGAGTGAGAGGAACTCACGGAGTTTCACTCCGCGTAATTCCTAGGAGTTGATGAGCCGCGTGCGAGAAAAAACTCCACCACGCAGCGGTTGGCCAGAACTCTGCATTACGAGTGGCCAATACTCTGCCGGTGGAGCGGACTTTACCATCCACCCCAATTTATAAGTAAGTTAACTTACGCCAATTGTGGGTGAACCAATCAGACATATACCATTTAAGGGTCAGAGCATTGGCACTGAGGCCTGTTTGTCACGACACAGTGCTCCTTCAGAGTTGAAAAATAGCACATACAAGGCAAAAAGTGGGGGGAGGGGTGAACCTGCAAAATTCTATTTCCTCATACAGCGTCATAACATAATATTTTCAGAAAATTTCACAAAATACATTGTGCACATTACAAAAATAATATGTTGGGACATGTTCATACAAGCATGTTACAAAGGTTGCTTCCTATGCTGTCCTTTGGTGCGCATTGCTTAACAGGTTAGGGTAAAAGGGTAGAGTAGTTTGGGTCTTTGGGCCCCAGATGTTGAAGTCACCTACAACAGCACTTTCTGCAACAGGATGAATCAAAAGGCCATTGTGGTATGACACCCGGAACCTAAATGTTATGGACACTTTCTGGTATACCATTTGCTATTCAGGATTTAGGAGGGATCCGTGGGTAAGGTCACTTCTGTGGAGGGACTTTGGGTTAGTTGTCCATGGGGGCCGTCACTTGCTGGTCAGGGTTTATGGGTGATGTCACTGCATGGCCAGAAAACCTGGTGACATCACGTCTAGGTTAGAACCTTACATCAAGGTCCATGGGTGATGTAATTTCTCAGCATAGTCACATCATTTCTGGGCCATGAGGCACAGTGATGTCACTACCAGGTTAGGATTCCAGCTGAAGAAAGTTTTTGGGTTAATGGCATGGATGATGTCACTTCTGGAGAAGGGCTTCCAGCATGGAGTCACCTATCACAATAAACAGCAGTACCCATTTTTGCAGCTTGATGGAAGGTATCTGTTATAAAAGATGTCCAGTGGCCGTAGTGTAGGTTATAAGAAGGTTTATTAGATCTTGGTTACAAGTAGGTAAATAGATAGCTAAGCCCCACTAAGAGCAGCCTCCTTGCTGCTCAGCCCCATACACTCCAAGTGACTCTTATCTAAGCACAAACACTCCCAGCATTCCAATGACCTCACTCACTGGGTGAGCAGCAGGGAACATCAAGACTGTGGGAAGAATGCATTATACCAGACAGTAGATTACAACAATATCCATTTATACAACTGCAGTGAGCTACTAAGCAGCTTCCATGGACTCTACATACACGCTCAGTATTATTTCTACCTCCTTGACAACCTTCACAATGACCAGATCTGTGTGGATGCTGCCTTGGTGTGTTTCTGAATGTGAATCTTGAGCGTCCCAAGTCTGGGAATACACCTGATGCCTGCTTGAATATCTGTTGACCAGTCCTGCTATTGACATTGCCTGCGTGCATACTCACGCCATTCAAGGAGTTCAGGGATGCTGACCCAGAGCACTAAGGAGTCCTCACCCTCCCTCACCAGAGATGGCAGGATGGCTGCCAAAGATCTATCCTGCAAATACAAGTGACTGACATGTTCTAATTTTTGTGGATTATTCTCCACTTGCCCTTCCCCCATTAGCCTCCATCTGACTTGGACTCAAGCATACGCCATTTCCAGCTCTACTAGCCAACATGCTGGAAGCCACATTGGTAGTCAAATGCCTCTGCCAGGCTCTGTAGAGGTCAGAAGACACCTTTCTGAATTTCTTGCTACCCAAACGCCAGAGCTTGAAGAAGGTCAGATGTTTGCTGTTGACCTAAGGGGCATATATACTGATGCTCCCAAAGGTGAGAGAATTGACTGAGAAACACCAATTACAAGATCACTTCTTGCTGAAATCATTATTATTGTGTTGGGCCATGGGCATGTAAATCTACAGTTTTTTTAGCTCTCAAGGTACTCTGAAAACCCTAATCCTAGATTGGGGATCAAAACAGGGTTTACTGTCAAAAACACAAAAACTGAGCACTTAGATATTAAAGTGTTGATCTAATAATGAAGCTTTGTACAGGTTGCATCAAATCTATTGTGTGTCTCTTTGTACTTGTACTAGTAATCACAAAGAGCTAGTGATTGCAAATTGTATAGTAATATCCTAAGATTGTAGGAGGGGGTACAGACTAGTTCAAAGAATAACATCACTATTTTGATTAATCTGCAAGAGAACTAAGTCAACACAGTGTGAAAAGTATTGGACACATATTGAGGCAAGTTTTTATATTTTTATTATTTTAATTGTTATGCAAAGTGACAAAATTACCCTAATACTGCATGAGAACAAAGGTCTTACATATATAGAGTGTATAAAGACGATGTCATGGTACAATATAGCAAGATGTAAACTGATCGCATGGATGGCGCATCATAGAACCTAAGTTCCTCCACTCTCCTCTCAGTGTAATGGAATGAAGAACCCCCAGACTCACCCCACCCCTTCAGGCCCGGCTCTCCATAGCGCTGCTTCCCCAGGAGGGCACCAATCAATGCACAGTCTCCTCGTTGCGCCTCCCTTATGCCTCCCCTGGGGAGGTGTACGTTTTTGGCGCTGCCTCAGAGTTATGATTTCTCGTAAATCTGGGGCAGTGTCAAAAAGCCATGGATGTTGCTGGGAACACCCACAGCAACACCCATTGCACCCCCCTTTAGCACAAAAAACTGTATTAAAGGGAACAATATTTATGAGGCAGCATTAAGCCAGAAAAAGTGGCTTAGTGCTGCCTCGTAATTATGGAGCAGGCTCCTGCACCACGGAGCGTCACAAAAAGTGACGTTCCAGAGGCGCAAGGGGCCTCATAAATGAGGCCCATTCATTTTTGGTAAGCATGGGGAGATTAAGGGATTTGCCCAGAATCACAGGATGTTGAGCCAGCGCTGAGACTTGAACCTGGTCCCCCAGCTTCAAAGTCAGCAGCTCTGGCTGTTAGGCCACATCCTCTCAATTCTTTAAAACGAAGAAGATGCATGAACATCGTGTAGAACTAAAGTATGCTTTCCAAGTTGAGGAAAACGATTCCCGCTGTCACCAATTTTCAGAACCTAAAAAGACTGATAGCTGCCTGACTTTGCTAGATGTTTGCTTCTTTGCTTTCACGCGGTGACAAAATAGCAGTTATTTGCTCTGAGGTGAAAATGCCACAGTTGAAGCCTTTGTTATGCTTCTAAAAAAACTCTCTGTTTCCAAAAATAGGAGAGATATCTGAAATTAAGCATTTTCTGTCTGCTGCTGCATTGCAATTTCATTGTCATTTTTATTTTTATAATGTGCCTGCCTGGAGGTATTTCCAGCACATGGAAGTCAAATAGTGCCATTTAGACTGAAGGGGAAAAAATCTTTCTTTATTCGAGATGCACAAAGGAGGCATACATTTGCTGCCATTGTGTTAAAGACAAAGTGAGAGATGGGACACTTTACTTCAATGCAATTTAGAAGCTGTGAGGAACAGTCAGTGTTTGCTGGCTATGGACAGAGAAAAAAGAATAGTCATCAGGCTGACACAAAGTTTAAAGAGGAATACTCCTTGCAGTGCTCTACTGACGTTGCACTTGGGATGCCTTCTCCTTTTTTGCCTTCTACACAGTCTACCTCGCTGTCAGCACTATGTGCACCAGAACAACGTTTTGCGAAAATGAACCTATAATTTAGAATTACATGTATACATGCGTAAATACATGTGGACTGTTACCAATTGTAACAATTTCTCTCTTTTTTTTATTGATTATTAACACTTGACTTATGCACACGGTCGAATGTATTCTCTTATCCTATTCTGCAGTCTGAAACATGGATATATCTTTTTTCATAACGTGACTATACGTTATTGTTAGACTTGGCATCTTTGGCGTAGTTTCCCCTGACTTTTTGCCTCTACCTCATGTATTTTTGATGCTGTGTTGGATTTCGTTTTTGCTGGCTTAGATGCTTTGGGTTCTTTGCCACTGCTGATCAGTGTCAAAGTGCAAGTGCTCCCTGTATAAATTGCTATTGTGATTGGTTATCCATGCTTGGCATATTTGATTTACCGGTAAGCCCCTAGTAAAGTGCACTGAGTGTGCCAGGGCCTGTAAATCAAATGCTGCTAGTGGGCCTGAAGCACTGATTGTGCCACCCACATGAGTAGCCCAGAAAAAGTATCTCAGACTAACCCTGGGTGGAAAAATCCACTCCGCTCGCGGAGTTTGCGGATTTTTGGCAACTCCGCGTTCCGTGTAGAACGCGGAGTTACCGAAAACTCCGCGCTACGCAACGGAGCGGAGATTTTTTTTGTTCACACGTTCAAAATGCATTTTCGCGCGCGACCAACTTACCAGGATGCCTGCGTTCGCCGACAAGATTTCCTATCCGTTCATGTGCGCCACGAGATTTGGTAGCCGGCCGCACATTCCCGCGAGAGTCTGCGATTGCGAACACGTCATTCGGACGCGCCATCGGACTTCCGCCGGAAGTTTCGCGAAGATCGCGATGCCGAGCACGCAGAATTTGCAGGCTGGAGAAGAATATCTCTCGAGCAGCATAAAACCTTCTCGAAAATGATGATTTGGATGAAAAAAACTCCTCAGATTGACCTTTGGCTGTACTTTTTTGTGCAAGGAGTCCTTTTTCTTTTTTTACTTATTTTTTTAAGAGGAAGGAAGTGCCCCAGTGTCTCCAACTTCCTGTTCCTGTCCTGCAGGCTCCTCCCAGTGCTTTGTCCATCTCCTGTTCACTTTTCATTTGGATTTGGAGCTGGAAGGATCCCTTTTTTTGTCTGCTGCATCATATATCAGTGGATTTTGAGGACTTTTGGATTTGAGATTTCACAAGTAAGTTGGAAAATTGGTGTTGGTTTTGTTTGATTGGGGCATTGCACCTTCATTTTGTTGTACTTTTTCATTGGTTTTTTTCAATGTATTGTGGTGGGTGGCCTGTACTTTCAGTAGGGGCCTAGTTGTTTCTTTGTGTGTCATTTTTCTTCTAGTTTTCTTTTATAAAGGAAACATGTTGCAATGTTCACTACATTTTCTCCAACTTTTGCAATCAATTTGCAACATTTATTTAATTCACTAGCCCAGTAATCTGCCAATAGGCCTTTTTCAGCCAGTAAGCCCAGAGATACTCATGTGTGCATGAAACAACTGTTTATGTGGTGTCTGTTGAATTTAAACATCATGTAGGGCATGGATGGCATTGGATTGAATTGCAAAATGTGTTTTTTGGGGGTATTTCACTTTTTTCGTGTGTGTTAAATAAATGCCTTTGTTGGATGTGTGTGGCTGGTGTGGTTGTTGTGTAACTTGCAAACCTTTTTTAGCCCTGTGGATTTTCGTTTTTGCATTGTTGCATTAAAGCTGTGTTGTTTAGCATGCCTCCTTTATCTGGCCATATAGGCTTGCTTGAGTTCATTATTTTACAGGCCTCCTGCTTGTTGTTGTGTGAGTGACCATGTGGCTGGTGGCCAATTTGTAAAATGTTTGTGGTGGTAGTGTGCTGCTTTTGCCATATGCCTGCATGTCTTTCCTTTGTTCCTTTGTAACCATAAAAGCTCTTGTTGTCAAAGTCTCACAAATGGCTACACTGTTGTTATGTTTTTTTAATAACTAAACTGAGTTAATACAATTTATTAATATTAAATAACACTAACAAGTGTGACCACACACTAAGTTATATATTATATTTGTTTGTTTGTACAGTAGTAAATTGAACCACAACAATAAATGCCCCGTTTCACTGATGTTCTTTTTGCTTCTTTGCATTTAGGTGCACAAAAGAGGAGGAGGCGTCATCACCCATTGTACTGCCAGACAGAAGTCCTGCTGCACACGACGTCACGTGACGTGTGACCACAGATATCTCTTCAACTTGTGCCACTGTGTGCTGCTGATATCTGAAGAAGATGGCCCCAAAGAAAGGTACCAGGTCCTCCAGTACCATGAAAGTTGCCAGTGAGAAGAAGGAAGTGCCACTTACCACTTCTGGTGTGCCGACCAAGATCTTTTTTGGGAAACCAAAAATTGTGCCTGCAGCGGCGGTGTCTGGGGATCAAGCTGGGAGCAGCACCCCACATCAGTAGGCCCACCTCACCAACCTAGGCCCAAGCACATGTCTGACGCAGAGGCAGCCAGCCTCATCACGACAACACCAACGAGCAGCGATGTTGAAATTGACTTACCGTTATAGCAAAGTAGTACCCAATCAATGCAGAAAACTCAGATAAGTAGACAACAACAGCTGCAACCACCGCCCACAATAGTAGTTGTTCCTCCCGAAGTAGGGGCAGTTCAGGAAATCGAGCTTCCTGCAGAGGAAGAAGAGCAAGCCACTCTTTTACAAGATCCATTGTCTTCCAGATCCCCAACAAGGAAAAGGGGGGTTAGTCCATCGAGTTCTGATGCAAGCCCCCCTTCTGATGATCTAGATGCCACTTGGAAGCCACCACCTCAGTCTGAGAGTGAGAGACGCCACAATACAAGGCTAGGGAAAAGGAAGGTTCCAGAAAGCCTCAGAGTTATGGAGGTAGATGTAGAAGAGGAGGATGATGACGAGCCAGTCATCATCATGGACATCTGTCCCGCCCCAGTGGAGAGCGACATTACACCATCCCAAATTGCTGTGAGGGATGTGGCACGGATACCACCAACACAGGTAACACCAACACCACCGCCAGCTTCCATATTTGCATTTGCAAAGGCCCGGCAGCGACCTACAGCTACATCCAGCACAACCACCTCAGTAGAAGTAGTTAGTGGTAGTCCACAGAGTCAAATTCCACACCCACCCTCCAGTTCATCCGGCATTGCAAGTGGCACCTCCAGCAGCTCCAGAAAGTTCACCTCCCCAGTTTGGGACTTCTTTTCGGTTAGCAGTAAGGAGGAGAACGTTGCTATATGCTCCATTTGTAAACAAGGTGTTAGTCGAAGTAAGCTTGGTACAAACTATGGTACCGGAGGCCAAACAACCCATATGAAAACACACCCCTTGATCCAGTGGGAGGAACACCTTATAGGCCAAAAAAAAAGTAAAACTCCACCCATTGCTGTTGGTGGTGATGAAGACGTAGAAGAAGAAGATACGATTGCGTGGAAGGTGAAAAAGAGGGAGACATTTTCTCTGGATCACAAAGTAGCCCTGTCCCCAGCAGTGCAGTGGTACCGCCCACATCCTCATCAGCCTCAGCAACATCTCAGTGGCACAGGAGTAAGAGTCAGGATGAGAGTGAGACACCAAGGCAACAGAGTACCGCAATGAAAAAAAGGGCGACGTTGAGCCTAGCAACATCTGGCGTCAAGAAGTCACCTGCATCAGTGGCACCAGAAAGGAAAAAAATCCAGTCTACCATTCTCAGCATATTTAGGTCGGAGGGGCAGTACGAACGCAACCACCCAACGGCACGTTTGTACAATGCGAAGCTGGCTAAAATGTTAGCGTTGGACCTTCTCCCTTTTTCTTTTGTGGAAGGGGTGGGTTTTCTTGAATTTGTGACAGCCATCTGCCCAAAATGGAAGGTTCCCAGCCGGTCCTATTTTGCCAGAGTTGCGGTTCCAGCACTACATCACGACTTGATGGAATTGCTTGGACTAGCTTTGCGGCAGAGTGCAGTTCACAGTATCCACATGACAACAGACATGTGGACCAGTTGCCAAGCCACTGATTACATGTGCATCACTGCACACTGGATCTCTTTTGTGGGGGTTAGAGAAAAGATATCTGCAGGTGTTGACACTGCTGAGATTTTTAATGCCACTCGGAAACATGCAACTGTAGCCATGTTCGCCATGGAGAAATCTCATACTGCTGCAAACATTTTGGAAGAGTTTAACAGCAAGGTCTTTCAATGGCTGCACCCAAGAGGGCTTAACATTGATTTTGTTGCCATGGACAATGGCAGTAATATAGTTAGGGCCATGGGCGATGGTGGCTATTTCAGGGTCCTGTGTTTGGCGCACTGCATTCACATCATTGTTCCAGACTTTCTGAAAAAAGAATACTGAGTCAGCAACTTACTGACCACCTGCAGAAGAATATGTACACATTTCAGCCATTCTTTTAAAGCCCGGAAGCAGCTGAGGATCATTCAACATGAGCATAGAATGCCAGTTAAAGCACTCATCCAGGATGTGCCAACACGTTGGAACTCAACTTATTACATGCTTGAATGTCTGTTTGAGCAGTACAGACCAATCAATGAATATGTCCTGGGAAGACTAGGGGATGCTAGTGTGAAAGGCATGACCGTTGAGATGGACCAATCGGGCCTAGTTAAATGCCTGACAGAGATGCTACTTCCTTTCGAGCTCCTCACACGTGAAGTCAGCAAGGAGGACTGTACTATGGGCCAAGCTATCCCATTGTTGCACATGCTACAGGAACAGCTGAAGGGGGTGTATGCAATGTACGCAGGTGTGGAGGAAAAAAAAGAAGCATATGAGTTGGTGGAGAGCTTATCCCTTCGCTTAGCCGAAAATACAAGGGTGCAAACTGAGATTGTGTCATCCAACCATTACATTTCTGCCACAATTCTGGATCCACGGTACAAATCAGTACTGAACACTAACACATTAATTCCCTTTTCACAAGTGGATGTTTCCGAGTACAAAACTTGGATAGCTGCGGCAGCCTGTGACTTTAAAAAAGACCGGCTGGAAATTAGAGGCCCGCTACTCCAGCCCACAAAAAGTACTGCAGGGCAGCCTGCGTCAAGTTCAACTTCAGAGCCTGAGGGCAGTGCGGTTGGCTCACAGCAGTCAAAACCACCAACATCAACAACAGCAATGACAGGATCATCACCAGCCCCAGAAAAATCGGCACAAGAATGGTATCTACAGCAAGGGCTTGTTAGGTCCAGTGCTGATGCAAATGCAAAGGCAAAAGAGGCCGGGCAAAGCGGAGCACCCCTGAGCATTGAGCGGATGGTCCAGGCCTATCTGGATGACCCAACAGAGGTCTACATTGATAAAAACCCATTGCTGTATTGGTATGGGAAAAGCCGCTATTGGCCAGTGCTCAGCAGGCTGGCAATAAACTATCTGGGTTGCCCTATCGCAAGTGTCTCTTCTGAGCGTGTTTTCAGTGCTGCTGGTGCCATTGTAACAGTGAAAAGGACCAGTCTCTCGCCCCAAAACGTGGAGAGGTTAACCATGATCAAAATTAATCAGCACTTTATACCACAGGATTACACCATACCTGAAGCACAGCAGGAACAGGGGGACAGTGACTTAGGTGACGAAAGTAGTGTGGTAGATGACCTACTTCTGGGTGAACCACCAGAGTTTGAGGATGAGCTCTACTTCCCTGACAACTAGGCTTTCAACTTGTTACTTTCTTTCTTCCTTATTTACTTTTATTATTTGAGTGTGTCTCTGTTTTTCTGGTTCGACTCACAACAAATCCATCACCACCGTCTTGTCTTTCTATTGCCGTACTGGAGTTGCAACTGTGTGCATTTATTAAAGAACTCCACTCCTCCGAGTCCTGCTCCATCCATCCTGACTCGCTCTAAATCCATTTCCCTCAAGCCAGACATTGGATGGAGAATAGTATAAGAAATGTGTGCCTGCCTCGTCGAGTCCCTCCAAAAGAACATGACTTTAGCTATCCTCCTTTCCGAGCCGAGAGGGACTGCCCCTTAAGATGAGAACAGGTAATGATGGCATGCATTGGATGCTGACTCTGAGTGATTGGTGTTTGTGTTGTTGTTGTTGTTGAGCATGAACTAAGTGTACTAGTATTTCATCTACACACTAAAACAAAGTGACTCAAGTCAATGTTTCCCTTCTTGTTGTTTAATAACAAATTGTACTTCTACTGCAATGCGATCCATTGCATTTTTGAATATGGAATCTGGACTCACTCGGTACAACACTGCAGACTGAGTTGGACACCATGATGATGATGATGACCACATACTCTATACTCTTCGCAGTCAGTCAGTAGGATCGGAGATGATTGATGGAATAACTCGGGCGTTTCAGGAAGTGGCATAAAGGTAAACAAGTCAATTAACAACAACCACAGCAGACCTACATGTCTGTGTAGTTGTCGAGTAGAGTCAGTGTAGTGGAGTGGTATGACTGACAGCGGTGCATTGATTTAGTTACTTAATTAATTTGGAAAATGCTATGTTGCTGTATATGTGTGCTCTGTCTGGCTTAGTCAAAAATCTAAGCTAACTGGAGTTTGGGTGGGTGCCGTGGGCCTGTTCTGTCCTGTTGTCGTAGTAGCGTGGTTAATGCTGGAAACAGAGTAGACATGATTTAGCCATGCCGCCTCTGAAACTGTTCTTGTTGCACTCCTCCGTAATTTATGCATTTCTTTTCTCCTTGATTTTTCAATATCCCTTTGGTTTTTCCATCTACACTTACAGGCCGGCCTTTACCCTGTGCTATACTGGGAAAAACAACTCACACTTACCTTACCAATCCGCATCCGCCAGGCAGGCAGTGGGGCACCCAAGATTGACGGATGGAGCGTCCATGGAAGGGAGGACCAAGAGGAATAACGAGATGCAACTTCCCAATTTGACCAGGATAATACAGTAACTTTGTATCATTCATCATCTTTTAATTTTATTCATTTTTTCTCTTCAATCATTACGACTGTGTGTTGTTGTTTATTAGGTTTGCTCTTAGTCTTTGCTTATATCCCTACAGCTATTTTTTTATTTTTCTTTGCTAGCTTTAAAAGGAAGCCTAGTACAACATAACATAAATAAATTGTATGTAATTTGGGTCTCTCTGAGGGCAGACAGGCAATGCAATTGCATAATAATAATAATTAATAATATACTGCTGCCCTGTACTGTCTACTAGTCTACTTAGTAGTAGTACTACTTATCATGATTCATTAACCACATCATGCATGCATTTCCTTTTTCTCCCTTAACAGATTTATGAATATGATGGTCGTCTGACAAGATTGTGTGTTGTCCATGTGTAGTGTTTGTCTTTGTCAAACCTTTCCATCAAATACCTCTTCCCAACCATTCATCAAACCCTAACCCTCTTCCCCCGGGCTGTGTGATTTATTGAGGTGTGACTAAATTAAATTTACACCAATAATTGATCACACACTTGCTGGGGCGGATGTGGTTAAAGCAAATAAGCAACACTATTCAAGCCAGGCCGGGCGAGGATCTTCTAATTCTGCTCTAAGTATATATATCGTCGGCCACACTGGCAACAGATTAGATTGCCCAGTGCCCACCCATGCTCATCAGTAGTATTCGCTATTCTCTTTTTTTTTCCAGAGGAACATAATTATATTAACCTATTATTATTAATTGCCGTCATGGATTTCATCCTTCCAGCACTAAAGGTTACGCTTGTCCACTTAATAGGTCGAGTCCACTACTTCAGTTTGTTGTAACTTGTACTAGGCTATCCCTGCCACCATTATGTTTTATTTTACTTTAGCATTAATAATATCTATATCATTCATCATCACTTTCTTCTTGTTTGGCAGTCTTCTTCTTGTGTACTTACTTACTACTTACTGTACTTCTACTACTCGCTCCCTAGTCTCCCTCAGGTGACTGACTTGTCTCATTTTCTTTTTTTGCAAATGCAACTGTCTACTACTGCTACCACCACCCATCATGGATGGCACCTTAGGAAACCAAACCATCATCATGCAGCCATTTCTTTGGCTAAACATCAATCACAGGTAAGAGAAGAAGTGTGGGGGAGTCCATAATGTATATCCTATATATTGGAAATGAATTAATTCACACACCCACATCCTTCCGAGTACATACTACAAAGGGGTTTAGTACGTAGTTGCAGAATGCATAGACTAGGAGGAGAGACTGACAGTAGTATGACAAGTGAGGGTACTGCATCTATCTGTCGGTGTGTTACACTATTGGCAGATTTAAAAAAATGGCTGCTACCCTGCAGCAAAAGGAGGAAACAAAAACAAACAAGGTGACGTAAAAGAGTAACCCCCCCCCCAGAAAAGAGTTGCATCATATCATATGTATTGGAAAACTATAAATTATTTATTACCCTAACAAATATAAACTAGAAGAAAAACCCACACCTGACCCACCCCTCTCCCTAACCTCAACCAATGTCCAATAAATTAAATAAATGTCCATGTCCAAGAGTTAGCTGTTAGACAAAAAGTAAACCCCAAGGTTCCCCAACTAGTCCCAACATCCCACCCACCAAAAAAAAGATTAAAAAAGGGGCAAGTCTAGAGTCAAAGAAGACTGAGGTTGGTGATGATGTGCAGCCCGAGTCTGACGTCTAGCGGTGGGGGTGCTGGATACTTTTCTTTAAGGACTCCATCTGGGCCTTCAGGCACGCCACCCTGAGGAGCACGCAGAGCCGAAAGTTCCTGCAGGAACAACAGGGGTGGACAGAAGTAGATGTTGTTGGTGATTGGTGGCGGGCAGCTGCCAGAACACAGCGCTGTACCACGGAGGCACGGGGGGCTGGCTGGGCCCCGGGGCATTGGAGGAAGAAGCTGCAGCTGCCCCTTCCTCCTCCTCCTCCTCCTCTGCCAGGACAACCATCCGGCGATATTCATCCCGGATGGCCTCCAGCTTCCTTTGCTGGGCCCTGGCCGCCAACTCCTGCCTACTGATTTTACTTTTGGAAGGAGTAGCTATATCAAGAAAGGAAAAAAAAGAGAATTGTTGTAACCAATACTCTTAGCAAAACAGTAATACAAAATTAAATTACAGTCCACACATAAAAATTATAGTGGCACAGTAGTAGGAGTAGCACTAGCAGCTGTTCAATCAATCAATCAATCATGTCACTTATAAAGCGCACTACATACCCGCGAGGGTCTCAAGGCGCTGGGGGAAGAGGGGGGTGGTGCTGCTACTGATCGAAGAGCCAGGTCTTGAGGAGTCTTCTGAAGGCCAGTAGGTCTTGGGTCTGTCGGAGGTTGGTGGGGAGGGTGTTCCAGGTCTTGGCGGCGAGGTGGGAGAAGGATCTGCCGCCGGCGGTCGTTTTCCGGATGCGGGGGACTGTGGCGAGGGCGAGGCTGGTCGAGCGGAGCTGGCGGGTGGGGGTGTAGAAGCTGAGTCGTCTGTTGAGGTAGGCTGGTCCGGAGTTGTGGAGTGCTTTGTGTGCGTGGGTGAGGAGCTTGAAGGTTATCCTCTTGTTGACAGGGAGCCAGTGCAGGTCTCTCAGGTGGGGTGTGATGTGGCTGCGTCGGGGGATGTCGAGGATAAGACGTGCAGAGGCGTTCTGGATGCGTTGCAGCCATCTCAGGAGCTTAGCCATCGTTCCTGCGTAGAGGGCGTTTCCGTAGTCCAGCCTGCTGGTGACGAGGGCCTGGGTGACTGTTTTTCTTGTTTCGGTGGGGATCCACTTGAAGATCCGGCGGAGCATTCGGAGGATGTTGAAGCAGGATGAGGAAACGGCGTTGACCTGCTTAGTCATGGAGAGGGTGGAGTCGAGGATGACCCCTAGGTTGCGTACGTGGTCGGTGGGTGGCGGGGCTGTTCCCAGTGATGTTGGCCACCAGGAGTCGTCCCAGGCTGAAGGGTTGGAACCAAGGATGAGGACCTCCGTCTTGTCCGAGTTCAGCTTCAGGCGGCTGGTCCTCATCCATTCGGCGACGGCCTTCATTCCTTCGTGGAGGTGGGCTTTGGCGGTGTGAGGGTCTTTGGTGAGGGAGAGGATCAGCTGGGTGTCGTCGGCGTAGGAGATGATGTTGAGGTTGTGCTGTCGGGCGACGTGGGCGAGGGGTGCCATGTAGATGTTGAACAGCGTTGGGCTGAGGGAGGAGCCTTGGGGTACGCCGCAGATGATCTTGGTGGCCTTGGATCGGAAGGGGGCGAGGCGGACGCTTTGTGTTCTGCCGGAAAGGAAGGATGTGGTCCAGTCCAGGGCCTTCTCTTGGATCCCGGCGTCGTGAAGGTGTGTTCGTAGTGTGTGGTGGCAGACCGTGTCGAAGGCGGCTGATAGGTCCAGGAGGATGAGGGCTGCTGTTTCTCCGTTGTCTAGCAGGGTCCTGATGTCATCGGTGGCGGCGATGAGGGCGGTTTCGGTGCTGTGGTTGCTGCGGAAGCCGGACTGGGAAGGGTCCAGGATGTTGTTCTCCTCGAGGTAGCGGGTCAGTTGTTTGTTGACGATTTTCTCGGTGACCTTCGCGGGGAACGGGAGCAGAGAGATGGGTCGGAAGTTCTTGAGGTCCTTGGGGTCTGCCTTGGGTTTCTTGAGTAAGGCGGTGATCTCGGCGTGCTTCCAGCTTTCCGGGAAGGTTGCTGTCTCGAAGGAGATGTTGATTATTTTCCGGAGATGGGGCGCGATGGCTGTACTGGCTTTGTTGAAGATGTGGTGAGGGCACGGGTCTAGCGGTGAACCGGAGTGGATGGTGTTCATGATCTCGCTGGTGTCCTCGTCGTTGATGTTGGTCCAGGAGAGCAGGCGGTTGGTGGTTGTGGGGGCAGTGGTCTCGGTGGTTGCCGGGGCGGTCGTGGTGTTGAAGCTGTCGTGGATGTCGGCGATTTTGCGGTGGAAGAAGGTGGCCAGTGAGTCGCACAGGTCTCGCGACGGCTGGATGTCGTTGGTGTTGGAGCTGGGGTTGGAGAGTTCCTTCACGATGTTGAAGAGCTCTTTGCTGTTGTGTGCGTTGTTGTCTAGGCGGTCTTTGAGTGAGGCCCTTTTGGCGGATCGGATGAGGTGATGGTGACTGCGGGTGGCGCTCTTGTGGGCGGCGTAGCTGTCCGCTGTCCGTTCGTGGAGCCAGATCTTCTCCAGTTTTCGGCATGTTCGTTTGGAGGCCTGGAGGTCTTCGGTGAACCAGGTGGCTTTCTTGCTGGTGTGGCTGTTGGGCGGATTCTTGAGCGGGGCGAGGGTGTTGGCGCAGTCGTCGATCCACTGTCTGAGGTTGCGGGCGGCGGTGTCGGGGTCGGAGGGTTCGGCGGGTGGGCTCAGGGCGAGGGTTGTGGTTAGCTGGTCTTCCGTGACTCTGCTCCAGCAGCGGCGAGGCATTTGTTAGGTGCGGTGGTGCGTGGTGGGCTTCCTGTAGGTGAAGTGGATGCAGTGGTGGTCAGTCCAGTGGGGTTCGGAGGTGTGGTTGAAGGAGACGTGTGGGCTTGCGGAAAAGATGGAGTCTAGCGTGTGGCCGGCGGCGTGGGTGGGTGTAGTCACGAGCTGTCTGAGTCCGAGGGTGGCGAGGTTGTCGATCAGGGTGGTGGAGTTGGTGTCCTTGTTGTTCTCGAGGTGGAAGTTCAGGTCCCCGAGGAAGATGTAGTCCGTGGAGGCGATGGCGTGTGTGCTGACGAAGTCAGCGATGGAATCGCTGAACTGTGGTCGGGGTCCGGGGGTCTGTAGATGAGGGTTCCTCTGAGGGTGGTGTTGGGATCGGTGTGGATCTGGAAGTGCATGTGTTCGGGCGGTGCTGAGGGTGTCGTCGGTGTTGGTTGAGACTCTGAGGGTGTTCCTGTGGACGATGGCGATGCCTCCTCCGACTCCGTTGGTGCGGTCCCTGCGGGTGATCTTGTATCCGTCCGGGATGGCAATGGCGATGTCGGGGGCTGAAGCGGGATTCAGCCAGGTCTCCGTCAGGAATGCGACGTCTGGGGAGGTTGAGTCGAGAAGGTCCCAGAGTTCGATGGCGTGTTTGCGGGCGGAGCGGGTGTTGAGGAGGATGCATCTGAGGTAGTTGGGTTCTTTCCTGGGCGGTGGTTTGGCGGGGCGGGTGCTGGCGAAGCTGCAGTTCCGGCAGGTGAAGGGCCCTTGGGTGCGCTTCGGGGTGGCCTGGTAGCAGGCGTGATCTTTTCCGGGGTTGAGTGCGTGGAGGGTGCTGGCGTCGTATCGGCATCTGTTGATGTGGCGGGCGCGGGGGATGCCCGGACCAGGGGGTCTGGCGCTGGGCGCGGTCACGGCGCGGACGGGCGCAGATGGGCTTGCCTTAGGCGCGCCTTCCGCGCGCCAGCGGCGCGGCCGCGCAGCGGCTGCCATAAATGGGGAGGTGGGAGGGAGGAGCAGGGAATTGGGCAGCGAATGGGCAGTGAGGGGGCGGGGCCGCAGGGGCGCAGCAGCGGGAAACAGGCACAGAAGGGAAAACGAGCACAATCAGGGCATCAAGGGGGCACAGAAAGGAAAAAAAATGAGCACAATCAGGGGCAGCAAGGGGGCACAGAAAGGAAAAACGAGCACAATCAGGGGCAGCAAGGGGGCACAGAAAGGAAAAAAACTAGCACAATCAGGGGCAGCAAGGGGGCACAGAAAGGAAAAACGAGCACAATCAGGGGCAGCAAGGGGGCACAGAAAGGAAAAAAAACGAGCACAATCAGGGGCAGCAAGGGGGTACAGAAAGGAAAAACGAGCACAATCAGGGGCAGCAAGGGGGCACAGAAAGGAAAAAAACGAGCACAATCAGGGGCAGCAAGGGGGCACAGAAAGGAAAAACGAGCACAATCAGGGGCAGCAAGGGGGCACAGAAAGGAAAAAAACGAGCACAATCAGGGGCAGCAAGGGGGTACAGAAAGGAAAAACGAGCACAATCAGGGGCAGCAAGGGGGCACAGAAAGGAAAAAAACAAGCACAATCAGGGGCAGCAAGGGGGCACAGAAAGGAAAAACGAGCACAATCAGGGGCAGCAAGGGGGCACAGAAAGGAAAAACGAGCACAATCAGGGCCAGCAAGGGGGCACAGAAAGGAAAAAAACGAGCACAATCAGGGGCAGCAGCAGGGCACACAGACGGAGCTGTGTGGTGGGGGCGCGGACAGGCGCAGACGGGCTTGCCTTAGGCGCGCCTTCGCCGCGCAGCGGCCGCCATAAATGGGGAGGTGGGTGGGAGGAGCAGGAAATGGGGCAGCGAATGGGCAGTGAGGGGGCGGGGCCGCAGGGGCGCAGCGGCGGGAAACAGGCACAGAAGGGAAAACGAGCACAATCAGGGCATCAAGGGGGCACATAAAGGAAAAAAAAATGAGCACAATCAGGGGCAGCAAGGGGGCACAGAAAGGAAAAGCGAGCACAATCAGGGGCAGCAAGGGGGCACAGAAAGGAAAAAAACGAGCACAATCAGGGGCAGCAAGGGGGCACAGAAAGGAAAAACGAGCACAATCAGGGGCAGCAAGGGGGCACAGAAAGGAAAAAAAACTAGCACAATCAGGGGCAGCAAGGGGTACAGAAAGGAAAACGAACACAATCAGGGGCAGCAAGGGGGCACAGAAAGGAAAAAAACGAGCACAATCAGGGGCAGCAAGGGGGCACAGAAAGGAAAAACGAGCACAATCAGGGCCAGCAAGGGGGCACAGAAAGGAAAAACGAGCACAATCAGGGCCAGCAAGGGGGCACAGAAAGGAAAAAAGCGAGCACAATCAGGGGCAGCAGCAGGGCACACAGACGGAGCTGTGTGGTGGGGGAGCGACCTACCAGTCAAGGTCAGCTGTTGTATCCTCTCCTCCTCACTTCCCTTCCTCTGCCCCTAAGATTTGGATGTGATGATGATGATTATACTTTCAGACACTAAGTATGGAGTACAGTAGAAGTATTCTTTTTCTCTCTCTTGTTTAGCACAATTAATCTTGTAGGCATGCCAGCTCAGTCAGCTTGTGCCCTAGACAGACATACTCGTGTCGCAGACTCATGTACTTTACTACTGTCTGCATGTGGGGCAGCTGTACTACACAATTATATATTTCCATTACGGCCATACTCTGTTAAATCAATGGCAAATGCTCAGACAATTTCACTTTCACCCTGACTGCACTACTGCAATAAGGCACATGATGATGGTTAATGATCACATGCTTATGGATGATGAGAAACAGCGGCACGACATCATGATGTCACTCATGTGATGATGATGTTGATGACATACTGAGTGATTTGTAAGTACTA
The DNA here is from genome assembly GCA_963921515.1 of Calotriton arnoldi. Lineage (NCBI taxonomy): Eukaryota > Metazoa > Chordata > Amphibia > Caudata > Salamandridae > Calotriton > Calotriton arnoldi. The sequence goes on from CAWUFW010001434.1 coordinate 2,105,811, forward strand.
GTTACCAAGCAGCCGAAAGGCCACCCATGGCTGACACAGGTAGGGGACTGGAGCGGAAGTGGGCCTCGGAGTCGGAGGGAGGCGATTATGGGTAGGGTAAATATTTAGTCATGCACAATATATATGTTGTGCTTCCAAACTACTGTGAGTCAAGGGAGTATTCCATTCTGAAATACAAGTACAACCTCAAACCTTTGAATCAAAAACCTTGCAAAAAAACAGTCCTTGTTCTTCCCAGGGCTTGTTTTTTCATTTACATTCAGTGCATTGCTCTTCTAGCATTATTATATTATTTTATTCGTAATATTCTTCACCCTTGGCTTTGGTACTCTGGCACGGTTTAATTTTCTTTTACATTCTCTTCATCCAGTCTGACTCTGTTTTCACTTACTATATGATACCATCCACCAGGCATCCATCCATCCAAACATGGCTATCATAAACTGGCTTTCACTGACAACAACATACATTTAGATATATAACCAACCACCACCCATGCCATGCGTCCTTGCTTGCCTTAGAGTCTGACCCCCTCAAACCCCCCCTGTAGGATTCCTTTCACCCATACAGTTTCACCCACCCAGACAGGCATCCTTTCTGCTTTCTCTTTCACCTTTTCACCCATCCTTCTACTACCCATGCATCCTATTCCTATCATCTTCATACGCCACCTATGCATCCCGGGGCCCCTTCCTTCACCCACGCATCCATCTCTGCCAGTCATACATGTCGTATGACTGTTTGTCTTCGTCATAAAACTGTCTTTGCTGAGTTGACAATAGAATATGCCATTAGTTACTCAACCCCCGCCGCTAATGCTAATGTTTAAGTAAAGGCCAGGGTGTCTTCTCTTCAACTTTTCAGTGTTCACAAGCAACAACTTAGCCTCAGCAGAAGTACAGTGTACTACTAGTACTGAGTGTACAGTGTACACCCTTGCAGCAAGTGTATTCATCATTCTCAATAAGTAAGGAATATGACTTACCACCGCCCGCCACTGCTGCTGGCTCACCCCCTGTGGCTGCCTCTTCCACTCCCTTCGGAGTGGCATGGTGGCCCTCACCGCTGGCCCCGGCACTGGTGGTCGGTACGCCTGGGGAAAAAAAATCCAATTTTTTTAGATGCCATATACGCCTCCCCTGTTTATTGTTTTCATTAGCAAGATTGAAAATACATAATTATATACACCACACATCACTATCTACAATTCGGATACCACTACAGTAGACAGTATGTCCTATCAAAAATAACTAAATAATATCCGGTTGGGCATTTTGTTGGTGGCAATTTTTGAAAAGCTTCTCAAGAAGAGGGCAACCCATAGGACTGGACTCAGTGACTAGAGCTATGGTGCATCTCATTTTTTTAAAAGAAGAAAGAGTGGCCAACTGGGCGGACATGACTCAGAGGTCTCTCTTAGTTGGAAAATGGTGCCGTCCTCCTACTCCTCTCATATACTTCCTTCCAGCCATGGTGCACGGGACCAGTTGTTCAGTGTTCACCATCAATTGCTGCTACTAAAAAAAGTACTAGGCCTGGATTGGAAAAAGTAAAATATACACCACTTTGGGGGGTCCTGCTCCTGTCCAACGTGAGTGACCATGACCAGCATTACTGATTGAGCATGATGAGACAGTAAAAGAAACTAAAGCCTTCTCATCTCACAATTCACAAACCTGCGGATATACCTTACTTGTCTTGGGCATGCAATCTGCAGTCTGCATAGCACATTAGTGCTACTAGTAGTAGTAAGGAGTCCTTACTAGTACTAGTAGTAGCCTAGGCTAGGACCAATGGGTTCTCTGAGTCTTACAATATCACTACTAGGCAATCCACATAAGGGGAGAGAGAAAGCTCAGTGAAACCCAGAAGAAAGCAAGCTACAGACAGACTGTCTAATACAGAGTCAGAGCAGAGGTTAATCAGATGCAGTTTGATCTGATGTAAAAATAAAAACAGACACTAGAAGAAACAATGTTAGTAGTAGTACTTAGTATTTGGTAATGGTGGAGCAAAAACAAGAATTTAGAAACAGATAGATTGAAGAGGATTTTGGAAAAATTAAAATTAGGAAATGGAAATAATAGAGCGGTAAAAGCTAGGGAAATATTAATATATATATAACACCAGGAGGACTTACTGGGGCCAGCAGCAGAGCCATCTGCGGCTGCGCTTGAGGTTGCTTCCTGCTGTTCCTGGGAGGCCCCTCCAGCTCCCGCACCCGCCGCACTGCCAGCTGCCTCAGTCTTCTTCTTGCCCTGCCCCCTGGATGCTGATCATGTAAAGAGACAAAAAATGATTTGTGTTAAATATATAAATATAATTGCTGTAAAAATATTTTTAGACAGGAAACGGCAATTGCAATAACATTGACCTATGTTATATCAATTAGATCGACTTATTCGACTAGTAGTAGTTGACTAGTATGTATGTATCGCAGTCGAGTACCATCCGATCATTATTATTCCACAGTTCAATTCCGATTCCTGAATCCTAACATACGTAGCCCGCCTATTCCTCCTGACTTTGGAATGAATTGCAAGAAAATTATATCTGCTTCTAAGTTCAGATCTCATTTCCAATCATCTCTCAGACAGTCTCAATCTCAACTCCAACAACCTTGACGGGCCAATTACTAAGTCTGCATTTATTCTTCTTAATGCATAGATGGACGCATGCATAATTGCAGCATACACCAAATTGGTTGGTTGCTATTATTCGCTCACTATAAGAACTACAAAAAGTTCTACTAGGACTGAAGTCATGTGAGAGCCTGAGGACGCGTCACTCACGAGTCACGACGCAGGCCGCTAAATTACCAAATAATACTAACTACTACCACTATCTTAGTGTCAAGAGACAGGACAGCCTGACAGGAGGACAAAGGAAAGGACTGGAGTATTTCCTATGTGGATTAAATACCTACCTAACTTAAATTCTCTAACCTCTCTTAGATAACCAGCCCAAGTGTGCGCAAAATTGCAAACAAGTATGACGATTAGTTAGTAGCACCGAGCACCTGTCTGGAAGTAACAATTACATAATATAACATTTTTAAACATAGGTTACCTTACCTGCATGTAAGCAGCAACAGCATGTTAGCTATTTGCGAAAAAATAATATTCGCAATCGCAATAAATAACAGTCAGAACAGAAGAACACAAAATAGTAATATAAATATAGCTACTCACCAAGCCCCGGTACCTCAACACCTAGCAGGTCCAGCAGGTCCTGCTCCCGGTTCAGGATATCGGACCACCGGTGCGTCAATTGGTTAGGGGTGCGCCGGACCCCAGAGCAGCGAAACACTGCCCGGCGCACCCTTGCCCACCGCCGGTGACACTCCCAGAGCCTGTAACCCGAACCCAGGCCTGCCGCCTGCTGCCAGGGTTAAGGGGAGGTGGCGCTGGATAAAAAAAACAATGCGGCCACCTCCACCTTAGTAAATAAGGACCGTGCCTGCACCCCATGTGGAGGCTGCCTTCCGCAAGGAAGGCGGTCGCGGCTCTCACTCCGACTCCGAGCCCTGCCCTTAGCCTTCTTCCCCTGGCTCTTTGCCATGGTTCTGGGCAGGCGGGGGGCGGAAAAGATAAGGGAGGAACCAAGAACGTAAGTAAAAGAAATGAAAAAAGCAAGTAATAGAAAAAGAGTGAAAAACGCAGTGAAAAACACACAAAGAGTAGGAAAAAACGCAAAATATAGAATCAGGAATAGAGAGGGATAGATAATAAATAAAAAAGATCAAAAAAAAGTTACCAAACCCACACATTTCTGAAAACTAGAGACCCCGGGGAGTCCAGGGAGGTATGGCTTGCGTGGATCCCCCTACGTTTCCCTACCCAGAATCCCCTGCAAACCTCAAATTTTGCAGAAAAAATCATATTTTCTCAAATTTCTGTGTGGGAAAGATGTAGGATCACCAGGCTGACACACATTTCCTACCACCCAGCGTTCTCCCAGGTCTCCCGATAAAAATGGTACATCACTAGTGTGGGTAGGCATAGTGGCTGCAACAGGAAATGGCCCAAATCGTACTGTGGATACTTCAAAATTACCTATCACAAAACGACCTGGTTTTGCAGGGGGGGGGCACCTGTTTTTTTGGCCCCGGGCTTGCGGTCATATAGGGAAACCTACCAAACCCACACATTTCTGAAAACTAGACACCCGGGAGAGTCCAGCGAGGTATGGCTTGCGTAATGAGGAGACATCAAAATTACCTATCACAAATCAACCTGGTTTTGCAAGGGGGGGTCACCTGGGTTTTTGGACCGGGGAGAACGCTGGTTGGTAGGAAATTTGTGTCAGCCCGGTGATCCTACATCTTTCCCACACAGAAATTTGAGAAAAATATGATTTTTTCTGCAAAATTTGAGGTTTGCAGGGGATTCTGGGTTGGGAAACGTAGGGGGATCCACGCAAGCCATACCTCCCTGGACTCCCCTAGGTGTCTAGTTTTCAGAAATGTGTGGGTTTGGTAGGTTTCCCTAGATGGCTGCCGACCCCGGAACCAAAAACGCAGATGCCCCCTATGTATCCCAGAACGACCTGGTTTTTTGCAAGGGGGGTCACATGAGTTTTTGGTCCCGGGCTTGGCGGCCATCTAGGGAAACCTCCCAAACTCACACATTTCTGAAAACTAGAGACCCGGGGGAGTCCACGGAGGTATGGCTTGCGTGGATACTCCGTTTCCCTACCCAGAATACCCTGCAAACCTCAAATGTTTCGGAAAAAAAATCTAATTTTTCTCAAATTTCTGTGTGGGAAAGTTGTAGGATCACCGGGCTGAGACAAATTTTCTACCACCTAGCATTCCCCCAGGTCTCCCGATAAAAATGGTACATCACTTGTGTGGGTAGGCATAGTGGCTGCATCAGGAAATGGCCCAAATCGTACTGTGGATACTTCAAAATTACCTATGACAAAACTACCTGGTTTTCCAGGGGGGGGGCACCTGGTTTTTTGGCCCCGGTCTTGCGGCCATATAGGGAAACCTACCAAACCCACACATTTCTGAAAACTAGCCACCCTGGGGAGTCCAATGAGGTATGGTTTGCGGGATCCCCCAACGTTTCCCTACCCAGAATCCCTTACAAACCTCAAATTTAGCTGAAACAAAATCACTTTTTCCATACATTTCTGCGTGGGATCACCGTTCCGGCACAAATGTCCTACCACCCAGCATTCACCTTGTTTTCCTGAGTAAAATGATACCTCACTTGTGTGGGTGAGCGAAAGGCCTGTGACTAGGAAGAGCCTAAAAAACATAGGGAGTAAAGGTATAGCACCGCGAGATCTAAGCGCTACATTTTTTTTAAAAATCCATTTTCAGCTGATTCTGCATTGAATAGCCACACAAGTGAGGTATCATTTTACTCGGGACATCAAGGAGAACTCTAGGTGGTAGGACATTTGTACCTGCACAGTGATCCCACACAAAAATGTGTGGAAAAAGTGATTTATTTCAGCTAAATTTGAGGTTTGCTGGGGATTCTGGGTAGGGAAAGTTTGGGGAATCAACGCAAGCCATACCTCACTGGACTCGCCAGGGTGTCGAGTTTTCAGAAATGTGTGGGTTTGGTAGGTTTCCCTAGATGGCCGCGAGCCCGGGGCCAAAAAACCAGGTGCCCCCCCCTGCAAAACCAGGTAGTTTTGTGATAGGTAATTTTGAAGTCTCCACAGTAAGATTTGGGCCATTTCCTGTTGCAGCCACTATGCCTACCCACACAAGTGAGGTACCACTTTTCTCGGAAGACTTTGGGGAATGGAGGGTGGGAGGAATTTTGTGGATCCACACAGATTCCAGAACTTTCCGTCAAAGCAATGTGAGGAAAATGTTGTTTTTTTACCAAGTTCGAGGTTTGCATGGGATTCTGGGTTAGAGAACCTGGTGAGAGCCGGACAAATCACCCCATCCTGGATTCCCCTGGGTGTCTAGATTTCAAAAATGTATAGGTGTGCAAGGTTTGCTTAGGTGCCGGCAGAGCTAGGGTTCAAAATCTACAGCTAGGCACTTTGCAAAAAAGGATCAGTTTTCACTGTAAAAATGTGATGTGTCCATGTTGCGTTTTGCGCCGTTTCCTGTCACGGGCACTAGGCCTACCCACACCAGTGAGGTATCATTTTTATCGAAAGACTTTGGGGAATGCAGCGTGGGTGGAATTTTGTGGATCTACACAGATGCCAGAACTTTCCATCACAGAAGTATGAGGAAAATGTGTTTTTTTGACAAAGTTTGAGGTTTGCAAGGGATTCTGGGTAACAGAACCTGGTGAGAGCCAGACAAGTCACCCCATCCTGGATTCCCCTGGGTGTCTACTTTTCAAAAATGTATAGGTTGGCTAGGTTTCTCTAGGTGCCGGCAGAGCTATGGTTCAAAACCTACAGCTAGGCACTTTGAGAAAAAAGGGTCAGTTTTCACTGTAAAAATGTGGTGTATCCACGTTGCGGTTTGGGCCATTTCCTGTCGCGGGCACTAGGCCTACCCACACAAGTGGGGTATAATTTTATTGGAAGACATTGGGGAATGCAGGGTGTGTGGAAGTTTGTGGATCTGCGCAGATTCCAGAACTTTCCATCACAGAAATGTGAGGAAAATTTGTTTGTTTTTTTACAAAGTCTGAGGTTTGCAAGGGATTCTGGGTAACAGAACCAAGTGAGAGCCACACAAGTCACCACATCCTGGATTCCCCTGAGTGTCTAGTTTTAAAAAATGTATAGGTTTGCTAGGTTTCCTTGGGTGCCAGCTGTGCTAGGACCCAAAATCCACAGGTAGGCACATTCCGAAAAAAAAGTCTGTGCCTAGTGGGCTTTCTGCCGCCCTGGGGAGGGGGGAAATCATGGACTATTGCCCCGATATGCCCCAAGGGGGGGCAGAAAGACTGTGGCTATTTTTGTGGGTGGGTGGGGATATTGGGATGCCCATTCTGGGCAGCCCCCACCCCTACGTATAAAAAGGCCAGCATAATCGCTGGTGCCTAGTGGGCTCTCTGCCCCCCCGGGGGGCAGATCACGGGCTACTGCCCCCACCTGCCTCCCGGGGTTGCAGAAAGACTGTGGCATCTTTTTTGCAGGGGTGGGGGCATTGGCATACCCATTCTGGGCAGCCCCCACCCCTGAATTTTGAAAGAAATGTACCCCTGGTGCCTAGTGGAATTTCTGCCACCCCGAGGGGGCAGATAAAGGGCTGTTGCCCCATCTGCCCCCTGGGGGGGGTGGCAGAAAGACTGTGGCATTTTGTTTGGGGGGTGGGGGCATTGGCATGCCCATTCTGGGCAGCCCCACCCCAAACGTTGAGAGAATTAAATCCCTGGTGCCATGGGGGCTTTCTGCCCCCCTGGGGGGGCAGATAAGGGGATATTGCCCCATTTGCCTCCCAGGGGGGCAGAAAGACTGTAGCTTTTTTGGGGGGGGTGGTGGGAGCATTGGCATGCCAATTCTGTGCAGCCCCCACCCCTAAGTATATAAAAAGAAAATCCCTGGTGCCTTGTGGGCTTTCTGCCCCCCCCAGGGCTGATCAGGGGCTACTGCCCATCTGCCTCCTGGGCGGGCAGAAAGACTGTGGCATTTTTGGCAGGGGCCATTGGCATGCCCATTCTGGGCAGCCCCGCCCCGAACTTTGGAGAAAAAAAAATCCCTGGTGCCTAGTGGGCTTTCTGCCCCCCCGGGGGGGAAGATTGGGGGCTCCTGCCCCCATCTGCCCCCTAGAGGGGGCAGAAAGACTGTCTGGCAAAAGTTTATGGGGGAGCAAAGGCCCTTGCCCAAGGGGCCGCTCCCCCCTCCATGGTGGCTAGTGGGTGGATCCCTGCTTGTGGATCGCCCTCCTGGGGTGATACCCAAGCAGCCACCCACTAGGAAAGGGTACCATTGGAAAGGGGAGATTCTCTCCTTTCCAACGATACCTCTTCCATGTTTTTCGGTGCTCGGGGGGCTGAGATAGCCCCACAAGCACCGAAACTGTGAAACTGAAACTAAGTTCCAGTTTTGTTTTTATTGTAATGACGACAGCGCGCCATGCGCACGATCGCCAGTAGAATGAAAACCCTAACTGTGCTTTGGGAGGTTGAGGAAGCTCTTTCCCAACTCCTAAAGCAAATAAAAAATGGGAAATCCCTCTGCTGTTTACAGCAGAGGGATTTTTTGAAAGTGTGCTCATGACGGAATGGTTCCATCATAAGCACACTTGCACTAGTGCTCATGACGGAACCATTCCGTCATGAGCATGGAAGGGGTTAAATAGGTTTGCAACAGCTTGTAGCGATTTTGGTCTTGAGATTAATTGCACAAAGACTAAATTTATGGCCTTTAATCCCCACCGTTCCTTTAAAGTGAAGTTGAGGCTGGGTTCAAACACACTTGAACAAGTCAAGGTTTTTGATTATCTCGGGGTTAGATTGAATAGTAACTCGAGATGGACCAACCAAATCCAAAAGTGTAGTCTTGCACTCCAGCATGTCAACACCGCAGTTGTAAAAAAACGTAATCTATCTGTCTATCGTCTTATCTCCCCAGCTATTGAAATGCATTGAGCAAGAGGTTTGGGCGTTGCTCTTTATGGTGCTGAATTGTGGGCTATGGAACAGACAAAGTGCCTAGAGCTGGTACAAAATAAATTCATAAGATCTCTACTAAATCTTCCAATTAACACCACAATACTACCGGCCGGGCTAGATATTGGGCTAAAGAGCATTAAGCATATTGTGGAACTGAAGGCTTTAGTGTTCTGGGTTAGACTATGGACTAGCAAAACTCAGATCCCAGTCAAAGAAGCCGTAGCTGAAGTACAAACTCTCGGCAAAGCAGCCGGCCGAGTGAAGTCGTTCAGAGAGGTTAGGCAATGGCTGTTACGATTGAGGCTGAGGGATATGCGGGAGGATCCCAAATCCCTGACAAAAGAAGCAGTACCTCTTTTAAAGGCAAAGTTTTTAGTATTTATCCAGGATTCCTGTTTTAATGCTGCAGTACTGGGCACCTCAACCGGAAGGTTCCTAGATCTTAAATGCATTTTTTTATTTGAAGTTGTTATGGATGAGATTAAACCTCCTCATGCACGTGCACTTTATCTACAATTTAGATACAGAACTTTGCCTCTGAATTACAGTAAAAGCAAATGGATGCAGGCTACTATAACCCGATTGTGCCCTGTATACAGCCTTAGCCCTGAATCAGAAGACCATTTTATGTTCTTTTGTTCCTCCCATGCACAAATTAGGAAAAACTGGATAATACCGGTTTGCTGTCGCTTATCATTTATGCGTCCAGCTGAAGCTCTGAAAGTGTTAAGATCAGACACAACAAAATGGCTAGTGTTCGCATTAACAAGATATTTGCTTTGCGCCTGGTGCACTAGGCTGAAGTCATTAACTAGACTAAGTAATTTGGTCCCAATATGAATGTTATCAGGAGAGGTTTATCTTCTTCTCACCATGAGTATACACAGCACTTTTTAGATAGGCTGAAATCTGTGCAATATGGTCTTAACCCTAGGGTTGCATTTACCTAAGAAAAAGGTCATATGATTTCAGGGCAATGTACTGGATGAATTAGGATAAGGGTCCATACGCCAATTGATATTTCGATTCCACTGGCACAGTCTTTTTAACTGTGATGACTATACATTTTTAAATACTTTTTACCATGTTTATCTTATATCATTGTGACCTTTTTTATGCTAAGTCTATTCTTTACTACTGTATAATGTATTTTTATAAGGAAGATTGTTGAGTATATTTTTATGAATGATCATTATTTGGTCGAATAAAGATACTACTACTACTACTTTGTAACATCTTACAAGTATAACTCCCCATTGGGACAAGATAGAGGAATAAAGTTTAGGCTCTCTGAACTCAGAATTTAATAACACATCTTTTAGTAAATATGTTTTTTAAATTGTGTGTTTGAAAATGCCACTTTTAGAAGGTAGGCATTTTCTTGTTTAATCATTCTGTGTGCCTCTGCCTGTTTGTGGATTGACTGTCTGGTTTTGGAGTGACAGGGCTGGGGATGTGCATCCACTGTAGACAGCCACTGGGGGGGGGGGGTTGAGGCATGCCTGGCCCTTCCTGGATTACTCAGAGCAGAGCTGAATAGACCTTGGCTGCATTTACAGTAGTGAGAGGAGTTTTCCTTGCACCTGAATAGGGCCTGTCTCCCTTGCACAATGCTGTCTCCACCCCCTGTGGTCATATTGCACCAGTGAGGACAGAGCTGGTTTGGACTGGGCTCAGAGACCCTTGCACAAAGAATAACAAAGACAAAATGGGGTATAAGTAGTGGACCTTAAACCCCGGAACCTTAGATCACTTCTGGACTCAAGAGGTACCTTTTGCCAAGGAGAAGAGCTGGAAAGCTGTAAGGAGGAGTACTGCCCCTTTGTTGTGTGCCTTGCTGGGTTGGCCTGCAGTTGCTGCTTCTGCCAAGGAATGGACAAAGACTGGAACTTTGCTGAGAAACCTGCTTGAAGACGAATCTCGAAGGGCTTGTGTGTGCTGGAGTCCTATTCTGAAGTCTCAGGGACACATAGACTTCACCACCAGCTCCCCTGAACTCCATTGCCGGGAGTTCTGACCTGCCAAGAGGTGCCTGTTTCAGTTTTGGGCCTCTGGAGGTTGTTCCTGCTGTTGGGAGCTGGAAGAAACCTAAGAGAAGAAAGAAAAACAATCTCCGACGCAGTCAGCGCCGGCGCCGTGACGCTGTGACCTTCACCGAGGCCGGTGCTTTCGCTTGTGAGGTGCACGACGCACCGCCACGCTTGCACCCCAGCTCTGACGCCCTTCGATGCCTACCAACGCCTGCAGTTATCGGCCTTCCTGATGCCAGCGCTCGCACCGACGCTGTCACCGCCAGTGCCTGCATCCCGTTATCACAGAGCCGATAACAGCAGAGGGCGACTCTAAGAACTCGCCGACTTCGCATCGCCTCACCGGAAGCGACGCCTCACCACCGACGCAACAGACTTCCCCTGTCCTGGACTCGACACATCGCCTCCTTGTGGACACAACTCCTCGCCTCCCCCTGTGGTAGCCAGGGAGCCGGCCCCAACGCCTCACATTCATGACCCAGTGCATCATCATAGACTTTGTTTTCCAAGGTACTGTTTGTTTGGGGGTCTGTGTGACTCCGTGCCTGACGCCGCGCACCTCGCGGTCGGTTCTGTACTTTTGATTAATTGCTGTCACAATGTCATAATAGCCCCAGTTCGAGCTATTTGTTTTCTACAAGCTTTATTCTTGAAATAACAATTTTTAAGTGCTATTTTACTACATGTATGTTGAATTTTTGTAATTTTGGTCTTGTTGAGTTTAGATAAAGATACTTCTAAACTAGCGTGGTTTCCATTTGTCGTGTTTTCACTGTATTACTGTGTGTTTTGAGTACAAATACTTAACACATTGCCTTTGGGATAAGCCTGTCTGCTCGTGCCCACCTACCAAGGGGGTGAGCAGGGGTTATCTAAAGTGTGTATCCCCCTTACCCTGACTAGAAACAAGGGTCCCTACTTGGACAAAGGTACATACCTCTGCCAATTAGAGATCCCCAGCTCTAACAGTTTTGATAAATTAACCTTGCGAACCATTGTTATTTATGTGTCCAAGAAACTATGCATTGGCGCAAAATTATATACCTATAAAGTTCCATGTTCTGTTCCATGTTATGTATTAAATAATGTATTATTCATTTTGGTTACATTTACTGTACACATCACAAGGGTTTCAGATCCATATTTCACAGGAAGTATGTCATACGTATCAATTATTTTCCTTAATTTACTCAGATGATATAATTACTGTGGATAATGGATTTCAACCAACAGGAGGCCTCATACTGGACTTCTGTCTTTCTAGTTAGCTTCCAAGCAGGACAATCTATGTAAATAAAAAAAGCATCAAAGCCCACAGTGCAACTTCAACATTGCCCTTTGATAAACTAGCATTTATCGTTGAAAGGTAAATAAAGTCTGAACGCACTAACTATAATCTGGGCACTGTGTTGGCTGAGCATTCAAAAGAGTGGCTTCAAAACGGCTTCTACCGAAATGTGTATTAATACAGCAAAAAATATACTCCAAAACTCCATATGGCATTTTGGCTCAGGGCATCTTGCTGCACTGCCCTACTCCAAAGTGAAAGGGCAGATATGCACTGTATTTAAGCAATACAGTGCATTCCTGTCCTTTCTGCTTGTGCTGGCGTCGTTTCGGTAGCCGACCGCCAATGTAGGCAGCCTTGCACAGTAGTGCAAGGCTGCCTCCGTTGCTGGCAGGACTTTTTTTTGCAAGAAGGAGCACCTTCCTGCACAAAAACAATCCTAAAACAAGGAGAAATTAAGTTATTTCTCCTCATTATGCCTCACCTCGGGAGGCGTACGGATATGGCATTTCTGCAGGTTTACATGTTTTTGAAAATCTGGGACAGCATCAAATTCCATGAGTTTTGCGTGGGAAAACCCACCGCAACACCCATGGAACACCTTCTGGGCTCAGAGTAGGGTGATAGTGATTTGCGCTGCGTTGCCTTATTCATTATTAGGCCACTTGTTTGGCTTCATAAATCTTTATGGGAGCCCTGCATCACGCATTTACCACTTTACGTGGTGCAAAAGTGATGCAGGGCTCTCATAAATAAGCCCTGATGTTCTGAGCAACATAACTGGACGTTTTCCTAATATCTTTAATGAGGACAACCAATCATAGAGGCCACCACAGTATGGACAGCATTACAGCACAACAAAGAAAATTGTTCTACGATTAGCACATACCTCAAAGACAAGACTGTCAGAATCAGACATCATAATGACAGGTATAGAATCCTGAACTTTACCAATGCAACACACCTACAAGGCACTTTCTCAGAGGCTCTCAAAATATGAGGAATCATGGGAGATATAAAAAGAGAACATGCCTTTATCAGTGATTAGATTGCAATGCACTAACATTTACCTTAAGACATATGCTAGGAGTAATACGACCATAAAAGCATGATGGAGGCAACAACAACCTTTATTGTATTAAAAAACAAAACAAAAAAACTACAGAAAAGGAATATTGGTGAAGTAAGGATTAAGGGCCAGATGTACGACTATTGCGAGGCGCTAAATCCAATGTACAACAGTGTCAGAAACACTGTTAGCGATTCCCAATGGGGTCGCAAAATGCGAGGCTCATCAATATTCATGAGCCACTCGCAATTTGCGACCCCATTGGGAATGGCCAGCCTCACAGGGATGGTGGCCTGCTGGGGTCAGCAGACCACCATGTCTGTGACTGCTTTTCAATAAAGCAGTTTATTTTTTTTAAATGCATCCCGTTTTCCTTAAAGGAAAACGGGATGCATTTAAGAAAGAAAAAATGAAATGTTTTCGTTTAATTTTTTAAGGGCAGGTAGTGGTCCTTGGGACGAATGCCTGCCCTTAAAAAATATTTTCCCCTGCATTCCCAAAGGGGAAGGGGTCCCCTGGCGACCCCCTCCCGTTTGCGAGTGCTTTACCACCCTTCTGAGATGGGTGGTAAACTGCGACTGTTTTGCGACCGCAATTGCAGTCGCAAAAGAGTCATACATACGTGGAGGACTCACTATTAGGAAAGGACGCCCTTGGAACGCCCCTTCTTAAAAGCGACTCGCTATTCCTATTTTGCGAGTCGCAAATAATTTGCGACTCGCAAAATGAGAATAGTACATGGCCAACTCGTTTTTTGCGGTCACAAAGGGGTCTGAAACCCCTCTGCAACTGCAAAAAACGGTCCTACATCTGGCCGCAGGTGATTAGTGAGGGAATGGTAACCTGTCAATCATATTTAAAGTAAAAGCTTGCTACCCATCAGTGGAGCTTTTTGGTCTGATTATACAGAGCTCATAGCGCCTATTCACAAAGGCATTTTGGATTACGTAAAGTAGAACTCTTGAGCTACTCTTCTGTGTAGTCTTACATCCCTTTGTGAATTGATCCCAAAGCATATAAAATGGGATTAAAATTTGAATATTCATCGAATATGTATGTACACATAATACCAATAGAAAGGACTATGACCTCTTTGCACTTTAATACAGAATGGGAGTTTAGGGAGATGATTCACAGAGGCATGTAAAAGTATAAGACCATGGTAGTATTACTTACCGTTCTCATAAATGCTTTTGTGAGCTGGTTCCTATATTCAGGACTTTGGTGAATCCAAATATTTTTAGTTTCTCTCCAAAGACCCCAGTGGTAACTTGTTGATGGGTTCAAAGAGTTTGCAGTCATTGCATCCGTATGCTTGTTCTAATGGTCTGTTGAATTTCCGTCCTCAGGTAAGCAATCGTGATGCTCCTTCTTTTGGACTTTGTGCTTTATCGCCGCCATATGGAAGATCAATATCTGTCCCGGATTGCAAGAAGGGCAGGAAAAATGCCCTAGCCCCGCATACATTTTGGCCATTTGTGCAACTATTTTCTACGTACTACAATGTGTATTTCATGGAGTGGGCTGAGAGCATACTCCCTAACACCCAAGTGGAAATTTGTGTGGGGAAGTGCACTATGCACAAAGCTGTGTCTTTAATATATTTGGCTCAGGGAGTTCTCTGACAGATAGGGGTGCAACACTGTGCTGTATCTGGCCTTCACTTCTGCACGTGATAGGGTAGATACAGCTACACTGTAGGCAAAATTATTCAACAGACTGCCTCCCTAGTAATACTTTTTTTCTCAAGTTATATAAAACATTTGGTCACATGTAAAGATCTCTGGAGGAAAGGGGAGACCTGAGCCTATATGTTGCAAACAAGGTGTTTGACAAGGTTATGTGCTTCTCTCCTTGCTCTTTAACATGTATATTATTGATACCATTGGAAGAGACAGCTTGTTTTCTTCTAAACTTTGGAGTTTTAAACAAATCAAATTTTACCATAATGTGTCAGGCAATAATATTGCATTGCACCCTGTGTCTCTCTACTGAGCAAGTCAAAAAAGAGGTTCTAGTTATAGTTTAACTTCTATGAAGGCTCTATATAGCACACCTATCCAACTATAATGCCCATTCCGCTGCACTGTATGTGCACTAACATTAGGACCTACACAGCCTTCACCCTGAATGTTAACTAAACCCCTCTAGGATGACCCAGCAATGGCCTTGTTACTAACTCCGTGGAACATCTCATGTGATGCTATTGGTCACCATAATATTAGCCCACAGCCTGCACCTCACCTGGAAATGTCCTGCAAGGAGTTACCCATATCCTTGGAGTCAGATATGCAATTGCCGCTGTGTCCCATGGAGTTGCTGTTGATGCTAGTACTGGGCCCTGGACTTGATGATGAAGGCTATGGGACACATAGGGCTGAGGACAGCAGGGTATTGGCCAACAAGTGAAACATGGCCCAGCTCCAAGCACGCCCAGCAAAGCAAAGCCTATAAAGTGGTGCCCACCAGCTGGCTCATCATCACCAGTGATCTTCATCATGAGATGTTTCAGCAACAGATCCTCAAGGAAGCTGAAGACCAGCTATTGGCCATGGAAGAGTCCCACGGTGAACACCCCTTGCCTCAAGACCCACCAAGAAGCATCATCAGTACAGTCAGAAGGATGTTGAACTTCAGGAATACACAGCACTAGGAGCCACAGCCCAAGAGGGAAATTCAGTGTCCAGAGATAGTGGACCATGTTGTTTGTGCTCTTCACATTTACAGCCACAGCCTTGTTGACGAGGGAGAGTTAACCAATCACCAGCATGTTGAAGCCTTACTTGCACTCTGCACTAGGTCTGTGAGTGATGCAGGCACCACCAGAATCATTGCTTTCCAAATCCAGTTCTTCCCCTTTAGGCAGTGCCTCCTGCAGCATTGTAAGCCGGCAAGTCCATTTACATAAATAGTACCAATGCTCTCCCATTACAGAGTTTGGCACTTCACAGTTCATGTGTTGAAATGGATGCACATCATGTTTTAAAAATTAGAGGCATGTTCTAGGGCAACAGCAACACTTTATACGTCATGACTGAAACAACCACCAATGGCTGCTGTGTAAGCTGATAAACGTGACTGACAATGCTCCTCAGTCGCGTAATAAAATGTGCGGGCCCCCCTGCAAAGTGCATGGAGGGGGGACCCCATGCTCCGGACCCAGTTAGGTGCTCTCAGGCTCAGCCCTGCACAGAGCTGGAGGGGTGCCCATGGAGTTTGGACCCTCCCCCCCCCCGCACCGCGGTGGCTATTGTCATGCCACTGCAGCTCCTGTGGCTGAGGGGAGGCTATTCTCCAGCACCTCAGTCCGCGCATTTCTAGCAGAAGCTCTGTGGCACCCAGCTTAGTGAACCGGAGCTGGCGGGCGGGCCTTTTCCTACTCCATTCCTAGAACCTGCAGTGACCTGCTGCTGCACATCAGAGCTATCTGATAGCTTCAACTATCAAATTCTGCAAGAAGCTGAAGACATGGCTCTTCCAGTAGGCTCCTCCACGCGAGGCCTGACCATGCTGCTCCTGCTTAAGTGCCAGGATACCTCCTGGGGTGACTGAGCGCCCTACAAATAAGCATAACATAACGTAACGTAACAGCTAAAGCTTTTTATTGCCAGACCTAGAAATGAAGAGAGAACATATAGATCACGGGTTTTCAGCTCCACGTGCATGAAAAAGGTGCAATTATTTATTATCAAAAACTGGTTCAAATACTTTTACACTGCAAGGAAAGAAGAGCTAGTGATGTTTTTTTTTTTTTTTATTCCTACAAGAACCAAATGCAGACAGGGCCAATGTTAACCAAAGTGACCACTTCCAGCTCCACTTAAGACATCCAATTTTTGTCTTGATTTGCAGATAGTTTTAAGGTTCTTAAACACATTAGGAAAAGTCTTTCCAGTCTTAGGTTCTGAAAAGCACTTACCGGTTTAGAGATTCATTAGTTAATGTCGTAATGGCAATTGCAGCGAAGAATTTACCATCATTAAGCAATGTCTCATTAATCACACCTCATGCCAAGTATTGGCACACAGGGCGTACATCCATTTTGGACAGATTAGTATTGCACAGCCTGGATACCATTCATAACTTGATAAGAATGAGGAGAGCACATTTGTCTTAATTAGGACAATGTGCTAGAATTTAAAGGACTCATTTTCTGTTCCTTTTGCCTTTTATTGCATTTTACACTGCTTATTCCATATCGTCCATCTACCAAAGACTGTAAAAACGTTATCACATTATCGATGATAATTCTGCATTGTTTTAATGATAACTGTTGCAAGCATTACACAATTAAAGTAAGCAAGAGGCTAAATGGGCAAAGCTAATTGATTAGCAATACAGTTCACATTGGTGTATCATTCCAATTACTTACATAAATACCCTCTTTTAAAGCAAATACAAAGGAAGACATGCTGTGGCATAAACCACTTATGTAGGTGTTTATTGCTATTGTTGAGGGAGGGGAATGATAACCCACGTGATGCTTCACCTCTCACGAATAATGGCCCCTCCCCATTCTTCAACTTTAACTTAAAGGTAATAAATGACATATTACACCCTACGCATCTGGATAGATAGATAAATAGATAGATAGATAGATAGATAGATAGGTAGGTAGGTAGGTAGTAGACTCGCCACAATGTAGTGTTGGTTCAGATGCACTTTCCATTTTTAGCTTTCGCCTGCACAGCGCTTGCCCTGTGCTTGTGAAGTCGCTTCTATTTGATATATCTTAGAAGGGGGTTCTTATCAGATCCCATGCCGAATTACTGTGTTCATTCACTTTTGTGTGGAACTTTTTTTTTTGTTAACTTCCACTAGCTGCACGCTTTTATGATACTTCTACTAAAGCTGTTCACACTGTTTAAGCCCCATTCACTGTCAAGATAAGATCTCTTCCTACGGAAAAGGCATACAGCTTCTAACAGTATGGTGGTGATGGAGCAAGGTTTCATAAATGAAACTTGCTTGTATTCAATCCTCCTCACAGTATTAATTTATTAAACTTGTATTGTTAATACTAACCTTTGCATTCACGACACAAAAGAAAGGGATGCTTCCCTATGTGTTTTACTAATGAATAACGCTTGTTTGTAATTCAAAATGGCCGCTATGCGCGGGAAAACTCAATGCGCATGTCGCAACCATATCACATGGTGTGACGTCTTTCTTTGCTTGGTGGGAAACTTCTGCTTCTGCGCAGTGTGCATTAAAATGGCTGCTTGATGTTTTCACATGCTTCTGCTTGCTCTCATGTCATTACTAAATTGTCGTTTCCTAACGCTACTAACGCGGGTTAGAATATATAATTAAATGGGAATAGAATAGAAAAAGTGGGTATACAGTGAAACATTTTATTTGTGATTCTAATATTTTCTTCTTGCACTTTTATTAGTTCGTAAACTTGGGCCTGGGTTGGTGTTCTGAAACTCGAGAGGCAACTGATTCTGCGCATGTGTCCTGTGTGCCTGCCAAATGAAGTCAATCTGGACGAAGTCCAAGGCCGTGACCTGATGGCCGAAGATGCTGTATTTTGGCTTTCCTGTTGCACATTGATACATTGTCTATGAAAATTGGTTTACATTTGTCATGAGACGGGTGGGAAATAAAGCGAATGTATTAATTTGAAGGGGTGGGAACGTCAAGACAATAGGCTTTACAATTTAGGCCAAATCAACATGGTGCGAGAATCCACCCCTTGTCCCTGTCCAATCAGAAGTAGTGGCCCCATATTTTAGCAACATTAAGGGGAGGTACATGGGCGTAGAAGGGTATAATAGAATATAGCATTAGTTAATTAGTCAGAGCAAGATTCCATGAGAGCATGCGTTCATGAAGAACAGGCGTCCATGCTGCCAGAGCGCGCTTCTAGCTCCAGACCGCCAAGCTGACCGATTGCAGACCGAGTCCCTGTCCAGAAGAGGTCCTGAGGAGGGGGCGGCAGAGTCCATTAGAAGGAAGGCACAGGAGAATCGAGGAGAAGCCGAGTATCAGAGAGGGGAACGACGCAGGCGTCGTTGTAGAGAGGTCACCGGTCCTGTCCTTGATCCTGGAGGAGGTTTTTGCTCTTCATCCTTCCTGGGTCCTATTCTTTCAACTCCTTGGCTAAGGGGTTTGGTTCTCGCACTTAGGTAAATATAATGCAACCTTTAGTTGCGCTGCTGTCTCTATCTTCTCCTTTTTCTTTAAACACCGTCATTGATTAGCAATAATCATTTCTATGCTTAATCTTGGGTATTGCGATTAAGTACCATGTGGCTCTGTATTTTACTCTGCTAAATCTTTAGATAAACATTTTAAAACTTCCTGACTCAGTGGTTATATCAGGATTATGTACTATAATGAATGTCACTCATTTTAAATTTCCCAATTAGCAAAGGATTCATTGGTAAGTCATTACTCTTCATTCAGAAGGTAATTGGTAGCAGGGATTTTGATAAAGAGTAACAACTGATAAAACCCAGCGTAAGTATTAGCGTAGTGTGAATGTATGGGCCCAAGTGAGTATCTGGTGTATGAATGTTGTTTGCTGATATCGCGCTGGATCAGTTTTCTGGTTATCAGACGATGGTTACTTTTTGTTAATTGGGTAATGAGAATTTTATTTTGTATTTTTATGAACTAACATCCGCTTAAATTTTGAGTTTTGTTTTATGTTGTCCAGAATACCCCGGGGTAAAAGGAATAGCGGATGGTAAGTGGAAGCCATACTGCAGTGAGGTTATCTGTCAGGCAGAATTAGTACTGAAAAGTTAAGCAGGACTTTTAGTACTCGTTAGGGATTCTATGCGTGTGAGTAATAGCAAAAGAGTACGCTGGTGAAAATTTGATGTTATATCACCTAGAAAGGGTAACATTGGAGAAGTAACAGGTACTTCTGGAGCTTGTGTGAAGAGTAGACGGAAGTGTTTTACTCGTAGTGTATGTTTAGTAAACGGAAAGTTTTTACTAAGTGTGAGAGGAAACTATCTTTTCTAATTTAGAGAAACTGGCACGATAGCGAATGTTTTATGTTGTTACTGAAAATGTAATTAAGATTTATAGAGAAAATAAGTTTGCGTAAATTTTTGTAAAGGGAGGGTCAGTTGCCGGAGAGGGAGCTGACGTCACAAAACCCGCGCTGGGATTGGTTGAAACAGCGGGTGTGGAAAACCCTTGTAAAGGAGGGGTCAGTAGTCAGGAGTAGTACTGACGTCACAGGTGTCGCGCTGGGATTGGTTGAACCAGCATGGACAGGAAAGAGCAGATTGTAAAGGAGGGGTTGACAGATAAACGTCACCAAAAGGCCGCGCAAGGATTGGCTCGGAAATAAAAGATAGCAAACACTTGATTGGTCAAAATTATAGAAGCAAAATTCTTAGTGGATAAGGATTGCATGTTAAAACGCGACCCGACTTTAACAGGAACTCATCCGGATAGGAGATTCCTAGGTTTTGCAGAATATAATTTTGTACACCGAAGATTAGATAGAATGTACGGAGAGAAGAGAAAAATGTCCTTTCTGCAAAAGATTAAGAACTATTTTAAAAAGGATAAACCACTCAAAACTAGAGAAGGAATTATTATTCCACCAGCTAAAACGCCCGCTTCATTCATGATGATGGAGAGAGGTTATCATGCTTGTGTATGGATGGAGAATTGGATAGAATATACCAAAAATGATGGAATACTAGCATTTCCCGAGAATGGCACGTTCAATGGGCGAATTCTTCAGAATTTGAGATTGAGGATGAATGACTTAGAACCCAGACCTAGATTAACTCAGTACGAAGCTCTAGAAGAATGGGAAACCGAGGCATTTGAGCGGGATAGATCTAGAAGTAATAGGAGTTATCCAGGATTTTTTCCCAGATATATATGAGAGTCTAGGGACGGTCAGATGAAACAATGGGGAAGGGCAATGATTACAGAAGGATTATATCCATTGTTCTCAGCAGAGGAGAAATTAGGAAGTAAGTGCACAGAAAAGACAAAACATTTAATGAGAAATGAGGAGTCTGAAGACGAATTTATGGAGGAAATGTTAAGAAACCCCCCACCATATCAGGAAGGGACAAGTGGATGCACCCCAAGTGCACCACCAAAAACTCCAATAGTGCCACAGGTAATGCATGAATTCACCACTAGTAGAATACTTCATGACAAAGAAAAAGAAGCCCTAGAAAAGACCAAAACAGAATTAATACAGAAAATAACCCAGATAAAAGTACATCCTGATTCGTTGACCATACCAGTAACAATTGGTCCAGTAGTTCCATTATATGGTACTCAGGGAAGCTGTCCTCCACCGATACTTACACCTACTGCTGTGAATAATCCAAAACCTGAAGCTCCAGTTATAATTGAGGATCAATTTAGTGACTGTGAATCCACAATATCACTTATGGACTTGCCTATTCGAGGTTCTGTAAATAGCACTCCCAGAAAAGATGTACCTGGATGTTCAAAAGATGTAAGTTTAATAACTTCATCGGGAGCAAAAAGTGCTACCATAGTAACACCTGAAGATCTAGAAAGATGGGTGCAAGGGTCAGTTAAACAGTGCACACCTCCGAAAATAATGGACATTCATAAATTGAAAGTCGAATTAGAAGAAATAATAGCAGGAAATGTAGGACTAGAACGCTTAAATACCTATGATGAAGAAGAATTATTGTTTCTGTGCAGGAGTATCACCAGAAATGTAAGGTTATTTCATGAAAAATTATCCAATTTAGCACTACAGATGGGAATAGAAATAGGGAGATCAAAGGTACTACAGAAACCCTATAGAGCAGAATTTTCAGACAAAGATTTAGAAAATATGAATGCCTCTGGAAGAAGATTACAAATAAGAGAATTAATGTTAGTTTTGCAAAAATGGGGAGACCTAGATAAATGGAAAACTAGGTGGGCCAAGAAAAAGGAAGAAGCACGACAAGTAGAACAGCATCAGAATATGTGATGAAGGAAACAGGGAAACCAGATCAAATGTATCCCATGCGAGAAGTTGCAGGAGGAGGATGTGTACATGTCCCATGGAGCAGACAGGATATTTTGTCATTTACGAATAATTTTCCAAAATTGAGAGAAAAACCAATTGAATGGTACAAGCAGGTTGACAGGTTTGTGAAGGTGTCAAAGGTATTGTTGAAGGATTTAGATGGTTTGTTTGACATAGTGGTACCTGCCGATTTGTGGACAGATTGTAAAATTACAGTCGATTGGCCTAGTGATGAATATCCTAGAGATCCTAAGACAGGTGCCCCGTCAAATGATGTAATGAAAAGGTATCAGCAAGTGATAACTTACCTGAAAGGGAAAATACCAACGAAAGAAACAGATTGGGTAAAAATAGATCGAACTACCCAAGAAGCTAATGAATCAGTACATTCTTACTATGAGCGTCTATTGCAGGTATTTAAACAGTATAGTGGATTTGAGGACATTGGAGACAAGAACATGAGTCAGTTTGTGTATCGGTTTGTTTACGGTTTGAAGCCAGAAATTTGCCAGATGATTAAACAGCATATGCTGTGTTGGCAAGGAAAGCCCATAGATGAGATTCTGAAGTATGCAAAATATTGTGGAGACGATATTGAGGATAGACACAAGAAATTGCAGGAAAAAGTGATGTGGGCTCAGGTGAAAATGGCAGAAAAGCAGGGAATTAATTTGGAAAATCCGAGTGAAAATCAAGGAAAAGATTCTGGAACGAATGGTGATACTGGGAATGGTGGAAAATTTAGAGGACGAATGAGTAGAGAAGAAGCTAAAAAGAAATTTCCTTGTCATGGATGCGGAAAATTGGGGCATTGGAAGGATGAATGTAAAAAGATCCGGAATAATAATAGCCCAAATCAAAATTTAAATCCACAGACGCAGAATGACTCACAGCAGGGTGCAAATCCTCGGAGTCAGTTGCCACGTGCACCTATTCAGGGTAATGTAAGCAGAGCAAAGCATGGTACAGCCATCGGATATCCGGGAGGAAGTGGTAAGAATGATTATATGACATCACAATTTCTTTTGCAGGACGATTTCTGTTAATACAGTCCATGACGGTGCCTAGGAGAGGGGAAGAAGGAGTGCATACTTGGCACATCCTTACAGGTAGATCAGTCAGGTCCATATGTTGAAGGGAATGTGAAAGGTAATAATATTACTTTCCTTTTGGACACTGGTGCTACCCGGTCTAATGTGAGAACAGCAGACATTCCAGACCTTCCTCTCTCTGGTGAAAATATCCAAGTAGTGGGGGTAGCTAATCAGCGGATTAGAACACCTCTTACCGAACCCATGGAAGTTAAAATTGGAAACTTCAGAGAAATGCATCAATTTGTAGTGTGTGATTCTAGACCAGTAAACTTATTAGGTAGGGATTTGTTGTGCAAGATGAATTGTACCATTTTCTGCACACCGGATGGTGTGGCAGTTCAGACACCAGATGAAGACCATGTATATAAAATTATGATTACAAAACAAGGTACAGAAGTGGATGAAATGTTTTCGTTAATAACAAAAAATGAGTTGCCAGAAGAATTAAAAGGTACAGTAAACCCCATAGTATGGGATTTCACCGGAAAAGAAGTAGGACTTATGGCTAAAATAGATCCAGTTAAAATTACTGTAAAGGAAGGTGCAATTTACCCGAATACCAGACAGTACAAAATGAGTGCAGAAGTAAAAGCAGGAGTCATTAAAGAAATAAATCGAATGGTAGAACAAAACATACTAAAAGAAGTAATGAGTAGCCCATGTAATTCACCAATAATGGGATTAAAGAAACCTAGTGGAAAATATAGGATTGTTCAGGACCTGAGGAAAATAAATAAGATTGTAGAACCATGTTGTCCCATAGTACCAAATCCTGCAGTAATTCTATACCAGATTCCATGGAGTGCAGGGTGGTTCACAGTAATTGATTTGTGTCAAGCGTTCTTTTCAATACCATTACATCCAGACAGCCAGTATCTTTTCTCATTTAAATTTGAGAACAAGGTCTATGTGTGGAATCGTGTTCCTCAGGGGTACACAGAAAGTCCTTCTATTTTCAACCAGATACTGAAAAAGTGCCTTGAAAAACTAGTGATGCCAGGAAGCTCAGTCTTAGTCCAATATATCGACGACTTATTGGTGGCATCGAACATCAGAGAGGACTGTGTTGTTGATTCTATAGCATTATTAAATCTTTTGGCACAAGAAGGGCATAAGGTCTCACCTGAAAAATTGCAATTCTGTACAACAGCTGTTAAGTATCTGGGACACCAAATTGAGAGAGGAAAAAGAAGAGTAACAGCTGAAAGAGTAGCTTTAATAAAGAAAATGCAAATGCCTGTAACACAAAGACAAGTGAGAATGTTCCTAGGAATAGTAGGTTACTGTCGACAATGGATACCAGGATTTTCCATGTTAGCTAAGCCCTTAATTAACATGACAAAGAAGAAAGCAAAGGACCCTGTGGAGTGGGAGGATGAAAGTGTAGAAGCTTTTGTAAAATTGAGAAATGCACTATGTTCAGCACCTGCCTTAGGCATGCCTGATTATAAGAGAGAATTTGCATTGTTCTGTCATGAGAGAGAAAATTGTGCACTTTCTGTCCTAACTCAAAGACATGGACTAGAAAGACGTCCTATAGCATATTTTTCTGCTACATTGGACGCAGTAGCAGCCGCATTGCCAGGATGCCTAAAAGCAGTGGCGGCTACTTGTTTGAGCATTGAACAAAGTGAGTCAATTGTGATGGGACACACTGTAAAAGTGTATGTTCCACATGCAGTTGTCATTCTGTTGACAAGAACCCGAACTCAGCATCTTACTCCTAGTCGGCTGACTAAATATGAAAGAATAATAATGGGTGCTGAAAATGTGAACATGGTAAGGTGTACTATAATAAATCCAGCAACCTTACTACCAGACCCACGTCATGAGAGAATTAAAGATGATGAAGACGATGAACATGATTGTATACAAATCACAGAATTATGCACAAAACCACGCCCAGATATAGAGGAACAGCCTCTTAAAAAGCCAGACAGGGAGCTATTTGTTGATGGTTCATGTCAAAGACATGAAGATGGTAAACAAACTGCTGCCTATGCAGTATGTGAATTAACTGGAATAGTTGAAGCATCCTATTTACCAGGAGTCAAATCTGCACACGTAGCTGAATTGATTGTGTTGATAAAAGCATGCAAAATTGGGAGGAATCAGAGAGTAACCATATTTACAGATAGCCAATATGGTTACGGGGTTGTGCATGATTTTGGCCAACTATGGATGCAGAGGGATTTCATGACTTCTTCAGGATCCCCCATTAAAAATGGACAATTTGTAAGGGAATTGCTAGAAGCAATACAATCACCAAAAGAATTGGCTGTGGTGAAATGTGCCGCACACCAGTCAGGAGATGACTGGGTGGTAGTCGGCAACAGATATGCAGATCTGGTGGCTCAACATTGTGCCAAAACCAGAATGTCAGTCAATAAGAGGGTAGAAAGAATGGGAATCAGCTGCCAACTTATGCTGTATATGCCACCTGAAACTTGAAATGAGGTGAAGAAATTGCAAGATGAGGTTGATGAAAGTGAGAAAAATTTGTGGATCAAAGTGGGTTGTTCCCAAAGAGGAGATGATGAAGTGTGGATCAGTGCTGATGGCAGACCAGTCATGCCAGACTGTTTACTCTCACAAATGGCTAGAATGCATCATGGAGACACACACATAGGGAGAGATGCAATGATTAGGCTGTTCAGACAAAATTGGTACAATCCCAAATTCAGAGCTGTTGCAGAGAGTCTTTGCCAGAGATGTCTAACTTGCCAGATGCATAATCCGGGGAGGAAGACAGTAATTGGATTTGGGAAAATTGGAAAGGCAGAGGGTCCATTTATGAGACTTCAGTTTGATTTCATACAGTTACCACCATGTAGAGGGCTGAAATATGTACTAGTCATAGTGTGTCTGTTTTCAAAGTGGGTGGAGGCTTACCCTACTAGGAGAAATGACAGCATTACAGTTGCAAAACTGTTGTTACGAGAGCTCATTCCTAGATTTGGTTTTCCAGTAACTTTGGAATCAGATAGAGGAAAACATTTTAACAGTGAAGTGATTCAAATAATCTGTGAAGCATTTCAAATCAAACAGAAACTGCACTGTGCATATCGTCCAGAAGCTTCTGGAGTGGTTGAACAATTGAATGGCACTATAAAGTCAAGACTGGGAAAAATGTGTGCATCAACATCATTAGAATGGCCAGATGCATTGCTACTCGTTTTAATGGGACTCAGAAGTATACCTGACAGAACCACAGGATTGAGCCCACATGAAATAATGATGGGAAGAGCAATGAGACAAACACATGTTCCCACAAACAAACTGGTGAATATATCTGATGATATGGTTCTGGACTATTGCAAAGGATTGGCTGACCCAGTGCGTTCTGTCTCTCATCAGGTTGGAGAAGACGCAGTTTCCAGGCAGCCCGAACAAGAACATGATCTGAATCCTGGTGACTGGGTGGTAGTGAAGAATCACACCAGAGAAACGTGTCTATCACCTAGATGGGGCAGACCGTGTCAAGTCATACTGACAACGAATACAGCAGTGAAGTGTGCCGGATTTCCTAATTGGATTCATGTAAGTCACACCAAGAGAGTACCAGATCCCGAGGAAGAGAATCCTCAGACAACGCCAATCACTGAAGAGGCTGAAGGTTGCCCAGCTGTAGGATCTCAAGTTCGAGATTCCGGGGAAGCTGAAGAAGAACAACCGAGCACAAGTCAGGATTGGATACCAGTGGTAGAAGTTCCTGAAGTATACCACAGAACAAGAAGTCAAGCGAAATTGGAGGAAATTGAAGAAGATCAGATAGGTGAAGAAGAAGCAGTTCAGGAACAAGAAGAAAAGACATTAAGAAATCCTGAACAAGGTCAGATAGGGAAAGAAAACTGGACTCAAAACAGTAAAGACCTAATAGACTTTGATCAGGGACAGACAGGTCTATAAGAATCCGGTCAGGCTGCAGAAGTTCACAGTGCAATAAGCCCTGATCAGAACAAGTTAGATCAAGAAGAGTGCACAGAAGAAGAAAAGCTTGAAAAACATGAACTTGAAGAAATAAATAAAGAACAAGGTCAATTATTGGAAACTCACAGTGGAGCTGTTACAGAGAAACCAATTAGACATGAAAAGGAGCAAACAAGAAACACAGTAATTGAAGAACACGAAACAGTGTTAAGCAGTGAAATTAACGAGATCTCTAAAGACGAAAACAAAGAAACAGTGCCAACAAAGAAAACAAGAAAAGGAGATCATTGGCCGAGTGTCATTAAAAGAGTAAAGTACCACATAACAACCAGAAGTGAAGATCCAGATCAAGTGAATGAAGTGACAAATCAAACTGAACAAGAAAATAAAACTGCGAAAAGAAGAAGCAAAAGACTGAAACTAGTGAATAACAAATTCAAGGGTCCTGACTGGACTTATATCATCCTTGAAGATTTTGAAAGCTCAGAATCAAGTGACAGTGGTGGCGAAGGAACAAGTGCAGAATTGACGTACGAAGAAGAAACAAGACCACCCTGACTAAGCAAAAGAATAAACTAAAGAAAAGAAGAAGAAATAAGAGGAGCAATCTTCCTTGTCGAAAAATGCCTGATGATAGAGTTACTGGGAGACCAAAACAGAAATGTTGTAGAAGATGCTGTGCAATATGCATATGTAGTCTAGTAATGGTGCTTATAGTATGGTTAGTCCTGATTGTAGCAGTTCCTTACCTTATGATAGTAGATAAAAAGATTAATAATGAAACTAAAGGAAGGACAGCAAACATAAAGGGCAATAGAGTAGAACTAATGGCAGAAAGTGAACCAGAAATTCATCATGAAGTAGCTGACAACAACACTAGTTTAAACGTTTTCACAAAGTTATTGTTTCAATATGTAGACACCATGGAAGTTAGTAATTGTTACGTCTGTATGAAGTTACCCGAATCAGTAGCAGAAGGATTAACATACCATCACTTACCACTGACATATGGCATATCATGTAGTGTTTTGTCTAGTTTATTTTATAGAACAGGGAAACTTCAGTATTATTATTCAAACTTAGATGTGATATTTTCTGAGGTTCCGATTCGTAAGAGTATGAACCCAGTGCTTAGTAGTCAAGACGCACAGTTTATGGGAGAATTTTTCTTAACCATGAATCAATAGACATAACACATGCACATAGACACAATCTAACATGTTCTTTACTTGAAGAAGAAAAGATATTTTTGAATTTAGTAGAAGATAGAAGACAAGATTTCCAAAAGAAAGCTTCTGAGCATAAGGCTCATTTGCCACCTTGGGCGGAGAAAGAAGGGAGTTACACTCCTGGCAAGGCTCAAGCTGCTATGGCTCTGGATTTCGTAAAGACAGGAAATATTTGTCTTCATAGGTTAAAGACTGATTATAACAATGTTTTCATCGGTACCAGTGAATGTGAACACAATTTTTTAATTCTTGGAGGTTGGGGACTCAAAGGAGGAACAGATTCAGGGGCATATTAGCAAGACCCACGTTAAAATTATCGCCGTTTTAGCGGCAGGAAACTGCTGCTAAAACGGCGATAATGGGCTTGCTAATATGCGTTATGGGAATTCCAATAGAAGCCCAGGTTAGATGTCCTGCACATCTAACATGGGCTTCTATTGAATTCTATAACGCATATTAGCAAGCCCATTATCGCCGTTTTAGCGGCAGTTTCCTGCCGCTAAAACGGCGATAATTTTAACGTGGGTCTTGCTAATATGCCCCGTGGTTTTTCCTGGAATCTATTATGTGTGTGGGAATAAGGCTTACTTTAGGCTTCCTGCACGGTGGTATGGAAGTTGTTATTTTGGAATAGTATTTCCAAAGATATACCACGTAAAAAGAAACACTGAGAGCAATGAAAACAATAACGAATTAATACGTAGTAAAAGAGCTAGTTTTTCAGAAATTGTAGGTGATATATTTGGTGCATTGATACCTTCAGTGGGAATAATTCTGAACTCAAGGAAAATATGTAAATTGTCTACAGTAGTTGATCGTTTATCAACAGATACTGCAGGAGGTTTTCTAATGATTAATGCGGAAATGGTTGCGATTAGATCTATGGTGATGCAAAATCGAGTTGCTCTTGATATTATATTGGCAAAAGAGGGCGGAGTCTGTAAATTATTGAAGACGAAACATTGTTGCACTTATATTCCTGATAAGAGTGCAGAAATTGGAACGTATAAACAGAATATAACTAAACTTGAGAAAGAACTTAAACCACTGGAAGTTGATAGTGTATGGGAAAGATTGACAAATAGTATCTCGTCAATTGGTACCTGGTTTGCTAATGTAGGAAAAGGACTTATAGGTCAAATATTAGTACCCTTAGCAGGGATAGCAATAATAATATTGGTAGTAACAATATGGTGCAAATGGTGTAAAAAGGAATGGAACGTATAAGGTGACAGGAAGAGGAAAGAAACGAAAGGTAGATGAAATCGAACTTGAAGAATGGAGAAGTAAATTATACAAGAAATTAAAAGGAGATTGTAAAAATAGAAAGAGTAAAGATGAGAATGAAGTAATTTGCTAGAAGTTGGCATCTGATTGAGGGTAATGTTTTTGATGGCTCAGAAACGCCATCAGAGAGGGATTGATGGAGCAAGGTTTCATAAATGAAACTTGCTTGTATTCAATCCTCCTCACAGTATTAATTTATTAAACTTGTATTGTTAATACTAACCTTTGCATTCACGACACAAAAGAAAGGGATGCTTGCCTATGTGTTTTACTAATGAATAACGCTTGTTTGTAATTCAAAATGGCCGCTATGCGCGGGAAAACTCAATGCGCATGTCGCAACCATATCACATGGTGTGACGTCTTTCTTTGCTTGGTGGGAAACTTCTGCTTCTGCGCAGTGTGCATTAAAATGGCTGCTTGATGTTTTCACATGCTTCTGCTTGCTCTCATGTCATTACTAAATTGTCGTTTCCTAACGCTACTAACGCGGGTTAGAATATATAATTAAATGGGAATAGAATAGAAAAAGTGGGTATACAGTGAAACATTTTATTTGTGATTCTAATATTTTCTTCTTGCACTTTTATTAGTTCGTAAACTTGGGCCTGGGTTGGTGTTCTGAAACTCGAGAGGCAACTGATTCTGCGCATGTGTCCTGTGTGCCTGCCAAATGAAGTCAATCTGGACGAAGTCCAAGGCCGTGACCTGATGGCCGAAGATGCTGTATTTTGGCTTTCCTGTTGCATATTGATACATTGTCTATGAAAATTGGTTTACATTTGTCATGAGACGGGTGGGAAATAAAGCGAATGTATTAATTTGAAGGGGTGGGAACGTAAAGACAATAGGCTTTACAATTTAGGCCAAATCAACATGGTGCGAGAATCCACCCCCTGTCCCTGTCCAATCAGAAGTAGTGGCCCCGTATTTTAGCAACATTAAGGGGAGGTACATGGGCGTAGAAGGGTATAATAGAATATAGCATTAGTTAATTAGTCAGAGCAAGATTCCATGAGAGCATGCGTTCATGAAGAACAGGTGTCCATGCTGCCAGAGCGCGCTTCTAGCTCCAGACCGCCAAGCTGACCGATTGCAGACCGAGTCCCTGTCCAGAAGAGGTCCTGAGGAGGGGGCGGCAGAGTCCATTAGAAGGAAGGCACGGGAGAATCGAGGAGAAGCCGAGTATCAGAGAGGGGAACGACGCAGGCGTCGTTGTAGAGAGGTCACCGGTCCTGTCCTGATCCTGGAGGAGGTTTTTGCTCTTCATCCTTCCTGGGTCCTATTCTTTCAACTCCTTGGCTAAGGGGTTTGGTTCTCGCACTTAGGTAAATATAATGCAACCTTTAGTTGCGCTGCTGTCTCTATCTTCTCCTTTTTCTTTAAACACCGTCATTGATTAGCAATAATCATTTCTATGCTTAATCTTGGGTATTGCGATTAAGTACCATGTGGCTCTGTATTTTACTCTGCTAAATCTTTAGATAAACATTTTAAAACTTCCTGACTCAGTGGTTATTTCAGGATTATGTACTATAATGAATGTCACTCATTTTAAATTTCCCAATTAGCAAAGGATTCATTGGTAAGTCATTACTCTTCATTCAGAAGGTAATTGGTAGCAGGGATTTTGATAAAGAGTAACAACTGATAAAACCCAGCGTAAGTATTAGCGTAGTGTGAATGTATGGGCCCAAGTGAGTATCTGGTGTATGAATGTTGTTTGCTGATATCGCGCTGGATCAGTGGAATGCTTGCTTTTTATTACTTTGTTGTGTAAAGCAGATGCTTTAGCCTTACAAAGTTTGTGGCATTTCCAATTTATGCCTCATAACATTTCCTTGCAGTTTGTAGGTATTATCGGATTGATTTTTTCAACTTAATCTATATGGTCATTTTGATCAAATTCTAAATGTTGTAATAAACATTGCAGGTTAAAAATAAAGTTAATATACAAGAGCTGTGCTATATCTTACTACTAAACAGGCAGCCACAAGTGCAGTTAACTTACAGACAACGGGGTCATGATTTGAATGGTGCAGCAGGTGCAGTAGCACCGGGCCCAAAAAGTTGTCAGAACTCCTCTAAACACATAATATTGCTATATTTTACTATTATACAGGCAGTCACAATTGCAGTGACATTGCAGTTAAAAGGGACTTTATTTCAATGGTGCAGCAGGTGCAGTGGCACCGGGGCTAAAATCTCTAGGGACCCCATTAAACCCAGATTATTGATAAACTTTAAAACTAAACAGGCAATCACAAGTGCAGTTACCTTGCAGACAACGGGGTCATGATTAGAATGGTGCAGCAGGTGGAGTGGCACCGGGCCCAAAGGTTGTCAGAACTCCTCTAAACACCTAATATTGCTATATTTTACTACTATACAGGCAGTCACAATTGCAGTTATCTTGCAGTTAAAAGGGGCTTGATTTGAATGGTGCAGCAGGTGCAATGGCACCGGTGCCAAAAGCTCTAGGGACCTCACTAAGCGCAGAATATTGCAAAATTTTACTACCAAACTGACAGTCACAAGTGCAGTTATCTAGCAGGCACTAGGGCCATGATTTCAATGGTGCTGCAGGTGCAGTGACACCGAGGTCAAAAGTTGTCACAACTCCTCTAAACACCAATTATTGCTATATTTAACTACTAAATAAGCAGTCACAAGTGCAGTTACCTTACAGGCACTAGCGTCATGATTTCAGTGGTGCAGCAGGTGCAGTGACACCGGGGGCCAAAGCTCTAGGAACCCCTCTAAACACCAAATATTGCAATCTTTTACTACTAAAAAGGCAGTCACAAGTGCAGTTACCTTACAGGAAATAGGATCATGATTTGAATGGAGCAGCAGGTGCAGTGGCACCGGGGCCAAAAGTTGTCACAACTCCTCTAAACACCTAATATTGCTATTACATCAATTAATTCTATTATTTCCCTCTTTCATTTAATTTTTCAAAATTTTTACTTACCCGCACTACACCACTAGTATCAGCACAATATATTGCCTTTTTGTACATAAATCTTTCATAACACTTTACCAGACTTTCTGTAACTTATATTGTACAACTACTCAGCAAGCTACAACTTACAACAAAAAACAACTTATTATTAATCACATAGGCGAAACCGAATGCATTTACCAATGCTTGTTTGACTTGCTTATAGCTTTTGACTCTGTGGTTGGATTTGCACCGAAAAATGCAGTCGCTAGCTAAGCCCCACAAGCAAATTTTTATGAGGATCTACTCAAGGTAATAAAATAGAGGAGGGTCAAAAAGTTGTGTTTTCCCATTGTACCTTCAATGGGAGATTTTGTGTCTACATCAAAAAATGCTGAAAGGATTTATGCCACATCTGGCATGAAAGTACAACTTTACTCAGAAAATTTGCTTTTTTTTAGTAGCTTGGTATAAATTAATTCAGTCGTTTTTGAAATATAAGCTTTTAAAAAGTAATTGAGCTGGTTATAAAGGGATAACACATTTGCGTATCGCTGCTCTTTGAAATTGCAATTCAGAAAATCAGAAATCTTGTCAATCACATTTGAATTGTTTCTCAAATATTAAAGGATTAAAGAAATTAAACTTTTTCAGCCATCTTGAAATTCATGATTTTTAAAAACAAATGCGATTGCAGTATTGTGAACAGAGTTCTCCCCAGCCATGGGGGAGGGGGGGCACCATAAGATGTGTTCGACCCCTGTGGAGTACAGGGGGGCACACAGAAGTACGGAAAAATAGCTGGGAAAATTAAAAAAACAGATTTGCTACGATGTCTTGTAGCTGCAATTATGTGAGTAGGATAAAAACCACCATTTTGTTCTGAATTCGTGATTTCACAAAAAAATAAAAAAGGGAAATAGAAAAATATTTTTGTAATAAAAGCTAGGGAAAATACCTTCGTGCATGAAGCCAATGGATCTGCTTAGTAGGGGATGGGTGCCCATGCTCGCAAACAGTGACAGGATGGCACGTCACTGCAAGTTGGTCACAGAGCCTGGCCATAGTCTGCACTCAGCTGAGCATGGCTGAAGGCCGTGTGCAGCAGGAGTTGGCAGCCAGTGGCGGGTTTAGTGCAGGGTTGGGGGGTGGAGGGGGGTGGGGTAATGTTATCATCTTTGAGTGTGCAGGGGGCCCTGACTCGAGGAATCCTTGAATGACTCATATTGCCCTTTCCCTCCCTTAACAATAGCAATAAAGAGCATATTACACTCTGCACATCTGCATATATGGTTTATGCTATGCTATTTTCTTTACACGGGGTTGATGTTGTGCAGTTAGATACAATTACATTAAATAGGCCTTTTGACTTTAGAAGTGTGGTTTAATTGTGTAAAATGATTTTAATGTACAGTCTGTG
Organism: Calotriton arnoldi; assembly: GCA_963921515.1. Classification (NCBI taxonomy): domain Eukaryota; kingdom Metazoa; phylum Chordata; class Amphibia; order Caudata; family Salamandridae; genus Calotriton; species Calotriton arnoldi. Next base: position 2,139,637 of record CAWUFW010001434.1, read on the forward strand.
ATGCAGTAAACAGTGTTTTTGTTGTGTTCCTTTCACTTTACTGTGGTAAATACATAGCATGTGACCATTTCACTGTACTATTAAATGTGCATGTTTATTTACTAATGCACTTACTTCAAATAAGGTGTTTTTGAGCCACTTCCTCCATTCCACTACTGACTGTTAATTCATAGGAACCTCCATATACTGAGACCAAAGCAGCACTTTGCTTGTGACTGACATTAGGGCACTTAATACAATCAGCCACAATACCGTGTAGGTCACAATATGCGGCGCTTCCCATGAATTTAATGGTTAGTTTTTGACACCGCATTTTTAATTTAGCAAGCTGTTTGTAATTCCGCCACAAGTTTATGCAGGGCTTATACATATTGGCCGTTCAATACAACCAGTGGTAAAGTGAACCAGTTTGGCCCAGTTGTCTACTCCTAATCTTTTAAAACTACCGGCATGCCCCGGTCGCCAGATAAAATAGCAACTCAGCTGTGAGGCTCCATAATTATGTGGTTCTGAAGCTCCATGACTTCGCGGCGCTTTGATTTTAGCTCAGCGAGTGGAGGTCTAGGTACTCTTGACCATGTCGATGTCCACTTAATGATGCTCACAATAATCTCCTCATTTAGTAACATGAAAGATTTTGTTTGAGGCAACTTAAACTTCATTCGCAGAGGCTGCCATTTTATGAATTTGGCACTGTGTGCTTTCATCCATAAAGGAAGGCTTCCCTGTGGCATATTAAAGGTGAATCTCATTTGGAAATCGACAGCAGTGACCTTTAGAATCCTGTGGGGCATATTATCAAGGGCTCTATCGCCGCTTTAGCTGGACTTTTTCCCGCTAAAGCGGCGATAATTCTAACGCCCTATTAGCAAGCTGTCGCTAACTGCTGTTAGCGACAGCTTCTAGGCGATAGCGACCGGGTTGGGTGCCGCTTTGCATGCCAGCGATATTTATCGCTAATGGCATGCAAAGTAGGCGTTCCCAACCTAAAAGCGACTGGAAACAGTTGCTAAGCTCGCTATCGCCTACTAGCGAGGCAGGGGAGGTGATTAACGAACCAGCGCTAAACACGTTTAGCGCTGGTTTGTTAACGCCTGGGCCAGACCTGACTTAGCCATGTAATCCAATGGGAGGTGGATTACATGGCTAAATCCCCCTCGCCCTATCGCCAAGCTAACACTGGTCACAGTGTGAATATCGCTTGTTTTCAAGCGATATTCACACTGTTCTCCAGGGTTTCTATCGCTTTGGAGATAAGCGTTGCTGATAGCACGCTATCTCCGCGATAGAAACCTGCGATAGCCGGCGATAATTATCCTAGCGCTAACTGCGCTTAGCGATAATTATCGCCGGTTATTGCTAATAGGCCCCTCTATCTTTAAAAATATTGGAATTTCTTTTAATATTACAGACTATTGGAAGCTGAATCTGATTCTTCATTATATTACAAAATGGTGACGTTCTGACACACTGGTCTTTCTTCAGTGTTTTTTCTTTGGGATTTCCCAAGGCGTATTTTGATTAAAATGAATGTCCTATAGCTTAGTATTGATAACTGAATATTACCTCAAATTCTCTCTGGTTCCTTAAAATTGCCCCCTTTGCATAGTTTCCTCCAGCTGACCGAAAATCACTCATGTCCTATGAAAACCTGCTTCCTCCTATTGTGTGTATTTTTGTCAGAATTTTGGAACTTTCTTTATTTGTGGTGTTTATGCAATACAATCACTGACCTCTTAGCTCAAGTTTACGTAACCCGGGACACTCCTCGGAGTAGCCGTGCGCTTAACAAATACCCTATAACATAACATAACACCTTGTTGTATGGGTAGATCAAGCTTCATCTGGTGACTTCATTTAAAAGTCACCAGAAATAGAAATATAGCCAATAAAATGATGCCTGATATGTTGCCTCATCTCAGCTAGGCCTGGGTGGTGAATTCTGCTCCGCTCACGGAGTTTGCGGAGTTTCCCGCACTCCGCGTTACGCGGGGCTCGCGTTCACCAACGTCAAGTTGGCGAGCGAAGAAAATCCACCTCCCGGCGAGATTTTTCCTCGTTCGCGATCGCCAACATCAAGTTGGCGAGAGCGAGCGTGGAAAATAAACCTCCCGGTGAGATTTCTCAACGCGGGGGTCAGGTTTCTCATTGCGAGTGGTCGCGTATGCTCGCGACCGCTCGCTTTGAGAAACTGCCCGTTCGCGTTGAGAAAGCTGCCGCTCGAGTAAAAATCTACTCGAGTGGCAGAAAAGGTAAGCTTGCGCTGTGCATGGTGCTGCTCGCAATGATTGCACAGTGCGGACAAGCATCCGGCACTGTGCAATCACTGCGAACGGCATTTTTCTATCGTACTCTGCCGCTCGCGGAGCTCCACGTAGTCCGACTGAGTTTTTTTTGCACTTCGTGTAGCTTCGCGGAGTGCAACTCCGCGAACTCTGCCCAGGGTTAATCTCAGCCTGCCTCTTCTGTTGAGAAATCCAAGAGACTTAAAAACTACCTCCTTTCATCTATTTCCTCTTCCAGCAACTCATTTCTTGATTAAAAAAAGTGTCTCGGCGAGGTAGAAGCTTTGCCACCTTACACTAGACTTCAACGGATTGAGGATAGATGGTTTGCTACAGAGAATAGATTGGTTTAAATGGGACAACGTGGATCAAGATGCTACTTCTAAAATCTCAAGATTGGAACAGGAATTTCGTATGCTCCAGAATTACACTGAAAATCTGGAGAGCAGAAAAATATATTACAGCGTACGCTTATAAAGTTTGCCAAGAGAAGTTGAAGGAGAAAATCTGCTAGTGTTCTTGAAAAAAAAAAGAATCAGTTCATCCTTTGGGCAAAAGAGACTCTACAAAATCGTGTGGTGTAATTTATCCTTGCAAATGTAAAATAACACATGATGGTATCTCCAGGTCTTTTGATGATCCTGCTGACTTGAGAAAATATCTGTATAATCTGTCTCCTAACTGCATGAAAACCTCCCAAACAACATCTAAATATTTTCTCGTGTTTATTGTTATGATCTTATTACCTATGCTATTATCTTTACTTGCTATGTGCAATGTCTTGTCATGATGGTGACATGCTGTATTTTTTTACTCGTGCATTTTTTATACCTGGGAGCTCCTATTTCTTCTTGTGAAATGTGTTTTTGTATCCATCCTTTTGTCTTTTTATTGCTCTCTTCCTACCTGCTTCTATGTCAAGTCTTTCATGCTTTTATTTTTTTACCTTTTATTTTTCCCTATTAATTATTGCAGCTGCCTATTTTTCATCTTCTTTACATATTGTCATACTTGTTGCTGTTTTACTACTTTTCTATGTCTGTCATTGCTAACTTTGGGCCTGATTACAATGTCGGTGGGACTGCCACCGACAGGCCGTCGGTGGCGGTCCCACCAACATACAGGCCTCCGGTCCCACTACCGCATTAAGATGCAGGCGGTTGGACCGCAGAGGTTGGTGGGAAAGACTGCCGCCTCTGACAGGATCTAGGAACCTGTCGGGGCATCGGTCGGAATCATATACCTAGCATAGAGGCTTTACAACAGGGAGGCCGAGATTACGATGTCCCTTTCCGAAAGCCTTTTCATGGCTGTCCGACCGTCATGAAAAGGCTGTAAGAAACGGACTTTGGGAGACCAAGCAGGGCCCCATCCCGGTGCCCCTGATGGCACATGTAGTGCCCCAACGCACATTCATGCACCGTGTGCCAGGCACCACTGATAGCAGGAGAGAAGGGCCAAAATGAAGGGATCACTTAGACTTGGAAGCAAACACATAAACAACATGGAGCCTCTTCCATAATAGGCTCTGTGGGCAAACCAGAGCACCCTACAATGGATCCTCCCAGAAACTAGCAACCAGTGCAGCTTATAGCGAGCCTCAGAGAATCCATAAAATTTCCTGAAATTCATGCATGTAGTGATTGCATTAATCAACTGAGCTTTCATAACATTAATGAACGTGTTGCCCACCTATTACTTTACCTTACGTTTATTGTTCATTAAGGGGTGTGTGCATTATATTTTATACGGTTTTACCTGTGGTGAAAGGCCAACAAAATAGTTGTAGAATATTTCATTCTTCTTTTAGCCATGTCTCTCCATCGCACTCAGGAACACCGTTCTCATACTTTCTATGAACTGCAGCCTCTGGGTGCCCTGCAAAGTACTTTGTATGAGGCTGTCATTGAAGCCCCATCTCCAGCACAGTCTAGCACAAATGAAAAACAGCCTTTACAACGTGGCATTTACTACACAATGCCTTTTTACCATGTAGGTCTTTACTATGCAAGTCTTTACCACGCATATGCCTTTACCAGGCATGCCTTGACAACTAAATAGATGCGTGGTAAAGGCATGCATGGTAAAGGCATTCATTGTAATGTCATACAACCGCACACATCAGCTAAAGAACTGTGTGTGTCTTGGATGCTGTAGCAGCCTGGCCTAATACAGGGTGGAGCTGAAGCCCTTTTAGTTCAATGGGCGTTGGGTGCCTGGATACCACCAATAACAATGAAAAAGACACACCTAGAATTAGAACTTGGTTATCACAAAATCAAAAGAGAAACTGAAGAGTGAATTCTGTGGTCGTAGTTAGATCCAGATGCAGAAACGTTAGTAATTGACAAAGTGATAAATTATGAAAAGTGAGAACATTACAGATGATACTTGCTGCACAATTCATTCAGCTGGCAGAGGAGCTGGGTGCGAAGGTTGTTGCTTATGCTGACGACACCCAGCTCCTGTTTACTTGGAAAAAACATGATACATCAACTGCCCATGTCAAAACATGTTTGGCTGCAGTGTTCAACTGGCTTACGTCCGCTCAGTTGAAATGTAACAAGAGAAAACCGAGATCCTGTTCTTTGGTGAGTTCCCCCCTCTGTTTTGGCACTCTTTCTGCCCGGATGAGTCTCCTCGGCCTTCTCCCTCTGGTCTCCCAGTTAAGAATCTCGGGATCTGGTTTGATGAGAAACTCAGTTTTCGCAACCACATCAGCAAACTGACGGGCACCTGTTTTGGTATCTTGAAACTGCTCCAAAAATGTCCACCCCTGTTGCCCCTTGCAGAAAAGGAAACGGTCATCCGAGCTCTTGTCACTTCCCGCATTGACTATGCGAATGTTTTATATGTGGGCCTCCCTGGCTATCTTATGGATAGACTTCAAGTGGTCCAAAATGCTTCTGCACGTCTGCTTTTCGACTTCCCCGAACGTACCAGTGTTAAGCAACATTTGCACAAACTACATTGGTTACCAGTTAAAGCTAGGATCACCTTCAAGGCTCTGGTAACAGCTCATGCTGCGCTTTATGAGTATGGTCCCTCCTATCTTAGGAAACGTTTTTCATTCTATACTCCCAGTAGGCTTATGCGCTCTTCCAACACGTGTTTGGCCACTATTCCTAGATTCCGTTTGGAAAGAAAGGGTGGCATTTCCTTGGCCTATTTGGCAGCTATGACCTGGAACTCCCTCCCTGCTGACTTGCGCAGCCTTCGGAACGCTATCCATTTAAGGAAGAAACTGAAAACCTTCCTTTTCCACTGAGTTGTCCCTTTGCCTCCTCTTTTCTGTGTAACTCTTGGGCTCGCGCCAGGACACTCTATTGAGTAGCTGTGCGCGTTATAAATACCATATAACATAACATAACAATGAGAAATAGGAGCTCTCAATACATTGGGTACGCATGGGGAGGGCAGTGATTCATATTATGTGTTATTTTCTACTACGTTTGTATACTAGAAGGCCTGGAACTGCATATTTCAATGATGTCAACACAATTGGTATCATCATGTTTCTTATTCAAATAATTTAGAAAGCTATTATCAGTTCTGATGGACAATGGTGTCCAAATAATGTCAAAAGAAAAGTTTGTAACGGATAGAGCTATTACTCACAAATATGTGTGTTATAACACTCAGAATCCATTGAAATGGTTGAAAATGTTAACAGAAAGATTAAAGGCAGGCAGGGATTTCTCAAGAGTCCAGGATCTCCTCTGACCTGTCAGGCTGGAGGGTCATCTGACAGAGTCTAAAAGACCTGCATATTCTCAGTATGTTAAAATATATTTGAATACGTTGTCTTATATATTCTATTCTATTATTATTATTGTATATGTTGGCTGCCAATTGGGTTATTCATTGCCTCTATTGTACCTCTCATTTCAGTATAAAACAAATATGTATAACATAATAGATTCTATTGTGTCATTTGTATAGAGGGCATAGAACGGTGTAATATCAGAAGATGCTCTGAGGAAGGCAGAGGATGCAATGCTATTACATGAGAATAAACATACCAATGTTTCCTGAGGTAGGTGATCTTCAATGGGCGGCATTGATGGATCTGGCTTACTATCTTCTCAAGGGGCTTTTTATTTACCACAAAGGTAGCAATCGTTTGGATGCCAACAAGATTCAGCACTTGAAGAATTTCCTGAAGAAATGTTTCAGTAAATACAGAGCCTCAGAAGGAGAGTCCACCGGCAACATCTAACAAAGTTGTACACAGATTGACCTCCATCAATATTTCATCCTTTCCCTCGAAAACAACAAACAGAACAGCATTCAGGAATTATAACACGTATGCTCAAGTCACTTTGAAGGCATCTGTAACCGAAAGGGGGTTGGCACCATAGATATTTGACCTTCTCAGGAAAGCTGACCTCATCGTTCCGGCATTGTTACACTGTTTTCCAATCTCACTTGCATCCCTGTCCGAAAATGTTTATTCTCTTGTTGAGTTTTGTTTAGTAAAGCAGTGTGTAGTTCGTTTTAACCTTCTATTTTGCATAATTGACCCAGACTCAAGTTTATGATACTTTTTAGTTAATACATCCGGGAATCTGTTATTTTAAGTGGCCGATTACGATACAGCCCGGAAAGGCTCCGACCAGGCCACATCGTAATCGGCCGCTCGGTTTACTTTCCGACCACTGTATTACAATGCTGGCGGTCCGAAACTCAACTGGCCGGTCATTCCGGCTGGCTTCCGCGGGGCTCAAGGAGCCCGTCGGCAAGTCGGAACCGGCTCATAATCCCAAAATGCGAGCCTTTCCGCCCTTGGGATTACAATGCATGGTTTCCATGCTGGCCTGTCCGGCATGGAAACCATGTCAGAAAGCGGTTTGGGAGCCCTCAGCAGGGCCCCCATGTGTGTACTGCCTCCGGTTGTGGGCCGAGGGGGCACCTATGGTACCCCCCTGTTGATCCCTGCACACTAGGGCAGGCACCTTAAGGTGCCTGCCCCAGTGTGCAGGGATTAACAGCACCTCCCATTTCCCAGAGGTCGGTCGGTCCCTGGACGGAGACGGTGTCAGGCGGACCTAAGTCCTCCTGACATCGTAATTAACCACTTAATGTTTGAATTGGGATGTTATTTAACTATGACACTCTTTCACCTCTGACGGGTAAGGTTGTAAATAGTTGAAACAAGGGTCTCAGATTGTTCGTTTTTTATTTTATTATAGGTGACAGATGTTTGTTAATTTGAGGTGCAAAGTCCATCTGAGCCAACTCCTGCTTTCTCCCTCACGAAAATATGAGAACAATCTTCACTCTCATCTTGTGAATCAATAAGAATAGGAGATTGCAACCAAATGTCCCAAACATATGCAGAAAATCAGGGGGTAGGGGATGCCACTCTGGTGCTCAGCCATTTTGTGGGCAAAGAGAAATTTCGTTTACAGATTTCTTAGACCAAATAATCTAGTGTTCAGCCTTTGAACCCCTATAGTAGTGGATGTAGGGTAATCCCCTTTTCATGTTGCAGTGTTTCCCATACTATGCAGTTTCTGACCTCTGTAGTGTCTGGGAGCCAACTAAGCAAACCTGAGCAACGTGATCTATTTAAATGGGCAAGTATTTTTATACCAAAGTGCCATATCTACCACTTTAGTAGAATAGAGTTGTTGAATAGCTGTGTAGAATTCAGATATTGAGTATCAGAGACATGGAAATATTTTCCTCCCAATGCTTAAAATTTAACATGTTTTTAAATATGTATGTTTTCAGCAACCAGAACTTATTCCCAAATGTGAATCTTGGAATGTAACTTTAATACAGTAATATATGGTAGGAAAGTGTCATTAATACCAATTTCACAACATATGGGTAATGAGGTCTGAAAAGACCTGTAATAATGTTACATTGATATGACCCATAACACCTTTATTAGTTTGGACTCACACGTCACCTTAGATGTGTTCTTTACAAAACACATCCACATCCTTGGCTGGAGTTCCTGTCACATCACCCCTACTTTGCAACTCCGCTCAGTCCAAGCCAGCCACGGGCAGAACTAAGCGACATCATTTAAAGGCTAGGGTGTGAAGAAAGACCAGACTCATGCCCTTCCTAAGGCATATCTGTCTCTAAATAGTTCTTGTGGCACCCTTCTTTCAGATTGTAGGGCAGGGTAAGATCATTGTAGTCATGCTCGTAGAGATGTCTTTGCCATGCCTCGCGTAAATAGTGGCGACGCTCTTAGCAGTTTTTCAGGCAGAACTAGAAAGGGCCAGGGCGTTACTAGGAGGCAGGCAGAGCTGAGAACAGTGGATCAAATGTTGAGCCCTATTAAAAAGCAAGGGGCCTATTTATTAAAAAGTAACTCAGGGCAGCACAGCAAGTCACCTTGCAGCACTGCGTTACAGGGAAACGGCAGGAAAGTGCTGTTTTTATTACAATATAGTGCATTCCCAACCTTTCCCCAGCTCTGGCGCACAATGGGCAGCCTAGCGCCAACGCAGACCCCCTTGCACCATGGTGCAAGGGGGCCTGTGTTGCATGCAGGATTGTTTCTGTGCAGGAAGGGCCACCTTCCTGCATAAATAAAATCCTCAGAGGCAGAATGCAGCACACATAGAAAGAGGAAGCATCAAGGAAAAATGAAGAAATTTCTCCTCGTTATGTCTCACCTGGGAAGGCGTATCTTTTTAGGGCATTACCAGGTCTACCAGTGATGGTAAATCTGCGTCAAAATCAATGGAGTTGCGTAGGAACACCAATGCAATGCCCATGGAACACCTTCCCGGGACAGAGTAACGCAAAGCAGCGATTTGTGCAGCGTTGCGTTACTCTGATTTTTCAAAGCACGCAGGGCCATGCAAAGTGGCCTTGAGTGGCTTGATAAATTGCATTTTAGGGTTTGCATCGCACATGCACCACTGTGCATTGTGCAAACATGAAGCAAGCCCTTGAAACTGGATCGCACTGAAGTAAAATCTGGCAGACAGAAGCCTCAGATTATCAATCCTATCTGCTCAGGATTAATCAGAAATAGCAAACTGCTTTTACCCTTTAACCCCTTGCAAGCTTCGGACGGCCCCCGGCCGTCATACGTCACGGTGGGCGTGTGCAGAGGACGGCCGGGGGCCGTCCGAATCCCGCCCACTATTTAAATCGCCCGCACAGAGCGAAAATGTGCGCAGCACGCAAGGGGTTAAAATACCCTGCTTGCCCACTCGAAGGATAGAACTGCCTGGAACGGAAGTCTTTGCTGCTTGATTAACTGCATGCACTGTACTGCTCTTTCTTGCAGAAGGCGGTGGAATGCCTACCTGTCTAGGTGTCTGTGATTTATATCCTTGTAGAGGAGATGGTCTTCTTCGGGGAAGTGGATACCATGATGATGAAGAAGGTTGGAGTGGAATGTGCTCTGGTACAACATCCTATACCGGAAGATAAAACTCCTGGTTATGTCAAATTAAATGTCAATATTCTAAAAGAGACTGTGAGGAGAAAAAAGAAAAGATTATTTAGTTGAGCAAATAGGAAGGTGGTTGCAGTATGGCTAATTTACAACATTGTGTCGGTAAATTATGTATATTGTATATTGTAGATTACCTGTGTAAGATACTTGAAGCATTTTAGACAGGGGTAGATGAATGGAAACCTGCCAAACATTTGGAGAAGCCACATTTCCCTGTCTAGTGTGCTCTAATATGCAACAGCTTCCATGAGCCACGTTGGTAAAGAGATTGGGTCTGCTGATGTTATCAGCATGGGTCTGGAAGATTATTAATATGCATAGACATTATAAAGCCTCTGCCTCTCAATGCAGTTCATTCAATTGGTACCTTTAATTAAGGAGACAAAAAGGCTTTGCCACGCAGTTGTTAGCACAAAATACCATTATCATGGATAGGGAAAAGTATTAATATTCAGGCATCAACTAAGATACCTGGGTTTTAGGTATGGAATGGAATCTTAAAGCATTTAATATTATTAAAATAATGTATTCAAAATATTTAAAAAAATATGTAAATAATGTTTTAGGAGCGGGATGTAAGGGATATAAGGTTAATGGGTGAGGAAGTGTGTTAATGCTCAGGTATCAAATAAGAGTATTAAATATGTAATATAATTTAAATGTATTTAATTATTTTTAATAATTGTTGCAAATTATTTCAAAAATATGTAAATAAAGTTTTAGGAGTGGTATGTAAGGGATATGGGGTGATGGGTGGTGAAGTATATTAATAACTAGATATCAAATAGGATGCCTAAGTATTAATTATGTGAATATATATGAATTTATTTTATCCTAATTTATTTTAAAAATGTATAATAAATTTTATAAAAAAGCAACAGAAACTTGAAGATATTATATCAGGAATAAAATCTAAGAAAAATGTTAAATACAACAATAAATAACTTTTAATTTTTAAAGTAAGTATTGTAAAAACTCACACATTGTATTTCAATAAACGTTTTTATTTAATAAATTAAAACATTTATACATAATAAAAATATATAATAAAAATAAGATGATACAATTTAATTTATATTTCTAACACATTTTCCCATGGTTTTCCATTAACTTCAATGCAAGAAATGTTCCTTTTTAAGTTTTCACTTTTTCATCTTTATGTAAACAGTTTGGCATCTGTTTCTACAGGCGATGAGAGTAACAGTCAAATTGGAAGCAAGGAGGACTTGTGGTCAGGTGAGAACAATCTAATTTACTCTTTAGAACATATTGATTAGACTGTGTTTCAACAAAATGTACATCCCAATATAGGTTGTTTTCTTATGTGCATGTTGGGAAGGTTGTTTTTTTTTCAATGTAGGTTTAAAAAAGAAATAAAAAATAATTTGTATATTCCTTTTTTTGAATAAAAAGCAACAATTAAAGATTTTGGAGTTGAGTTTCTTAATGTTGTTCAACTCAGCAAGAAGCAGTAACTGCCTTAGATAAAAAAAACCTGGATCTTTATTTTTCCCTTAAAATTGTTTTAGAACTGTATCCAGTTTTTAGTTTTAAAACATTTATTTTTTCAGGCAACATGGTTTTTGTACTGTTGCCTGTATTTACATGGTTATTGTACTGTTGTGCTGGAGTTTAGAAGAAGGCAACGTGAAATTTGGATTGTGGTTTTTGATTTGATACAAACTTTATGGATTGTTGGATTACCAGTAACTCTTGGTGAGAGGTTCTTAAAATATCACCAAGAGCTGAAGAAAAAGACAATTTACAGGGAGGAAGTAAATTTTTTTTTATTTAAAAAAAAAAAAAATACTTTTAAAAAAGCCAATTGAATTTAGACATTCTGTCAAACCAGAAGAGACATTTTTGAAGATGGTAGTAGGCATTAGTAGTGTAAAATGTACGCTATGTTGCCCATGTAGTTTTAAGCTTCCAACAATGGAAATTGTTGAATTTTTGCCAATAGCCTTTCCAACATCTCTTCACTTTTTTAGGATATTTGAGGATTCACATTACCTAACAATGATTGTGCCATTCTGATTTCCTGGAATTGTTGCTCTTCTTTTTAAAATTTGTGGGAAATGATATAGTTTGGGGGTGATGTTTTCCAATAGAATAGTTAAAAGAATTACGCCAACATTATTGGTTTTGCACCCCCCACTAATCAGGTCGAGCAACAGTTCCAGGATTCAATAAGAAACCTTAGTGACCCAACGTGCTTAGGGGCATATTCTTAAGGGCTTATCGCCGATTTATCGGCACTTTAGCGCCACAAAAGAGGCGATAGATTTATCGCCCTATTCTCAAGCTGGTGCAAACTGCCGATATCGCCAGTTTTCCAGCGATAGCTTCCGCAAAAAACATCGCCACGGATGAGAGTGAGAACTAACGCTAATGATATGCAGAGTAGGCGTTCCCGTGCAAAACCACACGAAAACACCACTTCGCGATTTTCTCAACGACCAGCCAGATCTGCGATGCGATCCAAAAACAGGCGATAAGGCGCGTTAGCAGCAGGGATTTAACACCTGCCTTTTACTGGTGTTACAAAGCAAACACAAGGAGATGATGGACAGAGCACTGAAACTTTTCAGACACTCACCCCCAGTCACAGATCTGGGTTGAATCCATCATCATTCTTTAGCTCACTTCGCCACCCCAGTTCAGACACAGCTATATGCAAATCAGTCCTGACCCTGTGCCTCATGGGAACAGTCCAGCCCAAATTGCCAAGCCATGTCTTCCCTGGACCGGAAACAAGCATCCTGGGACCGGTTTCGGGCTAACAGCCCTCATCAGCCAGGCTAGCTTGAATCCAGTGGCAAAGTGAGCAAGGGACCCACGTCTGGGCATACCCTGCCAACTTAGGGCGAACAAAGCAAACACAAGGAGATGATGGACGGAGCGCTGAAACTTTTCAGACACTCACCCCCAGTCACAGATCTGGGTTGAATCCATCATCATTCTTTAGCTCACTTCGCCACCCCAGTTCAGACACAGCTATATGTAAATCAGTCTTGACCCTGTGCCTCATGGGAACAGTCCAGCCCGAATTGCCAAGCCATGTCTTCCCTGGACCGGAAACAAGCATCCTGGGACCGGTTTCGGGCTAACAGCCCTCCTCAGCCAGGCTAGCTTGAATCCAGTGGCAAAGTGAGCAAGGGACCCACGTCTGGGCATACCCTGCCAACTTAGGGCGAACAAAGCAAACACAAGGAGATGATGGACGGAGCACTGAAACCTTTCAGACACTCACCCCCAGTCACAGATCTGGGTTGGATCCATCATCTTTCTTTAGCTCACTTCGCCACCCCAGTTCAGACACAGCTATATGCAAATCAGTCTTGACCCTGTGCCTCATGGGAACAGTCCAGCCCGAGTGCCAAGCCATGTCTTCCCTGGACCGGCAACAAGCATCCTGGGACCGGTTTCGGGCTAACAGCCCTCATCAGCCAGGCTAGCTTGAATCCAGTGGCAAAGTGAGCAAGGGACCCACGTCTGGGCATACCCTGCCAACTTAGGGCGAACAAAGCAAACACAAGGAGATGATGGACGGAGCGCTGAAACTTTTCAGACACTCACCCCCAGTCACAGATCTGGGTTGAATCCATCATCATCCCAGGATGCTTGATTCCAGTCCAGGGAAGACATGGCTTGGCAGTTCGGTCTGGACTGTTCCCATGAGGCACAGGGTCAAGACTGATTTGCATATAGCTGTGTCTGAACTGGGGTGGCAGAGTGAGCTAAAGAATGATGATGGATTCAACCCAGATCTGTGACTGGGGTGAGTGTTTGAAAAGTTTCAGCACTCCGTCCATCATCTCTTGGTGTTTGCTTTGTTCGCCCTAAGTTGGCAGGGTATGCCCAGACGTGGGTCCCTTGCTCACTTTGCCACTAGATTCAAGCTAGCCTGGCTGATGAGGGCTGTTAGCCCGAAACTGGTCCCAGGATGCTTGATTTCGGTCCAGGGAAGACATGGCTTGGCAGTTCGGTCTGGAATGTTGCCATGAGACACAGGGTCAAGACTGATTTGCATATAGCTGTGTCTGAACTGGGATGGCAGAGTGAGCTAAAGAATGATGATGGATTCTACCCAGATCTGTGACTGGGGGTGAGTGTCTGAAAAGTTTCAGCACTCCGTCCATCACTCCTTGTGTTTGCTTTGTTCGCCCTAAGTTGGCATGGTATGCCCAGACGTGGGTCCCTTGCTCACTTTGCCACTAGATTCAAGCTAGCCTGGCTGATGAGGGCTGTTAGCCCGAAACTGGTCCCAGGATGCTTGATTCCGGTCCAGGGAAGACATGGCTTGGCAGTTCGGTCTGGACTGTTCCCATGAGGCACAGAGTCAAGACTGATTTGCATATAGCTGTGTCTGAACTGGGGTGGCAGAGTGAGCTAAAGAATGATGATGGATTCAACCAAGATCTGTGACTGGGGGTGAGTGTTTGAAAAGTTTCAGCACTCCGTCCATCATCTCCTTGTGTTTCCTTTTACTGGTGTCAAGCAGGACGACAACCTGCAGTATGAAAGTATGAAAGGGAGCCCAGCCCAGAGCCACATCTGAAGACCAACACATGTCATGGAGCTACTGATCATGCAGCTCGGAGACCCAAGAGGTCCACAACACCCACCGCCACCACCCCCAGGCCCTCCCCGGACTACCACCAAGACAGCGCAGAACAAGACAGCCGACCTTCCGAAAACGGCATGGCCCCTCAGCCACACAATTGCAGAATGTGGGGAGAGGTGGGAACCAAGTATGTGTGAAGGAGGCAAGTCACCCATGACTAAGAATGTACACAATGCCAAGTGTGGCAGTGATGTGCTGGACAGACTTCAGTATGCAGAGCACAGACATGTCCATGTGGACATATACTGCTGGTGTTTGTAGTGTTGTGGACAGTGGACGCAACCATGTTACCTCAGGCAGTGGGGAAGACCTCGGTCATGTAGCTGTGTCGTCCCCCCCTGTAAGCGTAAGCGGAGTGGGCTTGTCCGGCGTACGCCAGTCCAGCATAGGAGTGTGAATAAATAGGCCTGGGCTCTGGGCGTGGTTCACTTCTGGGATGGCCAACGCGTCTGCCAGGGCGGCGCCCCTCACCCTGCCACGAGTCTGCCGCTGTGACCGCCAGCCTCCTCAGCTGATCGCTGGCTTCCGCAACACAGGCCTCCAGCACACCCAGCGGCACAGCATCGCAGAGTTATGTGTGTGCTGACTACTGCCTTCGGCCTACACTGCGGTCAGCAGGTCCCCCAATTCAAATCGAGTCTTGATTTATTGATGGCGCAGTCCAGTAGGCAACAGACATTGCTTCCAGTGCGGCCCGCCCGGACGACGCATCATCGCAGGCTGCGCACCCGCTGAGCGCTTCAGGTGCCACTAACTCTGTGCAGCTCAAGTCAACGCCACGTGGCTGTGGGCCCTTGCTGACCGCTGCCTCCAGCCTACACTGCGGTCAGCAGGTCCCCCAATTCAAATTGAGTCTTGATTTATTGATGGCGCAGTCCAGTAGGCAACAGACATTGCTTCCAGTGCGGCCCGCCCGGACGACGCATCATCGCAGGCTGCGCACCCGCTGAGCGATTCAGGTGCCACTAACTCTGTGCAGCTCAAGTCAACGCCACGTGGCTGTGGGCCCTTGCCCACCGCTGCCTCCGGCCTACACTGCGGTCAGCAGGGCTCACACATATCAAATACAATCCTGACCTGCAAGGACACGCCATCATCGCTGGCTGCACACCCGCCACCACCGCCAGGACCACCTCTAACCAACAACTGCCAGAGTCGGAGGAGTCTTACAGCCAGTCTATCAAAGTTGCTCACACCTGTCTTGGATGCCATCATCAGCTTGATACCCTGCTCAGCTCTTCAGGTGCCACTAACTCAGTGCACCACAATTCATGGACCCTTTATGATTGAATCTTGTGTGTGTGATTCCAGATCTGGTGCCTCTACCTCAGTGCACTGCAAGTCATGGACCCTTTATGATTGAATCTGTGTGTGTGATCCGATGATCACTGTGCTAGTTGTTGCCAGCACCAACCACTCCCTGAGGGCTGGCTTACACTCACCCCACACCCATCCAGCACAGGCGTCACTGGACATGTGACCCTGGTAATAAAAAGGGGCCGGGCGCACGTGCCCCTAGCCAGTTCCACTATCTATCTAAGTGTGTCCGTGTGGTCATTATGTATGCATGATGGCCCCGGGCCCTACCACATTACATTGTGCTGTGGACAGCGGACGCAACCATGTCACCTCAGGCAGTGGGTAAGACCTTGGACACGTAGCTTTGTCCCCCCCCCTGTAAGCGTAAGCGGAGTGGGCTGGGCCGGCGTACGCCAGTCCAGCGAAGGGGTGTGAAGAATTTGCCCGGGGCTCTGGGCGTGGTTCAGTTCTGGCCTGGACAAGGAAGTAACTAATGCGTGTGTCTCTGTTGTGGTGTCGGCGCCACCCGGCCCGCAATCGACAATGTTGAAATGTAGCATTCACCCAGAGGGCGGGCTCGCACGAACGGAGAAATGAAGGAGCGCAAGACCGCTCGGGGTCTTGGCTCATACATGCCAAGTGTTGTGTGTATCTGTATTGCCGCAGCATGAGCCAAATGCCTAGCCTTAATCGCAGCGCGAGTTCAGCCAGGCATGAACTTTACATCTGTGTCCGCCCTATCCTTACCATAGGCCTACACTCACATGGCTGCCCACCTTCAACGGCCAACATCACAGTGTCGTTGTCAGGCTTTTGGACATGCGCAGACAGGCATGACAATGGTGTGCCGTAGGAGTGCAAGTGATGCAACCGCGCAGCTCACACAAGTAAATAGGCTCGGGGGAGGGAGGAGCAGCTGTGAGGCAACGTAACACACAGTGATGCCGCTCATTTGCCACATGCAAGACATGTCAAACATGAATCCCAAAGTCGCACACATCCCACCCCACCCCCAACAAGCCACATCACATTTCCTGAATGCAAGCAGATGACAAACTAACATTAGGGATGAAAGCTCCTTTATCTGAACTATCAGGCGGAAGCACATCTGCACCTCCGACCTCGGAATTGCATGTGCCTGGCACCCCCTGACAGATACTATAGCAGCTGATGACGACTCCCACACTACGCACAGCCCGATGAAAGACCAACGTATACACACCCCACACACAGAAGTCCTTGCTCGAAGTTATCTTGCATGGAATGGCCTTCACACTTACTCCCACACCATTCCAGACGTACAACCGTTGCACACTAAAACAACTCATTGATCCGAGCTGTGGCATTTCATCCACAGAACTGGCGCAGGTCAGAACAGTGCCGCTTCAACCAGAGCCACTAACGCAATGGCAGAACATCCCGGACACATGCACAACCCCTGTCATGTGGAACTGTACCGTGCACGTATGCTGCATTTACTGGGGGCACTGCCATTGGCAGTGCTGCGGATCAATTACCGGCTAAGCTTCCGCCTTGCCAACGTCACCTGCGTTCTGCCTGTGTTGCATTGTCGATCGTGCATATTCGAGTGGTCCATGGATGTCTGCCTATCCAACAGGACGGTAGCTGAACTGGATTTTGACATGTGTGTGCACCCCTGATGGCCCACGACCAGGAGTGTCACCGTGATACCCGTTTATGGGATGCCTTGATACTTGGCATACATGCTGGCAGCTGGACCTGGGAGATTGCACAACTCCTCGTGTGCAGTGACCACATTGAACCGCTCCCCTACTGGGCTGTAGTGCTAATTGGTGAAAGGGGGTGGACGCAGCACATCTGTCCGGACCTGCTAATGGATTGCTTCGCCGTCCTGTTTGATGAAGTCGACAACGACCTCATGTTGGAAATGATAGCCTACAAAGCTGCAATCGCTTTCATGGACGAGTAACTACGTACCTGCAGTCACAACAGATTGGAACCCATTGCACATGTCCCAACACCTTGTTGCATCTTGGAGATCTGGTCACATATCCCACGACAACAGTGGACATGGCTGCATTCGCCTGGACTCCGAATACATGAGCGGACAACAACGCGGGTTAACACACACCTGTGAAAGGTGAGGCACTCCCCCGGAGTGGACAGCGGCGCTTGGCAACGTTCCTCATTCTGACATACTGCTGCATTGGTCTGCATGTTGTGGCACTTATCTTGCCCGTACTGACACGCAAATGCTAATAAAGTCTACGCACCTTCACTTGTTTTCAACTGTGATGAGTGTTGATTTGAATGACAATGTGTGCCTCACTGCCTATCTGGGTCACGGCCATGCATGCGCATTGATAGCATTACCCAGGGAGTACCTTTTTGTGGAATCACTGTCCCTACATTCATCCATACTTTCATACTTGATTGCTCATAGCCATGACACATCTGTGTGAATTAGAATGTTTTATTCGCATTGAGTGGAGTGTTGAAGCTGGACCAGTACAGGGCCATGCAAACCCCACTTTACATTGTTGCCCTGTGGAGGGCCAGCCAGAGTCCTTTAGGGATTGACAAGTTCATCGGAAGAGGAAGATTTCAGTCTGCAGTGTGATTGCTGTGTCATTGGTAACCAAACAAACTATGGCAGTCCATGTCGAGGTCCAAGGTGAGTGTCGCTGAGTGTATCAGGGGACAGTGGGAGGTGTTATTCCAGGGCATGATGCAGAGGGCAGAACCAAGCTGAAACAGGCCATATGGCGGAGATTAATGCTACCACTTCATTCTTACCACAAAGCCAGATTCATCATCATCTTCGTCCTCTGATGTGTCAGGTGCCTCCCATGTCGGTGGTGGTGTTTAGTCTGCATCACTGTGTGGCACTGACACATCAGGGGCCGGAGGTGGAATGTCTGCTGCACTGTGTGGCACTGACATTTCAGGGGGCGGAGGTGGAATGTCTGCCGCACTGTGTGGCACTGACACTTCATGGGGCGGAGATGTGGATGGAGTAGTAGCAGCAGCATTTATCCGCGCCAGGCCTTGTGGCGGCAATGCCATGATGAGGATCTGCAGGGCATGGAAGATCACAGCTACATCTCGCTGGTGTGCAGCCGTGGCAAACATCATTTCCTCCTGCAACCGCTCCAAGCTCTCCATCATTCTCCTTATGTGCCCCAACTCCCGGCTGACATCGCTGGAGCCACTCTGACTAGACAGTTGTTCTTGGCTCAGAGTCATGACTCCAGCGATGTCAGCCATGGATTGTTGGAGAGCATGGAGCGGACAGTGGGTGTCTGTTAGGGACTGTAAGTCATCCCTGATGGGACTTAGACACCCACGTATGGCATCTAGTTTGGCTGCCATGAGGTAGAACCCCACCCGCAGCTGATCAGCCATCTTCTCCTGGCACCCTAACACACGTCGTTGGAATGCCATGTGTTGGTCGTGGGGGTCCTGGGAGACAGCAGTGGTGGTGGGTGCTTCCTGCTGTGTGGTCTGTGCAGGGGTGGGGTCTCCTCGATGCAGCTGGGCTGCCCTGCTCCTGGAGGTGGGGTGCTGAAGCTGTCCATGAGCTGTTGGAGGGCGTCGGTGTCGATGTTGGGGAGGTCCTCTTCATCATCAGTGCTGAGTTGTTGGGTCTACTCTGCAGGAGGTGTTGATTCTCCCTCTGCAATGTGAAGGGGAGATGCAGATTGACAATGTGTTCACATGTATGTTCACGCATTGTACAAGTTTACTAACAGACTGCATGACAATGTACATTGCGACTGTTTGTGAGGAGATGCCTATTTGATGCGGGACAGTTGACATTTCTACACCATCAGGGATGTGAGGTTGTACTTGTACATTGTCATCTCACAGTTTCCTGCTATGCCAAATGTGAATGGCCATTTTCTACACACAAGCGGCAGCAGTTGTGTCCTCTGTTCTGTTGTGAAAGTGTTGCAGTTTGTACCACATTGTTGTCAATGTTGAGGTGCTCTGATTCTTATGTGTGTGTGCTGCATTGTGGGTGTGTTGCCCCTTCAGCTCTGATTTGGCTGGCCCTTATCCCTTTCAGGCGGTGTGCCTTTCACTTATGTGCTTATACAGTGCTGAGATGTTGCAGACTTGGGTAAATTGGGCTCTTGGTCGGAGTTGTGACTCTTGGGCATGGTTTGTCCGCAGATGTGCTATACTTAATTGTGCATGTGTGCGATTGTGCCCATCTCCCCCCGTCCCCCCAGTCCCTGTTCGTTACTCACCCTGTTGCTGTTGGCTCAGGTCATGTTGTGCAGTGTCCGGTCCCCCAACTCCTGCTACCGTCTCCCCAATGATTACTCGGGTCACCATTTCCTCCATCTCACCCAGCTCCTGGTGTGTCGCTGGACTCCCACCTCCAGTCTGCATTGCTGCTTTCAGGTTGGCTGCGAGTTTCAGCTTGGTTTTGCGCTTCACATCAGTCCAGCGCTTCTTGCAGCCGTCCACTTCCCTTCTCTTCACTGCGACTGCATTCACCTTGGCCAAGATGCACTGCCATATTGTATTTTTAGTTGCCAATGACACAGTGGAGGTGATGAACAGTTGGTGGTGGTGTTCTATCACCTCCGTAATGAGGATCTGGTTTTCCTGCGTACTGAAACGCGGGTTCCTCTTCTTCTTCTTCTCCTTGCCCTTCCCTGACCCGAGGTCCCAGGCTGGTCCTCCGTGGGGCTTGTGGGATTCTGGTTGTCCTCTGTACTTGCTCCGGCTACCTCCATGGTGCTTCGCAGTTGTTTGTGTTTTGTTTGCGTTTTTTGTTGCCGCTTTTATAGTGGTTTTTCCCGCCTGACTTGTGGGACTTGCAGGCCTGGCGCTGCTTATCGCAGAATTTTTTATCGCAGTTGGGCCCATTGCAACTTTTTTCACGTTCGGGTTTAGATTTTTATCGCCGTCCCGGTAATTTTATCGCAGACATTTGACGCGTTATCGGGAAACGATCGCATGTTACCGCCGTGTTGAGAATGCGACGTTAACACAGAGTTATTTTCCCGCGATAGACGGCGATATGAAAAATTGCGTTAACCTATTTTGCCGATGATTATCGCACGTTCTTGAGAATATCCCCCTTAGATGGTAATCTTCGAAGTAATTAAGAAGTGAGGCCCATTTTCTTCGTTTTGTAAAAAAAAATAAGATTGTTCAATTGAAGTGTAGAAGACATCCACACATTCAGGAGGTACAATAAACAATTCAGTCAGTTTTTGAGCTCATTTTGAAGTTTACTGTTTGATTTATAATCCTCAGTTAAGGATATTTTTCAAATTTGTTTGCCAATATGCTTGGGAAAAGTGAAAAAAAAACCTTGAATTTAGATGTTGGGATTAATTTTAGTAATTGTCTTAATCATTTGCTATTCCAAATTAATTATGATTTTCATAGGACTTTTATTTATTGTTTTTGATTTTACAACTGATGAAAACTCAGTGTAAGTTGAGCATTGTTTGTAAGGCAGTAAACCGCAAATTAAGGGGATTGTTGTGTTGTTAATGTTTGCATGAATAGTATAAATTTGGGTGATTGGATGGGGAGTAGATTAAAAAGTTCCAATCATCAAAAAAATTTCATTATTATCTAGGGTTACTGTGGAATGCAGTGTACTAAATATTAGTATTTGTTTTTGAGGGTTCT
Source organism: Calotriton arnoldi (assembly GCA_963921515.1). Classification (NCBI taxonomy): domain Eukaryota; kingdom Metazoa; phylum Chordata; class Amphibia; order Caudata; family Salamandridae; genus Calotriton; species Calotriton arnoldi. The sequence goes on from CAWUFW010001434.1 coordinate 2,160,920, forward strand.
AGTTTTCATTGAGAAGAAATGGTTCATGATTAAAGGATTTGGTTAGTATCGGGGTATGTGAATACAAGACTAGGTTTGAGGAGTTAGTCTTTCGGGATTACTCACCTGTTTTTGTCATTGCACCGTCCTTTTTAGGTCTCGCGCCTAGCGTTGCAGTGCGCAGCACTGCTCGTGCAGCGCGAGACCTCTTGTACGGGCTTCAGAAAGCTAACCACACGCTCGTGCATGTGTTTAGCTTTCTGAAGCCTGGCATTGGCTGTAGCGTGCGTTTTTTTTTTAAAAACGGCACGCAATTGGGCAAAGGCGGGCGCATGTCCCGCCTTTGCTCCTCCCATTCCCACTGGTGGCTAGCACGCGCAGCAGCGCGCGTTCGCCTCGCTGCCGCGCTCCCTCCCCCCGCTCCTCTGTGGTGCGCGCGCACCACTGTTTTTTTTTACGCCTTCTCCCCTTTACGTTTCCAGCTTTCCTCCTGTAGCGAAGGCGTGATAAAATTCAGCAGCGTGCTGCATAACGCCCGCGGAAGTCTTTATCTCCATATTTCCACATTATCACAAGTAGGTGATTCGCCACGGCCTCACCCAGGTTACAGTCACTTATTCCCCAAATCATTCACATCATATATGACGCAGCTGTCATGCTTCACCCGTCACTCTTCCAAACCATCAATTCAACGACCCTCATATTTCAACACACCATGCGGTAGAGATTCACGCCCTTCCATCGCTCAACGTATCACCGTTACTTAACACTTCCACTGGTATGTAAAATTGGCTTTCCCCCTTGCAAACCTAGCTCTCTCTCCGCACGAAATCACTGACTCACCCATCTGAACCTTCACTGGTTTAGTCTTACTCTTGGTATCACAGTACTGCTTAGTTTTGTCATGTGTGTTCTTGACCCTTTCCATTAACTAGGTACACATTGAACAATTCCAATAAAAGTCTAGTTTATTCTTCCAACCAGGGAAGCAGTACCGAATGTGATCTCAGCCTGTCCTCTAACCAGTCCCTGCTCAGCCCTCCACTACGGAACCCACACACATTACCAAGAACTTTCCATTCCTAACATTCCGCATTCTCCAAGCCACCACAACACTCCTATTAATCCAGAAATGCTGTGGAAGCTCTGCCTTAAGACCATGGACGCCAGTTAGGGTTTGCACATGTGTTCTCTTTGTTTTGCCCTTGTACCTGTTGTTTTGGGGGCATGAAGACAGTGGCAGAAACAAAGTGTTCTGGATGCTATGAGTCACATTTGATTTACATTCCATGTCCTTGCTCTAGTCTTTATAGAACATAACAAAGTCGAGGGGCTTAGGGCATCCCAAGGGATCAACCCCGTCCTGTTTTTGGTGGTCAAAATGATTGTTATATCGAATACATAGGTATTGTCCCCTCATTTTGGAAGAGTAGTGCATATATTCGTATGAAAAGATAGGATTTTCATCCTATAGATAACACCACATTTTCTATAACCTCAAAAATAGTTTCTGCACAGTGGTGACTGTTATGGACAGGAAATAGTTGTAATTCATCTTTTTAATTCAATGTCCTTCATAACTTATGATAGGTGACGGATTGTGACATCTTCATTTGTGACCAATATAAAAAGTATAGAGGTGTTTTTTTTTTATTAAAGTAAATAAACCTTCAAGATTACACCTGCCACTTCTTGAGATGTCTTACTAACCCCTTTACTGCTGGGATTCCTGTAGACTTTCGAGATAAAAGTGTTCAAGACTTTAACCAAACCCCACAATAGTCTTAAATTGGCTAAGGTACTCGAAGTCCAGATTTCAAAGTTTTTACAGTGACTCACCTGGAGAATACGCTTTCAGTTTCTTTGCTGGTTGACCTTCACCGCCGTCCTAAATTCCCTCGAGCGAAGAACAACCTTTAATGGTTCAGCAGACTGACTAATACCCAGTTGTTTGATATTATTATCTTTGTACTTTGTTTCAAGTGTGTGGATGTCTGTGGGGTTTGGCACTGTATAAGAGGTTGGTGATTTAGGCTTAAATAAAACTACTCTTCTGAGACTTACACATAGCCATCGATTTTCCAGGTTGCCAAGGGTATTGGATATGACATGCCAAACAATTTCAGTGATACCCACAGTTAACCCGCCCTAAACCCCTCAGCACCCTTGTACTTGCTGCTGAGGGACTAGTTGGGGTGTGTACAGCCTATATGAATGGCATACTGTATAGAAACTGAAGAGGGCATGCTTACTAGAAGAACTTTCCTGCAGTCTGGGCCAACTGCTGGATTTAGTTGCATGTAGGAGGGCATAGATTGGGCAATATTAACCAATACATTTGAATATGGTGTACAGCTTTTCCTCCGTCTGCCACACTGGCAGAGGTAAATATATAGAGAGACTTTAGCAAATCAAAACAAGCATTGGCATAGCCAATAGGTCTCGCCTTTGGGACCGTATAAGTGTTCAGTTATCCAGCACAATATCCTTGGTGCAACAACATCAACTGTTGCATGGCTAAACACTTATAAGGTCCCAAAGGCGAGACCTATTGGCTATGCTAATGCTTTTTTTACTAACCAGCATTATTTAAAATGGCTATCCATTTACAAGAAACACTGCTACAAAGTGGAGGCAAATTCCCAACAGGCTACTCCTGTTCTCTCTCCGCTCACCCCCTACAGCAGAAAACACGTCAGGCTGGTTTATTTAGACTTTGGGGCCGATTCGGATCTCGGTCGGAGGCGCACCCAATACCATTCGGTCGGGAAAAAAGCCATGCGAGAGCCTGTTTCCCGACCGATCCGTACAGCACACCGAACGAGCAAGTACGATGCGCACAACAGCAAAAATTCCGGCCGAGCCGTACTCACCCAAACCAGGTCCTGTTCTCCGACCGAGGCGAATCCGGAAACGCCGAACCGAGTCGCACGGAAGGGAAAATGCAGCCCCGTCCGGCCGGACAAGTACGATGCGCTTTCCGTACGCGCCGAACCCGTCGCTACGCACGGCACGTCAAAGCATCCGGGAGAGGCGCACATAAGCTCCGAATCGCGCCACAACACGATCCACGGCTACGAGACGAACACAGCACAGACGAGGACGACGCGAAGCGACGAGGACGAAGCGAAGCGACGAGGACGAAGCCAAGCGGCGAGGACGACGCGAAGCAACGAGAAGGACGAGCGACACGAACCAACCATGAATCCCTTCGTCCCGATCATACCAATATTCTACATCTACTACCGGAACAGGCACGGACGCGTACGGCGCAGAAGGTAAGTCAGACACCAACCACAAAACACATACAACACGTACACGACACATCACACACATACACTGGGAATCTGAATATACTTGCAACAGCAGCACCATAGGGGCGGGATGCCCATCACCAATGCCACATATGCACACAGGGGCCTGAATGCGCGCCACCACCCCAACCCAGGGGGGCTGGATGCCTACCACTACTACCACCCTTAGCCAGGGGGCAGGATGCCTACCACTACTACCACCCTTAGCCAGGGGGCAGGATGCCCACCACTACTACCACCCTCACCCAGGGGGCAGGATGCCCACCACTACTACCACCCTTAGCCAGGGGGCTGGATGCCTACCACTACTACCACCCTTAGCCAGGGGGCAGGATGCCTACCACTACTACCACCCTTAGCCAGGGGGCAGGATGCCCACCACTACTACCACCCTCACCCAGGGGGGCAGGATGCCCACCACTACTACCACCCTCACCCAGGGGGGCAGGATGCCCACCACTACTACCACCCTTAGCCAGGGGGCAGGATGCCCACCACTACTACCACCCTCACCCAGGGGGGCAGGATGCCCACCACTACTACCACCCTCACCCAGGGGGGCAGGATGCCCACCACTACTACCACCCTTAGCCAGGGGGCAGGATGCCCACCACTACTACCACCCTCACCCAGGGGGGCAGGATGCCCACCACTACTACCACCCTTAGCCAGGGGGCAGGATGCCTACCACTACTACCACCCTTAGCCAGGGGGCAGGATGCCCACCACTACTACCACCCTCACCCAGGGGGGCAGGATGCCCACCACTACTACCACCCTCACCCAGGGGGGCAGGATGCCCACCACTACTACCACCCTTAGCCAGGGGGCAGGATGCCCACCACTACTACCACCCTCACCCAGGGGGGCAGGATGCCCACCACCACTACCACCCTCACCCAGGGGGGCAGGATGCCCACCACTACTACCACCCTTAGCCAGGGGGCAGGATGCCCACCACTACTACCACCCTCACCCAGGGGGGACAGGATGCCCACCACTACTACCACCCTTAGCCAGGGGGCTGGATGCCTACCACTACTACCACCCTTAGCCAGGGGGCAGGATGCCCACCACTACTACCACCCTCACCCAGGGGGGCAGGATGCCCACCACCACTACCACCCTCACCCAGGGGGGCAGGATGCCCACCACTACTACCACCCTTAGCCAGGGGGCAGGATGCCCACCACTACTACCACCCTCACCCAGGGGGGCAGGATGCCCACCACTACTACCACCCTCACCCAGGGGGGCAGGATGCCCACCACTACTACCACCCTTAGCCAGGGGGCAGGATGCCCACCACTACTACCACCCTCACCCAGGGGGGCAGGATGCCCACCACTACTACCACCCTTAGCCAGGGGGCAGGATGCCTACCACTACTACCACCCTTAGCCAGGGGGCAGGATGCCCACCACTACTACCACCCTCACCCAGGGGGGCAGGATGCCCACCACTACTACCACCCTCACCCAGGGGGCAGGATGCCCACCACTACTACCACCCTTAGCCAGGGGGCAGGATGCCCACCACTACTACCACCCTCACCCAGGGGGGCAGGATGCCCACCACCACTACCACCCTCACCCAGGGGGGCAGGATGCCCACCACTACTACCACCCTTAGCCAGGGGGCAGGATGCCCACCACTACTACCACCCTCACCCAGGGGGGACAGGATGCCCACCACTACTACCACCCTTAGCCAGGGGGCTGGATGCCTACCACTACTACCACCCTTAGCCAGGGGGCAGGATGCCCACCACTACTACCACCCTCACCCAGGGGGGCAGGATGCCCACCACCACTACCACCCTCACCCAGGGGGCAGGATGCCCACCACTACTACCACCCTTAGCCAGGGGGCAGGATGCCCACCACTACTACCACCCTCACCCAGGGGGGCAGGATGCCCACCACTACTACCACCCTTAGCCAGGGGGCAGGATGCCCACCACTACTACCACCCTCACCCAGGGGGGCAGGATGCCCACCACTACTACCACCCTTAGCCAGGGGGCAGGATGCCCACCACTACTACCACCCTCACCCAGGGGGGCAGGATGCCCACCACTACTACCACCCTTGGCCAGGGGGCAGGATGCCTACCACTACTACCACCCTTAGCCAGGGGGCAGGATGCCCACCACTACTACCACCCTCACCCAGGGGGGCAGGATGCCCACCACTACTACCACCCTCACCCAGGGGGGCAGGATGCCCACCACTACTACCACCCTTAGCCAGGGGGCTGGATGCCTACCACTACTACCACCCTTAGCCAGGGGGGCTGGATGCCTACCACTACTACCACCCTTAGCCAGGGGGCAGGATGCCTACCACTACTACCACCCTCACCCAGGGGGGCAGGATGCCCACCACTACTACCACCCTTAGCCAGGGGGCAGGAAGCCTACCACTACTACCACCCTTAGCCAGGGGGCTGGATGCCTACCACTACTACCACCCTTAGCCAGGGGGCAGGATGCCTACCACTACTACCACCCCCACTCATAGGATGGACAATGCATGACACAACAAGCACACCACAACCTAGGGAATGCAAGATTAAGACATCCCCCCACCACCATGACAAGCGTGTGAGCAGGCTGTGTCAAATGCCTACAACACCGAACATGACATTGAACATACAATGTGACCCCCTAGCACATGTGCCACACATATATGTGTGTGGCACCCACAATGCTAAGCAGCCCATGACCATTGTGGCAATGGGGCCTAAACCCCCATCATCACAGTGACCAAAAGGCAAGTGTGGGGTCCATAGCTGAAGCACATTTTGACCATTGTGGCAATGGGGTCTAAACCCCCATCATCACAGTGACCAAAAGGCAAGTGTGGGGTCCATAGCTGAAGCACATTTTGACCATTGTGGCAATGGGGTCTAAACCCCCATCATCACAGTGACCAAAAGGTAAGTGTGGGGTCCATAGCTGAAGCACATTTTGACCATTGTGGCAATGGGGTCTAAACCCCCATCATCACAGTGACCAAAAGGTAAGTGTGGGGTCCATAGCTGAAGCACATTTTGACCATTGTGGCAATGGGGTCTACACCCTCATCATCACAGTGACCAAAAGGTAATTGTTAACAAAGAAAGAGCTGCAACTGCCAAACTGCATGGATCATTCCTGGTCACAGAACCAAAAACTCATCTGTGGCAAAGTAGTGTATGTGTCCCATTGCAACATAAATTGGGGGAGCCAAATACTGCAGTGCAAATGAAACATTCCTTTGGCCATGTGCAGACAAACAACACCCATGGGGGCTGAGACCGTCAACAGTCATCAATGACACAATGACAGAAGTGACCATCAGAATGCAGAACCACATATTTGCACCAATGGGCACACAAATGCAGATACCCTGTGGAGACAGCAGATGTGAGGTGAACAGATACCATACCATGGCAGCAATGGGACACACAAACCATGATCACTGTGCTGACCGATGACCTAGGAGTCCCAGGGACAGCAGGGGAAACCCACCAAACTACATACAGCCAATGGCACACCCAAGATATGCCAATGCAGTGGTGCAGATGCACAAACACAAACAGGCAGACCAACACTGTCATCATACACAGCAGGTGAGGGGTGGGGGTGCCAGTGTCCCCAGGCAACAACACAACACATGAGGAGAGCTGAATACCAATCATACAGATGTGCATACACTGCCACACTAAGCTAACTCATGGATCCAAATCCCCTATGTGGGCAAGCAGGCATTGACAGGTGAGAGGGAGCACAAAACACACATGTCACACAGGCACGTAGGAACAACAACTGACACAGCAAGTCACAGACACACCACAGCACCACCCCCAGGGCCCCCACAATGTGGTGACCCTGGGCTGAAGAAAAATACCACTGTGATGACAAAGCTAAATGTCGTTCACACTGTGAACCACAGTCAGGTGTCCTGAGCAACTAACTACCATCACACCTACACAAGCACAAATCAATCAGCATGGCCAGTAAGCCAAGGCCAACATGGAGGCAGGGGACTAGCCGGGCAACAACTCTCATCTGCACACACTCAACACCACACCCCTCGACCTCCAACAATGTGCAGCAGTGAAGTACACATGCACTGGTGACATTGCACATGCACCCATGACTATTCCAGGGTGGTGGGTGGGAACCAAGGTGTAGAAACACATCACACATGGACACTCAACAAGACTCCTGAATGTCTGACACACTGCACACTACGCTGTACATGGACATGACGGCAATACCACACCGACCAATGGGATCCCAGCCACAGTCACACACCAATGAAGAAGCCAAGGTCACCCACAAAGAACACACATAGACAACAACCAACATTGCAGCCCGGACCCTAAGGAGTGCCAGCAGTCACACACACAACGTGTCACAATCACTGAAAGATAACACAAACTGGAAATCACATGACAGGGGCAAACAACAAGTGCCAAAGGGAAACCTGACTGTGACCCATCTGCGTCAGCACACAAACTCTGCCCTGACAGCAAACACACCTATGGGTGACACCCTGATGACCAGTAATGTGCCATGCACCCACATCACAGAGAACACAGGGAGAAGACTTTGGGGGAACATAGCTCAAGTCAGCAAGCATCACAAACAGGTACAACACTAGGGATCACAGCATGCGCAGATGAATGGAAGTGAACACACAGACATGCACATACAACACACACCTTGGGCGCAGGCAATGTCACACGTGTACACACTGCCATGAGGGGACTCCACTCCTGTGTGAGGAAAGCTGTGCCATATGTTGCCTCAGTAGGGCCCCATCATGTCAGCTGAGCACTTGGTCACACAATCAACAATTAGCACCAAATGAGGGCTCCCATCACATCAGCCTGGTCATGGATGTGCCAACGGAATCATCAGCACAGATCCAACACACTTGTATAGCAATGTTGCACTGACTACACGGATGAGTCCCTCCCCATTGATGCCCAAACCTGCATGTCCACTGGAGATGGCAACACGGTCAGGGAAGTAGACAAAAGCAACGATGGCAGGCACAACAGATGTGCAGGGGTGGAAGCCACAGATGTGAAATTGCCAATGTAAGTAGGAAACCCATTGCCAAATACTGAACACATGACACCCTCAGATGCTGCTATTGATGACATGGATACACCACATGATAGGACACATTCCCCCTGGACCACATGGGTTCCTGCACAGTAACACTTCATAATCATGAGACCAGATATCACCATCACTGCAGCAAGGGCATGGTTAGCTGCACCAACAACATGTACATCTGAAGCATGAGCACTAGAGAAAAGAAAGTTGCTTTATTCAGCATATGTGTTGAGGCCAAACGAAGTCCTGAAAAAAGAGCAAAGGCCAATGGCCAGTCCATTGTCAAAGTTCAAACAGGGTGACACTGGCAGATGTCACCCTACGCATGCCTGCACAATACCAGGGACAATCCACTAGGAGGGGCAACCGGGGGGCAGGCCAGGCACCGCAGGGACAGGATCAGGGCTCACCAGGGGGAGTCAGGGAAGGGGTGGTGGGTGCAGGAGAGCCACTGACAACTGCAGTGGAGGTGTCTGACATGGTGTGTGCCGGCACAACTGGGGGGCATGACACAGATGTCGTGGGTGCCGGCACAACTGCAGTGGACCCTGCAGATGGGGTGGACAGGTCCGCCACTGCAGTGCCCAAGTCAGACAGGGCGGTAGTGGACTCCACTGCAGTGCCTACCTCCAGGGGAGGAGAATGGGGAACAGGCAAGGTGGGTTGGACAGAGGGGGGACACCCTCACCACATCAGTGGCACAGACAAGCGCAGCGGGGGTGTGGTGCTGGGAGAGCAAGTGGCAGGGGGAGAAGGCCGGAGCATCTTGGGGATGGTATATCTGTGGGTGGGGGAACCTGGGGCAGGGTGTGGTGGGGGCACCTGTGCAGTGGGGGCCTGAGGGATGGAGGACGGAGACCTTGTGCCTGAGCTGCAGGGTGGTGGCGGGGTCTTGCTCTTAGCACTCCGGGGGGACTTGCGGGTGGGGGCCTCAGTCCGTCTGCGCCTGGGGGAGGGTGTCCGGGGGCGAGGGGCACTCTGCTCCGTGTGGGTGGGCTTCCTCTTCCCCGGGATGCTGGAGCAGCTTCATCGGTGGGGAAGAGGCCGAGGTCACAGAGGAAGAGCTGCTGTGACTTTGGGGTTGCAGGTGAGGCAAGGGAGGGTGCTTTGGAGGGAGAGGGAACTGAGGACTGCGCAGTGCATGTGGATGCGTGTGTGTGTTCCAGGGCCCCATCCCCTGTGAGTCTGGCTTCAGTCCCCTGAATGTGCGTGCGTGTGCGTTTTGTCATTGGCGTGTGTGTCAGTGTGCTGGATGTGTGTGTGCTGGTGTGTGCCTGTGCCAGTGTGTGTGTGCCTGGGATGGGTAAGGTGCTGGGGAGTGTGGATGGAGCAGAGGCAGGAGGGGTGAGGGACCGTTTGAGGAGGGACACTGCTGCCGTCAGGGAGGAGTCCATGGACCTATTGCCCCTCTGTAGGTCAGACATGCCCGATGAGATGCCCTCCATGAACGACACCAGCTGAGTCAACAGCGCGGTGTGCGCATGGAGGACACTCAGCATGGCTGTCTGCCCTACATGGAGCTGGCGAAGGAGGTACACAGACTCCTCACTCAGGGCAGCAGGGGACACAGGGGCAGGGGGTGCGGTGCCTGGCCCAAAGGAGACACGCTCCCGGACATGGGAGCCTCCACGGACCTGGGGAATGGGAGCCGATGGGAGGGCGGTGGTGGTGCTGGTGGTGGCGGGGACAGCAACACTAGCTGGGGTGTGGTGGCTGCTGACACCCGCCTCCATAAGGGAGTCATCCTCCGAGTTGCTCTGGTCCTCAGCTGAGGTGGATGGTGCTGAGGACTCCTCGGTGTGGCTCCCCTCGCCCTCCGTGCCACTGGGTCCCTCCGACCACTCCTCGGCTGCTGACCCAGTCTGGCTCTCCGGCTCCTCCTGGTCCGTGGAGCTGTCCCCTTCCGTGGCCGTGGATGTATCTGCAAACAATGGGGAAACAGACAGACATCAGTCACCTGCACCAAACGCACACACCACTGTGAGCACAGCACATTACAGAGCAAGCCCTGGCATCATTAGTTGTACATTGCTAAAAGTGCCCTAATTGAACAGGAGAAGTCAATTGTCAGTCTGATGCCAAGCATGGCACTCACATCCCACATGGCCTTGCACCCATCTGTCTGGTGTCTGTTGGATTGCAACACCCCAGTGTTGACACATGCACCAAGTACACAGTAGTTGGACAGTGCAGAGGACACGGTGTGGACACATCACAGCTCTTGCCACTGAGTCAGTACAGGTTTACGGATGTAAGGGATGCCCAGAGTCAAATAGGAAATGCATGTGATGCATACCAGCGACAGACACCATGATGCACCCATGTCCTGATAGCCAGCGCCACTATGGTGTGCATGTAGCACATGTCACTCCCCTGCAGGATCACCAATCAGTAGACACATGCCATGGCGGAGGCATGACTGCAAAGTCATACATCACTGTCTCAGTGATGTATGACTTTGCAGCCAGACAACAACACTCTGCACTGTGTCACAATAGTAGGTCATGGGGAATGCAAGTCCTGGAGCTGCACAAGTGCACATGTACATCCCCCCACAACACATCCTCTTAACCCTCATCTGTCCAGGTCATACCTATTGGACATATGGGAGACCTGTGACACTACCCTCTGAACCTGAGCCCCTCACACTCTGCTGTGCATGGGGAACAGCTGCCTGAACTTCACATTTACATGCCCCAGTCTGCATGGGCAGCTGATCAGACACCTATGTGTCACACAAGTATCGTCTCCTATGGTCACATCTCCAGTGGCATGCTGAGCCCCTACCAAGAAACTCCACAGCAGTCCTGGCGACTAATCCACAGCACACTGACACAGAGGCAGACACCTGAGGGGTCAAATCACTGTGCACAATGTGTCCTCTGATACACGGGAGTGGGAGTACAGAGTGTATTGTATGGCCTGGAGTAGGCATGACTGTCCAGCCCCACATGAATGAGGGATGAGCCCTGGACTGTAGGCAGCTGGCTAAGTATGTGTGACACACGTCATATACATACTCCTGGGGCCCAAACATTGTTCCCACCCGCAGCATGGGTGTGTGCCAGGTACCCCAGCCACATGTGGTGGATCAGCTCAGCAATTGGACCACAGATCAAAGTAACACGCTGAATACATGTCAGAATACAGGCATTGTGTAAGCAATGGACCCACCCATGATGCCCACCACAGAGTCAGGGAAACAGATGCTGTCTCCCACCTTGAGTCAAGCAAACTGCAAGGACACAGTCCTAAGTGACAGAATTCCCTGCATGTAAGGGCCACACCTGGGTATCAGATGAGGAGTGGGCAGTGCACAATAGAGGGACATGGCTCCTGGACAACATGACTGCTGTACTGTGGCAGTTCAACCTGGCCCGAGGAGGGCACATAACATGTTAGACAGAGTACACAGTGCAGTCTTTGACTCACCCCCTCCTTGCTGCTCTCTGGCCTTCAGCTGCCCATCCAGGTCTGGAAAGACCACCGCCAGGATCCTGAGCATGTGGGGGGTCAGGGTCCGTGTTCCGCCCCTCCTGCGAGGAGGCGACAGCTTCAGCTGGACCCGTGCAATCCTCCGGGTCCAGCCCCGAAGGTCCTGCCACCTCTTTTGGCAGTTGCGGATCCGGCGCTTGTAGACCCCCACGGACCGGACAGCCCGGACGATGTCCTTCCAGATCTCATGCTTCCGATGGGCAGAAGCCTGTCAGGATGACAAAGTGATAAGGCCATTACTACACATGCAACATATCCGTGCATGACACAGTTGCATATACATGTCGCAATCACAGGGGCACATGGTGTACCCAGGCAGTGCACGGCTGCCCATGGACAGTTTTCCAGAAGTCACTACATGGTATCATAGCATGGGGAGTAAAACCCTGTTCAGAAGCACTGTCACTGCACCATACCTGTCCAGTGCAAGTCACTACACACTATGGGGGGTGACAACTACTCAGTGAGCCTGCTAGCCAGTGGTGTGCTGACTCTCAGCCTTGCTAGTCAGACAAAATGCACATTCAGAAAGGCAGTGCACAGAACACTCACCTGCTCCCCTGGTGTCCCATACAGCTTGCTGTACTGTGGAAGTAGGCTGTCCAGCAGGGCCTGGTTCTCTTCAAGGCTGAAGGCTGGGGCTCTCTCCACAGTACGTGCCATTGCAGGGTCCAGAGGGGCAGAGACAGCAGCAGTGCAGTGGCAGATGTCGTCCTGGAGCATGTAGTGCAGGCAAGTGGGCTCTCAGGGGAACATGCAGCAATATATATGTGCTGGAGAGGCAGATACTGTCCCTTGTGTCCAAAGTGATAGGTCCAAGTCGTTTGCATCTTCTGAATCTGGCCAATCCATGGAATAGCAGCACCAAAACACGCCCACAGCATCCTTCAAAATTTCAACTTCATGACATACATGATTTTGCAACATTGTTGTGGGTGACCAACTGATTTTCCAGCAACCGACTCGTTCGAATATTCGAAAACGCGTCCGTTGCCAGGCAAGCCCATTGTCAATGGGTGCGCACCGATCGGTCCATTGAGGTACAACGCGCACAGGGGTACAACGCGTACCCGCACACATTGAATGCAATGGGCCGGCCGGAGGCACCGATCGGTCCATTGCAGTACAACGCGCACAGGGGTACAACGCGTACCCGCACACATTGAATGCAATGGGCCGGCCGGAGGCACCGATCGGTCCATTGCTGTTCAACGCGCACAGGGGTACAACGCGTACCCGCACACATTGAATGCAATGGGCCGGCCGGAGGCACCGATCGGTCCATTGCAGTACAACGCGCACAGGGGTACAACGCGTACCCGCACACATTGAATGCAATGGGCCGGCCGGAGGCACCGATCGGTCCATTGCAGTACAACGCGCACAGGGGTACAACGCGTACCGCGCACATTGAAAGCAATGGGCCGGCCGGAGGCACCGATCGGTCCATTGCTGTTCAACGCGCACAGGGGTACAACGCGTACCCGCACACATTGAATGCAATGGGCCGGCCGGAGGCACCGATCGGTCCATTGCTGTTCAACGCGCACAGGGGTACAACGCGTACCCGCACACATTGAATGCAATGGGCCGGCCGGAGGCACCGATCGGTCCATTGCAGTACAACGCGCACAGGGGTACAACGCGTACCCGCACACATTGAATGCAATGGGCCGGCCGGAGGCACCGATCGGTCCATTGCAGTACAACGCGCACAGGGGTACAACGCGTACCCGCACATTGAAAGCAATGGGCCGGCCGGAGGCACCGATCGGTCCATTGCTGTTCAACGCGCACAGAGGTACAACGCGTACCCGCACATTGAATGCAATGGGCCGGCCGGAGGCACCGATCGGTCCATTGCAGTACAACGCGCACAGGGGTACAACGCGTACCCGCACACATTGAAAGCAATGGGCCGGCCGGAGGCACCGATCGGTCCATTGCAGTACAACGCGCACAGGGGTACAACGCGTACCCGCACACATTGAAAGCAATGGGCCGGCCGGAGGCACCGATCGGTCCATTGCTGTTCAACGCATCACTGTACATGTGACTGGCATATGTCAGCATGCCTGTCTCAGATGGACATATGCCAGCCACAGATAGCTCCCAGGGAGTGAGGGGCACACCTACATCACGACAGCCTGTCCAAACCTTATCATAAGGCATGTAAGGCTGCATTTCCTATTGTGTGTATGTTGGTGTACATTTTGTCCTGTGGGTGTCACCTGTGGGCAGCCACCCCCAGGCTGTGCACGTGTTAATGGGGACAGGATCCTGGGTGTTACGTGTACGTGACCACTGTGATGTGCAACTGTTCATATCTGTGCATGTGCCATGGTCACATTTCACAGTGGTGTTTGTGTATGTCATGTCACATACCCCGTGAGTCCCATGTGGGACGGTATGTTTGAGCCAGGGTGTCCCAGTGGCACAATAGTGATGGCCCTCCACAGTCTTTGTGCATGTAGTGTTTACAATGTCTCTGATTTCATGTGCACAATGGGAGACAGTCTCCACATCCACGTTGTGTGTGCATGGACTCTGATGTTGTGCGTGTGTGTCACAGACGTCCATGGCTCTCCTGCCATGGCAAGTGTGGCCACTACCTGTGGGGGTCATGTTTGTTTTGTTGTGGTGTACACATGATACTCCAGGTGATGCCAGTGTCCATGTGGCATTACAGGGTCCCTGGGAATGTGCCTGTCGTTGAGCTGTGGTGCCTGGGGCACATCTGTCCTCACATGTCACTGGGGGGTGACTGTGACACAGCATCATGATATCCAATGGGCCAACCTGGGACAAATTGATGCCACCTGTAGGACCGTGTTGACAGATGTTGGCCATGTATGTACCATACATGTCGTTCCGGTACTGCACACTTCATGTAGTTGTGCCTCATGATGATGTATGTTGGGATCTTGAGTGTGTTCAATGCCGCATATGTGGGGTGACTGACGATCTTGCTTACTTCTCCTCTGCACTGCAGGGCTCCTGCTGTCCATCGGCCATTCCCAGACCTGGCAACGATGGTGGAACGGGACAGCATCCGACGGTACCGCTTCACCAGGCAGCTGATTGAGGATTTGGCAGTGCAGTTGTCCCCACATTTGCAGCCTGGCCGGCCGTATCCTACAGCGCTGACCCCCAAGGTGAAGGTGATGGCAGCCCTACACTTCTTTGCCACCGGTACCTTCCAACATACTGTGGCGTCTGCTGGTGGGATGTCACAGACCATGTTCAGCCGTGTGCTCCGCGATGTTTTGGCGGCAATGTTGCTCTTCCTGAACCGGTACATCTATTTCCCTAGACTGCGACGACTCACTGACGTGAAGAGTGACTTTTATGCCCTGGGGAGGATGCCGCATGTCATTGGCTCCATTGATGGGACACATGTGGCTTTGGTACCACCACAGGCCCAGGAGCAGGCCTACAGGAACCGCAAGCACTACCACTCGGTCAATGCACTGGTGGTGTGTCTTGCAGACATGACCATCACACACGTGTGTGCCCGTTTCCCTGGTTCAGCACACGATGCCTTTGTGATGAGGAGTAGTCGCATCCCCAGGTTGATGGCACAGATGCAGAACCAGCGTGCCTGGCTTGTCGGTGTGTACTGACTTTGTGCCATTGTGTGTGATCTGATCTGTAGTATTCCGCCCACTTTTCCAAGTCAGCTGATGTGCACTTGTCTGTCCGTAGGTGACTCGGGATACCCCAACATGCCGTGGTTGCTGACACCCCTCAGGAACCCTGTGACACCTGCCCAGATGCGCTACAATGAGGCACATGGTCGGACCAGGAGAGTGATTGAGCGGACCTTTGGTCTCCTGAAGAGCCGCTTCCGCTGCCTGGACAAGACCGGAGGGTCCCTCCCATATGCCCCTGCGAAAGTGTGCAAGATTATCATCGTCTGCTGCATGCTCCACAACCTGGCAGTGCGGAAGGAGTTGCCTCTCATCCAGGATGACGATGACCAACATCCGCCACCTGTGGAGGATCCTGGCCTGGAACACGATGCCAGTGACGATGATGATGATGATGGTGATGGTGATGTCCGCACACAGCTCATCACCAACTTCTTTAGCTGAATGTGAGTATCCTGAGGTGTCATGTCAATGATGTGAGTTGGCATGATGTGTGGGTGGTGCTCTGGTGCTGTTGGAGTGTGTCCATGGGCTACTTGACTGGATGTGTGTTGCGATGTGTGCTTACAGGTGGGCTGTACTCCCCAACAGTGTTGACATGCTAACTTGGTTCTGGGTGGGTATCTTGTAACATGTATTGTGCATGAGTTTTGCTGTTCTGTCCTGTACTCCATTGCTTTTGACTGTGTGTCATTTCTGTCCTTCACAGGGTACTTTCAGATTCGTTTGGTCAACTGTGTCCACCGACAACGTGATTGCACATCCAGGCTGGTAGCTGTTGTGTCCCTACAGGTGATGTGCGCCACACCCATGGACTTCCTTCTGTCTACAGTTGTTGACTGTGTGCCCGCTACCAGGTGGGGTTACCTTGCATCTGTAGTGGTTACGGCATGTTGCTACTGTGTAATAAACCTGTGCTTCACTTAGTGATGTGCGTTGTCTGTGGTCACACATTTGACTGCCATTTGCTTACTGCACCTGTGGGCTACTTGACTACAACTGGGAATGGGTGTGGTGTCTGTGCATTGCACCGTCTTCCCTGGCAACATCAGTGTAGGCAATGAGTCAGATGGCCTAGGTGTGTATGTGTTGTGTAGCCCTGGTGGTGTGTCTCCCTCATATGTGTCACGTTGCCTGTACTCACATGCCTGTGTTGTCCTTGCTGTTGCAGTTCGCATACACAGTGTAATTTTGTTGTTCATCATCCCCATAACAGCACCCACGTTGGAATCACGACAGAGGCAAGTATGGTGTATTATTGTGTTTATTGTGATACATCTGTGATAATAGTGCATAGGATGGATTGTGCTGTACATGAATCTTGCAATCCCAAGTTCCTAGATGAATAGAAAGTCCAGGTAGACAGGATCCCCAGTATCGGGGCCACAGTTGTCTGACACATTGTTCCAACTTGTACTCCCCATGCAATGTGTGGGAGTAGTGTTGCCATCAACAGGGTGAACAGTCTGTGCACAAAGGCGAAAATCCAGAACAGGTTCAGGCTTCCTGGGAGTTGCGCTTGGCCATCAGCCTCTCACTTTCCCCTCCTCGGACGACCCCTCTTCTTGGGGGGGGGCCCTCAAGTGCAGGCTGCTGCGGTGCAGGGGACTCTCCGCCAGAGTCCTCCTCCCTCCCTGTGGCAGTTGCAGTTTGTTCGGTACCAGATGTTGTTGGCACACAGGGAGGTGTGGACTGGTTGCTGTTCATCTGGCGGAGGCATTGTAAAATGTCCCTGTGCACCGCCGTCATCTCATGTAGTACATCCCACTTGGACTCCACGCGGGTCATGTGGGAGTCCACACGTGACATGTGGGAGTCCACACGTGACATGTGTGACTCCACATGGGACATGTGGGAGTCCAAGCGGGCATGATGGGCAGCCTGCTGCTGTTTGATGTCTCTGAGGAGCCCCACTACCTGGCTGAGCTCTCCGGTGCTGGACTGGTACGCATCAGCTATGCGTACCAGTTGTGGGTCTTCATGCACACCAGCAACGTCTGCAAGCAGCGACCTCTGTCTCCCACCCCTCCCACCACCCCTGCTGACATGTGCAGTGTGTGCAGTTGCACGCACAGATAACCCTGGTCCACCTCGGGGGTTGGTGGTGGTGGTGGTGTCCATGGCCCCAGGTTGGTCCAGGGTCACTGCGCTGGTGTTGTTCCTTATTCTGTCCATGTCGGCAGGGATGGTATTCGTGGTGACAGTCGTTGGAGGGGTGGGTGCAGGGGGTGCAGCTGGTGGACCTGCTGGTGCTGCAGCTGGTGGTCCTGCTGGTGCAGCATGTTGACTTGCACCGGATGTGCCAGGTTGTTCTTCATCGTCCGAGGAGGACAGAGGCTGTACGACGCCAGTGAGCTCGGCATCCTCTTGAGCCTGGGACTGGGACTCCTCAGCGTCTGCTGCTGTGTCCCTATCATCACCTGTTTTTGGGAGACACAAACAATGTATGTCATGTTTCTGCAGGCATCAGTGGTTGACACACCTGACAGTTGTGACTGTGCCTCGGGGTGCGGGCCTGTACATTGTATTGTCCTAAGTCGTCACAGTCAGGGGTTGATATTGGTGTGGCACATTGTCCTGCATTATTTGGGCATTTCTATGTATTCTCTGGGGTGTGAACATGGTCTGCATTGATTGTGTTTGGTTGACAGCCAGACCTCCTTCCCACCCACCCACCCACCCAGTCAGTTATCCCACCATGGAACGTGCTTGCATTGCAGGGAGTGTAAGTTGTCTCTCAGGATGTCAGTCAGAGGTGTCCTGCTGTTTGTTGGTGCACAGTTGGCAGCAGGGCCTTGTGCTCCCCACAGCAGTAGCCAGTGTCAGCCATCTTGTGAGTCCTTCTCCACTCCCTGTGATGTGAGCATGGTTCAGGGTGGTGTTGATGGGCCAGTTGTGAGGCTGAGCAATGTCTGTGACTACCACTCCCATCATGCTATTGCCTCCACCCCCTTCCCAGCATGCCCATGCTTCCTTCCTTTTGACTCTGCTTCCCTGTGGGGTGGGCTGGCTGTGCTGACAGGATGGCTGGGAGTGTTGTCCTGGCAGTTGTTTGGCTAAGAGTCCCAAGAGTGTCCCTGTGCTTCACACAACATAACCCAGGGTGGTGGTGCTTTGTGGGATCTTGTGTTAGGATGGAGGGCATTGCATTCTACCAGGTGGGTACTGTGGAGTTTGTGTTGGGGGGGTGTGAGGGGAGGTGCTGGTGACTATGGTCAGTGCTGCAAGTCCCCCTTCCCACCCAGCCAGCCGGATATCCCACCATGGAACGTGCTTGCATTGCAGGGAGTGTAAGTTGTCTCTCAGGATGTCAGTCAGTGGTGTCCTGCTGTTTGTTGGTGCACAGTTCCCAGCAGGGCCTTGTGCTCCCCGCAGCAGTAGCCAGTGTCAGCCATTTTGTGAGTCCTTCTCCACTCCCTGTGATGTGAGCATGGTTCAGGGTGGTGTTGATGGGCCAGTTGTGAGGCTGAGCAATGTCTGTGACTACCACTCCCATCATGCTATTGCCTCCACCCCCTTCCCAGCATGCCCATGCTTCCTTCCTTTTGACTCTGCTTCCCTGTGGGGTGGGCTGGCTGTGCTGACAGGATGGCTGGGAGTGTTGTCCTGGCAGTTGTTTGGCTAAGAGTCCCAAGAGTGTCCCTGTGCTTCACACAACATAACCCAGGGTGGTGGTGCTTTGTGGGATCTTGTGTTAGGATGGAGGGCATTGCATTCTACCAGGTGGGTACTGTGGAGTTTGTGTTGGGGGGGTGTGAGGGGAGGTGCTGGTGACTATGGTCAGTGCTGCAAGTCTCCCTTCCCACCCAGCCAGCCAGCCAGATATCCCACCATGGAACGTGCTTGCATTGCAGGGAGTGTAAGTTGTCTCTCAGGATGTCAGTCAGTGGTGTCCTGCTGTTTGTTGGTGCACAGTTGGCAGCAGGGCCTTGTGCTCCCCACAGCAGTAGCCAGTGTCAGCCATCTTGTGAGTCCTTCTCCACTCCCTGTGATGTGAGCATGGTTCAGGGTGGTGTTGATGGGACAGTTGTGGGGGGGCAATATGTGTGACTGCGACTCCCATGATGCTATTGGCTACACTGACTTGGCCAGCATACACAGAATTCCTTCCTTTGAGTGGTCTTCACTGTGTGTTGGTGTTGTTGTGGTGGCTACATGTGTGGATGTGTGTGTTAGTTCTATTTGTGCCACTGCCTAGCTGTAGTTGTGGTTGTGTTTGTACATGTGTTGGCACAGTTGGATGTGACTTTTTTGATGGCATGTGTTGTGTTTATCTGACTGACATACACATTTTGGGATGATTCTGTTCTAGTTGCTGTGTAATTGCTATGAGTGCATGGTTTGACTCTCCCCTTGACAGTGATGTGTGTGTTTTGTGGCAGTTTATTGTGTACATTTGTTGTGTACTCACCAGGCTCTGGGATGTCCTCTAGTCCATATACGCTCACTGGCGGAAGGATGGCCCGCACCTTCTCCTCCCAGGGCCTGAGGTATACTGGCTTGGCAGGAGGGCCACTGCCGGTGTATTGGCTCAGGTGGTAGTCTTTCTTGAGCAGCTCCCGGACCCTCCTGCGCACGTCATACCACCTGTTCTGGATGTCCGTCTTTGTGCGCCGACATGGTGATTGGGCGTTCACCCTGTTGATGATCCTCTCCCACATCTTGGTTTTCTGCGACATGGGGGTCTGTTGGACCAATGTGCCAAACAGCTGTGGCTCCACCCTGAGGATCTCGTCTACCAGGACTTCCAATTCACAATCTAGAAACTTGGGATTCTTCTTGGGGGGCATGGTGATGGTTGGTGATGGTGGGTGATGTGTGTGTTGGTGTGCAGGTGAGGGTGTGTGGGTGTGTGTTGTGCTGGGTGTATGTGAGGTAGGTATTTGTTGGTGTGCTGCTGGTGTGTGGCTTGTGTGAGGGATGAGCTGTGGGTGTGTGGTTGCTTTCTCTTGGGTGCTGGCAGTGGAATGGCATTTGCAAAGGCTCATGGTAGTGATTTGTGTCCTTTATATAGGTGGAGTTGTTGGTGTGTCTTTGTTCTCTGTCCCCACCCCCCCAGTATTTATTGGCTTGGTAATTGCTTGTTTGGCCTTTTTTTGGTTGATTTTTCCTTTGTGCTGTTTGTGTATGTTGGAAACGTTCTTGTGACCGAGTCGGACCCTGCATTGGTCTCGTACGGTGTTTTCCGTTTCGTTCACGCTGTGTTTGTGCAGTTTTGTATGCTGCGTACGCGTCGGTCGCGGTGTATTGTGTTGCTTCGGCTCGGTTTTGTATGCGTGTCGGTCGTACGGCTTGTCCTCCGTCCGACTCGGTCGTGTTTTCGCGCCTTGCATCGTACTTTGCAGGTTGGAGTTGGCGGGTACGATTCGGTCGGATTTGTTCCGGGTGCGTGTCGGTCGGTTGGATTCGCGTGTTTTTCCGGCCGGATTGCTATTTTCCGAGCGGCTCGGTCGGTCGGCTTGGTTTCCTGACGTGTCGGTCGGATTTATCGCGGCTTGCATCGTACTTGGCGTGTCGGGCGCCACTGGTACGTGTCGGTCGGTATTTTTTCCGGATCCGAGTCGGTCGGTGCTTTTTCCGGCCCGAATCGGAATCGACCCCTTTGTGCTGTAAGCTTCAAGATCTTTATCTTAAATGTATTATTACAAACTCTTGCATCTGTGTAATTTCATTAAATAGCTGCTCGTTCTCACCCCTATAGTACTTTCACTACAGAGCTTACGATACAATTTTAAGCTGACTGCTTGCACACACCTGTAATCTTTTATTCTGTCACAGATTTTGGAATTACAGATAGCCCCTCCCTATTTGCTTCAGTTAATATGCCCTGTGCCAGAAGGCTGTTAAGTAATATACAAAAGTACCCCCTACTGACTTGTAGCACTTTGTAAACAACAAAGTATTTCACTTTCCTTTGTGCAACACAAGGAGGTTGATTTTTTATGTGGTAACATGAAATCCAAGCTTGTAAACTCTTACAAGCATGCGAAAATTTGAAGATGGGTCGTCTTTTGTTTCTCAGTGCTGTCAGCCAAGACTCGCAGGCTAATGATATCAGAGTTATTAAAAAGAAAACATCCCTCCCTCCCCCTTTGTGTTGTTTGTTACAGCTGGCACCGTAGTAAACACAGTAATTACTTTGGGAGGAGAAATGCATTTTCGGCCATTCTTTGATTAAAATATGTACTAGTATACCAACCCATTAATTAATTCAACCTTTAATTAAAGAACATTTTTAACATGAAAGCATCAAGCAGAGGATAATGCAAAGTATCTTTTTGTGAGAAACCGAGGCGAGGTTATTGAACTGGAGAGCGCTTGGGCAAACTCTCTCCACAAGCATCTTCATCCAGCACAGCCAGCCACTTTGTGTTGTGCTTGAAGGCACTTCTGCTGAGTATACCTATTTCCAGCTCCATTTGCATACTTACACAGTTACTATCCACATACTTCCACTACACATCATACCACATAATTCCACTACACACCATACCATATAATTCCACTACACAAATCCACTCTACACAACACAACTCCACAACTAACAATACCAATACAACCCACATAATTCCACTACACATCACATACATACACTCCATAACACATGGGTAAAATACATTGTCATTTACAACGCCAATAGCTCTAACTCAAGGAAATGCGAGACCTATTGCATTTTCAATGCTTGTTACATTTGTGATTGTGGGCATAACATTGACAGTCTGCATGGGGATGTTTTGGGCTGCCTCCCTCAAAACTGACCAACAGGGATCATTGGAGATGTCCGCAAGTGACCTAAGTTGATGAATATTTTCTCTAAATTCAATTTCTATTGTAAAGGTAGAGTGCTTATGCTCAATAATTCTTTCCACTGTGTCACCAAGAGTAACTGCTCTGCCTTTGCAATGGGATGAGAAATATTCAACGCACATCCAATGACTCCGGGCTCAGTTAATATTTCCTTACAATAAATGTAACTACTATAGTCTAGAAGCCTATTCCCTCTTTTGAATGGAACATAGTTTGCTTGAAATGCATTTTTCATTCTTGAATAACATGAAAAATCAATAGGAGTGATGTGGAGGATATGGTGTGTGAAAGGCAGATGGACCAAAGTAAAAGACTTTTCAAAGTTGATCAGGCCTAAGGCCGTTGGCTCTTGCATCTCACTAGTTCTGGATAAAATAAGCTGTAGGCGACGGATACAGTGCCTGGTCCTGCGATTATATGAAGCTATTCTGGTCAGGTTTGCCCAGGGATGGGATAACTTGCAACAGTCAGGTTGCTTGGATTTTTGACAGGAGTTTTGCCTCTGTATTAATCAGGGAGATCGGCCTATGTGAGGCGCAATCAGCGGGGTCCTTCCCAGGCTCGTGTATGACTAATATGGTGGTGCCTCTCAGATCATCTGACAGGTATCCCCTTCCTATGCTCTCCTCAAAGAGGGCTAGCAGTTGAAGGGTGAGTACAGTGGATTATCACTTGAAGAATTTGTCTGAGAACCCATTCGGGCCCAGGGATTTGTCAGTATTTAGGAAAGTGATGGTGCTCTGCAGCTCTTCTAGCGTAATGGGGTCCTCTTTTTACATCTCTGTGAGGGAGCACATTGGGAGGTAGTCAGCTATGGGGATCGCACACTCCAACGATGGTGGGGGGCAGACAGTGTATAGGGCTGTGTAATAGTCTGCAAACACTTCAGCGATAAGGTTGGCCTTGTGAACTAGTTTGCCTTCTTTGCTGCTCATTCAGGATATCACTCTAGATTCCAGGTCACTAGCCAGTACAAGAGACTGCCAGCTTTATCGCCCCATTTGTAGATACGGTGCTGTAGCAATAGCCAGTTATGTCTGGGAGAATACAGCCTAAGTTGTCAACAGTCTTTGACTGCGGCTGCTAGTTGCTGCAGCGTGCCCTCGTGGGCCCCATGGAGGGAGACAGTAAGTATCAAGTGAGCAATGCAAGCTGTGAGCGCTACCGTTTTGAGGTCCTGATTTTTCCTAGTGCCAGTAGTATAAGATTTAATATGAGCCACCACCTTAAGCACCTTCCGTACAGCAGTGGCAGAGTCTACTGAGCCGACATTAGTTGCGAAGTATGTAGAGACCACCTCACTGAGGTAATTGACAAAAAGGTCATCTTTGAGCTACCAGGTGTTGATCCACTAGTCGCCAGGGCTGGTTGGCTTGTCTCTCCATAGGCACAATTCTACGGGGGAAAAGATAGTGGCCTTCCTCACATTAGGCAAGCTAAAGGCTGGCATGAGGAAGTGGTCAATGCAAAAGAAGGAGGAGTGGGAGTGCAAGAAAAGGTAAACTGTTAAGTGTTTGGGTAGCATTTCCTTCAAACATCCTGGTGCCTAATGGAGGTGGCCTAGGTGATGAGTGATTTTACTTTGGTGGTCATCCTCCGCTAAGTATATCTAGCGTGGAATTCATTATTGTGTTACGATCCTTACCAAGTGTGAAGGTGTCAGCAGGGAATGATGCAATAGGGGCTGTCAGGGCAGTCATCGAGGAATCGATCATTTCAGAGGGAATTTAAACGCTAATGATGGCGGTCGGTGAGAATGAGGAAGTGACCCAGTGAGTCTGGCATCACCGCTGTTGTGACTAGGGGGAAGGAGTTTCCTATGAGTATAGCGATGCCCGTTTCACCCCCATGTTGCCCACATGGTATACATGGTTATAGCTGTGCCGGCCCAAGAATTTACAGTGGTTGCCCAGTAGGTGTGTCTCCTGCATGAGCAGGACATCGGGCCACGTTTTTTGGTGTATAGAAGGACCACTCCCTGTTTGAAGTTATCTTTAAGCCCGTTGACATTCCAAATTATGATTCGAGAGGGTAGGTCAGACGAGGGGGTCATCCAGGTGGTTTGTGGAGTTGTACGTTATTGCAGATGCCATGTCCATGTACAAAGTAGTGGTGGGTCGATTGAAAAAAAACAGTAGCCAGGGGGATGCAACCGGCAAACTCCCCAAGAAACAACCTCCTCCCCTTTAACCCCGCAACATAAACCTGCATCCTGCCCCCCACCTTACACTTTTACCCATGAAGTATCTGTCACCTGAATGATGGAACACAAAGAAACATTATTCCCTCACTAAAACCGTACAGGTGTGGTAGTAGCCAGCCATCCAACAGAGTTGAAGAAGAGAAAAAGGAAAGAAGAGGAAGAGGAAGAGGAAGAGAGAAAGAGTTTTAGAGTGGGTGCTCCGGTACAGCAGGTAAGCTCGCTGTTGTACAGGTTAAGCAGATACTTTTGGTCAGTTCATGTCTTGGCAATGTCGGTGCGCAGGATATCGGTCTCAGGAGGAGGTTCTGAGCAGTAGGGACTGAGGGTGCAGAGTCGATGGATTGATGGCATCGTCTGTTGCACCTACTAGGGTGTGGCAGTTGCTTCCATGCACCCTCTCCCCCTGTTGACCCATGCCGGCCCGAGGAAGCCACCCAGTGGCAAGAAACAAATGGCCGCTCTTCCATGAAGTTCCAGCCATCCTTGGGTTTGTCGAAAAACAATATTTTCTCCTTATATATGACCTTGAGGCACACTGGGAACAGCAACATTTATTGAAGCTCAATGGCCAGGAGTTTCTTTTTGACTTCCAAGAAGGATCAGCATTGCTGTTGCACTTTAATTGTGTGGTCTGGGAAACCATAACAGAGGCAGGGCCACAGTGGTGTTGGCCATACTTGCGTGAGGCCCTCAGGATTGGGTCACAGTCAGCACAGTTGAGAATGCTCAAAATTATCAGCCATGGTGGGGACTCAGGAGGTGGCTGCCCCACTAGTGATCTGTAGGTGCATTCAGTGAGAAAACAAGATGACAACTCCCTGGCAGGGACCCATGTTTTAAACCATGTAATGGGATGGGGGTCCTCAGCTCCCTCCGGGACCCCAACTATCAGGATGTTGCTTTTCCTGGAGGGGCCCTCAGCATCTTTTGCCTGGGTCTCCAATAGATGAACGGCCCACCTTAGATCTCTGAGCTCAGTGTGAAAAGTGCAAATGGAGTCTTCAGCTTTAGAGATTCATCCCTGCACCTCTGAGAGGTGGTCAATTGCATTCCTGAAGTCCTGGCAAAGCAGGGAGAGATGTGCACTGACCTCCCCTATCTTTCTCTTCAGGGAGACCCTTGAATAATTTATAACCTGGAGGACCGAGGTAATGGATCCCTGAAGTGTGTTGTGATTCGCCACTTGCTGAGTCTCAGACGCAGTTGGAGGGGGCGCAGCGTTGCAAATCTGTCTATTTTGCCCTGCATGGGCTGCATCTGGTGCTTGTCTTTTCCCATTCTCCTGACAAACAAGCCGGAGAAAGGGGGTCAAAGAATGCCACTGTATACAAAGTAGGCCCAGGGTGCAGGCATGGCCGGCAGGCAGGCAGAGAGTCTTGTCCTGCCTTGGAATTCTCTCTGAGGCTGGGTGAAGCATACAGGAGAGGCAAACTGGAGTCCAACCTGCGACGCTCAGCAGGGTACCCATCAGTCCCACCACTGCCTGGTGGGTAGTTGCAGGTATTGTGGCAGAGCCACCAGTTGTCTGCTCACAGGACTCCAAAGAGGGCACCTGAGGCGATCCGGTGTCAGGCCAAGATGCAGGGAGGTGAGGAGCGGGGGAAGGGGGGAAAGCCTCACCTCCTCTAGTGGTCAGCAGCTTCAGAAGGAAAGGATATCCAAGGGACCGGAGAGGTGCACCTCATGGCTGGAAGGGAGCCCCCTCATGCAAGCCTGCATCACCTCTGCCCTCCACCCCACAGTCACATTCAGCGCCCGCCAAAGTCAGTGCTCAACATGGACACACAATGTAGTTGGAGTTTCCCTGCCAATGGTCAATCACTCTTCACGGCCCCTCCACCTTTGGAGAAGAGGAAGGCTGCTAGCCACCAGTGCCTCTCTGATGGCTTCCCGGCATACCAGTTGGGTTTGGCTTCCGCTGTAGGGTCTCCAAGGACCGCTGGCCCCACACCAGCGATCTGCCTTGAGGGAGGTCACAACAGGTCGGTTTCCCTATCCCGGTGGGGACCTGGTCCATGGGGCCACACTGCACTCCCCAATGGAAGCAGGGGAGGCTAGCAGAGTTGAACGATAATGACAGATTAAGTGGGCCAGTGCAGAGCTTAGTTTCATTCTTCCGCCATCTTCAGTGGTTAGCCACGCCCTCATCTAAGCCTCTCTTTGTAATACATATAAGTCAACTCTAAAGTTGGCTCTAAACAGCCCAGAAGGCAGAATTCATTGTTTATTAAAAAAAGGTTTTGCATGTTCTGGTAGTGAAAATCTCCTAAATGTATTTTTCACTACTGTGAGGTCTACCTATCTCATAGAATAACATTCGGCTACCATTAAAAATTGGGTTACTGGCTGACTAGAGTGTTAGCCCTGATCAAGCAGAAACACCAATCCTAGTCAGGGTAAGGTACAAGCAAACCCCAAATTAACCTGTGCTCAACCCACTGGTAGATTGGCACAGAGCAGTCATGCTTAACTAAGAAGCAATTTATAAATTATTTGTGCAACACTTCAAACAGGAAAACAGTGAAAACACCATGCAAAAAGATCCCATACCAGGTTAGAAAACTAGAGCTTGATTTAATAAATAAAACAAGACCAAAATGACAAACATTCAATCAGTAGAACCGGAGATATGAATATTTAAAGAATAAACTGCAATATTTATTTATTTATTTTTATTTAAAAAGTTTTATATAGCGCAAACATGACCAACGAGGGTATCAGAGCGCTTTATAGTTTATACATCAAGAAAGGGTGCAAGCAAACGAAAACATAGTGAACAAAGCGAAAAATTTACAGTCTTATAGAGTCCAAAATTCTTGTGAACCAGGCAGCTGGGCTACAAGTCCATGGCAAATTCCCCATATCAAATGGTGTAGCCCAACTGAGGCAGATATTTCTTCATCAGGAGCCCTTTGACTTCTTTTTTTGAAGAGGACAGTTGAAGGGTTCCCCCTGATTTCAGGGGGAAGGGAGTTCCAGATCCTCTGAGCCATCCCTGAGAAGGCTCGATTATAGGTCTTTTTTTTCTTGAATTTTTGTGGTTTGAGCAATAGGGTGCTGGCACTTCTGGAGGCTCTCGAACCACATGAGAGCTCCAGTTTCTGAGCGGGGTATTGAAGTGGATGGCTTTGTGTGCCATGCATGCGATTTTTAGCTGTATCCGAGCTTCATATGGAAGCCAGTTCAGGGCCAACAAGTCCAGAGAAATATGGTTGAATTTTGTTAGTGCCAGTTATGAGCCTAGCAGCATAATTGAGGGCAACCCTAAGAGGAGCCATCTTCACTCTAGGCAAGCCGCAAAGCGTTGTGCTACCATAGTCCAGTTTTGAGATCACTAATGCTTCCACTGTAACCTTTAGGTCCTGAGCAGGGAGATAGGGTTTGATTTTCCTTAGGATGCTGAGTTGGAAGTTCGCTCCTTTGGTGAGGATACTGATGTGCTTCTGCATGTTCAAACTTTTGTCTAACACAATACCCAGAGAGGTTGCCGAATCAACGAGGTGAGGTCTACAGTTGAGAGCAGTAAGCTGATTCAACCATTGTTCCAAGACCGGAGATTGCTTGTGGGGTGAGATTAGGAGGAATTCTGTTTTGAGAGCATTTAGCTTCAGGTGGTTACGTGTCAGCCAGCTTTGTGTTTCAAGAAGGACTGAGTTGAGGGACTGAATGTCCTCGGGGGAGGCGATCTTCAGGTATAGTTGGGTATCATCCGCATACATGTGGTAGTGAATGCTGGATGATTTCAGAATTTCTGTCAGTGGCTCCATGAACAGGTTGAAGAGCGTGGGAGAAAGTGCTGAGCCCTGGGGAACCCCCAGAGTGACCGGCGTAGGATGGGACAGGGATTGGTTTACCTTGAAGCTATGGGATCTGTTATGCAGGAATGAAGAGAACCAGCTTAGTACAGGCCCAGACAACCCTATCCTGTGTTCTAGGAGGTCAATTAGGTTATCGTGTTTAACAGTATCGAATGCTGACGAAAGGTCAAGAAGGATCAGTAGGCACGACTCATTATGGTCCAACATTCTTAGCGCATCATCGACAATGTGCGTTAGAGCAGACTCTGTACTATGGCCCGGGCGGAAACCAGATTGGCGTTGGTCCAGGAGTTGGAAATGGTCGATGTGATTACAGAGTTGGGCGAGCACACATTTCTACAGGAGCTTTGCGAAGGTGGGGATGTTAGAGATAGGGCGAAAGTTGTGAAGGTCAGTGGGATCAGCAGATGGTTTTTTTAGAATCGGGGTAACTTGACCCGATTTAAGGCAATCCAGAATAGCACCTTGTCGAAGTGATGCATTGACAATCATACTCCAAAGTGATAGTAAGGAGGTTCTGACTTCCTGGAAAAGGTTCAATGGCAGGGGGTCGTTGTAGTGATTGGAAGGTTTCAGAGACGACAGTATTTTGCGTACATCATCCAAAGTTTGGAAAAGACTCCAGGATGCATTGTTTTTGGGGAGGTGGTGTTGCGCAGGGACAGTGATATTAAACCCTGGTGGAAGGAGGGTGTTCAGTGGACTGACAGGTGATCAAGGGCAGAGCGTAAATCAGTTTCAATCTTAGTAGTTTTATCAGTGAAGAAATCAGCGAAATCTTCGCAGTTCGGCAGTGGCCCTTGACCCAGTGACGAGAGATTAGGATGACTGTTAGCTTGGGACTTGATGAGTTCGAACAGTTTTTTTGAACGATTTTTTGCTTGCTCTAGCTGATTTCTGAAAAAGGTGGCCTTCGAGCATCTGATGCGTTTATTGTATATGCTTCTTAGGGATCTCAGATGGTAGAGATGTTCAAGGGAGGGATAGGATCGCCACAACCTTTCTGCAAGTCTTAAATTTCTTCTTTCGGAATTAAGACTATCATTGAACCATGGTTTGGAGATTTTAGAGGATATTCTTTTAAGCTGTAGTGGTGCAACCGAGTCTAGAACATTGAGCGTTGAGTGGTTGTAGTGGGCCGTAAGGTCGTGGGCGTCCAACATATCCAAGGGAGGGGGCAGGATGTTCTCGCAGAGAGCAGTCAGATCTTGTGAGTTGATGTTCCGTAGATATCTTTTCAACTGTTTTGGGTTCTTAGGTTGGGCTCTACTTGCTCTTACCGACTCCAGGATGAAGAAGGTGGTGCAATAGTGGTCTGACCAATCACACGGTAGGATCGAATCCAGAAGGATGGAGTTGGGCTTGCCAATGACAAGATCTAAGGTAGCTTCTTTGATATGAGTAGGGCTGTCACAGATTTGGATTAGGTTGAGTTCTAGTAGGAAGGATTTAAGGCTATTGACCACCACATCATTCCCATCGTTCCAGTGGAGATTGAAATCTCCCAGGAAGATCTGAGAGCCATGGAAATCAGCATTAGCCGAGATAATGTCCATGATCTGTTCTGTGAAGGGAAGGTTGTCACGAGGGGGGTGGTAGAACGTGTGAAGTTTGCATGACTGATTGTTGCTACCAGTCACTTCAATGCATCGGTATTCACAATATACCGCATAAAAGCAGAAAGCTCCAGCTGCGGCTATGTAGTCGTGCTGGACTGGGTCAAAGTCAAAAGTTTAGACTGACCCCAATGAAGTACTGGTTGGATACAGTCCCAGATTAGTCCCGCTGAAGTTTTACCTTCTCAAGTTTTGTGGCAAGAGTCCGGTTCACGTTAGAAAGGGTCGCTGAGCATCACCGGTGGTAGCCAGCATGGTGCGAAGAACAAATCGGGTGTTGCGTAGGTGCAGGCAGGAGCTTCGCATTGGTGGTCCCCCACAGGCTGTCGATGCTGCAGTGAAAGAGATGGGCTGGCTGTGGCTTGTGCTGATTTTCAGTGTGAGCGGCATGGTCCAGTGCTAACGGGCCCGTTCACAGTCACAAACAGCCCAAAATCTTGACTTAAAGAGCCTGTGAGCTACACCATGGATCCAGGACTTGAGAGGCACCACTATGGGGTGAGGAACTTACTGAAGACGGGTTCATTAGCAGTTGGGGAGCCTTTTATGTTAACGAGGCCCACATCAGGAGGCCAGCAAACTAGGCCTTTGAGTCACTTTGGGGTCCTGTGTTCAAGATGAAGTTGCAGGTCCAGTTCTTCTTCCCCATGCAAGAGGGCAGCAGGCCGCAGCTCAGCACAGCAGACCAGCAGTTCCTTTAGAGCAGCAGTCCAGCAGAGTCGCAGTCCTTGTTGCAGCACACCAGTCCTTCTTCCTGGCAGAGTATCCGAAGGTCCAGAAGTGTACTGAAGAGTTGGTGTCTGAGATCCTTCTTTTATACACAGTTGGGCCTTTGAAGTGAGGAGAAGCTTTTAGAGTCATGCGTTTGAAGTACACAGATGCCATGCCTTCTCTGCCCTGGCTCAGATGAACTACAGGGGGTATGCAGCCCTTTGTGTTGAGGCAAGACACCCTATTCAAGTATAAGTGGGGCTGTGCCCAGCTCCTCCCTTCCATCCTGCCAGTGATGGCCATCCAAATGGCTAAGGCAAGAAAAGGCCAACTTTCTAAAAGTGGCATTTTCAGAATTGTAATTTAAAACACGATTTCACCATAAGTTAGGATTTTAAATTAGGATTCCAGAGACACCAAACATGAACTTGTTAGCTTTTCCCATTTTGAAATTACACTAATAAAAATGTAATAAGGCAACTCCAATGTTGTTCCATGGGAGAGATAGGCCTTTGAATAGTGGAAAACAAATTTAAGGGTTTTTCACTACCAGGACATGTAAAACTTAAAAGTACTTGTCCAACTTTTTAAGTACACTACACTCTGCCCTCTGGTCTGTGCAGGGCATACCGTAGATGTGATTTAATATATTAAAAAGGAAGGTTTGTGACTGGCAAAAGGTTTTCCAGGTGGAAATGGTAGTTTAAAAGGCACACGCAGGCTCTGCAATGGCAGGCCTGGGACATGTTTTAAGGGCTACTTAAGAGGGTGGCACAATAAGTGCTGCAGACTCACTAGTAGCATTTAATTTACAGGACCTGGGGACATGTAGTGCCACTTTACTAGGGACTTATAAGTAAATTAAATATGCCAATTATGTATAAGCCAATGTTACCATGTTTCAGCGAAAGAGCACAAGCACTTTAGCACTGGTTAGCAGTGGTAAAGCGCGCAGAGTCCTATGGCCAACAAAAAAAATTAAGCACAAGATGGAGGTCTCAAGGCAATAATTTTGGGGATGACCCTGTAGAAAGGGGCAAGTTCAACAGTTACCTTATTACATTTAATAAGTGCTAACTTTTGATTGACAACAGATAGCAATGTTATGTTTGGTTGCAAAAGAATTGTGATTTAAAACCCTCTTTAATGGTAAAGTTGGAGTTTAAGTCATTATTCTGGAAATGTCACTTTTAAAAAGTTGGATTTTCCTGTACTAACCATTTGGTGCCTCCAGCCTATGTCCTGGGTCACATGACTGTGATTAGCATGACATTTGGCCTTTTTTTAAATTTCTCCCAGACAGTGAGACAAAGGGGGAGTAGGAGTTGGCAGGATGTGCCATCCTGCCAGGATATATGAGGCGGAGCTGTTCCTTGCCCCACTTACATTTCAAAGGAGCTGCCTCAGCACAATCACAAAGAACTTCACACCAGCCTTTCATCACCTGGAAACCTCCCCCTTACCCTGCCCAGGCTCTTGGAGCCTGGGCAGGGTAAGGGGGAGGTTTCCAGAAACCAAATGTAGAAGGGCCTAAAAGTTTCACCCACTTCAAAGGCTGGCAACTGGTATAAATATTAGACCTTCAGACCAACTCTTCAGTTCACTCCTGAACCTGCGGAGGACCTTCAGAGGGACTGCCCTGTACTTCGGAGGACTGCTTGAGGCCTGCTTTGTACTTCAGAGGACTGCCCTGCTGCTGCCGGAGGAAAGTCCTGCTGCTTGAAGCATGCCTTGTACCTTCAGAGGCCTGCCTTGCTGATTGATCCCAGCACTTCCAGAGTGACTTCAAGGTCTAGTTGGCTGGCATCCTGTTCTGAGCTACAGGGACACAAAAAGTTCCAACAGACTTGAACCTGCACTTGGACCCTACTTGAAGTGAGTCCCGCCCTTCAAGTACTGCCCACCCAGTCCTAGACTTTTGGAAGTATTGCTAAAGGTGCCCAAACAGCCAAACAACAAAACTTGGGACTTTTCCACCAAAAGTGGCCTGAGAACCGGCAGGAGACCAGGACCTACCTGCTCGCCCATCCACCCAAGGTGCATCATCTGTCCACCTGACTTTGCGGTATCTCCCGCTACATTGTTCTCCGCAGCAGCAAATCCTGTTCAGCGGCTACTCTCTGGAATAGTATCTAGCCTCATGGAGCCCTTGTCGGCTACAGCCCGCAGTTTAGCCCAGCTGGAGATTTTCGACTTCCAAAAAAGTGACTAAGTCCGAATATAGAAATCTTCACCACGAATCCTTCCAGCGCTGCCCCAACAATGAGGCCTCCTCCTCAAAAGCCGCTGTTTCCCTTGGCCCGCAAAACTTTACCTCACAGACTGTGCCCAATCCACCTTGTCTATTCGAATTGAGCCCCATCGCTGTCAGCCATAACTTTCAACTTTGACTGGGTCTTACACGACTAGATGCCTGCGGTTGGCGCTTTGATCTTTAGGCACTATTTTGCACTAAAAACTTTAAAAGATCATAACTCTGGTTCTACTGATTGGATTTAATTTGCTTTGGTGTTAAATTATTTATAAAAAAAAATACTTATTTTTCTAAATTGGTGTGGGATTTTTCTTGTGCTGTATTTTCACTGTTTGTGTGCTGCATAAATACTTAACACATTGCCTACAAGTTAAACCTGACGGATTTTGTGCCAAGGTATCAGAGGGTTAAGCACAGGTCAATTTAGTGACTTTTGTGATGCACCTTAACAGGGACTGGGGTTGTTGCTTGAGGAGGGTTCTCACCACCCTCAACCAAAAAAAAAAAAAGTCCTACTTTGCATCAAGGGGGCATACCATAGGTGGCACGTGGGTCATCCCTAAAAACACCAACCATCGATTTGATGCAAATCCATATCTACTAACATTGGGAAACAGGGTTTCGCTTTTAAAAATATGTTTCCTCGAGGCAGGCGTAACATTTGAGAAAAGGTTTCTTTTCTCTAAACTGTTCCACATTTGCATAGATACAAAATGGGAAAAGTTTTAAACTTTATCAAGCATAGTATTTTGTACTGAAAGGCACCTTTCCAGTACAAAAGCTACGCTTCATATCACGCACACACTCTTGCACTATGGTGCAAGGGTGTGTGCACTGGTTCAAGGTAGCCTAAAATGCACCAGTACAGGAAGAGAAACATTAGCAGATATTCTGCTTTTCTACTCTCACCCTTTCAAGCAACGCAGCACAGCTTTTTGGTTGTTGTGTTGCGTGCAAACCTAATAAATCTGTCCCACCGTTTTTGTGCGAAAATTCTCTTGCAAATGGGTTTTTGTGAGAAATATCTGGCAACTTACAAATGGGTTTATACGAGAAATATGCTGCAATCCCTTTTTTGCAGAAAAATTCTTCTACAAGTAAGTTTGCGTACGATGAAGATTTTGAAATTTGATGAAATTATTATAATTTTACACACCTCAATGGAAAAGCACAGTTGTCTACTTTGTAAACTTGAATCAGAACCATCAGAAAATCTAACTGCCGAATGTTCTTTTAAACAATTAGGACACAAACTACTAAAAGGGCAATCTTTGTTAGTATTTTGCAAGGGATCAATCTACCTGGAGTTTTTATTAGATGACACACAGAAGGGAAAGTGTTTTGAACATTTACATTTATTAAAGTGCAAATAGATACGGGTGAGTGATTAGCTATATTTTTAGAGTTCATGATTATACATCGATGGTTTACTTTTGAAGTATCAAACTGGTCTTTGAATATTTCTACATTTAGCGTTGTAGTGTAAGACAAACTGGTTGCCAAATTTCGAAATTAATTGATGAACCAAATCAAAGTAATCGAATAGGTTTGAATAGTTTTCAATATAAAAATATTTCCTTTAAATCTTTTCGGTATGTTTATGCAGCGCCCAGGAGCTTAGTTTAATGCGGTATTCTGAGACTTGTGGTGCCAAAGCTATATAACCCAAGACGTGCCCAAACAAAAGGAGTTATTGCTTTTGCAACTAGGGGTGATATTTAAATAATTACATTTACTTGTAGGTCGTTCTACATTTGAAAAACAATTCAAGCAGTGAATTGCAGTTCTGAAGTGCTGCATGTAGAGGTCACCTCCACTTTCGCGCCTGTAGCCAGTGTTAATAGCTTTAGCAGCAGCAATTTCCCAGGCTGTATTAGGAAGAGAGCAAGGAAACGTGGAGTCACAAGGAAAACAAGCCTTGGCAAAGCTAATACTTCTGGCATTGGTGTTCAGCCTTTTTGCATTGTCAATGCTTCTTTTGTTTTTGTCATAGTTTTTTGCTAAACTTTGCTGCAAAAGCTGCCTGGCCCTCATCAGTATAAGAAAATCATAGCCTGAAAGCTAAAATGTTTTTTGGTTAGAAGAAGCACACATTGTCATCCCAGTCCCTGGCACTTAAGGGAACTACTCTGTATATGGACATGCTCCTGGAGAAACGGTAAAATGTCATCACTCACAGTAAAGTTAGCTTAAGTGGGCTGAACCATTGCCCCATGCTGTGCACTGTAGTGGGCGGAGCAAAATGTGAATGACACAATAACAGACTAATGAAAGAAGAGGGCTGGCTAAAAGCACGTTGAAATAAGTGTACTATGCATATAATGTAAGTAAAATTGAAAGATCTTGGCTAACGCTAGAACTAAAAAGTAAGAATGTTTGTACAATTTTGTGTTCAGTCATTTTTTTTTTTAGGGACAAAGAGTATGTATTTTTTCTGAGAGTGAAAAAGTAGTGCTGCAAAGACCAGCATGCCAAACAATAAGTCAGTGTAAGGACTCGCATGGAATATTTATACTCAGAAATATGCCTGGCCAGAACACATCTACCTTCACCCCTTGCCAGTACCAATTGATCACTACTAACTCTGGTGTTTTTCAGGTTTCGGCATTATGGAGTCGCATAACCTTGTTTATGGTATGACTTCAAAAGAATCAGCAAATGGCCCGTTGCCATGGGAATGAAGTAGCCGTTTCCTAAAAGTGTGTAGTTTTAATGTAGAACACTCGCTGCCAAACATTAACATCAAGGAAACCTTGAGCACACGTTTGATTACTCCCTGGTAGCTTTGACTGCTTCCAGCAATGCATTGCTCTGTTAAAATCAGTTCTCTCGTATTTGTGCAAGCAACATGTTTCACAAGATCATGATGTTAGATAATTTGTTAAGGATCAAAATGCTGTCACACATCTACAGTCCAGATCGTGCATCGGTCTGGACATAATAGATACATATGACATAAATAAATAAATACAAACATACATAATTGATGATAAAAATACCTACATTTTTGATGATATTCAAAATTTAACATAGTACTGCAAAGACCAGCATAGCAAGCAATAAACCAATGTAAGGACACCCGTGGAATGTTCTTTTAAATTACGCATGCGCAAAGGAGGTGTGGCTTGGCGCGTCAAGATGGCGGTCGCACTCTAAGAGTGCTCCGGACCCCTCCGTCATCCGCGCCACGATCCGCCGTTACCGGCACGCATCCGTTCCTCATTTCTGCCACCAACGTCTTGCTGGGACTCCCGATACCCATCCACGGCCGCACCTCACCTGCAAACCTCCTATTTCGGCGCCAGCCGGACCAACACGGCGCCGCCGCTCCCCAAGATGGCAGCTTGTGATCCCGGGATCCGGGTCGGCTGATGTGCCTCTACGCGGGGGTGAGAGACCCGGAGCCGAGCCGCCAAGGTTTCCAACTGCGGCGGGGGTCAGGGGCGGCGCAAAGAGACAGATGTGCGGGGCGGCCCGGCGGCCTCTCCCTTGTGGCCCGACGGACCGGGCATACTTGTAGCGCATGTGGCGGCCCCCTCTTCCGGCTGGGACTTGGGGC
Source organism: Calotriton arnoldi (assembly GCA_963921515.1). NCBI lineage: Eukaryota > Metazoa > Chordata > Amphibia > Caudata > Salamandridae > Calotriton > Calotriton arnoldi. The sequence goes on from CAWUFW010001434.1 coordinate 2,197,442, forward strand.
CGCTTGCCCGGGAGACCCGAACTGAGCCGTCCTCTCCTGCTCTTCACCCAGAGATAAGCAATCCGCGGCAGGCCCTTGCGAACTGCGGGACGAGGGCTGATGCGCTGCGCCGGCCGTGCTCCCGTGACCTGGGGCGGCCTGGCATGGTGAGACCGGATTGCGAGCTGCGTTGCGGATTGCCCGCGCTTTCGGCCGTCACGTCGGGCGGTGGGGAGGGAGAGAGAGTGTGAAGTCATCTGTGGAGCTGCCGGCCTCCCCTATCACCGGCTCGCCTGGCTCAAGTGGGACGAGTGACCTGGTGCGCCCCATCTACTGCCCCAGCGGCCTACGAGTGCCAGGTGGCTCCAGGAAATGCCCGGTGAGTTTGGAGGTGGCAACGGGAGGGCCGGGCCCGGCTTGAGTGGCGCTCCCCGCACCTTCTGAGCAGCAGGCTGGGGGGGTGGTACCGGCTGCTTTACCGAGCAGCGTGGGGTCCTGGGTGTGGGCCCCCTCCTCCTGACCTTGGGACGCCCTGCCCGAGCTCTGCAGGCCTCGGTCACCCGGGCCCTCGCTCCTAGTCCGGAGGAGTTGGCCGCCGCAGCGCTTTCCATTTCCATGGGCCATTCGCTGGGGGGGGTGGAACCAGCTGCACCCATCGAGCAGCGTGGGGCCCTGGGTGAGAGCCCCCTCCACCGCCCCCCCTCATCGGATCCTGCGGTGCCCCTTCTGATCCCGGCTTGCCCAGCTAAAGCGGCGCCCATTGTGCAGCGTGGGCTATCTGTGAGGGAGGTGGAACCGGCTGCAGCCACCGAGCACCGTGGGGTCCTGGGAGCGGGGCCCCCTCCACTGTTCCCTTCTCTTCTTCCAGCTGCGCTTCTTCCAAGCCGTGCCGGCCACTGGCCACCTGAATCCTGCGGTGAAATCATATTAACTCTGACCCGCGCCCTGGCACACTGAGGTGGGATCTCTCCCACACTCGGCACCGACACCTTGGCTCCCACCCTGAGAAGCACCCACAAAGGACTGGACTACCAACTGCTGTTTTCTAGCTGCCTCTGATCCCGGAACAGTGGCCTCAGACCCGGGTGCAACTTTGCGCTATCGACTAAGGCGCCCAACCAGCCTCGACCGGCCGGGGCCCCCGCAACAGCCTCACTCAAGCCCTGAGCCTCCGCTAGGTTGATGCTCACCGTCCGCCATGGGGAAGGACCGGACCTCCAAACCCGTGGACACCCACACGCAAACAAAAATGGACCAATTTACCACAGTTGATCACGAGCCCGCGGGGCAGGGTGAGGGCGGCACCCCTCTTCAAGGTAAAGACTTGGCCACTATCCTACAGGCAATCAGCGCGTCACAGTCATCGGTGGAGAGTAAGATTGGGGAGGTCAGGGTGGACATGTCCCTTATTCGGCAGGACTTACGAAATGCCACCGCTCGTATCACGGAAGCTGAATTTCGCCTCTCCACGGCGGAAGACGATATCCGCCAACTAAAAGATCAGGTAGCCCATCTGCAATCGCACACCAAGGAGCTCCATTGGCGTGCGGAGGATGCCGAGAACGGCTCACGTCGCAACAACCTCCGTCTGGTGGGCTTCCCCGAAGGGGTTGAGACGGATAAGGTGTCCACCTTCATCGAATCCTGGTTCTCCTCCTGGATGCCCAAGGACGCACTGTCCATGTGGTTTGAGGTGGAGAGAGCCCATCGATCCTTGGCACCCAAGCCACCACCCGGGGCCCCACATCGTCCCATCATTGCTAGAATACTTAACTTTAAGGACCGGGACGCAATCCTGCGTGAGGCACGCTCCCTGGGGCCCCTCAAGTTCCAAAACCACACCATCATGATATTCCCCGATTACACTCTGGAAGTGCAGGACCAGTGCCGTTCCTACACTGATGTCAAATAGAAACAACGGGCCCTCGGCCTTCAGTACCGGCTCCTGTTCCCGGCCCGCCTCCGCTTCATATTTCAGGGCAAAACACAATTCTTTGAATCGCCCCACGCTGCCTGGACGTGGTTAACGGAAGAACGTCCCCTCGGAGCTCGGCGAGGCCTGTCTCCCGTGCCTTCGGGCCTCCAGTCCGCGTGGCCTCAGTCCCCCAAGCAGCAGCGCAGGAGGCGTACACAATCCCGCAGGAGGCGTCAATCCCAGAGAGAGGTGCCCAGATCATCGAGCCTGGCAGCCCACAGGTCCAGAGGTTCTCCTAGCCCTTCGGGCTCTCTGCCTCGCCAAAGACATCAATCGACCGGTGGCTCATCTAAGGAACCTCCCTCACCGGCCCACCGGGACTCAGAGGCCGCGGACTCAGGCTTGTTCCGTAACTCAACAATCTGACACTCATGAAAACGAATCCCTGGTCTGAGGGGTTGGCGCCACCCCTCAGTATGAGGTAAAGTCGGTGAACCCTGCACAGCGAACTGTAGGTTCAGGGGAGTACTTCCTGTAGCCACTGCGGACGGGAATCCCACCAACGTTCTGTAGCACTGCACGATCCTTCTCCCCATACCGAACAGAACTGTAACAGGGCCTTCCTGCAGCCCTGTCCAGCTGCGCCCGGATGTACTTGGGCCTCCACAGCTCTCTCCAGGGACATGCCCCCACCGACTTACTGGCAAGGCGTCAAGGCAGACTTATTGCTCCACTCCGCTTGTCTTTCTGCCGAGACATTGTACATCTGTCTACAAGGAGGGGTCCTCCACGCAACCCAAACAGAGCGTTCTAGTTTGGTTCCTATTTGTTGCAGTTGGGCCGACAGATGCTTCCGTTATCGAAGTATAGGGTGGGGGGAGGGGGTAGGGGAAGGGGATGGGACCGTTCTCCCATTGTTGTTGTTTTTTTGTTGTACCGCTACACCAGCCTTTTTGATGCACATTCCGATGTTCCCATGTACTACTTGCAAAGCGCCTTCACATATGCAATCCTGCGCCCGCGCCAGACCCCATACGCACCCACAGCTATTCAGGGTGGGGCGCACCATCACTCCAACTAACAGCCACCATGACTGACACAACTATCCCGGGAGTTTCCCTCCGCGCACTGTCCTGGAACGTTAATGGGCTCCTAGACAGACTCAAAAGAATGGCTGTCCTGCCCTACGCCCAACGCCTGGGTGTTGATGTGCTCTTGCTCCAGGAGACCCACCTGATGGGTAACCACTGCCCCTTTCTGGCACGCTATGGGTACGATAGAGTATGGCATTCAGGGTTTGCCCGGGGTTCCCTGGGGGTGGCTATCCTCTTGAGGCGTACTCTTCCCTTTGTGCTCACGCAGGCCACTCATGACCCTCAGGGAAGGTCTGTAGCTCTCAGCGGAACGCTGGGCGGAAATCCCCTTAATCTTGTGTCCATCTACTCACCCCCCTCGATGCTCACAACGACCCTGGAATATTCCACCGACTTCCTCACCTCCATGCCCTTGGGCGCCACAATAATCGGGGGAGACTTCAATGCGGTTCCTAACCCACACCTCGACACGACAGGCCCACCGTCCACCTCTAGAATTGCTCATGCTAAACAATTAACGAATTGGCCCGACTCCCTGGGCCTATACGATGTGTGGCGAATCTGGCACCCTCACCCCATACAGTTCACTCATACATCTGCAGCACACCACACTCAGGCGCGCATAAATGCTATATTCGTCCCATCCACTGATTGCCAAACGATCCAGGATATCCGTATACTTCCTAGAGGTATCTCCGACCACTCTCCATTGCTCCTTAGTATCGGGGCCCCTCCCCCCTTGATGCGCCCAACCTGACGGATGAACGCCTGGTTCCTCCAGGAGAAAGAATTTAGGAAGGAGGTGGGGGTGGAGCTCCGACAGTACTTCCTTGCCAACGCTGGCACTGTTTCTTCCCCGGGTACCCTATGGGAGGCAAGCAAAGCCACCATCCGAGGCTTCGCCAAGGGCCAACTCAAACATCAGTGGCAGGCCCAGCTACATCAGATCACCTCGCGTGAGGCGCAAGCGTTACTCCTTGAACAATCCCCCCCTGTTGACGGCGACACCACCCGAGAGAGACAACTTGCTCGCCTTCGGGCCGAAATCAAGCAGCTCTCCTTTGACGCCGCCAAGCTCCTCTGGAGATTGTCCGTAGCTAGGGTGTACGGATGGGGCGATAAGAACGGGAAGATCCTCCATAGACTAGCCACATACCCAAGGGCCAACCGCATTATCCCCGAAATTGTGGACCTAGATGGACTAGGGCACCGATCCCCTTTGGCATTGGCCCGTGCCTTCACCTCCTACTATCGCACAATCTACGCAGCGCAGAGCCCTGTAATGTCCCTCTCTGACCTGCTGGACATAGGCCGTGCCCACCTCCCTCGTCTGGGCCCTGCGGCATTAGCTGACCTGGATCTCCCCATCACCCACAAAGAAATTAACGAAGCGATAACTCACGCCTCGTCGGGCAAAACCCCGGGCCCGGATGGGCTTCATCAAGAATATTACGCTGCATACCGAGAGACCCTCATCCCACACCTCACAGATCTCTTTGAAGAAGCCCTGGAGAAGGGCTCCTTTCCACCCGAGACGGACATGGCCACCATCGTTGTTCTCCCTAAAACACAACCTCCGTCTCCTCGATGCGGGGACTACCGCCCAATTTCTCTCATAAATACGGAGGTTAAAATATTCGCTACAATTCTCGCCCAACGGCTGAGGCCCTACCTTGCCACGTTGGTCCACCCGGACCAGTGTGGGTTTATGCCCATGAGAGGGACTAGGCACTGCCTCCGTCATCTCCATCTGGCCCTGGCACATCACCACTTGCTTACTCCTTACCTGGCACTCCTTCTCGTTGATTTCGAGAAGGCCTTTGATTCGGTGGATTGGCAATACCTAGGTGACGTGCTGGACATGATGGGTTTTGGCCCCCGCTTTCGCAATCTGGTAAAGGTTCTGTATGCCCGGCCCCATGCCCGGGTGTTAGTCAACGGGGCGTTATCAGAGGCCTTCCCCAATCAAAGAGGGACGAGGCAGGGTTGTCCCCTCTCGCCCCTCCTATTCGCCCTGGAGATGGAGCCCCTAGCGGCCCTGATTCGGTCAGATGACCGCGTCCGGGGATGGGAATGGCCCAACTCGGAGGTGGACAAGATTGCCCTTTATGCAGACGATGTTTTAATTTTTCTTGTGGAACCCGCTCAGTCAGGCCCTCACTGCTTCAGGCTCCTACACTCCTTCGGGCAAGCCTCCAGCCTACGTCTCAACCCCAGTAAGTCTGTCCTGTTCCCCCTACACTTAGCCAGAGACTGCTACGACTGGCAATCCACAATCCTTCAAGTATTTAGGGATCTGGGTCGCCCTCCTCCCCGACCTCGGCTGGTCCCTCAACGTCACCCCGCTGGTGAAAAAAGCAAAGGAAGACCTCCACAAATGGCAGGCGCTCTCCCTCAACCCCCTGGGAAGGGTCGCCCTGTTTAAAATGATGATTCTCCCCAGATTCCTCAATGTCCTCCAAAACACCCCCTTCTGCTTTCCGCGAGCTTAGTTCCGGGAACTAGATAGTACGGCTACCAAATTCCTTTGGGGGGGTGGAAGGCCCTGTTTGGCTCTGATCCTATGCCGGGTTCCGCCCTTCGACGGGGGCATGGGGATGACACATTTATGTTTACATTACCTGGCGACCCGCCTCCTCACCATACACGACTGGTTCAACGGGGGATGGTCCGACCCGGCATACAGGCTCGAACTGAGCGAGCTGGGTCTGCCCAAAATACAATCTCTGATGTATGGGGGGTCCATACCTTCCACCTTGCCAGAGGTGACACGTATCACGCTTCTGGCCTGGTGGGCATCCCTGCGTCACACCCACTGGACACATAAGCTAACTCAACATACACCTCTGTGGCACGGTACTTGGCTCCGGGAAGTTAGTGGGCTGAAGGGATTCCGATCTTGGGACCTTATAGGGATCTCACAACTCGGGATGTGTGGGCTAGCGGACACATGCGCTCCTTCCAGGACCTTCAATCCAGGTACTCCCTACACCCGTCACAATTGTATAAGTACCTGCAACTGCGGCACGCCCTCCAAGCTCACATATCAGAAGACACAGCAGTCCCGGAACACAGCCACCCGAAGCACAAATTATGTTGGGCAATCTGGGGAAGGGGGGTATCTCCCGCATTTATCGTACACTAATCAACAATACCCCAACCTCACTAGACCGGCTCAGAGGCCAGTGGGAAGTTTGGGTGAGTCCAATGGAGGAAGAGGACTGGAGGGATGCATGGCACCCAAGATGGTCACTGCATCGGCTAAACTCCGCCTGATTCAACTATATTATTTGCACGCTGCCTATTTAACCCCGGTACGCCTTCATAGGGCGGGCTTTTACCCAACTGCCTCCTGCACACGTTGCGGCCAAGACCCGGCGGATTTCCTCCATATGGTGTGGGCTTGTCCCCAACTGATACGGTTCTGGGGGGGCATTGAGGAGGAACTCACAGACGTTTTGGGGTGGGAAGTTCCCCACGACCCACGACACTCGCTCCTGGGGATCACAGATGGGCTGGATGGATCCAGGAACGAGAAGCTGTTTTTTAACACGGCTATGGTGGTAGCAAAACGGGACATAGCCGCTGCCTGGAAACGTCCAACTGCACCTAGCCTCAAGAAATGGCGGGAGGGGGTGGACTGGTGTGCGACACAGGAAAAACCCATGTGCAAAGCACGGGGATGCCCGAAGAAATACCGCAGGGTGTGGGGCAAATGGCTGGGTATTATGGATTAAATCTGGAGCGTTTGCTAAATGTTTATACCACGCTAAATCTAGTTGGGTCTTGCGTTATGTGATCGTTCATCCAACTGATTCGGAATTGTCATTTATAATGTACTTTGCTGATTCGTTGGTCTCTGTTTTAATGTCAAAAATCAATAAAATTGGTTATCAAGAAAAAATTACGCATGCGCATCTTTGATGTTTAAAATCAGGATTTGAGCTGCAAAGTAATCGCCAATGCGCGTTTGCATCCCCTTTTCTGACACTGCACTGACGCAAAGGCTTGCTAAATCTGGCCCTACATGTACTAGGTGAACAGCTCTTAACCTAACCACGAGCTGTGAAGCTGTACCGCAGGATGTTTTCAGGTGTGTCTGTGGCTGGTGTGTCTGAGATGCCACTGTGAGGTAAAAGTGCTGTATTCTTCCCCACTAGGCAGCACAGGTCTTGGAAGGTGAGGAAGAGACCATCTGTCAGCATCAGGGGGAACTGCGTCGACGCAAACAATAACTGATGATTCCAATCCCACTGTTTAGCTCCCTTTGGGCTCGTCCTCCTTATTGCAGAGGGGAACGCCGCCATGGTCCACTGTAATTAAGCCCTAGGAACACCGAGTGAAGATTGAATCCTGGGCTGCGACCTGTCCTCAGAGCACCAGACAGTAAATTGTCACTAATGCAGATGTATTAAGGCACCTGCTGATGTCAAGCAAGGTAGCAGGAAATTGAAAACGTGATTTTAACCACAGCTAGGCGCGAAGTAGGAAGCTGGGCCGCGCCTTCATGAATGAGTATTTCTTTTAACGTGGCCTACAGGATGTGCCCTTCTCAAGGGTAAACGCCTTTCTGGTTCCTTGCTGGCTGCGTCTCTCTGTCTTACCTATCAGAGGCAGGGACAGTGATAAATTGCGTCTGAGGTTTATGTGACAGAGAACACTAGAAAAACAATATCCATTCTACAGCTTTGACTATGTTATGGATGACTCCAAAGAGGAATAAATGCATTACCTGCTGCTACATACTAACCGAGCCCATTCACTACCAGGAGATTTAAGTTTTGCTAACTTTTCTAACCCTGTCAAAAAGGTCCCTGTCTGAATGCTAATAGAGTCAGGCACAAATGGGGACCTTTTTCCCTATTGTGAAGAGAGAAGTTTCGATTTTGTTTGCCGTTTTGTGAAGTGTATGCTTGGACGTCCACAAGGGAAGACTTCATCAAGGAGGCAGATATAAAGATGGCTTGCTGTGTGATACATTTCCAGGATCATTATTTTGCTGAACCTCTTCCATCCCTCTCACCATCACTCCAGACCATTCGCAAAAAAAAAAATTACATTACCATATTCTGTGCATTGGCCAGCTCAGATATTGGGCAGACGCTTAGAGGGTTACGCCCACTTTCACTATTGACTATTACTGCCATGTTATTATTTGCATCCAAGAGAATGAGGATATAATAGAATATTGTGCCTCACACAACATTTATTTATCGGTCAACCCTCTCATTCGGCTCATGCCAGTTTTGAGTAGGGATGTGCAAAGTTGCAAAGATGAGCAACCCACAAATTTGCTTTGTTTGTTTTTTAAAGGACAAGTGGAAGATCGCTGCTCATGAAGGCCCAACAATGTAAAGTGTGGATGCTTCACCCGTAAGGGTCTCGAGGTGCTGTGGGGATCATGCTGCTGGATCATGCCTGTGCCTATTGGTTGAACATGCAGGTCTTGAGGTCCTTCCTGAACTTCTGGAGCGATGGTGAGGCTCTGAGGTGCAGAGGGAAGAGGTGTGGCGTTGCGGCCAGGGCGACTGACGCTGGAATCTGGGGCTCACGGTTCAAACCCCGGCACCGGCGGCAGATCAGCCCAGCACCATGTGACTCTGGGCAATAGCTTGCTTAATCTTCCCGACGGCCCCCAGCGCCGGGATGCCTTCGGGTAGCTGTTCGCGCTTTACAAATACTGGATTTTTTCTAGGTCTTTGCCTCCAGGTGGGAGAAGGAGCAGCCTCCGCTGTTTGATCGGCGGGTGTGTTGAGTGGCTGCTAGGGGGAGGGATCTGGAATGGAGTTTCCTGATAGGTTGGTGCGTGTCAAAACTATGCAAGAGTTTATGCCCTTCATCAGCAAAAGCTCTTTTAAGAGCCCACCATACTCCAGCTCTGACCCAAGAGCTCCAGTCTCCCGTATCCCTCTGTGCCTATTCCATATCCTTATCAGGAGTCATTCTACCCACAGATACTCAACCTCCTTGATCCTGAAAACCAGCGCACTTGTGTAGGGCTCATTCCCAAAACCTTCACTATGAGAAGGTTGGAAATGAGTTTGTCTCAGTTCATAGACATAGGCTCACTGACAGAATATCGATGTTAAAAATATAGAAGTAAAAAATATAGATGATAAAATACAGAATGCAAAAATATCAACACCCTATACTTAAACAGGTAAGTACAAAAATATCGGGGGAAAAAATATCGATGTAAAAAATATAGTTGTACAAAATATTGATATTTATATATATATATATATATATATATATATATATAAAATAAATTATAAATATTAAATATGTTAAAAAATAAAATTAAAATAAAAAACATAAAGTAAATTTAATATAAATTTTAACAAATATAACAAATAAACTTAATTTAAAAAGTTAAACACATACATAATAATTAATATATATATTTACTTTAAAACAATTAATAAACTAATAATTGTAATTTATTTTATAATTTTAAAATGATATAAAAATGTGAATATATATATATATATGTACAATAACATAAAAACGAATTTAAAAACATTCTATTATACATTAAAACATTAAACTATTTAAAAATCTTCAAACTTAAATTTCCCACTCCAGTGAGTGCAACAGTAGGGAGAGTGTTGGATAGCGGAGAGGTAAAAAAAACTATTCCCACTCCAATAATTGTAACAGTAGGGAATGTGTTGGATAGCGGAGGGGTAAAAATTACTATTTCCACTCCAGCGAGTGCAACAGTAAGGAAAGTGTTGGATAGCGGAGGGCTAAAAATTACTATTCCCACTCCAATAATTGTAACAGTAGGAAAAGTGTTGGATAGCAGAGGGGTAAAAATTACTATTCCCACTCCAGTGAGTGCAACAGTAGGGAAAGTGTTGGATGGCGGAGGGGTAATAATTACTATTCCCACTCCAATGAGTGCAGCAGTAGGGAAAGTGTTGGGTAGCAGAGGGGTAAAATTACTATTCCCACTCCAGTGAGTGCAACAGTAGGGAAAGTGTTGGATAGCGGAGGGGTAATAATTACTATTCCCACTCCAATGAGTGCAACAGTAGGGAAAGTGTTGGATAGCGGAGGAGGAAAAATTACTATTCCCACTCCAGTGAGTGCAACAGTAGGGAAAGTGTTGGACTGCGGAGGGGTAACAATTAATATTCTCACTCCAGTCAGTTCAAAATTAAAAACAAACAAAATATTAACAACAACAAAAATATTTAAAAAAACAAAATAAATTAAAAAATATCTAAATGTTAAAAATGAAAATAGAAATATATTTAATATTAAAAATTAAAACAAAACATATTATAATGTTAAATACATATGACAAATACCTACAAATATTATATTAAATAAAATAAAAATAATTTTCAAACAAATACATATTTTTAATTAGAATTTATTTAGAAACAAAAACATTAATTATTACATACATTTACTTTTTTTATTTCCTACCCTATAACACCACACAATTCACATCCCACATCTAATTTCTTTTTAAATGTACTTCCTTAATTAACATTATTAATTACCAATTAAAGAAATATTATTAATTAAAAAACAAATTAAAACTCATAAACATCAATCAACTTCCCACACTTTACCCCTGTAATCCCCGCATCGCACAGCTAAAATTAAACTGTAAAAAAATGACTTACACAATTAAAACTTATTTTCAATTAAAAAACTAATAGTATTTAACAACTAATTATAAAGTAAGTAAAATACATTTACTCCCCACACTGTGCCCCTATAAAAGTAAAACACACACAAGCACAAAATAAACAAATACCATAATTAAATATCAATTAATTAATATTAATGAGCAAATAATTATTAATTAATTAAACATAAATTACTTCCCACCCTTTACCCCTATAAACCCTACAACCCACACCTAAAATTAATTACACAATGTCCTTATTTAATTTTCAATTAATTAATTGATATTAATGATCAACTAATTATTAATAATTAAACATAAACTACTTCCCACCCTTTACCCCTATAAACCCCACAACCCACAATTGATTACACAATTTCCACCTAAAATTGATTACACAATTTCCATAATTAATTTTTAATCAATTAATTAATATAAATTAACAACTAATTATTAATTAATCAAAATTACTTCCCACCCTTTACCCCTATAAACCCCACAACCCGCACTTGAAAATAATTACATAAATACCATAATTAATTACCAATTAATTAAATAATATTAATTAACAACCAATTAATAATTAATTACAAATAAATTACTTCCCACAATTAACACTATAAAAACTCAATTAAATAAATATTCATAAATAAAAAATAATCATTAATTTATTATAATTAAATTACTTCCCACCCTTTTCCCCTATAAACCCTCAACCCGCTACGGAACTAAAAAACACAAAATATACTTAAAATAAAATTGATAACTAATAAAAATTTAACAGGTATATTAAAAAACATAAACAATACTTATACAAAAAACATACATCACATACATTTAAAATATAAACTAAAATACATAACACTAAATAAAAAATCGATATTTTAAACAACTATGGGGCCCATTAGGATGGCGGGCGGTAGCACCACCGCCGTGCTGGCGGATGCAAAAACCACCAGTTACCGCCCGCATGCCGCAGCCCACACGCCCGCCAAATTACGATGTGAAAAGGCAGCCAAACACCGCCGGCAAGCCAGCGACGCCGTCCGCCATCAAAGTGCGCCCGCTCACGTAGCGGCGCAGCCCAATGGAGACACACCGCCAGACGAAACCACGTACCGCCCGGCGTACAAATTACGATGCCGCAAACAAACAGCTCCCACGGCTAAGAGACACCGCACGTGAAAGTGAAGCGGAAACCCGAACGCCGAGCACAGACACCGAAGAGGCGACCCCCCGAGCATGAATCCAGCACTGCAGGCCCTCCCCATGCTCTACCTGATGCAGCACCCAGGAGTCAACGCACCGCGGCGACGCAGGTAGGCAGACACACAACAGGGGCACGCAAACAGCGCACACAGTGCAAGGGCGGAAAAGGAGGACATGGCACCCCCCAACACCCCTGCGTGGACAAGACACATCCACCACTGCACCCACAAATGTAACACAGGGCAAAGTGCAACATCTCGCAACTATCATGGGCACACCGCCTGGGACCAGGAACTAACGACCCCTTCACGGCACCGCAGCGCAGCGGCGATGACGCAGCCACACATGCGCACAACTCAGCGCCCAACCATAACGCCATGTATGCGTCGCACACAAACAACACAGGGACACAACCAAGCACCACACACACCAGCCACACCCAGAACGCACATGACACGTGACAGGCCTGCCACAGTCATGTCCCCAACGCCCAATTCACGGACAACACCCAACGTCACACAACCGACGCCCACATGTCAGTGAAGTCACGCAACATCAGGACACACCCCTGTGTGACAAACATGGCGAAGCACACAGCGGCGGCAACACCACCCAGTAGAACATGGGCCCCGTCGGGAAGAGGTACACCAGAACCACACAGAAACACCCATACCACCCTGCACCCATGAACCAGACATACAAAACGGAACACCAAAGAGCCCGGGCACCGACAACAGGTGGACTCAAGAATGACACCCACACACAAGGCCCAACGCATAGCGGAAACACAGCCTGCCGCCCACACACGGGAGAGCAGACAGCACTGAATGACCTTCCATTCCAACTCCGAAACCACATCCCGACTAAACAAGCCGGAGAATACAGCCATTGTCCCAAAAAAGACCAACACAGGCATGCAGAGGAAACCGACCACAGGGCAGATAGCGCATATCACCTAAGAACATACCGAACGGGAAAGAAGAAAGTATAAAACTCCCCCATGCCATTCCCATGCAAGTTATCTGGAAGGAGTCACACACCACTGACCTTGAACATTCAGAGAAGCACGTGGGATGAGGGCCCGTGTCCTCCGCACAAGCTAACAGAACACAAGTCCTGCCCCCTACGACCATCACAGACCTCACAGCAACCTCGGAGCTAGCACACTTCAGACTGCACACACAGCCGGAGCACGCCACCACATCGCCCCGCAGCAAAATGGCACCTACAACACACCTACCCAACTACGCCAGACAGGTCAAGCTGTACAAACACAACCTGATACAGCTACTGGGATGCGAACCCCTATCCCTGCTGAACGTAAGTTACCGACTGACTTACCGCATCGCATTGTTCAGCTGCGTCATACCCTTCTTCTACTGTCGGAGGTGTCCCTTCCACCATCCTGTGGAGTTGTGCCTCTCCAACCCGGCATGTCCAAGGGCGGACCTGCTACCACTATTCCACCCTCTGGACGCACACGACAGGGTCTGTTCAGCCTATGGGGGCATGGCGTATGCGGCGTACATCGGACCCACACTGCAATGGGACCACTGTGCCTCCAAACGACGGATCATGGATCACAGCTACATCGAATGTCACCCAGCATGCCCCATCATGCTCCTACAAGGGACAACTTACGGACAACACCGTGACAGCCACCATCCGCTACATTGGCTGGCAAACATGTATACCACCAATGAAATGGAAGCCCTGCAGGAAGCCATCGCATACCTGTCAACCTGTCAATTCGTAGGACCCCGACGCAATCCCCCAATTGAGCCATGATGTCCGAAACTGTATCCATGCTTAGCTTCCGCACGGACTGGCCAGTAACCACCACAACAGCCATACCAAACGACCTGCAACTGATACCACACCATCAACGACACTGCCATGACATCGGATGTGTCCGGGACATGCACTCCGTTCCCCATCACATCCAGGAACTCTGCATGTATCCGGGGAGGCAGTGGCATGGGATATGTGTATCGCACACACATGGACAGAACTGCATGTACAACTATGCCATGACATGGATCCTGCGCCCATGGACATATGCACCGCACAGTGGACAGGAATCGCCCGGCTGGAGTATGTGAGAGCTGCACCCCTTCTCCCCCTCCCCGGAATTCCCGTAACAGGACCTTTGCATGGACGACAAGTGCATACAACAACAACACGACCCCAGTGACTGTGACATGTCCAGTATCCACCATATGGCAACAACAAGTGGGACGCCGTTGCATGCACGTAAGCCCATGCCCTGATGTCAACTCACACGCACGCGTGCATGAGCAACAACAGCAGCACACCTGTCACATGGAACTGAGATGGACTGTGCCCATGATGCCAAGCGGTCTGGTAGGCTAAATGTATACCGTCTGTGTCAAAGTCCGCAGCACCGCAGCTACTTGCAAATGAACATTAGCACAGCAACGGCCAAGCAGATGTAACTCTGAAGCCCACATCCCACATGCAACAGCTAATCACATGTACCCCTACACCCTTAGCTATGTGCAATCATGCTCAGTATATCCTCCACATGCATACCGCTGCCAGTAGTGTCCACTATACTTCATCACAGAGGACATAAGTCACAATACATGGTTTGAAGAAAGAAACTGTCTCTGCTGATTCCTTTCACAAGTACGAATGTGAGATGATGAGAGTGTGCGATGTATACGGCAGTCGTGACATGACTATGTAGTCCACTGTCATTTGATGTCAACGCAAATGAGTAGCACAACTGTGGAAGACACACATGTGTCGTGTGAAGCGGGAGTGACGCTTCGCTCAGGTGGGTGGGTGTGACGGGTAGATGCGCACATGCACAGTTGAAACACGCTGTGTCGGGAGGGGTCCGGAACTGCACATTACCGCTAACATGGGCAATGTTAAAGGCCACCCGTCGGGGGGGGGATGTGAACACGTGTGTGCACAGCAGCCGGGCACACGAACAATGCGGTATCAGGCGTACACGTCAGCCCACCCTCTGTGGACAAGCCGGATCCTGTTGTGCGCCCGCCAGGCCCTTGACAAGGCACACACAGCCCCTGCCGACCAGGTGTATCCCCAACATTGACAACCTGCACAGGCAATCCAGGGCACAGGATGGCAGTGGAGCATGGTGGGGGAGAGGACTCGGCGCGCTTCTCCGGGACACATCACGCAGGCAAAACATCCTCAATGTGCAGCATGGCTCAAGTCATATGGAAGTATTGGGGGACGCACACATCACGAGCAGGAGTGACGTCACGGAAGGTGGCTCGCACCATCCCACCCATTGCCTACATCCCCACACACGTCACATGCCGTTGCAACAGAGAAACCAGCGCGTTCGCAAGCACCTCCGAGCCCGCCCCAGTGAGGCAAAAGAGTGAATGTGTGGGTCTATCAGCCCCAGATGGACGCGGCATGGGCCGCTAGGGCAGCTACAGCCTCTGTGTGTCGCAGGTGGTGTATCCGGACTGCGGAGACTGCAATGCATTGTCTAGGTTGCCCGGGTCTCGAGTCGGGGCACCACGCATGTGGACGGCGTAACGCCACTAATCATACCGTGAGACAGACCACATGTACAACTGGACCCACACATACACTCCTTGGCCTCTCTGGGGCGAGCTTGGAGCTGCTTGTGCATGCGCTAGCTTCTCATGTGCAAATGCATATAGGTGTGAGCGAGGGGAGGCCATGAGGACAGTGCAAAAGATAACTGTTTGACTTTCAGTTAGTTTAAGGAATGCCCCTGATGTGGTCAGAAAAAGACATGTCTCGTGTGCATTGCAACTAGTAGATAAGCCGATGACCTACCCATGTCTTGCATGTAGCCCCGCACCTAGCCCCGCACACTCGACACAGCGAAATGAGTACCAGCACCACATACTTCCCATTCGAAGCACTGACTGGGGGTGATAACCATTGGACAGTCTTGTGTAGTCCACCCACGCGTACATGTGGGCCCTCCATGAACCATGTCACCTGCGGCAAAGTGATGTCATGGGCAATGACGGAACTGAGCAGAGCTGTCTGCCCCACGCACAGACGGTGCATCAGCTCAACAGGCCCAGCACAGAGTGCAGCAGGGGTCACATGTGCAGGGGCAGTTGTGCCTGGTGTGAATGCACATGCACATAGTCAGCACATCGAGCAATGTGTAGCCTGCCCACATCTACTGTCCATTGTCAGGCTGACCTAGAAGAAGATCACAAGGCAACACATCTGTGTGGGTGTACCCACTGTGACCAACACTGCGCAACCATCAGCGTACTCGCCCTGTGCATGGCCCACCCCGCAACGAAGGTCACATTCAGTGCCACTATCTCTCACACACATCCCTATCACGAGTCATGGTGTGTACAATAGACAGTGCAGAGTAAGCGCTCATCCGGGGTGTCCTGAACAGGAGACACATGTAACCCACTAGGCAGTCGGTGCTGTCACCTACTGGCATTGTGCAGTCAATGTGCAGGCCAGGCTTGCTGGGACTGAGAGTGGCAGCATGGCCCAGCCTGACATTCACATGAGCAACAAGTGCACTGAGACCTGCACTGGCAATTGCAGACGTTGGCCTGCACCCAGCTGGCCCAGGACGCCTACCTCCATAGTGGAACACGCAGGGTGCAACCGCGAGGGTCATCGGAGTTGGCCGTAATGGCCTGGCCCATGTTGGTGACAGTCCGCTGATGCCATGTGCACCACACAGTATGATGTGCGCACTGCATCTGCAGGTGTGGCCATGATGTGCGTGTGGGTGCAGGTGCACAATGGATGGGGCCACAACATGCCGTGTGCATAGGCAGGGACGGCCAGTGGCCGGCCCCCACATGTCTGTTGGCATGTCATCATCTGCACATTGGCATGGGTGCATGGTATACGCATATGCACACGCATGTCATCTCTCACTATGTACATCTGCCACTTGGCACGTGCAAGGTTACGTGTCACATGTGATGTGTATTTGCAAGCACACAGCCGTGTTGGCATGGGGCTGTCAATGTGTACACCTGACAATGCTTCTGGAGGTGTGATCCGTACAGTGCTGCACATAGGGTGCAGTGGTGACACCAATGACTGTCTCATATCCCCTCGTGCCACAGGTCCCACTTGTCTTGGCCGCTCAGCCTGTGCCCACATCGTCGTTGGTGTGTGCCATACTCATCCAGCCTCGGAAGCAGTGTGATGCACAGCAGCCAGTCATGTTGCCGTGGTGTTGTCGCTTGCCGGATATGCAGTCAGTCCCCATCAGCACGCCTCACAGGTCATTGAGGCCTGGATCCCCATGTGCATGCACATAGCAATGGTTTGTGTCACTGCCCATTGCTATTGGTGGGAGACCTGTGTAAGTGTATTGTGGCTGTGCTGTCCCTGCATGACAGCTGTTCTGTGACTCATGTTCTTGCTCTGTCATATCAGTGATGCGTATGTGAAAATGCCATGTGGCGTGTTGCTTTGACATGTGTCCACTTCCATCTTTCCTAGGCGGAGACCAAACATTTACCGCCCTTACCAATTGTTGGCGGACATGGAGGATTCTGAGCTCATCCGGAAATTTCGTCTGGATCGACCAACCCTGCATCGACTATGTGCCATGTTGGAACCCCACCTCCGTCCTCGCAGGGTGTATCCGACAGCATTCACCCCCACGGCTAAGGTGATGGCTGCACTGCATTTTTTCGCCACTGGGTCATTCCAGCACACAGTGGGCAGTGGAGGTGGGATGTCCCAGCCCATGTTCAGCATGGTGCTGAGGGATGTACTGGCAGCCATGATGCTGTACAGGAACAGGTACATCAGATTCCCCAGGGCACGTGAGTTGGCAGCAGTGAAGGGTGCATTCTATGCCCTTGGACGGATCCCACACGTCGTTGGTGTCATTGACTGCACCCATGTTGGCCTTGTCCCACCACAGGCCACTGAGCAGCTCTTCCGCAACCGGAAGCACACGCACTCCCTGAATGTGCAAGTGGTGTGCCTTGCGGACATGGTCATCTCCCACGTGTGTGCAAAGTTCCCAGGCTCGGCCCATGACGCGCACATCATGCGAAACAGCATATTACCACGACTGATGACCAATCTGCAACAGGACCGTGGCTGGATTGTCGGTGAGTATGTGGAGTTGTGTAGCGTGCTGGCTTAAGGATGCTGTCTACTGTCCTGTTTGAATTGCAACGGTTCTCTGTGTCCCCCACGCCCAGGTGACTCGGCTTACCCGAATGGGCCCTGGCTGCTCAGTCCATTACGAAATCCTCGGACCCCAGCAGATGACCGCTACAATGAGGCACATGGGAGGACCAGACGTGTGGTCGAGCGTACCTTTGGCCTCCTCAAGTCCAGGTTCAGATGCCTGGACCGCACCGGGGGCGCTGGCGTACTCCCCACAGAAGGTGTGCCAGATAGTGGTGGCTTGCTGCATGCTGCACAATCTGGCCATTCGAAAGCAGATCCCCCTAATTGTGGATGACGGAGATCAACCAGGGCCCCAGCCTGCAGACCAGGACAGCTCGAGTGAGGAAGACAGCGGAGAGGAGGAAGCTGTGAATGTCCGTCAGCAGCTCATCGCCCGCTACTTCACTTGACGGTGAGTGTCCATGTACGACGGCTGATGTGGCTGTAGTTGTGCAGGTGTCTGTGTGCTGTGTCACGGAGGCCTTTTGTTCACTGTGTGCTGTGTGTCAATGGTCCATGTCCAGGTTTGTATGCCACTGACGGTGGCTGTGGCATTGTGCCCTGTTGCTCTGTGCGATGTGTGTACATTGCTTGTAGTTGTTGACATGTACTGTGTGATGGGTGTGTGACACACTCATTGAATGTGCTCCTGTTCTGTCTTCCCCCTAGGTCCCTACAGCCCCTCCTGTCCCATCGCCATGCCACACATCTGATGCTTTTCTGCTCAAGGTGGCGGTTGATCATCGTTCAATAAACACAGTGCACAGACAGCAGTTTGTGTAAAAGGTGCATTTATTTTCAACTGTGACATGTCATTGTGTGCAAGGTGATGACATGAGTGTTGCGTGCAGTGACAATGAGCTGTCGGCCATGGCTGCGTGATGCTCAGGGTGTACCCACTAGTTCTATGTCCCTAGTCCAACAGACACATGCCATTCTGATGGCTGTGTGGGGTGGGATCGTAGTCCAAGTCAATGCAGTGGGTGGTCAAGGATGGCTGGCTGCCTCACTTGCGTCTGGAGCGTGCGAAGTCCTCCCGGGACATCTGTTTCCACTTCGGACGGCCCCTTCCACGTTTGGGAGGGGGGTGTGGTGGCGACCTGCTGGTGGTGGGTGAGGTGTGCTCACTGGCTGTGGACGCAGGGGAACTGGACACTGCTGCCCGACCCTGCGCCCTAGCAGGTGGTGGCGGAGGTGGTGTTGCTGGCCTTGCCTGTGACCTCACCGCCACCACCAGCTGGCCCATGAGGTCCACGAGTTGGTCCATACGGGACACGAATTGGCCCATATGGGCGTCCATGGACCTCAACACCCCCAGGACCTCCCGCGTGTCGGAAGCAGACCTGGCCCATTGTCCTTGGGCCTCTTCATAGGCCCCAAGGACTCTGGCCATTTGAGGCAGGGCATGGCTCCCAGGGGAGGCTGGCGTTGGCCTGACCCTGCTCTTCCCACCAGTACTGCTGCCACCGGCCTGCCCACTAGCCACATTGCTCACCACGGTCCTCGCTGTGGCTCCCAGGGTGGACCCAGTCGGCCGGACCACCACTTGCGCTGGTGCTGGGGCCAGTGATGACGTGGTGGTGGTCGCGGCGGTGGGAGTGGCCGCCACAACAGTGGGAGTGGCCGCAACGACAGTGGCAGCAGGGGGCTGTGAGTGGTCATCAGCCCTGGATGATGGGTTGGTGGGTAGGAGGGTGCCTGGGGTGCGGTTGGGCCCTGCCACACCAGATGGGCCTGCTGGGTGGTCCGTGTCCGAATCGGAGGACAGATCCTCCACATCCGTGAGTCCTTGTTGGGGGCTTGCAGGCTGGCTGTGCTGGCTGCTGTCTCCATCTCCAGCATCCAGCAGTTCGTCACCTGTGGGGGGAATGAGATATGTTATTGTGTTGCACATGACAAAGTATGTATAGGTTG
This sequence comes from Calotriton arnoldi, assembly GCA_963921515.1. NCBI lineage: Eukaryota > Metazoa > Chordata > Amphibia > Caudata > Salamandridae > Calotriton > Calotriton arnoldi. The sequence goes on from CAWUFW010001434.1 coordinate 2,217,363, forward strand.
TCTGACATCCACAGTTCGTGCACAGTCGTGCACAGGTTTCCTGGAGCCGTGTGTGTGGCTGTGCTATTTGTTGTTGTGTGGGCATGCCAATGGGACTGTGTGCTGTGGACATGTGGCATGGGACGGATTGGCAATGCCGATGGGTGTGTTGCTGTGCTCCTGCTTTTTGTGGCTCTGGTGTATGCGGACTCCAGACCCATCATGGAGGTCGGTTTGTACTATGCTCTTGGGGTACATATGGAACGCTTAGAAACGCAGTTGGCATAATGGGGGTCAGCCCCCTGAGACGCATTTGAGATGAACTATGCTTTGGGGGTTCATATGGAACGCTTAGAAACGCAGATGGCATAATGGGGGTCAGCCCCTGAGACGCATTTGAGATGAACTATGCTTTGGGGGTTCATATGGAACGCTTAGAAACGCAGATGGCATAATGGGGGTCAGCCCCCTGAGACGCATTTGAGATGAACTATGCTTTGGGGGTTCATATGGAACGCTTAGTAACGCAGATGGCATAATGGGGGTCAGCCCCCTGAGACGCATTTGAGATGAACTATGCTTTGGGGGTTCATATGGAACGCTTAGAAACGCAGATGGCATAATGGGGGTCAGCCCCCTGAAACGCATTTGAGATGTACTATGCTTTTGGGGTACATACTGTGTGCCATGGGTGCAGAACGTGACATGTGTTGTGGCAACATGACAGTGCATGGTCTGAGGTGTGTGTATGTCTGACATACCCTGCATATTTGCTGTCTGTTGTGATTTCTGGCCATGTAATTGGACGCATTGTTATGAGTGAGTGATGGTTGTGTGCCACACGACGTATTGCAGATGGTCCAATTCCTTGGTGTGCGTGCTGCCCTGTGCCATGTGCATCACTGCAGTGCTCGGGGGTGTGTGGCCCATGTTATGTGTGTAGTTGCTCACAATGTGACGTGCGCTTCATTCACTTCTGGCACATGAGTTATCATGGGCATGTTTCTTTGCGTGACTACTGTATGTGGACCAGCTGTTCGGATGACATACCTTTCATGTGACTGGGGCTGACGGATGAGATGGATGGTATGTTGTATGTGCATTGTGTGTCTGTGTGTTTGATGGGTCCAGTGGTGTTCGTGTGCATTTTTGTTGTTCCACGCTGTTGCGTCTAGTGTGGTATGTCTTACATGGGCATAGTTGTGGGATGTGTGGTTGACAGGCAGTGGGGGCTACATGGACAGGACTTCGATGGTGTTGCAGTTGTGTGTGATGGGTTGCACTGTGCCTGCCGTGTGGTTCTGTTATCAGTGTGACTTGTGCATGCAGACGTGGCTCCTTGGGTGTTGCTGTGTCTGTGATGGGTCATGTGGGGTGTGACTCTGTGGTTCATGTCCGTGTGCACATTGTTCACATGGTTGTGGCAGGGAGCAGTGCTGCGTGTTCCTCTGCTACTTTGCATGTCCCATGTGTTAGTCGTAATTCAGTCCTCATGCCTCCAGTCACCCCGCCCTGTCCAGTTTCCCACCTGCAGGTTGTTTTTGAGCGTGCACTGGGCTGGATGCAACATGGTTATGGGTGGGGGGTGCTCCATGTTGCAGGTCTGTGGGGGTGGGGGCGGTGTCGGGTCGTGGTGGTGGCTGGACACCCACTGACACCGTTTGTCCTGGGGCGGGATGTCTACCTGTCGGCTGCCGGTGTGCACTGCAGTGGCTGCTACGTGGGTGTGGGGTGTGGGCTGTGCTCCTCCTTGCTGTGCTGTGGGACTAGGGGCCTGGTGGGTGTTGTACTTCAGCTGTCCCCTCCCACCCACTGCGCTTTGTGTTGCTGCTACTTACCTGTTACTTGTCGGTTAGTGCAGCTACGGCTGCCACATGGGTGTGGGGGTGCTCCGCCTTGCTGTGCTGTAGGACTAGGGGCCTGGTGGGTGTTGTACTTCAGCTGTCCCCCTCCCACCCACTGCGCTTTGTGTTGCTGCTACTTACCTGTTACTTGTCGGTTAGTGCAGCTACGGCTGCCACATGGGTGGGGGGGCTCGTTGTGGCGCTTCTGGAGTACTAGGGGACCTGTTGGTAGTTACGTGGCTGGCTGGGTGTACACATGCCCCCATGGTTTTGTTAGTTGATATGTTTGGGCTGTGTGTGGGTGGTGGTGCCTGTTGCATGTGTGAGTAATGTGTTGTGTATTGTGTACTGGACATGGGGGTGTTTGTCCCTCGGAGCTATGGCATGGTGGTAGTGCATGTGAGTACATAGCGGTGTGCTGGTATACATTTGTTTGTACTTACCGGCCTCCACTCCCCCTGGTAATCCGGTGAGGATCTCCGGATGGATGATGACTTGCACCTTCTCCTCCCACGCTTTGAAGGGCTTGTAATGCGCGGGATTCCCTCCGCCAGTCGTGGCAGCCAGCTCTCGGTTTTTGCTCTCCTTCTTCTTGACCAGGCTTTTGATGTCGTTCCACCGTTTGTTTATCTCTCCTCTGTTTCTGGGTACGGTCCCGACTGCATTGACCTGGTCTACAATTCTGTTCCACATTCTGTTTCTGGTGGCTAGTGGTGTGTGCTGGACCTGGTTGCCAGAGATTTGTGTGTGCACCTTGACGATCTCGTCGACCATGACCGTCAGCTCAGTGGAAGTGAACTTGGGCATTCTGTGTGGTGCCATGGTGTTTGTGGTGCTGGTGCGGTGTGTGATGTGTGATGTGCAGGGGGTTTGTGGTGCCGGTGTTTGGTGGTGGTGGTGGTGGGTGTGATGTGTGCGTATCTGTGGTGTGCTGCTGTCCTTGCTGTGTCACTGTGTCCTCTCCTCTCCTCTCTGCTTTGCAATGTTGCAAGGGGTTGTGGTCTGTGGATGGGCTGCTTTTGTACTTACCTGTTTGGGTGTGTCCTGATGGTCTGTTGTTTTCAGGTGTGTTGTGGCCGGTGTTCTGGGCTTTGTGTTTATTTGTTTGTCCAGGGGTGGTGTGTTTTCGGGATGTGTACTTTGTCTGTGTATTTGTGCGTGGATTGCTGTGTGGACTTGTTTGCCTTGTTGTGTGTGTTTGTTTGAGTCCGGGGCTGTTTCTGTGCAGGGACGTGGCCGCCATGGCTTCTGCCGTGTCCATTTTCTTCAGTGTTGTTTCCGCTGGCGGGCGGTGTATTTGTTGTTTTTCCGCGCTCATGTCGGTGCGATCGTAATTTCACGTGTGGTGTCTCGACCGTGAGGGCGGGCGGTTTTGTGTTGTCGTGCGTCTTTCCGTCCGTGGCGGGCGGTTTGACTCCGACTCGGGCATGGGCGGGCGGTATTTTGTGTGTTTTTTCCGCCGCTGGCGGTTTTTGGTTCGAGGCATCATAATTGCTGGGTCGGTATTCAGAAGGTGTAGGCGGGCGGATTTTTGCCGCTTTCATGGGTGGCGGTTTTTTTTACGCCCGGTATCGTAATGGGCCTTTATATTTTTGCAAACGATATTAATAACTTCTATATTTTTGAAAAGGATATATCTTACCTTAAATTTGATATTCTTGACCACGATATTCTTGTTCTCGATATTTCTGTGTGACTATATTTCCAACTCGATATTTGTGTATGTCGACATTTCCAACTCGATATTCTGTCTGAATACCATAGACATATCTGAAGAGGTTTGGATTTTGCGTACGAGCACTCTTTGTACAGTGATGTACAAATTTAATTGGTATTTGAGTTTATCTGTTGTATCACATAAACAGATCTGTGTTGGCTGTGTTTCAATTTGTTGGCAGTAAGAATTTTTGACGATATATCAATTTCAGTGCAAACTGTTATATATTAAAATACCACTGTCACCAATGTCTCTACTTCGCCCCTATGTGTTCTACTCTCTCATCTTCCTTTTATTGTGTTATCTATTACATGCTTCTTCGCTGGGCAACTGGTTTATCTTGACATTTAATGTAATTTTTTTTTTCCATTTTAATTGTAAGGAGATTTCTATTCTCCGATTTAGCTTTACTTGTACAGTGCACTGACTCCCTACTTGCGTTGAGTCGCTCTATTCAAAAATTTTAATTAATAAATTAAAATATCAAAGGCAACTTCTACCACTGATGCTCTCAAGTACTGCTGGCACACATCTTTGTAGAGTACTACACCAATAATGTGTTCACACTCCCACTAAGATCTCATCATCAATCATTCACCACACACACATAACACTGGCCTGTGAATGTACAATGTCTCGGATCAGAGCCATTTACCTACTGTTCTGACTCTTAGGGGCTGATTATGATGGCGGGCGGACTAGGTCCGCCCGCCATCGTAGTGGTGTTTGGGACCACCCGCCAGACATGCAGCGGTCCCACCACTGCGATTAGGATGCGCCCGCCATACTGGCGGGCGCATCCAGGGCTTTTAACATAGAGGACGGTGCTGCTGGCTGCAGCACCGTACGCAATGTTAAAAGTGCTTGCACTGCATTTCCCTGCACTACGTGGTAGGCACCACGCGGTGCCTGCCACTTGGTGCATGGAAATGCAGGGGGTACCATGGGTACCCCCCAGTGCACCCCCCCACACACACAGAGGGGGCCCGCAACGGGCCCCAGAATCCAGCCCCTGCCTGTCTTTTTGTGGTGGGATGACCGCCACAAAAAGACAGGCAGGCACCGCCGCAATGCTGCCCTGTGTCCTGGTTCCGCAAGGCGGGTGGAAAAGGACCGCCTTGCGGAACCGTGGTGGATGGACTTTCCGTCCGCCGCGGACAGATAGGGATTCCCACCACCATCATAATTCGGCGGTGGGAATTTACTGTGTGATGGAGGAAGGACCGCCACCGCCGGCCCGCCATCCTAATGAGCCCCTTAGAGAGTTAAAGATTCCATCATAGAGTAGTCCATTAAAAAAGAGCTAAACAAGACCAACATAATACAAGTAATGATATGGGGCACGCTGCGACAAGGAACTGCCAGTTTTAACTAGGACAACAACAACAGCTCACATGAACGTCATTACATATACATGCACATACACATCACACATCTTCACACCTAACAAATGTAAAAACAAGAAAATAATATAAAAATAAAAATTACTGGAAGAGAAAATCTTGCCTACAAATATCTCTGTAAAGTCACCCTTAAAGCCTTGTTTCTGGTCTGTTGGAATTGCATAGATAAACATTTTCAAAACTCTGAAAGGCACTAATAATGTCCAAAGCATTACAAAAATAAACAGAAATAAAAGGTGGTTTAGAAACCTTGAAGATCTACTCTGGAATAACTATGCTAGAATTTTTTTTTTTCTCATTCATAAATAAGCAGATTGTCTTTAAGCGGGTATAGGCTCTTTATTGGTTCCTACAGAGGGAGGTCACGGCCTCGTCTGTTACTTTACCACCTCCAAGGTTCCTAGAATAGCCAACCGCAAGACTCCTGGAGGAGAAGAGGAGTGGCATAGCAACCTTCCCCAGATTCAACCTCCTTCCCGTAATCTCACTTATTTCATAATCATTGGACCATTATAAGGTATTGTATTATCGAGCTTGTTAACCCACTCCTCCCAGGCTCCCCAAAATCTGGCTCTTTTTCTCGAGAAACAAACATGATCCAAATTATAAACTCTTTTAACTGAGGCAACACATTCCAAAAATACTGGGGGCTGAGACGATACCCATTTTAAACAAATTTCTCTCCTTGCCAGATGGATTAAGGTAAATAGCAGCGAGGCTTGAAGTTTAGACACTGCTAGAATGTTTTAGCCCACGACCAGGAAGAAGACCACTATAAAATTCCATAAGAACAATTTTGCAGTGAGACGTCTGATCCAGAACTGAGGGCTAGGTGAAACTGGTAGTCCTCTTAATGGATCTAAATGTCTTGATGCAACTAGCCTACCTGGTGACTTGCCTGAGTACTAGAAGGTTAAGAAGAACAAGGATGTGTTTTTTTCCAGTATCTGTCTGTAACAGAAATGTTGCGGTTTTGAAACATCTGCTGACTTTTCAGATGAGTGACAAACCCAGAGGACAGACAAAGGCACACCTTGCTCCACAGGCTGCAGTAGGAGCACTTTTTGAGTCTGTAAGTATTGCCATTGCTGGTTCATACTTACTTCTAGAAATAAGTACATCTTGCTGGTTATGTACCATGCAACAAGATACCCAGATGCTATTCCACTTACTGAATGTGTTAGTTAAGGCTACGATTGGCATCTTTCACATCTAGGATTCGCCAAACCACAGAACAAACTTCATATGGTTAACGTAGCAATACATTTCCTCCAAATATCACCACAAACCAATTCACTGCTTAGGAAAGTAAACAAAACATCGTGAGTGCTTTGGAGACCAATTAAAGAGGAAATGGGACATCTTTCTACTTTACCTAAACAGGCCATGTTATGCATGTCACCATCATTTGTGGCCCTATCACGTTGGTGAAGCAGGCTTGAGAAAGGAATTTGTGGTCCTCTCACAATGGTGAAGGAGGCTTGAGAAGGGAGCCCAAGATCTCCGACACATACAATTTTAGGTTATACGATGAACCAAAAGAGAAAACATGACTCAATTCATGCCCAAGAGGAAAACCATGAGCTACAAAAAGAGTGCTGCGATCAGGAAGCAATGCTAGCTGTCCATCAGCCAGGTTAGATAGTAATGATGTATGGGCTTGTGACACATTCCTTTCCAGATCTCAAGGACAAGCAAAACAGTCCCTTGGCTGAATTGAGAAAGATTTGTGAAGGTATTTATTTGGTTGATTTTTACTCTAGCCATAAATATCTGGTTTTATTATAGAAACAGGCCGAAGCAAAGTGAATAGAGACTGGTTGGTAACCATTCCTGTGGCTGGAAATAAGGATGTGAAGGACAGTGAGTCAATCCATGACAGGCTGAATGCAGACCTAAAGGACAGCTCTTTGAACTCTGGATCTAACACCTGTGCATGGCCAGATAGTTCTCATGCCTACTCTCACTGATCCATTCTGACAGATAAGTGTACACACATGATAAACATCTGTTAAAAGCGTAATCCACAGAGTGTTACCTGATGTTGTAGTCTGCATCCAAGCAAAGGTGGCTATTAATGGTTTACCTTGGTATAATGGAGAGACTTTGGAGTTCTTTGCAAGTCATGTTGTGTTGTTTTCAAAGCAAAAGGCTTGCATTTTTTTTTTAACTACAGCAGATTTGATGGATCGCAAAAATAAATGTTCAAGCTATTCATAGGGTGGCCAAACCTGTAGAAAAGCTTGGTGCTGCAAAGATCCTGAGTGAAAGAAAGATGGTGACCTGTTAAAAAGTAGGACCCGGACCTACTCTGCTGCTGTGCCATACCTAACCATGTATTGTTTGGAAAATGTTTGTTGGGGCTCTGTTGGACTTGGGCCTTTCTACAGGGCCATCCCCAAACATTTTGCCTTCATCCTCTTGTTTTCTGAACCCGTTTTTGTTCACAATTAGGACTCCACGCACCTTACTACTGCTAACCAGTGCTAAAGTGCTTGTGCTCTCTCCTTTAAATATGGTTACACCCAATTGGCACATTTAATTTAGTTGTAAGTACCTAGTGAAGTGGTACTACATATGCAGAGGGCCTGTAAATGAAATGCTACTCGTAGGACTGCAGCACTGATTGTGCCACTGACTTAAGTAGACCTTTTAAGCATGCCTCAGGCCTGCCATTGTAGCCAGTGTATGCAGTTTTAAACTGCCATTTCACCCTGACAAAATAAACCTTTTGCCAGGCCTAAATCTTCCTTTTCAATACAGGTACGTCACCCCTAGTGTAGGCCCTACACAGCCCAGAGGGCAGAGTGCAGTGTATTTAAAAAGTTTGACATGTACTTTTAAGTTTTACATGTCCTGGTAGTGATAAAAACTCCTAAATTCATTTTTCACTACTGCAAGACCTACCTCTCCCATTGAATAACTTTTGGTTACCTATTACATTTAAAAAGTGATAACTTTCAATTGGTAACAGGTACACAGGTCGTGTTTGGTGCCTATGGAATTGGGAATTAAGGGGGTCATTAGGATGGCGGGCGGACTTAAGTCCGCCCGCCACCCTAGCGGCAACGGGACCGCCCGCCTGCCATGCGACCGCCACCGAGGTGGTCGCATCTGGCGATTTAACATTGCGGAGGGTGCTGCTGGCTGCAGCACCCGCCACAATGGTAAAATACCATGCTGGCTGCAGCACCCGCCACAATGGTAAAATACCATGTGTGCATTTCCATGCACAACGTGGCAGGCACTGCGCAGTGGGACTACGGCGTAGGAGAGCTGGGCTGATCGTAGTGTCCTTTGGGGTGCGTGGAAGTTGAGTCGGCTGTTCAGGTATGCTGGTCCGGTGTCGTGGAGGGCCTTGTGTGCGTGGGTGAGCATCTTGAAGGTGACTCTTGCCTCGATTGGGAGCCAGTGTAGTGTGCGCAGGTGCTGGGAGATGTGGCAGTGTCTTGGCAGGTTGAGGATCAGTCTTGCGGCGGCGTTCTGGATGTTTTGTAACTTGCGGGTGAGGTTTTTGTTGATTCCGGCATAGAGTGCGTTGCCGTAGTCGAGTCTGCTGGTGATCAGGGCGTGAGTGACAGTCTTTCTGTGTTCGAGGGGGATCCATTTGAAGGTCTTATGTAGGAGGCGGAGGGTGTGGAAGCAGGAGGACGAGACGGCGTTGATCTGGCGGTCCATTTTGAGCTCGGAGTCCAGGATGATTCCCAGGTTGCTTGCGTGGTCCGTGGGGGTGGGCGGGTTTCCGAGGGCGGGGGGCCACCAGGTGTCGTTCCAGGCGTCGGGGTTTGGGCCCATGATGAGTACTTCTGTCTTGTTGGTGTTTAGTTGTAGGCAGCTGTTTTCCATCCATTTGGCGACGGTTTCCATGCCTTCTCGAAAGTTGTGTCTGGCGGTGTTGGGTTCGTTGGATAGGGAGAGGATAAGTTGGGTGTCGTCTGCGTATGACACAATGTTGAGTCCGAAGGTTCTGACGATGGGGGCGAGTGGAGCCATGTAGACGTTGAAGAGCGTGGGGCTGAGGGAGGACCTCTGAGGGACTCCGCAGGTGGTTGGTGTAGGGTCCGAGAGGAAAGGGGGGAGTCTGACCCACTGCGTTCTGCCAGGGAGGAAGGAGCGGATCCAGTCGAGGGCTTTGTCCTGGATCCCTGCGTCGTGGAGTCTGCGTATTAGGGTGAGGTGGGAGACTGTGTCGAATGCCGCTGAGAGGTCAAGGAGGATGAGGGCTACTGTTTCTCCTTTGTCCAGTAGGGTGCGGATGTCGTCTGTTGCGGCGAGGAGGGCGGTTTCCGTGCTGTGGTTTTTTCTGAAGCCAGATTGGGAGGAGTCGAGGATGTTGTGCTCTTCGATGAATGTGGCGAGTTGGCTGTTGACGGCTTTCTCGATTACTTTCGCCGGGAACGGGAGTAGGGAGATGGGTCTGTAGTTTTTGAGGTCGGTGGGGTCAGCCGAGGGTTTCTTTAGGAGGGGGTTGATCTCGGCGTGTTTCCAGTCGTCAGGGAACGAGGCGGTCGCCAGGGAGCAGTTGATGGTGTGGCGGAGCATGGGTGCGATGGTGTCGGTGGCTCTGTTGAAGATGTGGTGGGGGCAGGGGTCCGTGGGGGCCCCGGAGTGGATTGACTTCATCGTCTTCAGTGTGTCTTCGGTGGTGAGGGCTGGCTAGTTGTCCATCGCTGGTTTCAGTTTGTTGGGGGTGATTGGTGGGGGTTCCGTGTGTTGGTTGTCTTCGTCGAAGTTGTTGTAGATGCTTTTGATTTTGTGGTGAAAGAAGGTGCTCAGTTTGTCGCAGAGGTCTTGTGAGGGAGGAATGTCAGTCGACTCGCTGGTGGGCTGGGCGAACTCCTTGATGATGTTGAAGAGTTCTTTGCTGTCGTGTGCGTGCGTGGAGATTCTGTCTTCGATCGCTTTTTTTCTAGTTTTTCTGATGAGTTGATGGTGGGCGTTGGTACCGGCTTTGAAGTTGTTGTGTGTTTCCGTGGATTTGGTGTTCCTCCAGGTCTTTTCGAGGCGGCTGCAAGTGCGTCTGGACTCTCGAAGTTCGGTGGTGAACCACCTGGTTTTCTTGGCGTGGGTGTTGTTGTTTTTCTTGAGGGGGGCTATGGTGTTGGCGCTGTCGGAGATCCATCTGTGCAGGGTTCGGGCTGTGGTGTCAGGGTTGTCGTTTTCAGTGCTGGTTGGGGTGGAGCTGCTGAGTGAGGAGGTGAGCTGGTCGTAGGTGGTTCTGGACCAGTTTCTACGTGGGAGCAGGTGCTGGTGTCTGTGGATGGTGGGCGTTCTGAAGGTGAAGTGGACGCATCGGTGGTCAGTCCATGGGAGTTCGGTGGTGTGGCTGAAGGTGATGGAATTTCCTGTTGTGAAGAGGGATCGAGGGTGTGTCCAGCTGAGTGCGTGGGTTCGGTTACGATTTGGCGGAGTCCAATGTTGTAGAGGTTGTCGAAGAGGGATGTGGTGTTGGGGGCCAGTTGGTTGTCGAGGTGGAAGTTAAGGTCTCCCATCAGGGTGTAGTTGGTGGATGCGATGGCGTGCGGGGAGATGATGTCCGTGATGGAGTTGGTGAATGTTCCGCTGGGTCCAGGGGGTCGGTAAATGAGGGTTCCTCGGAGGGTGGTGGAAGGGCTGGCCTGTATCTTGAAGTGCAGGTGTTCCATCAGGTCTGTGGGTTCGTCGGGGAGCGTGCTCAGGCGGAGGGTGGATTTGTGGACAATGGCGATTCCTCCTCCCGGGCGGGTGTGGTGGTCCTTCCTGGTGATCTTGTACCCTTGGGGAATGGCAATGGCGATGTCTGGGCCCGAGGTGGTGTTGGTCCAGGTTTCGGAGAAGAACGCTACGTCCGGGGTGGTGCTGTCGAGGAGGTCCCAGATTTCGGTGGCGTGTTTGTGGAGGGATCGGACGTTGAGGAGGATGCATTGCAGGGTCTTTGGTTCGGGTGTGTTCTTGCGGGCGGGTTGTTCTGGGTCCGTGTTCCTTGCGGTGCTGTAGGTTTGTCGGCAGCAGTGACAGCTGAAGGGTCCGTGAGTGTCGGCCGGTGAAGCTATCTTGCACTTGTTGTTGCGGCCCGGGTTGAGTTCGTGGAGTGCTTCTGGGTCATATCGTTGGCGGTGCGGAGGTCTAGGGTCCCTGGCGCTGGTCGCGGTCGGGTCGCACTGTCAAAAATCAAGGGGCAGAATGCCGTCCTTCCAAATCAAGGGCCGGATTTACTAGTTTGGCACGCAGCGCAGTGCAGCAGCCACAAATGCTGCAGTGCGTGAGAAGGAGAGAGCAGGAGAGCGCCATAGTTACAGAAATATGGCACTCTCCCTAATGCTGGCGCAGAAGTGTGCGGCCATGCGCTATGGAGACATCTTTATACCATAGTGCAAGGGTGTCTCTGTTAGTCTAGTAATACTATGCTTAATCTACTGTTAAACCTTTTCCCACTTTGTATGTGTGCTGTACAGTGCAGCACACATGCAAAGTCAGAAAAGAAAGGGCAAAAAAAGGCATTTCTCCTACATAGTGGCTATCTGAAATGGGCGCTATTTTCTTATGCTAAACCTTGTCTACATTTTTAAGTAAATATCGCTTAGCGTCACAAACCTTGGGTGGATGCATGAGAACGTCCATGCACCACCCATGGTATGCCCCTTTGGCACTAAATAATGCAAAGCAGCGCTATGCGCTGCTGTGCGCTACTTTTGAAAGAATTTCCAGCGCTAAACAACTTCAGCGCTGGAAAGTGATGGGCATGTTTACAAGAAAATGACGCAGCATGGCATTGCAAGCCAGCTTGCTTCCCCGGGTTTTTAGGAAAGTGCAGGGATGCATTGTATTTACAGCAATACAACTCATTCCTGTACTTTCCGCTGCATTGGTGCACAATCGGCTGCCCAGCGCCAACGCAGCCACCCTTTGCACAATGTGCAAGGGTGCCTGCATTGCAGGGATGAATATTTATGTGCAGGAAGGAACACATTCCTGCACATAAACAACCATTGATGGCATTTTCCTTCTTCTGTATGTGCTGCAGAATGCAGCACACATAGAAAGAGGAAAAATGAGGAGAAACAAAATATTTCTCCTCATTGCGCCACTTTTACGCCTCACCTGAGGAGGCGTTAGAATCTGACGCATTCCCAGGTTTAAACCTTGTAAATCTGGGAATGCATCAGATTCCATGGGTGTTGCTTGAAAACACCCACAGCAAAGCCCATGGAACGCCCCTTTCACACAGAGTAATGCGTAAAAGGGGGCCATAATTACAAGGCTATAAAAAACCATGCAGGCTTTGCATGGCCTTGTAAATATAGGCCAGCACACTGCACCACCAGAGCTTCAAAAAAAGTGACGCTCCAGTGGCGCAAGGAGCTTGTAAATATGCCCCAAAATTAGTACAAAAAGATTTAGCATCGTTTTGCGCCGCTTTTGTGACACAAACACGGTGTTAAAACTTAGTTAATATACCCACAAGAGTCCAACAATTCTGAGAGTAGAATTACTAGGAGTAACTGTAGTTCGCTTACGGTGGAAGTGGATGGAGTCGGTGGTGTTATAAAACAAGCATTAGCCAAGCCAAAAGTCTAGCGTATGAAAGAGCTATTGGCTTTGGCAATGTCTTTTAGCGATTTTTTACAGCAGCTCGGCTGCTGTATAACATGGCTGGAAGTTATGAAAAAATAGTCCTGTGCTGTAATTTAGCGCTATAAAAAAAGTGCCGATGACAAAAGCATCATGATGCGACCACGTTATACTACTTTTTTCGTTTCAGTCATGCTGCACTGAAGCCATGCTGCTGTACAACATGGCTAAAAGACAATGACAAAGGCATGGCTCTCGTATAGACTTTTGCTTTGCCAATGCTTGTTTTTCAATGCCACCCATCTGTTCTGTACTATCTTCACAGCTTATCTGGTGATGCTATTGTTTTCTTCCGCGTCCCTTTGTGAACACTGGAATTGCTTCTGTGCTGTCCATTTCTTTTGTTGACGAGCAGCACTTACTCACAGGCAACGTGTTAAACACAATAGACTCCTTCAATGATGGCTGACGTTCGAAAATGGCGGAAGGTCGTCCTGCGGCTGAGAGACGGAAGCTCCTGTTTGCTGCAGTGTACCTCTTCAAGGGAAGGCCAGAGACGGGTTAAGTTGTGTGCTAACCCATTCATACAGAACGCTCACTCGTACGTCATTGTCACTGGAAATTGCAGCAAACCCTTTGACAATAAACAGAGTTTAGAGTCATATAACTGATTTCCTTGTCACTGTCAGAAATGATCATTCTCGCTTCTGAGGCTCATGAAGACGAATGCCGGGGAAAAGCTGGCCTCGTATAAATAAGATAAACGACTTTTGTGTTTCCATTTGCTTTTTGTAAACCAGATGTCATTACTGAGTTCGCCAGGCAGAAAATAGACTTATTATTAAAGGACTTTCTCCGCCCTGCTCTGCCCTGGGTGGAGAATCAGGTGCGGAAGGGGGAAGGGAGCAAGTGGGTTTGGGGGGCGAAGAGGGGGGAAGAAGGGAGATCCACACAATATATGTTTTCATTAATTGTTTATTTCTTGAACACCCATTTATTGTGCATAACTGCACCGCTATGTAAATAGATTCATGCGTTTAGATACGTCTCAGATATGTTTTGGTCCATTGTATTGTGTGTGCCAGGGCTTTAAGTGGGGTGAAAAAACTGAAGGGGGGGGGTCTCTCAAAGTGGCGTGGCTGATGTAATTAAGGTAGTGGCTTAAAAACAGGTAAACTGAAAGTCGGTGCTTAGTATAGTGTGCCGCCTGACTGGTATTTTGCTGCTTCTCTCACTGCATCCATATATATGATACAAGTAACATTATACCTACAACAAGCCAGGACTATTGGCTTTGTCAGTGGTTGTGAGTTGCATAAGATAAATAAGCAACAACTATGGTTTCGTTGTATAGAATACTAAAACTGTTTCAGTTCTGAAATGATGAGACTGTGAAAGAACTAAGACGAGTCTCTTTGAAGTTACATCAAAGGCAGTGAAGAGTTAAGATTTTTTTTTCATCCCGAGGGTGAGGGCAAAAAGGGAGAGCCCGATAGGGACCCGTCTCACCACCTGCTTTTTAGAACTGCTGGTGCTGAGCACCGGCAGGACCCCGCCCAATTAAAGCCCTGGTGAGTGCAGCACACTTACACACTGGAATATATTTAAATCTATAGGACTGAGACCAGCATAGGACCTCCACGTCATACTGTTTCTCTGCAGGCAAGAGGCTGTGGCTGGTGTTTGTGCTGTGGTGGGCATCTTCACGTCATCGGAAATCACTACTGGCCGCTGGTGAACACGTGTACGTCCTCACTAAAATTGAAACAAGAGCTGCGTTCATGCCAGAAGCCATCATGAAGATGAATTGTAGGGAAAGGTTCTGAACACCGGGAATGTCTCTGTAAGAGGACAATGGACTGGTGATACGACAAGCCACGCAGAACGACACCTGCGAGAATTGTGACACACACCTAAGGAGGGGCAACAGACAGCCAGTGGTGGAGTTCTCCTTAGACCCCACCATTAAAAGTCATTGAGGTAATGAAGCGCATGCTTCAACTTTGCTACCTCTCAAAGGCCGTGCCTGCTACTGCACAATCCATAGACATTGCTCTGTCCACGTAAATTTGGCCCTGGATTTGAATTCCCAGTAACGTCATGTCTATTTTATCTCGGCTTTAGCCATTTTCAAACAGCTCCACACTATCTCACCATCCTCACTTCCTCATCTGTACTTGTGTATACTAATGAGTACTCACTGTGATCAAATTAAGCGATAGCCCTTCTGGCCATGACAAGTGATGTGCCATTGTGTGGCCTCCTTGCATCTTTTAGATACCATCCCTATTGGTGAAATGATCAAGCCCTCTATCAGAGGGGCAGTAAATGGACCCGCCACCCTACCTCCCCACTCCTTTAGTCAGCTTATCTTGTATAACCTATTTTTTTACCCAACATGATTTCAGGTTGTCTGCCCACCTCCCATTCCACGGGGAAGGTATTCTGAAACCTTCCACAAAGCCATGTCCCAAGTATTCTGCGCCTTTGCGGTCTGGGTGCAACCATGACCATTGTTGTAGCCTCCACTTAAATTGGTGCAATCGCTTTTTCCAAGCACTACCCTGCCCTGGTCCCTTTCGGACCTCCTTGTCTCCTGCCGTAGTGCAAGAGAGGGTGTCTGCCATTACGTTTTTTAAAATTCATGTGAGAACTTGCATGGTTACCTGTAACCAGCTCCCTTGTTATAATTCCAGCACGTGCCAAAAACCCCTGCTCTCCCTGCTTGTCCCACTCCACCCGGGGAGAGATGACCTAAAAAATGCAGCAACCCACTCGCCATGCACAGTGTTGGCAACAACCTGGTGGGTGTCATCGCTGTAACCATAACTCATTTTCTATGGCGTAGCAGAATTCACGCTTCAACATGATGTGAATTGCTCCTCATATCTCAGCCAGGCCACCTCACAACATTGATACTGGCTGTCCTGATCACATCCATATATTTTCATAATCCCATGCTTTCTTCTGGCTTCTTTTCGCAGGTGATACTAGCATTCATGGTGAATGCTGCCATCCATGTGCCAATGTTCGTTGGTACTTGTAGGCCTTTGCCACTCCCGCTCTTCTGCCTAAGACCCCTCCTTGCACCTCATTTCTCTATGTAACAGCTTAATGATGTCTATGTACCTATTCTACCATATCTTCTCTTTTTTGCTGAACTGCAAATGACTCCTTAATGCATCTCCAAGGTATGAAAGCTTCTTCCCCACATCGCCCTTGTACACTTTCGCTTTGACCTCTTTATCTTTATCCTCCCCTTTATGTCCCACCTTTTTTTACCTGTGACCACTTACCCTCCCCTTGTTCGCACACCGCATCTTGTAACTCTCTGTCCTTGTCACCACTCCCCCCTCATCCATCCTTCTGTTGGTCCCTCTGTCGTCCCCCTGCCTCACTCTCCCCACCTCTCTTTCATCTCCCTTGGACTCAAACAATGCCCTCCAAAAGCCGGGCCAACTATCAGACCCCTTGTTGCCCCCACCTTTTCATCCCTCCTCTTCTTTCTCTTCAATGCTCCTGCCCGGGCCCCCTTCCCCACTCATATTCACTCTGGTTTCTCCTCCTCTCCCTATCGTGGCAGCACTCTGTGTGGACATTTCTCCCTGCTCCACTATGATCTCTCTGCACCACCCCGGGGAAGCCGTCACCTCTCACTAATCGCCACCCGGACCTGTAGCTGTGGACTGTCATTCTCTCTTGACTCTGGGCCTGCACCCTCTTCTCCAGCTCTCCTTCTCCTCTCTCCCTTCTTTCATCACTCATCCTCTCCAATCCTAGCCTTCCCTCGCTAATGCAGAAGTTTGACCTCGCTCCTACCTCACAGTCCTCTGTCGTTCTTCCTTCATCTTGTCCCCCATTCCTCTCAATGCATCCCATGTCTTGATATGCCCGTCCATAAGCCCCTTCCTGTTCCATTGCCCTGCTGTGACCCATCCCCTCATTTACCCTGTTGCCTGTCAAGAGTACCAGCTCCACCACTGATGACTTTCTCTCACGATAGTCCCCACATTCCTTCCTAGAAATCTCATCACCCCTTCTAATTCTGAAACAATCCTCATGTCTTCACTGTAGGTGTCCGTAGTGATGCATGGGGCGCTTGGTCTTCCTCTGCCCTTACTCGCTCCTGGCCACCAGCCCCTTCCAGCTACTTTTGCTCTACGCATGGGGGTACTCACACTTTAAAGTCTACCCATATGGACTGGAACCCTTGATTTTTTCATACTTTTGGAGCTCTCACTGTCCACGGCAGCGCCCAGGATGACGCTTGGCCCTGCTGCCTGATCATTCCTTTTGTCTGCGGGAACCACTCCACCCCTCATCAGCTCCGTCCTTGCAATTAATGTCCCTGGGTCAGCCCCACTGTGACCTATGAGTGTGGGGTCATCCCGCCTTGTGTGGTCATCCACCCTGTGAGGGGACTATCTGACCCTAAATTCTGCCTCTATCTCTACCTCCATTGTTAACCTCCATTCTCTTCTCCCTTGATAGTCCATGTTCATCTGCTGGCCCCTCTCCCTCAAGAAAGTGGTGCCTTCTGCTACCTTGCCTTCCCCTTGAGGTATGTTGCACCTGTGGCCTTCCCATATTCTCCTCACCAGTGTCTGACTGCCCAATGGCCCCTGTGCTCTGGTGGCAGGCCACGTATTGCCCTGTCACTTTTGTAAAATTAGTGAGGGACAAAGATCACAATAACAGCATTGCCACACTTCATCCACACTCCCACACTCCAGCTGTGCCACTAACTCCTTTTGGCATGGTTACCCCACACTTTTTGCCTGACTCTGATGCATCTTTGACTGAATGTGCACTGGGTTTCTGCTAATCAGGTTCCCAGTGCCTGTGTTCATTCCCAAAACTGCACCTTTGTTTCCACAATTGGCACACCTCTGGCCCACATATAAGTCCCTTGTAAAAGGTACCAGTGGTACCAAGGGCATTGGGACCAGAGAGGGTCTCTAAGGACTGCAGCATGTATTGTGCCACCCTAAGAGACCCCTCACCAAACACATGCACACTGCCTCTGCAGCCTGCGTGGTTTGATGCAGATAAAAGTGAAGAGTCGACCTGGCACACATCCCTGTGTGCCAGGACTTGCAGCATTGCAAGAGGCATAGGTAAGTCACCCCTACAGCAGGCCTTGCAGCCCTAAGGCAGGGTGCACTATATCTCGAATATGCCTCTTTTTCCTGCTGCCCGTCACCCCGCATGTTGTTACAACGCGGTCGTTACAACGACCGCGTTGTAACAACGCATACCATTACCACGCAATCGTAACCACGACTTGCGGAGGGGGGCGCTGGATGTTGGAATAGTATAATTTACTATTCCAACTCCAGTCTGTGCGGACAGTAGGGAAGGTGTTGGATTTTAAATCCAACACCTCCCCCCTCCGCAAGTCGTGGTTATGACTTGCGTGGTAATGGTATGCGTTGTTACAACGTGGTCGTTGTAACGACCGCGTTGTGACAACATGCGGGGTGACGGTTTCGTGGTCAGGGTTGTTTACCCTATACCTCATGTGAGGGCATAACTGCATTAACAGGTATGCCCCTATAGATTCTAAGTCCATTCTTAGACATTATAAGTGCACGGTGAAGCCCTCCTAAGTACATGGGCTGGGAGATTGTCACTATGAGTTCCAGCTCCATGATGGCTTCACCGAAATCCAAGATGTTTGGTATCAAACATCTCAGAATAATGAGCCCACTCTAATGCCAGTTTTGGATTCATTAATAAATGCTCTAAGAGGGCACCGCAGAGTGAACCCTGCAAACCTACCAAACCACGAGTGTGTGCCTTACTGGTCTGAACCAACCTGCCAGCTCTAGACATGTGTCTGATCCCCTGAGTGGGAGCCTTTTGCTCTCGCGGGTCAGAAACAAAGCCTGCTCTGGGTGGAGGTGCTTCATACCTACTCCCAAGCAGGAACAGCATAGAATGGCGGTGAGCCTCAAAGGCTCCCTGCCCTTTGTTATGCTGAGCAGGGCTTCTCCAGCTACTGGAGATGCCCTTCCCCCACCGACCAAGCCCCACTTTTGGTGGCAAGGTCCACAGGAAAATTAGTAAACAAGAGAGGTGTGTCCCCTCTCAGCCAGGAACACCCTTAAGGGGCCATGAGCTGAGGTGACCCCCCTCCTTTGAAAATCCTCCATATTGTTTTGGAGGATTCTAGCCAATAGGGTTAGGGGTATGCCCCCTCCCCAGAGGGAATGGGCATACAAAGGGTGTAGTCACCCTAAAGCCCATTGGCTACTACCTTCTAACCCCTGTAACGCCCCTAAATTGAGTATTTAGAGGCCCCCTGAACCTTAATCCTCAGATTACTGACAAACTAGGATGAAGAGGACAAAGAAGAGCAGTGCAGCAGCGAAGACTGAAGACACCAACTGACTTATCCCCAACCCTACCGGCCTGCCTGCAGCCCTCAAAGACCCTGCTAGAGATGAGTGACTTGTCCCTCAGCCCAGCGACCTCCAGAACCCTTGGAGAACTGCCTGCCTTCTAAAAAGCCTACTGATCTTCCGTGGACAGCGGACCTGTCAAGAAGAAAACCAACTTTAAAGACCAAGTGCCCGATTCACAGAACTAATCTGAGACAAAATCCTAAACTTACTACTTTTGGTATTCACAGAAGGCATTTAGTAGTAGTAAAGTTAGGATTTTGTCTTAAGTTTGTCTTAAGTCTGTCTTAAGTCTGTCTTAAGTCTGTCTTAAGTTTGTCTTAAGTCTGTCTTGTCTGTCTTAAGTTTGTCTTAAGTCAAACTTAAGACAAAATCCTTACTACTACTAAATGCCTTCTGTGAATACCGAAAGTAGTACGTTTAGGATTTTGTCTCAGATTAGTTCTGTGAATCAGGCCCCAAGTGCTTTGCCTGTGGAACCGCAAAGTCGACCTCCTCTACACCCGACACCAATGGCCTGAGTCCAAGAGGCCCACCGGTCCAGAAAAGGTTCCCCAGAGATCCTGAGCAAGAGTCCCTCATGAGTTGACCCCTGACGGACTGCACGTCGACGCCTGCAGCCTTTGCATGACAACCCCCCAAACTGCAACGGCACTGGTAAGCTAATTTCAGATGCCAAAGGACACCCCTGGATCCGGAGCCCCTGGGCCTTGGGTCCCGACACTCCAGCACATCCCAACTTACCTGTGCAGCTGTAGGTTTCTTTCATCCAGCCTCCTGGCCTGAGCGTGCAGCCTTTTTCCAAGTTCGAGATTCCCCATTGGTTTGCATTGGGCGCCCAATGCTGTGTTGGCACTCTGCACCCGGCCGCCGATGTGCCGCTGGAGGTGTAAGTTTGGTGCTGCCTTGTGGCCCCTGTGCGAGGTCACTTACCTGAACCTTGCCTGGTACTGATTCTTCATCCAAAAGCTCAATACCGTTTACTTACCTACATATTGCGGATTGTGTTTCTCATGTAGGATAGCATTGTACTGTTTGAAAAATGCACTGTGTCCATTTTTCTGCAACAAAGTATCTTTGGTTCTATAAAATAAATATACTAAAAGTAATAGTTTTACAAACCATTGGATTAGTCATTGAGTGTGTGTAATCATTTCTTGCCTGAGTGTGTACAACAAATGCTTAGCACTGCCCTCTGATAAGCCTAACTGTGCGCCCACACTATCACAAAAGAGAGCATTAGTATTATCTACTTTAGCCTCTGTAAAGCCTCTGGAGATCCACAGGACTCTGTGCACACTATATCTTACTTTGGTATAGTATATACAGAGCCAGCTTCCTACACACTCTCGTACCGCTCCCTGACTGTCCCCTCCTCTCTGGGGCAAGACAACCCTCAGTCCTGCCTGCCACCCTCAGGTTAGCAAGGGCGGCCTGTATTTCTGCCTCAGATGTTGTGCTAAATGCGAGAATTCTTTTAATCATGACAGCAAACTTTGCTTTCAAAGAGAGACACAATGATGCAATCACTGTGCTTGTGCTCCTTCCGCCCAAATTTCCCGGGTGGAAAGGGTGGTACCCTCCCCTGTGCCCGAGGCCCTGCTTTCTGTGCTGGGCAGGTAGTGATACCAAAGACAGCAGCACGGTCCGAACATATAGAAGGATAATTACTGTATAATTTATGGGATTCAGCTCTTGAATGCCATGTGATATGCTGTGTAGTGCCGAGCACTACCCAGTTGCACTGCTATCACTGCCACCCACATCCGGTCATAGCTTAAGGACACAGACCTGCTGCAGCATACAAAGCAAGTGGAAGGAAAGACTCCTGTCGTCTGGTCCGATGTAAGAAGCAGACAGGGCGTGTGTGTCTTGCATGAGCGGCAGCCATCTCATAACTGTGCCAACTCTAGGTCCCATAGTGGTTCCTGATCGGATGCCCATGATTACATGTGCATGCTTGTGGTGCAGCTCCCACTTCCAGGTCCATAGGCAGCAAGAATGGTCCATGATATGTGTGCCCTGTTAGCACATAGTATGTAGTGCACCCATTTCCACATCTCAAATATCGGGACTCTCTACATTACTTTGTTTTTAGAGGAGACCTGCTGAGGTGACATGGTGCAGTGCTTTTCATCCTGCCCTACCCCATTTTACTATCATTGACAGCTTAACTATTGAACCTGTGCCATTAAGCACAGCGGCTTTCTCCCATGCTTGCAAAGCAAATGGTTGTGTCCTCAACACTGCCCTCTGTTGGTCAAAAGGTACCCTCTCACCCTTCTGATCTCGAGCTCTAACAAACACAGGTAGGAGTGTCCGACTTTGGGAATTGATAAAATTCAAGGATAAACATTGGCACTGCCATTGATGGGTTAAGGCACTCCATAAGTCATCATACATGCACTCTATCACTCAGCTTTGCATTCATGAATCCATTCATCTATCCAGTGACTCATTCCTTTTTTCACCTTCCAACATAACCGCAATAAAACACACAAACTCAACATATGCAAGATAAATTAAAAGAATAGAAGTTGAAGAAAGAAAACATGCTGCCATCTAAAGATTGCGGGCATATGTTTGCGATAATGAAACTAAACATACAGGTAATTTAAATAGCTCCTTATTGTTTTAATGTTCCAGTATTGGCATCACTTTTAGAACCAATGTGTTGCCCATCTTGGAACGGTAAAACAATGATACACTAATGACAACAGCATTCCAGGCATTCCATAATGGTTTTCTGGTTTGGGAAAGAGGCCATGTGGGAAGCAGCAGACTGAAGATTAAATAAGATGCAAGTAAACAATGCTATAGTACTACCTGGAGAGCTGTAGTATCCTCTTAAACATTAAATAAAAAGAGGAAAGGCAAAAAAATGAAAGGGGAACTGCAAAAGGAAAAACTGAAAACTAAAAGACTGGCCAGCCCTGACACTGAACAGTACTCCTTTTCAGGTGGACATACATGTTATCAGAAAATGCCATCACTCACAGAGCCAGAGAGTCAATGACTGACGTGGACTGAACCGTTACCACATGCAGTACGCTGTCATGGATGAAAGCAGAGTGTAAATGGCACTCAGACAGTCCGATGCAGAACTGAGCTGGCCCAAAAGAGCTCTAACTTTCGATATGGATATATATTTATATATTTATGGATGTATGTATTATATAATTACTTTTTAATTACAAGATCCTGTCAGACAGCTAAGAAGAGATTCTGGCAAGCACTATTACAGTGCAACTTTTCAACCTCTAGGATTAGTCAGTGGCAGTAACCAACAACAAATCCTTCACTACAAAAGTAAACTCTGACATTTCATGTAACAAAATATCAATCGGGAGGTTTTTATACATAGAAATCACAATCCAACCTTACATGGCTATTAACTTTAACATGTGCTTTTCACAATCAATATGTCAGGCTTACTGCATTTATCATAACTTTTCATAATGAACAGATGAGACCTATGGCTTCAGTATTGTGAACCAATCACGTCTCTAGCTGTTATTATTGACTTGTCACCATAACCAACTGAGGTCTGCTGTACTGAAACTAAGCTTTGCAACAAGGCAGCTATCAGTCATACAGTCTTAAAATTAGTTAGTATACAAAATTACAGTCGACAAAGCAAAATGCTCTCCTAAGTGGGCCCAAGAAAAATTACGACAGTGCAAAACTTCTACACCCACAGTTTCCCAGAAGGGGTAACCGGCACCAAAAACTTTGCCTGCTATGGTAATCTGTGAGATTCTGTGTAACAAAATAAAAAACCTCCCTGTAGGCTTTAATATGGAGTAACAACAATCTACCCTTAAAAGCCTATTTACTTTAACATATATGCCTTTCACAATCAATATGTCAGGCCTACTGCCTTCATCATAACTTTTTATTATAAATAATTAGGCCAATAACCTTTATCACTGGCTTGTCCCCGTATCTAACTCAGTCCTACTGTTTTGATCATAAGCCTTCCAATAATGCAACCACCAGGTATACCATAATAATTGCAACTGTGTGCAAAATGGAGTTGTCAAAACAATAAAAAAATCCCTTCTAATAGAGTCTGATAAGGACAACCATAGTGCAAATCGCCAATCTCCATGGTTGGAATGGGTGGGTCACCAACATCAAAACTCTTGCCTATTACTACGGTTAGTGTTAAACGTAATGGGGCAACCCGGTGTCCCTCAGAACCTGGGTATACGTATTCTAAAGGAAAAATGGTTCTGTCGGGGTATCAATTACTTAGGACAAGTAGCAACAGCTTACTTATAACCAATATGAATAATTTACAAAGAAAAATAAATAAAGATATAACACACACCAAAGATTTTTGAATCAATAATGTATTAAAGAAAAACAAATAATAAAGGCTGTCGCAATTTATAATTTCAATTGCAATACGTGACTGTGGTGCAACAGTGACATGTGGTGAATGGTGATAAATATAATCCACTATATACAGAAACAATTGTGCAAAAAATGGGGAGGGGGAGAGAGAAAGATTTCATAAATGTCCTTATTATTAGCACATATGCTTAATGATCCAATGACGAATGGAACTGTGATCATAAGCGTTGTGTGGACATATACAATACGCCGACGTTTCGACCCTGTATATCGCGCAAGAAGTGAAAGTGCGTCCAGGCGGGTCTTCCTCAGGGCAGGAGGGGGGAGAAATGGCAGCCCAAAAGTAGATTCCTAGATTTCCGAAATAAACCACGGACAGAAGGAGGCTTGAATTCCAGATCACGAAACACATCGGAGTGGCACAAAATCGACTCCAACCGACGGGTGGAAGTCTAATACAGTTTATCTCTGAGGCTCCAAACCGGCTGGTGGAGATCCTTATGAATTAATTTCCTACCTATACCTGACTAAGAAATTATTAATCGCAGGGCCACCTAGGAATCTACTTTTGGGCTGCCATTTCTCCCCCTCCTGCCCTGAGGAAGTCCCGCCTGGACGCACTTTCACTTCTTGCGCGATATACAGGGTCAAAACGTCGGCGTATTGTATATGTCCACACAACGCTTATGATCACAGTTCCATTCGTCATTGGATCATTAAGCATATGTGCTAATAATAAGGACATTTATGAAATCTTTCTCTCTCCCCCTCCCCATTTTTTGCACAATTGTTTCTGTATATAGTGGATTATATTTATCACCATTCACCACATGTCACTGTTGCACCACAGTCACGTATTGCAATTGAAATTATAAATTGCGACAGCCTTTATTATTTGTTTTTCTTTTAATACATTATTGATTCAAAAATCTTTGGTGTGTGTTATATCTTTATTTATTTTTCTTTGTAAATTATTCATATTGGTTATAAGTAAGCTGTTGCTACTTGTCCTAAGTAATTGATACCCCGACAGAACCATTTTTCCTTTAGAATATTACTACGGTTAGCTCAGCGTAATAACAATCCAACCTTAAAAGCATATTGCCTTCAATGCATACTCTTCACAATTGGTAAGTAAGACGTACTTGCTTTGTCATAAGTATTCTAAGCAATTTGACATAACTTTTTCCAGTGGACTGCAAGGCCTCTAGCCTCTTCCTTGATGCTATACACAACACTGGCATAAACTAGCATCCATCAGGAACGCATTTATAAAATCACAAATGCGTATAAAATTGCAGTTGGCAAAACAACACACAACCCCACTCAATAGGGCCTAATAAGAGTCATCGCAGTGGAATTCTATGCCCAGGGTTTGTCAAAATGGATGACCAATACCAAAACCCTTGCCTATTCTGGTAATCTGTGAGATTAAATGTAACCAAATACCTTTCTACTGCCTGTAGCATAATGTGATAACCATCCACTGTAAGCAGCCTATTGGTTTTAACATAAGCTTTTTCATGATAAATAAGCCAGGCCTGCTGCCTTTGTAATACTTTTTCATAATAAACAGACCCAGACCTACGACATGGCATTCCCATGCAATCCAGCAGCTGCTATCATTGGCTTGTCATCATACCCAATTTAGGCCTACTGTGTAGAGCATAGGATTTACTACAAGGCAACCATCAAGCATACAGTCATAAATGTGCAAATGTATACAAAATTACAGATGGCAAAAAACAAAATGCTATCTCTCCTAATAGGGCATAACAAGGATACTCACCATGCAAACCTTCTATCCCCATGTTTGTCAGAAGGGGTAACCAAAACCCTTGCCAATAAAGTAAACAGTGAGATTACACGTAACAAAAAACCTACCTGTAGGCTTTAATTCAGAGTAGTAACAATCCACCCTTAAATTCTTATTGACATTAACATATACTTTTCACAATCAATATGATAGGCCTACTGCCTTTATCAAAATGTTTCATTTTGAAAGATCCGTCTCCTACCTCGCCGCCAAGACCTGGAACACCCTACCTCTTCCCCTCAGGCAATTCCCATCGCTGACCCAGTTCAGGAAGGATCTCAAGATCTGGCTCTTCGACTGAGCCCCAGCGCCCAGATGGATCAGCAACCCTCTCCCATCCCCTCCCCGCCCCAGCACCTCGAGACCCTCATGGGTGAGTACCGCGCTTTACAGACCCCTAATTGATTGATTTCATAATAAATAATCAGGCCTATAGCCTTTATCATAGGTGTATCACCATAACTAAAGACAACTGTACTGTGCATAAACTTTCCACACAGCAATATTCAGGCATACAGTCATAAAAGTACAAATCTATAAAAAATTACAGGTGGGAAAGCAATATATTATCTCTCCTAAAACAGTCTAACAAGGATGATTGTAAAATATATCTTCTATGATTTGCTTGGGTGGATCACCAACACCAAAACCCTTGCATACCATGCTAGTCTGTGACAAAAGTCCTGCCTATAAGCTTTAGCACAGTGTAAAAACACTCCATTATTAAACCCCTATTGCCTTTAACAAATGCTTTTCAGTTTAATCTGTGTCACAATAAACAGATTAAACCTATGAAATCTGGTGTGACTTTTCCCTATGAGCCTATGAAGCCTTTACCCTTTAGCATTGGCTTTACACCTTACACGCTGGCCTATTCAAGTGTACATAAACTGGTTACCATCAGTTATAGAATTACAAATATGCAGAAAAACACAGCTGGCAAAGCAATATACAACCCCTCTCAACAAGGCCTAATAGGAATCATCACAGCAAAAACTCCCAGGGTTCGACAGAGAGTGGGTGACCAATGCCAAAACCCTTGACTACTGCGGTAATCTGTGAGATTACATGTAGCAAAATACCTGCCTGTAGCCTGTAACACAATGTGATAACAGCCATGCATTAAAGGCTTACTGGCTACAACAAATGCTTTTCATAATAAATAAGCCAGACCAACTTCTTTTGTCATAACATTTCATAATGATCAGACCAGACCTATGGCATCGGACACGTTTCCCAGTACGCCAATCAGGCATATAGCTTGTCACCATAACCAACTCAGGCCTAAAGTATTGAGTGTAAACTTTTCCACAACGCAAACATCAGACACACAGTTATAAAATTAGGATGGTATACAAAATTACAGCTGGTGGCACCTGGTGCGACAATCTTTTTTGGCGCCCACCCCCTATGACCTACTCTTCGGATTGCCTCACTACTTCTCAGCAAAAGTGCCCCTCATCTCTCCAGAGCCCCTCTCTCACATATGTTTCATTTGTTTTAAAGTTCTAGCAAAGGCTGGCTTTACTAATCCACTCAGCTATCCACAGAAAATACAGATCTGTTCTTTGCAGCAAGCATATTAACTCTGCGCTACTTGATGGCGAGTCAAAACCGCCACTAGAAAAAACTCAGTTCTCTCTCTCTAGCAGGAACATTAATCACAAGAGATATCTTGACATTTTTATTGCTGCCTGAAAGCTGGAGCACAAGGAACTCTGCAGCAGGTGCTTTTGAATCGTACGTTATTGCTAAACACCACGCCCCCCTGAGGTCAGTGCCCCGGCCCCCACCAGGTCAGCGCCCAGTGCAGCCACACTGGTCGCACCGCCTTAAAGCCGGCACTGGTCACCAGACAGAGATAATCGTGCATTAAATGTGACTTGTGAGGGACAGCCACGATTGTCTGTGCCGATGAGTGACCTGAGGCAACCTTTATTCATGCTTGCATAATCTGAGCTATGTGTGCGCTGTTCGAAGCCAAGAGCACCATACTATGTACGAGAGGAGCAGCTGTGCATGCAGGGCTTATACCATTATGCACTGCGGCTGCACATGACACATTGTTAGCACCAGATGCCAGAGTGCACAGAGCGGGGGAGGGAATGGTAACAATTTTATGCCATGACAATGCTTCTTTTTACCAACCAGTGAAGCAACTTGGCCTGTAACCCATGATGGGCATAAATGAAGCAACCATAGACAGAATGTTAAATGACCACTGAAAATGTTGACCAGGTCAGCACCACTTCTCACCCATCCCCCACCTTGCCATGTGCCATATTAATCTCAGTGTAGATTTGTGATGCTCTCCAGCCTCCTCATCCGACAAGTGACTCTGTGTTTTGTCTGACATCCTCAACAAGTATTTTTTTTTGTAGAATACCTGACTTTGATGTGAAAGACTGGTGGAGGTGGCAGCCTAATGACCTAAGGACTAATATGGGGACAGGCCTTTTTTTTGGGGCCTGGTGGGAAAATATCGAGGGGCTCCCCGGGGTAAATTGCCATCATTTCCCATGTAAATGCGGTCCTTTCCCACTTTTAAATAGCAAAGAGTGCCGGCTAATGTTTGTCTAGAGTAGGTAGAGTGTAAGTCTACAGAGAGAATTGGACTGAGTTGACCGAGTGAATGGCACAAGTTTAATGTATGCCTGTCTTCAAAATGGTGGCTGGCTTCAAGCCAGGCTGCAGGGGATCCATGCTAGGGCTGGCAGCCTGCAATCCTCCTGCCCACGTCTGATTGCAGGTGTTCTTGTGGGTGGTGCGGGTGACGTCAGTCCCCTAGCCATCTTTACAATTTAACCTCATCTGTGGAGCTGATACAAATTCTCCACAGACCAGCTCGACCCGGGCCAGGAGACGTTAGAGTTGAGGATGGCCCCTGTACATACTGGCCATTGAGTGGTGATTATCCTCTAATACTGGAGGGCTGCACAGGATCCAATTGGTCAGGCTCACTGTAACCACTGGGTCCCCTGGCCTGTAAAGTATTCTAAGATCCAGTGCTTAATTTGAGCCGGTGGTTTTGGGTGCTCGGCACCGGCACTCAGTTGTAAACACCGGTACTTATGACAGTCTGTCACATGGTGGTGCTGATTGTACAATTTAGAGATGAGCACAACATTAGTTTATTAATTCAGTATACATTAAAAATGGCTAATGCCTGCCGGCCAAGCCATTCTTAAAGCTCCGGGGGCCTGGGATAGTCTGAATTGTTACACCTGTAGGAGTATGATAGCTAGTAGTTGTATTGGTAATGTCATTGGCAGCGGCAACAGGTGTTGCAAGCTGCAGTGGCCTGCTAATGAGGGCCCTGGCACTTATTTTTTTTACATATTAAGCACTGCTAAGATCCCTGATCCAAGGAAAAATTGCATATCAGTGTAGCTGAGAAGGACTGTGATCTGGGAACTTGCCTTTTTTTCTTCGTAGTTTTATATAGCGCGAACTCGACCCAAAGGTATCCTATCAGAGCGCTTTACATGAGCACCAGTTGCGTTACACAAGGACACATTAATTTTTTTAATTTTTTTTACAACGGGAGATTAAGTGATTTTCCCAGAATTACAGGATGTTGAGGGTCCTTGCCGAGACTCGAACCCGGTTCCCCAGATTTGAGATCGAGCACCCTAGCCGCTAGGCTACAATCCCAGTGCCTAATTTGAGCCGGGGCTTTCCGGTGCTCAGCACCGGCACTTAATTGGTGTCAGGTGCTCGGCACCGGCACCTAATTGTCAACACCATACTTAGAACAGTCCACCACATGGTGGCGCTGTTCATCTAATTTAGAGATGAGCAGAACAACGGTAGTTTAGGACTACAATGTACATTCAAATTGCTAATACCTTCCTCCCCAGCCATTCCTTTAGCTTTGGGGACCTGGAATAATCTGAACTGTCGCATTTACATGCAAGAGAGATGGTTAGTAGTTGTTTTGGCAGCGATGACAAGGGCAATGGGTGGTGCAAGCTGCAGTGGCCTCCTGGTCAGAGCCCTGGCACTTAATATTTTACAAATTAAGCACTGCAATCTCTCCTCCGCACATTCTTGCTTGTTGTTTTTTAAGACCTAGTCCCAGGCTGGAAGGCTGTGATTGACCTGTGTGAGGAGTTTCACCTGCCAGGCTGTTGAAAGAAGCTAGAGTGTATCTTTTAGGAATAAAAGCTGGTAGTGAAGAACATAGCCGAGCTGACTAAGAGGAGCTGTGGGGGACACTCAACGAAATAAGGAGAGATACCCGTCTGTGCCAAAAGGGACAGGGTAAGTGTATTTGTAGAAGCAAGAATATATTTTCTCTTTTGTGCTGTGACTTTACTGAAGCATAAAGCTGCTATTCAACGAGGATCAGAAGATGCACTAATCAAATATCTAAAATATGAACCAGGCCTAAATGACAATTATTCCCAATTCCCAAGAATTACATTAAATGTCACTGCATGTGTAAAAACGTCCTATTTTATTTATTGCTATCAATTAAAGCATATCCTTTTTTTCTTTTTATAAAGATTATTACAGTACAGAGTGACACAAATTCATATTTAATGCACAATACACATCACTTCTAAAGGTCTTCTTGCTGTCACCCAATTTTTACAACACACTGTCCATTTCCATGTCACATATTAAAAACACACAGAATCTGTTTCCTATCATAAACACATATTAAAAAATTATATTTTGGATTTTCTGTCAAAATGCCTGACAATGCCTGTTCCACAAACATGAGGTGACACCCAGGCAAATGCTCAGGCGTCGCCATCAACTACTACACCACACTGTCAGGCTCAAAGGGAAGAGCTGTTCCCACTTGATTGTTGGTAATGATGTTGCTGATGACAGGGGCAGATTCTAATGTCTTAGGAACATTTTCATCAAAGAGAGGTAGGTCTCAATACTGAAAAGGTTGGAGAGCCCTGGTTGAGAGACTGTGGGCTGAACCTTGCAAGACACGCAAAAGATCAGTGCAGGTGAATAACCATTCTGATTCAACCCACAGGGAAATAGGAAATGAGCAGGGACGAGGACATGTAATGAAACCTATAGAGGATCTGAAGGGAACTCCTCGATTTAGCAACACTAGCATTTGCCTAGTGGACAACTCTATACAAGGTCTTAAACTTTTAAAAGCTTGGTTTAAGGGCAGCTAGTCGTGGGATGAGCACAGTTCAAAATTGTGGTTATTTGAGGCACATGCACTCATTTTAGCTGTCGTAGGCGCCACTACAACCCTAGTATTCCCTATTTTTAGGTTTAGCCTCCACCTCATTTACTCCAGTCCTACACACTAAACTTTCCCCTATTATTATTTAGACAACAATCATGGAGACTAATCATTGCCACAGTAAAATGAGTCTCATATAATGCAACAGCACCTATGCCTCTTGAGGACCTAGGATAGCATGTGCTCCAGATATCCTCAACGTAATGTATTTATATAATTGAACTTTTATTGGTTTATAGGGATGCTGGTCATTGGAAACCATGGGCAGGTGAGAAGAGCAAATCCATACGCGCAGACGTCGGATCAGTCTGCTTTCAGGGTGCTAAACCAGTAGATATTTTATCAGGATATTGGGTGAATTCCATGTTATTATACTTAATGTTAACAGTCTGAACAACAGCAGGATGATAATATAGCCTTCGAGCCCGCCATAGTGGGCTCTACTGGCCATAAAGGCCCGCTCCAGCGGTAAAGGCCGAGCCGAAGGCGAGGGCCTTTAACAAGGAAGCAGGCCTTTAACGGCCAGTAGAGCCTGCTATGGAGAGCTCTAAGGCTATTAGAACATTCCAGGCCTAGAGGGCAGAATGTTCTAATTAGTAAAACAAAGGCCACACAGAGCCCAAGGGAGTTGTAATCCCCTCCGGCTCCATGAGGCCTTTGTTAAACATTGGAATGTTGATAGTCCGGGCTTCTACCAGCCATTAGAAGCCCGGAGCTTTTCATTTTTTCCAAAGGAGCTCCCAACATTTCAATGTTCTAATAAGGATACTAATCCCCTCAGTGAGGGTTTGGCTTGCGGACCACTATCCTCCAGGGAGGCGGAGGTAGCAACCATTGCCACGAACCTCCTTCAGAGGGAACTCTACCTATTCCAGTCCTTAACAATTCCACTCACAACTAATGCTCTCTCTCTCTCCCTGAGAGGACTTTCCCCTTTTCATCTGGGCCTCAAAAGTATCGAGAATCAGCAAACAGTGCCTGAAGAATAGCAAACAGTAAGGGGTGTTGGGCTTAGAGAATTTACAAAGATATTTCAAGGTGGCTCAGTTTTATAGTATCAGGGAGTGGATGTAGGGTATCTTAAAAACCTTGATGTTAATGAATTAGTAAGAAATATCCTGCCAGAGTTAAATATGGTAAAGCATTAATGATCAGCAATGGAGCACATGCCCTGTTCAGGGGAAGTGTCACATAGTTACTTAAAATGAGTAGCCATCACAACCAACGTAAGCAAAAAAGAGCAAAACTCTGGAGGAATCCACACTTCTCTCTTGGCATGGGAAGAGCGGGGTTAATGTGACTTCTTACAATTAGTAGATAGGGATAAGCTTTTGACATACAAGGATCTTCATTAGAAATGTAATATCCGACATAAACATTTGTATAGATACCTGCAGGCCACCCTCACCTGGGCTCTGGTTTCAGAGAGAGGAGAGGCATGCGCTATGTTCTATAAGTTTGTGGAACATCTGCAAACACATGACAGATGGGCGGTCCGCAACACTGACGTCAATGCACTCTGAATGCACCGGATGTGACATCTTCCACTTTTTGGCAGATGTCTCACTCCAGCAAAGTCTCAAACTACTACGAAGCAATATTACACATTTTCACGGTGGATATTTAACTTGTCATAAAGTCTAAATGAAAGGGGGAAATGGGAAAACCGGAGGCTGATGAGCAGTGGGGCCTGGTCTTGCAAATGTTTCTGGGAAATCTCCCACGTGGAGGGAACTCCTATCAACAGTTGCAATGAAGTTTACTGAAACTTTGGGAGGAAAACGATAAAGAGAAGAGTTGGTTCGGATGCAATACAACATCAAAGGCCTGGTCCACATATTGGCCACGCCCGAAACTGCAAGTATGTTGATTCAAACATCATTTAGAAGTCTAAACGATTCCAGGGACAGTACTGAAAATTGAATCCCTCCCCTTCCAATACCAGAGTCAAGCAACCACTGAGTTCAATTCACTAACAAAACACTACCTATTTATTTTTAAAAAATGCCATAAAAACATTCATTGGAATAAACTGACACTTACCTGCCCTCCACCCCCTGCCGTAGAACATGAAAAGAGGGAGTTTTCAGTATCAAAGAAATGCAAAAGATAACACATTCCATAGGACTAGCATAGAAAGATGCCTGTGTGGGACCCCTTAATGCAGCGGAACAGAGACACGTGAGCCAAAGGGCACCTTAGCTAAAGGGACCTCGAAACTATAGACCCAAACTCTTGCCCCCAAAACCGTGCAGGGAGGACGCCATGGGGGTTATGTGCCTTGGGTTGGAGCTGCTCTATAATTGCAAGACTATTTCAGTTTGGATTGATAGGAGAAACGAATACACTCGATTCACCCCACGTCATCACTACAGATGTCATGTTTGTTCAGCACCATCCTTTGCCTACAAGTTGTCTATCCCTCAGGGTAAGGGTGAGATGGCTTGTACAATAGGTGCAAAGTCATTCAGCCTATCCTTGGAGCGTTGGCCCGTCTGTTGATCATGAAAAGGCAGTACAATTAAAGTTTTAAAAAAGTAAGGGACTCCCACTCAGAGTCGAGTAAAATGGAGTAGCAGCACCAGGGACATTTTAGGATGGACTATCTCTTGGTGTTTAATTGAGATACTAGAGGTAGAACCCGAGCTACTGGGCATATTCTTTCACGAAGGCTTCTATAGTCCATGTTCCTGAACAGTATTGGACTGGCCAAAGTCAGTGTGCGAGACACTTTTTTAAAAACAAAATTTGGCACTATGGGATGCAATGCGGCCAAAACAAATATCCAACACACTGGCCCTTTCAAGCTGCCCCATCTGGCAGGCCAGACAATCGCTGGTGCTGAATACCGAAACGAGACTGAAAACATAATAGCAAAAATAAACAAAAGGTGATGGGTGGAATGCTTTCAAAGTCTTAGCCACTGACAGTCGCTCAGGCTGTATTCCAGCCATTGCTTTCCCTCCCTCTATGCTACTTCAGTCTGGCGGTAATCATATGCAAATCAGTTTCGACATTGCTCCAATAGGAAAACTCAAGGTTGAAATTCAAGGCCAGATGCCCCACGCCCTTCACCAACTAATATGCACGCCCTCTTCCAGCATACAAGATAAGAGGTAAAGCCACAGTCCCATGAGGAGGTTTGAACCCAGAATGTGGAGAGTGAGGCAAGTGGCAAGCCTGAGCAGTAACATCCACAGGATCGACCAAAATCTGTGTTTTTGACCCAGAGGCTTCTAATACTTGGATCATAGACATTTTGTTATGCAGAGCGTTTGACATTGTTAATTCTTACAATCTCAGACAGCAGAATGGAAGGCAACTACTTCACAGATCCGCAAGACCATGGCTGGAGGAAGATCCTTCTCCTACCTCGCTGCGAGGACCTGGAACTCCTTGCCTCTGCATCTCTGGCAATCACTATCACTGCCGCAATTCAGGAAGGACCTCAAGACCTGGCTCTTCGACTGAACCACAGACCCACACCCCACACCACCACCACTCAGCGCCTCGAGACCCTAACGGGTGAGTAGTCGCGCTTAAAAGGAAACCTGATTGACAGTGCTTACTTTGTGAGAGAAAAAAAACCATAAGTAGAGGGGCTCAAATTTTTTCAGCAGCCCACCGCTGGCACTGCTTGCACATTCAAATGCTGGGGTGATGAATACCAAGGCCTCCTAGTCTTGGTTCTACTGCTTGCTTCCTTCTTCCACCACCCAATATTTCTTTCTCCTTGTTTCACTCTTGCAGGTTCTTTTTCATGCCTTTTCTCCCTTTGTCAGTGCTTTTCTATCTTGCTCTTCCTCCTTCTTTCTCCCTTTTCTTTCAAAGTCTGATGATGAAAAATAAATCCCAGTGGCAACCACCTGCAACTATTAGTACAAATTCAGCACTGGTGCATCACTATGTTGTGAAAGCCAAGCATGATGAAGATCATGCACTCCTCTCAGGATCAACACTGAGGGAGAGTCAGTCTCTGACTTCTGTGTTTTTTCCTGCTCTCCACTGGTTTGCCATCTTGGTCTCTACATGCCTTTCCTCATCACCACTCTCTTTCTGTTACTACTTGAGCCTGGGTATTCCCTCACTGCCAACCCTCACATTATGTCCCACCCTCCTTCCCCATTCCTAGACTCAGCCCTTTCCCCACCACCAACCTTATCTGGATGTTCCAGCCTGCTCCTTCTCCTTTCCTGATTCCTTCCTACGCCCTATGGATGTCCTGAGAGAAAGGTTTCAAACTGTCGGTGAATGCCAAACTCTACTTGTTTCCCTGAAAGAACTAAGTCATTCAACCACATCAAGATGCACAATATCAATATTATTACCGTCTATGTGATTATTTATTGATATGTTATAATGCCTTCATCTGAGGTGCTTTACTTAAGAAACAACAAATGTTACAACGAAAAGAGGAAAAAGTAGGGGGCATATTCACAAGAACGTGGGATAACCACAGCAAGTTTAGCTTAACGCAACTTCTCACATCGCAGTCCATCGCGGGAAAACAAAGCCGTGTTAACGTAGCATTCTCAACCTGGCGTCACCATGCGATAGTCCCACAATAACGCGTCAAATGACTGCGTTAAAAACAACGCGACGTCGAAAAAGCGAGAAACACCAACGCGAATAAAGTTGCGATGAGGCCAACCACGAAAAAAAAAACAGTGATAACCAGCGACAGGCCTGCAATCCCCACGCGTCTGGCGGGAAAATGCATCATAAAAGCTGAACAAGAAAAACACACCATAAACAAATCAAACTGCGCAGCAACATGGATGCACCCGGAATGAGTGCCCAGGTCAACGCGAACCCCACAAGCCCCAAAGACCACCAGCAATGAACCTCGGGGTCGGGAAAAGCCAAGGAGAAGAGAAAGAGGAAGACGGGGTACAGTCCGCAGGAAAACCCGATCGCCGTCACGGAGGTGACAGAGCACCAACAACAACTGTCCGTCACCAACACCGTGTCATTGGCAATACAGATGGAAAAATGGCATCCCATCGTGAATGCAGTCGGAGTGCCGAGGAGGCCAAGATGCGCCGGCACGATGTGAAAAGCCAAACCAAGCAGAAACCCCCTGCCAACAGGAAGGCAGCAACGGCGAATGGAGGTGGGAGTCCTGTGCCACAGGAGGACCTGGAGCAAATGGCGCCCACAGTCATCAGTGTGGAGACGGTGCAAGGAGTCGAGAGTCCGGACACTGCTCGACATGACCTGACACAACAGCAACAGGGTGAGTAACGAACAGGGACTGTGGGGACGGGGGGACGGGCACAATGGCACACATGCACAACGACGTGTAGCACACCGCACACCCACAATAACCCTGGGTCATGTCCCTGATCCCCGTGGCACACTGCAGCACACATACAAACATCAATTAGGCCCCCGTTCACCATGTGCCCAAAGGGGTCCCACCCCACACATCACCAATTACACAACACACACATGCACCCGTGCGAAACACAGCAAAGATGCGTATGTGAGATCCACACTGACAATGCAAGTGACACCACATGACCTGCAGCATGGCTGGAGTACAAGCACCATGACACTGTGCACGCCACGAGACTGAGGTGGCTGAGTGTGGACCACATCCGGAAAGGAGCAGGTCACACTCTGACACATCCACCTGCACAAACAACCACTGACGACAACAACACATCTGCAGACAAACAATGCTCAAGAGTACAAAAACCGTCCAAGAGCACAAATGACCCAAGTCGCCAACATCACAGCACCTCAAAAGCACAAAAGCCAAAGGCACACCGCCTCCAAGGGATAAGGGGCAGCAAAATCACAGCTGCAGGTGCGACTCTCACACAAAGCAGCACACACACATAGCAATTACAGCACACCCACATGGATGACAATGTGGTACACAGCCCAACACCTACACTGCAGAACAGAAGACACAACTGGGTCCGCCTGTGCGTAGAAAAGGGCCAATCACATCTGACATAGCAGGAAACTGTGAGATGCAAATGTACGTGTACAACCTCACCTACGTCGTGTAGTCCAAATGTCCACTGTCCCGCATCAAATAGTCCGCCCCTCCCAAACAGTCACAATGTACATTGTCATGAGGTCTGAATGTAAACTTGAACAATGCGGCAACATACATGCCAACACAATGTCAACAAGCATCTCCCATTCACATTGCAGAGGGACAAACAACACCTCCAGCAGAGCAGACCAGACAACTCTACAGTGATGCTGAAGAGGACCACCACACTTCCAACACCTACGTACCACAACAGTCCATGGACATCTTAGGCAATCGACCTCCAGGAGCAGGGCAGCACCGCTGCATCGAGGATACCCCACCCCCTGCACAGACAACACAGCTGGACGCACCCACCACCCCGGCTGGCTCCCAGCAGCCCACCCAAGCACACATCGCATTCCAAGGCCTGGTATCAGACTGCCAGAAGGGGGTGGCCAAACATGTGCGGGTGGGGTACTACCTCATGGAAGCCGAACCAGATCACATATGTGGGTGTCTAAGTCCCATCAGGGCCCACCAACACTCCCCAACGGAGACCCACACTGCGACAGAGACACATGCCTTTGCACATTTCCAGTACTGAACCACACCGAGGGCCACGGGATGATCACTGGATTCAAGCTAGCCTGGCTGAAGAAGGGTGATGCCCTGAAACCGGTCCCAGGATGCTTGTTTCCGGTCCAGGGAGGACCAGGCTTGGCAGTTCGGGCTGGACTGTTCCCACAAGGAACAGGGTCAAGACTGATTTGCATATGGCTGGGTCCAAACTGGGGTGGTGTGGTGAGCAAAAGAATGATGGATTTAACCCAGATCCTTGTGACTGGGGGTGAATGTTTGCATTGTCCAACATTCTGTCCATCAATTGTTTCTTTTGCACGGGATGATCATCCACACCACCACGCCGAACTGGCGTACGCTGGCCCAGTTCACTCCTTTTATGTATTAAGTGGGGGACGACAAAGCTACATGTGCAATGTCCCACCCGCTGCCTGTGGTGACATGGCTGCGTCCTCTGTACACATCACAATGTAATGTTGTAGTGCCCGGGGCACAAATGCATACATCATGAGCACACGGACACACACAGATAGTTAGTTGAACTGGCCACGGGCACGTGCGCTCGACACCTTTATTGGCATGGTCACATGTACAGTGACACATGTGCTGGATGTGTGTGGGGTGAGTGTAAGCCAGCCCTCATGGTGTCGTTGGTGCTGGCAACAACTTGAACAGTGATCACAATTGAAGCAGAAACATAAAACACCAGCACAACAGAAACAACTGTGAAGCATCATGGTGGTAGCCGGAGGGAGTACAGTGTTCACCCAACATGCAAGCAGAATGTTCCATGATTTGTGGTGCACTGAGTTAGTGGCACCTGAAGAGCTGAGCAGGGTATCAAGCTGATGATGGCCCCCACGACAGGTGTGAGCAACTCTGACAGTCTGGCAGTAAGACACTTACGACTCTGGCACCTGTTGTTTGGAGTTGGTCCTGGTGGTGGTGGCGTGTGCATCCTGCGGTGATGCGACGTCCGGGCAGGTCAGGACTCGATATTATGTGTGAGCCCAGGTGGACCGCAGTTGAGGCAGCGGACAGCGCAGGGCCACAGACACATGGCGTTGATGACCCCCAGACCATCGACCCAGAGGCCATCCAACATGCCATCAGACTGGGGCCATGGTTTGAGCTGCACAGAGTTAGTGGCCCCGGATCCACTGCGGCCGGCACAGGCACACCGCCACAGGACGGTGACTTGCGGTGCAGTGAGATAAGGCCACGTGAGGTGAGCGGGTCCTCGTCGATGTCGAAGGTGAATGTAGCGGAGGTTTGCGGGGGACAGTGGAAGGTGTCCTCAAGGGCATGATGCCGTGGGCAGAAGCCGGCCGGAAGCGGCAAATGGAGGAGTGGAATGCTACAGCCTCGTTTTTGCCACAAAGTCAGTATCACCGACATGATGATGAAGAAAACCCCCAGTCCATAAACTCAGTCGCCACCAAAGTTCAACCAGAAAGTGTCCATGGATGTCGGGGAACAGACTTAGTGGCACCGGAGCTGAAAGGGGATGCAGTCTGCGATGAGGCCAGTAGAATGATATCAAGTCTAACATAAATGAATCATGACTGAATTCCCAATGTGTGACCCACTCGACCGCAGTGTAGGCCAAAGGCGTAGTCATCAAGGGACCACAGACATGTGTGGTTGGGATGCCATGCACATACTTTGTGTCACCACATCGAAGGGAGTATAGTGAGTTAAACTCAGCATTGATATGTGTACTCGGCCATTGTGTAATCAAGACTCAGTTCCAGATGTATGACCTACTTGACCGCAGTGTAGGCCTGAGGCAGCGGTCAGCTGTGGCCCACAGCCACGTGTCGTTGGCCCGCGATGCACAGAGTTAGTGACACCAGAGCAGTTGTCGGCAGTGTTCGATCACCTCCGTAAAGTTGATCCTTTTCTCCTCCGGACTGAAGCGCGTCTTCCTCTTACCCGTCTCCTTGCGTACATTGATATGAACTCCGCCATGCAGAAGTCAACACTCAGTTCCACATGTGTGACCTACTCGACCGCAGTGTAGGCCGAAGGCAGTAGTCAGCAAGGGACCACAGACAGGTGTAGTTCGAATGCTATGCACAGAGTTGGTGGCACCACATCGAAGGGAGTACAGTGATATAAACTCAGCCATAAAGTGTGTACTCTGCCATTGCATAATCAAGACTCAGTTCCAAATGTGTGACCTACTTGACCGTAGTGTAGGCCGGAGGCAGCGGTGGAGTACGTAAACGAAAAAGGAGTAAAGCGGGCCTGTGTCATGGAGGCCGTGATGGTCTGAGGAGGCTGCCAAGGTCGCGGGTTTCGGGCTTGGAGCTTGCGCCGGCACGTGGTGGGCCCTCTTTGACACACGCCATTGTTGGCAGGTGAGCAGTGAGGTCTGGCTGCGCTGGGGCGGGAAGAGAACCACGCCCAGTGCTACGTGCTACGTGCTTTTTATTCACACCCCTGCGCTGGCCTGGCGTCCTCCGGGCCAGCCCACTCCGCACACGCTTACAGGGGGGGACGTCACAAGCTACATTTCCGCGATCTTCCCCACTGGCTGGGGTGACATGGTTGCGTCCACTGTCCACTACACTCCAAACACCAGCAGTGCATGTAGACATGGCTGTGTCTGTGGTCTGCATACTGCAGTCTGTCCAGCACATCTCCGCCACATTTGGCATTGTGTACATACTCATTCATGGGTCACTTGCCTCCTTCGCACATGCCTGGTTCCCACCTCTCCCCACATTCAGGTATTGTGTGGCTGAGGTGCCATGCCGTCGATGGCTCATGTACATGGCTGACCAAGGTTGTCACAGTAAGTTGTGCTGTCGTGTCTGGTGGGGGGGCATGTTGTATGTGATTTTGTGACGTGTGCAGTGCCAGAGTTGTGAGTTGCATGATTGTGGGGTTGAGGTGTGTGTTCATTTGGTACTTGCCAACGGGCAGTGCATTCCCATGGGTGCCATCCTGGAAGCGCTGGTTGATGTTGGACTGTCGGAAGATGAAGGGATCATGCACACTGCCTGGGTAGTTGGCCATGACATTGGTGAGGAGTCCCCTGTGGTCCACTATTGCCTGCACGTTGATGGGATGCGTGTGCTTTCTGTTGGGGTATTGTGTGCGGTGTTGGCAGGGGGCACAAGTGGGACAAGTGTCCAGTCGATTGCCCCCGACACGTGCGGGGATCCAGCTATGGCGTATAGTCCTTGCTTGGTCTCCAGCTGTTCCTGCGCATTGTGGGGGACGTATGGGTGCTGGGGTCCCTAGCTGGTGAGGGCATCCAGGACAGGTGTGAGGAACTTGGATGGGGCTGGCTGTGGGACTCCTCCGACTCGTGCGGTTGTTGTTTGGGAGGATGCCAGAGGCCAACAGGTGCAGCACAGCCAGCAGCTTTGTCTGCGGGAGGGATGTTGGTTGTCCGCTGTGTTGGTACCGTCAGCCTGTGGGCAATGATGTTCAGGATGCGGAGGATGGTTTTCCTTTTGGGCCTGTAGTGGGCATTGGATTGTCTGGTGTTAGGTCTGTGGGGCTGGTGCATTTCCTGAAGGTCCGCTGTCTTTGTCTGCGCTGCCTCGGTGGTCCGGGGGGGAGGGCGGGGGGGGGTCCGTTGGGGGGAGTGGTGGTCCTGGGGATGGTGGCGGTGGGTGTTGTTGCCCTCTCGGGGCTCCGGGGTGCATGGTGAGTGGCTCCATGGCATCTGTTGTTCTTCATGTGTGGCTCTGGGCTGGGCTCCCTTTCATGGTGCAGGTTGTCGTCCGAATTTACACCAGGTCAGAGCAGGTGTTAATTTCCTGCTGCTAACGCGCCTTATCGCCTGTTTTGTGGTCTTATCGCCGATGTGGCTGGTCGTTAAGAATGTTGAGATGTGGTGTTGTCGCGGGTTTTTGCTCGGGAACGCCTACTCTGCATCTCATTAGCGTTAGTTGCCGGGGTCATCTGTGGCGATGTTTTTTGCGACTGCTTTCGCAGGAAAACTGGTGTTATGGGCTGTTAGCACCAGCTTGTGAATGGGGCGGTAAATTTAGCGCGACTTTGGATGCGTTAAAGTGCCGATAACTCGGCTCCTTGAGAATATGCCCCTAGGTATCTTCATAGCTACAACAACGTTACACTTGGGCCACTATAGTCAACAAATGTGTCTTCAGTAGTTCCCTGAACACAAAAAGACCAGGAGCAGAACACATAGAAATCAGGTAGTAATTCCAGAGGTGAGGAGTGTGAAAAACACAAAAGCGGGATAAGACATAGAGAGGTTGGGAAACAGAGAGAAGACTATGGAGACAGAGAGAAGGAAACCAGTTGGTGTAGAAAGAGAGATGAAAGAATGTAGGAAAGGTGGAGCAAGTGCAGAGGCACTAAAAAATTATGTAACCGTATTGGAATCTGATCTGAGATGTAAGTGAAAGCCGAAGAAGCTGAGCCCAATAGGGAGAAATACAAATACAATAGTCAAACGAAAGGAGAAGGCAGACACACGAGTTTTGGATAGATTGCAGTGGAGTGAGCAGGTATTTTGAAAGATTACCATATAGTTAGGAACAGTAGTTATTACGAGCAAAAAACAAGCACTAAAGCAGCAGACTGAGCAAGGAGATGAGAAACAAGATTTTTGTAAATGTGAATCAGATGCAAGCAACAACTGTTAACAACTGATGAAAGTAGGTTGGAGAAAGACAGTGGTGAATCAAAGATGATGCCAGGATTCTTTGCTGAAAAAGAAAACGAAACAGCAGCAGACAAAAAGTGAATGGGAGAAGGAGAAATTACAGCTGATGAGGCAATACAAAAGTGAATCTGAGTTTTCTTGGTGTTGGGTTTTAGAAAATGCAATGAATTCCAGTTTTTGACAGCAGATAGACAAGCAGCGATCTAGTTACGAGAAAAGTCAGCGAGAAAGGAAAATCGATTTTAATTTTTTTTTGCATTGAAGTTAGAATTAAAGCCAAAGAAAGAAATAGTACAAGCTAAAGGGGTGGTGTACAAAAAAAGGAAGTGGACCGAAAACCAAACCTTGAAGAACACCATAGATAATAGGATATGGAAAGGATACAGCCCATTACCAGGAAACTGAAAAGGAACTATCAATAAGAAAAGAACTAAACCAATTAAGAATGCTGGCAGCAATCCGAAGTTTACATAGAAAATGAATAATAATATAGTGATCTATCGTGTCCACGGCAGCAAAGAGGTCTCAAAGAATGAGAACAGAAGATTGCTTATTGTGTGAAGCATGAAGTGAGTGTTGGAGACAAAGTAGTGCCAGATTGAAGAGGAGAAGGAAGATTATTAGCCTAGAGAAAATAAGAGTAGAGTGAAAAAATATGTTTCAGTGTCTTAGATAAGAAAGGAAGCAGGGAAGTAGGCTGGAAATTAGAGAGAAAATTAGGATTGAGAGCAGCATTTTTTGTGTGAAGGAATACAATAGCAGATTGGAAGAAAAAGGAAAAAAAAAATAAAGGTGACAGTTGAGCAGAAGAGAGAAACCAGGCATAAGCAATGGATTAACAATTTTCACCAAAGGATTAAATACTGGGTCAGTTGGAGATGCAGTGGGTCTTGACCATCCAGTTCCAAGTCCATATGGTATTCTGACCAAATGGAGGGTGAGGGGAGAGAAGATCCAAGAAAGAGAATAAGGGATTCCAGAGGAAAAGAAGAACCAGCAGTGGCCGAAGAAAGGAAAGAAGCACAGATTTTAGGAATTTTTGATGTGAAATATGCAGCCAATTGATCAGCAGTGTGAGGAAAGAGAAAAGAGGAGTCTGGTGAAGGAGGGAATAGCAAGCAGTTAAACAGACGACACGGATAATATGATTCTCCACTGAAGAGTTACTTAAAACTTTTACTTAGCAGTTTTGAGTCATAGTTCTTGTGGGCAAGAAGGAAGCACAATTGAAAGAAAGGGAAGCTATTTTATCACAAGCATTCAAAATGGTGGAGGAGCTTTAGCAGTAGGTTTGAAAGGTTTTGGTGGCGCTTAAGAACTGAAACCATCGGAAAGAGCAGTGACAAAGAGGTGGCTTGGTCCAGAGGAAGAGAAGGGAATAGGGTGACAGAGGGCAAAGTATCCTTGATGGAGGCGGCTAACTGATCAAAGGAAAAATAATGTAGGGTTCATCAAAAAAAGTTACAGGTGGCAGTTAGGAGCTGGCAGGATTGGGCAGTACGACGGAAAGTACGACGGAAAGTAGTAGATAGTAGGAAATACTCAGAGGTGGGGAGTATTAATACAGAAAGCAGGGAACCCACCTGGGTAATATGCACACTCTGCAAGTTTACATAACATAACAACATACCAGCAGGAAAACAAGATCAAAGCAAGAGGAAACGAAAATGAGATCCAAGGCACCATCAAGAAGTTGAAGGTGATATGATTCCAGGACAGCACATCTGGAGAGGAGAGCGGCTTCACTAGAGACCTGTAAGTGAAAGTTGCCCAATACAAATAAAGAGAAGTGTCAAGGATGTAGGATGGAATGGGATCCAGATCCTTTAAGAGAAAGGTCGGTGTACCAGCTGGACAATAAATAATGAGAAAGACAAATGGTATAGGCCAAGAAAATATGACAAAATGAAATTCAAAGAGGAGGGGAAAGTTGAGTAGAAGGTGTAAGAATAGTCCAACCCCACCACCCACCCAAGTATGCTGAGAGGAGTGGAAGAAAAGTGGCAGAGGCATAGACAGTGCAGCAGGGACAGTAAAATTCTGCGAGCACAGACAC
Source organism: Calotriton arnoldi (assembly GCA_963921515.1). Lineage (NCBI taxonomy): Eukaryota > Metazoa > Chordata > Amphibia > Caudata > Salamandridae > Calotriton > Calotriton arnoldi. Next base: position 2,260,935 of record CAWUFW010001434.1, read on the forward strand.
GTTCAGTGATCTATTGGAATTGTAAAAGCAAATTTGTGTTGGTAGTGTTGTGATTGGTTCTATGTGAGGTCAAACTGCCTGGCAACTGCTCAATGCCATTGTTCAAATGAGCATTAGAACATTGGAATGTTGGGAGCTCCATTGAAGACAATGAAGTGCTCCGGGCTTCTAATGGCCGGTAGGAGCCCGGAGCTCCAACATCCCAATGTTTGTGGATCACAGGTGTTGCTGTGAACAAAGGCCTCAGTGAGCCCGAGGGCTTTTGTTTTATTTGTTAGAACATTCTGCCCTCTAGTGGCGGTATGTTCTAATAGCCTTAGTGCCCACTCCCTTGTTAAAGGCTCTCGCCTTCTGCTCAGGTCTTTAACACTGAAGCTGGCCTTCAATGGCCGGTATAGCCCGCTACGGCAGGCTATAAGGGTATATTGGAAGACGGGCATTTTTTTATGCTGGCACTGATGTGCAGTGGCAACTGCAAGGATGTGACATATAAACTGAAGCCTGCTCTGGTGCTTTCATAATGTTGAGATGCATGTGTATTCTTACTCCATGGCTGGAAACAAGCCTGAAGACACTGCTGAAGATCTGCTGACATGCCTCGCTGATTGAACAGGCAGTAAAAGGAGTCCAGAAATGAAGACGCCACACCAAGAGGCCCACTCTTCCCTCATGAGAGACAGATGCTGAGAGGCCCACTCCCCTCCCCCCCACACCAGAGACAGGTGAAGGGGTGCATGAAAAAATTACATATAAAAGTGCAGGTGAGCGCAATGACTGAACGTTGAATAATCTAAACATTTTATTTACTGTACCTGTATTGTGCTACATTGTGTTACATTTGAATTTCATTAAGGAGTGTTCCGGGGTTAAAGTTCATAAAATGTCTTTTTAAAGTATCTTCTTATTGTGTACTCAATTTGACAGTAAGGGGCAGATTTACTAAGATTTTACGCTGTGTTTACTTCATAAAAGTGACGCATATCGCCACAAAATCTTTTTGTCTGATTTTCTTTCTAGCGCTAAACTTGTTTAGTACTGGAAATAATGTGAAAGTAAAGCAAAGCAGTGCATAGCGCTGGTTTGGACTACTTAGCGCCAAGGGGGCGTACCATGGGTGGTGCATGGGCATTCCTATGCAACCACCCAAGGTTTCTGATGCTAACCCAATTTACTAAATAAAGTAGACAGGGTCTAGAGTCAGAAAATAGGACACCCTTCAACCAGGTGCTATGAAGGAGAAATGCTTTGTTTCTCCTTTATTTTTCGACTTCGCATGTGTGCTGCACTGTACAGCACACATACAAAGTGGGAACATGTTTAAAATTAGTCTAAGCATAGTGTTTTGTACTGGAAGGGCACCCTTCCAGTACAAAACCTATGCTTCACTCACGGAGACACCCTTGCACCATGGCACAAAGGTGTCTCCCTGACATGCGGTAGCTAATTTCAGCACTGGCGCTAGGGAGAGGGGAGGAGAGTGCCATATTTCAGTAAAATTGGCGCTTGCCTGCTCTCTCCTCATGCAGTGCAATATTTGCGGCTAAAAGTAATATAAGTGTGCAAATGTGTCCTAGTTCAATAGGGCTGAGGTGGTGCATAAGACCTACTTGCTGTGTTTTAAAGTATATGTTAATGCACTCCAAGCAATGAATGCTAAAGATAAACAGTCCTCTTTATAATTTTCAGTGAAAATCTGGGCCATAAAATAAAATGGACAGAATGGTATAGTTGGCAGATTTAAGGGCAAGAGGCGAGAGAAATACATTTTAAAAGCAGCAATAAATGTGTAAGACAAATAGAAAAGTTAATCTGGTTCTATGAAAAAATACAAAAACAGTATGTTCCAGCAAAACTGATGTGGAAATATTGCAATCCTTGCTACTGAATTCACCAGAGTGGCATCTCATAAACGCTGTAGGGAAGAACTGTGCAGCATTCAGCCAGTTAAGAAGTGTTGCGTGTATTGCAATTTGCTCATATATTTACAGGTAGCTTATTGGTACTCAGGGATCTCACTTCATTCCCTTAATGAGAACTTTTTGATGTTTTCAGCTAGCTTTTATACTCGAATGTGCAGCGAAGAGTGATCCTTTGCATTAATGTTTCCTTTGCTTTCACTGAACTCAAATTAGAACACTGGAATGACGTGTGGTCCATTACAGCCAAAGGAACAATAACGACTGGTATAGACCCTTTGTGTCAAAATACAAATGTTTGTCTTTGTGTTTCTCCCTGTTTGATTAAGAAATATTATCCAGGAGGGAGGGCACTTCCAATAAGACAATGACCTGGGTGGAACCAGAGGGTCCCAGGGACAACACAATGGCCCTCCTCCACCCTGGTCAATACTTGTCTGGGAATGCCCTCCCTATAGATAATATTGCTATTGTAAATCAGACTCTTAAAAGCTGGGGTGAAATTCACAAAATTGTTTGTTAGATGGTGTGTTTTTCATGGGACTATTTAAGTGGAAGCTTACAAGAAGCATATGTTCAATTTTTTGGGTGATATGGCTCTGCAATTTTGTCCCATTGATATGCATTGCAGTGGAAGCCTGGTTTTGAGGCTTACAAAAAGGTGCATATAGAAAGTATGATAACAGCTTTCAGTCACAATATAAATCATTTGTTGGTGCTGACATTCATTTTAAGAATTGTGGTGAGTTCTAAGGTGATATCACCATGTGCCAAATGTGGTCCCTCTGCTGGGATTTGATGAACCATGTTTGAAATAAAGGTTCCTCACATGATTTTCTCATGGAAATGAGGGTTACCGCTCTAGAAGCATGTTGGACTTGGCCCATTCTGCAGTGTAATCCCCAAGCATTTTGCCTTCACCCACCTGTTTTCTGAACACCTTTCTGTTGGCTTTTAGGCTTGTGCTCTCTCCTTTAAACATGGTAGAATTGGCTTACAATCATTGGCCAATTTAATTTACTTATAAGTCCCTTGTAAAGTGGTACTACATGTACCCAGGGCCTGTAAGTTAAATGCTACTAAAGGGCCTGCAGCACTTATTGTGTCACCCACTTAAGTAACCCTTTAAACATGTCTCAGGCCTGCCATTGCAGCCTGCATGTGCAGTTTTCAAACTGCCATTTCGACCTGGCATAATGAACATTTTGCCGAGCCCAACCCTTCCTTTATAATACATATGAGTCACCCCTAGGGTAGGCCCTGAACAGCTCAGAGGGCAGGGTGCAGTGTATTTAAAAAGTAGGACATGTAGTTTTAGGTTTAACATGTCCTGGTAGTGAAAAACTCCTAAATTTGTTTTTCACTACTGCATGGCCTAACTCTCCCGAGGATAACATTTGATACCTTGTTACATTTAACAAGGAGTAACTTCCATTTGGGAACAGGTAGACAGGTCAAGTTTGGTATCTAAAGAATTGCAATTTAATGGTAAAGTCAGATTTTTAATCACAATTCTGAAAATGCCACTTTAAGAAAGTTGGCATTTTCTTGTCTAACCATTTGATGCCTGCAGTCTGATCCTGGGTCACATGACTAAGTGTAGCTGGCAGCTGGTCTTTGCGTAATGCTCCCAGACAGTGAGGCAAAAGGAAGATAGGTGTTAGCAGGATGGGCCACTCTGAGTTAACGAGGGGGAGGAGCTGTCCCCTACCATACTTGGGCATCACAAAGGCTCTGCCCAAGCACTCTCACAAAGAGTTTGTCACTAGTCTTTTGTAACCCCAGACACACTGGGGCCAGGACAGGAAGGAAGGGGATGCCTGACATCCCAGGGGGTGGAAAATTCTAGAACCTTCCTCCACTTCAAAGTAGGCACTAGGTATAAATGTTGGACCCTCAGAACTAATTCTTCAGTACACTTCTAGACCTGTGGACTCTGTCAGGAAGAAGGACTGCTGCGCTGCTAAAAGGACTGCCCCTCTGCTGGACTGCTGCTCTGAATGACTTCTGCCTTGCTGTGCTGACCTGTTGCCCTCTTACCTGGGTGAGAAGGAATGGACCTACATCTCTAAAACCAGGACCCCAGAGTGACTCCAAGGGCTAGTTGGCTGGCCTCCTGATCAGAAGCCTCAGGTACATAAGAGGCTTCCAACAACCTTGAACCCAGCACCTGGACTCTACCATCTATGAGTCCTACCCTGCCAAGTGGTGCCACCCCAGTCCTGGACCCTTGGAAGTGGGCCTGAAGATGCACTGCCAGACCAATAATGGAAACAGCAGAACCGACACATCTTTTCTGATGTGCAACGCAACCCAGAGTAGAACCAACGCTTTGCCTCTTCTGCGTGGACTTTCCTGGTGCAAGGACTTCTCATTGCAGCCCACTGTCCCATAGGAAGCACCACTGCATGAGGCATCACCGATGCAGGCCCTCACATGGCAAGTCCCTCGACGAACGGCATCCTCGACAATGACGCAGGACTCCGCATCAAAAGCCCTGCAGCTTCCTTGGAACTAGCCGGTGTGCGAAGCATCTTGACGCAGGACTTTGCAGCCTCCTCGACGACAACATGGGACCTTGCATCGCAGCTCCTTCAAACCAGCATGGCATGACATATCTCCGACCTGAACCTCACACCGTCTTGGCAGTGGGACTCCGCAACTCTTCACAACTAGGATTTAAGGTACTCTTGTTCAGCGGGCCTAACTGGGTCCCTGTTGATGCCCAGTGTTCCATCGTGGTTGGCCTAAACTTGTGACTTTGTCTCGGTCTCGTGCGACCAGATATCCACATTTGGCGTTTTGTGCTTTTTGGTGCTATTTTCACTTAAATCTTTAAAATTGCATATTTCCAGTTCTACTGATTGGAGTTTCGTCGCTTTGCTCTTGATTTATTTACTCAAATGTACACTAATTTTCTACTGCGGTGTGGGATTTTATTTGTATTGTGTTTTCACTTTATTACTGTTTGAAGTGCTGCATAAATAGTTTACACAGTGCCTCTAAGTTAAGCCTGACTGCTCTGTGCCAAGTTACCAGAGGGTTGAGTACAGGTTAATTTGGGGTTTGCTTGTGCCTCACTCTGATGAGGAATGTGGTTCCTGTTTGAGTAGGGTTTCCATCCTTCCCCCAAACCAGTAAACCAATTTCCTACAAATCTCAATTGAAGACACATTTTCTATAAATTCATGAATATCTTCCTCAGCTGAAGGAGGAAAAAGTCTTATATGTAGAGTAAAACATATTTCTCAGAGGAACAGCAGGATATCAGTTGATTCCTCTGTCTTCTACTGCAACGTCACCACAGAGCTGCAATGAATAGCTAGAGCGCTAACATTCTGTTTTCATGACAAAAATATGGCACACCGCAACATCGTTTTGCTAGTATTTCAGAAATAAGTCTTGCAGGTTGTTTGTATAATACTTTCAACAGCAGCAGCAGTCTATAAGTTTATTCTATGACAGGACTGGAGGTGAGGATTATGCTTTCTCTTTTAATTGCTTTTATTCAGCAGGAAGTAACAAGCACACACATAAAAACCTACAGCTCCCAAGAACTAAGTGTAAGGGCTATTAACATGTGATATCCAACAACCAATCAGTATTTCCAACAGTCCACAACATCATCTTTCTCCACCATATCTTCCTCTTTCTATTGCTGCTTCATGGCAGATAAACGCTCTTCAGTGTCTATGAAACTAATGTCATCCAGTTTAGTCTTGGATGTCAAGTAATAGTATATTTTCTTAACTTGATTTATGTACCACAGCATGGCTGACAGGGAGCCTTCGCACTCTGAGAGGGTGTGGCACACTTGTGAGGTTAGTTTGCCATTTGCAGTCAGTTGCAGCGCTAGTGTGTTCCCCCACCTGCTTTGTGCGAATCTACTCAATTTTGCAATAGATTTCTGACACATTGTACCCTCGACCCTGCTACTGATGAGAATCTAGGGGGGGGGGGGTTGTAAAATACAGTATCGGACCTACCGTAAGGGAGCTGGCAATATATTCACCTGCCCAGTGGGGTTCTTCCATCCATATAAATAGGCTGCACACCTTAAAGTGCACACTGTGTAGTCCCCACTCTAGATATTGAGTTGTTAGTTATAATTATTGATCACAATAGCAGACAGGCAGTTTCCCATTTTAGATTAACCCATAGCTACTTTAGTAACTGGGGACTAGATTATTAATGCGAAAGTGCAAGATGAAGTGCAGCAGACACTTCATGTTGCCCTTAAAGCTGTCACTGGGGAAATTACAATAGGTCTCGAATGCTCGACCTAAAAAATAACAGATTAAATTTTGCTCCCTAGATCCATGGGGTGCAGTCCCTTTCCTACCATAGCTCCTTACATTGAAACTATGCTAAGGTGGCCTCTGGATAAAGAAGTCAAGAACTGTTTCAGAGTGGAATGTCCTTGTTCCACCTTGACATGGCAGGTTGTATAATGCAAAATAGCAGGCAGCACAACAAAAATCACTAGAAAAGGTCATTGGAGCATAAAAGCTAAAATATAAAGAATTGTAGACCAGTGTATACATACTTTTTCTCAGTACAAGTCAATCGAGCTTAACCACATGATGGAAATGAGCCACTTACAGAAAAAACCTATCTAATGAGCAGGTGTCAGGATCTTCTCCGCAACGAGGCGCAGAACGTCCTTGAGGAGAAGATACCATTCATAAATACAATACCAGTCTTATTATTCTCCAAGAATTCTGCTTCCACTTTCCATTTGCAAAAGCAAGGTTGTGCTACTTGGAAATATGCAAATGTAAAACTCTGAGTTACATGGCTTCCAGAGCTACTTTAACTGTGAAAATTAGCAGGCATATTCAAAGCAACTGATCATTGCAAAACAACATCCATGTTTGATTGTAAAACATTGGTAAATTATTGATCATACCGGAAAACATTAATATGATAAAGCATAGGAGTATATGCATGATACAAACAGAATCGAATTTTTCACAGCAGAATCTCAAGGCAGAGTGTCAATAGTTATATCTCATAGCAAAGACCTTGGAAGAGATAGGGACTTAGCTAGCATTTGGACAACATGGAGTCCACCATGTCCCGTATACTGTATTACAAGTGTCATTCACTATAACACACTTGTGATGTGGCTGACAGGACACATTTGTGACAGAATACCCTGCCAACCAAAGTCTAGGGGCAGATTTACAAGAAACTGACGCAACTGTAGAGATGCGTCAGTTTTCCTGCGCCAGCCTGCAATACCCTTGCGCCACCATGGATGCACCGTATTTACAATACGGTGCACCATGGCGCAAGGATTGACAGATGCGTCAGAAATTCTGACTCATCTGTTGGCCCAAAAGTCACGCATTGCTGGAGTCGTGTCGCAATCACAACGCAACTCCAGCAATGCATGTTGAGGCCTATACTTATTGTACTGCATCACTCCTTATGCCTGCTTCAAGCAGGCATCAGGTTTTCACGCAGTGGCGTCCTAGAAGTGGCGCAGTGAAATCTTGTAGATTTCACTGCATCACTTTTACGAGGCTTTCCTGCGTGGGAATGCACACCCTGCATACATTATACCTGACGCAGGTATAATGTGACACAGGGATTTTACAACGTGCGGCATCTCCCTAGATGCGGTACGTTGTAAATTGGCCACATTGTTCATGCCACCGCTGCGTCACAAAAGTGACGCAACGGCGGTGCAAAAGTGTCGCAAAGGGATTGTAAATCTGCCCCTAAATGAGGGTCAAGTTCACAAACTGGGACAGAGAGGGAGATGTAAGGATCCTAGAGTTGACACCACGTCAGAACAGAGACGATGGTCAATGAAAAAAGTGATCAAGATTCTAAGAAAAACAATCAAACACTCAGAAGTAAGGGCATCCAATCATTTAAATATCGTTCATCATAAAATAAAAAAATATTTCATTGAAAGAGAAAACTGCTGCAATAGATTGGGTACATGTGATTTCGTCAAACTTACAAAATAGATAATGTCCATAATGTCCCCCCAAAAAAGAAACACAAAAGATCTATGGCTCATGTAGTTTTAGGGCCTAATTACGAGTATGGTGATCCTCAGGACTGCCACACTCACGGTGGGGGTCCGACTACCACCACCACTGCAGGTCCGCCCGCAGTATTTCGAGTGTGGTGGTTGGACCGTCACAGGACCCGCCGCCTGGCCATGATCCAGGATCCTGCGGTGGTGGCACAGCAGAAAGCGGCAGGAATATGCTGGTGGTGCAGCTGCAGCACTGCAAACCATATTCTGAGTTGTCTTTTTACTGCCCATTTCATGGTGGTGAGCCTGCAAAGAAAAGGGTGGAGGAGATGCAATGTAAGGGCCCCCTGCAGTCTCTGGGCCTGGATCTATGCGGGGGGCACATGTTGTGCCTTCAGGAATTGCACCCCATTCTCGCACGGTGTGGCATACACGACATGGTGCAAGGCGCACAGTGCAGAAATGTGCTTCAGGCATTATCACAGCGGCGGTCTGCTGTTAAGGCTCTCCTATGAGCCTTACGCAGTCGCTGCAGTGAGACCGCCGCAGCACTGCCCACCCGCCCTGGATTCAAGTTGGAATCCGTCAGGCAGGCGCACCATGGGCTTGACGGTCCTTTGCGGGTGCAGCAGTGGTGGTGCTACAGGAGGACCATCAAACAAGTAATCAGGCCCTTAGTTTCCTAACTTTCCAAACCTCATTCTCCCAGGCAGTGTCCCTGGAATCTTGGCACTAACCTGTACAGGAGGAGCCGATGTTGTGATCTGCTTTATTATGTATATTTCACGGATACAAACTATCATCACACATCGTAGCACGAGGAGTCCAGGAAACTCTACATGTGAGCCTCAAGCTGGTTCAGTAACACATACACAGTAGGATAGGAGCTGTAGTTTACATACATAAGGCTGGGAAATGGCCTCAACACAGTGGGCTAAGCCATTCATGCCGTTTCCACGCAAGCGGAACCACGCCTGCCTTAGCCACGCATATGCGTGTGTAAGGCAGTGTGCGGAACAGGAACAGGAAGCGTCAGGCCAGAAAGGTTGACGCAGACAGGTAAGAAAGGCTGGGGCCGGGGGGTAGCTTTTTAGGGTTGGGGTAGTTTTTAGGGCTCAGGGTTGGGGTCGTTTTTAGGGCTTGGAGGGGCGGGGTTTGTTTTCAGGGCTCTGTGGGGGTTAGACTTGTTTTTAGGGCTGGGTGGTCAGTGTTGTTTTTAGGGCTCGGGGGTTGCGTTGTTTTTAGGGCTTGGGGTTGCGGTTGGTTTTAGGGCTGAGGGCGGGGTGTAATCTTTACCACACGTATCCCCTTACCAGTCATGCCTTTACCACAAAATTGCATGGTAAAGGCCTGCGTGTTAAAGGCATGCATCGTAAAGGAATGCATTGTTCAGACACATTTGTTGTTGGGGCAGCGTTGTGTAGACACACGTGGTTTAGCCAAGGGTGCTTCTGACATGCAACCCATAAGGCTTCCTAACAAAGCATAAAATGAGCAGCCAGCAATACTGTGCTGGCAGTGCCAGGTGAGCCACAGCTGGAGAGGTTAAACTGATTTGCTCCAAAATTTGCTGGAAAATTCCAGACCTTAGAAAAAATTCTCCCCAAACACACCCCTTTAAAAATACACCTTTCACAAGGCTTCAGGCATTTCTAATCATGTACGACTGTGCTTCAGCCACACGCGCTTACATTTTCCTTTCTTCTTGCCCACAGGTAAATTGTTGTGCTTTCTCCTTGACCTCCCAGCTATGGCTTACTCATGCTCTGCAGAGCAGAACAGTCCAGCTGCTTCAATGCATCTTGGCCATCTGCTCCCAGATTTTACGTACATGGCAGTGAGGACAACCCTATATCCCCTCTGCCTCCCTCAAATCTGAACCCCAAGCGACAAGTCAATCACAAATGCAGACGTATATTCCAATACATATGTGATAAAACAAATGCATAGATCCCACTCTGGCCCTGAATTACATATCCATCTATGTACATGAGTAGCAGGCATCCCATTCATTTGTTTTATTTATTTTTTTAACAACATTTTGATCGAATTTTGTTTACAAAAGCAGCAATAAAAGTACATAGAATGGTGAGGGTGAAGTGATGAGCTAAACATTTTTAAAATGCGTCTGTAGATTGATTGCACTAGTTAGAAATTATTTCACAAATACTGATATCTTGCTTATATTGTATAATTTTGCTTATTGATATACCTTGCCTTATAATTATTGTATATTATTTGTTGATTGATAAAATGTTACTTATTGTTGCATGAAAACATTAATAAAGCTATCTATACTTAAAAAATGAGTTATTAAAGTGCATATGGCCCTTGGTGATGAGCTGGTGGCATGGGAGTATGCCTGTACTTGTGGCAAAGTTTATGACCTTGTCGGGATCTCAAGTTCAAAAGATTTAGATTTTTTTGCAGTGTAATACATTAGTGAGTCTAATATGAAGTAATTTGTTGGTTGTCTTATGTATGTGATACTCGATTCGCAGGACAACTGAAAGATGCAAGTAATGTGAATGCTCCCATTAACAATACTGAATATAATTTTCACTCAAAACTTGAAATGAGCTTTGTTAGACCTTTCAGCCTTAGGGTGGTCTTCCCTTCAATATTTTGCCTCCTTCCTCCATTTGTTCTGATCTCGTTTTTGCTGGCCTTAGGACACTGCACACTTTACCACTGCTAACCAGAGCTAAAGTGCTTGTGCTCACTACTTAAAACAGGGTAACATTGGCTTATAACCAACTGGCCTACTGAATTTATGTGTAGGTCCCTAGTAAAGTGGCACCACATGTGCCCAGGGAATGTAAATTAAATGCTGCTAGTAGGACTGCAAAATGAACAATTGATGGACGGAATGCTGAACAATGTCAAACACTCACCCCCAGTACAGAGATCTGGGCCTAAATCCATTGTTTTTTTGCTCACCACGGGGAGCAGGGTAAAGAGAGATTTGCATATGGCTGGGTCCAAACTGGAATGACTTGGTAAGAAAAGAAACAATGGATTTAGGCCCAGAAGATTGTACTGGGGATGAGTGATGGGCATTGTTCAGCATTCTGTTCATCATTTGTTCTTTTTGCACTAGTGGGACTGCAGCGCTGATTGTCCCACCCAATTAAGCAGCCCTTTAAACACATCTCAGCCCTGCCATTGCAGAGCCTGTGTGTGCAGTTTTAAACTGCCATTTCGATCTGCCAAAATAAACCTTTTGTCAGGCCCAAACCTTCCTTTTTAATATATTTAAGTCTCCCCTAGGCTAGGCCCTGGACAGCCCAGAGGGCAGAGAGCAATGTATTTAAAAAGTCATGTACTTTTAAGTTTTACATGTCCTGGTAGTGAAAAACTCTTACATTCGTTTCTCACTACTGCAGGGGTTATCTCTCCCATAGGACAACATTGGAGTTGCCTTATTACCTATTATTAGTGTACTTTCCAAATTGGAAGAGATAAACCAGGTCATGTTTGGTGTCTCTGTAATCAAAATTTAAAATCCTAACGTGGTGAAATTGGATTTGAAATTCCAATTATGAAAATGCTACTTTTAGAAAGTTGGCTGTTTCTTGCCTTAGCACTTTAGTGCCTGTAGCTTGTCTCTGGGTGTAGCTGACAGTTGAGCTTTGTGTACTCCTCCTAGACAACCACACAGATTACGGAGCTTAGGTGTGTGGTGTGACTGGATGGGCCATCACTGACACGATGGGAGAGAGGAGTTGGTCACAGCCCCACTTACACCTAAATAGGTTGTGTCCTGCCTCCACACAAAAGTCTGCATATCCCCTGTACTTAGTCTGGAGCCAGGACAGGATTCCTAGGGACTTCAAAGGGAAACCTCTAGAAGCTTCTCTCCCCCTTCAAAGGCTCAACTGGGTATAAATACTGGACCTCAGGCACCAGTGCTTCAATACACTTCTGGACCTGTGGATACTCTGCGAGGAAGAAGGACTGCTGTGCTGATAACAGGACTGCTGCTCTGCTGGACTGTTGCTCTAAAGAAACTTCTGCTGTTTTGTGCTGACCTGCTGCCCTCTTGCTTGGAGAAGAACTGAACCTGCAACTTCATCTTGAACCCAGGACCCCAGAGTGACTCAAAAGGCTAGTATGATGGCCTCCTGATCTGAGCTTCAGGAGCGAACTGAACCTGCAACTTCATCTTGAACCCAGGACCCCAGAGTGACTCAAAAGGCTAGTATGATGGCCTCCTGATCTGAGCTTCAGGAACATAATATACTCCCCCAACCAGCTCCCAAACCCAGATGCAGCGAGTACCTGACTCCCAAGTGGTACCTCTCAGGTCCTGGACCCTTAGTGTGGCTCACAAGCTCTTAAAATCAAGCGTTTGGGCTCTTTGCGACTGCAAACAGGCCCCAGGACTTATATGGGACTGTATCTGACCCGTACTCCATCGCAGTCGGCTTGAACTTCTGACTTTGATCCGGTCCAGCGCGACCACATTGCCACGGTCAGCGCTTTCTGCTCTAGGCACTTTTTTCCAGTCTATTTTTTAAAAATTCATAACTCTGGTTCTTCAGATTTGATATTTGTCGTTTTAGCCTTGTTATAAATTAATACATTTTGCTCTATTTTTCTAACTTGGTTTGGGATACTTTTTGTGTGGTGTTTTCACTGTTGTACTGTTTGAAGTGTTGTACCAATACTTTACACATTGCCTCTAAGTTAAGCCTGACTGCTTTGTGCCAAGCTACCAGGGAGTTGGGGTTTGCTTGTGCCTTACCCTGTCTAGGATTGTGGTTGCTGCTTGACCAGGACTTACACCCCAGTCAACCAGTAACCCAATGTCTAACAGCCTTATTTTATCATGTGTAGGTAGATAAGTCTTAACATCAGATGACCTCCTGCGCTCCTGTCTGCTGTTCTTCTATCACTGCTCAAGATTTGCACCACCAGTGAAACTATCCTGCACAGTTCTTTCATCAACTAAAGTAGGTACATAAGCACCAGCCAGGTACTGAACAGAGTAAAACCCAAGTGTATAAATCATGAACATCGCACAATAATAAGAATGCATTCATTCAGATTGCTTCATTAATGATTTATATTAGTGCACTGCAGAAAGAAGCAGTGTATTAAAACAAGCTCTATGTTGGGCACAAGGAAAGCGCCCTGCTGAAATAGAAAACAAACCTAAAACAGGTATGCATGTGATTGTCAAATTCAGATTTTAAAATATCTTAAGAAATTAGCTGCCAAATAAATATATTTACAATATAATTTGTTGTAATAAAAAGCTGACATTCTTTCACAGAGAGAAAAATTAGATACTCATTTTTGCAGTCTCGCTACCGGCAGCTTTAGCCGCCTCTCGCAAAGAGCATTGCGTGCAATACTACATAGAGTGGTTTTAAATCATCTCCTTGCTCAAGTCTGCATGGTTTTATTGTCCATTCCAATTCACCTTTGCACCCTATTCTTGTGTGTGGCTCTGAAGTATTTCCTACTTACCCTCACTTTTGATTGTATGAGTTGTATCCTTCCACTGCGGATGACAGGGAACTATTTTTTCTTTTTTTAACTTTTGTGATTTAGCACTATGTGGAAGTGCATGCCCTGCTCCTTCCACTTGCTCTCTACCTCATGCACATGTTTGTTATCTTTCCCTCACTAACCCAAGACCCCCACCTCATCACTTGTATTTTTCCCTACCTCTGACACCGAGCATTGTTGTGGCTCGATGTCATCCTCTTTAATTCCCCTTCTGCAGCTTTTTCTGTCCCCTCAGTCAGCTTTCTATCTTCTCTCGCCAGCTTTCTCTCCCTTTTTGACTCTCTACCATCAGCCCCTTCCTGCCACCTCTCTGTCATCCCTATTGGATTTGCCAATGCTATAAAAATTGCGTTACCATTGGCAAAACCAATAGCAGTAGCCAGCCATCTTGAAGGTGTATTTTCTATACTTTGAAGATAGCTGCCACACAGTGTTGCCAGATATGAAAACCTGTTGCAAATGCACAGATGTGTAATCTCAAATTAGACCTGGCGAGACCATTGTTGGGATTTAACGGGCCTTTAGGCCAGGGACTCTGATGCTAAACCTACTTCTTCCCCTTTAAGTCAAACAAGATATGTAATGAATTCCAAAATCTGACTTGACTGTACAAGGAAAAAATGGGAAGGGAGGGAGAGAGAGAGAAGAAACACCCCATAAGCATCTTGGAGATAGGCCCAGGTGGAAGGTGTGCAGCAAGGAACTTCGATTGCAGTGGACTGACCGGTAACCCCATAATGCGGGGCAGGGCCGGCTCTAGGCATGGGCAGTGTGGGCAGCTGACCAGGGCCCGGCTCTCAGCCCATGAACACAGGGCCCCACACCAGTGTGTCACAGCCAGACCACGGCACACGGGTCCCCTCCTGACCCCTGCTCATCTAATTTGAGAGAAAGGTAGCTCCTTGCAATTGTGCCCACGGGAGGGGCCCCTCCCCTGGGCCTCACAACCATGGTATAGCGAGGCTAGACCTTGGGGAAGGGCCCTCCTATTGGCCCAGTTGCAAGGCGACACCTTTTGCAGGTTTGTCTTGCAATCAGGCCTCCTGCCCTGCTGCCTACTCAGAGGCACCATGGACGCCCATTGTCCTGCTGCAGATTTAAACTTTTCTGATGAAAAGCAGCTTTCACACATTCAGTCAATATGAGCTGCTAAGAGGTGCTTGTAGGTGGCTGAGAGGGAAGGGCCGCAACCCGGGAGGGGTCTGTACAAAAAAGCTTCAGGACCAGGGTAATCTACTGAGATGCAAACAGCCCTGGATGTGTAAGGCTGTATGCAAATTAGAGGGGCCTCGCACATTGCGTTTCTGCCCAGGGCCCCCAAAATCCTAGAACCGTCCCTGATGCGGGGTATGGAAGAGTAGAGACGTGACTAACACCCAGATGACCCGGATGCAGCCCAGCAGGAACCAAATACGAGGCTCCACCTCCAATAGTAGAGACGCCGAATGCCAGGATGACTTAGAGCTCGCTGCTGGAGGAAGAGTACTTGAAACGCTCAGAAATGGTAACCCTGAGCAGTCTTAAACTCTTAAACACCGGAGCCGCCTACTTTCCAAAATAAGCCCAGTTTTGCAGCGCTGCTTGTGGTTAGCACTTTTTGGCCGTCGCCCCAACACCTCATCAGCAAATAGAACACTATTGAGGAGCCAAGGGTGGACAGTGAGTCGGTCGACTATATGATTTCACTTCCGTGATCGTTGGCATTATGATTGGTTGACATCCGTGTTTATAATCGATCCTCATTTAACCAATTGCACAAACTGAACAGGACAGTGTTAAAAAAACTACTCTAAAGGGGGATAAATATAAAAACAAATGGCAAAAAAAGTGGTGATGTATCTTTAAATCATTATTCAACATTGTTCTTTACAGAAAATGTGGCTCTGCCTATTAGCGCAAAAATTGTGTTTTATTACATTCATCTGTCCACTATCTCATACCTTCATCAATTGCCGCTAATTGCTATTTCAGAATGTCTGTAATTTAGCATTCATTAACCTCATTTGCATCCCAAATAGTTTGGCATAATCTCCTGGGAGACAGCTTGACTTATTGGTGGCAGGACTGAACAGAATGTTATATTTCATTCCTCTGCTGGTTGCAGTGTTATTTTTCCCCCATGTTCCAATAACACGTTAGGATACCTTCTGTTCTGCTGAGCACCCTAATGACAAAAGTTGTAGCGCTTAAGTTTTCCCTTCTTGTTTGGCATTTAAAGTTTTAGTTAATGTAGCACACTGCCTTGTAGGCTAAATGAAAGCAATAAATAGTCCAACTGCAGATGACATGGAACTGTGTGCAGCACAAAAGTGCCACCTAGTGGTCAAGGAACTGATTGCGGTCAAGCAGTGGTTTATTTATTACTCACTCATTGGCAGAAGAAACAAGGCAAGCAGAAATAGAAAGTGTGGGGCAGATTTACAGGAAACTGACGCATCTCTGCGTTATAGCAGAGATGCGTCAGTTTACTTGCGTCACGCAAATAACCCCTTGCGCCACCATGGATGCGTCGCATTTACAATGCGGCGCACCATGGCGCAAGGATTGACAGATGCGCCACGCATCTGTTGGTGCAAAGGTCACGCATTGCTGGAGTCGTGTCGCAAGCACGACGCATCTCCAGCAATGTTCAGGAAGGCCTATACCTATTGTGCTGCGTCACTTCTTACGCCTGCTTCAAGCAGGCGTAAGGTTTTGAGGCAGTGGTGTCGTAGAAGTGACGCAATGAAATCTTGTAGATTTTACTGCGTCACTTTTACGAGGCTTTCTTGCATCAGAACGCACACCCTGCATACATTATACCTGACGCAGGTATAATGTGGCGCAGGGCTTTACAACGTGACGCATCTCCCTAGATGCGTCACGTTGTAAATGTGTCGCAACCTGGCGCTTTGCTAACGCTGCCGCTGCGTCACTAAAGTGATGCAACGGCGGCGCAAAAGTGTTGCAAGGGGCTTGTAAATCTACCCCTAAATGTATTGTATTGCAGCATTTTTATAGCGCTTGCTACCCCTATGTTTGGCGCTGATGCACTTGCCTACAAGAGTAGCATACTACACCATGTAGGGTGTGTGGATGGAAGGATGTTGTTTTTGTTTTGTTTCTGTATGGGAAATGTCTCCATGTTGGGCGTGATGATCACCGAAGTGCTGTTATCGTGTTAAGAGGCGCAGCGCATAGCAGTGTGTTGGATGATGAAGTATAAGAGGTAATTTTAGGTTTTCCTTTCGGCACACTGTTAATACATTGGCAAAACAAAAACCCTTGCTCTGTTCTTCACTTACAAAGTTTTCAACATCACAAGACATCTGGGGTTGTGGAGGGGGTAATACCCTCAGGGCCTCATTTACTTATTTTTGGCATAGGGCAGCGCCCCAAGCCTTCCTACTGTGCTGCACTACGTCAAAAGAAAAGGGCAGGAATGTGCCGTATCTATGAGATATGGACCGTTCCTCTCCTCTTTTATTGTGCTGGAGCACAAATGGCTGCCTAGCGCCTTGGTGCAAGGGTGCCTGCATTGAAATCAGGTTGTTTTTGTGCAGAAAGGGATACCTTCCTTCACAAAAACAACCATTACGCCACCCCTGGGGAGACATAGGCTTTTGACGCATTCCCAGGTTTACAGCATGTTGTAAATCTAGGAATGTGTCAAATGCCATTGGTGTTTTATTTATTTATTTTATTTTAAGAGTTTTGTCTAGCGCTGGCAAGGCTCGAGGGTATCAGAGCGCTTTACAGCAACAACACGACAATTATCAGTCAAACACAGTACAATAGAAAATACAGTGTTACGTGGGAATGATAGAGCGAAATGTTCTTGTGAATTGTAGGGGTGCATCATAATCATTGATAGGCCGCACCCACTTGTATTTAGACATATATTCGTATATCCAGTTTCATATTCATGTATGTTTAGTAAAGAATGAATAGTTTGCTGAGACAAAGCGAATCAGCAGCATAATGGTGTTAGGATATTGATGTAATGTAATGCTTATTGAATTGTGTGAAAATAATGCATAGGGGAATTAGTTTGTGTGTGTAACGTAATTGCAGTAGTTTAAACGTGCACCATATTAAAATTGCACATGTAATTCAGTGTTTGCATATGAATCATAATGAAAATGTTTATAGGGAAACATAAGATGTGTGATTAAAAGTTATATGTAAAGGCCTGACTACATATATGCTTAGGGAAGGCCTGGTATATTCTTATGTTAGCTTATATTGTAGGCCGAGAAAAGTTTCTCTTGGTAAGGCTCTCTGGGCACAAACGGTAGATTTAATTTGCACAGTAGAAGGTTTCTGTTGAAAGTATCTTTTGTTGCAGGTGCAAGGACACATGTCTCGTTAGCAAGACTAACTCTTTGTTTTCGAAAGCTAGAGAGAGGGGAGGCATGGTACGGGGAGTGAAATGGAATGTAGGGATGATACTTTCGGCGGAGAAGGTGCCTGGGACTCAAGGTCATCGCAACCGTCCAGGATGAAGTAACCGTTTCGATGGAAAAACACAAGAAAGAAGACCTGGCCAAGGAGGCGTGACAAAGGCGTGTACAATTGTATTGTGGTTTTGTATTAGGGATAGTGCCCTGAGGGAGGAGGCCAGAGAAGAGGTAGAGGAGACCAGAGAGAAGGACAGAGCTGAGCTTAGGTATTATGTGATTGCACTTCTTAGGAAGTCTTCACAGCTGACACCTTTTTATTCACTCTTGCCTGGGAAAATCGTTATGCAGGGATGACACTTAGCGTTAGTGTAGGGACAGCTATTGATTTTAAGCTTGTTTAGGCCAATGAAGAGCAACTTAGAAATAGGAGCAATCATAGTCTGGTTGATCCTTTTAGAACTTTCTATTCTCCTTATCCTGAGTCGGATGAGATTCCTGCGTAGATTATTATTTGTATTAGTGCCCATCTATTTCTTTAACCTCGTGTTGAGGTGCTTGCACGTTCAGTTATTTTTGGCGATAATAAATTCTCAAACTTGAATTCGGAGTCAGTGGTCTTTTCAGACAAAACGAATGCTGATATATAACCAGATGAGATTCTCTCCTTTACACTATTCAACAGGTAAAAAGATCTTGGCGACCAGAAGGTTCTTATAGATAATTAGATAAGAATCGGCGTTATCAGTTGGTAGCAGAGGATGGTTACCTTTGATGGTAAGGGGAGATCTAGAGCAAGATAGGAGATTAAGTTGCCCCATAGAGCCCGAGTGACGCAGATCCAGAGGACCGCGGGAGAAGGATGTCGGAGGTCGTTGAAAACTGACGGAGGGTGCCGGTGCGGCGGAAGTAGCAGTTCGTAGTAGAGTGAGTATGAAAAGAGTGATGTTTGGTAGATTGTGGTGTTTTATTGTTGTGTGATGTCTTGCGGAGTTGGAACGAAAGTTGTGTAATTGAGAAACGGACCGTGAGCGCGCGCGGGACCGGGAGATTTATTGTGGTGTAGAATACACCCAGAGTTGAGAACGTTGACCAGAGTTGTGGGGGTCACGAGACGTCATTGACAGACCCACTGAAGATAGGGAACACATGAGTGAGTGTGTGAATAACCAACGCAGGTCGTAGGTTATTGTGTGCAGAACATCGAGTGATTGAATCCTATCGAGTGTGCTAAAGGCGATTGTCCGGTCGTTTCGCGGACAGACGATTGCCAGATTGAGGTCAACAAGCTCAAGAGGCTGATCGGTCATTGGTAAGACTGACGGTCAGAGAGGTAATTGTTCGGTAGGACGGACATTATTTCAGAGTATGATTGGAACAGATGCGAGTGAGAACAAGTGAATTAGAAAGGAGGGGAACTGCTGCGAGCGGAGGAAAAGTGACGTCAGACAAGTGCCGCGCTGCGATAGGCCGGTTGGTGTGAGCCGCGCTGGTATTGGTGGATTGAAATCGGGAAGTAAAAGCGGACATTTTGAGTGTAAACAAAAAAGTTGATTCATCATGAAATGTTTTAAAGCTTTACGGGAACTTTGTAGAGGTGATAGACATGTGGTGGTTCGGGAAGGAGAGGAAGCTCCTCCCGAGGATACACCAGCACATTATATGGCAAAGAATGTAGGATTGCATACTATAATTTGGCTTGAGAATTGGCATAAAATGACAGAAGCAGAAGGGGAATTGTCGTTCCCTCGATATGGTACTTTCAGGTTAGAGGTGCTGTACCAGCTAAAAAGTGTAATGGCTTCATTACGACCACTACCTAGACCAACACAGTTTGAAGCACTACATGCGTGGATAAGAGCAGCGTATGATAGGAAGAAGGACAGATGTCAAGAAAGGGTGAAGAAATCGGTCAGGGCATTTCAAGATGCAAGGTGGGATGCATTGGAGAAAAGGTGGAGAGTGGAAACGATCGAAGGAGATAAGTTGTACCCATTGTTAGTACAAAATGGGAAAATAATAAGAATCGATGAGGACGACAGTGATCTAGATGACAGCTTGTTGGATAGGATGTTGGCAGAGAGGCCACCACCATTTAATCCAGATTCAGAAGAGGGAAAGACGACCCCAGCAGTGGCAATAGTTGATGAGAGCCAGAACCAGACTAGCATGAGAGTGGTGGGAAGGATTTCCACAGGAACGGAGGGGGCAACGGCGTCTATGATAACACAGCCTCCTGCGGGGAACACAAGATTACCGGACTCCTTGACAGTACCGGTTACCATTGGCCCTATAGTACCGGTATATGACCCAGACCGAGTGAGAGAAGGGAGTTCCGTACCGATGAGAGGGGAGGGCAATGAGACTGCCAGCAGTACCAGCTACAGCCTTGATAAACATCACTGATGATTTGATTCTTGATTATTGTAAAGGACTCTCTGATGTGGTCCGTTCTGTATCCCAGCAGGTGCAAGCAGCAGTGGTCCCAGCCTCGAGTGATCTATGCCACGACTTGTGTCCCGGTGACTGGGTACTCGTCCGAAAGCACGTGAGGAAGAGTTGCTTGGATGCCCGCTGGCGTGGCCCGTATCAGGTGATACTTATCACGAACACAGCAGTGAAGTGTGGAGGATTGCCGAACTGGGTGCATGCTTCCCATACCCGCAGAGTTTCAGCACCCTTGGAAGAAACAGCTCCTCTCGTAAATGAAAATCCAGCTGATGTGGCAAGGCCACATGGGAGGACACGTCAAGCTGTAAGGGTCGCTGACACAGCTGGTGGTGCACTAGAGCAAGCAGAAGGGGGTTTCCACAGTTCGAACCCTGACTCAGACACCGAGGACAGAAACGGTGCAGTGGGCGGAGAAGAGTCAGACTCAGCAGAAAGAGGAAGTAGTGCACTGGGTATAGAAGGGGAAGGCAGACGAACGAACAGAAGTGCAGAAAGTTGGCCTGAAAGACAGAGGCGACTGAACCTGAGGTTAGCACCTGAAAGAGACCTTGCTCCAGTGTCTGAAGTATCTGAAACGGAAGCAAGTGACGAGGACCAAGCACAAGATAGTCGGCGAAGGTCAAAGAGAACAAGAGTGCCTTGTCGCAGATACTCTACCCCTGAGTGGACTTACACTGTGTTTGATGCAGGGGGTGGTGAGTACGGGAAGGCTGAGGTCAGTGCAAGTGGTCAGTCGGAGCCCGAATGTGGTGGTGAAGGTGGTGCTGCGGATGCCAGGGCTCGAGATAGAAGGAACACTGACACTCACGGTTCCGAATCCCCGCTTCTGAGTGAAGTCCGAAACTTGCTTTTGCATCGACTCGAATTTCCGCCTTTTGGAGTTGAGCCGTTTTCACATGAAGTGCTGATTTTGCGTCTTGAACTTTTGTATCACGTTCTGGTCTTGCTCAACGAGGATCTCATTGTGGATCAGTTATGAACTGTAAATAAAAGTCTAAAAGAAGAAGATAACCTAGGTCCGAGTGGAAGAAGAATAAACTTAGGGACTTTCCACAGAAGAGGAACGAAAACTAGGGAAGTCTTTTTCTGGACTGTGTAAATAAGATTGTGATCGGAAAGGGAAAGTCCGGAGATTTCATGGTTGCTCGAGCTGGTTAAGCAAGTCACTAATAAAGGACAGAGACTTTTTCAGAGTTCTTTGCGATAACCAAGACTTTTTGAGAACTTTCGAAACCATGGAGCCGGGAGATCCCAATCGTAGATCAAAGTGGATTGTAGGCATCCTTATAAGTAGTGTAATAATCTCTATAATCATAGTAGTTATAGTCTCATACACTGGTTCGCATGAGCAAGAAGTAGAGGAGGTGACAGGGACACCTACACCTATCACACCTAGTCAGAAGGGGGTAGACAGGGCAGCTGATAGAGCTTTGCTATTAGAAGAAAGTCGTAGATTACATGTAGATTTATCTAAAGGGGATTTTAAGTTGAATGCATATGCTAAGTTGTTGTATGAGTATGTTGACGTGACGAATGCGAAAGATTGTTATGTGTGTATGCAGTTGCCTACTTCGGTGGATGAGGGTATTAGGTATCACCATCTTCCACTGACTTATGGTATTTCATGTAGTCTTTTGCTTAGTTTGTTTTATGAGAGAGATCAGTTCGAGTATTTCTTTTCCAATTTCGAAGCAGTGCTTCCTGAAGTCCCAGCTTACAAGCATTTGAATAAGTATGACTATTATAAGACCGAGGACAGATTGAGGAAGTACTTCATACCGAGTTTGGAATTAGATACAGCATTCGCACACAGAAACAATCTGACTTGTTTGATGTCGGATGTAGAGAGAAAGTTCCTAGATCAAGTTGAAGATAGGTATAGAAAGCTGACTGAATCCCGAGATTACGGGCATCACAGGACAGATTGGACAGAGGAAGAACGGTTGCATAAGACCAGGGGAAGCTATGGTCCTATAGCGTTAGATAAGGAGCAGAGGGGTAAGTTGTGTATAAGGCGTTATCAGACTTACTACGAAAAGGTTCCAGTGGGACAAAGTACTTGTGATCACGTTTTCACCATGGCAGATGTAGCAAAAGATTTTCTTCAAGGTCCTGTACAAGTGATACCTACGGTGTATTACGTATGTGGGAAGAATGCTTATGTGAGGTTGCCTGCAAATTGGTATGGAACATGTTATTTGTCAATAATATTTCCAAAGATTTACCATACAGAGGATTTAAATCTTCTAGAGGGTGGAGAGCATTCAAGAACGAGAAGAGCTGCAAGTGCAGGGATCGTTGTGGGGGATATCTTTGGAGCTATGATACCTAGTCTAGGGGTAGTCTTGAATGACGTGAAGATCCGGAGGTTAGCGACTGTGGTGGATGAATTTTCGATGAACACAGCAAAGTCGTTGGTGTTGGTGGAAGGAGAGATGTTGTCAATAAGGGGAATGGTTTTGCAGAATCGCCTTGCTTTGGATGTCCTATTGGCAAAAGAGGGCGGAGTCTGTAAAATGTTGAAGGTTCAAGAGTGCTGCACTTATATACCAGACCATAGCAAGGATCTGGAGAAATATATAAGTAACATCACTACGATCCACACAAAGATAGCGGATTTGACTGAAGAAGGGGCCTGGGAAAAGGTCGGAAAGGGTTTTGGTCAAGTGGGAGGTTGGTTTGCGAACCTAGGAAAGGGTTTCCTTGGGTACTTCCTGAGACCACTCCTTATTTTGGTGGTTTGTGTGGCTGGCTTGTGGATTGTGATCAAGGCCTACAAGTGGTATCGAGCAGGCCGAGTCAAGAGAGCTTTGAGGGAAAATGACATGAAGTTGGCAAGACTGCAGGACAATCAGTATCAAAGGCTCAAGAGCATGGAGAAATTTAGATCAGGGAAGATGGCAACAAGTTCTGTTTAGGTCGGTTCTTTCTCCAAGGGAGTAGAGTGAAATGTGATGACAGGAGTCATCAAAGGGGGAACTGATAGAGCGAAATGTTCTTGTGAATTGTAGGGGTGCATCATAATCATTGATAGGCCGCACCCACTTGTATTTAGACATATATTCGTATATCCAGTTTCATATTCATGTATGTTTAGTAAAGAATGAATAGTTTGCTGAGACAAAGCGAATCAGCAGCATAATGGTGTTAGGATATTGATGTAATGTAATGCTTATTGAATTGTGTGAAAATAATGCATAGGGGAATTAGTTCGTGTGTGTAACGTAATTGCAGTAGTTTAAACGTGCACCATATTAAAATTGCACATGTAATTCAGTGTTTGCATATGAATCATAATGAAAATGGTTATAGGGAAACATAAGATGTGTGATTAAAAGTTATATGTAAAGGCCTGACTACATATATGCTTAGGGAAGGCCTGGTATATTCTTATGTTAGCTTATATTGTAGGCCGAGAAAAGTTTCTCTTGGTAAGGCTCTCTGGGCACAAACGGTAGATTTAATTTGCACAGTAGAAGGTTTCTGTTGAAAGTATCTTTTGTTGCAGGTGCAAGGACACATGTCTCGTTAGCAAGACTAACTCTTTGTTTTCGAAAGCTAGAGAGAGGGGAGGCATGGTACGGGGAGTGAAATGGAATGTAGGGATGATACTTTCGGCGGAGAAGGTGCCTGGGACTCAAGGTCATCGCAACCGTCCAGTATGAAGTAACCGTTTCGATGGAAAAACACAAGAAAGAAGACCTGGCCAAGGAGGCGTGACAAAGGCGTGTACAATTGTATTGTGGTTTTGTATTAGGGATAGTGCCCTGAGGGAGGAGGCCAGAGAAGAGGTAGAGGAGACCAGAGAGAAGGACAGAGCTGAGCTTAGGTATTATGTGATTGCACTTCTTAGGAAGTCTTCACAGCTGACACCTTTTATTCACTCTTGCCTGGGAAAATCGTTATGCAGGGATGTCACTTAGCGTTAGTGTAGGGACAGCTATTGATTTTAAGCTTGTTTAGGCCAATGAAGAGCAACTTAGAAATAGGAGCAATCATAGTCTGGTTGATCCTTTTAGAACTTTCTATTCTCCTTATCCTGAGTCGGATGAGATTCCTGCGTAGATTATTATTTGTATTAGTGCCCATCTATTTCTTTAACCTCGTGTTGAGGTGCTTGCACGTTCAGTTATTTTTGGCGATAATAAATTCTCAAACTTGAATTCGGAGTCAGTGGTCTTTTCAGACAAAACGAATGCTGATATATAACCAGATGAAATTCTCTCCTTTACACTATTCAACAGGTAAAAAGATCTTGGCGACCAGAAGGTTCTTATAGATAATTAGATAAGAATCGGCGTTATCAGGAACACCCACCATAACACCCATAGCACGCCTCCCTTTCGCAGTGTGAGGCAATGCAGCTACTTGCTCTGCGTTGCCTCACATTATATCTATGAGGCTATGAAAAGACACGCAGGATGGCTTTACGTCACCTCAAAGATATGGCTCTGCAGTGTGCGCTGCCGGAGCGTCATTAAAAGTGACGTTCCGGCGGCGCACATGGCTTCTAAATGAGCCCCTCAGTGTTCAAGTAGCATATTCAAATACTGAATATTGATATGGTGTGGAACACAATGAAGGTTTTCTTTTGGCGATGTAATGGCAGGTGGTATTCTGGACAATTCTATGGTACTCATTTCAAAATGCTTAGAAATGCTATGTCACCTTTACCGAATATAGGGCTAGCTGTATTATTCTCCAGTCGCATTGCAGATGCAAATTTTGTGAAGTATCTGCAATATGACAAGATTATTCTTGTTCTGTGATAAATGTACTAAATTTGGCACTGCACAAAAAATCCTGATTAGCAGAACCCCTGCCATATAAATCTTTCGATGCAAAGATTACATTTTTGAATTCCTCCGAATAAAGAGATGGAGGCCTGTGATGGACAACAGACTTCTATCTCTTCATTTATGTTTTCAAAATACCGTGTATAGGTCAAGCCTAGTTGCAAAAGACCTATTGTGGGCTAACGAAGAATTTACAGGGGCTTGCATCCCGCTCATTGCTTATCATTGGTTGGCTTTATTGTCAGTCTCATTTGCTTGCTTCTTATTTGATGGCTTTCCTTTTCCATCTTGTGTTTGTCCGTCCCCTTGAGCATATCCTTTTACCATCCACTTGACTAGCTGCCATTAATACTTCCACTGCTCACTTTTATAAACTACTTTATATTTTTAGTAAAGCACGCCATCAGAGTGCATGTGTTTTCCAGCTCTCTTCCTCCTGTGTTTCTCTCCCCTTCTCCCTAATAACCGCCAATACTGTGTTTACTCTCTTCCACATGGCTGCTTGCTCTCTCCCCTGCTGGACTTCTTCCCCTGCCCCCGGCTGCCAGCAAAACACAAAAGCGCTTTTATGCATTTACATTTTTTTATTGACCAATTTAAGTGGTCAGTCAATAAAAGTAAAAGGAAATGGTGGCTATTTCATTCTGTAGGCAGTCGCATGAATGGTGATGCATGTGCTTGCCTACAGATTGATGTGACCACCAACATGTGATGATGTGGCCGCATCAGTGCACCTTTTTGGGGTTTTTTGCTAATACTAAACAGAAACTGCAAAAAGCACTGCTTGCTTTTTACCAATGCTTTTCAACATTGCCAAAAAGATTGCAAAGGCTAGACCCACTGGCTTCGCAAATGCTTGCTTTATTTGTACTTGATTGCCATTTCAGTCCTTTAAAGAGACAAGGGCTGCAATAAAAAAAAACTGGCATGATCCAAACTGCTTTGGGGCTTTAGGGGAATTTAAGTAGCAGTCCCCTAGAACTCAGTTTGCTCTCCCCATTGCTTGAGCCCACACTTACAAAGTGGAAGCTGTCTACATTGAAAGTTGCCACTTTGAGTGAAGATGCAGGTATGTGTAAGGGGAGACCTGGGGAAGGCAAACCTTTGCTCCCCCAGCCTGGCTGGCTCCAAACCCAGTTGGAGGGAAGTTACCTCCAGTACCAGTTTTGAGTGAGCACAAAGGAGAGGAGGACTCATTCCCCTGGGCACTCCCCTAAGTGGGCATAAGGGAAAAATAGTTTCCCTGTCTTGGATTTTACAGTGTGCTTGTTTGCAGAAGGGCAAACACGATCTGCTGAAAAGGTGGGTAGAGTTGCCCCTGAGGACATTTACCTCATTAGTTAGGGAAGAGTCAGGAGTCTCCCCACCCACTAGTTAGTGCCAACCATAAATGTGGCACCCAATGGAACACTCAACAGTACACTTTCAGGACCTGCAGAAGATCAGGTGCAGACTGAACCCTGCTTGTTGTAAGCAGCTGCTACCTCTAGCTTGCTCGCTGCAACCCGTGGCATTGTCTTTGCGACCCCTGCTGCCCCAAAAACTGTTTGTGATGGCAGAAGCCTTCCCCTAACTTTTCCAGATTCCTTTCAGTTGCCTTGTTCGTTGTTAAAGAAGGCTGCAGCATGTAATTGACAGTTCAGGGAAGCACTGATGGCATAAGAGCTGATGCCAGAACCTACAAACCTGAGCGTGACAACCCCTTCTCAGTTCCATTGTAGACATCGCCCTCTTGTATTGGCAGCATACATGCTGTCTTTGGTGAGTGTATTCTCTGCTTGGTTCCAGCTATTGCAAATATAAAGGATGTCAATGTGAAATAGAACTTGTGAGGCTGAGCCAGAAAGCACAGAATGCGAGCCCAAAGGATCTAGTGATACGCTGCAAAATCGGTGTGTGAACACAACACCCCCTCCGCCCGCATCCCCACCAGGCCAAAGTTTAGCATAAGTAAACCATGCAAGCACTTTCTTTCTGCAGTGCTGACTACAGCTGTGATGCGTCATGGAGATCAAACATGGGTTGTGGGCGTGTACTCGTGGAAGTCACTCTAAAATAAGCAAGGGAGCTAGAGTTGCGCACAATAAATATTACTTTCAGAGGTGGGTCCCTGTGTTACTCAGTTGCTGATTTTTAGGCAGTCTGTACCCTGGCACACTTGCCCTGCCACTTCACTTCCATGACTGGTTGTGTTTTGTGGATTTCACAGGAGATAAGATGTGGTGGACATTTGTAAGGGTAGAAGCATCTCTTGTTCTGCTCCGTCTGGCTGTGCTTTTCTATAATATTACATTTCCAGTGTAATTAAAGATTTACCATGGCAATTTTTCGATCTAATTAATGCAGGACTTGTGCGTTACACGTTTTACATGCTGTGACTCAAGGTCCCACCAAAGAAGTATGCACTGTACGCAGTAGCGGCTGCTTCAATCCTAAAACGGTGAGGCAAAATGTTTGACCCACTTAAAGGCGCTGCGAGAAACCAACACAGCTCTCAATTGTGGTCCGTTATAAACAGTGTTTATAATGGGCCACATTTGATTGCTCTGAGCTGAGGCTGAAATAAGGCAGTGGGAGTTTCTCACACTGTCTGCAAGTGGGTATACATAAAAGCGGTTTTTAGTAAACAAATTAACCAGCTGACTTACCCACTACCTCGGCCTCGTGTTCCTCTTCGGTCCTGCTGCAGTTCAAGGCTCCAAGGCAGCAAGGAGTCTCAGAGCCACTCCCCTAACTAATCCTGATGCTGCTTTCATGCTGCTGCTAGTATTACCCAGAATGAGAGAAGCACCACAATTGGCTGGAGAGGGCTGCCTCAATGCTCCCTCAGGCACTGGGGACCTGCGCTGCTCTCCACCCAGCTGTCTAGGACAGCTCGGGTTGGAGAGGTTCAAAATGCTCATGTCAGGCTGGCTGTCACAAGATAGACAGCCAAAGTGACATGCAACGTTTAAAGTGGAGCAGCAACCACCATTACTCCATGCTGCCAATTAGCAGCAATGGCCCGCCCAGCTGAACTCAAAAGGAAAATTGTAATGAAATCTCTTTATTACCATTTTATTTTTCATGCTTGCTGCCCTGTCAGTGGGGAGGGGGTGACACTCCTCCGCCCTGATGGAGGAACCGCTGCTGACTGGATGCTTCATTGTTGTTGCTAAATACTGCACTGGCCAGGCACTGCTACTACTGCCTTTGCTTGCTCTTCTCATCTACTAATTCCACCTGTCAAAGCTCAAACCCACACAAAATTACTTTTACCCTCGGTGCGCAGACCTTCCAGGACCGAGAGCGGAGTAGTCTCGATACGGACTTAAAAGCTCCCCTGTGGACTTGTCTCTCTTGTAAATGGAAATTCAATAGTGCCTTTCATTTAATCACAGTGGAGTCGCAAAAAGAACAGACATAAAAGTCTCAAGTTTAAGGTTTACTTTGAAATAATTCAAAGTACAAAGGTACAAATTGCAGTTAGTCAAACAGAAGTTAGTTAAGAGTGCTAAGCCCAAAAATACAGAGAATCATGAGCTCTGGAGTGTTCAGATACAAAACTGACATAAATTTTGCTTCTAAGAATGGGGGGAAGGACTTCTCCTTTACAGCGTAAAATTGCACTCTTTTATAGTATTTCAGACCAAAGGTTAATACAATCCCTACATTAGTACATGGTTCTTATGCTCCTAACCAATAGAAATCAAGCAAAGAGAAACATTTGCCACAGAATACATTCGGAGTTTCTCGCTATTACACTACATGAGATTCTGTGTTCACAGCGTCAGGTACATGGGACATAATGGTTCCATAATATGTTATTCAGTAATATGTTATTCAGTCTGAGACAGATAAACTGAGCCTTAAGAAAATTACATTTTGTAAAGAACATTCCACAAAGTCTTCCACTTACTCCATGGAGACTAGTAATTTTCATTGTACCAGAGAATGAAACATCAAAGTTAATCATTTGATATAGCACAACGTCATATTAAAGATGGACGACAGACACTAAGTTAGCCTGATTCATTTAAAGCACGACTGCTGCAGTTCTTGACATTAACTTCCACAAATTATCGTCCTCCACCCCCTACTTCCACCGATGATTTCCAAAAAACCTTCACACTTTTCACTCGTCATTAGCTTTGGAATCTCTTGCTTGGATCCTTACAATTCCTTCATCTCGTTATACACATCACTTTGCATTTTCTCTAGTTCCACGTCTTCCCTCTTTCTCTTTCTTCCACTCGTTGATGACACCTTTCTTTGTCCCACAATTCACTACTCTATTTGATTACATTTTTCTACAGCATTTTAGAAAGAGTCATGCATGCTGAACTGATTAATATGATCAACAGAGGGGTCAAAAGCAGTTTTAGTATTCCTCCGCCTACACTCCCTAGCCATTCGGCCATTTTGGAAAATCCCTTCTCTATAGAACCACATTCAGGCTCTGTTCCTTCCCAGGCACTAGTGTCTTCCATTTCTGTTAGTGCGTGTGTGATGTTACTGGTGTTGTATATGTAACAATATAGCTGTTAATCTGGTAATCCACTTTGGGTATGTATGCACAGCACTCTCTAGTGGGTGTTATCTTGCAAACGCTGCCTCCCTTTGCAAGAAGCATGTATGAAGGAAGCCGGTTTTGAATTATCATAGTTCTCATTGAAAGCAGCACTTTGTTATTAACTATTAGTGCACCTGCTGTATTTGATACTAATCTATCTATCAAAGCCAATAGTTTTCTCATTTTTAGATCGTTTAGTGCCACTCCCAGTGAGGGAATGATTGCACTGAAGATATCACTCAAGATCTGTCCGAAACGTCACTTGCTCCGCCTTAAGTACTGGTTGATTTTCCTGTTTTTATCATTAGTGTGCTATATTTTTGGAAAAACTAAAACTGCATAACAGCTACTTCCCAAATTGTGCGGCACCTGAATGTATGCTGCTTTGCTACACACAAAATAAATGTCTCTAATACTAACCTCAAGTTTGACAAACACTCTTCCTTTTACTAAATCACTTTGATCACGCTCACCCTAACCTACATTTTTGACAGTCAAATTCCCTTCTAGCCTTCGCACTATGCATAAAGCTCCCTTCTTGTTTAGGTCTAAACTCTATTTCTTGTGTAGACTCTTTCCTTGAGTCTCCTACTTCTCTTCTCTTATTTCTGGTTTAACTTTCTTACTCATCTTTTCTTCTTCTTCTCTAATTCTTTCATTCAACTCGTCCACAAAGACTCTTTCATTTTGACTAAGCTTACAGGTTAGTTCATGCTGATCAATGTTAGTGAGGTTTGCATTAGTTAGCGGGGTAAAAAAGTCCATCATATAAATATGCTTGTCCATTCGATTATAAGTTTTTGAAAATGGATAGTCATGTTTAGTTGCCCTAATATACATTTTGGAACCATTCAACAGAAGCACATTCTCTAGAGGGCATGCATAATTTGAAAAAAACTTAGAGATTTCCAGACTGGGTAACATGAAATTCTACCTACATGAGTTTCTTTGTTGACGGTTACTGTTTTGGTTACATTCATCAAGTTTGGTGAAGCATTTGCCTCCAAGGGGATAGAACTCTAATATTCACCCAACTACAGAAACTGCTATGGCAACTACCAGAAATACAAAGACAATTTTACAGCTCTTAAACTCCATATTAATCTTGTGTCAGGCTAAAAGAAAGTATTTTCTTCTTGTTACTTGCAATGTGTATGTCCTGTATTCCTACCCTATCGTCTCTATCCTATCTCAAAATCTGCTGTGGCAATCAGCTAAGTCAACCAGCTGCCTAAGATTTTATGGCCTTCTAACCGTTACTCTAATCTTGCTGATTCGCTCTTTGACTTTTGACTGTCTTTTGCAGGATGTCTGTAATGTCTTGAATGCCTTTTGTCACTTTGAATCAATTCATGGAGGTTTGTTAGTGTCAGTCAAACAGTCATCTGATTTGTTGTTGTTCTTCACAAAGTAAGTCAAATCAGTCCTTTGTACTTCCAATTGAGTTTCCTTTCGTGCTTCAATCTTTTGCTCCCTATTTGTTCTAAGTCGTTGTCATTGATTTCCCTCAGTCTTTGGTCTTCTTGGTCTTCAGGCTCTTTGTCAATTGTCTCTAGTCTTGTCACTTTGGACAGCCCCATTTTTTTCTGCCTTTAGTTTTTAGAGACTTTTTTTTGCGATGCAAACTGAATTCCGTAGTACTCGTTTTTTCAGTCTCATGAGACACTCATCCATCATCAGACACAGTAGCACCCCTTGAGGTTTCCCCAGCTCTGTTCTCTGCTCATGAGAAGGTCTCTTCAACCTGTGCTGTTTCGGTTCTCCAAGTACTTCTGGATTCTTGGCATATTCCAAGTCTCAGCTAGTGATCTCAGCTGGAGTTTGTTGCTGAGGATTCTGCTTCCTTGTGGTGTTCTGGATCCAACCATGACTTTGGCGTATGGGGTCAAGGATTCTCGGATTGACTCTCTCCCTCACTTTATGACACTTCAAATTAAGGTGGGCTCCAGGAATTACTGGATGTTGGCTCTCCTTCTTCCTCTACTCGTCTTGCTCTCTTTGTATGTGAAGCGTGAATTCAGTTAGGCAAGCCTGAACATTTCACAGCGATGTTGGTCACTGAGTTGACCTGATATGGCCCACACCAATGTTCTTCCAGGCACAACTTGCAAACATGTCTTCTCAAGTGAAACCAGTCTTCGGGGATCAGGTCGTGGCAGGGGGCAGTCTCCACAGCTGGTGTTGTAATGTCAGCCCGGTGAGAGATAGAATGTACCAGATCAGCTAATCGTTTCCAGTACTCAAGAACTAGGACATCTGTGATATTCACAAGTGCAG
Organism: Calotriton arnoldi; assembly: GCA_963921515.1. Lineage (NCBI taxonomy): Eukaryota > Metazoa > Chordata > Amphibia > Caudata > Salamandridae > Calotriton > Calotriton arnoldi. Next base: position 2,292,818 of record CAWUFW010001434.1, read on the forward strand.
CTGCTGAAGCAGAGGGAATTCTCATCACTCGTCCATCAATACTTCATGTGAGGAGAGTCCAGTTCTTCTGCATGGAGTAATTTGAATGCTCATGAGTGCATCTGGCCAATTGAGAGACGTAGAATTGCATGCCTTAGCTAATTTTGCCTTGATCATACCATGTGCATTCCCTACAATGCCGGAGGCTTCTGATCTGTAACTGCAATGGAATCTCTGGTCAATGTCTAAAGCTGTGCATAGCAGCAGCATCACCTCGTTCTTGAAGTTAGTCCCTTAATCTGATTCATGATGAACTAGCATTTCAAATCGCAAAATCAATTCCCACAGGAGAAACTTGGGTACTGTCTAACTATCACATCTGATGATGGGATAGGCCTCAACTCAACAGGAAAATAGGCACACAACAACTGATATTTACCTCAGTTGATTGCAATGGGGCATTTCCAAAAAATCGATCTGAAGACGGTCAAAGGTTATACCAGACTTCCCTATGTGACTCATTGTTACGACAACTCTTTTTCCCACATTCTGTCTCAAACACTTCAAACACTGCTGACACAGATTTTTCAACCATGACTTGAATGTGAGGATTGTTCCAATACCGCTTGAAAGTCTGGATCATTATATGTTGACCGACGTAGGTCTTGGCCATGCATGTGTCTCACCATGGTGGCAACATGGAATCGGGCAGAACTGGTTTTCCTTTTCCTGACACCCAAATGCCACTGGCATCCTTCAAACAACCCACCTTTTCCCATTTAGCCTTTTCAATTTCAGGGGCTTGATGTTAAAGTTCTCTCAATTTATTAAAGGTCTGCACTGTGTTCAATAGCATGATTGAAACTTTCTCCTCTTGGACCTGGCCCTCTCTGCAGGGTCTCCCCCAAACATTTTGCCTTCCTCCTCCAATTTTATCTTAATTCGTTTTTGCTGGCCTTAGGACTCTGTGCACTTACCACTACTAACCAGTGCTAAACATGGTAACTGGTTTATACCCAATTGGTATATTTAATTTACTTCTATGTCCCTACTAAAGTGGCATTACAGGTGCCCAGGGCCTGTAAATTAAATGCTACTAGTGGGCCTGAAGCACTGTATGTACCACCCACTTAAGGAGCCCTTTAAACATTGCAGTCTGTGTGTGTGCAGCTATAAAATTTGCCATTTAGACCTTGCAAAATAAATCTTTTGCCAGGCCCAACCTTCCTTTTTAATACATTTTAGTCACATCTAGGGTAGGCCCTGGTCTAGGGTAGGCCCTGGACAGCCAAGCGGTGCAATTTATTTAAAATGTTGGGCATGTAATTTTAAGTTTTACATGTCCTGGTAGTGAAAAACCTTTACATTTGTTTTTTACTACTGCAAGGCAAAACTCTCATAGGAATAGGATAACATTATATTTTACGTGTAATTACAAATGGGGAAAGAAAACCAATTCATATTTGGTGTCTCTAGAATCACAAATTAAAATCCTAACTTATGGTGAAGTCGGATTTTAAATTGTAATTCTAAAAATGCCACTTTTAGAAAGTTGTCATTTTCCTGCCTTAGCCATTCAGTGCATGTAGCCTGTCTCTGGTCACATGACTGGATGTAGCTGACAGTTGGGCTTTGTGTATTCCTCCTTGACAGCCACACACAACAGGTAGCTTAAGTGTGCCTCCTGGATGGGCCATCACTGGTAGGATGGGAGGTAGGAGCTGGGCACAGCCCCACTTACACCTGAACAGGCACACAAAGGGCTGCATACGCCCTGTAATTAGTCTGGAGCCAGGACAGGGATGGCAGGATGCCTGGGGACTTCAAAGGGAAACCTCTAGAAGCTTCTTCTCCACTTCAAAGGCACAACTGGGTATAAATACTGGACCTCAGACACAATCACTTCAGTACACTTCCGGACCTGTGGACACTCTGCCATGAAGAAGGACTGCTGTGCTGCTTCAAGGACTGCCACACTGCTGGATTGCTGCTCTAAAGAAACTGCTGCCCTGCTGTTTCGGCCTGTTGCCTGCTGCCCTCTTGCCTGGGTAAGAAGAACTGGACATGCAACTTCATCTTGAACTCAGGACTCCAAAGTGACTCAAAGGGCTGGTCTGCTAGCCTCTTGATCAGAGCCTCAGGGACATAAAAGGCTTCCCAACCTGCTCATGGAACACTGCTGCCACGAGTTCCTGACCCCCAAGTGGTGACTCTCAGGTTCTGGACCTTTGGGGTGGCTAATGGACCAGTTCGCACCAGAACCACAGTGCTCGCACTGAAATTCAGCACGAGCTATCGCCAGCCCGTCTTTTCACACAGTAGGCATTAATTGCCTGCTGAGGACCGCCACCGGGAAGCTCCAGCATGCCCGTCCGCGTCATCCGACCTGCTATTTGCGCCAAACGGACCACCACCAGTGATGCTCTCCTTGTTTACTGTACCCCTCTCCAAAGCAAACAGGACTCTTAGTACAAAACTTGAGAAGGTAAAACTTCAGCGGGACTAATCTGGGTTTGGCCTGAACTTATGACTTTGGCCCAGTCCTGCGCGACCAGATTGCAGCAGTTGGCACTTTCTGCTTTTACGCACTTTATTCTTTAAAAATACACAACTTTTCTTCTACTGATTGGATTTTTGTCATTTTAGTCTGGTATTATTTATTAAAATTTGCTCTATTTATTAACTTGGTGTGGGACACTTTGTGTGTGATGTTTTCACTTTTTTACTGTTTGAGTGTTGCACAAATACTTTACACACTCCTTTTAAGTTAAGCCTAACTGTTCTGTGCCAAGCTACAAAGGGGTTGAGCACAGGTTAATTTGGGGTTTGCTTGTGCCTCACCCTGACAAGGATTGTGGTTGCTGCTTGACCAGGGCTTACACCCAAGTCAACCAACAACCCAATGTTATACACCTTCGGACTGCACATTTCATCCAGGTGAAATGTGCTGGACTCAAGGGCATTATGTCGGGCGACTTCGTCCCTGTATAAGTTACCTCTGGTGACAAAGTTATCGCTTTCTTGTTTGCAGCACACTTCACAACAGCTATCTTCCTTGGCAAGTGGAGTGGTTTCAGTAATTTTGAGACATACAATCCATTCCAAATAATAGGAGCTCCAGATGACACCAGAAATCCTCTCTATGACCACAGCTGTCCTAAATTGTGCACCACACCATATGCATATTGGCTGTCAGTGTAAATTGTGACTCTTAATCCATCAGAGGATGCAACAGGTTCTGGTATGGGCAATCAGTTCCCCTTCTTGTGCCGAAGTTACATGGCACAGGCAGGATGGTTCCACAACTCTGCTCAAAGTACAGACAGGATTGTCTACTCTTAAAATGCCATGTCTGTCTCTCAAACAGGAGCCAGCAACAAACAATGTATGGTATGGGGCACATCCAATATGTCCAGTCGTGGTTTGGTGCACAACGTGGTTACATTGATACAATTGTGGTCACATTTGTATTCACTATCTGCATCCAAAGGGGGCAAGAGGGTAGTAGGATCAAGAGTGTTACAACTCCTCAATGACACATTTTATGTGACTAAAACAATTGTCTCATTGCAGGTTAGATGGCTATTGGTCAAATGCTGAGTATGCGTCATGAAAATCTCGATGGAATGGGGTGCCATAACAATCAAGGGGTGACGATTTGCAAAGTCCTCGGTCTGTTGTATACTCAGACTAACCGCTGCAACCACTTTGAGACAACCAGGTAATGCTGCAGCTACTGGGTCAAGAATAGCTGCAAGATAGGCGACAGGATGCTTGGCTTCGCCATGACTCTGTGTCAACACAGCTTATGTTTACCCATCTTATCCATTACAGAACAGTACAAATTCTATGGTGCAGCCTAGCATTCTAAGAGCAGGTGCACTACACAACCACTTTTTTAAGCTCTTGGAAGGCTCTCATGCTCTTGTCATCCTTTGGCACCAAGTCATTGACATCCGTGTGCTTGAGCCACTGTAGGGGCTTCACCACAAGGTAAAAATTGAGAATCGACTGTTGACAATATCTGAATCATTCCCAAGAACATCATCACCTTTTTTTGTGTGGTGTGGAACTTCATTTTCAGAACAGTTTCAATGTACTCATGGGACACTCTCCTTGCTCCCTTCTCAATCTGATGTCCCAGGTATCTGACTTCCTTCTGGTAATATTGTAATTTCTACAGAGAAACCTTATGCCCATTCTCAGCAAGGTGGTTGCGAAGGGCAATGGTGTCTTGTCTGCAAGCTTCCTTTGTCATTGGTTCCATAAGCAGGTAGTCAATATATTAAACTAGAGTGGAGCTACATGGCAACTGCAGGGTCTCTAGGTTTTTCTTCAGAATCTGATAGTATGAGAGGCTCTCTGTATACCCCTGAGGAGTGCAACACCACATGACAGTATTCTCTTGGAATCTAAATGCAAAGAGTTATTGATGTAATGGGATAGGAAAGAATGCCTAAACCACTCGGCTCCTGAGGGAATTTGGAACAGCAATGTGGCTGGATTCGGTTCCATAGGTTACCATGGGACGACTATTTTGTTTATTTTGCAGAGGTCATGCACTATTCTCCACTTCTTATTAGCTTTTTCCAAGGCCATAATTGGAGAGTTACTTAGAGTCCCTATAACCTCTCATATGATGCCCTGTTCTATCGTATCGTCACTGATTGGGGTGATACCAGATATGGCCTCTTGGGTCAACTTGTAAGGTCATATCTGAGGGAAAACTGTATCAGATCTGAGGGTGATCTTTAGAGGCTTCATATACTTGATTAACCCTATTTCCCTGCCAGCGAAATCCCATACCTCCATTCAGACTCATTCCTTGAGGTTGGAATGTAAATCTTCCTTCGTAAGGACAGGTACAATTTTACTGTGGACTTTTGCGATTTGAATTTGAATTCATCATCCGCTGCTAGGGTCTCTATTTGCACAGCATCAGGTGTACAGTAGATCATAAAGTTGAGTTTGCAAAGCAAGTCACTTCCCAACCGATTTTCGGGACTCGAATCAAAATCACAAACGTGATGAATCGAATGGTGTCATTCTTAACTGGGACTGAAACCTGGCTAGTGTAATGCTGATTTGTGATGAGCACAATGTGGACTTTCTTTCCTGAGAGAGGAGTTCAGAACCTCAACCATCCTGATGGTGGAATGAGTGGTTCCGGTGTCAATCAGAAAGAAATTATAAGTCTGAAAATGCCACTTTTAGAAAGTTGGCATTTTCTTACTTTAACCATTCTGTGCCTCTGAATACACATCTGGGTTGGGTGACAGCTGTGCTTTGTGTATTCCCTCTAGACAGTCACACACAAAGGGAGCTGAGGTGTGACATTTGCATCCTGATGTCCCATCACCAGGCTGTTGGGCCTTCCTGTGGTAGATTGGGAGGGAGGAGCTGACACTTGCATCTGTATAGGGCTATGCCTGTCCCCACACAAAGAGCTGCATAGCCCCCTGTAGTGAGTCTGGAGCCAGGGCAGCGCAGGGCAGGCAGGGACCTTGAGATCTTCAAAGGCCTCTTTTAAGTCTCCTGCACCTCAAAGGCACAACTGGGTATAAGTACTGGACCCCTGACACCACCTAGTCAGAACTTTGTTGGAACCAAGGACAATCTGCCAGGAAGAAGAGCTGCTGTGCTGTAGGAGGGACTGCCACTCTGCTAACTGCTTTGCTATCCTGGCCTGATGCCTGCTGATCGCTGTGCTGCAGGAGGGACTGCCACTTTGCTACCTGCTTTGCTGTGTTGACCTACTGCCTGCTGCTTCTTGCCTGGGAGTGAGAAGGACTGGACCTGCCCTCTACATCCTTGAACCCAAGTTTCTTCAAGGGCTTGCCCCTGTTCTTGAAGTCTCAGGGCCATCAATGACTTCCTTCAACTTTGCTTCAGCTGCTGGACTCTGCCAACTGTGATTTCTGCCTTGCCAAGAGGTGCCAATCCAGTCCTGGGCATTGAGAGGGGGTTCCACAGCTGTTTTCCCATCAAAATCGACACAGTGATGACTTTGCACCAGTCGGAACCGAAGCAGTGCCCTTCAACGGCGATGCAGTGCCGATCTAAAGACAATCATGCTCAGCTCAATGGTGACGCGGGACCCAACTTGAGGCTCGACGACGACACAGCACCAATCTGAGGTCCCATCTGCGAGGCTCGACGATAACACAGCACCTGCATTGTAAGGGTTTGGACAACGACGCAGGACGCACGACCTGACTATGAGGCTCGACTTTGACGCATCGCCCCGACTGCGTGAATCGGAACCAACGCATCGAGTCTTCGATGCTGACGCTTGCCCCATTCCAGGTACTTTTTCAGCGGGCCCTGTACGGGTCCCATAGCCGGCGTGCCTTCCATTGCGGTCGGCCTGAAACTTTGGATTTACCCTTTTCCAGGGTGACCTTAACCCCCAAGCGTTATTCACTTGTAAGCACTATATTTCAGTTTATTCTTTAAAAAATCATATCTCAGAGTCTACTTATTAGATTTGTGTCATTTTGGTCTCGATTTATTCAGATTAATATTATCAATTTTTCTAAAGTGGTGTGGAATCTCTCTGTGGTATTTTTACTGTGTTACTAATGTGCACAAATACTTTACACATAGCCTCTTAAGTTAAGCCTTACTGCTCTGTGCCAAGCTACCAGAGGGTGAGCGCAGGTTAATTTAGGTTGTGTATCCGCTTTACCCTGACTGGGATTGTTGTCCCTATTTGGACAGGGTGAAAACCTCTGCCAACTAGAGACCCGATTCCTAACAGTTATAAATATTGTGAGGCCTGAATTGCAGAAACTGGACTCAGGATGCAGCTGCTTGAATCTCAACTTTCATGCAAATCCCTCAAATGTGCCAAAGTTATTAGAAATTCAAATCTTTTTTGCAGCCCTACTTTTCATGTTAAATCCATCTGCCCTATGCTCCACTTGTTAAATCTGCATGAAACCTGGGTTTTCTGCACTGGCATAGTAATATCTTGTATATGAATAGCGGGACCCTTCTGGTCCCTGATGAACCCTGTAGGCTGGGGCTTAGAGATGGTATGAATGGAGCAGGTCCAAGAGGGCAGCAGACAACGCCAGAGTGAACACTGCTCTTGATAGCAGGATGTTCCACAGGTGGTTATGATGCCGCCATGTTCTTGAAACCTTCGCTCCCATTCAGTATAGCCAAAAAACATAATATTGGCACCAGATGGACTGCCTGGATCGAAAAATTCAACAATTTCATCAATGCCGTAGAAGAAACATGACAAAAAGATCACCCAATACTTAAAGAACCTTGCAGGTGACGTTGTGAAAGAAGAAATAAAGAAAATACCACAAGTTGATGAAACATCTTACCGTCAGATTAAAAGAGCATTAGGAATCAAGTTCAATCCAATGCTGAACGTCGACTATGAAAGGTACATCTTCGACCAAGCCAGACAGCAAGTGGGAGAAACAATGGATGCTGACAGAATTGAGGCCCTCATCAAGCATTGCAAGTTCAATTAATTCAATGATGAAGAAGTGATCCGTCTCAGAGTCATCGATGGTTACATGTCGGACTCGTTTAAACGACAGATGCTGCATGAGACACTCAGTCTGGAAAAAGTGCTCATGGCTGCGAGAGCAGAAGAACATGCAGATAGACAAGCTGCCGATGTACAAGCTGAAGTAGACCAGAGTGAATCAGCATTGAACATGAAAAGTAAGCAGAGACACATGGTTGACAGCCATAAAGTGATGTCTCCAAAGAAAAAGAAATTATGTTTCCGATGCGGATTATCCTTTCCGCAAGAAGGTAAATGTCCTGCCATTGGACAAACATGCAAAGGCTGTGAGAAAGAAAACCATTTTGTAAAAGGTTTGCAAAGCGAAAGAGAAACTGCCTGCATCAGGTCGAAAAGAGAAAATGGACACCAGAAAGTTCCAGACACCCTATGGCCACGCCCACAAGATCAAGCGGCGATACCAATTGAGGCAAGTGGAAACTAAACGAGGTCGATCATCATCGAATTAGTCTTCCAAAGGTTCCTCAACGTCATTGGCGAGCAACAGTGAAAAACATGGCTGTGCAGTGATGATGTTGACTGGTTAATCGACGTGAGCACGTGGGTTTCACTTTATGCAGAGAAGAGTCCAAGTCCAAGCGAGATCGCCACGTGAAACAACTACATTCCTTTGGACATTGCCCCAAGATCACACTAAAGGTGAATGGTTGTTCCATACCTTTTATCAATAACAGTGGTGCATCGATAAACATCATGCCGGCAGAGAAGTACAATGAACTGTCGCCGGTGCCCCGTCTCACACTTTAGAAGACAAAGCTATACACATGGGCTGCCTCCAAGCCATTGCAAAGTCGAGGAACATTTGTAGCAACCATGTTTCCCTTCCTGCACATAAACAATTGCCCCTGCAGCGCAGGCTCCTTAGCAAAATGGCGCTAGGTTATCTGCGCTGGCGCTGGGCAGCTTTTTAAGTGCCTGCGCTAGGGGTAACGCAGGGGTGCGCACCATTCTTGTGAATCCAGCACATCCCTGCATTCTGAAACTGTCGGTGCGAGGCGTTACCAATTTTGGCATAACACCTCGCTCCGCCAGTTTCCTGTAAATATGCCCATTAGTGTTTTGTAAATATGAAAAGCGGGACCCTTCTGGTCCCTGATGGACTCGGTAGGAGAATGACATAATCGTTTGGGTGTCTCTGGGTGTGGTTAATAAAGTTCATAATGCAGTGTGTACAGTTAACGGTTGCACTCTGAAGGATAAAGACGGGCTCTACAGATCTCCGTGTGTGTTGTGGTCATTTGCATGCGACCGGGATGGGGAGGACACTACAGGCAAAATTTGAAATACCAATAGAAAATGAGACATACAAATTCCTGACAAATTGTATGCAGATTTGTCAAAGGGTAAATTAATACCTTTTGCCTCTCCCCCTTTAAGCATGCCCCCCTTTACCAATTGGTATGAAGTTGAACGTACCACACATATGTTAGATATCCAAGTTAATTGCAGATCAAACAAGCATTGGCATTGCCAATAGGTCTCGCCTTTGGGGCCTTATAAGTGTTTTAGCCAGAGCTATTGACTTTGCCAATGTCTTCAAGCTGTGCTGTAGAGAAGTGTGGCTGCTGTGCAGCATGCTGAAAAGTTATAATAAAAAAGTGTCAGAAGCATTTTTGTTACTTTATGTATGACCAAGAAGGCATTATGTAAAACTGAACGACCATATTTTAAAAAAGTATTTACAATAAAAAATTCTCAGTTTTCTTTTGTTCTTGCAATGCTGGCAACTTGTTTCTGCCTATTGCAATGGTTGTTTGTTAAAGCTTTTTTTTTTGAGGGGGCATAAACAATCGGAGGGTGAAGGTTGGGAACTAGTACCTGTATTATAACACTAGCAGCGGCCAGACGCTAGGGGAGAATCAACAGATGCCAGATTCCGAGAGCAGGCTGAGGTGGTGCTGAGTGATGCTGAGGTGGTAGTGGTGGTGGTGGCGACTGTTGCGGAGACGATGCTGAGGTGATGCTGAATGATACTCAGATCTTGCTGAGTGATGCTGTGGTGGTGCTGAGTGATATTGTCTTGGCGCTGGGCGCTAAGTGATGCTGTGGTGGTGCTTAGTGATATTGTCTTGGTGCTGAGTGATGCTGTGGTAGCCCTGAGTGATGCAGTGGTGGCCCTGAGTGATGCTGTGGTGGCCCTGAGTGATGCTGTGGTGGTGCTGAATGATGCTGTGGTGGTGCTGAGCGATGCTGTGGTGGTGCTGAGCGATGCTGTGGTGGCGCTGAGCGATGCTGTGGTGGTGCTGAGCGATGCTGTGGTGGCCCTGAATGATGCTGTGGCGGTGCCGAGTGATGCTGTGGCGGCGCTGAGTGATGCTGTGGCGGCGCTGAGTGATGCTGTGGCGGCGCTGAGTGATGCTGTGGTGGCGCTGAGTGTTGCTGTAGCGGCGCTGAGTGATGCTGTGGCGGCGCTCAGTGATGCTGTGGTGGCGCTGAGTGATGCTGTGGTGGCGCTGAGTGATGCTGTGGCGGCGCTGAGTGATGCTGTGGTGGCGCTGAGTGATGCTGTGGCGGCGCTGAGTGATGCTGTGGTGGCGCTGAGTGATGCTGTGGTGGCGCTGAGTGATGCTGTGGTGGTGCTGAGTGATGCTGTGGTGGCGCTGAGCGATGCTGTGGTGGCGCTGAGTGATGCTGTGGTGAAGGTGAGTGATGCTGTGGTGGCGCCGAATGATGCTGTGGTGACGCCGAGTGATGCTGTGGTGGTGCCGAGTGATGCTGTGGTGGTGCCGAGTGATGCTGTGGTGGTGCCGAGTGATGCTGTGGTAGTGCCGAGTGATGCTGTGGTGACGCCGAGTGATGCTGTGGTGGTGCCGAGTGATGCTGTGGTGGCGCCGAGTGATATTGTTGTGGCGCCTAGTGATATTGTTGTGGTGACCCTGAGTGATGCTGTGGTGGTGCTGAGTGATGCTGTGGTAGTGCTGAGTGATGCTCTGGTGGCCCTGAGTGATGCTCTGGTGGCCCTGAGTGATGCTGTGGTGGCCCTGAGTGATGCTGTGGTGGCGCTGAGTGATGCTGTGATGGCGCTGAGTGATGCTGTGGTGGCGCTGAGCGATGCTGTGGTGGCGCTGAGCGATGCTGTGGTGGCGCTGAGCGATGCTGTGGTGGCGCTGAGCGATGCTGTGGTGGCGCTGAGCGATGCTGTGGTGGTGCTGAGCGATGCTGTGGTGGTGCTGAGTCATCCTGTGGTGGTGCTGAGTCATCCTGTGGTGGTGTGGTGGTGCTGAGTGATCCTGTTGTGGTGCTGAGTGATGCAGTGTTGGCCCTGAGTGATGATGTGGTGTCGCTGAGTGAAGCTATGGTGGTGCTGAGTGATGCTGTGGTGGCGCGGAGTGATGTTGTGGTGCTGCTGAGTAATGCTGTGGTGGCGCTGAGTGATGCTGTTGTGGCGCTAAGTGATGCTGTGGTTGTGCTGAGTAATGCTGTGGTTGCGCTGAGTGATGCTGTTGTTGCGCTGAGTGATGCTGTGGTGGCGATGAGTGATGTTGTGGTGGCGTTGAGAGATGTTGTGTTGGTGCTGAGTGATGCTGTGCTGGCTCTGATTGATGCTGTGCTGGCTCTGATTGATGCTGTGGTTGCGCTGAGTGATGCTGTGGTGATGCTGAGTGATGCTGTGGTGTTGCCGAGTGAGAGATAGAGTGAAGATATAATGCACAATTAGAGAGGGTGGTGAGAGAGAAAGAGAGAGAAAGGGTGTACATAGAATAAAGAGTGGAGCGGGATAGAGAGAGAGAAAGAAGGGGAGAGAGAGTGAATGAAGGAGTTTGAAAGAGAAACAGATAAAGGGGTGAGAGAATGAAAGGCTAAAAAAGATAGAGAGGGGAGAGTTAATTAAGTAGAGAGAGAATTAGAGAGGGGAGAGAGAGAGAAGGAGAGAGACAATAAGACTGGGGGTGTGGAGTTTAAATAGAGTGAAGAAGTGACGCGGAAAAAGTAACCTTAAATATAGCTTTGTGCTTTGCGCAAATAAATATTTAAAAAAAACAGAGTGAGACAAAAATACTGGTAATTAGGCTGTGTCTCCCAATATAAAACAAATAGCGATATAAGGTGAAATCAACCCACCGAAGCAATATTTCTAACTAGACAAAAAAAGGCTTGCATTTCAATGCTAATCGCTATTGTTTTTCATGTGACTGTAGTCCAGGGCCGTCAGTTGGTAATGTGAGCTGCTGCTGCGATTGAAACATCAGAGTCCAGAGAGTTAATGAGCCATGACGAGGAAATGAGGAAGAGATAGGAAACCCAGATGGCAGCTGCGCGCGTGCACGCCATCGTGAACGCAAGCTGGTCGCCAGCCGAAAGCCAGTGGGTTTGCACTTCCAAAACCCGCTTACTAAAACTCTCGGCCAGACCAGCGCAAGCGCTGGTGCAGGCCGAGACCTAAAAAGGAGCTTCCTTAACCACGCTGTGAGAGCCCGCAAGGGCCACCGAGTGTCCATGAAACTACTGAAAGCCCTACGTCTCAAACAGTCTACAAGTACATCATGAGGCATAACCTTTACCTGCAACGAATGACCCCCGAAGGTGGCTTCAGCTCCCTTGCCAATGCAGGGAGGAAGGCTGGACCAGATACCACACCCAGTAAGTCTTATGAAGTGATGGCATCATCGCAGAGTGCTTTAAAGTGCTTTATAGAAGGCCAAATCTTACGGTACAAAACCTAACCCTACTTGGTTATTTCGGTCCATCGCCACTTCCTTGCAATGCACGGCCATGCTCCTTTTAAAGCAAAGCCACTTTCTCTTTAATTCATGGCTACATCCTCATTAAAACATGGCCTCTCCCACTTTCAAACATCGCTTACATGTACCAGGGCTTCTCTAGTTTAGTCCATATTCTGTTTCCTATTCCATTTTTTTTTACATTTTTCAGAACGAAAAGATGGCTCAACAGTTGATTTGAACTATCCAGACAATAATTCGGAAAAGTAGCATTTCCATTCCTTTCCCTCAGTTCACAAAGGCAGTTACTTAGATTTTAATCGATTTTTTTTCTGCCGATAATCCTAGAGAAAACAAGTTGTACTTAATGCTCCTTGAAGGTAGTTGTTTCATTTCTGCATAAAGCACCAAGAAGCAGCGTAATCAGAAAACACTGCACTATAAAAGAACCCAGTAACGACATAGCTCGTGCTCCTGATGAGCACAAGTTACATTATCTCTATACTATTATTGATCCTGGAACATCAAAGGTATCAGCTCTTGCATTGCAAGCCACATCTTAGAACTTACATAGGTCACACAACAGGCACATTAGAGTGAAGAGACAATATCTGTAGTTTGCCGTATATGTGTTGTTATCCGTCATGCACAATAAAATGTTTGACTATCGCCAGCTTCTTCTCAATAGACATCATGAAATCAATCTGGAACTCAGGACCCACTTGTTCAGCCAGTCCCTGCCACAATACGAATAAGCTGCTCACAAAACATAGTTAGGGCAAAAGTGTAATAGCCAGTAATAATGGTTTAGTGATTAACAGCAGGTCCTATGCTCTGCGCAATTATAAAGAAGTAAGGGTTCCAAATGTGTTTAAAAGCACCTAGTTAGTTTGTGATTGTTAGATCCTGCTAAAAGAATCTCCAAGTAGCATGCACAGTCAGGACCAAGGAGCACGTTCTTACGCCTGCATCTTAGAATTGGTAGGTGAAGAACTGTGTACCAGGATGAGATCCTGATGAAGCACCAGATCAAATAGGATCTGCCGAAACATGATGCTAATGAGGGAGGCCCAAACAAGGATCCCCTTCTACATATATTTACAAACATGCCAACGGAGAGTGCTAAAAATGTAATTTACCCATCTAGAAGCAATTTTAGTACTTCTTGAAACATTTGTATTATGGGTTATAGGGCTGCATTAGTATAATGGAACACCTATTGGGAGTTCTTTATTCACTCTTTTATTCAATTTTGTGTAAAAAAAAACATCATTCAAGGTAAAGAAGTTGGGAGGATTTCAAAACTTGCATTCAGTTAATCTAAAGTACTCTATCCAACACTGTTTAAAAAATGCTTTGGTTACTGCACTAAGGTAGCCTGGATAACTACAGCTCACATAGAGCCTTAAGAGACATGATTATTCTGAGTTTTCAGTCAGTTTTCATGAGGTGGATAATGCTGTTGCCTTAAAAATTTCCTCTCTCTCCCCTTTAAGTGAATTGTGAGTGGGTTAAGCGTCAGCTGCTGAAATGTTTGTAATGTTCTCTTATACTTCTGAGTTTAATCAAATAAGTCATATTCAGTCGGGTAAACTTGTAAATAAGTCATATTCAGTCGGGTAAACTTGTAAACCCAAACATGTAGAGTGCTATGACATGCATGCCTGTGTTAGTAAGCGCTATATTACAAGCATGTTCCTAAGCAGACCATATGCAATGTAAACAAGGTGAAGATTATCTACTCACCAAGACTAATGTAACAATACATTGACAGTTTTTCAAACAAGCAGTGCTGCAGTCTTACAGATGTGTGGACTGTGAAGAAAACGTGATCATTTTACCAAACGCAGTAGTATTGGCTCGATCAACCTCGAAAGCATGAAATGACGCCTGAGCCCCTTGAACCGTACCCTGAGATCTCCAGGTTACACACAGATGTTCTGCGTCAGGTGCATTACCCAACTGAGCTATCTCAGTTGATGAGCTCACGTGGGCAGTGCCCCTCTCCTGTGTCTGCACCATCTCGCAGCCTGAACTGGATCTAGGCACTACAACGCACACATGTGCATGCTTGCTCGCCGTCCCCAGCCTGCCCTGCTTGTCTGTTTGTCTGTCATCAACATAATGACAGGGTGGTTTCAGGTAAAACTATTTAGCATTCAGACTGACAGCCTAGCCTGCCTTTAATGTCAGGGAGTACCGTCAGCTGCGGGGTTTAAGACAGGTTGCGTCACAGTGGAAGCTATATATCAATTTAGTTTGCTTATGCTGAGCAATGTGATGCCAACGTGTGGTTTCCACAGCAGTCACGTGCAGTTCTAACGAAATATCAATAGTCAGTCGAAATTGTTACTCATGTTATCTCTTCAGGAGCATGAAAGGAGGAGTTCAGACAGAATTCTAAACTTTAATCTGCATATCATACTATTTAAGCAGCTAACACTCAACCATGTGAGCTAATAGGCTTCAACAGTTTAGCACAATTCTACATTACGCTTCACGTGAATATGTAAATACATCATCCATTTATAAACATTTAAAAACGCCTGGAGACGGTGGCATTTACAACAGAACGCTAGAGAGATGCCAGGAGCCTGACAAAGAGCAGGTTTAATCCCTCAGCAGGTTGAACAACCCTCCCCTCCGGCGCACGAACACCTTGTCAAAGCCGCTCCAGGGGGTGTCGCTCACTTACGACTCCCGCTCCGCCCATCAGACTCAGACAAACAACAGAGGCCTAAAAGACCAAAAGCTCTAGTCTCTGGCAACATTACTATGCAGGCAGGTTACTGGACGACTTAATAGAAAACGTAAAAGTTCAACCCCTGCCAAGAACAGCGCCAGGGAGCAATTTACGCTTTAGATCGGAGCGCGCCTTTGCCAGGAGTCCCTGGAGCTGGGTGTGCTCAAAGCCGAAGTGAAACTTCCGCTGACGTCAGTGCACCTGTCCCCGCTCCCAGCCGGCCTGGCCTCCTTCCCCCAGGGCTCAGGTGCCCGAGCGTGACGGGTCTGCAGCTTCACAGAGGGGTGGGAAAGCTGTACCTTTTTACCACAGACATGCCATTGTCCAACCCCCACCAAGTGGCACCGCACATTGCTAAGTAATCGGGGGTCGCTACATCTCTAACTACAGATATAGTTTTTACAATTCTTAACTTTTAAAGCGATGTTTTTTTTTTTATGCTGCCATTTTTATCTACGAACACAGCTACAGTTGGTAGGCGCTATCTATGCCGTGTGTGACATTTAGTTAGTCCTTTTACGAAGCATGGATTTTTGGGAGCTGTGGCAACTTTTGCTTGGCTGCATTCGAGCGCCAATATGCAGTGTACATCATTTACTAGGCACTACATTAAAACAGTTCACTGTAACATTCACAAACTCCAGAGTTGAGTAGAGTTACACTAATTCCATATGACTTTATGGGCTAATCAGGAACACCCACTGAAAGTGCATAGAGCAAAAAGGGGTCTCAGAGAGGTACCCACAAAAAGCATCTCCGCTCTGACTAATGCCCTTCCTAACAAGAGAGGAGCGGGGGCGAGCGAGTGCGGCAGCCTGTAGAGCTGACCAGACGCTCGTGCGTCATGGCCTTTTGCCTGCGATTACCCGCACGGCAGGCATGTGTTTCCAATTATCGCGCCCGCGTCTGGGCACGATAATGGGAAACAGATGTGTGCCGCGTGCGTAACCGCAGGGAAAAGGCCTTGACGCACGAGCGTCTGGTCAGCTTTGAAAACCCCCTACATAAAGTCTTGCCAGAAGCAGCGCTTGCGCGCTACTCTAGGCTCGACATAAAAATGATTGGGACCTCACCCATAATTCCGTCCTTCCCCACTTTATGGCATCGCATTGATACCAGCAACGCCTTGGCTTAACTAGCTAACAGCTTGCAAATTGTCAAGCAGGTTCTTATTTGACCCCTCCCCCCTTTACTATGTCCCAAGATGTCAGGAATAAGCAAATCATGCTAAGTGTCTGCCAAGAGTCTTCTGAGTCCTGAAACTGTGCTAACGTTATCAGCAAATCCATCATTCTAAACATTTTTTAATTCTGACCCCATTGGTTGGATCTGCATGAAACCAAAGTTTCCTGCCCAGGGCTTAACTTCCTAATAGCCTGCCAAATGTCATGCGAATTTGTTAAAAAGCACCACGGTTTTAACTCATAAAAATGATTTTTGCCTCTCCCTCCCCTTTTCACTCCGCCTCCCCTTGAAGACCTGCAGTAAACTTGCGCTGTTCTCTTTCACTGGACAGGCACAAACTGAGAAACAGCTGATTCCTCGAGAGACCCTCTGGGCCTCGATTCACAAATTTAGAATGGCAGTTCTCCTGTAGCCTGGTTGCTATGGGGCTACAGGACCTCTGAAAGAAAACACACGTTGACAGCCTCCTAAAGTTTGGGGCCATCTTGTCACTGCACTGGATGTAAGCTAACCCCTGCGGCTTATCCAGTTTTCACCTTTTATTTTCAGGAGGTGTACATACCTTTATGGAGGTAGGCTGAAGAAAAATGCTTAAATGTTGCCTGTCACACCTAAATGGTAGGGACATGACGTCTCCTGCTGCTGCACCCTGAAGGAAGAGAAGGTAGTAAATCACCTGCCCTAAGGAAAGCCTGTCTGATACAGAAAGCATTCCCATGTACTAGCATGAGGACGTTTTGTGACAATGAAAAAGCCAAGACTGGAGGCTTCAAATGTTACGCAGTCGACCGAAGATTGCAGCGGTGCAGACTAGAAGCATGAGCGGCTGTTTGCCGCTGCATTTGTTGTTCTATCTTTTTTTTCTCCAAGTAGTGCTGACCAGAAGCATGAGTCTGTGTGTCTCTGCGTCTCCGAATGCCTTTGTCCTCAAGTAGACCATTAAAGATAATAGGGTAAACCCTGTGTCCCTCAGAACCTGGGTAAGAGGAATATAATCTACAGTGAGTTCTGTTGGGTGAAACAATTGCTTAGTAAACAGAAATAATTATTTTTAAAATAAATTAGCAGTATCTATCCTGAATGACACTCAATGACATTGAGTGCCATCCAGGATAGATACTGCGATTAGAGAGTGTTGTCTCGTTTATGGAAATACCTTGCACTCTAAAGCAGAAAATATGTATTTGAAACAGATCTGGGTACTTTTTTGGGCTTTCAAATATCCAGAAATGGCATAGGTGTGGACATGGAAAAAGTCAAAGCTGTTCTAGAATGGGCAGCCCCGACCACTGTCAAGGAAACACAGAGGGGCATATTCTCAAGGACTCATCGCCGATTTAGCGGCACTTTACCGCCACGAAAGTGGCAATAGATTTATTGCCCTATTCACAAGCCTGCGCAAACAGCCGAAATCGCCAGTTTACCTGCGATAGCTGCCACTAAAAACATCGCCAAGGCTGACAGCGACAACTAATGCTGATCATATACAGAGTAGGGGTTCCCGTGCAAAGACTCACGAAAACACCACTTCGTGATATTCTCAACGACCAGCCAGATTGGCGATGCTGCCCAAAAACAGGCGATAAGGCACGTTAGCAGCAGGGACTTAAGGCCTGCTTTTTTCTGGTCTTAAGGAGGACGAAAACCTGCAGTAGAAAGGGAGCCCAGCCCAGAGCCACATCTGAAGACCAACAGATGCCATGGAGCTACTAATCATGCAGCTTGGAGACCCAAGAGGGCCACAACACCCACTGCCACCACCCCCAGGACCACTCCCACCCCCAGGACCATCCCTCCCCCCCCCGGACTGCGACAGAGGCAGCGCAGAACAAGACAGCGGACCTTCCGAAAACGCACCAGCCTCAGAGACTTAACGCCAGAGGATGTCATTGCCCACTACAGGCTCAAAAGGACAACCATCCTCCGCATCCTGACCCACATTGCCCACAGGCTGACGGTACCAACACAGCGGACAACCAACATCCCTCCGCAGACAAAGCTGCTGGCTGTCCTGCACCTGTTGGCCTCTGGTACCTTCCAACCAACAACTGCCAGAGTCGGAGGAGTCTCACAGCCAGCCCTATCAAAGTTCATCACACCTGTCTTGGATGCCATCATCAGCTTCATACCCCAGCACCTTCACTTCCCCTACACTGCGCCGGAACAGCTGGAGACCAAGCAAGGCTTCTACGCCATAGCTGGCTTCCCGCACGTGTTGGGGGCAATTGACTGCACACATGTCCTACCTGTGCCCCCTGCCGACACTGCACACAATTACCGCAACAGAAAGCAGACGCATTCCATCAATGTGCAGGCAATAGTGGACCACCGGGGACTGCTCACCAATGTCGTCGCAAACTTCCCAGGCAGTGTGCATGATTCCTACATCTTCCGACAGTCCATCATCAACCAGCGCATTCAGGATGGCACCTATGGGAATGCACTGCTCGTCGGTAAGTACCAACGGAACACACCACACACCTCAACTCCACAATCATACAACTCACAACTGTGGGAATGCACACGTAACAAAATCACATACAACATGCCAACCAAAATGCCCACCTACCAGATACGACAACACAAGGAACTGTGGTAACAGGGACCAGACATGTAGACAAACCATCCACAAAGGCATAGCCCCTCTGCCACACAATTGCAGAATGTGGGGAGAGGTGGGAACCAAGAATGTGCGAAGGAGGCAAGTGACCCATGAATAAGAATGTACACAATGCCAAGTGTGGCGGTGATGTGCTGGACAGTCTTGAGTATGCAGAGCACAGACATGTCCATGTGGACATATACTGCTGGTGTTTGTGGTGTTGTGGACAGTGGACGCAACCATGTTACCTCAGGCAGTGGGGAAGACCTTGGACATGTAGCTATGTCGCCCCCCTTGTAAGCGTAAGCGTAGTGGGCTGGCCCGGCGTACGGCAGTCCAGCGTAGGAGTGTGAATGAATAGCCCGGGGCTCTGGGCGTGGTTCACTCGCGGGATGGCCACCAAAGTAACTACTGAGTGTGTCTCTGTGTCCGCCATATCCTGACAATAGGCCTACACACACGTGGCCGACCACCTTCCATAGCCAAATTTACACCGGCGACGAGGTGGCTACGTCACACGCCACCCGGCGCACATCTTGTCATCGCCTGCAGGGGTGTGTCTGCCAGGGCGGTGCCCCTCACCCTCCCACGAGGCCGCCGCCGTGACCGGTGGTGCCTGCGCGATCCTGTGCGCCTGCTGCACCCCAGCCCGCTGGTCCCCAGACCCGTCCGGCGCCTAGCAGTGATTGCCCGCCCTTGCGCACCCAGGCCACACTGCTCACCTGCCGCCACGGGCGTGTCTCCAAGAGGGCCCACCACGTGCCGGTGCAATCTTCAAGGCCGAGGCCCGCGAGCTTGGCAGCCTCCGCAGCAGACCGCTGGCTTCCGCGCAACAGGTCCCCAGCACACCCTGCGGCACCGCACTGCGGAGTTCTGTGTGTGCTGACTGCTCCCTCCGGCATACACTGCGGTCCAGCAGGTCTCACACAAATCAAATCCAGTCCTGACCTGCAGGCCTACTGCATCATCACAGGCTGCACACCCGCTCAGCTCTTCAGGTGGGCCTAACTCAGTGCACCTCAAGTCATCGCCACGTGGCGGTAGGCCCGTGCCGGACGCAGTGCCTCAGGTGCCACTACCTCTGTGCACCCCAAGTCACCATCCAGGCTCCAGGCCTACTGCATCATCACAGGCTGCACACCCGCTCAGCTCTTCAGGTGGGCCTACCTCAGTGCACCGGAAGTCATCGCCACGTGGCGGTAGGCCCGTGCCGGATGCAGTGCCTCAGGTGCCACTACCTCTGTGCACCACAAGTCACCGTCCAGGCTCCAGGCCTACTGCATCATCGCAGGCTGCACACCCGCTCAGCTCTTCAGGTGGGCCTACCTCAGTGCACCGCAAGTCATCGCCACGTGGCGGTAGGCCCGTGCCGGACGCAGTGCCTCAGGTGCCATTACCTCTGTGCACCACAAGTCACCGTCCAGCCTCCTGGCCGACTGCATCATCGCAGGCTGCACACCCGCTCAGCTCCTCAGGTGGGCCTACCTCAGTGCACCGCAAGTCATCGTCCCGTGGGGCTACCCCACAAGTCTGCCTCCAGCAGCCAACAGCATGTCCTCGGTAATGCCACTGGAGCCCTTCACAGTCACAGGGCCACCCCCATCCCAGGCAGGCCGCTGGAAAGCCTGGGCGGAACGTCTGGAGACGTACTCCGAAGCGCACGATATCCCAGCGCCGCGGCGGCGGCACACGCGTAGGTGTGTGAGGAGTGTGAAGAAATGGCCCGGGGCTCTGGGCGTGGTTCAGTTCTGGGCTCTGGGCGTGGTTCAGTTCCGGGCTGGCCACAAGAGTAACTATGGCGTGTGTCTCTGTTGTAGTGTCGGCGCCACCAGGCCCTTAATCGACAATTTTGCAATGTAGCATGCACCCGGAGGGCGGGCTCGCCCGAATAGATAAATAAAGGAGCGCAAGACCGCTCGGGGTCTTGGCTCATACATGCCAACTGTCGTGTGTGTATCTTCATTGCCGCAGCATAAGCCAAAGGCCTAGCCTCAATCGCAGAGCGAGTTCAACCAGGCCTGAACTCCACATCTGTGTCCACCCTATCCTTACCATAGGCCTACACACACGTGGCCGCCCACCTTCAATGGCCAACATTACAGTGTTGTTGTCAGGCTTGCGGACATGCGCAGACAGGCATGACAATGGTGTGCCGTAGGAGTGCAAGTGATGCAACCGCGCAGCGCACACAAGTAAATAGGCTCGGGGGGAAGGAGGAGCAGCTGTGAGGCTACGTAATACACATTGATCCCGCACATTTGCCAGAAGCCATACATGGCAAACATGAATCCCAAAGTCACACAAATCACACACCACAAAACTTGTAAGTCTGCCAACACAGCATGCAGAACCACCAATTTACACTAATCTCACTTACCTCTCACAGGTGATCAAGGATATGCACTCTGCCCGTGGATGATGACACCCCTCCCAGCCCCGAACACCCCGGCCCAGAGGCTGTACAATGTGGCCCACAAACGCACCAGGGGCATTGTTGAGCGCACATTTGGCGTTTTAAAGTCACGTTTCAGGTGCCTGGACATTTCAGGTGGAAGACTTCTGTACAGCCCAGAAATAGTGTGCAAGATGATCATTGCATGTTGTGTATTGCACAACATATATGTACGCACCAATGCCCCATGGATCCGAGTGCCAGATGCACCGGACGATGATGAGGAAGATGAGGCAGGTGGACCACACCCCACTGCAGCTGCAGCAGGAATAGCCCGAAGGAACACAATCATTAACAATTTCTTCACATGAGCACGTCACATTGTGACTGTCCTTAGCAATCATGGAACAGTACAAAACGACCACATGAACAGCATGTGCTAATAAATTCATTGCAACACACATTCCATGTGTGCATGTCAGTCCTCTGCATTAGCACATCACTCTGACAAGTGTAAGTGCAACATGAAGTGCTAACAATCTCGCAAATAGATGGTGGGTATGTCACCTCTGCACAGAGAGGCTGTTCAGGGTGTCACGTATTTGGAATGCCATTTCAGGGTGTCAAATGTAGTGCGTAATCCCACTCATCAGCGTATCACATGTACAAAAACATGACATGAAGGCTGTCATAGGTGTTCAAAAAAAGACAACAGGGTGTCATTTGGGGTCAAAAATGAAATTGCGGGTGTCTTTTGGGCTCAAATATGAACCACCCTGATGCAGAGATGCACCCTGTGACTCAAGTCCCACAACATGAGCAACATGGACGTAAGGGGGATGGGGGCACAGTGAACACCTCAGCAACATGGGTGATGCACACCAGCCAAAAAGCCAGCTGGAATACCTTGCATGGGACACACCAAGGTGTCCCCTGGACATATGTGCCATGTACAGATCACATGTGTACACGGACGTCATCCATCAATAGTAGTGAACAGTGTCAGCTAATAGGTGCAAGGTGAGAAGTCACGCGCCTCCTCACAGCTACCTGTACCCATCACTGTCAGACTGCAGCACAACACCCCTGCTACATCAGAGCATGCAAAATTGACCGTGAGGGCACGTACATGGCTGGTAAGGGTCCAACCATGCCGGAAGGCGAAGCAGTGACATCCCCCACCACCCAAAATCCACATCACATTTCCAGAATGCAAGCAGATGACAAACTCACATTAGGGATGAAAGCTCCTTTGTCTGAACTAGAAGGGGGTAGCACATCTGCACCTCCGACCTTGGAATTGCATGCGCCCGGCACCCCCTGAGAGATACCATAGCAGCTGATGACGACTCACACACTACGCACCGCGCTAACCAAAGAACAACATATACACACCCCACACACAGAAGTCCTTGCTCGCAGTTCTCTTGCATGGAATGACCTTCACACTTACGCACAGACCATCCCAGGAGTCCAACCGCTGCACACTCAAACAAATCATTGCTCCGAGCTGTGGCATCCACATAACTTTGACTTTGACTTTTTTACACACAGCCCTATTTCCTACATTGACGTGGGGCTAAGTTGGTAAAATTGCGAAATTGTTGTTTAGGAGCAATGAGGCCACAGCTAGCTCACACATTCCCAGTCATCTCACTGCCTATGTGGGTCACGATCAAACATGCGCATTGATATCAGTTACCAGTGAGTACCTTTTCTTGGAATCACTGCCCCTACATTCATCCATACTTTCATACTTGCTTGATCATAGACATGACACATCTGTGTGAGTTAGAATGTTTTAATCACATTCGGTGGAGTGTTGAAGCTGGACCAGTACATGGCCATGCAAACCCCACTTTACATTGTTTCCCGTGGAGGGCCAGCCAGAGTCCTTTAGGGATTGACAAGTTCATCGGAAGAGAAAGAGTTCAGTCCGCAGTCTGATTGCTGTGTCATTGGTAACCAAACCAAATATGGCAGTCCATGTCGAGGGCCAAGGTGAGTGTCGCAGAGTGTATCGGGGGACAGTGGAAGGTGTTATTCCAGGGCATGATGCAGAGGGCAGAACCAAGCTGAAACAGGCCATATGGCGGAGATGAATGCTACCGCTTCCTTCTTACCACAAAGGCAGAATCATCCACATCATCGTCCTCTGATGTGTGATGTTCCTCACATGTGGGTGGTGGTGTTTTGTCTGCAGCACTGTGTGGCACTGGCACATCAGGGGCCGGAGGTGGAATGTCTGCCGCACTGTGTGGCAGTGACACATCAGGGGCCGAAGGTGGATATTCTGCCGCACTGTGAGGCACTGACACATCAGGGGGCGGAGATGTGGATGGAGTAGTAGCAGGAGCATTCATCTGCGCCAGGCCTTGTGGCAGCAATGCCATGATGAGGATCTGCAGGGCATGGAAGATCCCAGCTACATTTCGCTGGTGTGCAGCCGTGGCAGCCATTCTTTCCGCCTGCATCCGCTCCATGTTCTCCATGAGCCTCCGCATGTGTCCCAACTCCCGGCTGACATCGCTGGAGCCACTCTGACTAGACAGTTGTTCTTGTCTCAGAGTCATGACTCCAGCGATGTCAGCCATGGCTTGTTGGAGAGCATGGAGCAGACTGTGGGTGTCCGTTAGGGACTGTAAGTGGTCCCTGATGGGACTTAGACACCCATGTATGGCATCTAGTTTGGCTGCTATGAGGTCGAACCCCACCCGCACCTGATCAACCATCTCCTTCTGGCCCTCTAACACACGGCGTTGGAATGCCATGTGTTGGTCGTGGGGGTCCTGGGAGACAGCCGTGGTGGTGGGTGCTTCCTGCTGTGTGGTCTGTGCAGCGGGTGGGGTCTCCTCGATGCAGCTGGGTGGCCTGCTCCTGGGGGTGGGGTGCTGAGGGTGTCCAAGAGCTGTTGGAGGGCGTCAGTGTCGATGGTGTGGAGGTCCTCTTCATCACCAGTGAAGAGATGTACGGTCTGCTCTGCAGGAGGTGTTGATTCTCTCTCTGCAATGTGAAGGGGAGATGCAGTTTAACAGTGTGTTCCATGTATGTTCACGCATTGGACAAGTTTACAAACAGACTGCATGACAATGTACATTGTGACTGTTTGGGAGGAGATGCCTATTTGATGCGGGACAGTGGACATTTCTACACCATCAGGGATGTGGTGTTGTACTTGTACATTATCATCTCACAGTTTCATGCTATGCCAAATGTGATTGGCCAGTTTCTACACACAGTCGGCAGCAGTTGTGTCCTCTGTTCTGTTGTGGATGTGTTGCAGTTTGTACCACATTGTTGTCTATGTTGATGTGCTCTGATTCTTACGTGTGCGCTGCATTGTGGGAGAGTTGCCCCTGCGGCTCTGATTTTGCTGGCCCTTATCCCTTTCAGGCGGTGTGCCTTTCACTTCTGTGCTAATACAGTGCTGAGATGTTGCAGACTTGGGTAAATTGGGCTCTTGGTGGGAGTTGGGACTCTAGGGCATGGTTTGTCCACAGATGTCTTGTTGAAGTCAGGGGTTGTTTGTGCACGTGGATGTGTCAGAGTGTGACCTGCTCCTTTACGGATGTGGTCCACACTCAGCCACCTCAGTGTCGTGGCGTGCACCATGTCATGATAATTGTACTGCAGCCATGCTAATCGTCATGCAGTGTCACTTGCATTGTCAGTGTGGCTCACGGACCCGCAGCTTTGCTGGGTTTAGCACATGTACATGGGTTTGTTGTGAGATTAGTGATGTGTGGGGAGAGCCCCCTCTGTGCACATTGTCGACGGGGGCCTACTTGCTGTTTCTATGTGTGCTGCAGTATGCCAAGGAGATCAGGGACATGATCTAGAGTCATTGTGGGTGTGCACTGTTCTATACTTGATTGTGCATGTGTGCCATTGTGCCCATCTCCCCCCGTCCCCCAGTCCCTGGTCGTTACTCACCCTGTTGCTGTTGGGTCAGGTCATGTTGAGCAGTGTCCGGTCCCCCAACTCCTGCCACCGTCTCCCCACTGATAACTGTTGTAGGAAGGTGGAATCTGACTGCATGGTTACCCCCACTTTTTTCCTGGTGTTTTGCTGGTTTTTTACTAGTCTGACTGGGATCCTGCTAATCAGGACCCCAGTTTATCTGCTTACTCCCTAAATTGGTTGTACATGTAGTTTAGGTACACTCCAGATTGGATTCTGGGGTACCCTTATAAGTCCCTAGTATATGGTATACTATGTACCCAGGGCCTAGGTACCCCAGAGGCCTCCCAGGGGCTGCAGCATGTATTGTGCCACCCCTGAGAGACCATGCAAAATGACATCACAGGTCTGCTACAGTACCCTGTGTAAGGTGGTGCATGCACCCCTTACTTAGATGACTGAAGAATCTCCCTTGGAGTAAAGGAGTTACTCCCCTGCTGAGCAGGCACCTAAATGCATCTGACTGGTTTGCATCTACGCAGCTCGTGAAGGACTCCGAATATTTCTGCCACACAGGAGGTGGGTTCCCGTAGTCACTGAGATCAATCTGCGCTCTCAGCAATTCTGAGGCCTGTATCCCTCGTGGGGACCGTGCAACCCGAACCCCTGGGCACCGTGTACATTTGCAGCAGCATATGCTTTTTGGTGACCCCTGAGGCTGTGCTTAGGGCTACTTGTAGTCCTGACCTCCAGCAGTAATTCCACTGAAGATTTCCAGCCTACACTCCACGAGTGTTCCGTGGGCTGGTATTTTGTGATTCAGCTTGAGGCCCCTTCGCGATCCCTGGTCCGTTGGCCTGTGGGTCCCTGTGAGGGTAACTTTGACTTTCCGTGGGCTTACCTGGTTGCTCCAGATGTGCCCTGACTCTCCATAGCTTGGAGAGTCCCCAGGACCTTGCTGGTCCTCACAGAAGCATCTTTCCTCTGACCGCGTGGGTTGCAGTTGCCAAGGCTTGTTGGTGTTCAATCCGGACACTGACCCCCCAGCACTCGACATCCTTTGTGGGACAGCTCACCTCCAGACTCTGGTCATCGTCAACGTCTCCTGGTCCCCGTGGCTGCAGAGTCAAGCTTCACCTCTTCGCACCTGAAACACCCGACATCGGTGGGCATTCGTCTATCGTGCCCCTGGTCACTGTGAAGTGACCCAGACTCTGTCCCCTCTGCTTTCAGGTTCTTCTCATCTCTGATCCAGGCTTGGATCACACCGGACACTTTTCATCTTCCCGGCAGCAGCACTTTTGCGCAACACGCCATTGAAAACGACGAAGATTTCCGATATCACTTGACCCCTATGCACCCGGCTCCTCTGGGATAGGTAACAGGTACCTCAGTACTCTCAAGGGTGCTGGCCTTAGAACCTTCTACGTTTAGCTGGGTTTGCTTAAAGTCCTCTCCGAAGTGTCCTTAATCTTTAAATTTCCAACCGCGACTTTCTTAGAGTTGTACGGAGCTCGCGCCTGTGTTCACACACTGCACCCATCCTCCATGGGTCCCCTGTGTCACTACTTTGGGTGGTTCCTTGGGGTCCCAGCAATTCTACGTGCTCTAGGCACTGTGTCTAGTCAAGTCGTGGTTGTTATACCACTTTCTTAGTATATGGTTTGGTCTCCCCCTGGAGCCCACTGTGTAATGTGCTATTTACTGTCGTTCTAGTGATTTAATATTGTGTGCTTTGGTCTCTAATCTCATAAAGAGGTTAGTAGAGAGTGTTTAGTAATAAATACATATATTTTATATATTCCTTGTGTGGTTCTCCTTTCATTTGGTCATTCAGGAGGTTATGATCTGGTAAAACAGGCTGCTTTACATTCCTTCGAGACTTAGCCTGAAGGCTGCTCTCCATAGCTACCACTAGGATAGCTTTCAATAAAGGTTGTCTTTAACCTAATCATCAATAAGGGTCGTTTGGACTGGTGCAAGGTACCCACTTTAATTAGTGGACAGCATATACCAGGCCAACTTCTCACATTGGTGGCAGCGGTGGGATTCAAGCTTGCTATTGTTTTACCAGATAATCTCATTGAGTGACTAACTGAAAACTACTAAAGGTACTTAGGTACATATAAATCAAGACTAGAATAAAGTAAGTTCTACTGAAATTAGAGTTGGGTAAGTCAAGGGTCTAGCACACCCTTTTTCCAACTCAAGAGAGTTTAGTAGCTCCCACTAGGTTAGGTAGGTGCCTACACCACACAACACTAGTATGTCTTCTAGGCCAGAAGCCAGTGGGCCTCTGCCAACTAAGTATGACCATATCTCATTTCAGGAATTGAGAACCATGTGTACATCTAGGAAACTGAAGACAGGGAAAAACCCAAACACTCAACGCCTCATAGAGGCTTTGCTTTTAGATGACCTCAGAAAGACCCCAGGGTCTGATGAGGCAGGCAAGTTGGGTGGGACAGCGGAAGAGGAAAGGCCAGGAAGTGAAAACTTCTATGACCTGGACTCTGATGCTGGCCAGGAGGATCAAAATGATTCTTACCTGGGCAATTCAATTCTTCCTGAAGGTGAGGGAGAAGGCCTCAGTGACCCTCTCTTTACCCCACCTGGAAGGGTTAACAGTTTACCAAGAAGATCAAGATCTCCTTCTCAGGAATCTAATCATTCTGGTACTTCTGTAGGGAGCTCTGTTTCTCATAGGACCTCTGCTTCTCATAAAAGGGAGTCCTCTTGTGAGAGGAAGTGCCAACTGCTTGAGTTTGAGAGAGCTAAGCTCAGAATCAAGAGAGAGCAATTGGCCTTAGATAGGGAATCCCTGGAGCCTCAGAGAGCTTCTAAAAAGTTGGGGCTAGAGCCCCATGGTGGCAGCAACAGTGTCCCTAGAGGTAGAGAACATGCTCATGACCATAGGAACCTGAACAAGATTTTCCCTCCCTACCAGAGTGGGGATGACATCCACAAATGGATAACTGCACTGGAGAGGGCCTGTAAGGTACAGAGGGTCCATCAGGAGCAGTGGGCAGCAATCTTGTGGCTTTCCTTTGCAGGCAAAGGTAGAGACAAGCTCCTCACTGTTAGAGAAGAGGATGCTGATAATTACAAAGTCTTGAAGAGTGCTCTGATTTATGGGTTTGGCTTAACCACTGAGCATTACAGGATTAAGTTCAGAGATACCCAAAAGGCACAGACTCAAGACTGGGTTGACTTTGTAGATTGTGCTACTAAGGCTCTGGAAGGTTGGATACATGGCAGCAAGGTGCATGACTTTTTAGGATTGTACAATTTGATTATGCAGATCCTTAATAATTGTCAAAAACAACTTTTACACCAGTACCTGGTGGACTCTGATCTGACCTCTCCCCAAGAATTGGGAAAGAAGGCAGACAAATGGGTCAGAACCAGGGTAAAGCCAAAGAACCAGGGTGGTGACCAGAAGAAAGATTCTTCCAAAAACCAAGAGAAAGGTGGGGATAAATCAAAAGATAAATCCACTACAGGGCCCCCAAAAGTCCTCTTCTGGGGATGGGTCCAAAACTCCTTCCTCCCCTGAAAAGAAACCTTATTGCCATGTCTGTAAGAAGCCTGGCCACTGGAAAAATTACCCCATTTGCCCTAGGGCCAGCAATAAGGAAAATGTTCCTCCCAGCAATACTACTACTCCTCCTGGTACTACAAGTAGTAATCCCCCAGGTGGTAGTAATGCACCCAAAAAGTTAGGTGGGTTCTCATGGGGAACTGAGGTGGACCATGGATTAGAAAGGTCCCCCTCACAGGCCTCCTCAGTCTGTGATGGTGGCATGGGATTTGCCACTTTTACTGTCAGTCCTAATTCTTTGGGCAAGTACAGACAGGAGCCACTAATAAATGGTCTGAAAGCTGTGGCCTTTAGGGACACAGGGGCTAGTGTCACCATGGTGACAGGGAACCTAGTACCCCCTCAACAGCTTTTACCTGAGTTTAAGTACCAGGTTGTTGAATTCCTCTTAGGGTGTCCGTATATAGGTTTTCCTGTATCATGTCCTTATATAGGCACAATTCGCCCTGCCCTTATATAGGCATAAAATCCCAGTCCTTATTTAGGCATTAAACCGTGCACTCCAAATACAGGCATGGTCTCCGACATCCGTCCACCCTAACGTCACAACGAGTTCTTGAAGAACAGACCCTTAGGCTTCGGGAGTTTCCCTAGCACAGGACTATTGATTTCTTCAAGGACTCATCTATTATGCATGAACCGTTATACCTTAGGGGTTCATTCATGACGTCTTCCGCTATCCGATTCACGTCAAAGCTAACATTCTAAGGTACCTCTCAGGTATAAATATACCTTCCCTAGCCCTTGTAAACTAGAGGAGACCTCGACTTCAGAGGAGCCCGTTTCCCGGCCTGACGCACTGAGAAGACGCTGTCATCCCTGCACGCAGAGAATCCAGCTTCCAGTGATCTGACTTCCCTCGCGGGGTGTTGGAATTCGAGTCTGGCAAGAGATTCCTACCTCTCTCATTCTTAAGGTATGGGGCTGACTAGAACCTAGAGGGACTCTTGGCATACTAGGCATACTAGGCTTAACATACTCTTAGTATACCATAGTAAGGAATACTTCACCTACTTCATACCTCTCCCTACACCTAGGTTAGGTTAGGAACATTGGGGTAGAACTAGCTTAGAAACGCATCGTATGAGTACTCGCATTTTTAGTCTATGTTATTTATGTAAATGAATATCTACTAAAGATCATGCTAGCACAGTATTATTTATTTCTACTGCTTACGCTGTACATTATTTATCTTGCATACTGTCTTGTGATCGTAACAGCACATATTACTTACACAAGAACTAAGACTGTTCAATAAACCTTTTATTGAAACGCCTGTCTATTCTTTCTGTGTAACTTTGAAGAAAACTAAGTATGCACGAGTGAGCTGAGTGAAATAGTTATCTATTGTTTCCACGACTCTGGGACACGTTCTGATTCTAAAGGGAAACAAAGTTGTCATGTTTTGCGGCTGCCAGAAACTTCTCCCTTCTTGCTTGTCAAGGAGTTTCTAGTGGCCTCTGAGCTAGCTGGCACAAGTAATTAAGTTTAATATACTCGATAGGGACATACTGACCTTAGTCCTATGTCAAACCTATAGGAGATATTATTCCAATGCGCAGAGCCTATTAGGGAAATAGGAGCTACACTACATGGCGCCCAACGGTTTGGTAAGGCGGTAATTTAACGTTAGATACTGAGTAACTCAGCCGTGCTTTTTCTCTCAGAGACCCCTACCCATATACTCCAAAAGACGTCTGGAGTGGGCAGGGTTAAGTATCCACCACGGCTACATAGGGAAACACCCTATATATTAGCTGTTTGGTTTGCTCAACGTTGAAGGATACAGTGTTCCAAAATATTGTGCACCTTATCTTTGTTGCCTTGAAACTTATTCTACATTTTTCAAACAACAAAATGCCTGACTCCGACACTGAGACCGGAAACGGTGGAGCTGCGGGTCACCCAGCTGTAACAGCTTATAACATCACAGGTTTTATTGAAACCGAGGAGGGGGTTATAGACATCCCTCAAAACTTAAGAAGAGCCATCACTCTAAAACTCATAAAACACGGCCTACCACCAAGAGGCGGTAGAGCAGTTTTCGTGATAGAGGCACACAAATCCTTTCAGACAGAGGTATTCTATTCATGGGTAATATTTCCTGAATCCAATTCAGTAACACACTTGTTTCACTTCTACAAAGAAGATGATCCACCAGAGGAATACATTCCTTTCGAGGATATAGAAATTCCATTAACATACCAGGAGCATCAGCTCTGGTTTAAAGGCGCCCTAAAACATCACAGAAACATTACCAGGCTCGGTCCACTAGGTAGACCAGGAGCAACATGGCCGATTCTAGCCGGCTATACACCTCATCCTGACATTGAAGAAATGTCAGACGAGGAACTACTTGTTCAAATACAAGAATTAATAAAAATCTACAGACAATTGGTTTAATATGTCATGCGGACTTTCACAGTCCAACAACCATTGACACTTCCAAATCAAACTCCCCAACAGGGGAATACACAAAAAATTACACCACAGACTCAATACGCAGTCATGGGTAAAATGCCCACAAAACGTGAGCAAATTCCATTCTGGATAGCTCAAAAAATTACTCAAATCGAAGCAGTATTTCCAAATACTAGCCCGCATGAGAAACACAGAATACTGACAATCAGTTTACCAATGGGGATCACACCACAACTGGAAGACTGCACCACTTGGGGCTCAGTCTTTGCTGCCATCTATACTAAAACACATGGCATTCCGTCAATTGCGGTAATACCTGATGTCCTGAAACAAATTCAAAACGAATACGGCGCAGAGCCTGCTCTAAATTTAGGTATGAAATTACTGAAAAATTTCGACCAGGTCTCAACAATAATATTATCTAATATTAAAGGGGAGGCAGCAGCAGTGGCGATCCGCCAAAAATTAAGGGAATTCGATGTTACAGAACATCAGACAGAGCTACCCAGAATAATAGAACAATCTTTTGCAGAATTAGGCAGAGATAGTTTGGGTGGAAGACCAGTGAAGCCGAAACTATCTGAAAGTCCTGAGAAGGACTCTATTAAACAAACTCCTACATCTTCTAAAAAGAATTGGGAGACTAATAAACAAAATTCAAACGAAAAACGTTCTCAATCCCGAGGTAGGTCTCCTCAAAAGGAGCCCTCTGAAAGGAGGTATAACCTCAGGAATAGGGATAATTTGAAAAAGCCTGACAGGTATCAAGATACTGATACACGTTTCTCTCGTCCCTTTCAGATCTCATCACAGACTTCAGAAAGAAGAGGACGGTCAGAACATAGAGAAGAACGCGTGAAATCCAAGGAAGAAAAACACGCTACAAAAAACAAAACAAAACCTCAATTCTCCAAAAAGAAAGTAGCAGGTCTAAAGATCAGACATGCCGAGGATACTAAGAACACAACTCAAGAACGGATAATGGGCTCAGACAATGCTGGACAGTGCAGCAGAAGTCACAATAGCTCGCCAGAACCTGAAGGAGCTTCTGGAGATAGTGGACTTGAATGAGTACATTACAGTAGAGACTGTAGACACCAGGGTTAGTACTCCACAAAAAGTTATTTGAAATAACACTCCGGATGGAGGGAGACATACCTAGACAGGTGAAAGCACTTTTTTGGGAAAGACTATCAAGGGGCTATGACATACTTCTAGCAGAAAAAGACTGGCCACCACAATTTGTCAGGGAGTGCCCGCATGGCGAGGACATTATTATGCCTGCCTTCTCCAACCACATTCCAATTCACCTAAAATATACATATGCCAGGAAATGGGCAGTAGCCCAGGCCCCAGCATTATATAAAAATCATGTAGGATGGGATGAGGACTCACCTCACCATAAAATACATCTGAAACATGAACCTACTGCACAGAGGCAGTACCCGATAAAACAAGAAGCTAAAAAACAGGTCAGGGAGATCTTAGATCAACTTGAATACCAAGGGGTGATTGAAACATGCACCTCCTCAATGAACAATCCTTTGTTTCCTGTCTCCAAACCAGACAATACATATCGTCTAGTTTTGGATTACAGACACTTAAACACTTGTTCAAAAACCTTTGCAGTGCAAAATGTACATAGCACAGCATTAATGAATAATATTGTGCGTAAAAAACACAAAACCACATTAGACATCTCAAATGGTTTCTTTTGTCAAAACATAGCACCTGAAAGCAGGTACTTAACAGCATTCTCCATAATGGGTACCCAGCGTCAATTTTGTCGACTCCCACAAGGGTTCAAGAACAGCCCAGGTTTATTCTCAGCGAGGGTAACGGAGTTACTACAAATTTATGACAATGAGGCATTGTCCTATGTCGATGACATCTATCTGACAGACGATGACCTGGAAAAACACTTGAACAGGGAGAGCACCATTATCCTGGGATTCGCCTCTGAGTGCTACAAATTCAACTTCAAAAAGTCCAGAATTGCCCATCTCAATGTCCTATTTTTAGGATATGAGCTTTCAAGTGAAGGCAAGAGCTTGGCAGCTAACTTTTTAGAAAAGTGTGCGCTGCTCCAACCTCCAAAAATGCAAAAAAATTTACAATCCATCCTGGGTTTCCTAAACTTTGGAAGAACATACATTCTAAATTACGCAGAAAGGGTTAAACCTCTCTACGCATTAATCAAACCTGATTTTTCAATCAGAAATTGGACACAAGAACACACAGAAATCTTGCGTTCACTCCAGGCTAACATGTTAGCAACAAATCACTTACAAACACGCGTAAGTCAACGAAACCTGGTGATCCGAATAATTTCGGGTCTATGCGGATTCACCTACTTAACCTTCAATGAGGGTGAAAAAATACCAATCGCCTACAAATTTCATTTGTACACACAAGCGGAAATGCGCTTTACTTCAACTGAAAAAATTCTGACAGCAGTCCAAACCGCTGTAGCAAAAGAAAGAGCCTTAGCCCAAGGGAAACGCATTATTGTCGTAACCCCAGTACCGGCTTTAGAAGCGGTCACAAAAGCAAGCATTCCAAATGCTAAAGCATTACATCCAAGATGGATACAATGGGTTAATTCTCTTGCTGCAACAGATGTTGAATATGTTTTTGATCCTGATTTAAAAACACAAGCATTCCTGCAATATGAACAAGAATGTCCTCTGCCCACTGAAATTCTGCCTCTCGATCAGTACGAATTCATAATTTACACTGACGGATCCGCACAGCCCGCAACAGGGAGTAAGAATGCTTACAGTGCAGCGTGTGCAATCGTTAAAGGTTGCATGCGAGATGGCATCTTCAGACCTATGGTCACAAAAACTCAATCTCTAGGAGATTGTACAGCTCAGCGAGCTGAACTACAAGCATTCAAACTGGCACTTGAAAGTACAGATCGAGAATTCCTCACACTGATAGTGTGCGATTCCTTTGACTGTGCTCAGTCGTATAATGAATATATACAAAACTGGCTTGAAAATGGGTTCAAAGATGCGAAAGATGGCACAATAAAGCACAAAATGCTTTGGGAACAAGTAGTTCAGTTGAAAAACGAACTACCAAAGGCTCACGTGATCCACACACTGAGTCATCAACGCGATGGCGTTCACGTTGCAGGGAATTCATTGGCTGACGAAACCGCGAAGGGGGCTGTTCAGACGGCTTCCGTAGCTGCGATCCCTCGTTCAAAAACGAAAATAGACGGTGAGATAATGTTGGCTGTCAATGCTTCAAGCAAGGGCAGCAGTGCAGCGTTACCAAAAAAGTTTCCACTCAAGTACTCTTATGTAATTGATGCGAACAACGTTCCTTTGCTCGAATCCCTGGAGTGGGGGATAGGGTAATTCCAAACATGGAACGTAGAGCAGCTTTGATTTATGAAACACATTTGGGGGAGGGTCTGTCACATCAAGGGATCTCTAAAACAATTTTGACGTTAAAAGAGATGTACTGGTGGCCTGGAATGAATACAGAAATTCACATATTCATCAATAACTGCTTAGACTGTAAATTACAGCGAGAAAGCCACCAGACACCATGCTGCGAATGCAGCTGCCCAGTACAGACACCACTGTTAGACAGCATTAGACTATCTACGCGCATGCGTCCTTCTGGACAAATGCAAACCTACAAATACTGAATCGAGGTTCCTATGGATATGGCCTCAGCGCTCGGCTGACGCTCGAACTGTTATAAAAGATTTGCGAGTCTTTATCGGCACATACCCAATAGGCACGCTACATTCTGACCAGGGCCCTGCGTTTAGCTCTCGGGCTTACAAAGAAGCCATGGCCAATCTGGGCGTTGCATTGCGGTACTCCTCTCCATTCCATCCTGAGGGAAATTCGGTTGTGGAAAGGAAAAACCGGGACATAAAGCAGTCTATAACAGCTAGGGCACAGCTTTCCAAACTTTTCATGTTGGTGACACACCTTTTAGACAATCTTCATTGCGCGACACGGTAATGCGAGCGAGCGCAGCGAGCGAGCCCGAACCACCTAGGGAGAGTTCGGGGGGGTTTTCTCCCACGAGAAAATTTTGAAAAAATAGTGGGAAAATGGTGCATTTTCAAGCAAATTTGAGAAAGCAGCAAGGTTAATAAAGCAATTGTGAATCTGTTCTAACAAAGACAGTGACTGGCAAAACTGAGTGTAAGCAAGGTTAGGTTTGTGCCTGTAACAAGAATATAATCATGCACACATTGACACATGCCCCAGTGATTTACGGCACAAAAAGGGCGGGTGAACGCACTGCCAACCCTTTCAACCATGCACAAAGTCCGCCTGCTGCCTTGCTGAATATGAGTTATACAAAAATCTGTTCAGGAAGGGGGAATTGTGAGTGGTAAAACAATCATGCAACTATCTTGATGGCTAACTGAACAACTCTAGTTTTACAGTTATATTCACAAACATCTCAATCCAGCATACAGTAAGGCTCACTTTAGTGCACAAGTAACTGAGCAGTCATAGGATGGTAAGCATGTAACACAGGTTATTTGAACATGGTGTTTCAAGTGCGCAGCTTTAAAAATGAATGTCTAGATTAGAATTAGAGAAGCCGAACTGAGGCAGCTTGCTTCTGTGACTACACTCCCAGACCACAAACAATGCCTGCATTCCGCTAATGTAAATTTGACCCCAGCTGTTAGTCGAGCCCTCAGTAATTAGAAGGCGTGTATCTCATGGATGGAGAATGTTTATGAGCTCGTATGGGGGTCGGACACGCTTGAAATGTGAGGAATATGGATAGGCCTACCCATAAAAATGAGCTCCAACTATGACAAATAGCAAAGATTGTCTGGCTGCACAGGCAACTTGAACTGAAGAACCAACCATCAGTCCTGTAACTTGAAATTACTCTGTCTTCTCTGGCCAAAGAAAAAAGGTGGCTGTGTGTTTAAGGCACATGGTCTAGAAAACAGAGCTGAAGTTGCAACACCCTCACCTAAT
Organism: Calotriton arnoldi; assembly: GCA_963921515.1. Classification (NCBI taxonomy): domain Eukaryota; kingdom Metazoa; phylum Chordata; class Amphibia; order Caudata; family Salamandridae; genus Calotriton; species Calotriton arnoldi. The sequence continues at coordinate 2,328,830 of CAWUFW010001434.1, forward strand.
GTATATTTAACAGAAAAGAAGCGTGCTCTTCTTAAAAGGTGTAAGGTTCGGCGAGCAGCAGAGACCCAGTGGAAGAGAGCAGGGACCAGGGTTGTTAAACTTTTCAAAAGTGTGACATATACGACCAACGTAACCCCCCTGTGCTGGAAGTATTTTTACTAATAACATGACAATATAACTGAGAAGAGACGGGTCCTCAGAAAGGAAATACATGATGATGAATGGCAGCTGATTGAACGCAAGTACAAGAGTAAGACCCCGCACCCCACCCTTGCCAGGCGCAGCTGGGCAGCAGAATGACAATATCTGAATGAACATTCCAATGATGACAAGAATAGAACTGAAGCATGTCATTAGTGAGAGTAGCAAAAATGCTGATATTGTACATGCAAGCCTCGAAGACACGCCTCTTCCAGACCCACCCCAAGCAATGTGGTGAGTAGTGGCACGTCTCTTTTTCCATTTAAAGCACTGCGTAAGGTTCATGGCTCACAGCTGCAATGGTAACTAATGTGACCATACAAAGGAGGATAAAGGCATAGAAAGGAGGCTGGCGAGAGAGTGGAGGTGAAGAACAGGGCATTCTTCAACACAACCCAAGAGACAAGAGGAGAAAAGGCTTTGATGAGGCGCGCCATCATCGGAAGGGAGCCGGAGAATGTCACCAGTCCTGTTCGACAACACATGAACTGTCATTAAATGGAGGGAGTGAGCAACAAGGTCACACAAGTCCACACCCAGTACATCTGATCACACCAGTCAAGCCACAATAAATCCTGTTCAGGGGCAGACATGCCACACCCACCGCACAGTTTGAGGTGGCACAGACCTTTTCAAATCGTAATCTTATCTGTCTAAAAAATAAAATATGCTTTAAGCCTGCCTAGCTGTGACCTAAATGAGTGGCTCCCACTCGCAGCTTTCCAATGCAGCCATGCTTACTGCTCATGTAGCCGGCAGCAATCGAGGGAGTCTGCGAGGCACTCAGCTGATTATAATTATACACGTCTTCCAGACCGCTTTATCTATTTTCTGCAATTTTGGCTAGTCTGATAAATGAAAGTCGTCTAACAATTATTCTTAAGCTTTGCAGCAGTTAACTTAGAGTTTGTCCTTGCTCAAAGGGTGTAATTTCTGATAATTGTGTTACCTCGTCGTCATTGCTTGATTTTTGCTCACTAGAAAGTGTCACTCATAGTCATTGAAATGGCACTCAAAATTACACTGAAATTATGAGAATGTCACACATGGCAATCTAAAACCTTGGCAGCTATGAAGGAGTGCGAGAAAATAAACACCGCGGTGCTATCGAGAATTGCGAACCTTTTCTCTCACAACGCAAACACAAGAGCTTTGTTCCTCAAACCCCAGGGCAGAAAACAACAAACTGTTTATGGCAATTACAATGCAAAGAGAGAGAGCTGGATTGCCAGTGCGGCGTGCTATGAGAACAGAGCGCCCAACAGAAAACCAAGTTACAGGCCGACAACCTTACCGAGCGCCTGGGATGGGCGCCAGTGCGGGGTGCTATGAGAACAGAGCGCCCAACAGAAAACCAAGTTACAGGCCGACAACCTTACCGAGGGGATGGGATGGGGAGCAGAGGCGGCTCCATGGTCACTGCGTTGCAAAGGGAACAAGGCTGCGGGCTCAGCTCACGCTCGCCTAACGCTTCTCCTTCCTCCGCGTACTGCGTCACTGAATGCAAACGCAACGTCCAAGAGAGCATTCGCCCTAATCTGCCCGCAGACGTCATCGTCGCGCGACACACCCACACATGGGAGGCGACACAGTACCGTGTCGCGACACACAGTTTGGAAAGCACTGAGCTAGGGTATTAGGTTCGGGTGATGGGTGGGTCAAACATCTTTATGGGGTCCAACGCTCATTAAACAATCTGCCAAGAAGTTCTCTAGGGGGGGGTTACTCCATGTGAGGTCCTATTTGGGACAAGAATGTGGGTACCAGATCTCGATGACGTAGGCACAGTGGTGGAAAATAAAACATTTGATATCAAAGATCGTTTGACTGTTTTACAGGAACTGAATGAACTAAGATCAAAACAAAGCAACGTATTCCTGCAGCCAACCACCACTGGGGAAAAACCGGCGGTCCCAGCAAGGCCTGTCTGGATTCCAAAAGTTGGGGATCTAGTCAGAGAAAAATTGCGGACAAGAAGGAATTTGGACCTTCTTACAGACAACCAGTACCTGTCCTAGCAGTTCAAGGAACAAGAACAGTACTTCTGCCGCCCCTTGCTGGAAGAAAGGAGAAAAGATTTGTGTCCATCGACCTCATCAAACCACAGTATGTGGCCAATACTAAATAGTAGGCCTCGTGGACTCCGACCTAGTAGCAGACGCACTCCTCTCGCTACTATCCAAGAGGTTCAAACTGAAAGACTGATAACAATTGGGACTTCAGGAGGAACAGATGAAGGACTAAGCAACAATGCAATGGAACTCATCCCTCTTGAAAATCAAGTAACAGTTCGTCCAAATACACCTGTCTACACCAATGTAGCAAGTGATCAACTGGTTCCAGCGATTTCTACAAATCCTGATGCAATTCCAACAATTGACAGAACTGCTTCTGGCTATTTCATTAACTTTGATACGTTCTCAGAAGATCCGAGTGAACCTGAAACGACGCCAGCATCATTGAAAGTCAAGCAGCAAGTACAAGACTTTCTTCACTTTCTGAAAAAGACTTATTTGGTTTCTCCATGGATTGAACTCTGGATTACATCTGGACTATTTGTTTTCCTACTCTGGCTAGCTTTGGTTACAACTGTGAGCGTGCTTATAAGTGGCAGATACATCCATGTGAATACTGAAGGAAAGGACGTGAATGTACTTTTGAAACCTCATAAATCTTCCCATCGTGAAGCAAGAGACTTGTCAACAGTGAACATCACAGCTGTTCCTATACAGGATGATATAGTGTGGGACAAAACAGATTTTGATATCTTTGGCCCGACGGAACAATTGAACATTCCACATTTGTTTAAAATTTCCCTAAGTGATCTAATTTCGTCCAGTACCTATTCTGATGATTGGGACTTTGAGACTGTTAAAGACATAATGTTTGACCTCGAAAAATCTGCTGCATTTTCTAAAAATGAATATTTAGAGGGTTCATCAGACTATGAACAACTGTATTGTTATAACCACTATGGTCATCATTATTTGCATAAATCTGCATACCCAAGAAATGTGTTATGTTTAACCAATGGGAGCATTGTCCTACACCACCACAAGGTAGTTCAAAAACATTTGCTAACAAGTTTCCATATTTTTCAGGATACAATACATCTGATCCAGAAACGTTTTACTATAAAAATGTAAACAAAACAGGACTGAAAATCATGTTAACTAATACGAAACAGATTTACTCTGCAACATTTATTGCCCAACTGTCTACACAGGGCTTCGACTTATGGAAAGACACAAAAACTGTCTGGGGTACTAAAGATTGGCAAGTGCAGGGGATAGAAGCTTTATTTAGAGCCTGTGTCATCCCTGAACAAATAATGTTTTTGAATGAAACTGTCCAACAAAATCTTGTCTTAGACTAGCCAAGATCAAAGAGATGAAGACACCTTCTGTACCAATACCTGCCAGTGATATTAATACACACAGCAGCGGTGACAGTTGACCAAATACTACAACTCAACAGATCTAATCCTGATTGGAGAAAATGGTTGATCTGGCCCATAGACACGAACAACTGTCAGGAAAGATTCCTGAATAAAACTCAGGGTTTTACTATTCACAGGTGAGACCCAAGATACGTCCAAAGACAGCATCCGGGGGTAGTAACAACATACAGTGTAGGAAAATTATGCCTCGATTGGCTGCATAAATCTACACTACAGGATGTGAAACAACACTTATCCTTACTTACAGAAGACGCAGACCTTAGGGAATTCTTGCTTGGACCAAGAAAACCGCATCAAAAACGTTTCATATATGCCGGCATTTACGCTGCTTATAATGAAGCATGGAAAGTGTCACAGATGGAGGCCGCAGAACAAATACGTGAACTTGATCGTATTAATTTAGAGAAAACACTCACTGTGGTCGACAATGGGTTAACAACTTTGTCCTCCAGAATATATTCATTGGACAACATTGTATCCTCTGCTATCGACATACTAGAACACGATTTGGCGATGTTACAGCAAGGCCAATCTCAATCACGTTCTATTGTGTTATTAAGCTGGACGCTGCAATCTTTGCGTGCGGGCTATGTGCCTTGGCGTTTTATTAACACGTCGGCTCTGTTTGCAGAATACAATCTCACTGATAAACAGATCGAACTGGCACAAAGAGGAGCAAGGTATACAGTGTTGAGCATTGAAAAACTGGAAAGGTTACCATTCACATTGGCAGAAAAACCAGCTACAGATTGGCACATTCATGGCAAAATCACATTACCTGTGACTACTTTTCAGTTTCAGTATTGCCTCAGACAAATGCAAGCAGGCAAATATGAAAGGTTGGGTAAGGAATACATTAAGACATCTTGGGATTTACCGTATACATATAGATGTTGGAGTGGGGATCGTGAAGTGTTTTTGAGCGGTACACACTGTAAAAGTGCAGTGAGCGGTTCACTTATATGTCAGGACATTTCTTTACACGGGGCTTGCAATGGTTCTGTGGCAATTTGTCTTGCCACCAGCAGGGTACTCCAGCTGCTGTGATTAATCCAACGTTTGGACAACTTTCGAATGGGAGTTACCTCATGTTGAATGATCAGAGTTGCTGCGGCATGTTGCCAGGCATCCCATCTCTAGTAACGGTCAACTCCAGGGTCACTTGCTGTATGCAAGTATTGTTTGCCCCAATAGACACAGTCAGGGAGTCGCCTTTGTGGCCTTCGCTGAACGTCTCTTTTATAAGATTTGATACTTTGAGCAGAATGAAAGCCATGCTTTTACAGCAAACAGTGCCTTTGACCTCGGCCAAAGAAACCTATGATCTACAAGTAGCAAGGACTTCGGCTGAGATTCAGACTTTAATACGTACAAACTGCCCTATACATTTCGTGGAAATGATAGGACGTAACTTTAATATGTCAGATACAAGCGGAATTGTACATGTATTTAAGAGCATCTGCTCCGGTCTGTTAGCACCTTTCCAGGCAATCCTCGGAATCATCCCGAACTTTGCACATTCGGTGTTTGGTGGCATACCATTAATTCTAGCACTTGTTGCCGGAATTCTATTTCTCTTCCTGCTATTACGCTATGGCCAGCCTATTCGCAGACATCACTCCGAGCGAAATGGAGAAAGCTCTCCTTGAACGAAAGTGCTGTGAGCGAATAGTACAGCTTTTGGGCATGACTCGTCTACGGGACCTGAATACCACGTGGTTCCTGTCATTCAGACCAATCTGGCAAGATTGCATCTTACCTGTCCTACGATGCCTGCTATGAGGTGAAGAATGCGTGTTAGACACCTGTCTAACACTTCCATCAGCAACGCCAATGGATGTCGATACTCTGCTGGTCCCGATAACGGCCCATACTCTGTGTTGTCCCCAGAGGCTACCAATCCTGATGACAGCATTCATTGAGATCTCACAGACGCTTCCGGCTGCTGCTGAGGTACGAGAAAGATCTACAGGCACACAGGTAACAACGGAGGCGAACATTGCTGCGGCATCCTATGCTGAAAGCGATGCTTCCCATCTCTGTGCAATTAATCTACTACACGAGGTGTTCCAACTGACACCAACTTCAGTGGACGATATTTTGTCTACAGAAATAGATGATCTCATGTTTACACCAGACCCGTAAACTGACTCTGATTCAGCCCACAGTGTTCCAGAGATGCAGTAATAATTTGGCCTTCATACTTCAAAAACTTGGAACTCTTCCCAAATTGAACTTTTTCCCATTTTTCGAACTAAAATGGCAATTCAATCTGCTTGAAGAAGAACTACCCTTATAGTACAGACTTCGCGGTACTTCCACAGACACTTAGTCATCTTGTTTGTCTAAAACGTTCATTAATTTCCATGACATGAAATGACTTTGATTTTGAAAAACTTATCGATCATTTTTTTTTTTGTCACGTAAATATTACTGCTTATTTCATTCAAATTGCATTTTATTTTAAAATATATGCCTGAAATGAAAAGCAATGCTTAAAATGTACAGTACCTTTTGCATTCTAATAAGTTTAAAAAAAAATAAAAAAAAGCCTTTTTTAAATGGTTTTAAGAAATATTTTAGCAATATGCGGTACTCCATTTAATGTTTAGCATTTTTAAATGTTTAGCATTTTAGTATTATCGTACACACGAAAGTGGAGTGGGTGTTGTATTCCTCTTAGGGTGTCCGTATATAGGTTTTCCTGAATCATGTCCTTATATAGGCACAATTCGCCCTGCCCTTATATAGGCATAAAATCCCAGTTCTTATTTAGGCATTAAACCGTGCACTCCAAATACAGGCATGGTCTCCGACATCCGTCCACCCTACCGTCACAACGAGTTCTTGAAGAACAGACCCTTAGGCTTCGGGAGTTTCCCTAGCACAGGACTATTGATTTCTTCAAGGACTCATCTATTATGCATGAACCGTTATACCTTAGGGGTTCATTCATGACGTCTTCCGCTGTCCGATTCACGTCAATGCTAACATTCTAAGGTACCTCGCAGGTATAAATATACCTTCCCTAGCCCTTGTACACTAGAGGAGACCTCGACTTCAGAGGAGCCCGTTTCCCGGCCTGACGCACTGAGAAGACGCTGTCATCCCTGCACGCAGAGAATCCAGCTTCCAGTGATCTGACTTCCCTCGCGGGGTGTTGGAGTTCGAGTCTGGCAAGAGATTCCTACCTCTCTCATTCTTAAGGTATGGGGCTGACTAGAACCTATAGGGACTCTTGGCATACTAGGCATACTAGGCTTAACATACTCTTAGTATACCATAGTAAGGAATACTTCACCTACTTCATACCTCTCCCTACACCTAGGTTAGGTTAGGAACATTGGGGTAGAACTAGCTTAGAAACGCATCGTATGAGTACTCGCATTTTTAGTCTATGTTATTTATGTAAATGAATATCTACAAAGATCATGCTAGCGCAGTATTATTTATTTCTACTGCTTATGCTGTACATTATTTATCTTGCATACTGTCTTGTGATCGTAACAGCACATATTACTTACACAAGATCTAAGACTGTTCAATAAACCTTTTATTGAAACGCCCATCTATTCTTTCTGTGTAACTTTGAAGAAAACTAAGTATGCACGAGTGAGCTGAGTGAAATAGTTATCTATTGTTTCCACGACTCTGGGACACGTTCTGATTCTAAAGGGAAACAAAGTTGTCATGTTTTGCGGCTGCCAGAAACTACTCCCTTCTTGCTTGTCAAGGAGTTTCTAGTGGCCTCTGAGCTAGCTGGCACAAGTAATTAAGTTTAATATACTCGATAGGGACATACTGACCTTAGTCCTATGTCAAACTTATAGGGGATATTATTCCAATGCGCAGAGCCTATTAGGGAAATAGGAGCTACACTACAAGGTGACCAACATTGATGGTATCAGGACAGATCATCCCATGGCCATAGTCAATCTCAGCTGGGGAGGGGTCACTGGCCCAAAGAGAGTGGCAGTGTCCCCACACTTGCCTGTAGATTGCCTGTTGGGTAATGATCTAGAAATTTCAGCATGGGCTGAAGTTGAATACCAGGCCCATTTAAGAATGTTAGGCCTCCCTGAGAGAGTTGGTGGGACCCATAGGGCCTCAACCCAACCCCAGGGAAATTTTGGAGTGGTGGAGCCTGAAAGGATGGCCCACTCTAATCCACCAGAGAGCAGAAGGGTTGAAGAAAAGTCTTCTACCCCCAGACTATAGGTAAGGGTCAGCTTCCCCAGGTAACTGATCCTACCCCTAGTGAAGGAAGTACCCCAGAGGTGGTCAGGCCTGGCCTGGCAACACCCCTGATGGCAGGGGACCCTTCCAAGGTGGTACCCAGTCTGGAGCAGGTATCCTGCCCCTCTCTACCCTACCTCCATCAGCCTAGGGCTGCAGAGGTCAGGGAGGTCAGTGGACCCCTTAGGGCCCACTGTCCAGAGGAACCCCCTCATCAACAGATTAAGGGCACCCAGGCTAGTAGCCCTAGCCAAGTGAAAATTCCTCAGCACACTGAGGGATCCCTCTTACCATTCGGTAGGGACCTCCCCCAGATGGACTCTATTGGGCAAGGGCAAACCTGGGACCAAATGGTTCCAAACCTACCCTCTCCCTCTAGTGTTCCAACCAAAGGGACCCAACCCCCAGCTGTAGGCAGCCAGAGGTTGACCCTTAGGGCCAGATACAACTCAGTCATGGAAAGAAAGGCCTCCATGGTGACCAGTGCTCTGAGGAAGATGAGACCAACTTTATTAGGGCCTCACTTCTCTACTCAGACACCCCACCAGCCTTTTTCTTTGCCAAAACACACTACAGGTAGTAATCCCAACTTTTGGAGAAAATCCAATACCCTTAAGGGTAGGGACTCCTTAGTGGACCATAAGACAGGGGGTATCCATGCTAGTGCAGGATCTTCCTTATATGGCCACTTAGTCAATAAAGTCTCAACTGGGCAAGGTTAGCCTTATCTCCTTTCGTTTGGAGGGGGGGGGTTATGTAGGAAGGTGGAATCTGACTGCATGGTTGCCCCCACTTTTTCCTGGTGTTTTGCTGGTTTTTGACTAATCTGACTGGGATCCTGCTAATCAGGACCCCAGTTTATCTGCTTACTCCCTAAATTGGTTGTGCATGTACTTTAGGTACACTCCAGATTGGATTCTGGGGTACCCTTATAAGTCCCTAGTATATGGTATACTATGTACCCAGGGCCTAGGTACCCCAGAGGCCTCCCAGGGGCTGCAGCATGTATTGTGCCACCACTGAGAGACCATGCAAAATGACACCACAGGTCTGCTACAGCAGCCTGTGTAAGGTGGTGCATGCACCCCTTACTTAGATATAGGTTCACTATATCTATCCTCATCACTGCACATATAAACCTATCAGTCACCCGTATAGCAGGCCTTATCAATCCTGAAGGCAGGGTGCTGGGTTTTATGTGAGAGGGTGCCCATGCATGAGCAGAGCCCCTCTGCAGCCTTCGGAACCTATATTCCGGGGTTGTTTGTGATGCAGCCAACCATATATACTTAAGTGCATTATAACCTCGCGGTAAATGCTAACTTTAAAATGGCTGCATGGAAACATGTTGTGTTTGGTGTCAAACACCTTGGAATCATACCTCCATACCAGTAACTGGTGTGGGAGGTATGATTCCACCCTCCTAGAGGGAGAAATATGACAACACCGGTACACCCGGTACCAGCTTTCTTGATCCTGGCATCACAAAATGGATGCTGCCAGCCACAGACACGAGTCTGCCCTCCTGCTGCTGGACGAAACTCCGGCAGGGGAAGGTTTGACAATAGGTTTCCTGTCACAGGGAGGTGTGACCACCTCCCAGACAGGCTTTAGTGTATTGGGGCTGGGTGGGTGCACTCTGAGAGTGCTTTGATGTCTGCACTGGGGGCACATTTGGTGTCCCTGTGCATAGTCCAGCTCAAACCGGTTGCAGGAGCCATTTGCTCCTGCTCTGGCACGAAACTGGCCAAAGGACATGGGTGTAGGCACCCCTCTGTCCTGACCCTCCCATAGGTGGGTCCCCAGAGTTTGTCCCACCCCTTCCTTGGGTATAAAGTAGGAACCCCTGACTACAGGACTTTAGATATTACCTGGACTAAACTCTGCTACAGAAACCAAGTACTTCGACTATCTGCACGAAGCTGGATGACTGAAGAATCTCCCTTGGAGTAAAGGAGTTACACCCCTGCTGAGCAGGCACCTAAACGCATCTGACTGGTTTGCATCTACGCAGCTCCTGAAGGACTCTGAAGATTTCTGCAACACAGGAGGTGGTTTTCTGTGGTCTCTGAGGTCGATCTGCGCTCTCAGCAATTCTGAAGCCCGTATCCCTCGTGGGGACCGTGCAACCTGAACCCCTGGGCATTGTGTACGTTTGCAGCAGCATATGCTTTTTGGCAACCCCTGAGGCTGTGCTTTGGGCTACTTGTAGTCCTGACCCCGAGCAGTAATTCCACTGAAGATTTCCGGCCTACACTCCACGAGTGTTCCGTGGGCTGGTATTTTGTGATTCAGCTTGAGGTCCCTTTGTGATCCCTGGTCCGTTGGCCTGTGGGTCCCTGTGAGGGTAACTTTGACTTTCCGTGGGCTTACCTGGTTGCTCCAGACGTGCCCTGACTTTCCATAGTTTGGAGAATCCCCAGGACCTTGCTGGACCTCACAGAAACATCTTTCCTCTGACCGCATTGGTTGCAGTTGCCAAGGCTTGTTGGTGTTCAATCCGGACACTGACCCCCCCAGCACTCAACATCCTTTGTGGGACAGCTCACCTCCAGACTCTGGTTGTCGTCGACATCTCCTGGTCCCCGTGGCTGCAGAGTCAAACTTCACCTCTTCGCACCTGAAACACCCGACATCGGTGGGCATTCGTCTATCGTGCCCCTGGTCACTGTGAAGTGACCCAGACTCTGTCCCCTCTACTTTCAGGTTCTTCTCATCTCCAATCCAGGCTTGGATCACACCGAACACTTTTCATCTTCCCGGCAGCAGCACTTTTCCGCAACACGCCATTGAAAACGACGAAGGTTTCTGACATCACTTGACCCCTGTGCACCCGGCTCCTCAAGGATAGGTAACACGGGTACCTCAGTACTCTCAAGGATGCTGGCCTTAGAACCTTCTATGTTTAGCTGGGTTTGCTTAAAGTCCTCTCCGAAGTGTCCTTAATCTTTTAATTTCCAACCGCGACTTTCTCATAGAGTTGTATGGAGCTCGCTCCTGTGTTCACACACTGCACCCGTCCTCCGTGGGTCCCCTGTGTCACTACTTTGGGTGGTTCCTTGGGGTCCCAGCGATTCTACGTGCTCTAGGCACTGTGTCTAGACAAGTCGTGGTTGTTATACCACTTTCTTAGTATATGGTTTGGTCTCCCCCTGGAGCCCACTGTGTAATGTGCTATTTACTGTCATTCTAGTGATTTAATATTGTGTGCTTTGTTCTCTAATCTCATAAAGATGTTAGTAGAGAGTGTTTAGTAATAAATACATATATTTTATATATTTCTTGTGGATGGTTCTCCTTTCATTTGGTCATTCAGGAGGTTATGATCTGGTAAAACAGGCTGCTTTACATTCCTTCGAGACTTAGCCTGAAGGCTGCTCTCCATAGCTACCACTAGGATAGCTTTCAATAAAGGTTGTCTTTAACCTAATCATCAATAAGGGTCGTTTGGACTGGTGCAAGGTGCCCACTTTAATTAGTGGACAGCATATACCAGGCCAACTTCTCACAACTGTGGACACCATTTCCTCCATCTCATCCAGCTCCTGCTGGGGCGCTGGACTCCCACCTCCAGTCCGCATTGCTGCTTTTCGGTTGTTGGCAAGTTTCAGCTTGGTTTTGCACTTCACATCATTCCAGCGCTTCTTGCAGTCGTCCACTTCCCTTCTCTTCACTCTGACTGCATTCACCTTGGCCAAGATGGACTGCCATATTGCATTTTTAGTTGCCAATGACACAGTGGAGGTGATGAACAGTTGTTGGAGGTGTTCTATCACCTCCGTAATCAGGATCTTGTTTTCCTGCGGACTGAATCGCGGGTTCCTCTTCTTCTTCTCCTTGCCCTTCTCCTTCCCCGAGGTCCCTAGCTGGTCCTCCAGAGGGTTTGTGGGGTTCTGGTTGGCCTCTGTAGTTGCTCCAGCTTCCTCCATGGTGCTTCTCAGTTGTTTGAGTTTTTTTTTTTTTTTGCCGCTTTTATGGTGATTTTTCCCACCTGACGTGGGAATAGCAAGCCTGGCGCTGCTTATCGCTGATGTTTTTATCGCTGTTGGGCCCATCGCCACTTTTTTCACGCTCGGGTTTGCTTTTATATCGCCGTCCCGGTAATTTTAACGCGACATTTGACGCGTTATCGGAACACTATCGCCTGATGCCGGCGTGTTGAGAATACACCGTTAACACGGCGTTAGTTTCCCGCGTTAGACGGCGTTATGTAAAGTTGCGTTAACCTAGGTTGGCGATGATTATCGCCCGTTCTTGAGAATATCCCCCAGAGAATCTTGGGCATGTAAATTTCTGTAGGCATTTTATTAAATACTTTTCCACTACTTTGAGATTGATCTCATTGCTCACCCAAAAAGGACAATCTTTTATATAGGGGGAAGAAACAGGAGGCATTCTTTCAGACCTGAGGAGGGCATTTACAGCTGCGCACAGTCTTAGACATGCTAAAATGCAAGTGCCTTTGATTGCTAAAACCAATGCTTCAGCATTTGAAATTTGACCTGTTCGGTCCCAGAAACACCAGAGACAGAAGCTGTGCATCCAGCTGCATCTTACTTAATAACACATTCCATTTCTTGACACAATTATAACACATATGATCGAGAGCTTCTGGCAATTGAAGAAACATTCATACAGTGAAGACACTACTTGAGACAAGAGATACATGAGATTATTCTAAGGGCAGGCCATAAAAACCTTTCATACTTGAGAATTATGAAGTGTTTGAATGCCAGACATGTGAGACGGGCCTTGTTCTTCTCCTGGCACCCATAGACCAGGAGATAGGCATGGAAAGACGGGCACACTATCTAGACAAGAGGAAGAAAGTAAAGAATTGGTGCCTGCTCCTAACATTTGTTTTACATCAATGTGTGAGTCAAGCGTGATTCAGACAAGGACAGATCAATGATGAACAATCATTAAAGAAAGATCTGCAAGATCGAAGAAAGATGAGAAAATTACTATACTGGAAAGATGCATTATAATTCGCCTTATCTGGGGTTGCAATTTCAGGTCATGAAGTGGTGTCACGATTCTTCCATCGTTGGACGCCTTGGGCAAAATAAAATTGCAACAGTTACTATAAAGACACATTTTGAGGCCACCTATGTTCACATTTGTCAAGGATTATATCAAACAATATTCAGTTTGCTCTCAGACAAAAACAGACAAAGCTTAACCTACAGGACTACTGCCAGCCTTTTCCATCCCAGCACAGTTGTGGTCCATAAGCTCTTTGGATTTTGCTTAATTACCATAATCACAAGGTTCTAATAGATTACTGGTGGCAGTGGATGATTTCACTAAAGATGAGACATTGTGAACATTGCAAAGGATTGCCAACTGCTCTGAAACCAGCTTATATATTATTGGACACCATCTTCAAGCTTCACAGACTACATGATATCACCATAGTGGAGCAAGGAAGGAGCTCAATTGATCATGAATTTTCGTGAAGAACTGATGAATATAATGGGTGTTAAACATTGTTCATCTAACAGCTATCATTCACAGTCTGATGGGCAGACAGAAAGTCTGAACTAAGCAATAGAACAATTTCTTCATTGCTTTTTGATAGAGCCTCTGAATGAGTAGAGCAACTGCAGGGTTTGCCTACAAAAACTCTTTGCAAGGAAACCTCTCCTTTCTATTGTGCTTCTGCTATCCACTGCCACACTGTTCCTTCAAGTCTTTACCCTACCACTGTTCATTAGGTCACACATCTTCTTAGGCACATCAGGGAAGGTATGAAAAGGGTCTGTCAGCACCTTCTTAGGGCAAAGGCAGAATATGAGAGACATCATTGTAGTCATCATAAACCCGCCCCAAAGTACAAGGCATATAATGTTGGGGACAAATTATAGCGGTCTATGAAATATTTACCTCTGCGAAAGTCTCTCTCAGCAGTTTCCCCTTGATTTGTGGGTCTGTTTGCCATTCTTAAGTTAGTAGGACAATCTAAGGTGCACCTTGAATAACCTAAAAGATGTCAAATGCTTTCTGTGTTTCCATGTGTCCTATAACAAACCTGCATTCACTACAAGAGAAATACTACCATTTCTCATAGTGGTTGATGCCGCTCAAGAACATGAGGCGGACGCTATTCTTGATTTCCATACTCATTTTGTTCACCTTCACTAGGGTGACCAGATCTTGAGAACCAAAAACCGGCACATTTTGCAAAAATAGAAGAAGGACTACAATTTTACATCAATGGTGCTGGGCAGAATGACAACTGTTTTCAACATAGGAACACAGAAGAAGCACTAAAAAAGATAACTAAAATGTAATTCCCAAAACCAGCATCATACCTGTTAATTAAATAGCTTACTTATAACAGCTGCTAACTAGCACAACTTTAGAACACCCAATAAGTGCCTCTCACTGGTTTCAGTCGACCCCCTCTTTCCGGGCAAATCCGGGATGCCTAGTCACCCTAACCGTCACTACTTAATATGCTGGAAAATATATGATGCCCCTGAAAGAGCTTGGGAGCCAACATCTTTTGTGCATATCCATGGACTGGTGTGTCAATTTCATTAACACTATCCAAAGAAAACAGGTCCCACTAACACAGTACCTTTGCAAAGGTATTCAGGGTATGGACCCTCCTTTAAGCTTAGAAGAGGCAGGCTTGGCAAATATGGAAGATGGGAACATGGAAGCTGAGTGTGTTCTCACTCCAGGGATGTAGGCTGGATCTCTGTGGTCTTACATGTCAATGACTATGAAAGGTCAGTGCAGGTACAGGGTCGATGTCTGGCAACATCTCCCAGTTATTTCAGTTTACTTCTCTTCTGTCTGTTCATAACTCTGCAGTTGCAACACCTGACTATTTGTTATGTTTATCATTTGGTCTTTATCCTCTGTTTTCTACTTACTCTTTTGAACTTTCTAAGTTCTTTTGCCCCTTACCCTTGTATGCTCCTAATCAAGAAGCATGCTGCTGCTCTCATTCTCAGCTGCACCTCCTTAGCATTTGTATCAGTTACATGTCAGGAATAAGTCCAGCTCATTGATATCCGGGGATGCACTTTGGAAAATGCAAAGGAGAACTGTTACAAACTTTAATATGAGACTGTGATGAACTGAACGGTTGTGGTTGGGGCACCAAAAGTACTAGCCTGGAACGGTCAAAGGGAGGGACTTCGGGGGCATTGTAGGCAGTGGTGTTTTATACAAAGTCAACCTTCCTTAGGAAAGTCCTTGGCAACTTTCTGCATTCCACTGGCTCCTTCGCTTGCAGTAGCAGTTCAACCATTGTTATTCTATCCCTTACCTTTGTTTTTTGTTCCCTTGCTCAGTTTCCTCAATTCCTAAAAATTTTCCTGTCTTTGACTTGATTATGTTTGGGCTGGTTATCTCCCTTGCTGTTGTCACCTACTAACCCATGTTTCCAGGATTGTTATAGACCTGGTATAGACCAAGATTGAGTTAAACTTTGGGCCAGCTTCCTGAGTCTGACTTAGGTTCACAAAGACCGGTCACTCTGAAGTTGGTATGCTTGATATCTTGTACTACCACAGCTTATTGCATTTATTGATGTCTGTGAATGGTACCAAATATCTCTGTGTTCTATCTATGCATAGTATATGCTTAACATGCTCGAGAATGCCAGTTTGTGAGAACTCTTTGACGAGCATTCTGAAGTCCAAGAGAAAAGCATCTGACAAGACTGTGACATACTGGCTCTTGTTTCTCTCTCATGCCCATTCTCCTTCCCTCCACTATTTAGTTATGCTCATAATATTTTACCTCATTGTAGCAAAACCATATTCTGGGAGCCGGGCAGATTGATATCAGATTCTGCCGTATAATACCTACGAAATTTGACACTCCTGTGGTAACCTCAGCAGCAATCCTGCCGAACTGGTGTTGTATTCCTCTTAGGGTGTCCATACACGGGCTTTCCTGTATCATGTCCTTATATAGGCACAATTCGCCCTGCCCTTATATAGGCATAAAATCCCAGTCCTTATTTAGGCATTAAACCGTGCACTCCAAATACAGGCATGGTCTCCGACATCCGTCCACCCTAACGTCACAACGAGTTCTTGAAGAACAGACCCTTAGGCTTCGGGAGTTTCCCTAGCACAGGACTATTGATTTCTTCAAGGACTCATATATTATGCATGAACCGTTATACCTTAGGGGTTCATTCATGACGTCTTCCACTGTCCGACTCACGTCAATGCTAACATTCTGAGGTACCTCTCAGGTATACATATACCTTCCCTAGCCCTTGTAAACTAGAGGAGATCTCGACTTCAGAGGAGCCCGTTTCCCGGCCTGACGCACTGAGAAGACGCTGTCATCCCTGCACGCAGAGAGTCCAGCTTCCAGTGATCTGACTTCCCTTGCGGGGTGTTGGAGTTCGAGTCTGGCAAGAGATTCCCACCTCTCTCATTCTTAAGGTATGGAGCTGACTAGAAACCTAGAGGGACTCTTGGCATACTAGGCATACTAGGCTTAACATACTCTTAGTATACCATAGTAAGGAATACTTCACCTACTTCATACCTCTCCCTACACCTAGGTAAGGTTAGGCACATTGGGGTAGAACTAGCTTAGAAACGCATCGTATGAGTACTCGCATTTTTAGTCTATGTTATTTATGTAAATGAATATCTACTAAAGATCATGCTAGCGCAGTATTATTTATTTCTACTGCTTACGCTGTACATTATTTATCTTGCATACTGTCTTGTGATCGTAACAGCACATTTTACTTACACAAGAAACAAGACTGTTCAATAAACCTTTTATTGAAATGCCCGTCTGTTCTTTCTGTGTAACTTTGAAGAAAACTAAGCATGCACGATTGAGCTGAGTGAAATAGTTATCCATTGTTTCCACGACTCTGGGACACGTTCTGATTCTAAAAGGGAAACAAAGTTGTCATGTTTTGCGGCTGCCAGAAACTACTCCCTTCTTGTTTGTCAAGGAGTTTCTAGTGGCCTCTGAGCAAGCTGGCACAAGTAATTAAGTTTAATATACTCAATAGGGACATACCGACCTTAGTCCTATGTCAAACCTAAAGGGTATATTATTCCAATGCGCAGAGCCTATTAGGGAAATAGGAGCTACACTACATGGCGCCCAATGTTTGGTAAGGCGGTAATTTAATGCTAGATACTGAGTAACTCAGCCGTGCTTTTTCTCTCAGAGACCCCTACCCATATACTCCAAAAGACGTCTGGAGTGGGCAGGGTTAAGTATCCGCCACGGCTACATAGGGAAGCACCCTATATATTAGCTGTTTGGTTTGCTCAACGTTGAAGGATACAGTGTTCCAAAATATTGTGCACCTTATCTTTGTTTCCTTGAAACTTGTTCTACATTTTTCAAAAAACAAAATGCCTGACTCCGACAATGACACTGGTGCTACGGCAAATCCAGCCCAAGCAGCAGCTTTTAACATTACCGGTTTAGATGAAACCGAGGAGGGTGTTATAGACATCCATCCAAACTTGAGAAGAGCCATCACTCTAAAACTCATAAAACATGGCCTACCACCAAGAGGCGGTAGAGCAGTTTTCGTGATAGAGGTACACGAATCATTTCAGACAGAGGTATTCTATTCATGGGTTTCACTTCTATAAAGAAGATGATCCACCAGAGGAATACATTCCTTTCGAGGATATAGAAATTCCATTAACATACCAGGAGCATCAGCTCTGGTTTAAAGGTGCCCTAAAACATCACAGAAACATTACCAGGATCGGTCCACTAGGTAGACCAGGAGCAACATGGCCGATTCTAGCCGGCTACACACCTCATCCTGAACTGGATATAATGTCAGATGAGGAACTACTTACTCAACTTACAGAGTTAATAAAAATCTACAGACAATTGGTTCAATATGTCATGCGGACTTTCACAGTCCAACCACCATTGACCATTCCAAATCAAACTCCTCAACAGGGGAATACACTAAAAATTACACCACAGACTCTATACGCAGTCATGGGTAAAATGCCCACAAAACGTGAGCAAATTCCATTCTGGATAGCTCAAAAAATTACTCAAATCGAAGCAGTATTTCCAAATACTAGCCCGTATGAGAAACACAGAATCCTAACCATCTGTTTACCGATGGGGATCACACCACAACTGGAAGACTGCACCACTTGGGGCTCAGTCTTTGCTGCCATCTATACTAAAACACATGGTATTCCGTCAACTGCGGTAATACCTGATGTCCTGAAACAAATTCAAAACAAATACGGGGCAGAGCCTGCTCTGAATTTAGGTATGAAATTACTGAAAAATTTCGACCAGGTCTCAACAATAATATTATCTAATATTAAAGGGGAGGCAGCAGCAGTGGCGATCCGCCAAAAATTAAGGGAATTTGATGTTACAGAACATCAAACAGAGCTACCCAGAATAATTGAACAATCTTATGCAGAATTAGGCAGAGATAGTTTGGGTGGAAGACCAGTAAAGCCGAAACTATCTGAAAGTCCTGAGAAGGACTCTATTAAACAAACTCCTACAACTTCTAAAAAGAAGTGGGAGACTAATAAACAAAATTCAAACGAGAAACGTTCTCAATCCCGAGGTAGGTCTCCTCAAAAGGAGCCCTCTGAAAGGAGGTATAACCTCAGGAATAGGGATAATTTGAGAAAACCTGACAGGTATCAAGATACTGATACACGTTCCTCTCGTCCCTTTCAGATCTCACAGACTTCGGAAAGAAGAGGACGGCCAGAACATAGAGAAGAACGTGTGAAATCCAAGGAATAAAAACAGGCTCCAAAAAACAAATCAAAACCTCAATTCTCCAAAAAGAAAGTAGCAGGTCTAAAGATCAGACATGCCGAGGATACTGAGAACACAACTCAAGAACGGAGAATGGGCTCAGACAATGCTGGACAGTGCAGCAGAAGTCACAATAGCTCGCCAGAACCTGAAGGAACTTCTGGAGATAGTGGACTTGAATGAGTACATTACAGTTGAGACTGTAGACACCAGGGTTAGTACTCCACAAAAGTTATATGAAATAACACTCCGGATGGAGGGAGACATACCTAGACAGGTGAAAGCACTTTTTTGGGAAAAACTATCAAGGGGCTATGACATACTTCTAGCAGAAAAAGACTGGCCACCACAATTTGTCAGGGAGTGCCCACACGGCGAGGACATTATTATGCCTGCCTTCTCCAACCATATTCTAATTCACTTAAAATACACATATGCCAGGAAATGGGCAGTAGCCCAGGCCCCAGCATTATATAAAAATCATGTAGGATGGGATGAGGACTCCCCTCACCATAAAATACATCTGAAACATGAACCAACTGCACAAAGGCAGTACCCAATAAAGCAAGAAGCTAAAAAACAGGTCAGGGAGATCTTAGATCAACTTGTCAAATATACTTTTATTTGATTTCGTTAAAAAATCATAAAAGGGTGGAATAACCACCATAGATAAAACATGCATAAAGAGTACACAATTTTTAAATTTAAAAAAATCAAGAAAAGACATGAAACATTTTTTCAAAATGCAAAAAACAATGGTTAAAAAGTTTTTTTTTAAACGTGCAAGCAGTGCAATAGAGGGGTTTCGGGGCTGAATGATCTGAAATTACTTAAGTTGATTAGAAGCTTCTATTTTGTCCAGTTCTTTTGCCGCGTTTTTCAAAAAGTTTATGGCACTGCAGGACAGTGGGATTGATGAGCCTCCGAGGCATTGAATCACTGCTGCTCTACAAGTTCTCACTTGTTCCTTCCTAAGCACCTCCCGAAGGACCGTTTTACGTGTTTCTGCTAGGGCAGGGCAGATGCATATTAAATGCTGTAGGGACTCATCCCCTACCCCGCATAGGCGGCATTCCTTTGATTGCCATAAGTGTTTCCATTTCGGGGTTAGGTCCTTAGATGGATATGACCCAAGCCGTAGATCAACTTGAATACCAAGGTGATTGAAACATGCACCTCCTCAATGAACAATCCTTTGTTTCCTGTCTCCAAACCAGACAACACATATCGTCTAGTTTAGGATTACAGACATTTAAACACTTGTTCTAAAACATTTGCAGTGCAAAATGCACATAGCACAGAAATTAATGAATAACATTGTGCGTAAAAAATACAAAACCACATTAGACATCTCAAATGGTTTCTTTTGTCAAAACATAGCACCTGAAAGCAGGTACTTAACAGCTTTCTCAATAATGGGGACCCAGCGTCAATTTTGTCGACTCCCACAAGGGTTCAAAAACAGCCCAGGTTTATTCTCAGCGAGGGTAACGGAGTTACTACAAATCTATGACAATGAGGCATTGTCCTATGTCGATGACATATATCTGACAGACGATGACCTGGACAAACACTTGAACAGGGTGAGCACCATTATACTGGGCTTCGACTCTGAGGGCTACAAGTTCAACTTTAAAAAGTCCTGAATTGCCCATCTCAATGTCCTATTTCTAGGATATGAGCTTTCAAGTGAAGGCAAGAGCTTGGCAGCTAACTTTCTAGAGAAGTGTGCGCTGCTCCAACGTCCAAAAAAGCTAAAAAAACTTACAATCCATCCTGGGTTTCCTCAATTTTGGAAGAACATACATTCTAAACTACGCAGAAAGGGTTAAACCTCTCTACGCATTAATCAAACCTGATTTTTCAATCAAAAACTGGACACAGGAACACACAGAAATTTTGCGTTCACTCCAGGCTAACATGTTAGCAACAAATCACTTACAAACACGCGTAAGTCAACGCAACCTGGTGATCCGAATAATTTTGGGTCAATGCGGATTCACCTACTTAACATTTAATGAGGGTGAAAAAATACCAATCGCATACAAATCTCATTTGTATACACAAGCAGAAATGCGCTTCACTTCAACTGAAAAAATTCTGACAGCAGTTCAAACCGCTGTAGCAAAAGAAAGAGCCTTAGCCCGAGGGAAACGCATTATTGTCGTAACCCCAGTACCAGCTTTAGAAGCGGTCACAAAAGCAAGCATTCCAAATGCTAAAGCACTACATCCAAGATGGATACAATGGGTTAATTCTCTTGCTGCAACAGATGTTGAATATGTTTTTGACCCAGATTTAAAAACACAAGCATTCCTGCAATATGAACAAGAATGTCCTCTGCCCGCTGAAATTCTGCCTCTCGATCAGTACGAATTTATAATTTACACTGACGGATCCGCACAACTCGCAACAGGGAGTAAGCAAGCTTACAGTGCAGCGTGTGCAATCGTTAAAGGTCGCATGCAAGATGGCATCTTCAGACCTATGGTCACAAAAACCCAGTCTCTAGGAGATTGTACAGCTCAGCGAGCTGAGCTACAAGCATTCAAACTGGCACTTGAAAGTACAGATCGAGAATTGCCCACACTAATAGTGTACGACTCCTTTTACTGTGTTCAGTCGTATAATGAATATATACAAAACTGGCTTGAAAATGGTTTCAAAGATGCGAAAGGTGGCACAATAAAGCACAAAATGCTTTGGGAACATGTAGTTCAGTTGAAAAACGAACTACCAAAGGCTCACGTGATCCACACACTGAGTCATCAACGTGATGGCGTTCACGTTGCAGGGAATTCATTGGCTGACGAAGCTGCAAAGGGGGCTGTTCAGACGGCTTCCGTAGCTGCGATCACTCGTTCAAAAACGAAAATAGACGGTGAGATAATGTTGGCTGTCAATGCTTCAAGCAAGGGCAGCAGTGCAGCGTTACCATAAAAGTTTCCACTCAAGTACTCTTATGTAATTGATGCGAACAACGTTCCTTTTGCTCGAATCCCTGGAGTGGGGGATAGGGTAATTCCAAACATGGAACGTAGAGCAGCTTTGATTTATGAAGCACATTTGGGGGAGGGTCTGTCACATCAAGGGATCTCTAAAACAATTTTGACATTAAAAGAGATGTACTGGTGGCCAGGAATGAATACACATATTCACATCTTCATCAATGACTGCATAGACTGTTAATTACAGCGAGAAAGCCACCAGACACCATGCTACGAATGTAGCTGCCCAGTACAGACACCATTGTTAGACAGCATTAGACTATCTATGCGCAGGCATCCCACTGGACAAATGCAATCCCACAAATACTGAATCAAGGTTCCTATGGATATGGCATCAGCGCTCGGCTGACGCTCGAACTGTTATAAAAAATTTGCAAGTCTTTATCGGCACATACGCAATAGGCACGCTACATTCTGACCAGGGCCCTGCGTTTAGCTCTCGGGCTTACAAAGAAGCCATGGCCAGTCTGGGTGTTGCATTGCTGTACTCCTCTCCATTCCATCCTGAGGGAAATTCAGTTGTGGAAAGGAAAAACCGGGACATAAAGCAGTCTATAACAGCTAGGGTATTAGGTTCGGGTGATGGGTGGGTGAAACATCTTTATGGGGTCCAACGCTCATTAAACAATCTGCCAAGAAGTTCTCTAGGGGGGGTCACTTCATATGAGGTCCTATTTGGGACAAGAATGTGGGTACCAGACCTCGATCACGTAGGCACAGTGGTGGAAAATAAACCGTTTGATATCAAAGATCGTTTGGCTGTTTTACAGGAACTCAATGAACTGAGATCAAAACAAAGTAACGTATTCCTGCAGCCAACCACCACTGGGGAAAAACCGGCGGTCCCAGCAAGGCCTGTCTAGATTCCAAAAGTTGGGGATCTAGTCAGAGAAAAGATTGCGGACAAGAAGGAATTTGGACCTTCTTACAGACAACCAGTACCTGTCCTAGCAATTCAAGGAACAAGAACAGTACTTCTGCCGCCCCTTGCTGGAAGAAAGGAGAAAAGATTTGTGTCCATCGACCTC
This sequence comes from Calotriton arnoldi, assembly GCA_963921515.1. NCBI lineage: Eukaryota > Metazoa > Chordata > Amphibia > Caudata > Salamandridae > Calotriton > Calotriton arnoldi. The sequence continues at coordinate 2,351,530 of CAWUFW010001434.1, forward strand.
ATCAAACCACAGTATGTGGCCAATACTAAGTAGTAGGCCTCGTGGACTCCGACCTAGTAGCAGACACACTCCTCTCGCTACTATCCAAGAGGTTCAGACTGAAAGACTGATAACAATTGGGACTTCAGCAGTAACAGATGAAGGACTGAGCAACAATGCTATGGAACTCATCCCTCTTGTCAATCAAGTAACAGTTCATCCAAATACACCTGTCTCCACCAATGTAGCAAGTGATCAACTGGTTCCAGCGATTTCTACAAATCCTGATGCAATTCCAACAATTGACAGAACTGCTTCTGGCTATTTCATTAACTTTGATACGTTCTCAGAAGATCCAAGTGAACCTGAAATGACGCCAGCATCATTCAAACTCAAGCAGCAAGTACAAGACTTTCTTCACTTTCTGAAAAAGACTTATTTGGTTTCTCCATTGATTGAACTCTGGATTATATCTGGACTATTTGTTTTCCTACTCTGGCTAGCTTTGGTTACAACTGTGAGCATGCTTATAAGTGGCAGATACATCCATGTGAACACTGAAGGAAAAAATGTGAACGTACTTTTGAAACCTCATAAATCTTCCCATCGTGAAGCAAGAGACTTGTCAACAGTGAACATCACAGCCGTTCCTATACAGGATGGTATAATGTGGGACAAAACTGATTTTGATATCTTTGGCCCGACGGAACAATTGAACATTCCACATTTGTTTAAAATTTCACTAAGTGATCTAATTTCATCCAGTACCTACTCTGATTATAGGGACTTTGAGACTGTTAACGACATAATGTTTGACCTAGAAAAATCTGCTGCATTTTCTAAAAATGAATATTTAGAGGGTTCATCAGACTATGAACAGCTGTATTGCTATAACCACTATGGTCATCATTATTTGCATAAATCTGCATACCCAAGAAATGTGTTTATGTTTAACCAATGGGAGCATTGTCCTACACCACCAAAAGGTAGTTCAAAAACATTTGCTAGCAAGTTTCCATATTTTTCAGGTTACAATACATCTGATCCAGAAACGTTTTACTATAAAAATGTAAACAAAACAGGATTGAACATTATGTTAACTAATACGAAACAGATTTACTCTGCAAAATTCATTGCCCAACTGTCTAGTCAGGGTTTCGACTTATGGAAAGACACAGTAGACACAAAAACTGTATGGGGTACAAAAGATTGGCAAGTGCAGGGGATAGAAGCTTTATTTAGAGCCTGTATCATCCCTGACCAAATAATGTTTTTGAATGAAACTGTCCAACAAACATCTTGTCTTGGACTAGCCAAGATCAAAGAGATGAAAACACCTTCTGTACCAACACCTGCCAGTGATAACAAAACACAGGCAGCGGTTACAGTTGACCAAATACTACAACTCAACAGATCTAATCCTGATTGGAGAAAATGGTTGATCTGGCCCACAGACACGAACAACTGTCAGGAAAGATTCCTGAATAAAACTCAGGGCTTTACTATTCATAGGCCAGACCCAAGATACGTCCAAAGACAGCATCCGGGGGTAGTAACAACATACAGTGTAGGAAAAATATGCCTCGATTGGCTGCAGAAATCTACACTACAGGATGTGAAACAACACTTATCCTTACTTACAGAAGACGCAGACCTTAGGGAATTCTTGCTTGGACCAAGAAAACCGCGTCAAAAACGTTTCATATATGCCGGCATTTATGCTGTTTATAATGAAGCATGGAAGGTGTCACAGATGGAGGCCGCAGAACGAATACGTGAACTTGATCGTATTAATTTAAAGAAAACACTCACTGTGGTTGACAATGGGTTAACAACTTTGTCCTCCAGAATATATTCATTGGATGGCATTGTATCCTCTGCTATCGACATACTAGAACAAGATTTGGCGATGTTACAGCAAGGCCAATCTCAATTACGTTCTATTGTGTTATTAAGCTGGACGCGGCAATCTTTGCATGCGGGCTATGTGCCTTGGCGTTTCATTAACACGTCGGCTCTGTTTGCAGAATACAATCTAACTGATAAACAGATGGAACTGGCACAAAGAGGAGCAAAGTATACAGTGCTGAGCATTGAAAAACTGGAAAAGTTACCATTCACAGTGGCAGAAAAACCAGCTACAGAATGGCTCATTCATGGCAAAATCACACTACATGTGACTACTTTTCAGTTTCAGTATTGCCTCAGACAAATGCAAGCAGGCAAATATGAAAGGTTGGGTAAGGAATACATTAAGACATCTTGGGATTTACCGTATACATATAGATGTTGGAGTGGGGATCGTGAAGTGTTTTTGAGCGGTAGACACTGTAAAAGTGCACTGAGTGGTTCACTTATATGTCAGGACATTTCTTTACACGGGGCTTGCAATGGTTCTGTGGCAAATTTGTCTTGCCATCAGCAGGGTACACCAGCTGCTGTGATTAATCCAACGTTTGGACAACTTTCGAATGGGAGTTACCTCATGTTGAATGATCAGAGTTGCTGCGGCATGTTGCCAGGCATCCCATATCTAGTAACGGTCAACTCCAGGGTCACTTGCTGTATGCAAGTATTGTTTGCCCCAATAGACAAAGTCAGGGAGTCGCCTTTGTGGCCTTCGCTGAACGTCTCTTTTATAAGTTTTGATACTTTGAGCAGAATGAAAGCCATGCTTTTACAGCAAATAGTGCCTTTGACCTCGGCCAAAGAAAGGTATGATCTACAAGTAGCAAGGACTTCGGCTGAGATACAGACTTTAATACGTACAAACTGCCCTATACATTTCGTAAAAATGATAGGACGTATCTTTAACATGTCTGATACAACCGGAATTGTACATGTATTTAAGAGCATCTGCTCCGGTCTGTTAGCACCTTTCCAGGTAATACTCGGAATCATCCCGAACTTTGCACATTCGGTGTTTGGTGGCATACCATTAATTCTAGCACTTGTTGCCGGAATTCTATTTCTCTTCCTGCTATTACGCTATGGCCAGCCTATTCGCAGACATCACTCCGAGCGAAATGGAGAAAGCTCTCCTTGAACGAAAGTGCCGTGAGCGTATAGTACAGCTTTTGGGCATGAATCGTCTACGGGAACTTAATACCACGTGGTTCCTGTCATTCAGACCAATCTGGCAAGATTGCATCTTACCTGTTCTACGCTGCCTGCTATGCGCTGAAGAATGCGTGTTAGCAACATGTCTGACATTTCCATCAGTAACGCCAACGGATATCGATACTCTGCTGGACCTGATAACGGCCCATGCTCTGTGTTGTCCCCAGAGGCTACCAATCCTGATGACGGCATTCATTGAGATCTCACAGTCGCTTCCGGCTGCTGCTGAGGTACGAGAAAGATCTACAGGCACACAGGTAACAACGGACGCGAACATTGCTGCGGCATCCTATGCTGAAAGCGATGCTTCACATCTCTGTGCAATTAATCTACTGCACGAGGTGTTCCGAATGTCACCAACTACGGTGGACAATATTTTGTCTACAGAAATAGATGATCTCATGTTTACACCAGACCTGGACAATGACTCTAATTCAGCCCACAGTGTTCCAGAGATGCAGTAACAATTTGGCCTTCATATTTCAAAACTTGGAACTCTTCCCAAATTGAACTTTTTCCCATTTTTTCGAACTAAATGGCAATTCAATCTGCTTGAAGTAGAACTAGCCTTATAGTACAGACTTTGCAGTACTTCCTCGGACATTTTGTCATCTTATTTGTCTACAAGAATCATTTATTTCCATGACATGAAATGACTGATTTTGAACGAACTTATCGATCATTTTTTTGTCATATGTATTTATTACTGCTTATTTCATTCAAATTGCATTTTTGTTTTAAATATATGCCTGAAATGAATAGCATTACTTAAAATGTACAGTACCTTTGCAATTTAATAGGCTTTTTATATGCTTTTTTAAATGCTTTTAAGAAATATTTTTAGCAATATGCGGTACTCCATTTAATGTTTAGCATTTTAAATGTTTAGCATTTTATTTATCGTACACACGAAAGTGGAGTGGGTGTTGTATTCCTCTTAGGGTGTCCATACACGGGCTTTCCTGTATCATGTCCTTATATAGGCACAATTCGCCCTGCCCTTATATAGGCATAAAATCCCAGTCCTTATTTAGGCATTAAACCGTGCACTCCAAATACAGGCATGGTCTCCGACATCCGTCCACCCTAACGTCACAACGAGTTCTTGAAGAACAGACCCTTAGGCTTCGGGAGTTTCCTAGCACAGGACTATTGATTTCTTCAAGGACTCATATATTATGCATGAACCGTTATACCTTAGTGGTTCATTCATGACGTCTTCCGCTGTCCGACTCACGTCAATGCTAACATTCTGAGGTACCTCTCAGGTATAAATATACCTTCCCTAGCCCTTGTAAACTAGAGGAGACCTCGACTTCAGAGGAGCCCGTTTCCCGGCCTGACGCACTGAGAAGACGCTGTCATCCCTGCACGCAGAGAGTCCAGCTTCCAGTGATCTGACTTCCCTTGCGGGGTGTTGGAGTGCGAGTCTGGCAAGAGATTCCCACCTCTCTCATTCTTAAGGTATGGAGCTGACTAGAAACCTAGAGGGACTCTTGGCATACTAGGCATACTAGGCTTAACATACTCTTAGTATACCATAGTAAGGAATTCTTCACCTATTTCATACCTCTCCTACACCTAGGTTAGGTTAGGCACATTGGGGTAGAACTAGCTTAGAATTGCATCGTATGAGCACTCGCATTTTTAGTCTATGTTATTTATGTAAATGAATATCTACTAAAGATCATGCTAGCGCAGTATTATTTATTTCTACTGCTTACGCTGTACATTATTTATCTTGCATACTGTCTTGTGATCGTAACAGCACATTTTACTTACACAAGAAACAAGACTGTTCAATAAACCTTTTATTGAAACGCCCGTCTGTTCTTTCTGTGTAACTTTGAAGAAAACTAAGCATGCACGATTGAGCTGAGTGAAATAGTTATCTATTGTTTCCACGACTCTGGGACACATTCTGATTCTAAAAGGGAAACAAAGTTGTCATGTTTTGTGGCTGCCAGAAACTACTCCCTTCTTGTTTGTCAAGGAGTTTCTAGTGGCCTCTGAGCTAGCTGGCACAAGTAATTAAGTTTAATATACTCGATAGGGACATACCGACCTTAGTCCTATGTCAAACCTATAGGGTCTATTATTCCAATGCGCAGAGCCTATTAGGGAAATAGGAGCTACACTACACTGGTGTGCTACCTTGCTCTATTACAGCAGTCCCAAAATGTAGGTACTCTTGAAGGAAATCTGCCTTTTTCGCATGGTCTCCCTGGATTATTCACTTTTTTCTGAACCCTATATTTTTGCTGCCTTTAGAACTATGTGCACTTTACCCCTGCTAACCAGCACTAAAGTGCATGTGCCCCCCCCTTTAAACATGATCAAATTGGCACGCTCCTAATTGTTATATTTAACTTACCTATAAGTCCCTAGTATGTGGTACAAAATGTACCCGGGTCCTGGAAGTTAAATGCTACTAGTGGACAGCAACTTCTATTGTACCATCCACTACGGTGGTAGTGCAAACATGGCTTTTGGTCTACCCTGTGTAGCCTGACTATAGCAGTGTAAAAACTACAATTCAAACTGTCAAAATAAACCCTTTTGTAGGTAAAAACCTCCCTTTTAAATACCAATAAGTCACCCATTGGCAGGCCTTGTAGCCCACAAGGGAGGGTGCATGATATTTAAAAGTAGGACATGCAGAAATGTAGGGCCTGATTCATGAACTAAACTTGTTTCATAGTACTACACACTACAAAGTGCTATTCACAAACTCCACTTGTGCAGTAACTTACAACTTTGAGTGAGTTTACTACTTTTTGGTATTCACAAACTGCACTTTTGTAGTAACTTACACTTTTGTAGTAAGTCCAGCACTACACATGGCCAACCACTCGTACTGCAACACCCTCCCAAGAACATAATGGAGGTAGGGGCTTACTTCAAAAGTGTAAGTTACTACAAAAGTGCAGTTTTTAAATAACGAAAAGAAGTAAACTTACTCAAAAGTCTATTCTTTCTCAAAAGTGTAAGTTATCTTTGTGAATTAGGCCCAATATGTTAGCATGTCATTACAGTGACTAAACCCAAAAGCTATCTTTATCTGTGGCAGAATAAAATTCTAACATTGTTTATCTGGAATGGGACTAGCTAGAAAAACAATTCAATAGTGAAGTCGAATTTTAATAAATATTAAGGAAAAATAAAGTTAGACCTGACATCCTTAGTGTGGTATTCCCCCAGACTTTTAGCCTTTACTCCCTTACTTTCCTGAAATAGTTTTTGTTGGTATTAGGACACTGTGCACTTTACCCCTGCTAAACAGTTCTAAAGTGCTTACTTTCACACCATAAAACATGGTAAAATTTGCCTACCCTTAATTGGCACATTACATTTAGTTGTAAGTCCCTAGTAAATGATACTACAAGTACCAGGGTCTGTAAATTAAATTCTACTAGTGAGCTGCAGCACTCATTGTGCCACCCACTAAAGTAGCATATTAAAACATGTCTCAGGCTTGCCACTGCAGCCTGTAGTGCAGTCTTAAACTGCCATTTCGACCTGGCAAAATAAGTTATTGCCAGACCTAAACCTTTCTTTTTATTACTTATAAGTCACCTCTAAGGTAGGCCCAAATGGCTCATAGGGCAGGGTGCATGGTTTTTAAATAGTAGAAGTTACAGGAGTTTTTACCTCCTCCTGACCTCAAAGTGAACTCTTTGCATTGAGCATTGTCTGCCTGCGATGACTACCAATGCGAAGCTTCAGCTGAGCCTGCGCTTCGCACTGACAGTGACAACATGCGATGACCAGCAATGCATGACCTGCACTTCACACCAAGAGTGACTAACTATGATGATCAACCAATGTGAATATCCAGCAACGACCGGCTCATCGATCTACAGTGACAACAGTTTGCAAAGCTCAACTTGCTCTTTGCGCCAATAGCCTAATCCTTGTGCCCCCACCAATGTGAAAGACACCCTTCACATCAGACTTGAGAAGGTACCTCTTCATCTGGACTGACCTGGTCGCTCTATCCGACTCACGCTCCATTGCATTCGGACGGAATTTGTGACTTAGCCCCAGTCTAGCGCGATAAGATACTGTGAGTGTCGCTTTGTGCTTCTTGGTGCTATTTTCATCTAAAGCTTAAAAATTATTATCTCTGTTCTACTGATTGGCTTTTTATCGTCTGGTATCATTTTATTTATTAAAATGTAATCTATTGTTCTAAATAGGTTTGGGATTTTGCTTGTGCTGTGTTTTCACTGTATTACTGTTTGCATGCTGCATAAATACTTTACACGTTACCCGACTATTTTGTGCCAAGCTACCAGAGGTGTAAGCACAGCTTCATTTAGTGACTTTTGTGGTTCACCCTGACAAGGTTTGTGGTTATTTATTTGAGTTGGGCTTCCACCCCTCTCAACTTATAACCCAATTCCTTACAAATAACTTTTAGAAAGTATCTTTTCTCTGCCTGAAGTGCCAGCAGGATAATTTCCATTAATTCCCCAGGTTCTGACAACCTGTACTTGGCCTGAATAAGGTGTGCAATTCCTCCCAGGAGCTACACAATAGTAGGCCTGGGCAGAGCTCGCAGAGTTTCACTCTGCAAAATTCCACGGAGTAGCCGAAAAACACCGCCAAATTCAACGGAGTTCCGTGAGCGGGCGGAGTATTGCTCGGCCACCCCTAATGAAGTCTTCTTGGCTGCTGAGGGTCATTTGGGGGCCAAGAGCCCCTATTGTTGCGACAAATAAGTTCCTCACAGCCAGATTGCTGAGATGTCATTGGAGGCCTCGCCCCCTTTCTCACCCACTCTGCACAGGGGCCTCCTGGCGCCCCAATGGTTGGGGGATAAAGTCCCCTTTGCTCCTGAGGGTCATTTGGGGGCCAAGAACCCCTACTGTTGTGACAAGTATGTCCACCACAACCGGATTGCTGAGATGTCGATGGAGGCCCGCCCCTATTCTCAACCACTCTGCACAGGGGCCTCCTGGCTCACTATTAGTTGGGGGATTAAGTCCCCTTGGCTGCTGAAGGTTGTTTGGGTGTCAAGATCCCCTATTGTTGCGACAAATAAGTCCCCAACAGCGGGATTGCGGAGGCGACGTCGTCGGAGGCCCTGCCCCCTTTCTCAACCACTCTGCACAGGGGCCTCCTGGCTCAATACTAGTTGGGGGACGAAGTCCCCTTGGCTGCTGAGGGTCGTTTGGGGGCCAAGAACCCCTATTGTTGCGACAAATAAGTCCCCCACAGCTGGATTGCTGAGAAGCCAATGCATGCCCCGTCCCCTTACTTAACCACTCTGCACAGGGGCCTCCTGGCCCCGCCCCCTTTCTCAACCACTGTGCACAGGGGCTCACTAATAGTTGGGGGATTAAGTCCCCTTGGCTGCTGAGGGTTGTTTGGGTGCCAAGATCCCCTATTGTTGCGACAAATAAGTTCCTCACTGCCAGATTGCTGAGATGTAGTTGGAGGCCTCGCCCCCTTTCTCACCCACTCTGCACAGGGTCCTCCGGGCGCCCCAATGGTTGGGGGAGGAAGTCCCCTTGGCTGCTGAGGGTCGTTTAGGAGCCAAGAACACCTATTGTTGTGGCAAATAAGTCCCCCACAACCGGATTGCTGAGACGTCATTGGATTCCTCACCCCCTTACTCAACCACTCTGCACCGGGGCCTCCTGGCCCACTACTGGTTGAGGGATGAAGTCCGCTTGGCTGCTGAGGGTCTTCGGTGGCCAAGAACCCCTATTGTTGTGACAAGTAAGTCCCCCACAACCGGATTGCTGAGACGTCGATGGAGGCCCCGCCCCTATTCTCAAACACTCTCTCATCGTGCTGTCTGTGCGCACGCGAAATGATGTGACGAGAGCGCTAAAAATTCCGCTTGGTCGCTGAGTTTATCAGTAACTCCGTGTTCTATGCGTAAAGCGGAGTTACTGAATTCCACAAAGCCCGCGAGCTGAGCGGAATTTTACAATCAGGCCTACACAATAGGTCACTGTGATTGACAGGTCAACCTGAATGGGCAGGGGTGTCTTCTTTGATCTGAGCAGAAAGGTGTGGTCTGTGAGCATCCGTTGTGACATTACACTGTCAAATCCTGCTTGAGAGGTCTGGAGGAACCATTTGTAACACTTAAAAAGGTGAGGACAGAATGGCCCAAAAAATCTAGTGTATCCATTCCACCCGTTGCTTACCATTGGTTTTGTTGTTTGTAACTCACACTTTCTGGCTTTCTATTTGCTGGCTTTATTTGCTTTGGCTGTCCAAATTCAGTTTGTCCCTCCCGGTGCCTAAACCGTGTTTCCTGTATTCTTCCATGAACTCACTTTCAGTAAACAGGCCTTTAAATCTTGTTCTTATCTTGTCACATTTGGCATGCATTCAAAGACAGAGGTCAAATGTCAGGCTCTCTCTTCCTGGGAGCTTGGTGTTTATCTTTCTTTCTCTACATTCAAAGTGAGAGAATTTATGTGAAGATCCTGCTGTGTACCCATGTAAGATGAGAAGGAATGTTCTGGTATTTTTTCTAGCACAAAACAAACAAAATTAACTGAGCTGATGTTTCAGAATATATTAGAATTAGTACAAATGAAGCACACTTTCTTTGTAATTCTGAAGTGTGGTAGAAACAAATATTTGAATACGATCAAAACACATCAATACACTAGGAGATGACATTTGCACACATTATTGTTTGTGTGCAGTAAAACTGTATTTTGGTGCAAATGTAATGCTCAAATCAATTGAAATGTGTTTCTGTAATGGCAGTGCGCTACCACACCATGCATACTCCACACTATGCCACTCCACTCAATCACATTCAATCAACCCCATCACACTCCAATCTACCCCACTCCAACCCAATCCACTCCACTCCAATCAAATCTACTCCACTCTGCTCCTATCTACCCCAGTCTACCCCACTCTAACCCACTCCAATCTACCCCAATGCCTCCACTCCAATGTAACTCAATCCAACCCACCCCACTTCAATCTACCCCACTTCAATTTACCACACTCCTTTCCAATGTGCCCCACTCGAAACTCCACTGTAATCTATCCAACTCCTCTCCACTCTATTCTACTCCACTCCAATATACCCCATTCCCCCACAATCTGCCCAACTCCAATCTACCACACTCCAATCTACCACACTCCAATCTACCCCACTCCAGTCTACCACACTCAACTCTACCCAAATCTACCCTACTCCACTTCACTCCAATGTTCCCCACTCCTCTCATGTCTACCCCACTCTAATCTAACCCAGTCCTCCCCAATCTACCTACTCCAATCCACCCCTCTTCAATATAGCCTACCCCATTCCAACCCAAACTACCCAACTCCAATCTACCCCATCCAACCTGCCCCACTCCAATTTACCCCACTTCAATCTACTCCAGTCCAATCTACCCTACGCCACTCCAGTCTACCCCATTTTACTTCAATGTACCCCACCATCATCCACCCAATCTATCCCACTCCAACCTACCCCACTCCACTCTTATCTACATCACTCCATCCTACTCTACCCCACTCCACTCCAATCTACTTCTCTCCACTCCAATCAACCCCTCTCCACTCCAGTCTACCCCATTCCACTCCAATCTACCCCACTCCAGTCTATCCCACTCAACTCCAATTTACCCCAATCCACTGCACTCCACTCTTCCCCAATCTACCCCACTCCGCTCCAATCTACCCTAATATATCACACTCCACTCTGCACCGATCTACTCCACTCCAGTCTACTCCACTCCCCCCCAATCTACCCCAATTCAATCTGCCCCACTTCAATCTACTCCACTCCAATCTACCCCACACCACTCCAATCTACCCCACTCCCCTTGTTTATCCCACTCGTCTCTGCCACACTCCACTCTACCCAAATCTATCCCACTGCACTTCACTCCAATCTACCCCACTTCAATCTACCACACTCCACTCAAATCTACCCCACTCCACCCAAATCTAATCCACTCCACCTCAGTCCACCCCACTCCACTCCACTCCAATCTACCCCACCCCACCCCACTCTACCCCGATCTACCCTACTCCAATCTACCCCACCCTAATCTATCCCATCCCAATCTACCCCACATCAGTCTACACCACTCCAATCTATTCTACTCCATTCTACCCCACTTCATCCCACTCCACCCCACCCTGCTGCAATCTACCCCACCCCACTCTACCCCACTACAATCTACCCCACTGCATTCCAATCTACTCTACTCTAATGCACCCAATCTACACTACTGCACTCTACACCAATCTACCACACTCCATTCTACTCTACCCAATCTACCCCACCTCACTTAATTCCATACTACCACATGCCACTCTACCAGTTTGACTCGAGGATATTGTCCACCCAAGATCCTCCGACTGGCCTCCTGCCCTGGTTGTGGCAAAGTACATGCAGCATCGTCTTAGAAAAGTTTTGACAAAGAGGTTCGTAATATACTGCATGCTAAATGCGCAGGACCTGACCTCCCGGGCAAGACAGTCTGTACCACTGACATAGACCCTAGCATGCTAACATTTTTGAAGAAATATGTCAGGAACATTGTTCCCTGTAGGGTGCGCGCGTGCGCGCCCGCACACCTATGTTTTCTGAAGCGCGCAGTCTCTAGTCTAAAGCGCGCTGATATGTCATGTGAGAGACCATGAAAAAGCAAATTACAGTTTTTGCGTCGCTCGTGTTTTAAAAGCAGCGGCGCGAAAAAACTGTAATTTGCTTGTTGGCAGAAGGTCTCAAGTTGCGTAGCAAGTGACTCTTGCAATGCCACTTGCTGCGTTCATTTCAGGAACAGGAGCGGGGCTCCAAGGCACACATGGGCAGCAGCACCGTCTAGAAGCATTACACACGACTCCAGTATTTTTACAGGCCATAAAATAATCTGCATTGTGCGGCATTCAAAAAAATATGCATGCAGAAATAATACAAGACTTGGAGACAATATCTTTTTTTTATCATCTGTTTTGGGGCATGTTATTTATGAGCGGACACCAGCTGCTCCTGCAGCGAGGGCTTCTGTTGTTCCACTAAAGTTGGTGATAACAAGAGATAAAGATCAGCCTGCCCCCTCTTTGCTCGTCACTGCACAGGCCCCACACGATTAGGCTGTCTCATCTCCATTGCCTTTTCAGAAGAAACATACCAGGCATTTGTTCATGTTTAAGACAGCTGCTGGAATGGAACTTCATTTAAAACAACCTTTGTTAATGTGTAGCATAACTTTTGTGCTTGTTCACTTATTAGTCCAGCAAAGCTCTAGTATATGTTTTAAAGTGCTTTCTGCAAATATTTGATGTCTAAAGTGTGTACTGATAAGGGGAGCAATACCAGGTTTCTGTGATTTTGTCTATTTTTGTAGCAGCCAGGGCATTAAAATTCACATCATGGCAGTAGAAAACCATAATTGCACTGCCTGAGGGAGGGGGGAGGGACCTTTCACCTACCTCTTCTTGGCGCATGCACACCTCCTTGGCCACTATTATACTTACTGACTTCCAAACCTTACTAAAGAGCAAATGTGTTAAGTGCTTACATTGTAAAACTTCTATCCAAAAGTTATCCATTCGTTTAATTTGCAAATGCAGTTTGCTTTATGAAAGTAGCAGTAACAGTAGATTTTAGTGTATATGCTTTAAAAACACTCTACACTACATACTAATTTAAATGCATGTCTTTTGGAAATACACAACACACAAACTTTCATCAAGTGTTAAAATACCCAGGTCCCATATTATTTATACTGTAGTCCAAGTGATGTTCAGGATTCTACAGCATGAGGAGAGGAGACGTTTACAAAAATGCTGTCCAGGCTGTTTTGCATTTTAAAGAGTATCATTCTTCATGCATGTGATCTGCAAGCTGCAGATCTCCACAGTGGGTATGTTAGTCGTCTGAACTACCTTACAAGTTTACTAAGGCACAAGCATGCAAGTGGTGAAAGTGTGTAATTTTTAACTGAGAATCACCAAACGTTTTGGATCAATAGCTCCAAGCACTTTATTTTCTTGAGCACACTGCATTGTGCTCTTCTGTTGCCATAGGAACAACTGTGATTTGTGCGCTGTTGCATGGCTTCTGTCACCCCATTACCAGTCCATTTGAAACAAAATACACTGAGGAACATGGATGCATTATGTTTTATTTCATTATGCATTTTAAGATTATTTGCACTTTCCAGATCATGTAAATATGTCGTTTTTTGTGCAACATATGACTCTTGTACCTACTATGAACTGAGTTACATTCAGGTGTCTTGGATAGATACTGTGGGTGCGTTGTAATGATGGGAACTGATTGAGAGCTCTGGAGTTGAGGCAGAATGCAGTGCCAGTTTCTCACAATGCCTGTCAGTGGGTCCTAAAGGGGTCCAGACTAAATCCAAATCCAAACGTTAGCCTCTCTACATACCACAGACAGCAATGGTGTGAAGCCAATAAAGCAAGGTCTCTCTATTTGAATGAGAACTACTAGGTAGTTTCTGTGATCTACCAGATTAGGAAAAGGGATAACTAGAAGTTTTTATCCGTGGGTTCTATTCACTTCCAATTCAATAATCAACAGCATAGGATAGAGAACTCACTTGGTAGTACATGGGTTGTCTCACTACCTTGCCACATAAGAGGGGTGTCCCTATTTATTAAAAGGACTCTCACCCACTGGGACTCCCAATGGTATGCTTCATCATTGAGTCCTCATCCAGGACTCTACGATGAAGCATGCCTCTGGGATGCTGAGAATGCGGAAATGCACCTTCTTTTCGCATTTTTTAACAAAAGTTAGAAGTGGTATTTGCCACTGATGTTTGTCGCTGTGCTCACATAGTCAGTTTCCTGGTGCACATAGCAGTGGCTGCAGTGCACAGAGACCTTACACTGCCGCACACTGAAGAAAAAAATTAGAGGGAACATTGGTCAGGAACTCCTAAAAGGCCATTGACAGGCCATGGAAAGCATATCAGGATAAACTCCTAGACCTCTCTGGTCTCTTGGCAAAAATTTTTAGAGGTGGCCCTTGAGGCACAGGAGACTGGCTCCTCGATAGATCCAGAGGTCCTGGCTAACTGGTCACAAAGGGCAGTATGTCTCCTATGAAACACTCCCCAATCCACCCCAAACTACCCAACTCCGATCTACCTCATTCAATCCGTCCCACTCCAATCTACCCCAATCCACTCCACTCCACTCCAGACTACTTCACTCCACTCCAATCTACCCAATCCTAACCCAATCTATCCCACTCCAATCCACCTCAATCCAGTCTACCTCACCGCATCCCAATCTACCCCACATCACTCTATCCAACTCTACTGCAATCAACCCCACTCCACTGCAATCTATAGCAATCTACCCCACTCCAATCTACTCCACTCCACTCTAATCTACCCCACTCCACTCTAATCTACCCCACTCCAATCTACCCCACTCAACTGAGTTTCCCTCTTCCCCAATCTACCCCACACCACTTCAGTCTACCCCAATATATCCAGTAAAATCTACACCATTCCACTCCAATCTACCCCACTTCACCCCAATCTACCCCAATCAAATCAATCTACTCCACTTCAATCTACCCACCTCCTGCACTCCACTCTACTCCAATCCACCCCACTCCATCCTACCCCTCTCGACCCCCACTACACTTTATGCCAATTTACCCCACTTCACTCTACCCCACTTCACTGTACCCGATTCCACTCTACCCCAGTCTACCCCACTGTAATCTACCCCACTCCACCCAACTCCACGCTACTAACTTTAAGCCATGCTGAATATCAGTCACACTGGTGTATAACATAGCTAAAACACAATTGCATTAGCAAGACCTAATGGCTTGGCCAATGCTCGTTTACAAATCAAATCAAAGAACATTTATAAAGCGCACGGCTACCTCGGACGAGGTGTCCCGGCGCTAGCGCAGCAGACTACAGAGTTTGAGGCTCGAGCAACTATTCCTCTTGCTTGAAGAGCCAGGTTTTCACCGCCTGTCTGAAATCCTGCTCTGAATTCAGCATAAGTAAGTGGTGAGGAAGGGCATTCCAAAGTTTGGCGGTCCTAACCGAGAAAGACCTACCCCATTGCCTTGCTTTTAAGAAACTGGGGACAGCAAGGTAACTCCAATGGTTAGATCTTAATGTCCGCTCCTGGCGGTACAGGCTAAGCCGATTCCTAAGGTAGCCAGGGCCCTTACCCTGAGAGACACGAAAGGCGAGGGTGAGGGCCTTGAATTC
This sequence comes from Calotriton arnoldi, assembly GCA_963921515.1. NCBI lineage: Eukaryota > Metazoa > Chordata > Amphibia > Caudata > Salamandridae > Calotriton > Calotriton arnoldi. The sequence goes on from CAWUFW010001434.1 coordinate 2,366,847, forward strand.
GATCCTCCTGGCTACTGGGAGCCAATGAAGTTTAAGATGAGGGGAAATGTGCTGGAAGGTGCAAATGTCTGCTGCCTCTGCGGGCACACTATGCTGTGTGTTCTGAGCATGCGCAAAAAAACGGTACTGACTTAAATATGGTGCTATTGTTCTGAGCATGAGCACTCCAGTAACAATGTTACCTCTCTCTTTGCAGTGTAGTAATGCAACCTTGTTGACCAGGGTGAAGGTTTCATTGCATCTCCGGGGTATACAAAGTGATTCTCTGTTAGGACCGGAGGCTCCAATTATGCTTCTGTTTCTTTACTGTCAAAACCACAGCAGCCAATCAAAACATTTTGAAACAAAACTGCAAATCCAATGAGTATCAACCACCCCCCCTTTCAACACATCCTCCCCAGTCCACCAATCATAGCCTCTCCATGTCCTCAAAGCTGAAAAACACTATCTTGCTGCCTATTTCTTTTGCTGCTCGGCAGTCAAGATTAGTGTCTATCGATTTTGTACCTCTCACTTCTCCTGGTAGTATTGTTTGTTTGCTTGCTGATTTATGCATTGATTTACAAAATGTGTTACTGAGGATTTGCTTCATAACAAGTACTTTTATTGCTACTATTTTAATTGCTGTTTGGATTGCTGAGCACCTCTGGTCTGTTACACGGGACCCGTGCATTGCCACTTGCTCCTTGTCATCCCCCAGCCTCCTAACCCCCACTCCATTACACCACAGACTCCTCCAACGCCAGCCGCTACTTGGGCAGCCGGCTCGGTTTGCTGCTCCCCCTTTGGTCAACATCCTGCATGTGTGTCACCCAATTAGGAACCATGCGCAGGCCTCTTTCCCTCTCTTTTATCGCCCGCTCCTACTTTGCGGCTCAGCGACGGTTGACTGGGTCTGCAGTCGCCGACTCCGAGCTGTAACAACAGGAGGCCCATCTTCTCTGCATCATCTAGGCATTTATAACACTGTGAACCTGACACAATCTCCCAGCTCCTTCCCTGGCATAAACTTTGGGAGCCTTTAATTGCAGTTGTAATAATTTTTGGGACCTGTTGCTTGGCCACTCATTTACACCCCTTCCTGCAGGGCCTTTTTGGGGCTGCAATAATTTGGGTACAGACTGTGCCTGAGGAACATTCCTACATCTACGTGTTGTTAGGGGTTGGATAACCCCTCCTGGCTCTTCCAATGTCTGGAGTTTGGTAGTTAGGCATTGTGTCTGACTGTGAGTCCTACGATTCTCTGGACTATGAGCCTTTTGAACAGAAAGGTGAATACTATTTTGATGTTGGTCTTGTGGAGGCTATTGACATGTCTGTTTGAAAATCAGTTAATAAGACCATGGCTTCAGGTCTTTGGTCCATTACAAATCAATTAGAGCATTTGGCCAAAAAGAAGAAGAAAGTGGCCTTTTGACCCTCCACATCTACTCAGGGTTAGCACTTCTACTCCTAGGAAAAATCCTACCAAATCACAGAACTGGCCTCATGCTGCTGTCCTGACCCAACTCTCCCAGGACTGGCTGGGTGATCATCGATACAGGGTCTGTGAGTCTTCCCAGCCCTCTCCCCAGAAACCTGCCTAGGACACAGACTCTACCTCCTCTTACTCCTCCCGCTCTGATACCACTGAATCCCCTAAGAAGAAAGTGCAACCCAGGCCCTGTGGCTAGAACGCATGCCATAATAAGTTCCTAGACCTCTCTAGTCCCTTGGCAACATTTTTAGAGATGTCTGCTGAGGCGCATGAGACTAGCTCCATGATAGATCCGAAGGTCTTGGCTGGCTGGTCACAAAGGGCAGAATGCCTCCTAGTAAATGCCAATTGCACCATCTCTTTGGAGTGCAAGAAATCCCTGCTTATGCGCATCAACCCTAAACAGGTAGACTTAACCACTTCTGATGCTGGATGCAAAGACAATGGCCTCCTCTTTGGGGAGAAGTTTGTCAAGGACATTGGCAAGTTCCCTTGACAAAGCTCATGTGTCTCCCAAGAAAGTCTTCCAAGCGTACCTTTTTGCAAGGGCCGGACAAACCAGGGGTTGTTCGCTAGGCTGAGGATCAGTTCAAGGCTCCCTTTGGGAATATGGCTATCACAGGAGAAGAGGCTGGCAGGACGGTACCAGAGGAGCAGGCTTCTTCCTATCCAGGTCACACTTTACAAGGGGCAGACAGAGCAGGGAGTGCTACAGAGAGTCCTTCCAGGCTCCCTCATCTTCCGGTTTCTCCAGTAAGCATTTTTCCTTTACCCCAGGTGTACTTAGGGGGCAGGACTCAACTGTTTGATCACAATTGACAACACATTGCCAACAACACTTGGGTTCTGAAGATGGTTATGGGTTCCATTTAGAGCTTGCAGGTTCTCCCTCCCACATGGCCCCCCCTCGACAGCTCCTTTTTTACCAAAAAGAAATTACCATCATAGATTCAGAGATTCAAAAGCTTCTTCGCAAAGGTGTGATTTCCCATTCTTTTTCTGCTGTACAAATTTCATAGTTAAGTTGAAAGGGGGAGGTCACCATCTGACTTTAAACCTCAGAGAGTTCAACCACTGGGTGGTGTACAGACATTTCAAAATGGAGGGGATACATTTCCAAAAGAACTGTTGATGGAAGGCAACTGGATGGTCTGTCTGGATCTGACAGATGCTTATCTTACAGTGTCGATCTCTCCACCTCACAGGAGGTTCCTGCAATTTCAATGGTGGGAGCAGTAGTGCGAATATCTGACTAGCCCCTTCGGTCTCTCGTCAGCACCCTGGTGTTTCACTAAGCTGATGAAGCCTGTGGAGAGACTCAGGGAGAAAGGCATGAGATTAATCATTGATGTAGACGACATGATTTTCATGGCTCATTCACAGGTTCTTCTACCGGACCACTTGTCTTATACAGTTCATCTCCTTCAGGAGTTGGGCTTTGTCATCAATCAAGTGAAGTCTGTTCTGAGTTCTACCCAGAAGATAGAGTTCCTGGGGTTTCAGGTCGACCCGGTCCAGGTGCTCCTTCAGCTTCCCTCCCAGAAATTGAGAGACATCAAGTAGGGCTTGAGATCTACATTGAGCAAACAATTGATAGAGTTACGGACAATAGCTAGGATCATCGGACTTCTGGTGTCCTCTATCCAGGCCATTTTCCCAGGCCCCCTCCATTACAGGGCTCTTAAATATCTGATAATCAGGCTTCTCCATAACGGCCTCTTGCACTACACCCAGATCTCCCTTTCCAACAAGGCCAGGGAAGAACTGAATTGGTGGTTGCTGCACATTGTAGCTTGGAATGTCAGGGCCATCTTTGGCGCACTACCCGACGTCATGCTCGAGTCCAAAACCAGCAGATGGGGCTAGGGCACCAAATACGGAGATATCTCCACTCGAGGTCATTCAGCTCCTTACAAATTGGACCGTCACCTAAATTGTCTAGAGCTTGTGGCAGGTTCTTTTGCTATTCAAACACTCTCTCCTCGGAAAAACAATTGTTGCATCCTGCAGGGGATGGACGTTTCCGCAGTCAGCTATATCAACAAACTTAGGGGCACTAAGTCCAAGTTGTTGGTGGAGATAGCAAAAGATTTTTGGCACTTCTGCCTGAAACATCGCGTTTCAGTGATTGCAGAGTATCTCCCTTATTAGAAGAACGTTGTTGCGGACAGTAACTCCAGATTCTTGATGGATGCGAGCGACTGGAGGTTGCATCCTCGTATTTCAGCAGATTGAGACTCTTCTCAGCCTTATTTAATCAATCTGTTTACATCCCAGTGTTCTTCAATTGGAGGCTGGATCCTTTGGCAAGAGGCACGGATGAGTTTCTACAACACTGGTCTAAGGGGTTGCTTTATGCCTTTTCCCCCTTTGCCATGATTGTGATAGTGGCGGTGCAGGTAAGGAGACAGGGAGCGACGGAGGTCTTTGTAATCCCGATTTGAAAGTCCCAACCATGGTTCCCGGTTCTTCAGATGTCCGTATCTCTCCCTTTTGCTCTTCCGATGTTCCCAGAAATCCTGCAGAATTACTTGGGAGAAATTAATCCTCTGTCTACCTCACATGGCATGGAAGGTTTCCAGCACAGTTGCTTTTGGCCAGGAATTTTGAGACAGACTTTTATTTACCTCCAACGAGCATGGGCCCCTCCACTTACAACGATACAAGTCCGCTTGGAGGAATTGGTTGGGTTGGTGTGTGGAACAGGATATGGATGGATCCCATGGAGGCTGATTTGAAGGATGTCATTAATTTTTTAGCTGAGCGAGCTAGGGACAGCTTGTGTTACAGGTCGGTAAAGAATTTTCGATCAACTATCTCGGCTGGTCATTCCCACATTGATGGTAAACTGGTTGGGGCTCATCCAATGGTCTGCAAAATTATTCAAGGGTATTGGAGTTTCTAATCCTCCCACACCTTGTTATGGCAATTATGGTGAAGGAAGTAACCCGTTTAGGGCCACCCGGGTCACTAAGAACCACCTCTCAGCCTTCTGTACTAAATGAAGAGTCGGTCAGACAGCAGAGAATACAAACCAATAACTGTTTATTCATATACACTCAGAGCGGAGCCCCATCTGCCCAGTCGCTAAGAGTGCTGCAGAGGGATCTGAAATCGACAAGCATACAGATACATTATGTACGTTTCATAACCGGGCAAGAACACGCCTACAGTGGAAATTTCCAAGCAGGTGCAGTTAAACAGCAAAATACAGAAAAAAATGGTTTCAGCGTTAATATCTTACACAAAGTAACATAGTCCAAGGTCGGTCCATCCGGAGTCCGCCACCAGACAAGGGGGAGAGGGCCTCTATCTAGTGAGAAAGCTATGTGCTGACATGGACAGTGTGTTTATTACTGAAACAAAACCCAGGTGAGGAAACGAAACTCGGAGAGAGACATTTCTTGGAATTGAACTAGATCAGTTTCGTACAGCCTAAAATGGCACCCAAATAGAAAATGGCGCAGCGAATGCTAACTTACATGGAGCACTGCGAAAGCATAAACAATTTCTATTCTAACAGACCCTCCTTTTAGCATGAGCTAAAACATTTTCTAACGGCAACAAGAAAAAACAAAACTAGAAACAGTAATAAGAAATCCCATTGATAAACAGTTATGAGCACTCCATACTATCAACATCAGGAAGTGAATCAGTAAGGAGGGAGGAATTCTCGAAAATTCCTTCATCGATATTCATCAGATCCTCAATATCTTTCTGAATCATTATAGCAGCATTTGTGTCATTAATCGATATCTTCTTTCTAGGGGTGAGAATAGTGGTACAATAGGAGCAGCAGAAGGGAAGACACTGAATAAGGGCACAGCAGAGCACCAATATCACAATCAGATAAATCACTTTTTCAAGAATCCAGCTTCAGCTGCCAAAGAGAGACCAACTCCAATTCCCCCTTTCCATTCCTTTTACATTTTCAAGGATATCTAGTATGTGTTTGGTAATATTCTTTTCCATATTCTTGATCCCGACCACAAAGTGATCGCCCACTACCGCACATACACCACCACTCTTAGCTAGAATATAGCCCACTGCATATCTGGTCTGTTCCGTATACATCCGCATACTCTCCAACTGAGTGTTGATGTCGCGCAAAGCTGCTACTGTAGTATTAGATAGAATTTGCAGCTTGCATCCAAAATATTCTTTAGCCTTTTCACCCCTGGACATAGAGGTACCACCCAAAGGGAAAATAGAGGAAAGGATATACCCAAAAGTAATCCCATTACTATAATTATTGACCTCTATATCGGTCACTCCCTCACAGAATTCTTTCGTTAGAGTCCTTTTAATCCATCGTATATTAGGCTTAGCATATTTACAAGGTACACCCAAAGGCAACACCATTCCAAGAGCTACATCATCTGTACCATTATGGACATTGGCATATATGTTCCGTTGGACAAAAAGTAAAACCCTGGGTGTGCATAAATCGGTCCCTCATAGTCTACTGCTGCATACCTGGAGTTCATTCCAAAAGTACTTGGATCCTCGTCATTCACCAAGGGGATTGTATTTTTATACAGCACTATTCCGGAACAATTGATATATAGTGAAGTGTCAGTACTATTCACAATAGGGCACCCCCCGGTCCTGCGGGCCAGTTCCTTGACTCTGTCAGCAATGCTGTTTCTCCTTTGGCCAATAATTTTAAACACTGCCTAGTCTTAGGTGATTTTAATATTCATATGAATAATTTTACTGAACAGGAGCCTTTAAGACTATGTGACTCACTAGCTCTTTTTAAAATGACACCTTATGTCCTTCATGCGACTCATGAGAAAGGACACATTTTGGACCAGATTTTCTCTACTGATACAATTGGGACGTCTGTCCCGGTTCCGATAGTATGGTCTGATCACTCGATGATTGGTATCACGATTGAGAAGGTGCATAACTCCTGCAAATCCCAGGGAAGGCCATACTCTCATAGCTTCAGACCTTTTAGCCAAATCACAGCCGAGGCTCTTACTACTGCCCTCAGCAATCACCCGATCCCCTTTCACTGGAATGTGGAAGAGGATGCAGAAGGTCTGGACAATTGGCTCCAGCTTCGTGCTGATGAGCTCGCACCCACCTCCGTGCGACCTGTCAAGGTCTCTCGTGCCTCAGCACCATGGTTTATGGTCGCCCTTAGGAAAAGCAAGAGTGATTGCAAACGCCTAGAGAGGGCATGGCGAAAAAACCTTAACCCCACTGATAAAATAATCTATAAACAGGCACTGAGGGTGCAGTATAAAAAAGTTTTAGAAGAGAAAAAACTTTTCCTCTACTCAAAAATAGCAGTCTGCTAATCAAAGTAAAGAAATTTTTAAAACAGTCAAGGAGTTTCTATCCCCAAGCACAGCTGCAAGGCCATTCACTCCAACTGAAGCTTGGACGAGCCACCTAGCATCCTACTTCCATGAGAAAATTAAAAACATTCAAGATACTTTTTCTTTGCTGCCCAGGGCTGAGGGTGAAAATCGAGCGTTTTTCACCCCGCCTACCCAGCCAAAGAGCCCGCTGCTCACGCAGTTCCCTCCAATATCCTTGGACAACTCTCTGGAAATTATGAAGGCTCTAAAATCTGGCTCCCCGTCTGACCCCTGCCCAGCCAAGACGTTGGTGTCACTAGCAGAGGTAATTAACCCTGTGTTAAATCGGATTCTCAACGCCTCCTTGGAGTCTGGGCTTGTTCCGGACAGGTGGAAGAATGCTAAAATACTCCCCCTTCTGAAAAAACCAAGGGCAGACCCGGAGTTAGCCGCAAATTATAGGCCAATATCCCTGTTCCCTTTTTTTCGAAGGTTTTGGAAAAATATGTTAATGGTGTCATCACCACATATGCGGAAACCAACCAAGTATTCCACCAGAGTCAGTCCGGTTTCAGGTCAAATTTTAGTACGTAAACCGCGCTCTTAGAAGTCTCGGAGGCCATCAAGGAGACCTTAGACAAAGGTGGGAAGGCCGTGCTGATACTGTTGGACTTATCAGCGGCCTTCGATACCGTGCCCCACGATCAGCTCCTCCTGTGACTTCAAGAATGTGGCTGTGGGGGCACGGTTCTCCTCTTTTCTGAAAGACCGCCAACAAATGGTCTGGTCCCCTCCTTTTGCAGCGACCATCCCTTCTGTAAAGGTGGGGGTCCCGCAGGGCTCAATCCTTAGCCCGACACTTTTCAACCTTTATATGACCCCCTTGGAGCATCTGGCCGAAGTCCATGGAGCCAAAATCGTATTGAATGCGGACGACACGCAACTGCTCTTAACCTGCAATAAGAAGACAGACTTTAGAGGGGAAGCGATAAACGCCTGCCTGTCAGAGGTGTTCGCTTGGTTCCAACTACACCAACTCAAGTGTAATCCCGATAAACCGGAAATGATCCTTTTTGGCCTCCCTTCAGACAATGTGTGGCGTAATTGGTGGCCACAGGACATGTCTCCCCCCACCGCCTCGGTCAAGACTGTTAAAAATTTAGGAGTCAGGATGGAGGATAATTTATCCATGAACTCTCAAGTACAAGCTGTAGTGGGCTTATGTTTTGGAGTGCTCAAAATGCTTAAGCATTCTTGACCCTTCTGTCGGTAGCACACAGAAAAATGGTGGTCCAGGCGCTAGTTTTATCCAAGCTGGACTACGTCAATAATCTTTATTAAGGAATCCCAGAATACTTGTTGACACGCCTCCAGGTAGTCCAGAATGCCGCGACCAGGGCAATACTCATGCTGGGCCCAGAGCACGGATGTCTACCCATTTGAAAGCCATGCACTGGCTGCCGATCCATAAGAGGATAATTTTTAAAGCCATGGTTTTGGCCTTTAAATCTCTCCATGGGATGGGGGCCCTGTACCATAGGAAGAGAGTCCAATTCTATTACCCGCGTCGTGCTTTGAGGTCTGCTGCACTTCAGTTAGCTTGCATCCCTAAATCTTCCCATGCTCGAATTGGTGGTCGCTCCTTTCAGGTACAAGCAGCGCAACTCTGGAATAATCTTCCGCTGGCACTCAGACAGATGCAGGATCTTCTTCCTTTTAGGAAGTTACTGAAAACCTGGTTATTCCAGCAATAGCATGAAAATTGGCCAGCTTAGAGCCCACAGTTAGCGCCACCCAGAATGTTTAGCGCCGGGACACTCTATCGAGTAGCCGTGTGCTCTATAAGTCCTTAATAACATAACATAACAACAAGCAGGATAATAACCAGCCTCCCGGGTGACTATCAATTCCTTGTAATGCCAACCCACCAATGTAACATTTTGTTTTACCATATAGAAATTGTCACAATATGTATTGTTATCACAACCTGGATAACCCATTCCCAGTGGCTTTCTATGGTATAGACATGGTCCAGGATAACCAAAACCAAATACTCTTTTCACTTCTGTAAATTGGGGTGGCTGAGTATAAGTATAATTCACAAGTGACAATGGATATGCAGTCCACAGACTAGTAACGGATTGGGTGGGGTAACAAGCTGTCCCTTCTCCAAAGAATCTCTTATGTGTCTCCAGTAATACATTACTCGGGCTGTTCTTTTGTTTCTTTTCGGGGAGATAACCTTACCCTTACTGCGTAAAGGTACACTTTGATCATTTTCCAAAACCCATGACACCCCACACAATATTATTATCAACAAAACCAAAAGAACAACACATATAATTTTGTTTCTCCGTGTCCACATCATATTATGCTGTGCAACAAGAACCATTGGCTGCTCTTTGTCAGCAACCTTTCTACCAAAGGGATGCATAATGGATTGCAAAGAAGCAAGAATGCAAAGAAAATATACAAGTTCCCAGTGTCTGTCAGAGCCTCACTGGTACAGGCTCCTATCATCCATCAATAAGTTGGCGCTCTTGAGCACCGGTGGTGGAGCTTGCTCTGTCCTAAGCTCTTTTAATCTATCCCACGTCAATAAAGATGGTATACCTGCAAGGTATACTTCTGCTCACCCTAACTAATGTTCAGAAGATAAAGGCAAAGTGAGTAAAAAATTCTCCACTAATTTCAGTTAATTCCGTTGGTACTATGACTCAGTACTACCTATCTTGCACAGTCCATCCCTAATCTTTCTTCTCCTTGGACTCAGTATCCCTCAGCAGAGGGCGCAAATTGTACCTGGTAGCCTCAGGCACCGTGTGATCAATAAACAAAGGCTCCTGAATAGCTCGAATTTCTGGGGGAACAGCCTCATTCAAAACATCATCGTTCTCCTTATCTGTTTGGGACCAGATCACCTGGACGTCGCTGAAGGGAACAAACCTGGGCCCCTGCTCGCACTCTGTGTCGCCCATGCCCTCTTTCACCAAATGATATTATGGCAACGGCAAAGGAATCCTCTGGCAGTATGTAGCATGAACCCAGTTCTTTGGGCCAGCAACCTTTACATCCATTCGTGTCACCAACAGAACCTGCTCAGGACACTTCCAGCACGGCTCCAAACTTTTCTTCCGCTGATAATTCCTGATGAGCACAAAATCCCTGGGCTGGATGTCGTGGCCAGGCCCCTCTGGTACAGAAGGTAGAGATTCCCGTATCTGTTGGTGAATAGAACGTAACCTTTCTGTTAACTTACCAAGATAATCAAGCAACACAGGATATTCAATATCTGAATATTTACGAGGATGCGAGACGCCCCAGACATTCGCCGGTGCCCGAACACAACCTCGTAAGGTGACAATCCTGTTCTAGAATGAGCTGTTGTTCTTGTTGACAAAAGAGCTAAAGGCAGGGCATCTGGCCATTTCAACCCTGTTGTCTCTTGTATTTTCGCCAATTTCAGTTTGAGAGTACCATTGTACTTCTCAACAAGGCCAGCTGACTGGGGGTGATTGGCAGCATGAAATTTCTGCTTAATGTGTAACCCTTCACAAATCAATTTAATCACTTTCCCATTAAAATGGCTTCCGTTGTCACTCCAGCTAACGCGGGGCAAGCCGAAACGAGGAAAGTACTCTTTAAGGAGTACCTTCGTAGTCGTAATGGCCGTATTATCCTTAGTGGGGTAGGCCTCAACCCATTTACTGAATGCACATACAACCACCAAGACATACTTAAGACTATTGCATCTCTCTAATTCGATGTAGTCCATTTGAAGGACTTCAAAAGGAAAAGTGGGTGGTGCAAAATTACCAGGTGGTGTAGGGGTACCCTTCCCTGGATCATGCATCATACAGACCATACAGTATTTTACCAAATGCGCAGCTGTCTTGGAGATGTCATCCTTATACCTCACAGGGGCTAACAATTTACAAATGCCTTTTGCACTAATATGAGCTGGACCATGGGCCATGTTAACCACAGGAAGGACATATGCGTCAGACAACATCCATTTCTGTTGCCCCGATTTATCAATCCAACACCCTTCCTCATTCAACTGTGCTGTACTTTCCTGCCATTTCATTAATTCTTCTATTGTGGCTTCACTCTGTCTCTCTTTTACACTCTCAGGGGTATTTTCAAACATGACAACTTCGGGAACCCACCTAGCTGGACCTGCAACGAACATGCGTTTCATTTTACTTCGGGCCCTTTCCTTAGCTACCTGATCTGCAAAAGCATTTCCTCTACCAACATCATCTGTAACCTTTCTATGGGCACTGCACTTGGTGATTGCCAATTACTTGGGGAGTGTTAAAGCAGACAATAGCCGTTATATAAGGTGCCCATGCGGAATCTTGGCACCATGGGAGGTAAGAAACCCTCTCTCTGCCCAAAGCCGCCCAAAATTATGCGCGACCCCGAATGCATACTGGCTGTCAGTTTAAATATTGACAACCAGTCCTTCACTTAATTCACAAGCTCGGATAAGGGCAGCGGCCTGAGCCGACTAATAAGGGACCCCTGATGTCTCTACCACTGTCCGCAATGTAGTGACAGCATAAGCTGCAGTATTGGTGCCATCTGGTAATTTAAAACACAAGCCATCGACATATAGTTTTCCTTGAGGGTCAGATAAGGGAACATCAGTCAGGTCTACCCGTCCTTTCGTCTCTTCTTCTGTCCGGAAAATACAGTCATGTTTGTCGACTGCATCATTCTCAGAAGGGAGTGGTAGTAACGTGGCTGGATTCAGAGTGGCATATCTCTTAATCGTAAAGTGTTTAGCAAACAATGTCAATTCATAGCCAGTAAGACGTGCACTGGTAAGGTGCTGTGTCTTTGTCTTATTCAAAAGTGTATCCACAGCATGGGGTACCATAACTGTGAGGTCTGTATCAAGTATGAGTTCAGCCGATTGCCTGATCGAAGTGGCCACAGCCGCAACCGCTCTCAGGTCTTATGTGACATTTTCTGTACATTGAATTACACAAAAGTATGATTTATTGTGCCTCTATGTGTGATGTAAAGCACTCTGACACCCTACTGTGGGATGAAGCGGTGATAAAATAATAGTAGGTGCCATTTACATCAATATTTGTGTAATTGCTTCTAAAGACAGATACATTTTGCATTCTTACAGTGCAAGCACATGTCTTATATAAGGAGTTGAACAAAGTGAAAAACCTGCCTCCAATAGTTTCCCTTAAGTACTTGTGAAGTGGTAACAAGCTGTGCGCCTCTGTTTCATTATGATGGTGTCTATGTGTTGGGTACCAGATTGCTCCCAGCCAGGATGATACCTGAACAAAGGAGGGCTTATGGCCCTTTAAATCAGGCTTGTGTTTCTGGCCCGGCTGGAATCTAAAGTTAGAAAGACCCCTCGCCAACTGCATGTTGCTGCTCTGAATGCAGACAGTATGCGGGTGCTGTTAAATTATGTCCTGGTGTCGGAAAATTACACCAGGACAAATTCAGCATATGTTACTGTGTCAGCCGGATCCAAGATCTGGCCCAGAAATAGCTGCTGGATCTGGCGGCATCCCCCTACTTTACAGCACTACAGAGCTCCTTTCACATTTACCCTTACATCATGAAGGAACACCAGTGTGTCATCATCATATTTTGATATATGATGGCTAGTGTTACCTACTTTTATGCTTCTGAATTGGATCCCTTTTCTAATCAGGCTTGCTAGTGGCTCCTTTGCTACTGCAAAAAGTGTACGGGAGAGTGTGCACCCTTGTTGTGTCCCTCTCTCTACTGTACATGTTTCAGATATTATTTGACTGGTGCACACTCCCATGGTTTGGTTACGTATATAAGAGTCAATACCCTTTTCTATATTTATTGCCATAGATAACCATCTAGTATTCATTGTTGTGTTCCTTCCTGGGAAGAAACTGCAGTGGTGTTGATGAACTAGTTGCTGCATATATGTGGTAAATCTAGTCGTTAGAATCCTACTCAGGCTTTTTTTAACTCACAGTTAAAATGGATAACGGTCTGTAGGATGCAACCTATGTAGTGTAGGTTTTTTATGTTAACAGTGTTTTTATAGCACACTAATGACCTGTGAGGATATCAAGGTGCTCTGTAGCAGGTGTGAGAGGTTCGCCCTGAAGGGCTTACTCGAAAAGTAAGGTCTTCAGCTTCTTATGAAAGCCAAGAAGAGAGGAGGAGGCTCTGATGTGTTGTGGGAGGTAGCATAGAGGGTTAATTTGCAAAGCACATTGTGTAGCATGCAGATCGCAGATTTGTTTTTTATTTAGGTAGGTAAGGGTAGGGGCTAGGTACGAGAAAGCAAGGCCCCCTGCCCTGCTGATGCATGTGGTATGTGCTAGTGAGATACCAGCAGAGTATATGGTGTCTGTGAGGTTGGTGGAAGCGGATGTGTCTGTTCAGGTAGCCAGGGCCTGTGTTGTGGAGTGCTTTGTAGGTGTGGGTGAAGAGTTTTAAGTGTGCATGCTTGTGTATTGGGAGCCAGTGGAGTTCCCTGAGGTGTGGTGTGATGTGGGCTCTGTGTGGGAGGTTGAGGGCTGGTCTGGCTGCTGAGTTTTGGACTGTCTCAAGTTTTCATGTAAGCTGGCTGGTTATCCCTTCATACACGGTGTTCCAATAGTCTAGTCTGCGGATGATGAGGGCTTGGATGATCGTTTTCTTGGTGTTATCTGGTAGCCACTTGAAGATTTTCTTCAGCATCCTTAGAGTATGGAAGCAAAACAAGACCACTGCATTGACTTGGGTGGTCATGTCCAGTTTGTAATCTACAATGATTCTGAGGTTTCTTGCTTATTAGCAAGGCATTGGGGTGGGTTCAAGGTCTGTGGACCATAAGGTGGAGTCACATGGAGAGGCATTTTCCCCAAAAACCATCACTTCTGTCTTGTCCGAGTTCAATTGGGGCAATTGGATTTCATCCAGGTGGCCTCTTCTGTCATGCATGTAGTGAACTTGTTCCTGGTGTTAGTTGTTTTGGCTGAGAGGATCAGTATCAGTTGCGTGCTATCGCATAAGTGAAGATGCTTATGTTGTGAGCTTATATCCCGTTGGCCAGCGGAGTCATGTTGATGTTGAAGAGCATCGGGCTGAGCTAGGATGACCGTGGGACTCTGCAAATAAGATCTAGTGTTCAGAGGAGGTGAGGGGCATGTTGACTATTTGAGTTCTTCCAGTGGGAAAGGAGCAGATCCATTTGAGGGTGCATCTCTGTATGCCTGCTTCGTGGAGTCATCGGTTAGGATATGATGGGATATGGTGTCGAAGGCTGCTGATAGGACTAGAAGGAAGAGGGCTGTTGTTTCCCCCTCTTAAAGATTATCCGAATGTCATCCTATGCTATGGTTAGGTTTAAATCCTGATTGTGTGGTGTTGAGAGGCTGGGAAGCTGGTATGTGGCAAGGCTGTTGCAGAGGTGCATGTTGTTGGCTTTTCCAAGACTTTGGCTGGGTAGGAAGGTGTTGACGGCTTCATGTTTCCATGGTTCCAGCAAGGTGGGGGTACTGATGAGATGTTGAGGATGGGGGTGAAAGCCTTGTTGTGTCACATGCGTGGTGGGCAGGGATTTTCCAGGGCCTTGAAGTGAATGGTCTCCATGATATTTGTTTGGGGTTTCTTCTGTGCTAATGATGTCCCATGTGGTGGTTGTGTTGACAGGGTCCAGGGTTTTGGTTGTGGTGCAAAATTGCTGTATATGGTTGCAATCTTGCTGGAAAAGAAGTTTGTGATAGGTTAATATTGCCGGTGGCAGCTGTGGGTTTAGTGAAGTCTTTGACGATTGCGAAGATTTCTATACTGGCATTTATTAATTCAACTAGGGCCTTCCTGTTGGTTTCTCGGATAGGCTGGTGAATCCTTCTCTTGTAGGCTTTGAAAGCATCTTTCTCCACTTCCCCTTTTCTGGGTCTAAATTTCTGCTCCAGTTGTTTGTAGTGTCGCTTGGTCATTCTGACGTCTTCTGTGTACCAGCTGGCTTGTATTATAGTTTTTGCTGTGCTGCTTTGTTTCATGGGGGCCAGAGTGTCAATACAGTTGGTGATCCATTTGTTCAAGTTCTCAATGCCACATGCTAGGAGGTTTGTGGGTTTCCAGATTGTTCTCATGGAAGGCAGTCATCCAATCCCCCTCTGTTAGGCTGTTCCAGTCTTGGCATGCTGAGCCTCTTGGGGTGAATTGTTATGTTCTGATTAACTCTGTGTTATGTTTAGGGTAAGCAAAAGACACACAATTGATGGACGGAATGCAGAACAAATCAAAACATTCACCCCCAGTCAAGAGATCTGGGTTAAATCCATCATTTTTTTGCTCACCATGCCACCCCAGTTTAGACCTGGCCATATGCAAATCAGTCTTGACCCTGTGCCTCATGGGAACAGTCCAGCCCGAACTGCCAAGCCAGGTCCTCCCTGGACCGGAAACAAGCATCCTAGGACCGGTTTCGGGGTTTCACCCCTCTTCAGCCAGGATAGCTTGATTCCAGTGGCACAGTGAGCCCAGGACCCACGTCTGGGCATACCTGGCGCACTTAGGGCGAGAAAGCAAAAGACACACAATTGATGGACGGAATGCAGAACAAATCAAAACATTCACCCCCAGTCAAAGAGATCTGGGTTAAATCCATCATTCTTTTGCTCACCATGCCACCCCAGTTTAGACCTGGCCATATGCAAATCAGTCTTGACCCTGTGCCTCATGGGAACAGTCCAGCCCGAACTGCCAAGCCAGGTCCTCCCTGGACCGGAAACAAGCATCCTAGGACCGGTTTCGGGGTTTCACCCCTCTTCAGCCAGGATAGCTTGATTCCAGTGGCACAGTGAGCCCAGGCCCACGTCTGGGCATACCTGGCGCACTTAGGGCGAGAAAGCAAAAGACACACAATTGATGGACGGAATGCAGAACAAATCAAAACATTCACCCCCAGTCAAGAGATCTGGGTTAAATCCATCATTCTTTTGCTCACCATGCCACCCCAGTTTAGACCTGGCCATATGCAAATCAGTCTTGACCCTGTGCCTCATGGGAACAGTCCAGCCCGAACTGCCAAGCCATGTCCTCCCTGGACCGGAAACAAGCATCCTAGGACCGGTTTCGGGGTTTCACCCCTCTTCAGCCAGGATAGCTTGATTCCAGTGGCACAGTGAGCCCAGGACCCACGTCTGGGAATACCTGGCGCACTTAGGGCGAGAAAGCAAAAGACACACAATTGATGGACGGAATGCAGAACAAATCAAAACATTCACCCCCAGTCAAGAGATCTGAGTTAAATCCATCATTCTTTTGCTCACCATGCCACCCCAGTTTAGACCTGGCCATATGCAAATCAGTCTTGACCCTGTGCCTCATGGGAACAGTCCAGCCCGAAATGCCAAGCCAGGTCCTCCCTGGACCGGAAACAAGCATCGTAGGACCGGTTTCGGGGTTTCACCCCTCTTCAACCAGGATAGCTTGATTCCAGTGGCACAGTGAGCCCAGGACCCACGTCTGGGCATACCTGGCGCACTTAGGGC
This sequence comes from Calotriton arnoldi, assembly GCA_963921515.1. NCBI lineage: Eukaryota > Metazoa > Chordata > Amphibia > Caudata > Salamandridae > Calotriton > Calotriton arnoldi. The sequence continues at coordinate 2,383,145 of CAWUFW010001434.1, forward strand.
GAGAAAGCAAAAGACACACAATTGATGGACGGAATGCAGAACAAATCAAAACATTCACCCCCAGTCAAGAGATCTGGGTTAAATCCATCATTCTTTTGCTCACCATGCCACCCCAGTTTAGACCTGGCCATATGCAAATCAGTCTTGACCCTGTGCCTCATGGGAACAGTCCAGCCCGAACTGCCAAGCCAGGTCCTCCCTGGACCGGAAACAAGCATCCTAGGACCGGTTTCGGGGTTTCACCCCTCTTCAGCCAGGATAGCTTGATTCCAGTGGCACAGTGAGCCCAGGACCCACGTCTGGGCATACCTGGCGCACTTAGGGCGAGAAAGCAAAAGACACACAATTGATGGACGGAATGCAGAACAAATCAAAACATTCACCCCCAGTCAAGAGATCTGGGTTAAATCCATCATTCTTTTGCTCACCATGCCACCCCAGTTTAGACCTGGCCATATGCAAATCAGTCTTGACCCTGTGCCTCATGGGAACAGTCCAGCCCGAACTGCCAAGCCAGGTCCTCCCTGGACCGGAAACAAGCATCCTAGGACCGGTTTCGGGGTTTCACCCCTCTTCAGCCAGGATAGCTTGATTCCAGTGGCACAGTGAGCCCAGGACCCACGTCTGGGCATACCTGGCGCACTTAGGGCGAGAAAGCAAAAGACACACAATTGATGGACGGAATGCAGAACAAATCAAAACATTCACCCCCAGTCAAGAGATCTGGGTTAAATCCATCATTCTTTTGCTCACCATGCCACCCCAGTTTAGACCTGGCCATATGCAAATCAGTCTTGACCCTGTGCCTCATGGGAACAGTCCAGCCCGAACTGCCAAGCCAGGTCCTCCCTGGACCGGAAACAAGCATCCTAGGACCGGTTTCGGGGTTTCACCCCTCTTCAGCCAGGATAGCTTGATTCCAGTGGCACAGTGAGCCCAGGACCCACGTCTGGGCATACCTGGCGCACTTAGGGCGAGAAAGCAAAAGACACACAATTGATGGACGGAATGCAGAACAAATCAAAACATTCACCCCCAGTCAAGAGATCTGGGTTAAATCCATCATTCTTTTGCTCACCATGCCAGCCCAGTTTAGACCTGGCCATATGCAAATCAGTCTTGACCCTGTGCCTCATGGGAACAGTCCAGCCCGAACTGCCAAGCCAGGTCCTCCCTGGACCGGAAACAAGCATCCTAGGACCAGTTTAGGGGTTTCACCCCTCTTCAGCCAGGATAGCTTGATTCCAGTGGCACAGTGAGCCCAGGACCCACGTCTGGGCATACCTGGCGCACTTAGGGCGAGAAAGCAAAAGACACACAATTGATGGATGGAATGCAGAACAAATCAAAACATTCACCCCCAGTCAAGAGATCTGGGTTAAATCCATCATTCTTTTGCTCACCATGCCACCCCAGTTTAGACCTGGCCATATGCAAATCAGTCTTGACCCTGTGCCTCATGGGAACAGTCCAGCCCGAACTGCCAAGCCAGGTCCTCCCTGGACCGGAAACAAGCATCCTAGGACCGGTTTCGGGGTTTCACCCCTCTTCAGCCAGGATAGCTTGATTCCAGTGGCACAGTGAGCCCAGGACCCACGTCTGGGCATACCTGGCGCACTTAGGGCGAGAAAGCAAAAGACACACAATTGATGGACGGAATGCAGAACAAATCAAAACATTCACCCCCAGTCAAGAGATCTGGGTTAAATCCATCATTCTTTTGCTCACCATGCCACCCCAGTTTAGACCTGGCCATATGCAAATCAGTCTTGACCCTGTGCCTCATGGGAACAGTCCAGCCCGAACTGCCAAGCCAGGTCCTCTCTGGACCGGAAACAAGCATCCTAGGACCGGTTTCGGGGTTTCACCCCTCTTCAGCCAGGATAGCTTGATTCCAGTGGCACAGTGAGCCCAGGACCCACGTCTGAGCATACCTGGCGCACTTAGGGCGAGAAAGCAAAAGACACACAATTGATGGACGGAATGCAGAACAAATCAAAACATTCACCCCCAGTCAAGAGATCTGGGTTAAATCCATCATTCTTTTGCTCACCATGCCACCCCAGTTTAGACCTGGCTATATGCAAATCAGTCTTGACCCTGTGCCTCATGGGAACAATCCAGCCTGAACTGCCAAGCCAGGTCCTCCCTGGACCGGAAACAAGCATCCTAGGACCGGTTTCGGGGTTTCACCCCCCTTCAGCCAGGATAGCTTGATTCCAGTGGCACAGTGAGCCCAGGACCCACGTCTGGGCATACCTGGCGCACTTAGGGCGAGAAAGCAAAAGACACACAATTAATGGACGGAATGCAGAACAAATCAAAACATTCACCTCCAGTCAAGAGATCTGGGTTAAATCCATCATTCTTTTGCTCACCATGCCACCCCAGTTTAGACCTGGCCATATGCAAATCAGTGTTGACCCTATGCCTCATGGGAACAGTCCAGACCGAACTGCCAAGCCAGGTCCTCCCTGGACCGGAAACAAGCATCCTAGGACCGGTTTCGGGGTTTCACCCCTCTTCAGCCAGGATAGCTTGATTCCAGTGGCACAGTGAGCCCAGGACCCACGTCTGGGCATACCTGGCGCACTTAGGGCGAGAAAGCAAAAGACACACAATTGATGGACGGAATGCAGAACAAATCAAAACATTCACCCCCAGTCAAGAGATCTGGGTTAAATCCATCATTCTTTTGCTCACCATGCCACCCCAGTTTAGACCTGGCCATATGCAAATCAGTCTTGACCCTGTGCCTCATGGGAACAGTCCAGCCCGAACTGCCAAGCCAGGTCCTCCCTGGACCGGAAACAAGCATCCTAGGACCGGTTTCGGGGTTTCTCCCCTCTTCAGCCAGGATAGCTTGATTCCAGTGGCACAGTGAGCCCAGGACCCACGTCTGGGCATACCTGGCGCACTTAGGGCGAGAAAGCAAAAGACACACAATTGATGGACGGAATGCAGAACAAATCAAAACATTCACCCCCTGTCAAGAGATCTGGGTTAAATCCATCATTCTTTTGCTCACCATGCCACCCCAGTTTAGACCTGGCCATATGCAAATCAGTCTTGACCCTGTGCCTCATGGGAACAGTCCAGCCCGAACTGCCAAGCCAGGTCCTCCCTGGACCGGAAACAAGCATCCTAGGACCGGTTTCGGGGTTTCACCCCTCTTCAGCCAGGATAGCTTGATTCCAGTGGCACAGTGAGCCCAGGACCCACGTCTGGGCATACCTGGCGCACTTAGGGCGAGAAAGCAAAAGACACACAATTGATGGACGGAATGCAGAACAAATCAAAACATTCACCCCCAGTCAAGAGATCTGGGTTAAATCCATCATTCTTTTGCTCACCATGCCACCCCAGTTTAGACCTGGCCATATGCAAATCAGTCTTGACCCTGTGCCTCATGGGAACAGTCCAGCCCGAAATGCCAAGCCAGGTCCTCCCTGGACCGGAAACAAGCATCCTAGGACCGGTTTCGGGGTTTCACCCTCTTCAACCAGGATAGCTTGATTCCAGTGGCACAGTGAGCCCAGGACCACGTCTGGGCATACCTGGCGCACTTAGGGCGAGAAAGCAAAAGACACACAATTGATGGACGGAATGCAGAACAAATCAAAACATTCACCCCCAGTCAAGAGATCTGGGTTAAATCCATCATTCTTTTGCTCACCATGCCACCCCAGTTTAGACCTGGCCATATGCAAATCAGTCTTGACCCTGTGCCTCATGGGAACAGTCCAGCCCGAACTGCCAAGCCAGGTCCTCCCTGGACCGGAAACAAGCATCCTAGGACCGGTTTCGGGGTTTCACCCCTCTTCAGCCAGGATAGCTTGATTCCAGTGGCACAGTGAGCCCAGGACCACGTCTGGGCATACCTGGCGCACTTAGGGCGAGAAAGCAAAAGACACACAATTGATGGACGGAATGCAGAACAAATCAAAACATTCACCCCCAGTCAAGAGATCTGGGTTAAATCCATCATTCTTTTGCTCACCATGCCACCCCAGTTTAGACCTGGCCATATGCAAATCAGTCTTGACCCTGTGCCTCATGGGAACAGTCCAGCCCGAACTGCCAAGCCAGGTCCTCCCTGGACCGGAAACAAGCATCCTAGGACCGGTTTCGGGGTTTCACCCTCTTCAGCCAGGATAGCTTGATTCCAGTGGCACAGTGAGCCCAGGACCCACGTCTGGGCATACCTGGCGCACTTAGGGCGAGAAAGCAAAAGACACACAATTGATGGACGGAATGCAGAACAAATCAAAACATTCACCCCCAGTCAAGAGATCTGGGTTAAATCCATCATTCTTTTGCTCACCATGCCACCCCAGTTTAGACCTGGCCATATGCAAATCAGTCTTGACCCTGTGCCTCATGGGAACAGTCCAGCCCGAACTGCCAAGCCAGGTCCTCCCTGGACCGGAAACAAGCATCCTAGGACCGGTTTCGGGGTTTCACCCCTCTTCAGCCAGGATAGCTTGATTCCAGTGGCACAGTGAGCCCAGGACCCACGTCTGGGCATACCTGGCGCACTTAGGGCGAGAAAGCAAAAGACACACAATTGATGGACGGAATGCAGAACAAATCAAAACATTCACCCCCAGTCAAGAGATCTGGGTTAAATCCATCATTCTTTTGCTCACCATGCCACCCCAGTTTAGACCTGGCCATATGCAAATCAGTCTTGACCCTGTGCCTCATGGGAACAGTCCAGCCCGAACTGCCAAGCCAGGTCCTCCCTGGACCGGAAACAAGCATCCTAGGACCAGTTTAGGGGTTTCACCCCTCTTCAGCCAGGATAGCTTGATTCCAGTGGCACAGTGAGCCCAGGACCCACGTCTGGGCATACCTGGCGCACTTAGGGCGAGAAAGCAAAAGACACACAATTGATGGATGGAATGCAGAACAAATCAAAACATTCACCCCCAGTCAAGAGATCTGGGTTAAATCCATCATTCTTTTGCTCACCATGCCACCCCAGTTTAGACCTGGCCATATGCAAATCAGTCTTGACCCTGTGCCTCATGGGAACAGTCCAGCCCGAACTGCCAAGCCAGGTCCTCCCTGGACCGGAAACAAGCATCCTAGGACCGGTTTCGGGGTTTCACCCTCTTCAGCCAGGATAGCTTGATTCCAGTGGCACAGTGAGCCCAGGACCCACGTCTGGGCATACCTGGCGCACTTAGGGCGAGAAAGCAAAAGACACACAATTGATGGACGGAATGCAGAACAAATCAAAACATTCACCCCCAGTCAAGAGATCTGGGTTAAATCCATCATTCTTTTGCTCACCATGCCACCCAAGTTTAGACCTGGCCATATGCAAATCAGTCTTGACCCTGTGCCTCATGGGAACAGTCCAGCCCGAACTGCCAAGCCAGGTCCTCCCTGGACCGGAAACAAGCATCCTAGGACCGGTTTCGGGGTTTCACCCTCTTCAGCCAGGATAGCTTGATTCCAGTGGCACAGTGAGCCCAGGACCCACGTCTGGGCATACCTGGCGCACTTAGGGCGAGAAAGCAAAAGACACACAATTGATGGACGGAATGCAGAACAAATCAAAACATTCACCCCCAGTCAAGAGATCTGGGTTAAATCCATCATTCTTTTGCTCACCATGCCACCCCAGTTTAGACCTGGCCATATGCAAATCAGTCTTGACCCTGTGCCTCATGGGAACAGTCCAGCCCGAACTGCCAAGCCAGGTCCTCCCTGGACCGGAAACAAGCATCCTAGGACCGGTTTCGGGGTTTCACCCCTCTTCAGCCAGGATAGCTTGATTCCAGTGGCACAGTGAGCCCAGGACCCACGTCTGGGCATACCTGGCGCACTTAGGGCGAGAAAGCAAAAGACACACAATTGATGGACGGAATGCAGAACAAATCAAAACATTCACCCCCAGTCAAGAGATCTGGGTTAAATCCATCATTCTTTTGCTCACCATGCCAGCCCAGTTTAGACCTGGCCATATGCAAATCAGTCTTGACCCTGTGCCTCATGGGAACAGTCCAGCCCGAACTGCCAAGCCAGGTCCTCCCTGGACCAGGAAACAAGCATCCTAGGACCAGTTTAGGGGTTTCACCCCTCTTCAGCCAGGATAGCTTGATTCCAGTGGCACAGTGAGCCCAGGACCCACGTCTGGGCATACCTGGCGCACTTAGGGCGAGAAAGCAAAAGACACACAATTGATGGATGGAATGCAGAACAAATCAAAACATTCACCCCCAGTCAAGAGATCTGGGTTAAATCCATCATTCTTTTGCTCACCATGCCACCCCAGTTTAGACCTGGCCATATGCAAATCAGTCTTGACCCTGTGCCTCATGGGAACAGTCCAGCCCGAACTGCCAAGCCAGGTCCTCCCTGGACCGGAAACAAGCATCCTAGGACCGGTTTCGGGGTTTCACCCCTCTTCAGCCAGGATAGCTTGATTCCAGTGGCACAGTGAGCCCAGGACCACGTCTGGGCATACCTGGCGCACTTAGGGCGAGAAAGCAAAAGACACACAATTGATGGACGGAATGCAGAACAAATCAAAACATTCACCCCCAGTCAAGAGATCTGGGTTAAATCCATCATTCTTTTGCTCACCATGCCACCCCAGTTTAGACCTGGCCATATGCAAATCAGTCTTGACCCTGTGCCTCATGGGAACAGTCCAGCCCGAACTGCCAAGCCAGGTCCTCTCTGGACCGGAAACAAGCATCCTAGGACCGGTTTCGGGGTTTCACCCTCTTCAGCCAGGATAGCTTGATTCCAGTGGCACAGTGAGCCCAGGACCCACGTCTGAGCATACCTGGCGCACTTAGGGCGAGAAAGCAAAAGACACACAATTGATGGACGGAATGCAGAACAAATCAAAACATTCACCCCCAGTCAAGAGATCTGGGTTAAATCCATCATTCTTTTGCTCACCATGCCACCCCAGTTTAGACCTGGCTATATGCAAATCAGTCTTGACCCTGTGCCTCATGGGAACAATCCAGCCTGAACTGCCAAGCCAGGTCCTCCCTGGACCGGAAACAAGCATCCTAGGACCGGTTTCGGGGTTTCACCCCCCTTCAGCCAGGATAGCTTGATTCCAGTGGCACAGTGAGCCCAGGACCCACGTCAGGGCATACCTGGCGCACTTAGGGCGAGAAAGCAAAAGACACACAATTGATGGACGGAATGCAGAACAAATCAAAACATTCACCCCCAGTCAAGAGATCTGGGTTAAATCCATCATTCTTTTGCTCACCATGCCACCCCAGTTTAGACCTGGCCATATGCAAATCAGTCTTCACCCTGTGCCTCATGGGAACAGTCCAGCCCGAACTGCCAAGCCAGGTCCTCCCTGGACCGGAAACAAGCATCCTAGGACCGGTTTCAGGGTTTCACCCCTCTTCAGCCAGGATAGCTTGATTCCAGTGGCACAGTGAGCCCAGGACCCACGTCTGGGCATACCTGGCGCACTTAGGGCGAGAAAGCAAAAGACACACAATTGATGGACGGAATGCAGAACAAATCAAAACATTCACCCCCAGTCAAGAGATCTGGGTTAAATCCATCATTCTTTTGCTCACCATGCCACCCCAGTTTAGACCTGGCCATATGCAAATCAGTGTTGACCCTGTGCCTCATGGGAACAGTCCAGACCGAACTGCCAAGCCAGGTCCTCCTGGACCGGAAACAAGCATCCTAGGACCGGTTTCGGGGTTTCACCCCTCTTCAGCCAGGATAGCTTGATTCCAGTGGCACAGTGAGCCCAGGACCCACGTCTGGGCATACCTGGCGCACTTAGGGCGAGAAAGCAAAAGACACACAATTGATGGACGGAATGCAGAACAAATCAAAACATTCACCCCCAGTCAAGAGATCTGGGTTAAATCCATCATTCTTTTGCTCACCATGCCACCCCAGTTTAGACCTGGCCATATGCAAATCAGTCTTGACCCTGTGCCTCATGGGAACAGTCCAGCCCCAAATGCCAAGCCAGGTCCTCCCTGGACCGGAAACAAGCATCCTAGGACCGGTTTCGGGGTTTCACCCCTCTTCAACCAGGATAGCTTGATTCCAGTGGCACAGTGAGCCCAGGACCACGTCTGGGCATACCTGGCGCACTTAGGGCGAGAAAGCAAAGACACACAATTGATGGACGGAATGCAGAACAAATCAAAACATTCACCCCCAGTCAAGAGATCTGGGTTAAATCCATCATTCTTTTGCTCACCATGCCACCCCAGTTTAGACCTGGCCATATGCAAATCAGTCTTGACCCTGTGCCTCATGGGAACAGTCCAGCCCGAACTGCCAAGCCAGGTCCTCCTGGACCGGAAACAAGCATCCTAGGACCGGTTTCGGGGTTTCACCCCTCTTCAGCCAGGATAGCTTGATTCCAGTGGCACAGTGAGCCCAGGACCCACGTCTGGGCATACCTGGCGCACTTAGGGCGAGAAAGCAAAAGACACACAATTGATGGACGGAATGCAGAACAAATCAAAACATTCACCCCCAGTCAAGAGATCTGGGTTAAATCCATCATTCTTTTGCTCACCATGCCACCCCAGTTTAGACCTGGCCATATGCAAATCAGTCTTGACCCTGTGCCTCATGGGAACAGTCCAGCCCGAACTGCCAAGCCAGGTCCTCCCTGGACCGGAAACAAGCATCCTAGGACCGGTTTCGGGGTTTCACCCCTCTTCAGCCAGGATAGCTTGATTCCAGTGGCACAGTGAGCCCAGGACCCACGTCTGGGCATACCTGGCGCACTTAGGGCGAGAAAGCAAAAGACACACAATTGATGGACGGAATGCAGAACAAATCAAAACATTCACCCCCAGTCAAGAGATCTGGGTTAAATCCATCATTCTTTTGCTCACCATGCCACCCCAGTTTAGACCTGGCCATATGCAAATCAGTCTTGACCCTGTGCCTCATGGGAACAGTCCAGCCCCAAATGCCAAGCCAGGTCCTCCCTGGACCGGAAACAAGCATCCTAGGACCGGTTTCGGGGTTTCACCCCTCTTCAACCAGGATAGCTTGATTCCAGTGGCACAGTGAGCCCAGGACCCACGTCTGGGCATACCTGGCGCACTTAGGGCGAGAAAGCAAAGACACACAATTGATGGACGGAATGCAGAACAAATCAAAACATTCACCCCCAGTCAAGAGATCTGGGTTAAATCCATCATTCTTTTGCTCACCATGCCACCCCAGTTTAGACCTGGCCATATGCAAATCAGTCTTGACCCTGTGCCTCATGGGAACAGTCCAGCCCGAACTGCCAAGCCAGGTCCTCCCTGGACCGGAAACAAGCATCCTAGGACCGGTTTCGGGGTTTCACCCCTCTTCAGCCAGGATAGCTTGATTCCAGTGGCACAGTGAGCCCAGGACCCACGTCTGGGCATACCTGGCGCACTTAGGGCGAGAAAGCAAAGACACACAATTGATGGACGGAATGCAGAACAAATCAAAACATTCACCCCCAGTCAAGAGATCTGGGTTAAATCCATCATTCTTTTGCTCACCATGCCACCCCAGTTTGAGACCTGGCCATATGCAAATCAGTCTTGACCCTGTGCCTCATGGGAACAGTCCAGCCCGAACTGCCAAGCCAGGTCCTCCCTGGACCGGAAACAAGCATCCTAGGACCGGTTTCGGGGTTTCACCCCTCTTCAGCCAGGATAGCTTGATTCCAGTGGCACAGTGAGCCCAGGACCCACGTCTGGGCATACCTGGCGCACTTAGGGCGAGAAAGCAAAAGACACACAATTGATGGACGGAATGCAGAACAAATCAAAACATTCACCCCCAGTCAAGAGATCTGGGTTAAATCCATCATTCTTTTGCTCACCATGCCACCCCAGTTTAGACCTGGCCATATGCAAATCAGTCTTGACCCTGTGCCTCATGGGAACAGTCCAGCCCGAACTGCCAAGCCAGGTCCTCCCTGGACCGGAAACAAGCATCCTAGGACCAGTTTAGGGTTTCACCCTCTTCAGCCAGGATAGCTTGATTCCAGTGGCACAGTGAGCCCAGGACCCACGTCTGGGCATACCTGGCGCACTTAGGGCGAGAAAGCAAAAGACACACAATTGATGGATGGAATGCAGAACAAATCAAAACATTCACCCCCAGTCAAGAGATCTGGGTTAAATCCATCATTCTTTTGCTCACCATGCCACCCCAGTTTAGACCTGGCCATATGCAAATCAGTCTTGACCCTGTGCCTCATGGGAACAGTCCAGCCCGAACTGCCAAGCCAGGTCCTCCCTGGACCGGAAACAAGCATCCTAGGACCGGTTTCGGGGTTTCACCCCTCTTCAGCCAGGATAGCTTGATTCCAGTGGCACAGTGAGCCCAGGACCCACGTCTGGGCATACCTGGCGCACTTAGGGCGAGAAAGCAAAAGACACACAATTGATGGACGGAATGCAGAACAAATCAAAACATTCACCCCCAGTCAAGAGATCTGGGTTAAATCCATCATTCTTTTGCTCACCATGCCACCCCAGTTTAGACCTGGCCATATGCAAATCAGTCTTGACCCTGTGCCTCATGGGAACAGTCCAGCCCGAACTGCCAAGCCAGGTCCTCCCTGGACCGGAAACAAGCATCCTAGGACCGGTTTCGGGGTTTCACCCTCTTCAGCCAGGATAGCTTGATTCCAGTGGCACAGTGAGCCCAGGACCCACGTCTGAGCATACCTGGCGCACTTAGGGCGAGAAAGCAAAAGACACACAATTGATGGACGGAATGCAGAACAAATCAAAACATTCACCCCCAGTCAAGAGATCTGGGTTAAATCCATCATTCTTTTGCTCACCATGCCACCCCAGTTTAGACCTGGCTATATGCAAATCAGTCTTGACCCTGTGCCTCATGGGAACAATCCAGCCTGAACTGCCAAGCCAGGTCCTCCCTGGACCGGAAACAAGCATCCTAGGACCGGTTTCGGGGTTTCACCCTCTTCAGCCAGGATAGCTTGATTCCAGTGGCACAGTGAGCCCAGGACCCACGTCAGGGCATACCTGGCGCACTTAGGCGAGAAAGCAAAAGACACACAATTGATGGACGGAATGCAGAACAAATCAAAACATTCACCCCCAGTCAAGAGATCTGGGTTAAATCCATCATTCTTTTGCTCACCATGCCACCCCAGTTTAGACCTGGCCATATGCAAATCAGTCTTCACCCTGTGCCTTATGGGAACAGTCCAGCCCGAACTGCCAAGCCAGGTCCTCCCTGGACCGGGAAACAAGCATCCTAGGACCGGTTTCAGGGTTTCACCCCTCTTCAGCCAGGATAGCTTGATTCCAGTGGCACAGTGAGCCCAGGACCCACGTCTGGGCATACCTGGCGCACTTAGGGCGAGAAAGCAAAAGACACACAATTAATGGATGGAATGCAGAACAAATTGAAACATTCACCCCAGTTAAGAGATCTGGGTTAAATCCATCATTCTTTTGCTCACCATGCCACCCCAGTTTAGACCTGTCCATTTGCAAATCAGTCTTGACCCTGTGCCTCATGGCAACAGTCCAGCCCGAACTGCCAAGCCAGGTCCTCCCTGGATCGGAAACAAGCATCCTAGGACCGGTTTCGGGGTTTCACCCCTCTTCAGCCAGGATAGCTTGATTCCAGTGGCACAGTGAGCCCAGGACCCACGTCTGGGCATACCTGGCGCACTTAGGGCGAGAAAGCAAAAGACACACAATTGATGTTTAGGGTAAGGGCTTGCGGACTGACTGGCTCGTGACACCTCCACCCTGCGTTACGACTCGGACATTCGTATGATGTGCGATGGTGAGATGAGGACTTGGGGCTGTACTGTCGCAGGGTGGAGGTGATCATGTCTGTACTGTGGCTTTTGCATCTCACACGCTCAGACCAACTGAGAGGATATATTTGGTTATTCAGCGTAAGATGCTTGCTTGTGTTTAGGCAGTAGAGCAGTTCAAAGCTTATGTTTGGGGCACTAGATTTCGATTGAGGTCAGATCACAAACCTCTGATACCCATTTTGAATGGTATGAATGTTCATTCTTCCAAGGCTACAGCTATGCTGGTGAGATTGAGTGTGAAATTGTTGGAGTATGATTTTGTTGTTGAATACATTCCGGGAGGTAAAAATAAGAAAGCTGACTGTTTATCTAGATTGTCCATCGCAGGAGAAGAAGTACTGGAGGATCAGGATGATGTGGAATGTTTAGTGGCCAGTGTTTTCTTGTTACACACTAAGTGTGTGAGTGAAAGACAGTGGAGATCTGCTTTAGACAACGATTTGGTGTTTAAAAAAGTAGTGGAATGCACCAGAAATGGTTGGCCAAGAGAAAGTTGCCTTGCTTTTGATCTTCAACCTTTTAGGAAGATCCAGTCTGAACTTTCTTTGGACGATGGATTGCTTTTCAGAATAGACAAATTGATACCTCTATGTGTTGTCAGGCAAAAAACGTATCAATACTAGTCACGAAGGTCATTTAGGTATGACAATGACCAAAAACAGTTTGAGGGAAACTCTCTGGTGGCCCAGGATGGACAAGGATGTGGAGGACAGGATTGGTAAGTGTTCTAATTGTGTAAAAAATGACAAAGGGTTGAAGTATGTCACCCCATCAATGGGTATTCCTGAAGTTCCTCGGAAGATGCGGGAGAGGGTAAGTATAGATTTCCTTGGACCTTTCCAAATCCTTCCACCTGCTCAGAGATTTGCTATTGTGTTGATCGATCATTTATCTAAATGGCTTGAAGTCAAGTTTATTCGTGAACCTAGCTGTAGGAATGTGATCATTTTTCTTACTGATGTTTTTGCAAGGGAAGGGTTTCCTTCAGAACTGTTATCCAACAATGGGGTGCAGTTTGTTTCGTTAGAGATGGAAGAATTTTTTAAACGAGCTGGAATCAAACACAAGAGCTGTAGTCTTTACCATCCTCAAGGGAATGGTCAAGTTGAAAGGGCTAACAGGATGATTTCTGATTGTGTGAGAGGAGCTTTACATGAAGGTATTGATGTGGGAGACGCAGTGCTAGCTATGCTTTGATCGTATCATAATACTCCTCACAGTGTGACTGACATCACACCTTTTGCTGCGTTGAGAGGCAGGGGTTCTCAGGATTTGTTGAGGCCAGCCTGGTTGAAAAATCTGCAGAAAGTCAAATCCAGGGAAGTCATGGCACATGACTTTGAAATGGCAAGAAGCAGAATTAAGGATAGTCAAACTAAGAGTAAAGAATGTTACAACATCATTAAAGGTACTAAAAGTGTGGTTTTGGAGAAGGGTGATTATGTGCATGTGAAATTACATGAAGCCAAAAGGGTTAAGGGGAGATTGAGATTTGGTCCTGCTCATTATGAGGATGAAGTAAGCAAGGATGGTTGTGCTGTAAAGTTGCAAAATGGCCAATGGTGGAATTGTGCTAGAGTAGTCAAGGTGAAGGGTTCTGAGCCAACATGCACAAAACCTGTGGAGTACATGATGTTCAATCATTCTACGTCATCCGCATTAGAGAAACAAGTCTGCAAGGTTCCAGAAAGATTCAAGGACTATGTTATGACTTACCGTGCTTTTTTTTGGCATTCCTTAATGTCTTCTTTTGTTGCAAAATTACATTGTTCTATTGTATGTTATTTTTTTCTTTTTGGGGTTAAGGTCTTTTATCTTCAATTTTTGTGTTTTGGGAAAAAGGGGGAGTTGTGTTATGTTCAGAACAACTCTGTGTTATGTTTAGAGTAAGGGCTCGCGGACGGTCCGGCTTGTGACACCTCCATCTTGCATCATGACTCTGACATTCAGATGATGTGAGGTGGTGAGGTGTCGGTTGGAGGTGCCAGCGAGCTGGAGGAGTGGGTGAGCGGCTGCCCGCATTGTATTGCTCTTACTTGAAATAAACCTTTTACCTTCATCGAAGAGCCTGGTTTGTGAATATTACTCCCTGTAATAGGAATCTTCTGGGTTGATGGATGCCAATTATGAACCTGACTATGGTGTGGTTTTTACAGGTGACGGATCTTGGTGCATTGATTGTGATGTTTTTGGAAGATGTAAAGACAGGGTCTAGGATGTCTCTGGCAGAGTGGATGAGCTCCGTGACGCGCTGGGTTACTCCCAAGTTACTGAGGTTGTCAAGAAGGGCTGCTGAGTTGGGGTCGGTCCAGTCTTCAAGATAGAAATTGAGGTCCCTCAGGAAGATGAAGGTACTAGAGTCGAGGACTATGGGGGGCAGTGAAGTCTGTAATGTTACTTGCGCTGTTGGCTTGGGGGCGGTAGACTAGAGTTCCAGCCCGAGTAAAATTTGCTGTGATTTTTAATTTATAGGTGAGATGCTTCATGTAGTTTGCTATAGCTTCAGCAGAGGCGGTGCAGATGAAGGTGTCTTTGTAGACCATGGCGATTCCTCAGTTGGGACTTTTTAGGCGGTCTTGCCTAGTGATCTTGTATCCAGCAGGGATGGCGGTAGCAATGTCTGGTGTTGAAGCTGTGTTTAGCCATGTTTCTGTGAGGAAGAGGAGGTACAGAGTGGCAGCATCCACCAGGTCCCAGATCTCTGTGGTGTGCTTGCTAAGTGAGCGGGTGTTGAGGAGCATGTATGATATTAATGCATGAGGTCTGCGGGTATATTTGTTTGTGGGTGTTTGTGTGTGGGGATGGGTGTGCTCTTGGTTGGAGTTGCAGGAGCTGTGTTGCAGGTAGAGCGGCAGAGGGGAAGGTGAATGCTCCAGCTGTGTTGTGTGGTGTGGCACACCAGCAGAGGGTGGTAGGACAACCAGGGTTCAAGTTGTGAAGGAGAGTGGCAGGGAAGTGGTGGGTTGGAGAAGGACCAGGGTTTCTGGCACTGGGTGCGGTCCAGGCACGGCTGGGTGCAGACGGGCTTGCCTTCAGCGTGACAGTGGCAAATTTGTGTTGCAGTCGCCATTAAGTAGGTTCCTTAAAGGGGCTAAGGAGTGCAGGGGGGTTGTGGGTAGCGCTGAGAGGAATACAATGGAAGTGAAGGAGAGAGACGTGAGGTGCAGGAGAGGAGGGACGCAGGTGTAGAGAGAGCAGAAAAGGGGTGCACAGAAGATGGAGAGATAGCAAGGGTCAGAAAGGAGCATGAGAAATGCCACAAAGGGCAAGAAAAGTCAAAAAAAGCAAGAGAAAAGGAAAATAAAGTGGCAGAGGGGTGCAGGAAAAGGCAAGAACAGTGAGAGAAATGGCACAGGAAAGGGACAGGTCAAAGAAAGAGTGAGAGAAAAGGCACAGGGGGGGACAACAAAAATTTCTCCCAAGCTGTGGAAGGTAAGCATTGATTTTTCCTCACTGTGTTACATACCTAAGTTAATTTTGGCATTATTGTTTCCATATAGGCTGCATAAAATGTGATGTGGAGCCAACTTGATCTTATTCCACTTGCCATGCTCTTAATAGTCCCTCTCACTTTTTGCTCTGTTATCTCACTACCTAACTCTTCCTCTTCTTCCTGGTCCAGTGTGTACTGTTCTGCTTCTCTTATTTATTCTAGTTGTCTGTGCTCTCTTATTTTCACTCTATTTGCATACAGGTTTTCATAGCATACAACAAAAGTGTCATTTATTCCTGTTTGTGAAGATACCATTCTCTTCTTTCCGTTCTTATACTTAGGGGCCGGAAATCTCTCCGACCGAGCCGGACCCGGAGAGATTTCCGACCGAATCGGACCCGTGGAGCCCGACCGAACGAGTACGATGCGTCCGTATGCTATCGTACACGAGTCGGTCGGACTCCCATTGAAGTCAATGGGAGCCGGTCGTACAACGCGTACGCGGGCTCCCATTGCCTCAATGGGTGCGAGGCGAACAAGGGCGCCCCCTACAGCGGGTACGCGGCGAAGCGACTCGCGCCGTACACGCACAGGGGTCCCCCCTGTGTGTGACTCGCGCGGCTACGCATACAGGGGGGTCCCACACGGACCCCCGAAGTACGGCTCCGACTGCTCTTTCGAGCCGGACGGCGCGTGTCGGTCGGGCTGCTCGCGGCGCACATCTTACTTACCCGGCCGGGGAACGTCTCCATTGCGCGGTGCGAGTCATGTCCGAGCGAGTCGGTCGGTGCGGTTAGACCCGGGAACGAGTCGGTCGGAGCGGTTGGGACGCCCGAACGAGTCGGTCGGCGAATTCGCATCGTACTCGCTCGTACGGACGCGCGTACGAATCGGTCGGGAAATAGGGCTCCGAATCGGATCCGGTTATGCCGAATCCGATTCGGAGCCCTACCAGCCGAGATCGGAATCGGCCCCTTAGTATTGGGGATTCTCTCCTTGCTAGGTTCACCAGCTGTCTTGCTCTACACTCCCAAATAAAAGAAATTCCGCCTTCCCCAGCAGAGGCACTCGGTAAAGCAAGAAAGCGCCTGGAAAGGGGGCTCCACACTCATGAAATGAGGCACAATCAAAAGACAGTTTTCAGAATAAAGAGTGGGCTTTTATTAGTGCAGCACTCTCTAACAGAATGGCTTTCCCAGATATCAAATGAATCAGGTAAAACAACATGCAAATGTAAATATACTTATATATATGTGCAAGTAAATAATAATAATGAAACACAAAAAATAATCAAATGCATGGGATAAAACACAAGGAGATAATTATGGTAAAACACATGCAAATAATAAACACTTATAAACCAGATAATAATGAAACATTCACAAGTGAAATGCAAGGGAATAAAACACAAGCAGATAATAATAGTGAAACACATGCAAATAATAAATGAATGTGCACACAGACCAAAAACACATATAAAGATAACTATATATATATATCTATACAAAGTTCACAGTGGGAAAATAGAAATTTAGCCCGGCACTGATTCTCAGATCCCCGTTTTCCCTTACAGGGCATGATCCATATTGTCCACTTTAGTTCATGACTGAGAAAAATACGTTGCGATTCAAAGATCCATGTGAAGTCTTTATTTCAAAGTCTCTTCTTTCCAAAAGTTATTCCATAAATCTCCATTTACAAAACATGACATCCACAGCCTACACGTGTTTCACGAGTTTAACGCTTCTTCAGGGCTTCAAACCAGCCAAGCCAATGGGTGCCGTTTTGTAATTTTTATTGTGAAACCTGACCATATATGCTTTGTAGTTAAAGCATCACTTTCCTCCACAATGGTGACCTACACAGTTGTGTTTACAGATCTTTCTTTCTTTAGCTCTCTAAACTTTCAACCTCCCTTATTAATGGGGGTATTATCCCTGTAGTCATTTACTGCCGTGACCCCTTATGACTACTTTATAATCCTTCAGTAGGGATGCCACAATTTTATGTAAAGTAGTAATTCATTTCTTCACTTGTCTTAATGCTTAGTTCGCTAACGCTTCTATTTTCAATGTCCTCGTGGGTGTGGATGCTGTTTGCCTCCCCATGCCCCATAGTGAATCACAATCATGGTCTGGTGTTGTCTTACCTAAATAATCTGTTTTTAGGATTGTATCTTGTGTTTGTGGTGTATACTGTCTTATCAAACCTAAAATGAAGGTCTTGTAGGCCCAAGTGATTTGAATAGTCGCTTATTTGCTGATGAATCCACTATAGCCATAGTATAGAGGGTTGCGTAGCATTTGCACCATGCAACGTAGTACATGCATGACGAAAACGCAGTCAGATTTTTGAAGCCACGCAAAGCCACTTTGCATGGCTCTGAGTGACTTAAAAATGTGGAGTAACTCAACGCAGCACAAATTGCTGCGTTGTGTTATTCTGCCCTGGGTAAGCATTCCATGGGCGTTGCTTGGATGTTCCTATGCAACTCCCATGAATTTTGACGCATCTTCAGATTTACAAGAACTTGTAAACCTGGGGATGTGCCAAAAACTTGGGGCCTCGTTTATGAGAGGGTTGGGTCACGTGTGCACCACGCAATGTGGTACATGCGTGATGCTGTAGTAAGTTCCCTTCAGGGCCCACTTAGTTCTCCCTTATTTTAGCCTAACTGCATGTTGTAGGCCCCTTTGCTCGACACAGTTACACATAACACGCTTGTTTTTGTGCCTCAATATTATTTTAAAAATATGCTGCTTATGTTTTTATTATTCAGTACTTCTTCCTGGGATTCAGTCTGAGCAAGGTCGAACAACATCGTGCCCTGTTTTTCTGTGGTTGGTCAGCAACATATTCTAACATTTAGTCACAACACAGAGGTGCAGCTGCTGTTTTCCAACTTGACACTTCTTATCATATAAACAAAGACATGCTTTTTTTAAAACAGAGAAGAGGATTTCTAGCAGAGGGAAAGGTCCTGGAACAGGCGCACCAGCCTTGTGCAACCTGAGATGCAGAGCACCTAAATACAAACGGCAGGTGTGGGGTCCTGTTCTAATCCCAGACATCACTGATATATCACTGTGCTCAAGTAGTGAGGGTAGGCTTAGGCAGATATATCATTCGCCATGGTAGGGCATTTCATTGTATACAGTTTGCTCATAATGCTGATTACTTTGCTCAGTTGTATGATAGAGCACAACAGCTTCAATAAATATTGTAAACTTCCTTGTGTCTTTCTTTTGCTTATTATGGACATACATGAGTGAGAAAACAAAAGTTGATGATCTGTCTCCACGGTTCCCCTGGGGACCAGAGAGTTGTGTTCTGGGTTGCCAATTTACCTATTATGCTGGGAAGGTTAGGAGTCAGTATTCATCAATGGGGATACCCAGTAACGTGCAGAACCTGGGGACTATTGCGTTAAACGAACAGTGGTTCTGCCACAACACACTTATCAAAATTTGGATTTCTTCAAATTTCTTTACATTAAATGTTATAAACACATCTGTCTAAACACATGTCTAAATGAAAAAGCACAAACTAATCGTGATATTTTTAAGCATACTCAAAATTTATATGAAAAAATCATGTATAGTTAGGAAACAGAACATATACACAAGGTTATCTAGTGTCAAAGTGAAATAAAAGAAGTGAGGTGTGTGGTACATAAATCACAACAGATTACATTTGGTACAAAGGGATATTTACAACAGTACATTCAGATACAGAGTAAAAACATGTTGCAGATCTCAAGGTGACCTAGAATTGCATTCTTTTCTATATAATGGTCAGATTGGATTGTTGTGCTTCTAATTGTGCGTTGACGTTTCGACCCTTGTATAATTGTGCTAATTAAGAGCATCAAACACGGGTCTTCCTCAGGATGAGAAAAGGATAGCTTGTGTATAGCCTCCATAGAGAAAGAAATATATCTATTTAGAACTCGTGTCTTTAGACCTTCTATTTTGAGGATTAGGTGAGAGGCATTTAATTTTCTCACCTTGTCAATGTGGTCCAGAAGGATTCCAATATGTGAACAGGGGGCTAATTAATTGCTTCCTCCTGATGCTCGTGGGTAGCTTACAAATATTTGGGAAAAAAATCTTCAAGGACGGGCACAGCGTGTTCTCAGAACATCTGGGTAAATAAATACATGTGCCCCTAGTTAATTATGAGGCTTTTACATAATCATGACCACATAATTATTCTGAATTAAAAAATATCTCACTGACCTCTGTGGTCATGTGACCAGAGGCATCCAAGAATTGTAAAAATGGTAGTGGCAGTGAGCCTCCTAAACAGTTAATTGTCCCGTTTAATGTGAAAAACCGGCACAAAAGTGCTCTTGAATCATCTGAAAACATTTGTAAAAACGCCATCACTCGAGGTATATTGAAGCATTAAGGAACGGTGATTATATAAATGAAAAAAGGTACTAACCTCCGGCGTGGAGCGCTCAGAGTCGTCACTTGTATGAGGAGCTCTGCAGGGGCACTTATACCTACATGCATAAAAAGGCTCCTTTGGTCCCGGAACATGATAGTTTCCGTGGACTCTGTAGGAAAAGAAAATATATGTATTCTGTTGCTCGACTGAAGCATTCGATATAAAGTAAAAGATGGTGGGAAAAGGAGTCCTATAGTGAAATGCATTTACCTTCAAAGTGCTTGTTTGGCAGCGTAGCAAGCAGCGCGTTTTATCGGGGAGAAAGTCCGCTAGTGAGTGAGGTGATTTAAAGGCAGCACGACATCGTGCAGCTGATGTTCTCGCGCACGGCTGACACGCTAGGAATGTAAATTCCTACGTGCTTGTCACGGTCAAAAAATGCAAGGGTTGTGCTGAAAAGTACAACCCGTCGTGCTCTTGGGGTTTGGTCAAAATTCTCCACCGGGGACACTCGGTTGAACAGTCTCCCGTGATCTGACTCGTATGCCACATGAGTCTACAAAAATGTAGCCATTTATTTTAAAAAGAGAAGATAGCAAGTCTGTGATGACAAATGTGTATTACATCATTTTGATAAAGGAAATTATACATCACCACATGTTCATATTGAGCATGCTCCTGTTATTGATTTCCTTTGAAATATACATTACTTGTACACAACATGTATACAATTTTCAGTCATTGGATGAAAATGTCGACTCAGAAATGGATGCTTGTTGTTGTTAGCATCAGAAAGTCTAAAACCACGTTATTCGTCGTACTTGTTGATAATATTCCTGCTGCGGATAGGTCATGTATTGTACATCATGCGCATAATGTGTAGGCAGAGTTTTACAGAGAGTCCATGAACATGTTTTACATCAGGGAGTCTAAAAACGCAGTACCTTCTTATTGCTCGTGCTCCTTTGGTTGATTTACCATGTGCTTCTCGTACTACATGTGCGTTACGTATTTTAACAGTCACTACATGCAATTTCAGAGATTTGAAACAACGTTACATTATTCACATATATGATTGCATATGATGATACCTAATTAACAATTATGGAAAAAATGGACATGGAAAAAAACGAGTTAGCCGAACAGAACTTATATGGTATAAATATGTCCGCATATTGTGCATGCACTCAAAAATTCAGATCGTTCATTTGCCATTTTTCTCAAAATTGAACCATAATCCATTTTTATAGACAACTCTTTTAGCCAGTACATTATAAGGAGATTTGCCTTGAAATCTCTTCTGATTCATTTAATCCAACATGAACAGTGTCCAAAAGATGGATCCATTTGCATTCCCTCAGGTTCATGGTAGATGTCAGAGACCCTCCCCTCGGTTTGGGTTGGATTCTGGATGGTGCTTGGAGTAGAGACGGCATTGGAATACATCAAAAAGCTGACTAAGGAAATCGAAGAACTAAGGAAAGAGACTATAGACGATAGAGCACTTACTAATGCCAAGGAGGCCCTAGAAAGATTAGACAAGACTATTGGAGAATTCAATACTGTTACACTCAATAGAAAGCTAGACAAACTGGCCAAGGACATAAGAGTCTATGATAAAAAAAAGTCACATATCCATACATATTAGATGAGTATTACGAACAGGACAAGCAGGGACAATTTATAAACAGAGGAAGACAGGGTAGTCGGAAATATAAAACTTTTTCCGAATCTTCTTACTCAAGTGGCCCTGACAGTGACTACGAACACAACACTTCCAACCCCAATAGACAACAAACCCACCCGGGTACAAGCTATCAGGGGCCTAACTACCCTAGGTCCTTTTTTAGGGGACAGCAGATGGACCACACACAGAGGGGGAGGACGACCGCATGGTTGGTCGGAAGACAGAGGACAGAACAGGTGTTGGAACAACAGAGGCAGGACCAGAAACAGGAGAGGCGTGAAGTTTTATCCTCAAACACATGGGGAAATACAAACAAGGAGACAAACATACCGATGGTAGATAGATCTGAGTCTTCCAACATTCTATCCACAGGGATTTCTGATCCTAACCATCCGGTAATCCTAGGGGAGCAAATCCTATAGGAGAAATAAGTGATAACAACACAGCAGAGGCAGCAAATCCCATACGAGAAGTATGTGATAACAGCACAACACACACCAATCCGGTGATTAATCTTTCGAATCATTGTCTATCACCTACCGAAATGTCAGTCCTATCTAAAAGTTGAAGTTATGTACCTACTGCCCCTCTAACAGCTTTACCACCAAGATAGAGCTATATTGCTTTTTTAGGGAGATACAGCTCCGGCACTCCTTTCATAAAAATTCTAATCCCACATATGAAAGTAAATGTCCGGCAATTCCACTACACACTCCTTCCACATTCTCGCCACCCGCACATATGATGTCCAATAAAATCCATGCATTTGAACAAGTGGTGATGCAAGTTGTATTAAAACTGTATGACAAGAGGAAATATGTAAAACATAACATCAGTAAAGAAGAAAGAATGAGCTTAGAGACACTTAAACAGATTCAAGAAGTAGTGATCAAGCCAGCTGACAAAGGAGGTTCCATTGTGATTCAAAACAGAGAGAACTATGTCAGTGAAATTCAGACACAGTTACAAGTAACTGAAAACTACAGAAGAATACCTTGAGACCCGACTAAGGAAGTCTCAAAATTGATACACCAACTAACCACAAGGGGGTTAGATGAAGGATTCCTTAGTGAGCGAGAGTTCGGTTATCTCAATCAAAAAGAACCTCACATTCCCACTATCTACACACTCCCCAAAGTGCATAAAGATAGGGATAATCCCCCAGGAAGACCGATTGTGTCCGGATGTGGGTCGGTCTTGGAGCCACTTTGTCGATATGTTGACATTTTCTTAAAACCTTGGGTGCCCAAGACCAGATCCTACATCTGTGACACAATGGAAGTGATTAACTGCATAGAAGGCTTCCCATTTGATAATGAAAAACAACTCATGGTAACCCTTCATGTGGCCTTGTTATATATGAGTATTCCACAAGCAGAAGCCTTAGAAATAGCCCAGGAAGTCTTGGAGCGTAGGGAGAGACCTCATTGGGTACCAACAGACTTCATTATTGGACTACTACAAGTAGCAATGACCCAAACATTTTTTACATTCCAAAAGGAGTTCTTTTACCAGACCAAAGGAGTAGCTATGGGGGCTGGATTTGCCCCGGACATATCTAACCTGTACATGGACCGTTATGAGGACAAGTACATCTACAATCTCGATAACCCTTTCATAGAGAATATCACTCTATGGAAGAGGTATATCGATGATGTCCTCATGATTTGGACAGGAAATTCGGATACCCTAGAAGAATTTTGTGGGTGGATCAATGATAGATCAAGAGATATACAGCTCACAATGGCATACAGTGAAAAATGGATCAATTTCCTGGATCTCACGATAAAGACAGAGGAGAAGATGTTGTATACCTCCCTATACAGAAAACCACTTGAACGTAATACGTTGTTGGGATATACCAGCAACCACCCTAGAAATCTGATAGATGATCTGCCATACGGACAGTTTCTGAGACTTCGCAGGTACTGTTCCCATAGTTCAGATTATTTTAAAGAATCTGACTCACTTGTGTCCAGACTGATGGAACGCGGCTATCCAAAGAGTCTGTTGAAAAGAGAAAAAAACGAGCATGGTACTGTCAAAGAGACATATTACTTCAGACCAATGAAAACAAGAAAAAAACAGAGACTGAAAGGATTGTTTGTGTCTCCACATTCAATAATAGGAGTAACGAAATCAAACAAATTATAAATCGCAATTGGTCCTTAGTGACAGATGAAATAAGGACCACTGACCCCTCTCTCTTCGCCTTCAAAAGAGGAAGAAACATCAGGGATTGTGTGGTCAGTTCATACCTGAGAGAGAAACCAACGCTAGACACCCGTGCTTTATTGATGTTACCTCCATTACAGGGCCACTTCAAATGCGGTTTTTGTAAAGCGTGTGATTTAACTGTCGAACAGAAAGACTTTACACACAATGGAAAACAATTTGTTTTACACCACCATACAAACTGTAACTCAAAAGATGTAATCTACGTTATTAGATGCCTGTGCCAGAAACTTTATGTCGGCCAGACCAAACAAAAAATCAAAACAAGAATATTGCAACATTGCTCTCATATCCGTTGTAATGTACAAGGTGCCCCTTTGGTGGAACACTTTAAAGAGATGCATCACCCTTACGACAGTCTTAAATGGTGGGTGCTACAAAGAATCCAACCCAACCCGAGGGGATGGTCTCTGACATCTACCATGAACCTGAGGGAATGCAAATGGATCCATCTTTTGGACACTGTTCATATTGGATTAAATGAATCAGAGGAGATTTCAAGGCAAATCTCCTTATTATGTACTGGCTAAAAGATTGATCTATAAAAATGGATTATGCTACAATTTGGAAAAAAATGGCAAATGAACGATCTGAATTTTTGAGTGCATGCATAATATGCTGACATATTTATACCATATAAGTTCTGTTCGGCTAACTCTCTTTTTTACATGTCCATTTTTTCCATAATTGTTAATTTGGTATCATCATATGCAATCATATATGTGAATAATGTAATGTTGTTTCAAATCTCTGAAATTGCATGTAGTGACTGTTAAAATACGTAACACACATGTAGTACGAGAAGCTCATGGTAAATTAACCAAAGGAGCACGAGCAATAAGAAAGTACTGCGTTTTTAGACTCCCTGATGTAAATAATGAAACACTTGTTCATGTACTATCTGTAAAACTCTGCCTCCACATTATGCGCATGATGTACAATACATGACTTATCCGCAGCAGGAATATTATCAACAAGTACGACGAATAACGTGGTTTTAGACTTTCTGATGCTAACAACAACAAGCATCCATTTCTGAGTCGACATTTTCATCCAATGACTGAAAATTGTATACCCGTTGTGTCTAAGTAATGTATATTTCAAAGGAAATCAATAACAGGAGCGTGCTCAATATGAACATGTGGTGATGTATAATTTCCTTTATCAAAATGATGTAATACACATTTGTCATCACAGACTTGCTATCTTCTCTTTTTAAAATAAACGGCGACATTTTTGTAGACTCATGTGGCATACGAGTCAGATCACGGGAGACTGTTCAACTGAGTGTCCTCGTTTGAGAATTTTGATCAAACCCCAAGAGCAATACGGGTTGTACTTTTCAGCACAACCCTTGCATTTTTTGACCGTGACAAGCACGTAGGAATTTACATTCCTAGCGTGTCAGCCGTCCGCGAGGACATCAACTGCACGCTGTCGTGCTGCCTTTAAATCACTTCACTCACTAGCGGTCTTTCTCCCCGAGAAGACGCGCTGGTTGCTACGCTGCCAAACGAGCACTTTGAAGGTAAAAGCATTTCACTATAGGACTCCTTTTCCCACCATCTTTTACTTTATATCGAATGCTTCAGTCGAGCAACAGAATACATATATTTTCTTTTCCTACAGAGTCCACGGAAACTATCACGTTCCGGGACCAAAGGAGCCTTTTTATGCATGGAGGTATAAGTGCCCCTGCAGAGTTCCTCATACAAGTGATGACTCCGAGTGCTCCACGCCGGAGGTTAGTACCTTTTTTCATTTATATAATCACCGTTCCTTAATGCTTCAATATACGTCGAGTGATGGCGTTTTTACTAATTTTTTCAGATGATTCAAGAGCACTTTTGTGCCAGTTCTTCACATTAAACGGGACAATTAACTGTTTAGGAGGCTCACTGCCCCTACCATTTTGGCAATTCTTGGATGCCTCTGGTCACATGACCACAGAGGTTAGTGAGACATTTTTTAATTCATAATAATTATGTGGTCATGATTATGTAAAAGCCTCATAATTAACTAGGGGCACATGTATTTATTTACCCAGATGTTCTGAGAACACGCTGTGCCCGTCCTTGAAGATTTTTCTTCCAAATATTTGTAAGCTACCCACGAGCATCAGGAGGAAGCAATTAATTAGCCCCCTGTTCACATATTGGAATCCTTCTGGACCACATTGACAAGGTGAGCAAATTAAATGCCTCTCACCTAATCCTCAAAATAGAAGGTCTAAACACATGAGTTCTAAATAGATATATTTCTTTCTCTATGCAGGCTATACACAAGCTATCCTTTTCTCGTCCTGAGGAAGACCCGTGTTTGATGCTCTTAATTAGCACAATTATGCAAGGGTTGAAACGTCGACGCACAATTAGAAGCACAGCAATCCAATCTGACCATTATATAAAAAATAATGCAAATCTAGGTCACCTTGAGATCTGCAACATGTTTTTACTCTGTATCTGAATGTACTGTTGTAAATATCCCTTTGTACCAAATGTAATCTGTTGTGATTTATGTACCACACACCTCACTTCTTTTATTTCACTTTGACAGTTGATAACCTTGTGTATATGTCCTGTTTCCTAACTATACATGATTTTTTCATATACATTTTGAGTATGCTTAAAAATAACACGATTAGTTTGTGCTTTTTCATTTAGACGTGTTTAGACAGATGTGTTTATAA
The DNA here is from genome assembly GCA_963921515.1 of Calotriton arnoldi. NCBI lineage: Eukaryota > Metazoa > Chordata > Amphibia > Caudata > Salamandridae > Calotriton > Calotriton arnoldi. Next base: position 2,409,411 of record CAWUFW010001434.1, read on the forward strand.
CATTTAATGTAAAGAAATTTGAAGAAATCCAAATTTTGATAAGTGTTTTGTGGCAGAACCACTGTTCGTTTACCGGGAAGGTTAAGAGGGCAGGTAAGGCATTATGGGCCAGAGATACGAAAGCTTTTTGCATTTCTTAATGGGCTGAATCACAATTTTGGCCTGTTAAGAAATGCAAAACAGCCTTTTCATCTCTACAAAGGCCAGAAAATGCTCTCAATTTGCGATTTCTACCCTATAGAATTCGCAAATTGTGACCCTGACTTAGGAAACGCAAATAGAGATTACCTATTTGCGATTCCTAAAGCACATGTACAAAGCATTTCCTAAATGTGAATTGGACATTTAGGAAATGCTATTACCATCGACACAAAGTCGATGGTAACCATGTGGAGAATTAAAAAATGCATTTAAAAATGAATTGTTAATATGACATGAAGCGCACATATACTTCCAGGGCATATGTGCACTTATATGTGCACTTACATGTGCACTACGCATTTCGGGGTGCCTCCAGGGGGGCCTTAAGGTCAGAAGCACCCTTGGGTTTGGATTTCCTAAACTATGATTTCCTATTAGGAAATCAAAATTTAGGAAATGAAAATCATTTACTATTTGGCCCATAGGTGGGAATACAACATCATTTCCTATTTGCGATTTCCTAATAAAGAATGGAAGGGAAAGATGAGAAGCAGTTAATGAGGGGAGGCGGTGAAACGTGGACCTAGGGCAGAAAGTGAAGGAGTGAGGTGTGAAGGGGAGGAAGAAAAGCAGATACTGAGGGAGAGTAAGAAAAGAGTACACCTCTTCTTTATTAAATATACAGTAATTAATTTTGTAAAGTTGAGGCATGACAGGGCTGTATCATTCTTGGCCTGTCTCATCAATGCATAGCTGTGCTGTCAAAGACGGTGCACAGACAAAATATCGAGTCTTTTATTTCGACCTACATTAATATCGAGTTTTAAATATTGTAGGGACAGAATATCGACATTCAAGAATATCGGTGACAGAATATCGACCTGAAGGTAAGAAATATCGTTTTTTTTTATATCGAAGTTAGTAATATCGATAGCAAAAATATCGATGTTAATAATATCGATGTTTATGTTAGTGTTATGTATTTTAGTATGTATTTTATATGTATGTGTTCCACATGTTTTATTATGTTTTGTATTTTTTTTTAAATATATGTATTAATTGTTTAGAAGTTAGTAATTTTTTTTAAAGTAAAGTTTGCGTTTTAGTACCGTAGCGGGTTGTGGGTTTATAGGGGACTAGGTGGGAAGTAATTTAATTATAGTAAATTAATTCGTAATTTTTAGAAATGATTAATTATTTTTAATTAAATTTTGCATTTTAGTTCTGTAGCGGGTTGTGGGTTTATAGGGGAATAGGGTGGGAAGTAATTTAATTGTAATTAAGGCATTATTAACTTTTATTTATTGGTATTGATAATTAATTTATTGTTTATTAATTATTAATTGGTAATTAATTGTCATTAATTAATTAATTGATAAATATATTAATTGTGTTAATTTAGTTTAGGAGCGGGTTGTGTGTTTATAGGGGAATAGGGTGGGAAGTAATTTATTATAATTAAGTAATTATTTATTAATATTTATTGGTATTGATAATTAATTTATTGTTAATTAATTATTAATTGACAATTAATTTTTTATTAATTATTATTTATTGGTATTGATAATTAATTTATTGTTAATTGGTTATTAATTGGTAATTAATTTTTACTACTTGATTAATTGTTAATTATATTAATTGTGTTAAATTTTATGCTCAGTGGGTTGTGTGTTTATTGGCGAATAGGTTGGGAAGTAATTTAATGTTATTAAAGTAATTATTAATTAAATTTATTGGTATTTATAATTAATTTATTGTTAATTTATTAATAAATCATTATTTAATTAAAAAAATTATTTAATTGATAAGTATGTTATTTTTAACCCCTACGCTATCCAACACTTTCCCTACTATTGCACTCTCTGGAGTTGGAATAGTAATTTTTACCACTACGCTATCCAACACTTTCCCTATTGTTGCACTCTCTGGAGTGGGAATAGTAATTTTTACCCCTACGCTATCCAACACTTTCCCTACTGTTGCACTCTCTGGAGTCGGAATAGCAATTTTTACCCCTACGCTATCCAACACTTTCCCTACTGTTGCACTCTCTGGAGTTAGAATAGTAATTTTTACCCCTGCGCTATCCAACACTTTCCCTACTGTTGCACTCTTTGGAGTGGGAATAGTAATTTTTTTCTCTCCGCTATCCAATATTTTTCTGTATTGTTTTAGTTAATGTTGTGTATAATTTATTTTAAAAACATTAAAAATATTGTCGTTTTTTAATTTGTTATATATATTTTTTATATTTTTATTTATATTATTTTTGTATGTGTACATATGTATTTATAATTTATAAAATGTTTTTAACAATGTATAAGTTATTAAAATAATTATGAATATTATTAAGTAAGTATATATATTATATTTTATATGTATATGTTTAATTTATTTTAACATTATATATATTAGTTATTATTTTTAAACATTTTTTAATATTTTTAACTGTTTCTTTTAATTATATGTATTATTTACTTTATTTTACATTATTTTTTAACATTTAAAAAAACGATATTTTTTACAACTATATTTTTGACATCGATATTTTTTTCTCGATATTTTGGTACTTACCATGATGTAGATAGGATGTCAATATTTTTGACTTCAATATTTTTGTCACGATATTTTTGTACCTCGATATTTTTGTAATCGATATTTTGTCAGTGATTCGTCAAAGACACACAATAGTGATTCTTTAACTGTGTTAAGGTTTTATGCCATCAAAAGATGTTTTGTGGCATCACAATAGGTTTTCCTGATAAAAGATAATAAAGTGTCGGTTATACCATTAAGATTAAGCTTTGATGGAGAATCAGGCTCTCCTGCTTCAAACAAAAAGGGCTATTACATGATCAGGCTATAAGTCAAAAAATCCCACTGCTGCCTATTTCAAAATGAAGTCAGACATTCAACACTATTCAGAGAGGCTTCCACACGCACTTTTGAACTCATGAAGCACAAAATCCAACTGAGTCTGCCGTCTGTGTTACATTAGGATTATAATTTATGAACAGCGAGTAACAAAAGGACCTCTGTGACAAAAACAGAAACCTACTGAACTATCCACATAAATACAGTTCTGTAATCTGCATGGTACACGTTCTTTGCAGAAGGCACATTAAGGGGCCAATTCCGATCTCGGCCGGTAGCGCACCGAATCGGATTTGGCTTAACCGGATCCGATTCGGAGCCCTCTTTTCCGACCGATTCGAACGCGCGTCCGGCCGAGCGAGTACGATGCGAGCGCACGCGAAATCGCCGACCGACTCGTTCACGGGTCCGAACCGCACCGACCGACTCGCTCGGACTCGACTCGCACCGCGCGATGGAGACGTTCCCCGGCCGGGCAAGTACGATGCGCGCCTTGAGCAGTCCGACCGACCCGCACCGTCCGGCTCGAAACAGCTGTCGGAGCCGGACTTTGGGGGTCCGTGTCGGACCCCCCTGTACGCGTAGCCACGCGAGTCGCACACAGGGGGACCCATGGGTCCCCCTACCTGTGCGTGTGCGGCACGAACCGCATCGACGCGAACCCACTGTAGGGGGCGCCCTCGTTCGCCTCGCACCCATTGAGTCAATGGGAGCCCGCGTACGCGTTGTACGACCGGCTCCCATTGACTTCAATGGGAGTCCGACCAAATCGAGTCCGATAGCATGCGTGCGCATCGTACTCGTTCGGTCGGACTGCTAGAGTCCGATTCGGTCGGAAATCTCTCCGGGTCCGGCTCGGTCGGGGAGATTTCCGGCCTGAATCGGAATCGGCCCCTAAGTCTTTGCGCTACAGTCAATACTCAAATCTCTCTCCAGCAGGAACATAACATTTAATCAACAGCATGCAGCGTTATCTTGACATTTTTATTGCTGCCTGTCCCTGCTGGAATAAGCAAGGAACTATGCAGCAGGCACTTTTAATCCAAGTTATTTCCTAACACAGAGATACATGTGGAGTAAATAAAAATACACAGTGACACTATATAAAAATGGGCTACATCATCATCACGTAAGCAGCAACAGACAGTTGTTAACCAAATAGTGTAAATGCATAGAAAAGTGTGATTCTGTAGAAAGGAAAAAACAAAAAAGACGTACATAGGCCCATGAAATCTTCATTCCAGCACCGAAAATAAAATACAAAAACAGACATCTAAAGGACACAAGTTCCTTCAGTAGTCAGGAGAAAGCATAGGTAATCCCATCACAGGGTTGGTAAAGGGCCTAGGACAGGATTAGTATTGATACCAATTGGAGGATACTGGCTCTCCGAGGAAGAGAGGAGACTCTCGTGTCTAGGCAAAACCGAGGCTGTTGATCGACTGGCGCCAAGCCCGTAGCCCCAACAATACAGAAAAAATACAAAACTGGACACCACTAAAACAAGCATTTGCAATGCAATAGGTCTAGCTTTTGTGAGAGTTAAAGCTATTAGCATTGTAAATGACAATGCTTTTTATTTATGTTTTAAAAACCAAAACATAAATAAAAGGCATTGTCATTTACAATGCCAATAACTCAAACTTGCGTAAATGCGAGACCTATTGCTTTGCAAATGCTTGTTTTGAGTGGGTGTGGTTTTCAATGTGGGCATCGTACTGGCACTGTCAAAGAGGATGCTCAGGAGTGGGGGCCACGTAATTTTTTTGGCTCTCTCTGCAGTTTGTCATCCAATACATATGATGTGAAACTAGCCCAGGTATGGCAATTTTCCGGGTTGTTCGCAGGAGTGGAACTCCCCTTGTGTAGCTTGGAATAGGGCCAATTGTGAGACTTTCAGTGGAGGACTGGTAACTGCCACCCGATGCCAGTCTCAAAGGGTATCTATTATTGTTTCAGATGGCGCTATGCGCCATCTGCATGAATATAAACACTATGGGGCCAATTCTGATTCCGGCCGGAAATCTCTCCGACCGAGCCGGACCCGGAGAGAATTCCGACCGAATCGGACCCTAGCAGTCCGACCGGACGAGTACGATGCATTCGCATGCTATCGGACTCGATTCGGTCGGACTCCCATTGAAGTCAATGGGAGCCGGTCGTACAACGCGTACGCGGGCTCCCATTGACTCCAATGGGTGCGAGGCGAACAAGGGCACCCCCTACAGCGGGTACGCGTCCATGCGCATCGCAGCGTACATGCACAGGTAGGGGGGACCCATGGGTCCCCCCTGTGTGCGACTCGCGCACCTACGCATACAGGGGGGTCCGACGCGGACCCCCAAAGTCCGGCTCCGACAGCTCTTTCGAGCCAGACGGCGCGAGTCGGTCGGACTGCTCGCGGCGCGCATCGTACTTACCCGGCCGGGAAACGTCTCCATAGCGCGGTGCGAGTCGTGTCCGTGCGAGTCGGTCGGAGCGTGTTGAAGCCGCGTACGAGTCGGTCGGCGATTTCGCGGGAGCTTGCATCGTACTCGCTCGGCCGGACCCGCGTACGATTCGGTCGGGAAACAGGGCTCCGAATCGGATCCGGTAAATCCAAATCCGATTCGGAGCACTACCGGCCGAGATCGGAATCGGCCCCAAAGTTAGAAGTCTGAAAGACTGGGCCAGTGTGTCCGTGTCATTGTTGAGGAGGGTGGGTCAGATGGGCGACACTTGAGAAACTCCACAGGTAATTTAGTTTTTGGACAAAAGGGACCCAACTCCTCCCAAACCGGTTTTGCAAGGAACAAAGCAACCCACATTAGAGATATCCCTCTGATTGTCACCAACCTAGCTAAGCACACTATTGGTTAATCATGGCCGATAATGTACAAGGTCGATGAGAAATCCAACAAAATGGCTGTGCATGCGTCTCTCACTGCAAGCATTTATATTATCTCTCCGGATATTTAAGAATTGCCTGCAGAGGCTGGGAGCCGTGCTACATATTGCTACGCTGACAGCTGCCTAGGTAATATCACTTATTCATGACAATGCTGCCGACCACCCAACCAAAAAATACCACATGCTACCCCAATCTCGGCAATCCCACCTAATAGCCCTAATCATAGCAATGCCACCCCGCTCTCCTTTCATTAAAAGGATCCTGAACTGCAACCATGGCAGCAATATCAACCACCCCCCACAATCTAGCAACGTCCATACCCCAAGTCTTAGCAAATGTCATTCGATCCCCTCCTATTTGGTGACATCATCTACCAGCCCTCCACCTAACGGCACATGACTACCCTACCACAGCAATGGTATGCAGACATAATATTGATGTCTAAATATCGATATACCATTATATCAATGTTTAAATATCGATATGACAGAATATCGACCATCAAGAATATCGTCGACCAGAATATCGACATGCAGGTAAGAAATATCGTTTTAATTAATATCGATGTTAGTAATATCGTTAGTAAAAATATCGTTGTTAATAATATTGAATTTTTTTTTTTTAGTGTTTTGTATGTTAGTATATGTGGTAAAAGTATAGCTTATTTTTGTAATATATGTTTGAATTTTTTACAAGCAATTAATTTTATGTTAATTAATTTTTGCGTATTTTAGTTCCATAGCGGGTTGTGGGTTTATAGGGGAATAGGGTGGGAAGTAATTTAATTATAATATATTTAATAATAATTTTTTAGAAGTTATTAATTTTTTTTAAAACATAAATATTGCGTTTTAGTTCCGTAGCAGGTTGTGGGTTTATAGGGGAATAGGGAGGGAAGTAATTTAATTAAAATTATTTAATTGATAATTGTATTAATTATTATTTTTGTATTTAATAATTTATGTTGTTAATTGTGTTAATTAATTTGTTATTAATTAACTATTAATTGGTTATTAATAATTAACAATTAATTGGTAAATATGTTAATTGTGTAATTTTTTGAGGAGCGGGTTGTGGTTTTATAGGGGAGTAGGGTGGGAAGTAATTTAATTATAATTAATTAATTGGGGGCACATTACGATACCCGGCGTAAAAAATCCGCCAGGCATGGAAGCGGCAAAAATCCGCCCGCACACACCGTCTGAACACCGACCACGCCATTACGATTACACAAACCGAAAACCGCCATCGGCGGAAAAACACACAAAATACCGCCCGCCAACGTCCGAGTCGGAGTAAAACCGCCCGCCACGGACGGAAACACGCACGACAACACAAAACCGCCCGCCCTCACGGCCGACACACCGCACGTGAAATTACGATCGCACCGCCATGAGCGCGGAAAAACCACAAATATACCGCCCGCCAGCGCAAAGAACGCCGATGAGAATCGACACGGCAGAAGCCATGGCGCCCACGTACCTGCACAGAAACCATCCGCTCACAAAACCAATAGCACACAACATGGCCAACAAGTCCACACAGCAAGGCACGCACAAATACACAAGCACAGTACACATCCCGAAAACACCCCCGGACAAACAAAAAATACAAAGGCCAGAACACCAGACACAACACACCTGAAAACAACAGACCATGAGGACACACCCACATAGGTGAGTACAAAAGCAGCACTCCCACAGACCACAACCCCTTGCTACATTGCAAACCAGAGAGGAGAGGAGAGGACACAGTGACACAGCAAGGACAGCAGCACACCACAGAAACGCACACATCACTACCACCACCACCACCACCACCACCACCACCACCACCAAACACCGGCACCACAAACCCCCTGCACATTACACAACACACACCGCACCAGCACCACAAACACCATGGCACCACAAAGAATGCCCAAGTACACGCCCATTGAGCTGACGGTCATGGTCGACGAGATCATCAAGGTGTACCCACAAATCTATGGGAACATGGTCCAGCACACACCACTAGCCACCAGAAACAGAATGTGGAACCGGATCGTAGACCAGGTCAATGCAGTCGGGACCCTGCCCAGGAACAGAGGTGAAATAAACAAACGTTGGAATGACGTAAAGAGCCTGGTCAAGAAGAAGGAGGGCAAAAACAGAGAGCTGGCTGCCGTCACTGGCGGAGGGAATCCCGCGCTCTTTAAGACCTTCAAAGCGTGGGAGGAGAAGGTGCGAGTCATAATACATCCGGAGATCCTCGCCGGATTAGCAGGGGGAGTGGAGGCTGGTAAGTACAAACTAATGTATACCAGCACACCGCTATGTACTCACATGCACTACCACCATGCCACAGCTCCCAGGGACAAACACCCCCATGTCCAGCACACAATACACAACACATCACACACACATGCAACAGACACCACCACACACAGCCCAAACAGAACAACTGTAACATACGTGGGGACATGTGTACACTCAGCCAGCCACGTAACCACCAACAGGTCCCCAAATATGCCAGAAGCGCCACAACGAGCACCCACCACACCCATGTGTCCGCCACAGCTGCACTAACCGACAAGTAACAGGTAAGTGGCAGGAACACAAAGTGCAGTGGGTGGGAGGGTGGACAGCCCAAGTACAACACACACCAGGCCCCAGTCCCACAGCACAGCAAGGAGGAGCATCCCCCACACCCCACAGCCACGTGTCAGCCACCGCAGTGCACAACGACAGCCGAAAGGCAGACATCACGGTCCACAGCAATCGGTGTCAGTGGGTGTCCAGCCACCCCCACGACCCACAACACCCCCCACCCCCACAGACCTGCAACATGGAGCACCCCCGCTTAGAGCCATGTGGCATCCAGTACAGTGCACGCACGAACAACTTGCAGGTGGGAAACTGGACAGGGCTGGATTACTGGAGGCATGAGGACCATAACACGACCAACACATGGGACATGTCACGTAGCAGACGAACACGCAGCACCGCCCACCGTCACGAACAAGTGAACAATGTGCACACGGACATGAACAACAGACTCACACCCCACATGACCCATCACATACATAGCAACACCCAAGGAGCCACGTCTGCATGCACAAGCCACACTGAATATAGTACCACACGGCAGCCACTGTGCAACTCATCACACACAACCGAAACACCATTGAAGTCCTGTCCATGTAGCCCCTACTGCCTGTCAACCACACACCCCACAACTACGCCTATGTAAGACAAACAACACTAGACGCAACAGAGCGGAACAACATAAATGCACACGAACACCACTGAACCCATCAAACACACAGACACACCATGCACATACAACATACCATCCATCCCATCCGTCAGCCCCAGTCTCATGAAAGGCATGTCATCCGCACAGCTGCCACACATACAGCAGTCACGCTAAGATACATGCCCATGACCAACCATGTGCCAGAAGTCAATGAAGCGCACGACACACTGTGAGCAACAACACACAACATGGGCCACACCCCCCCGAGCACTGCAGTGATGCACATGGCACAGGGCAGCACGCACACCAAGGAGATGGGACAACTGCAATACGTTTGCTGGCACACAACCATCACTCACTCATAACGATGCGTCCAATGCCATGTCCAGTAATCACAACAGACAGCAAATATGCAGGCCATGTCAAGCATGCACACACCTCAAACCATGCACTGTCATGCTGCCACAACACATGTCACGTTCGGCACCCATGGCTCACAGCATGTACCCCAAAAGCATATTCCCTCCCAAATGCGAATCTGGGGCATGGCCCCCATGTTGCCATATGCGTTCCTAAGCGTTCCATTTGAACCCCAAAAGCATATCCCCTCCCAAATGCGAATCTGGGGCATGGCCCCCATGTTGCCATATGCGTTCCTAAGCGTTCCATTTGAACCCCAAAAGCATATCCCCTCCCAAATGCGAATCTGGGGCATGGCCCCCATGTTGCCATATGCGTTCCTAAGCGTTCCATTTGAACCCCAAAAGCATATCCCCTCCCAAATGCGAATCTGGGGCATGGTCCCCATGTTGCCATATGCGTTCCTAAGCGTTCCATTTGAACCCCAAAAGCATATTCCCTCCCAAATGCGAATCTGGGGCATGGCCCCCATGTTGCCATATGCGTTCCTAAGCGTTCCATTTGAACCCCAAAAGCATATTCCCTCCCAAATGCGAATCTGGGGCATGGCCCCCATGTTGCCATATGCGTTCCTAAGCGTTCCATTTGAACCCCAAAAGCATATTCCCTCCCAAATGCGAATCTGGGGCATGGCCCCCATGTTGCCATATGCGTTCCTAAGCGTTCCATTTGAACCCCAAAAGCATATCCCCTCCCAAATGCGAATCTGGGGCATGGCCCCCATGTTGCCATATGCGTTCCTAAGCGTTCCATTTGAACCCCAAAAGCATATTCCCTCCCAAATGCGAATCTGGGGCATGGCCCCCATGTTGCCATATGCGTTCCTAAGCGTTCCATTTGAACCCCAAAAGCATATTCCCACCCAAATGCGAATCTGGGGCATGGCCCCCATGTTGCCATATGCGTTCCTAAGCGTTCCATTTGAACCCCAAAAGCATATTCCCTCCCAAATGCGAATCTGGGGCATGGCCCCCATGTTGCCATATGCGTTCCTAAGCGTTCCATTTGAACCCCAAAAGCATATCCCCTCCCAAATGCGAATCTGGGGCATGGCCCCCATGTTGCCATATGCGTTCCTAAGTGTCCCATCTGAACACCAAAAGCAAAGTACAAACCAGACCCAGGATGGGCCAGGAGCCCGCATACACCAGAGTCACAATAAGTAGGGGCACAGCAACACACCCATCGGCATGGCCAATCCGTCCCATGCCACATGTGCACAGCACACAGTCCCATTGCCAAGCACACACAACTACAAATGCTACAGCCACACACACGCCTCCGGGAAACCCATGTACGAGATTGCACGAACTGTTAATGTCAGACGACAAATACATACTTTGCCAGGTGCAACACAATAACAAATCTCATTCTCTCCACAGGTGACGAACTGCTGGATGCTGGGGATGGAGCCAGCAGCCAGCACAGCCAGCCTACAAGCCCCCAACGAGGACACACGGATCTGGAGGATCTGTCCTCCTCTTCGGACACGGACCACCAAGCAGGCCCATCTGGTGTGGCAGGGCCCAGCCGCTCCCCAGGACCCCTCCTACCCACCAACCCATCATCCAGGGCTGCTGAACATTCCCAGCCCCCTGCTGCCACTGTCGTTGCGGCCACACCCACGGTCATTGTGGCCACTACCACTGCCGCAACCGCCACCATCGCCGCACCGACCACCACCGCCGCCACCACCACCACGTCTTCGCTGGCACCAGCCCCAGCGCAGGTGGTGGCCCGGCCGACTGGATCCACCCTGGGAGCCACAGCGAGGACCGTGGTGAGCAATGTGGCTAGTGGGCAGGCCGGTGGCAGCAGGACTGGTAGGAGGAGCAGGGTCAGGGAAACGCCAGCCTCCCCTGGGAGCCATGCCCTGCCTCAAATGGCCAGAGTCCTTGGGGCCTATGAAGAGGCCCAAGGACAATGGGTCCGGTCTGCTTCAGACACGCGTGAGGTGCTGGGGGTGCTGAGGTCCATGGACGCCCGTATGGGCCAACTCGTGGACCTCATGGGCCAGCTGGTGGTGGCGGTGAGGTCACTGCCAGGGACAGCAGCTCCCCCTCCGCCACCACCTGCCGGGGCGCAGGTTGGAGCAGCAGTGTCCAGTTCCCCTGCGTCCACAGCCAGTGAGCACACCTCAACCACCAGCATGTCGCAAGCAGGCACCCCCCCTCGCAAACGTGGAAGGGGCCGTCTGAAGTGGAAACAGATCTCCCGGGAGGACTTCGCACGCTCCAAACGCAAGTGAGGCAGCCAGCCAGCCTCCGCCAGCCTTCCTTGACCAGCCACTGCATTGACTTGGACTACGATCCCACTCCACACAGCCATCTGGATGGCATGTGTGTGTTGGACTATGGACATAGAACCAGTGGGTACACCCTGAGCATCACGCAGCCATGACCGACAGCTCATTGTCACTGCACGCACCACTTTTGTCATCACCTTACACACAATCACATGTCACAGTTTGTAATAAATGCACCTTTTACACTAACTGCTGATTGTGCCCTGTGTTTTATTTGTACGGAATACAACGGCCACCTTGGGCGGAAAGGCACCTGATGCGTGGCATGGCAATTGAATCCGGAGGGCCTGTAGGGACCTAGGGGTGGGAGACAGAACAGGAGCACATTCAATGAGTGTGTCACACACCCATCACACAGTACATGTCAACAACTACAAGCAATGTACACACATCGCACAGAGCAATAGGGCACAATGCCACAGCCACCAACAGTGGCATACTACCCTGGCCATGGAGCGTTGACACACAGCACGCAGTGAACAAACGGCCACCCTGACACAGCACACACACACCTGCACAGATACAGCCACATCAGCCGTCGTACATGGACACTCACCGTCAAGTGAAGTAGCGGGCGATGAGCTGCTGCCGCACATTACCAGCTTCCTCCTCTCCGCTGTCCTCCTCACTCGAGCTGTCCTGGTCTGCGGGCTGGGGCCCTGGTTGATCTCCGTCATCCACGATGAGGGGGATCTGCTTCCGAATGGCCAGATTGTGCAGCATGCAGCACGCCACCACTATCCGGCACACCTTCTGTGGGGAGTACGCCAGCGCACCCCCGGTGCGGTCCAGGCACCTGAACCTGGACTTGAGGAGGCCAAAGGTACGCTCGACCACACGTCTGGTCCTCCCATGTGCCTCATTGTAGCGATCGTCTGCTGGGGTGCGAGGATTCCTCAATGGACTGAGCAGCCATGCCCCATTCGGGTACGCAGAGTCACCTGGGTGTGAGGGACACAGAGAACCGTTGCAATTCCAACTGGACAGGGGACAGCATCGCACAACCAGCACGCTACACCACTCCACATACTCACCAACAATACAGGCACGATCCTGTTGCATATTGGACATCAGTCGTGGCAAGATGCTGTTGCGCATTATGTGTGCGTCATGGGCCGAGCCTGGGAACTTTGCACACACGTGGGTGATCACCATGTCCGCAAGGCACACCACTTGCACATTCAGGGAGTGCGTGTGCTTCCTGTTGCGGTACAGGTGCTCAGTGGCCTGTGGTGGAACAAGGCCGACATGTGTGCAGTCAATGGCTCCAACGACGTGTGGGATTCTGCCAAGGGCATAGAATGCACCCTTCACTGCCGCCAATTCACGAGCCCTGGGGAAGCGGATGTACCTGTTTCGGTACAGCATCATGGCTGCCAGTACATCCCTCAGCACCTTGCTGAACATGGGCTGGGACATCCCTCCTCCAATGCCCACTGTGTGCTGGAATGACCCAGTGGCGAAGAAATGCATGGCGGCCATCACCTTAGCCGTGGGGGTGACAGCAGTCGGATACACCCTGCGGGGACGGAGATGGGGTTCTAACATGGCACACAGTCGATGCAGGGTTGGCCTGTCCAGCCGAAACTTCCTAATAACCTCTGTATCGTCCATGTCCGCCAGCAATTGGTATGGGCGGTCAATGTTCGGTCTCCGCCTAGGGACAATGGCAGAGGACACATGTCAAAGCAACACGACACATAGCAATTTCGCATACACATCACTGACATGACTGAGCAAGCACATGAGCCACAGCCCAGCTGTCAAGCTGGGACGGCACGGCCACAATACACTTACACAGGTCTCCCAACAATGGCAATGGCTAGTGATCCAAACCACTGCCATGTGCATGCACATGGGGATCTAGGCCCCAATGACTTGCGGGGCGTGCTGATGGGGACTGACTGCATATCCGTCAAGCGGCAACGCCACGGCAACATGAATGTCTGCTGAGCATGGAACTGCTTCCGCGGCTGGATGAGTATGGCACACGACGACGACGTGGGCACAGGCTGAGCGGCCAAAACAAGTGGGACCTGTGGCACGAGGGGATATGAGACAGTAGTAGGTGTCAGCACTGCACCCTATGTACAGCACTGTACGGATCACACCTCCCGAAACATTGACAGGTGTCCACATTGACAGCCCCATGCCAAGACGGCTGTGTGCTTGCAGTCACACGTCACAGGTGAGAGGTTACATTGCACGTGCCAGGTGGCAGACGTACATAGTGGGAGCTGGCATGTGTGTGCATGTGTCTCCTGTTCAGGATCCACCAGATGGGCGCTGACTCTGTACTGACCATTGGACACAGCATGTTCCGTGGAAGGCTTGTGTGTGTGGGATGGTGGCACTGGATGTGCCTCCGTTGGGTGGGGGGCCATGCACAGGGCGGGTACGTCGATGATTACGCATTGTTGGTCACGGTGGGTGCACCAACTGAAGATGTGTTGCCCTGTGTTCAATTCCTATGTCCGCATGATGATGGACTGTAGATGTGGGCAGACTACACATTGGTCGATGTGCTGTCTATATGCATGTGCCTTCACACCAGGCACAGCTGCCCCTGCACATGTGACCCCTGCTGGACTCGCTGCTGGGTCTGTGGAGCTGATGCACCTTCTGCGCGTGGGGCGGACAGCTCTCCTCACTTCCCTCATTGCGCATGTCATGACTTTGCCGCAGGTGACATGGATCATGGAGGGCCCACATGTACGCGTGGGTAGGCTACACATGATTGTACACTGGTCGCCACCCCCAGTCAGTGTTTCGAATGGGAAGGTTGTCGTGCTGGTGGTATGTTCGATGTGGCGGATGGGCGGGCCTAGGTGCGGGCTTACATTCTGGACATGGGGGGTAGTTGGATTGGCGACTAGTTGCAGTACACACGGGACACGTCTCTTCCTTTCCACATCTGGGTCATCCCTTGTACTAACTGACAGTGATACAGTCATCTTCGCCCCAGCCCTCATGTCCTCCCCTCGCTCCCCCAATATGCATGCTCACCTGCGAGGCTAGCGCTTGCACAGGCAGCCCCAAGCTCGCACCAGAGAGGGCAAGGAGTGTATGTGTGGGTCCAGTTGCACGAGTGGGCTGTCTCAGGGTATGATGTGTTGCGGGACGCCGTCCACCTGCGTGGTGCCCCAAATGGAGACCCGGCCTGCATGGACTATGCATCACAGTCTTCGCCTTCCGGATCCGCCACCTGCGACACCCAGTGGCTGTGGCTGCCCTTGCGGCCATGCCGCGTCCGTCTGTGACTGATGGCCCACACATTCACTCTTTGGCCTCTCTGGGGAGGGCTCGGGGGTGGTGGCGCACGCGCTTGCACTTAGTCGCAATGGCATGTGGCGTGGTTGGTATAATGGGCAATGGATGGGATGGTGCGAGCCACCTCCCGTGACGTCAGTGCTGCTCGTGCTGTGGTGCGTCCCCCTACACTTCCATTTGACTTGTGCCATGCTAGACGTTGAGGTTCTATTGCCTGCGTGATATGACCAGGAGGAGCGCGAGGAGACCTCTCACACACCATGCTCCACTGCCATCCCGTGCCCTGTATCGCCTGTGCGGATTGACTATGTTGGGGTTACACCTGGTCGACTGGGGCTGTGTGTGCCTTGTCAAGGGGCATGGCGGGCGCACAACAGGATCCAGCTTGTCCACAGAGGGTGGGCTGAGGTGCGCCTGGTACCGCTTTGTACGTGTGCCCGGCTGCTGTGCACACACGTGTTCACTCCCCCCCGACAGGTGTCCTCTCACAATGCCCAGGGAAGCGGTGGTGTACTGTTCATGACCCCTCCCGACACGGCGTGCTCCAACTTGGCATGTGCGCATCTACCCGTCACACCCACCCACCTGAGCACTGCGTCCATACGACTTCACACGACACATGTGTGTCTTCCACAGTTGTGCTACTCATTTGCGTTGACATCCAATACCAGTGGACTACATGGTCATGTCACGACTGCCGTGTACTTCACATACTCTCATCCTCTCTCATTCGTACTTGTGAAATGAGTCAGCGGAGACAGTTTTGGTTTCAAACATTATATTGAGTCTTCTGTCCTCTGTGATGCAGTATAGTGGACACTACTGGCAGCGGAATACATGTTGAGGATATACTGAGCATGATTGCAAATGGGATAGGGTGTGGGGTTACATGTGATTGGCTGTTGCATGTGGGATATGGGCTTCAGAGTGACATCTGCTTGGCCAAGGCTGTGCTAATGTACATTTACGTATAGCTGCAGAGCTGCGGACTTTGACACAGACGGTATACATGTAGCCTACCAGACCGCTTGGCATCATGGGCACAGTCCATCTCAGTTCCATGTGACAGGTTTGCTGCGGTTGTTCCTCATGCACGCGTGCATGTGAGATGACATCAGGGCATGTGCTTGCGTGCATGCAGCGGCGTGCCACTTGTTGTTGCACTGTGGTGGTTACTGGACATGTCACAGTCACTGGGGTCGTGTTGTTGTTGTATGCACTTGTCGTCCATGCAAAGGTCCTGGTATGGGATTCCCAGGGCGGGGGTGGGAGGGGTGCAGCACCCACAGACTCCATGCGACCTATTCATGTCCACTGAGCGGTGTGTGTGTCCATGGGCGCTGGATCCATGTTGTGTCCTGGTTGTTCGTGCAGTTCCGTCCATGTGGGTGCGATACACAGAGCCCATGCCACTGCCTCCCACGATGCATGCGGTGTTCCTGGATGTGATGGGGAACAGTGTGCATGTCCCGGTCATATCCGATGTCATGGCGATGTCGTTGATGGTGTGGTTACAGTTGCCGGTCGTTTGGTATGGCTGTTGTGGTGGTGACTGGCCAGTCCGTGCGGAAGCTAAGCATGGGTGCGGGGTTGGACATCATAGGTCAATCGGGGAACCTGCGTTGTGGTCCGACGAATTTACAGGTTGTCAGGTATGCGATGCCGTCCAGCAGGGCTTCCATGTCATTGGTGGTGTACATGTTTGCCAGCCAATGTAGCGGATGGTGGCTGTCAAGGTGTTGTTCGTAAGTTGTCCCTTGGAGGACCATGATGGGGCATGCTGGGTGACATTCGATGTAGCTGTTCTCGATGATCCGTCGTGTGGAGGCACAGTGGTCCCATTTCAGTGCGGGTGCGATGTTGGCCACATACGCCATGCCCCCATAGGCAGAGCAGGCCCTGTCGTGTGCGTCCAGAGGGAGGAGTAGTGGTAGCAGGTCCGCCTTCAGACATGCCGGGTTGGAGAGGCATATCTCCACGGGATGCTGGTAGGGACACCTCCGACAGTAGAAGACGGGCATGACGCAGCTGAACAATGTGATGCGGTAAGTCAGTCGGTAACTTACGTTCAGCAGGGACAGGAGATCGCATCCCAATGTATGAAACAGGTTGGTTTTGTACAGCTTGAGCTGTTCGGCGTAGTTGGGTAGGTGTGTTGCGGTTGCCATTTCGCAGCGGTGCGTTGTGGTGGCGTGCTCCGGCTGTGTGTGCAGTCTGCAATGTGCACGCTCCGAGGTTGCTGTGAGCTCTGTGTAGTCGTAGGGAGACAGGACTTGTGTTCTGTTGGCTTGTTTGGAGGACACGGGCCCTCTTCCCACATGCTTCTCAGACAGTTCAAGGTCAGTGATGTGTGACTCCTTCCAATTAACTTGCATGTGGCCGACATGGGGGAGTGTTTTCTTCTTTCTTCCCCGTCCGTTGTGTGCTTCTGTGATATGCGCTATCTGCCCTGTGGTCGGTCTCCTCGGCATGCCTGTGTTGGTCTATTCTTGGACAATGGCTGTATTCACCGGCTTCTGTCGTAGGGCTGTGGTTTCGGAGTTGGAATGGAAGGTCATTCAGTGCTGTCTGCTCTCCCTTGTGTGGGCGGCAGGCTGCCTTTCCGCTCTGCGTTGGGCCTTGTGTGTGAATGTTATTCTTGGGCCACCTGTTGTCGGTCCCCGGGCTCTTTGGTGTTCCGTTTTATATGTCTTGTTCATATGTGCAGGGTGGTATGGGTGTTTCAGTGTGGTACTGGCGTTCCTCTTCCCGAAGGGGCCCTGCTTCTCCTAGTTGGTGTTGCCGCCGCTGTGTGCTACGCCATGTTTGTTACACTGGGGTGTGTCCTGCTGTTGCGTGTCTTCACTGACATGTGTGCGTCGGTTGTGTGGCGTTGGGTGTTGTCCGTGAATTGGGCGTTGGGGACATGTCTGTGGCAGGCCTGTCACGTGTCATGTGCGTTCGGGGTGGGGCTGATGTGTGTGCTGCTTGGTTGTGTCCCTGTGTCTGTGTGCGACGCATGCATGGCGCTGCGGTTGGCCTCTGCGTTGTGCGCATGTGTGGCGGCGTCATCGCCGCTTTGGGGCCGTGACGGGGTCGTTGGTTCCTAGTCCCAGGTGGTGTGTACACATGTGTTACGCGATGTTACGATTTGGCCTGTGTGTCATATGTGGATGCAATGGTGGATGTGTAGTGTACACGCGCTGGTGGGGGGTTGTCCGCTTTTTCCGCCCTTGCACTGTGTGCGCTGTTTGCGTGCACTTGTTGTGTGTGTGCCTACCTGCGTCTCCGTGGTACGTTGCGTCCTTGGTGGTGCATCAGTAGGAGCATGGGGAGGGCCTGCAGTGCTGGATTCATGCTCGGGGGAGCCGCTTCTTCGTTGTCCGTGCTCGGCGTCCGTGTTACCGCTTCGGTTTGTCGTACGGTATCTCTTGGCCGTGGGAGCCGTTTGTTTGCGGCATCGTAATTTATGCGCCGGGCGGGACGTGTTTCGTCGGACGGTGTGTGTCAGTTGTGCTGCGCCGCTACGTGTACGGGCGCACTTTGATGGCGGACGGTGTTGCTGGCTTGCCGGCGGTGTTTGGCCTACTTTTCGCATCGTAATTGGGCGGGCGTGTGGACTGCTGCGTGCCGGCGGTAACTGGTGGTTTTTGCATCCGCCAGCACGGCGGTTGTGCTTCCGCCCGCCATCGTAATGAGCCCCTAACATTTTAATAATGCTTTCAACGCATTTTTGCTAAGTAGGCAGGTTATCGATCAAAACACTTACAGAGGGTTTCACCACTATCTCCAGGCATTTCTTTAAACAAAGCCCAACGATATTTTTCAAGGTAAATGTCCAAAACTTTTGCTCAAAAATTAAATGGGCTTAGAAATGTACGAAGCGAATAAAGGTTCAGTTTTTTTGTATTTTTCAGAAACTGCAGTCTATTTTTCTTCACATATTTTTACACTTTTTTTTATTTTATTTTTTTTAAATATTTTTATTTGTCAACAAAACGGCACAAACAACAAACAGAAAAGTAAAACTACATATATCCTATATGACATAAAAAACAGAACAAAAAGCTGCTCATTAATCACATAAAGAAAAAAAAAAGGTTAGTTCTCTAATACAATCAATCCTAATTCATGTATCATATACATTTAGAATATAAGCCCCCATATAGATTTTAATTTAATCAAAGATTGAGTACCCCTCACATTTGCCAAAGCATATTCCATTGCATAAATTTCTTTAATCAACATCCACCAATCACTTATAAGTGGAGGATTCGGACTGATCCAAACTCGAGCAATTACCAATCTAGCTATTACCAACAAAATCGAAAGCAACCGGCTCTGTCTATAGTTCAAATTTTCAGGACCCAGCATGATGTCTCTAACAGTAAGGGAAGAATCTGTCCCTATCTTTTGAAAACATATCTGACCCACCTGCTGCCAAAAACTATCTAGTTTAGGACAAGTTACAAACATATGTATAATATTTGCAGCAAAGAGGTCACATCTGGGGCATTTTACTCGAGTACTACCAGAACCCGTAGAGACCCACTTAGCTATTCGCTCAGGTGTATAATAGAGAAGACAAATAGTACGAAACTGTTGTATTCGTAAATTAGTAGCATATACAGAGTTCTTAACTACAGTTAAGCTTTGTTCTATATTATTTACCGTGAACTCCCCTCCCAATATTTGACTCCACCTTTCGGCTAATTTATCACCATCCCCTTTTCTGTAACTAATGAAAATTTTATACATATGACTTATCAGAGATTTAGCTTTATCCTGGTGAAGATTGTCCCATATCTCTGACTTAGTTATTTTCAACAATTTTAAATGTATCAAAAAATAGTTCTTGATTTGTAAATATTTAAAAAACATATGCCCTGGTAATTTGAACAGAAGTTGTAAATTCTCAAAAGAGACAAAGCCACTATAATCATACAAATCACCAAGTGTTGTAATACCAAAGTTAGCCCATCGTTTACAGGTAGCATCCTGAAAAATCTCCGGAAAGATTGGATTGCCCCACAAAGGAAGTTTATCATGATAGCAGGATAAGTCACATCTAGTTAGAATAGCCTTCCAAATAAACATAGTATCCCGTAGGGTCTTGAATTTAACACGCTTAAAATAATTCGGATCATTAATTCTATACAGATGCATAGAACTATTTTCTGCCAGGATTAATTGGTGGAAAAAGGTAGTGCATGAGGGATTTAATAAACTTCGGAAGCGACCTGCAAATGCAGACCAAAAATACATCTTAAAATCTGGAAAATCTATTCCACCCTGTTCGAAAGGACATTTGAGTAGGTCAATTGCTCTTCGTGCTTCCTTATCGCCCCAAATAAAACTACTGAAGAGACCCTCTAATCTTTTTAAAAAAATGTTGGGAACTCGGAAAGGAATAGTTCGAAAAAGATACAAAAATTTCGGCAATATTTTCATTTTAATAATATTAGACCGGCCAATAATGCCAATAGGAAGTTTATGCCATTTTTTCAACAAAATGGCCGTATCTTTAATCAAAAGTTCATAATTCAAAGCAAATATCAAATTAGTCTGTGAGGACAATCTAACCCCCAAATATGTAGCAACCGCACATACACCACGTATAGATTCCCTAGGTTTAAAGTTTAACAGTATTTGAGTTTTATTAGTATTAAGTTTATATCCAGATATAACACCAAACCTAACTGCTTCATCTTCAATTTGTTTCATTGCTCTTGCTGGTTCGGTTGTGAAAACCGCTATATCGTCTGCATAGGCAATCACTTTAAGTGATATTGCACCCTGTCGCAATGGTATGATTTGTGGGTTAGACTGCAGTGCATAAATGAATGGTTCGATATAAAGGGCAAATAAAAGGGGAGAGAGTGGACAGCCTTGTCGCGTACCACGAAAAATTGAAAACACATCTGATTGTACCCTTAAATACATTAGTTTTGCTTGCGGTTTATCATATAGGGCTTGAATCCACTGTATAAAAATATTCTTTATCCCTATCTTTGCCAGTACAGCCCATAAAAACTTCCAATTTACCCTGTCGAACGCTTTTTCTGCGTCTAAAAGCAGCATACCAAGGGTAGTATCAGTTTTTTCCACAAGATCAAAGGCACAGATGGCAGTATTAATATGAGCAGTGGTCTCCCTGCCTTGTATAAAACCATGTTGATGGACAGAAACCAAATCTGACATAGCTGGTGCCAACCGGGTTGCAAGTATTTTTGCGAATATTTTTGCATCTGAATTGATGAGTGAAATAGGCCTTTAACGAGCCACACTCATCAGGGGGCTTGTTTTTTTTTAAGAAAAACACTATTCGTGTTAGATTCCAGGAGTCGGGCACTATACCATAATTTCCAATATATTGTATGACCACGCTAAAAGGTTCTATTAACTGTTCCTTAAACAGTTTATAAAATTCCAAAGGTAAGGAATCCTCCCCTGTCGCCTTTCCCAAAGGGAGTGCAGATATTGCTAGAAGTATCTCCTCTTTGCTAATATCATTTCCTACTGTATTGATATCTTCCTCTTTTAACTTCGGTAAGTGTATATTTTGCAAGTATTGTTGTATATTTTCCTCATTTATTAAAGTATCAGAAGTATATAGTTCTTGATAATAAACAGAAAATTGTTTTAAAATCTCTTTTGGTTCTGTATACAGTATACCATTTGCCGCTTTTATCACTTTAATATAAGTTTTGGCCCGATCATCAGCTACCTTATAGGCAAGGACTTTTCCTATTTGTTCGCCAAATTCGTATTGTGAAATACGATATTTATTATACTTTGCTGCAATTCTTTCCCTAAATACTTTTTTGGTAGCAACCCTCAAATCAATTAAGTCAAATAGTAATTTATCTTGATTAGATGAGCCTGACCGTACGGCCTCCATATGATCTATTTCAGCCTGTCTTATAGTAAAGATACCTTCCTCGATTATGCTTTGCCTTTTTTTATTTTGCTGTAATATATATTGTTGGGTTGTTCCTCGAATGACTGCCTTCCAAGTATCCCAGACTGTCACTGGAGAAGCTGAGCCTGTATTTTCTTGAAAAAATGTCTCTAATTGCTTCGTAGTAATCTCTATATATGTTTCATCTGTAAACAAATATTTTGGGAAAGTAAAGGGTCTATGTATTTTGTCTCCTGCTATAACTTGAAATGTTACCATAATGGGATTGTGATCTGAAGTAATACGCGGACAAATCGTTACATCAGCTGTCAACAAAATTCCGTCTGAAACCCATGCCATATCAATTCTTGAATATAAATGATGTGGAGACGAATAATACGTATATCCTGGAATATTAGGATATAAATGTCTCCACACATCTTTAACTAATTGTAAGCGGTCAAGTTCCACTATTGCATCTCTTGTTTTACACATTCTATGAGTAGACGTTTGTCTAGTTGTATCTATGTTGTAATTCATAATGCAATTAAAGTCACCCATTATCACCCTTTCTCCCTCCCAATTTAATAATTCCATATTTAAAGCATCGAAAATTGATGCGTCATCCACATTGGAACCATATATAACAGATAAAACATATTTTTTACGTCGTATTTCAACTTGTGCAATTGCCCATCTCCCAACCTGATCTGTCATAGTTCTCTGTGTCACACAAGAAAAACCCTTCAGTTTTAATATTGCCACTCCTCTGATAGAAAAAGACTGAGAAGTACAAATAATAGTTTCATAGCCCAATTGTGACAAAAGCTTACGATCTTTATAAGAAAGATGTGTTTCTGTTAAAAAGACAAGCTGAGGATTATGCATTTTTAACTCTTCCCGTACCAACTGCCTTTTAAGTTTACTATTTAACCCAGCAACATTCCAAGCTATACACTTAATCAGATACATGATCCAATTGTCTTTTTCCCTTCGTATGAACTGTTGCCATTATTACAAGTAGTTTTATCCTCACAATATTTTTTTTTAATGTTATAAACAAACTTACATTTAGTTTCACTATGAGCCGTCTTGTTGATTTTATTTTCCAATTACCCCCCCCAACCAACCCCAACAACCCACCCCGTGTCCTGGAGGAGGAATTACCCCCTTAAAGAGCTGCTACCAAAGCAGCTAAAGGAAAACAGGTCACCCAGAACAGCCCCCACAGAAAACCCCCGCACCCAAAACCAGAGAAGGCTAGAAAACAGCACCTAATCGCTTAAATGAAATACATTTCAGCTTTTCGCAGCCTTCTCACTTTGCCATTTACTGACAGCTTCTTTTGCCTCATTAATAATTGAAAAAAAATACGTTTGGCCACCCCTCAAGACTTTCAAACGTGCTGGTTCTTGTAAAAACACCTGTGCATTTAAAGATTTCATCGGTTCAATCAACTGTCGCATTTGCCATCTCCTATCCATTGATGCTTTACACAAATCTGATCGTACAAAAAAACTAATAGAATCTATTGTTATAGGAGAGCTCGGGCGGGCTTTTAAATATACAGCCTGGCGCAACAAAAAATTACCAAAATATATTAACAAAGGCCTTGGAAAACGAGACCCCTGTCTTTGTGGCCCCAGAGGAAGTCTATGTGCGCGCTGAATCTGACAGTCCCAATCCCAATCACCCAGATCTGGGAAGGCCTTCTGGAATAACAATACCAGATAAGCACGAGAGTCTGCCCCCTCTTTCCCCTCTGGAACACCAAATAATCTGAGGTTGTGCCGGCGTTGACGAATCTCTAAGTCCTCCACCTTAAGTTGCAGTGCTAAAATGGAAGTATCATGAGTGTGCGTCAAATCCATCGTCTGTGACATGGCCTCCTCAGTATCTGCCACTCGCTGCTGGAGGTCTGCAATATCTTTTACAAGAGTATCAACCTTAAGTGTTGCTGCCTGTAAAGCCTGTTGAATATCTTGATTATCATTTCTGAGCTGCACAAAATGCTCCTGAGCTTCTTGCCTCTGATCCTTCAAAGCTTGAAGAATCGAAGTAAGTGATGGTTCTGAGTGGTCAACAAACTGCTCAGTTAATATTAAGTCCGAGTTAGGTAACTGGTCCTGCGGTAAACCAGTTCCAGAAGTCATATCGGATGGAACAGAGATAGTAGAAATGCCTTTACCCACGTCGTCTAGTATAATTTCTTTACTCTGAGATGTTTCTGTTGGACTACTCCCTGATAGTCGAGAAACTAACGACTTAACCCCGCCTTTCATTTGGACCCAGCGACGGAGGGAAGTATCATTAAATACCTCTTTATTGAATGACATAGCTATATCTTGTTGGTCAAAGCTAGTCAGTGGTTTCTTGTTACCCTTTAAATATGTAGTTTTTGTATTTCTCTTCTTAGCAACAGTCTTTGGTGTTTTTTTAATCGTTACTTCCACTTTCTTTGCCTTTGCTTTCCAAACATGTATCACTCCTTCATCCGCCGATAAGTTTGAACTTGAGTTTAAGAGAGATTGTGAGTCCAGTCGCATTTCAGAGCAATCGTTAGAGTGTACCAAAATAGATGATGGGGTCAAAATATCTGGGTGGCTGTCACCCCCCCTTTGTAACTGCCCGTTCAGCTGCCCATTCGCTGAGACACAGTCACCACTATCAGCCGTATTAACCATGTTAGCCGTATTAGTTGTGTTAACCGCATTGCCAACACATATCTCTGTAGTCAGCTCTGTATTTTCCTTGTTAAACTTATCCGCTGCTCTCTGTACTGATATTCCGTCTTCTAACATCTCCTTTTCTTTCAAAGAGCAATCGACTACATTTAAATGTTGGGCGCCAGACTCTAACCTATGCTCCAACACAGTTCCAGCCTTCCTCTGTATATCAATAGCTTTTTCAGTACAAGTTTGCTGCTCAGGAATAGCCTCCGATAAAATCCCTGCAATGTCATGGCTGCTGGCAGTCTCGATAGACGTATTTAATGCAAACAATTCTGCTGCCCTCCCGGACTGAATTAATTGAAGAATAGGCTTACCGACTTTAAAACCATCAACCCGGGATCTCGGTAGCACCATTGCCACATCAACTTCTTCAGTCTCATCAACCTCTCCAGTAGCAGCGGGAGGTGGTTGCCGGGCTGCACGCGTTACACGCGCCGTTACCTTCGGTGGAACCATCGTGAATCTGGCGCCAGTATCCCAGGCTAAGGATTTCCAGACGATTACCGAACTCAGGAGGCGGTACAGCCGACGATTGTAAAGCAATCTGGAAACACAACAAAATGTAACCGCCAGCATGTGTTACAAGTATCCTTATATTCAGCTAAGTTGTTGCCAGTTTTTCGTTTGCTTTGATCCGTACATAGGGTTTTCACGCTTCGCTTCACTTCATCTCATCAGTACAGCATTTAATCAATCTGTTTAACCGATGCAGGGGGTTTACGGGAGCTGCTCCGGATGCCTGTATTCCCTGGCGGCGTCAATCCGCCATCTTGCTCCTCCCGACATATTTTTACACCTAATATGTTTATTTTCAAAGCTTACTTTTTCAGTAATGAAATAAGGTCATAAATATTTATCAACATTCATTTTTAGGAACAAGTATGCCCGGTAACAGGCAAGTCCAGCTTTCAGAATCATTAGTGTCTACCCCCTAAAACCTGTGGAGAAAGAAAAGGACCACTTCAACCAGCAGGGAGAAAGAGTCTGGTAGAAATGAGACATGAACAGGTGAACAGAAAAGCACGGACAGGCTTCCGTTCTATGGTGTTTTATTTCTTGTATAGCCTTCCACTTATGTATCAACATTTTTCTGATCTTAATGCAAATAGATGGACACAATAATATGCCTGAGTGGCGCTGGTCTTGGGAATCTTTGAAGCATCAGCAGCTTACATATTGTTCAGTCAAGTGTTCCAGCATAGGCTCTTGTGTGGTTGAGTGATGCTTTGTCCCTTTCTGCCCTTGGAGGAGAGGATGTTTACCTTTGTTTATTTTACAATCAGACTGCATTGAGGGTCGTTCAATATCAATATAGATTTGATGGGAGACATTGTTTACATCGAATGCGCTACAACGCATTCCATTACAACGCGGTGGTTACAACGATCGCGCTGTTACAACGCGAACCATTACATCGCAAGTCGTTACAACGACTTGCGGTAGGGGGCAGAAGGTGTTAGATTTACAATCCAACACCTTCCCTGCTGTTGCACAAACTGGAGTAGGAATAGTAAATTATACTATTCCTAAATCCAGCGCGCCTCCTACAGCAAGTCGTTGTAACGACTTGCGATGTAATGGTTCGCGTTGTAACAACGCGGTCGTTGTAACGACCGCATTGTAATGGAATGCGTTGTAGCGCATTCAATGTAAAGACATATATTCAGATTTGATAAGCTCAGTAGGTCAGAACTGGGACACAGGATTATGCCTTTTTTATGCTGCTTTTTTGAGGGTAGGAGGTTATTAACAGTCTTTGTACGTCTCAAGTCAAATTGACTCACCCAGGATTTGAATCTGCAAGTCCCATATTTTTGCAGCCGACACACCTGCATCTACAAGTGGCGATGAAGCTCGGTACTGCGCATCGCTAGCCCATGAAACAAGGGAAGCTTGCAGCAAGTTAGGGCCTGTCCTTTTTCGACACGATCACGGATGCTGCTGCAAGATTCTTTGTGACCATGAAAATCCAGCTTGGGTCTTGGTACCTGGGCAGTTGAATACACATAGGTTGAGGCCCAGATATATATTTCAGATCTCTGCAGATAGTAAGGAATGACTCTACTTCACTCTTGACAGTGTCAATACTTCAACAACTCAACAACCTATTACTAGTGCCTATTCAAGAGCTCTGTCCAATGTAATCAGATGGGCATATAACCTCCTACATGCGGAAGAAGGCTCTTTAAGGGCTTTACTAAATCATAACACCTTTACGGTGGGATCAAACCAATATACTTGTCACAAAAATCTTAAAATAACCCTTGAATACTACCAATGCACTGAAATTATCCAACAATTTTGGTCTCCGGCTCACCTGAAACTATTTTTAAAACATATGACTCCACGAGTAAGCTTCGATCTCAATACGGCACACTGTTCACAACTATCTCACTATAAGTCTTTTGCTTCCACTATTGGGTTCAAGACGCATCAAAAATATCGGAGTTTTACCCTTGAGCATAGTGTCCGACGATGTATTACTATGCTGCGCCTAGGGATATTACCCTTAAATTCTTATACAAAGAATTGGTGCGACGCAAGTGATAGGACAGGAATATGCGATAAATGTAATAGAGGACTCCAGGACTTAACCCATGTGCTTTACTCCTGATCCAACAAAGTTCTGATAGAGGCTAGGAATCGTTTTTTAAAACCCATATGTTTTAGGTATAACCTCTCCACTACTAACGATCTGATTGCCTTAATGGAATTTCCGCCGAATGCATTTGTTTGTTATAATGTGTATACATTTTTTAAATCTTTGTTATCTATATTTTACAAGGAATATATTTATTGTCATGTTTTATTGGCCTATATTTTTTACAAATCACAATGACTATGTATTTTTTTATGTTATATTGTCGATCTCTGTCGAGGTCTAAATCAATAAAAATTAATCAAATCAAAATAATTAACAGCCTACTGGAATGACTTCAAGTTATAAGGGATCAGTAGAAGAGCACCAAAAGTCAGTGTTCAGGTCTAGTAAATTCATCTGAGTAACTATGGCAACTGGAAAGGTGATCCATGGCATGTCTCCAGGATCTTCCTCATCTCCGCTCTTCTCAAATATGGCTCCTTTAGCAGAATTTTTTGGCAGCCACACAATAGGTTATCACAAGCGTGCAACTGACAGACAGATCCACTTTAGTATTCCAAGGAGTTGGTTAATCACAGTTTCAAGACTGCCTCTCACATATACAGCAAAGGATGAACCAATACTGACTTTGCCTCAATGAAGCGAAAAACAGAGGGCATGCTCTTAGGATTCAGACACTTTTCTGTTCTACTGTTTGACTAGCCTCATATTTTCCCGGGTCCCACCTGGTGAGAAATATAGAAATTTCAGCTCTATCTTTGACAATGACTTGTCCCTCTTCCAACAAGTACATATATAATGACTAACACTCACTCCACATCAAACTGACTAAAATCACTCTCATACTCTGAGTGATCCTCTACCTATTAGACTGTTTCAAAGGCCTGTACTCTGACTTCCCACCAAAAAGATCAACATAATTTAAAGAGCACAAAACGTAGCTGCAGCTCACCTTATATCAGATTTTTAAAAAGACTGACCACATCCTGCCATTTCTTGTGGCTCTCCACTGGCTGCCAGTTAAGGGTTGTCTTCAAGGAGTTGGCCTAACGGCTAGGGCGGTCTACCTCGAATCTGGGGAGCTGGGTTCGAGTCTCGGCAAGGACGCTGAACATCCTGTGATTCTGGGCAAATCACTTAATCTCCCCGTGCCTAACAAAAAAATGCATGTGTCATCGTGTAACGCAACTGGCGCTATGTAAAGCGCTCTGATACCCGATACCTTCGGGTCAAGTTTGCGCTATATAAAACTCCGTAAAAAAAAACACTATAGCTGTTGTTCAGAACCCTTTTGAGTAGCGCCACACTTAAGAATCACTCTACAATGGTGCATTCTTACCACTCGACCAGATGCTTTAGGTTGGTTTCCCACAGTGCTTACTGCTGCACACATCTAAAAAGAAAATGGAAGCCCCCTGATCTGCCTTTTTGCCAGGAAACTGGGTACAGAACATACCGTGAGTGCTTCTTAAAATAATAATCAGTCCATAGCTTGTTGCGTTCTTGTCTAACCTACCGTGTCTTTTCCCCTTGAGCCCTGTCAAGCTACTGTCTGGTTGCACTGAAACAATAGGAAAAGATAAAGAAATAAAATACATTTCTTAACCAGAAATAGAGGGTGTTAGACCAGTCAGCCTTAGGGTGATCTTCCCCCAATCTTTTTGCCTTCCTCCTCTATTTTTTTTGCTGATCTCGTTTTTGCTTGGCACTTTACCACTGCTGACCAATGCTAAAGTGCATGTGCTCACTCCTTAAAACATGGTAAAATAGGCTTATCCCCAGTAGGCATATTTAATTTATTTATAAGTCCCTAGTAAAGTAATACTACATGTACCCAGGGCCTGTAAATTAAATACTACTAGTGGGCCTGCAGCACTGGTTGTGCCACCCACTTAAGTAACCCTTTTAAACAAATCTCTGGCCTGCCATTGCCGCCTGTATGTGCAATTTTAAACTGCCATGTCGACATACCAAAATAAACCTTTTGCCAGGACAAAACCTTTAGTTTTAATACATATAAGTCACCACTAGGGTCCAGACAGCCCAGAGGGCACCGTGCAGTGTAATTAAAAAGTGAGACATGTACTTTTAAGTTTTACATGTCTTGGTAGTGAAAACCTCTCAAATTCGTTTTTACTACTGCAAGGTATACCTCTCCCATAGGATAATATTGGAACTACCTTATTACATTTATTAAACTGTCATTTCCTAATGGGAACAGGTAACATTTTCATGTTTGGTGTCTTCTGGACCTGTGGAGACTCTGCCAGGAAGGACTGCTGTGCTGCTAATAGGATTGCCACTCTGCTGGACTGCTGCTGTGCTGACCTGCTGCCCTCTTGCTTGGGTAAAAAGGACTGGACCTGCATCTGTTTAATCTAGGACCCCAAAGTGACTCCAAGGGCTAGCTGACTGGCCTCCTGACTTCAGCCTCAGGGACAGAAAGCTCCAACAACCTTGACCCCATCACCTGGACTCTGCCATCTATGAGTCTACTCTGCCAAGCGGTGCCACCCCAGTCCTGCACCTTTGGAAGTGGACCTAAGGTGCTCAGCCAGCCTCTGTCGACACAGCCAACCTGACAATCTCCAAATCTCCAGCAGAACTGGTGTATAGCCTTTGGAGAAGATGGATCACTTCTGCTGCAAGAGTTCTCCTGACGCAAAGGACTCCGCATAGAGCCCCACAGCAGCATCGGAACTGCCGCCTGTGTGCAGCTTTTCAGACGCAGGTCCCCACATCTCCTGTCAATGGCAGCCTCAACAACCACAGTTCATTGCCTTGACAACGGCAGTCTTGCATCGCAGCCTGACAGCTCCTCGGAACCAATTCATCGGCTCAACTGCACAAAACATCCTAGAAGCCGGATTTCGCATCGCAAGCCCTCTTCAAAGGGATCACCAATGACAACGCAGGACCTCGCACTGCAGTTCCGCATCACCTCGGAACCAATGGATAATCTCACCTGCGGGACACATCCTCAGCGCAGAGCCTCACAACGCTCCTCAAACCAGGATTTAAGGTCATTTGTTCAGCAGGCCAAACTGGGTCCATGTAGCCGTCCCGCACTTCATTTGGTCGGCTTGTACTTATGACTTTGTCCCGGTCCGGCACAACCAGATTTCCACAGTTGGTGCTTTGTGCTTTTTGGAGATATTTTCACTGAAATCTTCAAACCTGCATATCTCTAGTTCTACTGATTGAATTTTTGTCATTTTGATCTTGTATTATTTATTAAAAATTACTCTATTTTTCTAAATTGGTGTGGGCTCCTTTTGTGGTGTGTTTTCACTGTGTTACTGTTTGAAGTGTTATGCAAATACTTTACATATTGCCTCTGAGTTAAGGCTGACTGCTTTGTGCCTCGCTACCCGAGGGTTAGCACAGGATAATTTAGGGTTTGCTTGTGACTTCACCCTGACCAGGATTATGGTTTCTGCTCGAGTAGGGTTTCACCCCACCTCAACCAGTAACCCAATTTCTTACAGAGAGGCAGGAATCAATACCATACTAAAATGTATTGAGGCAATTCATCTTTAAAAGTGCTGTCATTATGCCAGTTCTGAGATACCAGTGTACATCGGAAGACAGAACAGAGGTGCTTTGTGAGAGCTTACTGAAGTGGAAGTACTGGCATAATATTACATATTGCACATAAGGGTAGATGTGAACTGTGAGAGCTCTGTGCAGGTCTCAGTGATGGCATGTTGGTGCAGGTTAAGACAGCCATTCAGTGGATGATGCAAGCCAGCACAGAGTTGTGTTGCAAGTCTTTTGCAGGTCTCTCAGTACGGAAACACTAGAGCACAATAAAAAGTAGTATAGAGACCCATTGCAGGAGCTCTGGAGAAATCGCAGCATTGAAAATTTATAGAAGAATCAAATACATACCGAGGATCAGGACAGAGTTGCTTTGAAAGAATCTTTTAGATGCCTTAGCACTTGGAGTTTTTGCATGATCAAAATCCGGATTGGGGTTCATTGCAAAGGGTCTAGTGATTTCTCAACACTTGTGTCAAAATAGAGAGGCATCATGGGAGCTCTGTGAATCGGTTAGGCATTATGGGAGCTCTGTGAATGGATCAGGCATCATGGGAGCTCTGTGAATGGATCAGGCATCATGGGAGCTCTGTGAATGGATCAGGCATTATGGGAGCTCTGTGAATGGATCAGGCATTATGGGAGCTCTGTGAATAGATCAGGCATAATGGGAGCTTTGTGAATTGATCAGGCATTATGGGAGCTCTGTGAATGGATCAGGCATAATGGGAGCTCTGTGAATGGATCAGACATTATGGGAGCTCTGTGAATGGATCAGGCATAATGGGAGCTCTGTTAATGGATTACCAAAGCATGAAGCAAGACAAACCAGAAGAGTATTGTGAGTGCAGTGAGAGCTTGGAGTTTTCATTACTACATGTCTGATGCTTGCTGAAGAACATGATACAAATGATTGTGAGAGCTCTTAGGGACATTGGGATAGAAGTACATTGGCAGAGCTCTTACAAAGTCTCGGTACAGGGACAGCGGTGTACAATGTGCCAGGATAGAGAGCCGTTTGGGAGAGCTCTCGCAGCAGGAAAAAAAGTTCAGTCCATGTGCAGAAAAGATGCAAAGAAACAGGTCACTGGCACAGCAACAATGCATGGCAAAGCCAAAGGCCACTGGTGTGAGGTTCACCGCACCAGGT
Organism: Calotriton arnoldi; assembly: GCA_963921515.1. NCBI lineage: Eukaryota > Metazoa > Chordata > Amphibia > Caudata > Salamandridae > Calotriton > Calotriton arnoldi. The sequence goes on from CAWUFW010001434.1 coordinate 2,441,452, forward strand.
GGCTGTTAGTGAATAGGTGCTAGGCACTGCGCTGTGAAACGGTAACTGCTTTCAACCTACACTTAGGGAGTGCAAACCACTCCTTCCCCTGCTCTGGCCAGCCCCGCTTCACCACTGACTGCAATAGGAAAAATAAAATGATAATAACGATACGTTATTATCATTTTATTTTTCCCTTTGAGCAGTGGGGCGACACTCCTCCGACTTAACTTAAAACTTAAATAAATGAATAAATGCAAGTTGTAACGAAGTAAAGAGGGCACCATGTTACCACACTGCTTTAAAACTATCATACACTTAGATATGTCCGACCCTGCTGTTGGTCAGTCCTCCTCCCAACATATGATCTGTGGTTACTCCCCTGACCCTCAGCCAAAAATCAACATTGTCAGAACCCTTTTCGTTGGGGCCACAGGGTAAGCAGGTGCTACAGGGCCCAACCGTGGGGGTTGAGGCCATATTCTCCTAATGTCCCAAGGCTCGACTTACTGTGGATTTTGAGCAACTAGGCCAAGTACCCTGTCAGCACTTGACTCTTAGTAATTGTGTGGTTTGAGCAGCCCAAGGCTCCCTCGGGGGACGGGGCTTGGGGGAGGTAGATACAGGGGGTGAAAACAGGTTCACAACTCAAAATAAATGCAGTAGAAGCAATAAATTATTGTCTAGCCAAATACTCACTTTTATGAAAAAAAGATGTTTTTTATTTTACCGCTATCAACACAAAAGGAAATATGAAAATCAAACAACTTTCACAGTCCCCCTGAGGTCAGGATCTACTGTTTCTTAGGTAGTTTCCCATGCCCAACTCCCTCCTCACTCTAGCGATAGTGGTTATTCCCAGTTCACTATAGGCAACATCCAGGGTAAGCCCCACTAGTAGTCTGAGACTCAAGAGTTCCAGTTCGACTATGTTTTAAAATGAAAATTCTTCCAGGGCCTAATCGCTATCTGGCAAGCAAGTTCCCCCTGGGCCAACCAACCCGAAGTTAACCTTATCCACACTTGCAGGATCAGAGCGACCGAAATTCCTGAGTGCACCTCTTCCATGGGCTCTGGAGCAGCAGCGGCTGTTTTGGATGAGTTCACTGCACCCTGCCCAGACGGGCTGCGCTCGAAGGTCCTCGAGTTCCTCACACACGGTCATGCAACGGCAGCGAACGGAGGCTCTTCGTGGCTCCTCTAGGTTGGGTAAGTTCTTTGGCCTGTCCCACAGTGCATGGGGGAGAAGTAGTGTGAAGGTCCTGATGATGGCCCTATGTCACAGTGCAGGCCTGCAGGGGTCTACACAGGTCCCTTTCTCCTCTGGTAATGATCCCGACCAGAATACGTGGTTACTGTCTCTCCACAGTACATGGGCTCAGACCCAAACAGCACAGCAGATTCCTTCACGGCGGCGCCTCGTGGCATAAGGGGTCGTCGGCTCACCACCACACAAGGACTACAGCCCTCTCAGCACAGGAATCTCTTCACGGTGGCCCCTCATGGTGTAGAGGGGTCACTGGTGCCTCATTGCACACAGGCGATGGCCCGTTCGGAACAGCAGTGGTCACAGCTCGTTTCACGGCGGCCCCATCTGGCATACCAGGTCGCCGGTACCTCACTGCACACAGGCGATGACCCATTCATCACAGTGACTATCACAGCTCACTTCACGGTGGCGCTCCTTTGGCATGTGAGCAGAGAGTCACCTTCTTTTCTCTGCACATGGTCAACAACCCAATCAGTGCAGCAGCCGTCTCCTCTCACCTTGCTAAAGGAGTCCACTCAACAGGATTCCCTACTGGACCTTGCTCCCTCCAACACTCTCCTCTTCCTCACAAGGCACACTGGGTTTGAAAAGCAGGCAGGCGCTGGTGCTCCAAACTACAGGTCAGGTGGTCTTGGATTCCCTGGGTAATGTCCTCTCATCCACCTATGAGACTAGCAGGCCTTGCCCCTGAGTCCTGGTCACAGGCAGAAGTCTTGCTGAGCTCTTCTTCCTCGCACAGCACAACTAGCTGCTTGACAGTTGATAATTTCTGGGGTCTCAAGCCCCCCTTTTTATAGTCCTCTTCCAGACCCCAAATGGGTTTAAGAGTCTGAGCCTTTGAAGATTATGCATGGAGTCTGCTGCCGTTTGAAGTGGCCACTCCTCTGCCCTCTATTCCTACAGAAAGCAGTCTGTCACATCAGAAGCAACTCCTAAGCTAACAGCCCTACAAAACAGCCCATGGGAGGGACTGGAGTTCACATCAGGATGTCAGTCATATCGATATGTGTATCAAAAGGTTAGCCCAGGAACTCAGGACTACTACTTTATGATTCGTTTATCAGACCCATCTCCTTTCTGAGATGTGCCAGGCCCCTTCCTTGTGACCTCTTTCTGAATCAAAGAGCAACCTTTGAAGTGTACCGGTGAGCCTGGCTCTCCCTTGTGCAGTGTGTCCCACGTAGCGTACAGGAATGCAGCAATACACAAATCTGCCTGGGGGGATTCCTCTACTTCTTCATGTTTCACCATGCAGCCCTGGGTCTCCCAAAATTGAGAGTCAGCTATGTACTGTACCATTCACAGGCATACATACAGCCAGCACATATACACAGCAGAGATGGACTGCACTATATACTCCAAGTATTGTACCACTCTCAGGCACCCATACACCCAGCATATGTACACCACACATGCACTTCGCAGCACTATACATCAAACTGAAGTAGGCCAAGGGTGAACTAAGCACATGGCAGCAGAACTTTAAGTGAGTGAGCCTGTAGGCCTCACTCTAGTGACACAGGTAACAAGCATTTGCAATGCAATGGGTCTCGCATTTACGCGAGTTTGAGCTATTGGCATTGTCAATGAAAATGCTTTTTCTTTATGTTTTGGTGTGTGAAACATAAATAAAACGCATTGTCATTTAAAATGCCAATAGCTTAAACTTGCGTAAATGCGAGACTTATTGCATTGCCCACGGAGCCGTCAGGAGTGCAGCGGGGGCACTGTCTCAGCACGCGAAACTGAAAGCGCGGTGGGAGCGCACGAGATGCCGTGAGCGTGCACATCGGCTGTCCCGGCGTAAGCTGGGGATCGCCGGAGAAGACACGCTGTTTATCTGCGCTGAGGCTCCGAGTCTGAATCGGAGGCTGAACTGTCCTTGAGCGTGGCACGCTTGCAGCACGGCCAGCGTGACGGCGGCCGCATGGGCTGCGAGGTACACCGAGCACCCTGTGAGCTCTGGGGACACGCTGCAGGGCATCGCGCTGAAGCATGGCGGAACGACGGTAAGGAATGCGGGGAGAGAGTAGCTGTATGGAGAGGGCGTCAGTGTGTAGTCGTGGAGGAATATGGTGGGGGTTGGCAGATGGCGCATGGCTGGCTGACACTGGAGGGGGTGCAAGGACAGCTGGGGATTGTAGATTTCATTATGCGTGCACAGCTCATGTTTTGCGGCTGGCGAGGACGGAAGGGGGACAGGAGATGTGCACATCGCGTGTCTGTACGTGCGTGTTCACGGGCGCGTGCATAACTGTTAAGCTTGAGCACAGACAGTCGATGTGCACGCGTACGGCTTGTTACAACTCCTGCTCGCACCATACGCGTGCACATCTCCTGTCCAGGACTTGCCGTACGCGTGCACCTGTCCTGTCCCGCATTGCAAAGCAAGTCGGCAACAATAGATCTCGCCTGGCGAGCAGCGCATGGCGCTGCATCGCTAGGCGAGACCTAAAAAGGACCTGTTCACTCTTACTGATCACTACACGGTATGCTGCCACCGCCACACTCATACTTCTTAACTCCTGGTAAAGGCAGTAGTCTGTCACCACTAGGAGAGTAGCGCTTTGGGTGCCCCTCCCGGTCCAACAAGACTGCAATCTGTGAGACAGACATATGTCATGTTACACACACATGATCTGTGTTTGCCTATGACAACAAAAATCAGCAAAATGGATCCAGACGTCAGTACAGTTGGTGCACTCAGGGCAGGGGTGCACGTCAATTACCATGTGGAGGACATTTCCATCCCACTAAACAGACAGTAAATTTAAACACAAACTTGCACAATATGTGTGTTATGTTATGTGTATTTGTAAAGCGCACTATCACACGCGAGGGTATCCTAGCTCTGAGCAGGTGTGTGTATGCGTAGCCCAGCCTATGGTAGGTTGGTTAACTAAAAAGCCAGGTCGTCAGCTTCTTAAGGAATTAAAGAAGAGGAGAGACGGCTCTTCTGTAGAGTGGGAGGTCGTTCCACACTTTAGGAGCGATGTAGGAGAACGCCCATCGTCCTGTTCTGGTTCTGTGTATGCGTAGCATGTGAGCGAGTAGGAGTCCTGTGGAGCGGACGTGTCTGGGTGGTTGGTAGGAGTCCTACGGAGCGTAGGTGTCTGGGTTGTTGGTGGAAGGAGATGCGACTGTACAGGTAGGTGGGGCCTAAGTTGTGTAGTGCCTTGAATTTGTGTGAGAGGAATCTGAAACAAGCGCATTTGTGTATCGGGTGTCAGTTGAGCTCCCTGACTGTGGTGTGATGAGAGTTCTGTTTCGGAGGTTGAGGATGAGTCCGGCTGTCGAGTTCTGGATGGTTTCTAGTCTTCTGGTGACTTCCTTGGTGACCCCGGCAGAGAAGGTGTTCCAATAGTCCAACCTGCTGGTGATTGAGGCATGAGTAACAGTTTTACCAGTGTTGCCTGAGAACCATTTGAAGATCTCCCTCAGTATTTTCAGGGTGTGGAAGCAGGATGCAGTGATGGCATTGACTTGTGTGGTCTTATCACGTTTGCTGTTGAGGACTATTAAGAGGTTCCTCGTGTGGGTGATGTGTGGGTCCGATGCCGGCCAGCTACCAGTTGGAGTCCCATGGTCTTGCCGAAGATCACGACTTCAGTCTTGTCGGTGTTGAGCTTGAAACAATTGGTTTTCATCCAGTTATCAACTTCGGTCATGCAGGTGGTGAAATTGTTTCTTGTGTTGGGGGTCTTGTCCGAGAGGGAGAGTATGAGTTGCGTGTCGACGGGGTAAGAGAGGATGTTGATGTCGTTGGCCAGAAGGATTATGTATGTGCTGAAGAGGGTAGGGTTAAGTGATGAACCTTGAGGCACTTCGAAGATAAGCTTGTGGGCTTCGGAGGAGTAAGCTGCCAGGCTGACAATAACCTGCAATTAACTCGCAGCAGCCATACAGTGTTGCACACACCATAATTAACAAACTTCTAGTTGAGCAGGAACAGACGGAAACTGAGACAAAGCCCTGCAGGGGATACTGCTGTGAACCCTTTCCACATAAATAACAAGAATCACTAATCCACTATTAAGAGGAAAAAAAATATCAAAGGGTCGTAAAATTGTTACTCAAACAGTGCAACACATCTTGTATAATGCAAATGCACAGAGGACAATACATAAAAACTGACACAGTGAATTGGGCTTTATCGACTCATACAGCATTTGCAACCATCAAACCAGCGCACAGGTTGGACATTTCTCCACAGTGGTGCCACTCACTACGTTACCTTTCTCGTTTTAATTATGAAAGGCAATTTCAAAAACACAAAAGAGCAGGTTACCTGGAACATTGAAAGCCGTGACAAGGATATTTTAAGTTACAGAGGGTCATCTTTTGAGGTGACAGAATTTCTAGGTGACTTCAAATACCCTTATTATATATGGCAGGGATCCCTATATTCAGTAGTACACAGGAGCAACATCACACCATCCTTCCCTTCACCTGCTTTGGTACAGCGCTCATTTTCTTGCTCTGACTCAATGCAAGACATCTCACAGTTGCAGATGTATGGATCAAACGTGGAATAAGAATTGTGGATGTCAACATAACTAGAAATGCAGCTTGTAATATGTTGCAAACACATAGTCAGGTTGTGTTTTAAACTAGAGAGATACTGGTGCTTTCATGAGGACCTCTAACAATTAATTGAACAAACACACTCCATATGTATATCTATGTATATTCAATGAAAGATAGGAAAACTTAATTATTTGTATAGAATGCAAACAAACTACACAAACATTAGAAATTCTAAAGTTATAGGTATAACTTAAAGTTCCTTACCTCTCACCCGCTCTTGAACGATCACGTGGTAAATGGTGTAGCACAAATGTCACGTATTTTCAATTGTGGCTAAACGTAGAGTTGTGACGTGGACGTCGAGCTACCAAGAGCGGCAAGGGAGCCGAGAACCACAGGAACTGCTGGCTTGCCGCGTACCGCCTATCGTTTACCGCCCACCGCTGCCAAAATCTAACAAGGCGACTGGTTGATAGTGGGCGGTAGCCGCTTGGAGACTGGTGGCGGCAGTTACAGGGAAGCTAGGTCAGCGCGCTGAGAAAGGCGTCTTTCCGTTGAGCCCGAAACACAGAGAATGCCAAAACCTCAACTCGCCCTGAAAGAAAAAGGAGATAAAGGAGTCAAAGGTGACAATGGACTAACAGACTGAGAGCTCTGCAGGTAACATCTGGTATGGCCCGGGGGCGCAATGGGCATTTGAGCCAACTTTGCGTGCCACTGAGGCACTGTGGTATTACAGAAGGGGCCGCAGATGCTTGTGCAACCCCTTCTGTAATACCAATAGCGCTGGCGTACATAAAGTGCCAGCGCTATCATCAGAGGGCATTCTCTCATTTGCTTGGGGGGCGTGGCCCCATGCAAATGAGGGAATCCCTTTGCCACTGCGCCCGCGCCGTATTATAGACGCGAGCACAGAGGCAAAGAAACTGTCAGGATGCGCACCGATAGTGCTTCACCTAAAAGGTGTCGCACTGTCAGTGCCCCCATGATTGCACCCTCTGGAGGGGAGAAAGGGGGTCCCCATGGACCCCCCAGACATCCCCTTGCAGGCAGGTACAGTCACTCACTGCACCCGCCTGCAAGGGGATATCTAATCCCCCTTAAAAGTGCAGGCTGGTTGCCCCCTGCACAGTGAAACACAGAGTGGCTTCAAGCAGTCACTCCGTTTTTCACCTGAATACGCTGCCCCCAGGGCAGCGTGAGTTTGCGGCTGCCCTGGGGGCAGCGCATTCTAAGTATTAGGGCACTCGGTGCCGGGTACAAACAGGGAAAGTGTGCCCTTTGCATATTATGGCCTCAGGAAGCATGGGGACGCGGCAGAGGTGGGCATGGCAGGGGAGGTCCAGTGAGACTAGGCCCCACTGCCCTTGGTAGAGCCTCGGGTTCGCTGATGCAGCCATACTAGGTACGGGTGGGCTTGCGGCCAGGTTGAGCCTCCCCCACTGTGCAGACGCCGTCCAGTGCAAGGTGCGATTGTGTCCATACATGCCATTCTACACTTCAGCTAGCACGCCTGTTAGACTGTTACCGGTGTTCCCTCCAGAGCACCGTGGGATACCAGGGCTACCAGGGGGAATCATCAGGAGACAGTGTTCCACACGAACAACGGTGCACAACAGTGTGCAACTCACAGTGCGCTCGTGGCCCCCCCATAACCCACTGGATACCACTACACAATGCTGTGAAGCGGCACTAAGGAAGGGACTCAAACCCACTTGAAATATTGATTTGAGCAAGTGTGATGGTACAACAATATTGGCCCCGGGTAAGAAATCATAGCACCCAAGGGCACCCCGAGGTCAATGAGAAAAAGGGGCCATGCTCAATTCACACAAGCCACAGAAATTAAGGAACTAAGTGAGGCAAAAATGCCCCAAAATCTTGTCTTGGGGAAAAAAAAAAAAATCAATGTCCTCTTAGACGCCCCACGCACATCTAATACTGCCCCCCAGCAGGTGGCCCTCTCTGTTTCTCCCCTCAATATGTTGGGCACCCAGGGACAGAAGGAGAACCGCGAAAGAGGTATATCCATGGAGCGTCTCAAGGTTTGATTAGTGAATTCTTTTTATAAAATCCCTCTCCAGGCACCACACTCACCCGCTTCATTGGGTCTACGGTTTTCAGGTAACCTTTATATGAACTCATATAGCGAAGACCAAGTGGAACTACCTGCCTCTGGGCCAAAGTCCCTTAGGTCCTACTCTTGCCCCAGGCTAAGCTGTGAGGATCAGTGCATTGAGCAGTCACCTCAACCTCACTCCCATTCTGGTTAGAAGGAGATGACTACACAGGGACCTGCCCCTGAGAAACCAGCATTGGCGTGTGATAATCCTTTCATCAATGCAGCTTTCAAAGGTGCCTTGGAAGGTGAAGGCCGGCACAGCAAGGCAAGTATTCGGACGGTGGTCGCGCAGGTGCATGCAAGTGTTACCATCTCTCTGACTCAGCTACAACCACAGGAACAGGAGTCTGCAAAAAGTGCACTAGTGGGACAACCTACTCCATACCCCCCCCTCCCCTGAAGAAGAACAGGAGAGAAAGTATAATGGACCAGGAACTGGGTAACCTATCATTTTCTCTCTACAATTGAAGCCCAAATTGAAGAATCACTGGCTCAAACACCTATATTTGCGAGAGAACACCCGTGCAGGGTCTTTAGTCCCATACAGACACACATGTCTCCTCATGTTGGCCTCTCTTTGGCTACCATCTGTATTACGCAGGACACGATTGCCAGGGTGCCTTTATGGCGATCTCAAAAGATGGACATGCAGGTAGACTTAATTCAATCCATAGCCATGAGTTTAGTTGAGCTCGGGCTTAGAATAAGCTCGCTGGAAAACAATCGGATGCTTGGAGGCGAAAAAATCCTGTCAATGCTCCCCCATAATCGATAAACTAAGCCCTTTGCCTGAAATACTACAGATTCTGGTGGGAAGTGCCAAGAACAACGCTCACTGTCCTGGAACAAATACAAATGACTCACTTTTAAACAGAACAGCCCCAGTCAAAACATCCGACAGCTGTAGTTGTACTTCATCAGTCAAGGCCCCCAATGATATAGTAAGGGTAGGCAATTCTCTCACTACAACGCCCACCCACTCCCTTCACGTCTCCGAGGATAAGTCCCTCTTGAGCATAATCAATGAAGACGAAGCTGCTCAAGCACCAGCAAAAACAACACCACCGTCCTCCTCCTCAATAAATACCACTCTTTCGAGAAGGGTGAAAAAGAAACTGAAAAAAGCAGTCTAAGAAACAGCGTATCTTATAAAAGAGATCTCTGACTTAAAGAGCAGCCAATATCTCTGTGGCTCACCCATGAAGTTCTTTTCCATATTTGAGCCACTACTTAATTCAAAAATGAGACTCAGGAAGGCATATTCGTAAAGGGGTGTCTGCAAGAAATAACACAAAACAACGCCCCTCAGAACTAATCCTGGCTGGATTGTCCACAGTAACACTCTAAATGAAACCAAAGTGGTTACGCAAGGGGTCAATGTCCCTCTGCCATCAAAAGCCAATTTAAAGGAACCCATTGATGGCCCATCAGCTATAACTGCCTCTGAGAAACGGATGACGGACACAGGCACTAACCTAGTCCGCGCTCACATTGATTCAATCAACAGGTCGCTACTTAGCCAAGAACCCAGTGCTGAAACAACCCTACCCTGTCACAACAGGGCCCTTACTCACTGCTAGCAGCTGTCAAAATCATCTTCTGTCCAACCACCCTGGCCAGGATGACTCTCAGTATGTTTCAACAGTCAACTTGCAACTGGGACAAGTGCCCAGCGGATCATAGCAGTGCTCCCAACCAACAATAGCAGATATTACCATGATCAGCCATTTAACAGCTTTGTTCAGAATGAAATCATCACTCAGCCCTACCCCAATTATATGAGCCTCGGTCCAGCTGATTCCAGGCCTTCACTTCCCCAACCTAAAGAGCTCCAGAGACCTTCCCTCCCAAGCTGGGAAAAGCAACCCATCTGAGCACCCCGGAAACTGTTTGAGTACTCCTTAATTCCACATTACACTCCTAAGTTCTCCCACAACATACTTAATAGAGGCAACCTCAGTAAAGTTTGCCCGAATTTCAGAAAATGGAATCGCGTAAGCCACCATAACCACATGGAAGAGAGGGGCCCATAGAGACATCATTCTGGGTAAAGCGAGGAACTTTTAAGTTTGGGGAATAGATTTATTAAAGTTGCACTCACTGAAATACCCTTATGTGTTACTACAACCTGAGCAACCAAGAACAAACAGGAGTGTTTTGAAGAGTGCGTGGGGCGCAACTCACGACTGGCTCCCAAGTGCATCAAAAATAGCAAACTCCTTCAAAGTATCATATGCTCAAAGTCAAAAAAGGGTAAGTTGTACCAGAAGAAGTAACAAACAAGACGACTGGGGTCAGTCATCATCATCATAATTTTTATTCGATTTTATAGATAAAATCACAAAAGACAGGTCATTTGAAAACAACATACAGAATATCAGTGTCATAGTCATTCATATTTTAAAACTCCCACCAGAAAGCGTACAAGAAAAAAAGAGGTAAAAGGTGAATTCAGCATCTGTAAAAAAACATAAGGCTGACCTAACTTGATTAAAATTGAGCGGTAATAAAATTGCGCGTATGAATTTGTGTCGCAGGTAACTATATTTTGGGCAAAACATAACCACATGTAATGTGTCGTTAATCGATGTATTAGCGCAGTTGCAGGAGGGCAAATCTGAGTATTTAAAACAACCACGATTAAAAGGCACCAGTCGGTGAAATAAATTTAATCTAAAATAGGTCAACAATCGGCGTTGGTGGCGGGGTATGTCCCAAGTCAGATAAGGTTCAATATTACTAACTGTTTTCACCGATAGCGCGTGTCGCATAGAGTGTTTTGTTAGAGCAACATCCTTGCGTTCTGATCTCAACTTGTCCATAAGAGCGGATTCAACCCATTTCCCATCAGCACGAGTTATGCTTGTGGTGTTAACAAACATATCCGACCTCCCTACAGCCCGCAAGCTACGTGCCACATACTCCAGCCATGGAATCTGTAGGGACTTGTCCAATTGGGGTCAGTCGGCCTACCACCTGACTCGCTTCGGGCCAACATCAATCTCGGAAGACAAAGACAGCATTTAATTTCACAATAACATCCTGGAACGTGGCGGACCTCAAGACAACCAGGACCAGTAAGCCAGCGTTGGCTTTCCTGGACAAAAGTGAAATCCTTTGCCTGCAAAAGACTTGGGTGATAACCCCTTCAGTCACACACGGGTTCTATGAAATATTCAAACCTGCAATGCACTCCAATCTCTTTGGGCACTCATTGGGGGGGACTCTCTATTTTCATCAAACACACGTGTAAAATTGAGGTCGCTCCACTCAAACCTAACTCACCAGCCTTGCAAGCAGCAATAATCACAAGTACAATTCTTCATAAAATACACACCTTTTTTGCTGATAAATTGCTATCATACTGTGCCTAAAACACTGAAATCACCTGCTTTTGAAGACCTTTGCGACAGCTTGGAGGATCTCCTAATGGAGTGTGCTACACACAAAATCTTGCTGGTGGGGGATTTTAACATTAGGGGCCTGGGGAGCTCAAGCACTATGCCCCAGTATCCAAAGAATGGGAAAAAATGAAAAACCTCCAGACAATTTACAAATTGACCTCGATCCAACAATTACATGAGGCTTATGTCCCCCACTGTCAGTTTTCTCCAACCTTTACAGGAGTCTCAACTATCGATTACATCTTCCTGACAGAGTCTTTAGTGAACCGCCTCATTAATTTTGAGATTTCCAATAGGCCGGAAAGTGACCACAACCCTTTGGCTCTCACCCTAGAATTAGCAGCTCCTACTGCGGCCAAATGCATTACAGTGGGTTCATCTACAGGAGTTGAAACAGCAAAACCTGTAAGGAGAATCAAATGGAGGCAGACAGACATCTCAACGGTGAGCAGGTGGCTAGGAAAGCTGGCCTTTGAGGCTAACATGCACCCCCAATAGGTCATACCCCATGATTGGAATAGACTTATAAGTGAGCTAAGTGATTCCGTGCTAGCCGCCGGAGACTAGGAGCAGCATCCAAGAGCCAATGGGAAGGAGCGTTTCCAAACGCAACACAAAAAGGTCATTGTGTCAATTCGAAGAACGCTAAAGAGGTCCCTGCATGCCCACAAATTCAATTTTGGTGTCAAAACTGCAACGACCATCATTAATTTGCGTAAACAGCACACAAAATTAGCATGTGAAGTAAAGAAGGCCTTAGAACAAAGGGAATGGCTAAATATTTACTAAATGCTGCATGAAACAAACCAAGCTCGCTTCTGGAACTATATTAATAAATTAAAATACTCCAATAATACAAGGGAAAATTGAGTCTCTGAAGGATCCTGGATGAGACATGTAGAAGAGTTGTACACTGTTCTCGATAATACTGACAAGTGGGAGAATGCAGAACTGACTATAAATAACACCCAGGAACTGACCTTTCTGGCCCAGGTCTGTAAACTCATCAAGGCAATGAAAAATGATAAAGCTTCTGGCCCCAACGATCTTCCGGCAAGTATATTTAAATGTGCTCTGAGGAATGGTCAAAGGTATTAACCCCTCTTTTCAACCACGCCTTCCTCACTGCTCAAGTCCCAGAGGAGTGGCGGGGGTCCATTCTGTGCCCAATACTTAAGAAAGGAGACTTGACAAATCCATCAAATTAACACCTGATAGCACTCTTAAACCTAGAGGCCAAAGCTTTTGCTGGAACGCTACTCAAACAGCTAGACACCTGGGTTGTGGAAAATGATTTTTACTTTTTTCCAGACTGGGTTCCCAGCCGCTGTGTCAACATCACGTCACTTGCAGCCCTGAGCCATCTAGCAGTACAGAAAGACCAGTTTCGACTCTTCTGCTGCTTCATTGACTATACAGCCGCATTTGACAAGGTAGATCACCCCGAGCTATGGAGAAAACTAAATGCGTGGGGTGCCCCCTCGAAATTACTAGGGCAATTGTTGCCCTGTGCATCGGCACATGGGTGCGAGTGAGAACAGGTCCTCATAACTGCCACCTCTAAAATCACCACCCCGCGGCCTGATGCAGGGCTGTGTTCTTGCGCCCCTCCTCTTTAACTTTTATACAGCAGATTTGGGCAAAGCTTTGGAGGGTGGTTGCTTGGTTCCTCCATAATTAGGCCTGTCCAAACTACATATGCTGCAATACGCAGACAATATAGTGGTAATGGACCATACCAAAGTTGGTATACAGTGAGCCTTGAGCAGCCTCCATATATACAATGGTTAAAAACCATCTCACGATAAATCAGAACAAGACTAAGGTCCTGATCTCTATAGAAACAAGAAACACCTCATATGGCATATAGGAAGCAAGATCATTAAATCAGCCAGGAAGTACAACTACTTAGGTGTCTGGTTCACAGAGACTTCCAAACCTACTGTCCACATAGCCTCCCGGAAAAAGAAAAGTGCAGCTATTATATACAGTGTCAATCGTCTGAACACTAAATTAAAAAGTGCCTCTGCAGACCCTATACTTAGGGTTATGAAGACAAACCTCCTCCGTGCGCTGTAATATGGTCATCAGGCCTTTCCTGGGGCCTGCACTTCAAGCCTAGAACAAGCACAGTGTACAGGCCGCAAGAAAATATTTCAACTGCCTCATTACATCCGCAGGGCAAGACTCCGACTGGAATTTGGGCTGCTGAGACAAACTTTAACCAGTGAGTTAGATATATTAAAATATTACATACGAGTCCTGAAAGCCCCAGCCAACTCGCATAAAGCCCGCCTGAAAGGTATATTCGAGACCCCGGGCAATTCTTTGGCAACTGCAAATACAAAAAGCCATCACCTCCTTCCAAACTGAAGAGTCAGCATTAAATGTCTCCTACATGGCCTGGAGAAGGGTAATCAATAGGCAAGTGAAACTAATTTCGAACCATCAGGATACATCCTGTCTAAAGCCCTCTGCTATCCTGCTTCACTTGATCGACTCGTACCTGGTAGGGGAGCCACAACCACACTTATTAGAAGCCATGAATAAATAGATGCGCAGAAAAATCCTGTATATGCGCCTACTAGGCTTACCAATGGCTGACTTCAATCCGCATGGGCCCATCAGGGTGAGAGAGGGGCGTGCAGGCTATGCAACTTTAGGCGTGATTCTCCTGTGTTGCTGTCCCAAGCTGGATGCCTATAGGAGGTCTCTGTTGAAACCAATCTATCTGACTCAGGCGGTTCATACCTGTCTGGAGGCATCTGCGTTATGTTTCACTCAATCGGGTGCAAGAGCCAAATCGAGGTGCGGGACACTTGTCAAGGAACTTAGAGCTCAGCTTCGACCACAAACTTCTGAGCCTCGTTAAATTAACCTTACCCAAAAGCTGATAACAGACTAGTGCACACAGAAAACCTGAATCGTGACAACAGTGCCCCAAGGGGCTCTTGGACTGATCAGGGCGGATCATTATCATGCCTTTTATTGGAGCCGCCAGTTCCCTAAAATAACAGTCTTATTATTCCATCATGTTTACAATGCCCTCCACTCCTCTTTGCTTCTTCTAAATCACATTTTTTGGGATGATTGACTGTTCTTTCTGGCTTTTAAAACACCCCTTTCCCCCTTACACTCTTTAGGTTCGCTAATGTTCTTCTATCAGCGGGGAGACTTGGCTAAGGTTCTCGAGAGCCTGTAGTCCTGCAGCCCCGCAGTTTCTCGTGAGCACGCTAAGGTGCTAGCCTTCAAGCGATACAACTCTCTGCACTATATGAAGCACTTTGTCTCTGCAGCGCTTGCAATTTACGCACTTTATTTTACGAGTCTCTCTTTGCAGGGGGGGGGGGGGCGGGGGTGCTGCGTGGTGAAGGGCCTAATTTGAGATAATTGATCTGGCATAGTAATTAACTTGTGTTCTTCAGACCCAGCAGCCTCGCTGCTTTACTTGCGAATATGCCAATGTTTTGCACCATACATTTTCGCCACTATACCAAGCACTTTGTCGTTGCTCCGCCTTCTGTTTATGCACTTTAACCCAAGAGGTCCAGAATAACAAATTTTATTTTTTCCTTACTCTCTGTAAATGATCCTGTTCTCTTAACAATAATTTTAATGTAATAGTTAAACATGGTTCCTAATTTTATCACTTTTAGCATACCGATACGCACTTTATTCTTGTACGGTTACAATCTGTGATGGTTTTTAATAACTAAAGCAATACATTGACATTGACGTTAATGTTAGAATTTTCGCCCGCACAAAATTTACTATAACTCGCACTCCTCCGTACAGAGTGATGCCACCTCGCTAGCCAGACTAAATTAACTATAACTCGCGCCTTCTTCGTGCTCTGCTTATACCCTTTGCTATTACATCACATATAGCATGTTAACTTATAGCATTTATAACAACATTCATGCCATCTGAAATGACATTTATGAGAAGAGTGTGCATGGTAGAGGGGTGAGTTATAGTTAATTTAGTCTGGCTACCAAGGTGACAGCACTCTGTATGGAGGACTCATGAAGTTATAGTAAGTTTTGTTCAGGATGCAAATTATACCGTTAGGTTATAGGTATAACTTTTGAATTTCTAATGTTTGCTTAGTTTGTTTGTTTTCTAATCAAATAATTACGTTTTCCCCTGCTATAACCCATCCTCAACCATTAGTTCTTTACTTGAATTGTGGTGTTTTGTTTTTAATTTTAATTAAAATGTGTTTGAAATCATACAATGTTGTTTAATCTGGTATTAATTGTTTTAAAAAAATGTTTGGTACCACAGTACGCAAAACTTAAAAGTTCATTATTAGGAGTGCTGTGGTGTAGAGTGGAGTGACGTAGAGTGGAGTACAGTGTTGTGAAGTAGCATAGAGTGGAGTACAGTGTCATAGAGTGGAGTGGAGTAGAGTGGTGTGTGGTAGAGTAGAGTAAGGTGTGGTAGAGTGGAGTGGCATAGAGGGGAGTCGCATAGAGTGGAATACAGTGGAGTAGGGTGTCAGAGTGGAGTAAAGTGGCATGAAGCTGCACAGAAGAAGTTGCGTTAAATGTTCTACAGTGGAGGAGGGTGTCATACAGTGGCACAGAGTGAAGTAGAGTGTTGTGGAGTGGCATACAGTGGAGCAGAGTGGCGTAGAGTGGAGTGTTGGATTATTTAGTGACAGAGTGGAGTAGAGTGGAGGGGCATAGAGTGGCGTAGACTGTTGTACAGTGGAGTGGCGTAGAATGGAATTGCGTGTTGGAGAGTAGAGTGGTGTGCCGTAGAGTGGAGTGTCAGAGTAGAGTGGAGTGTTTTGAAGTAGAGTGGAGTTGTGTGTTGTAAAGTAGAGTGGAGTGGCGTGTCAGAGTGGCATGTCGTAGAGTGGAGTGGAGTAGCCTGGAGTGCTACACAGTGGAGTGGGGTAGAGTAGAGTGGTGTGTCGTAGAGTGGAGTGGCATTTTGTAGGGTATCTTGGAGTGGAGGGGCACAGAGTGGAGTGATGGTGAGTGCAGTGGCATGTCTCAGAGTGGAGTGGCGTGTCATAGAGTGTAGTAGCATGGAGTATTGTACAATGGAGTGGCGCATGAGAGTGGTGTGTCGTAGAGTGTCTTGGAGTGGCATGTCAGAGTGGAGTGGCGTGTCATAGAGTGGAGTGGTCTGGAGTGTTGCACAGAGGAGTGGAGCGGCGTAGAGGGGAGTGGTGTGTCGGAGAGTGGAGGGGCATAGAGTGGTGTAATGGTGAGTGTAGTGGCATGTCGTAGAGTGGAGTGGCGTGTCATGGAGTTTAGTAGCGTGGAGTGTTGGACAATGGAGTGGCATGTCATAGAGTGGAGTGGCGTGTCAGCGTAGCGTGTCGTAGAGTGTCTTGGAGTGGCATGTAGTAGAGTGGAGTGGCGTGTCATAGTGTGGAGTGGCCTGTAGTGTCGCACAGAGGAGAGGAGCGACGTAGAGTAAAGTTTCGTGTTGTAGAGTAGGGTAGAGTGGAGTGGCGTTTCTTGGGGCCAGATGTACGACCAAGCATTTTGCGAGTCGCATATTGCGTCGCAATTGCGACTCGCACTTTGGGACTCGCAAAATGCTATGTACAACAGTGTCAGAGACACTGATTGCGATTCCCAATGGGGTCGCAAAATGCGAGGCTCCTGAATATTAATGAACCACTCGCAATTTGCGACCCCATTTGAAATGGCTGGCCCTCCCAGGGATGGTGGCCTGAATTAAGTTCCTATTCCTTTACTTACCTCAGTGCCCTCTACAGGGTTACTTCCCCTTGGACCTTTTAGGCCACTCTAGAACCATTGTTCCTTTAAACTACATATTACCCCAGGTTCACATATTGGGGCACCCTTGTCTTCCTAAAAACCTGCTGGGCTCAGCAGACCTCCATGTCTGGGACTGCTTTTCAATAACGCAGTTTTTTTTTTTAATGCAGCCCGTCTTCCTTAAAGGAAAACAGGATGCATTTAAAAAAAAAAATGAAACGTTTTCGTTTCCTTTTTTAAGGGCAGGTAGTGGTCCCTGGGACCACTGCCTGCCCTTAAAAAATATTTTCAGAGCCAGTCACAAAGGGGAAGGGGTCCCCTGGGGACCCCTTCCCATTTGAGACTCCATTACCACCCTCTTGAAGAGCGAGTCGCAAAACCTATTTAGCGAGTCGCAAATAAATTGCGACTCGCTAAATAGGCTTTGTACATGGCCCTGTAGGTTTTTGCATGCGCAAACGGGTCGCAAACCAGTTTGCGCATGCAAAAACGGGTCATACAGCTGGCCCTTAGAGTGGAGTGACATGTCCGAGAGTGTTTCGGAGTGGAGGAGCATAGAGTGGAGTGACGGTGAGTGTAGTGACATGTTGTATAGTGGAGGGACGTGTTATGGAGTGTAGTGGCATTGAGTGTTGTACTACTGAGTGGCGTGTTGTAGAGTGTAGTGGCATGTCGTAGAGTGGAGGGGCATAGAGTCGAGTGGCGTGTCATAAACTAACATGTCATAGAAAGTCAGACTGGAGTGCCGTAGAATGGTGTAATGTCGTAGAGTGGAGTGGCGTAGAGTGGATTAGAGTATGGTAGAGTGGAGTAGCATAGAGTGTCAGAGTGAAGTGGCGTGGAGTAGAGTAGTAGAGTGGAGTAATGTGTGAGTAGAGAAGAGTGGAGTAGAGTGGCATGAAGTGGCATAGAGGGAGTTGCACAGAGTGTCGTACAGTGGAGTAGAGAGTGGTGGCATACAGTGGATTATAGTGCTGTACAGTGGAGTGGCGTGTCATACAATGTTGTGGAGCGGAGTAAAATGGCATAGAGTGGAGTTGCGTGTCGTAGAGAAGAGTGGAGTGGCATGTCAGAGTGGCATGTTGTAGAGTGTCTTAGACTGGAGGGGCGTGGAGTGGAGTGGCATGTTGTAGAGTGGAGTGGCATGTCGTGGAGTGGAGTGGTGTATGAAAGGGTGGAGTGGCCTGTCAGAGTTGGATGCAGTGAAGTGGCATGTCATAGGGTGGAGTGGCATAGAGTGGAGTGGTGTGTCGTAAAGTAGAGTGGAGAGGCATATTATAGCGTGGTGTGTTATAGAGGGTCTTGGAGTGGAGGGGTGTAGAGTGAAGGGGCGTAGAATGAAAGGGCGTAGAGTGGAGGGGCCAGTCACAGGTGGAGTGGTCCGTCTCAGAATGGAGTGGAGAAGGGCATAGATAGGAGTGACAGAGAGTGTATTGGCATGTGGTAGAGTGGAGTGGCGTGCCATTGAGTGGAGTGGCATATCGTAGAGTGCCTCAGAGTGTAGGGGTGTAAGGTGGAGTGATATTGAGTGTAGTGTCATGTCGATAAAGTGGAGTGGCGTGTTGTAGAGTGGAGTGGGCTTGTTGTAGAATGGAGTGACATTTCGTAGAGTGGAGTGGCAGTTCGTGGAGTGGAGTGTTGCACAGTGGAGTGTTGCACAGTGGAGTAGGGTGTTGTAGAGTGGAGGGGTATGTCAGAGTAGAGTGGCATGTCATAGAATGGAGTGGACTGGCATGTTGTAGAGTGGTACAGTGGAGTGGCATAGAGTGTCCAACCGTGGAGTGGAATATCATGGAGTGGTGTGTCATAGAGTGACAGAGTGGAGTGGCGTAGAGTCGAGTGACGAGTGTAGTGGCATGTCGCAGAGTGGAGTGGGATACCGTACAGTGGAGTGGCATATCGTACAATGGAGTGGCTTGTCTTAGAATGGAGTGGCGTGGCATGTAGTGTCATAGAGTGGAGTGGACTGGTGTGTCGTAGAGTAGCGCAGAGTAGAGGGGCATAGAGTGGAGTAGAGTGGAGTGGTGAGTCGGAGTAGAGTGGAGGGGTGTGTCCAGGTGGAATAGAGTGGCATAGAGAGGAGGGGCATAGAGAGGAGTACAGTGTTGTAAAGTGGGGTGGCATAGAGTGGAGTGGCATGTCAGATTGGTGTGTCGTAGAGTGTCTAAGAGTGGAGGAGCATAGAGTGGATTAGTGTGTGGTAGAGTGGAGTGTCAGAGTGGAGGAGCAGAGTAGAGTGGAGTGGCGTGTTGTGGAGTGGCGTGTCATACAGTGGAGTGGCGTTGAGTATAGTGGCATAGAGTGTTGCAGTGTGCTGTATAATTCGCCCATGTACTCGCCTTTCTAATTTCTTTTTTATAGTTCAAACGTACTGCAGTACTTCATGAGCTTTTAAAAAAATATTTTAAAAAAATCAATAAAAATAATTTTTTCTACCTTCACAGAGTTTGCTAAATTGCCTCATGGATCTTAACGGTAAAATGCTTTAATATCATTGTACCTGTAGGTTTGTAAGGATTTTGTAGACCATTCGGATACGGTTGCCGGTCAAATGACAACCCAGAATAATACTATGCTATGCCCCGTTGTGTTGAAGGGCCTACGCAATGTGAGACTGAAGAGGGGACCTCCTGTCTGCAGAGGTCAATGTCTTGTCCCAGACAGAAACTAGGAATGTTTGCTTCAAGTACTGGGCAAAAGTTGGATTGACAATCGTTAAGGATGCCAATTAGCTCAGTGAAGTGTGGGTAATGGTGGGCGGCCACACTTTCAGGAACGCTGAATCAGTCAAAGGAGCTCCATTTGTGCGGACACAGCTACCCACAGCAGTCTTTAAGGTCAATCAATCAATCAGGGTTCTTATAGAGCGTGATAAATCACCTGTGAGGGTCTCAAGGCGCGGGGGGGCTGCAGTTCAGTCGAAGAACCAGGTCTTGAGGTCCTTCCTGAATTGAGATAGTGACAGTGTTTGCCTAAGGTGCAGAGGTAGGGAGTTCCAGGTCTTCGCAGCGAGGTAGGAGAAGGATCTTCCTCCAGCCGAGGTCTTGCGGATCCGTGGGATAGTGGCCAGGGCCAGACGGGCAGAGCAGAGGCCTGGTGGGTGTGTAGAAGGAGAGGCGATGGTTGAGGTATTTAGGTCCGGTGTTGTGGAGGGCTTTGTAGGCGTGCGTTAGGAGCTTGAAGGTGATTCTTTTGTTGATCGGAAGCCAGTGGAGGTCTCAAAGGTGACCAGTGATGTGGCTTCGGTGGGGGATGTCCAGGATAAGTCTGGCGGAGGAGGTCTGAATGCGCTGCAATTTCTTTTGGAGTTTTTGGGTTGTGCCGGCGTAGAGTGCATTGCCGTAGTCAAGCTTCCTGCTGACGAGTGCCTGGGTGACCGTGATCCTGGACACCGTGGGGATCCATTTGAAGATCTTTCTGAGCAGGCGGAGCATGTGGAAGCAGGAGGACGATACAGTGTTGATTTGGCGGTTCATAGAGAGCGAGGAGTCTAGGATGATTCCGAGTTTGTGTGCGTGGTCGGTGGGTGTGGGGGGAGGGTTTCCGATTGCTGCTGGCCACCAGGAGTTGTCCCAAGCGGACGGAGTGGAGCTCAGGATGAGGACTTCGTTTTTGTCGGAGCTGAGTTTGAGGCAGCTTTCCTTCATCCAGGCGGCTACTGCCTTTATCTCATCGTGGAAGTTGCTCTTGTCGGCTGTAGGGTCATTGGTGAGGGAGAGAATCAGCTATGTGTCGTCGGCATAGGAGACGATGTTGAGTCCGTGGTTTCTTACAATGGCTGCAAGCGGGGCCATGTAGATTTTGAAGAGGGTGGTGCTAAGGGAGGAGCCCTGGGGTATTCCGCAGCTGATCTCTGTAGGATTTGAGGAAATCGGTGGGAGTCTGACTCTCAAGGTACTGCCAGTAAGGAAGGAGTGGATCACTGTAGTGCTTTGATGCGGATGCCGGCGTCTTGGCATCTTGTGCAGAGGGTGTGGGGGGAGACGGTGTCGAAGGCGGCAAAGAGGTCCAGGAAGATGAGGGCTGAGATTTTGCCTCGGTCAAGGAGAGTGCGGATGTCATCAGCTGCGGAGAGGAGTGCCGTCTCAGTGCTGGGATTGCTCCTGAAGCCAGATTTAGAGAAGTCCAGGGTGTGGTTTGTTTCAATGAATTCTGTGAGTTAGACGTTGATGGACTTCTCGATGACTTTGGCTGGGAAGGGGAGCAGAGAGATGGGTCTGTAGTTCTTGAGGTCCGTCAGGTCGGCAGAGGGTTTCTTCAGCAGGGGGTTGATCTCTGCGTGTTTCCACTCTTCAGGCAAGGTGGCGGATTCGATGGAGCAGATGATGGTGCGGCTCAGTTCGGAGGAGATGGCGGCGCCTGCTCGGTTGAAGATGTGGTGGTGGCAGGGGTACGAGGGGGCCCCAGAGTGGATGGTTTTCATGACCCTTAGGGTGTTGTCAGTGGTGAGGGTGGTCCAGTTGAGTAGTGCAGGCTGGGATCTGGAACATTCAGGTGTGGTGGGGTGGGTGCGTCCTGGATTGCGAAGCTGTCGTAGATATCTAAGATCTTGCTGTGGAAAACTGCGGCGAGGTTGTCGCAGAGATTTTGGGAGGGTGGATGTCTGTGGTGTCCATGCAGGGTTTGGCAAACTCTTTGATCACGGTGAAGAGTTCTTTGCTGTTGTGTGCTTTGGCGTTCATGCATTCATGTATGGCAGTCTTTCTTGGTGGTTCTGATGAGGTGGTGGCATGCGGTGACGGCAGTCTTGACGGCTGCGTGGTCCGCCGAGGTGATCCAGCGCTAACAATAAAAATAATTCTCCTATTATGCTTTGGTCATCCAGGTGCAATTATTTCTCTAACACACACACTATATCCATATGACGGTGGGGCCCATAACACTGCATATACATTCACTTACTCATTTAATCCCTGGATTTCCTCCGTCATGAACCTAGGAGAAAAACGATTCGCTGGAAGGAGACGGGATACCTCTTTTATAATGACATAATAACTCTCTTTTACTCTTAAGGTATTCCGCTCATTGGTCGATGGACCAACTAGTAGGAATCAGTTGATGGTGATTAAGACCAGCTCAATCACAATAAACTCTTTTACCATTTCATTATTAATTATTGAGCTGAAGAATCACTGAGTCATTTGTTTAAAGAATGATAAAGTTTATATAAAGTTTTAAATGCAGGTAATGAGGTTAAGCTTATTATTCAGATCATTACATTTATCATCAATATAAGAATAGTTTGAAATTGCAAGGCACTTTTATTAGACGGAAAAGTGAGGTTATCATAGTAAGAACTCTATAGATGAATCTATCTATCTATCTGGGTAAAAGCCTAATAATTCTAATAAACCCTATCATTAAAAAGTTCTCCTAAAGCAGCATCTTTATACCCAACTGGAAAAGGAAAATAACAGCAGCAGCATCAGCTCGTCAGCATCAGCGACCGCAACTTCTCCCATCTACAGCATCTAACTCACGCAGCATCTAATTTCAGCAGCATCTCCCGCAGCATTCTAACAGCATACCAGCATACACTACCCCTCCCACCAAGAGTAGGTCTTCTTATACCCTAATTCTAGCTTACAGCATAAAATGTTTCTTCTTACATGGCGCGATTCATTCTCATTGGTCAAAAACTCAGGTCCATATACATTTTAATCAAACTTCCTGGTCTCAACCAGTTCCGTGTGGAATGTCCATGCAAGCATCGTTTCCCACAGTTCATGCACTTGCTCATCCGTTTCGATCAGTCCAAATTGTATCTTTTTCTGTTACATTTTATGTAATACAGTTCTGTCGATTGATTCAGCCAGGCTTCTCACGCTTCTTGCTGATCATCTTGGCACACATCTGCTCAGAAGGGTCACAACAGCCATGACCATACTTTCATCTTAGCCTCTCGGCATCAGCGCGTGATCATCCCTTATCCACAGCCTCTCTCCTCTATCACATGGTCTCCTGCTCATGTGCATTCTAGCAACTCGCGGCCATTTTATATTGCTGCTCGGCAGGCCTAAGCGCTCTATTTTCAAAGATAAACAAAATGTTATTAAAACAAAGAAATATAAACCCTTTCGTTTCCCTCCCGTCTTTCTACGTACCCCAATTAGGTATTACCTAGCAGAAGCAACATATAAAGCTGTCCCTTACTTACCATCGCTTTATTTTGCAACCACACGTTTTATTTAAAAGCACAAATCATGCAATTATTATTTTTAGTACGCAAATATTATGTTATGTTAGATACGTAAACAATTATAAGTCAATTAATTTGCACACAGAATTGCGTGTTACCATTAACCCTTAACATACATTGTTGGTTATTTACTTAAACGAACATGTTTATTAATATTGTACGAAAATATTAGGAGGTTAACATTTTTACATTTACCCTGCTCCATCAGAGGTCATGCTGCTCCTCCATCTTCTCTCAAGGTATCTGCAGGTGCGCCTGGACTCTTGGAGGGCAGAAGAGAACCAGCTGGCTTTCCCGAAGGGCTGCTTGCCAGAGGGTTTCCTATGGGGGGGCCAGTGTGTCGGCGCAGTTGGAGATCCATCGGTGGAGGTTGCGTACTGAGGCGTTGGCGTTCGTGGAGGTTGGCAGTGGGGCTTTGCTGAGGGAGGTGGCAAGTTGGTCTTCCGGGATCTTGATCCAGCTTCTGCTCAGGTTTCGTTGGGCGTAGTGGTGTTCAGTGGGTTTGTCGAAGAAGTGGACGCAGTGGTGGTCTGTCCAATGTAGTTCAGTGGTGTGGCTGACTGAGATGTTGTTGCCTGTGGAGAAGATGGGGTCGAGCGTGTGTCCTGCTGAGTGGGTTGGGGAGGAGACCAGTTGATTCAGTCTGTAGGTGGCGAGGTTCTCTACTAGGGATGATGTGCTGTGGTCGTCGAGGTTGCCCAGGTGGAAATTGAGGTGGATGTAGTCTATTGAGGCGAGAGCGTGGTGAACAATGAAGCCGGCTATGGCTTCGCTGAAGGGGGGACGGAATCCGGGAGGTCAGTAGACGAGGGTGACATGGAGGGTGGAATTCAGGTTGGTCAGGATCTCGAAGTGGAGGTGTTCCACGCCAGGTGAGTGGTCGTCGGAGCTGGTTGTGAGGTGGCAGGCATTTCTATCAGAGCTGGTTGTGAGGTGGCAGGTATTTTTGTGTACGATGGTGATGCCTCCTCCCAGCCAGTTGGCGCGGTCCTTGTGAATGATTTTGTAGCCGTCGGGGATGGCAGTTGAGATGTCCGGGGCTGAGGTGGGGTTCATCCAGGTTTCCGTGAAGAAGGCAACGTCGGGAGCCAAGCAGGTACCAGATCTCCACGGCATGTCTGTTGAGGGAGCAGGTGTTGAGTAGGATGCAACTGAGGTGGTCGGGTCCTGTTCTTGAGGGCCGTGCTGTCGGTGGGTCTGTTGTGCGGAGGCAGGAGAGGGTGCAGTTGTGGTAGGTGAACGGGCCTTAGCTGTCCTTTGGGGACGCGAGGTGGCAGGCGGTGGAACGTCCAGTGTTGAGTGCGTCAAGGGTGCTAGCGTCGTAGCGGTGGAATGCATGGGGACCAGGGCATGCCTTTGGTGCGCCATTAAGTAGTGTTGGGGAGGCGGGAGGGCAGCTGGGATGAGGGAGTCGACGCTGCAAGGGGGCGGGCCGTAGGGAACGAGTAGTGGCAAGGGGGGAAGGGGGGCACGGAGAAGGGAAAGGAAAAAAAGCAAACCAGAGCAAGATTAAAAAGAAAAGGCTATAAGACAGAACCGAAAATAAAACAGAACATATATAAAAAAACAGAAAAAGGCTATGAGAAATAACAGATCAGAAACAGCAGAACAGAAACAAGAGACAGGCTCACCACTGGGCCACCAGGGATGAGGCGCAGGCGGCAGCCTGCGGGTGGAGGAGGGCCTCGAACACTGAACCTGGAGCGCAGAAAGCTACCATGTGGAGCTGAGCGGCAAGGGGAGCAACGCACACTGACAAGGTCAGTGAGGACGACCGTGGAATATAAAACATTTGTTTGCGTTTTAACAGAAAGCCAGCAAACACTTAAATTAGCAAAACTGGAGGGGGGGACTAGTATCCTTAAGGATTTGGGTGCGTTATAGAATCTGGAAGACTATTAGGTACGTACTTTTTGGGTTGGTTTGAAACATTAGGCATTTGGGGGGCCTTACAAGATATTGGATCGTCTTGTACTAGGATAGATGGGCTGGGCTGCGTGTTTACTTGGACAATCAAGAAATCCTCAATACTTTGTTCCTCTTTCAGAAAGACATGGTTTAAATTTGTGAATTGTTCTTGTTAATGTTGGGTTGGTACTGAACACAAGATAGACTCAGACCACTCTCGATAGTTGTAATAATATGTAGGACTTATAAAAATGTCCATGTTTTTTACTCACAGATTAGCTAGTCCTTCTTGGACATTAAAAAGATAGGTAATGACTGTTCATTGCTCGGTAAACTAAATTCCACTCATCTCACCCACTCACTCGAGGTACCAGTACATTCCTGGCTTGACTTCTGCGATTGTGCTGTACTACAATTGTAGATCGCTCTAAATCTCTTGGATTCATCCTGGATAACAAAATAAACTAAATCTGTGAACTCAAAACAATACAATGGCCAAACGAGCACACATTCAGCTAAGACTTCTATGGAGAAGTCGAGAATTTATTCCTAAACAAGACGTAACAAACCTTGTTCAACCTCTGGTACCGTCACAGATTAACATTGAAAGCTCTCTTTTAACAGGTCTCGTTAAATCTCACCTTGCCCCTCAAAAAAGCAGTCCTACATGAAGCTGCTTGCTTTGTTTTGGGGGTGACAAATGTGACTATATCTCCAGTACTTTCAACGTCTCAGTGGCTTGCTGTGAAATCAGAAACATCAGTTGGGGACAGATCACTTCATAATTTCTTAACACTGCTCCTAGAACGCTTTTGTTTTCAAGCAAGAATCTATAATGGACAAGCTTTTTCTAGCAGAATGACCAATATCTAGAACTCTCTCCATCATAGTCTTTTCCCAACTGCCTTGCTAGACACATTCAAGAAGCAGCTGAAAGCACTGCTCTTCCAAAGGCACCTGCCGATTTGCTCCTGACCTATATGCTTCTCATTTGAGTCTCTCGTTCTCTCTAGTCTCTTCTCACCTTCCTTTCTCTAAGCACAATAGCATTTTAGCCTGGACCATAATCACAACAAGGCCCCATCTCTTCTGATCTACCTGCTTCCCCCTCTCCCACACCGACCCAAATTCCTCCTAATCATGTTATAGGATTTTATTTTTCACTGAAGTTTTGCTGTGTATAGATGAACATATTTTATTATCAGTGTTGTACATATGTATACTACTCTATACTACTTCAATTTTTATATTATGCTCTGTAAACTTCAAATTCTTTTCTAAAAAAACACTCCGATGCCTCTGGTCCATGGTCACGCTATATAAAACTATACAAATAAATAAATACAAAAACATTTATTCATTAAATGCTACCCTTCTGCCACATTTAAATGCTTCATCAGGAAAAAACAATGTCCCTCTTTATTAGTTATTCCCCTCAGCTTTCCTACTAGTGGAAGCCAAGGACTTTCTAATGACAGGTATCTCCAATGTGATCTTTCATTTCCAACTTAATTTAGCAGTGCTTAGCTTGCATATCTTAAAGTTTTTACCAACATGCGGAAGACCATTCAGCTTCTGTCTCCCATAATATTTTTTGGGGCTTCTCCTCCCAATCACTTCTCAACCATGATGATGGGATCTCCCAGAATTTATATATTTAGTTACTATTCGTGAGTAACAGCACTACCAAATAGTATTTCTGTACATCTGGAAGACTTAGACCTCCATTCCAAATTGACCTGAAAAGCATTGGAAGGCCTATCCTTTGTATCACATCTTATGTTAACAGTTTGCTTACCTTGCCTTATATTTTCTGGAAATCGGAGTCTATGAGGACATAATACATGTTTTGGAGGATATATAGAAATCAGTCATTTTCTACCATTTTAAACAGAGCTGCTCTACCAGCTAGGGCCAGCGGCAATGGTTTTTAATTTTGACATTTGTCATGGGCTAGTTAACATTGGTTCCACTTTACTAGCTATAAAGTTTTTTTTGCTGCTCATTGCAAATTGTACACATAGATTTTAAAGTTCCTGCACCTCACTTGCAGGTACATGTCAGCACTACCATCTCACCTGCCATCCCCACCATTGAGAAACACTGCTTTTGGCAACTCCCTTTTAAGACCCATTGCTCTGGGCCCTAGGAAGACATTGGCCCCTCAACAGAATCAGTAAATCTACAAGAAGGTCCTCTTTTCTCCAACCAAGGGCACTAAAATCCCCATAAAACTGGATCTTGCCTCACCTATTTTGATAATGGTTCTTTTAGTGGTTCTAACAGCACTGGAGACAGGATCAACCCTGCTTACCTCACCAGTTCCAAAAGAAACCATTCTGATAGGTGGCCAATAATCCTCACTTTTAATTTGCCAATGTTTAAATAAAACATCGAAATGCTGGTCAGTTTCTGCTTAATACCGTGGGCTGCCCGTAGGAAATCCTCTCTTAAAATGTTTCACAGAGGATTATTCCTCCCATACTCTGATCAGGCATCCGTGCTACATGCTGCACAGGATATATTGGACACAAGTTAAGCTCCTAAAGGTCTTTAGGAATTGTTACACCCTGTCCCAAATGCACTTCTGAAGATGCTGCATGCTCCTATAAGTTTGAGTCCTAAACAAATCTCGAAGTTTCCTAGTGCACTGTTTTGGACCTAACCTAAGGCTGTTGAGAGAACACCATACAGGTAAAACCCAGAATAATATTTTTTGAGGGTGAAGAGGAGCCTGGCGTATGATCCAGCGAACTCTGTAATTTGCTGCCTGCTGAGAACGTCTTTAAGGCTAATGAATTGAGTTTGCTTCACCTTCACACATGGTGCATTGTTAAGGTTTGTAAACATAGGAGTACTGACTGAAAGGAATAGAGTTGAGAGTGTTGGTAGATATGGATGTGTACTTCCCCCCTTCTGTTCAATATTCACGCATGTCATTTGGATAGGGCACTAGGGAGGGGCAGGTTGCTTTCAGTTAAAACGGGAGTAGTAATATTCCTGCAGTACGTATACTACTCTGACATCTTAGGGGGGCTATCTACAAAGGTGAACTTATACAAGTAAATCTACACTTGTAAAATATACTCTCACCCTTTTGAGTGAAGCTACTCAAGCCAAATAAGCTTTATTCGACAGGTATATCATCAAAGCAAAATACAGAAACTAGTTCTCAAGACACATATATAAACACAGTTAAAAAACCCCATTTGTTTATAAAAATAATTAAAAATCTGTCCAATTAAGATAGTAAAAATATGTTAAAGCAGCTTAGGACGACTAAATATGTTAATACTATAAAACCACTAAGCACTTTACAGTACATCGTATTGCATAACGCAGGGTCACAAATAGTTACATCGATGACATGCCCAAACATATCAGAACAGTACCACTGCATCTAGCAAGCGTGTAGCCTGCTCCACAAATACATATAAAAATAATAGTACAGATACAGGCCATCAGCCTACAAGAAGTGCCTGTGATCTAATGGCCCATGTCCATCCCAGGAACTTTGCCATTGCAATGACGATGGGGATTAAGGTTTCCGCGTGCAATAATCTTAGCGCAACGTCATTCCTTCTGGTGCCCAATAATCTGCAAATTGGTGTCAGCCACGCTCGGCGGGGTGCAGCATAAGCTGGACATGCAAACAGCAGATGGGCCAGTGATTCCGATTGGGCGTGGCAAATAGGACAGGATTCGTCACCAAGATTACCACATCTTGCTGTAAACGATCTTACAGGTAATGAGCCTACCCTAAATTGGAAGTATAACTTCCGATCATGCAGCTTTGTTATAGTATCCCAGTACTGTTCCAACCTTGAGGTTGGTTTAACTTCTAGGAACCTTCCCGTAAGTGAAGAGGTGTCACTGTTCCTATAAGCATTTTGGGTCACCCAATCCCAGTACTTTTCTGTTAGAATCGCCTTGGGGGGAAACGGGGTACTCGCTGGATTCTCCCATAGTGCTGCCATACCAATACTTATTAGGGAGGCTCTAACCTCCTGCAGCCATTTTATTTTTATTAAATCGGTCTGCTCTAATTAAGTCCTTAAGACCTGCAGCGTAGGATGCCAGTTCTGGTGTACACCAGATTCTCCGCCAGTGAAGTAAAGGACGCAGTCTTGCTATGTCTGCCAGTGCCTTCTTACCTAGATCATAAAGCAGTGGGCGCACTGGGGTGCTTTGCGGGAGGTTCGTGATCTTACGCAAGAACCTATTTTCTGCAGTTGTTAACTTAGAAAGATTCTCATACCCCCAAAGCTCGGCTCCGTATAAGGCGGAGTTGACCACTTTCATGTTATATATTTGAAGCACTGGACTAATTGGTTTTGTCAAAGAGGTGTTAAACTCAGTTTGCAGGGTTCCAGCCAGTTGCCGGTGCTTCAACGAGGCCATGTCAAGCTGCCGGTTCCACCTCATGTCCCTATGCATAGTGACCCCCAGATAAGTTAAATCGGTGACTTGTTCTAAGGGCCGCTTATTTAACAGTATGCCTCCTCTGAATGCTCTATGAGGGTTAAAGGACATAAATTTCGTTTTTGACACGTTAATTACCAGGCCCCGTATACAACAGAACTCCTCAAAAAGTAGCAGAGCTCGTTGGAGACCGCTCAGCGTTTTTGAGATAATTAACATGTCATCCGCGAACATTAAAATGGGAATTTTAACACCAGCTAGAGCAGGGGCGTCAGTTCGAGTACACACTCAGGAATTTTGCTATCCCGTTGATAAACAGAGAAAACAGTGTGGGTGCCATTACACAACCTTGGTGCACACCTTAAAGTGAAGGTACTACTTTCGCTATTAACCATTTCAGAGTGTAGAGTTACTCAAAAGTGTATGTAGACTTGCATGCCTCCATTCCCTGAAATAGGGGGTGGTGAGTGACCAATTATGAGTTTAAAGTTACTACAGCCAAAAAGGAGCAGTTGTAAGTCAAGTATCACACATGGCCAACCACTGCAACACCTTCCCATCGAAAATAACTGAGGCATGGACTTAAAATAGAATGCAATAGGACATAATGTTAAATTAAACTAGTTTATTTTGACTGCAAAAACATATATATATAAAAATTAAACATTAAAAACATACGCATTTTAAAAATATTTTAATAACCTTTTTTTATTTTGAAATAAATGTAACTTTCTTTTTAGAAAACTTAAATGAATTTCAGTTAATTCTATACACAACTTTTTATAATTTTTAATACATAAGTAAATACATTTTACTTTAAGTAAGATTTTTTTTAAATAAATCTTTATGAATTGTTTAAGTGAACATATTTAAATTAATTCAATAATCGAGTAAAAAATAAGTTAATAGTTTAATATTACTATTAGTAACTTTTCATATGTAGGCAGAGGACTTGGCCACCTGGGCGGAGATCTCCGTATCATAAAGTATAGGGGAAAGTGTAACAGTTTATTAAACTTAAAAAAAAAATAGAAAACATATTTGAATTTAGAATATTAATGTTACATAATCGTATATATTTAGTTTAATTTAAGAACAATATAAAAAAGTTACAGGGTTAATAACAATTTAATACGTAATTATTTTGTATGTATTAAATTAAAATTATCCTTCTACGGTTTAAATTAGAAAAATAATTCACACGTAAAGTGAAAATATATATATTTATTATGTGTTAAGAATGATTAAAAGTGATGTATAACATTTATTGAAAGTAATGTAATTGTATTTTAATAAAAATTGATGTTACGTTAATTTTTAAAAAGGTTATCAAACTATGTTAAATTTAAATAAATGATTTAACATTAAATTTATTTCTACTTTTAACTAGTTTAAATAATGTAATTTCATTTACCATAATTTCCAGCGGGGTTTTACTTTCAGTCCCTACCTCGATTATTTACTATTAGAGGGTGTTGCAATACTAGTGGTTGGCCATCTGTGGAGCTGGATTTATGCCAGCTCTGAGCTGAGGTACATTTGCGATTATTTGGGGTCTTTTTTGGCTGTAGTAACTTTAGAAGTGCAGCTTGTAAATAGGAATGGGCTTACTCTTGTGTGGGTGGGTGCATCTCCCTTCTTAAACCCCTACCCAACCCTTCCTCTGCCCCTCCCATATTTACTACTAAAATGTATACGTATGTGTGCAGAGATTCTGGAGTGGGGGCAGAGATCTCCACACAGAAAAAGATAGGAGAGGTGGAGGCGAAACCGCCACATGTAGGTTTGTAAATGGCAATTTGTAGTACGTTAGTAGTACTAATAATGTACTACAAAATGAAGTTTGTGAATAAGACCTTCAGTCCTTATGGATCACACGTGGGATGGATTACAATACATCTTGTACATTTTACAGAATTTTCTTGAAAACCTTGCTGGCTAACACAACAAATGTTTTACTGAATTTTCTAGAACGCCTTTTGATGGGTATCGACAACTTGCCTTGAATATTTTACACAATTTTGTCAAGAACATTTTGTAGAGCAACCTTGCAAAATCAAGACTTCAGGGTTGAAGGAGAAGTTTGGATTTTACAAGGTCAGCCACGATTATTAACAGAAGCCCTTCTTAAGTTTGCAATACAACAAAATTACCCCGATTTTTTTACTCTACTTGACATCACCAATTTGTCAGCATGCATTATTTTTTTTTTACATTTGATCACGTAAAACAGAAGAGACTGAGCAACAAATGACATTTTCTAATCTATGAGAATATTGAGATCCCTGCTCGGGCAACATTTGTTCAGCCAACAAAGGTAGAAATGAGTTATTTGTATTCTATAACTTGCAATATGCCGCACAAGACATCCTATTCCGCCAACAACTGCAGGAACAGATCATTATCCCTCTAATTAACTGGAGAAGTATTTTCATCTGGAAGGTTGTCATAGCTGCACTCATCACTCTGGCTGTTTTGATTTAGAAGCCTCACCATTACTCCCGCATTAGCCAAACCCATCACTGCGATAACAGTATCCTCCATTAAACTCCTTGGCTAATCGGATCATCACTGACCACGAGTACGGCTTACTCATTAGCTACGCAGTACAGTGCATCAAAAAGGCAGGGAAAAGACTTGAATTTCTATAAATGAATAAAGCAGGAAACATGATTGGTCCATACAAATCTACATACCCCTCAGCTACCCTGCAAACATTCTTCAGGGTTATTACATCCCAGAATCAAGGCACAACTTTGGGCAAGACCATTCTCACTGTGGACCACCCACAATTAGAAAACAGACGACAAATCACATAACCTTTGCAACTACCAACAATCAACAGTGAGAACAATTCAACAACAAAATGCCATGTCCTCCAAAATATCGATCACAGTCCACAGGAATCCAAAGGATTTGACGATTAACAGCTTCTGCTTAGCCATTTACAGTAATTCAAGTTTAAAGAAAACATAAAGTTACTATGCTGTTGTCATCAAAGGGTAGCACTACACAGACTAACATATTCCAACTACAAATATGGTTGTGTAGAGCTTGGGGAAGATGTCTGCTATGTCTCATGAGCAGATACACTATAAAAGTAATTTGATGTTCTCAGTTTCTGGAAGACTGAAGGCAAACTCGTGTCCTCATAGTGAAGGTAAAGTCATGTCCTCATAGTGAAGGCAAAGTCATGTCCTCATAGTGAAGGCAAAGTCATGTCCTCACAGTGAAGGTAAAGTCATGTCCTCATAGTGAAGGTTCCAAGAGGATTCACCCTGTGGCACCTCACCTGTTGATATAACCCCCTCCTTTGGGTTCTCCAACCACCCAAATGTTCTTCTCCTTCCAAACTTTTCTCCCTTTTGCAATCTCAGATATCAGGCTGCCTTGATGCCATTTGTCACTGGATGGCTATACTTTGCATCCTGCTGAACTCAGCAAAAACAGAAGTCTTATCCAAGCTCTCATACAACACAACAACCTCCTCTCCAACCGCCATCTACTTTCCACCAGATACACTCACTTTTGCATCATCAACCAGAAACTTATAAGGACTCCTAAAATCAACCATGGTGATGGAATCTTTCATTACCTCACCTGCCTCTGCAGCTAGATATCAAATATTAAATGTATGCAGAATCCACTATCATATCTTTTTTGGCACTGCAAAAGCACTAGGGGGAGGAGACCCCAGCAAATGTACCTTTTGGGAGCCTGGACTATGCAAATTCATTACCCTCTGCAATTCCATCATTATTTTCTTCTGGTATGAATGGACACCCAAACATTCCCATAACATGAGGACAACAATTGATTGCAGTAGTCTGCACCTGGCGCAAACCTCAGACCCCTCTGGCTTCATCTTAAGGATTGCACAAGTGGTATATATATGATTATTGGAGCATCTTAAGGTGGGTCTTACAAGACACTTTCTTCACAAAAAGCCTACAGTGCTGTTCCTCATTCATTACTTCATCCTCCAGAACATTATCCCATTAAGCACTGGCTTTTAGTATTGGTGCCGGGCTTTCTGCCACTACGTTTTGTTGTATCACAGAGACCAGTTCCACAACTCAATTCCATTATTAACCATAGCATGTTTGATTCACTTGGAGTATCCAGGAATCTACTCTCAGACAACTCTATTCTGAAGTAAAGGGATGTGCTTTCCCAAAAGCCCAATATGCTTCACCAATCAACATACATTTCTCATTTGTACATAGATATCCTATAACGTGGTATCTTCCCTCCTTATATCGAGAAAAGTCCACCTCTTTAGATGTCTTGTCAAAACAGTCAAGTGCACATAATAGATCCAGCTGACCAAATGGTGCACCCTTCCTCAGTGCTTAATTTGAGCTGGTGGTTTCCGGTGCTCAGCACCGGCACTTAATCATCAACACCAACACTTTTCATGAGCACCAGTTAAGGACACATTCATTAACGGGGAGATTAAGTGATTGGCGCAGAATCACAGGAGGTTGAGCTGAGACTCGAACCTGGTTCCCCAGCTCCGAAGTCAGCAGCTCTGGCCATTACGCAACATCCTCTCCCCACTTTCATGGTTAGTTGTTGGTTCTGTTTTAGACGGCACTAACAGGAGAAATGGGATGGTGCAAGCTGCGTGCTGAGGAAAGCCCCGACATTTATGTTTTTTACAAATTAAGCACCGCCCTTCCTTAGTTTTATCCTCTGGCACACTCTTCTTGGAATACCTAGGATTTGAGGTGCCTGCAAGTCTTGATCTCCCTGCCGGCAGGGCACACAGCAAGTTAAACTCTCACCATCAACATTGGGGCAACCTGTTAGCCATGAATTTTAATCCCAGAAAGGACATCTCAGTGTTCCACTCTTCCAAGACCCGTAAATTGAGAACCATTATAGTGGGATATAGAAGCACGTTGCATGGTATGATATTAAAGGATATATGGAAAAACAAAGTAGTATTACTGTAATTAAACAGTACTGCATAGCCCTTGTAGGAGCCCTTCTAAGCTCAACTACACCAACGATGCTTGATGCCACCTCTACTTTTTTTCTCTCTAAACATCCAAATTGTTGGGGGATCGCGTTTCTGCAGATTCTTCAATCAATTCAGATCAAAATTTTCACAGGCAATTTGTAAGATTTCAAAATTTTGAGAAGAAGACTCGGTATTTTCCCATTCTCTGTGCTTCACTCAAGCTCCAACACACCCCACCTCCTCCATTGCCTTCAAACTTGTCTATTTAGTTGCTGGGCAGAGCAAGGATGCCTGGTTGGAGAAGTATAAGTTTGCAACTTAGCCTATGAGGAAAGAGTTTGGTGGCATGAATGAGGTTCTGAGCAGTGTTTCAATGGATGCTTCTGATGGTATGTTTGGAAGAGAATGAAAGAAGTGTAGTGCAGTCACATGTACCATCATGTGGAGCGTTATTACGGGCCCACGCATGGTCTAGTAGATGGGTGCCAGTCCCTGAGTCAGTCTTTTCATTCATTAGCAGTTACTGGAAAACGTGGGTTGAATAAAGTACACCAGTGCTGGTTGGTGGGCAAGGTTTCAGTGATATTTTAATCTCTGGTCAGTAATAAACATCAAAGCCGAATGTTTGTAGTGGGCATCATTAATTCATGAAGGAACCCCCTCATTATATCACCACACAGCAGCCAAATCCTTCTGCCAACAAACCACTCTCTCTGCTGGGATGGCCTACACTTTCCGCTCTGCCACAATTAATGAGAGCTGTGACAGTAACTTTTCTAAGGAATTGCAAACAAAGAAACGCTACTTTATACGCAGTATTGCAAACGCCCCCCAAGAAACACTGATTATAGAAGTGACTTATGAACCTGTAGAAAGCACACTGTGTTAATAAGTTTGATCATAAAATGATAGCATTCATAGACTAGTTTTATGAAGTGTGGGTTCCCCTTGAGGAGATTTTGGTACAATGAATGGCATAATGTGGATTCTGAAATGCAACAGGAGAATAACACTGCTCAAAACAATTCAAAAAAGTAATCCAAAATTACTTCTTCCAACTCCACATTCTTCCTTCCTTAGTCTTTACCAAAAACCACACACCTTGATTGCCATAACCTTCTCATGACTTGACAGCGTAAATATCCTATTCCAACAGCCGCGGCCCATGCAGGTACAAGCGCCGGGTGGGAGGGATTTCGACAGACAATGACAAAGGAAAATGAAATAAATAATTATGTTTCCCTCGTCATCGTCCGTCGAAATCCTCCCTCACCCAGCCCCAACGCTCTTTACCTGCACGGGCCGCGGCTGTATTCCAATGCCTACCAGCATAACTGACAAGGAGACTACAAAGGATCACTAAGACACCAGTTCTGTACCACACACAAACCTCAGAGAACATAAAGTTCCCAACATTATTGTAATTGTCTTTATATAACGCTTACTACCCCTGACGAGGCGACTAAGCACAATGCACTCTTCTCAGATTACCAATCAAACCACAGGAGAAGTTTAAAGCTTTATACATCACATTAAGGACCTTTCATGGAATGGGCCCAAATGCCATCACACAAAGAACCTTTCATAGCATTGTTCCAGAATTCCAAGCATTCCAAACACCAACAAATTTGTGTCGTATGATCTAGCAATGCTCTCTTAGTAAAATAAAATACCATTCTAGAAGACCCAAACTGGAGGGGTACAACTGGAGGAACACAACACATGACTACCTGACCCTAAAAATAATTAAATCTTGTTGGTTCAACCTTTCCTCTTAACACCAGGTTATCAAACTCCCTCTCACACATGAAACTAACACAGAAGTAACATGAAACCGACATACAGTCGCCCTTTAGTGCTCTTACTGATCATAAACACCACATACTCCACCACACACTTCAAGCACCACATGAAAATAAACACATACAATCACACACAATTAATAAGCACACACCTCTCCCCCTCACATCCCACTCCAATTCATTCTGCCACCTCAACCAAATACAAAACTCAAAATGTAACACTTCCTTACATATAGCACTACTTGAAATCACAAC
This sequence comes from Calotriton arnoldi, assembly GCA_963921515.1. Lineage (NCBI taxonomy): Eukaryota > Metazoa > Chordata > Amphibia > Caudata > Salamandridae > Calotriton > Calotriton arnoldi. The sequence goes on from CAWUFW010001434.1 coordinate 2,478,050, forward strand.
AATCACTTCACCACTTTTGTCATCTCCCATACACGGTCTCCTTCTTTAAGCCAGTCTCAACCATTTCCCAAACCCCATAAACTATTACTTCTCCACAGCTGCATGTCTGTTTTCATGCCCACCTCCCTATGTCTACACCAGCCATGCTGCCAACCTGAAACCTCTCACCCCTTCCTCTACTGCACTGCTCTCCCGGAAGTATACATTCATCTTACTTTCCACCACTATTGCTTTCCAAAAGCTCTTCCATCAACACTATCCCATCCCTTGATCACCTTCACCGTATCCATCCTTACCATTCATTACCCGTTTTCCACACTGCTGGACTTGGCCCTCTCTGCACGGCAATCCCAAACTCTTTGCCTTCACCCCTCCTATTTTTGTTGAATTTCTTTTTGTTGGCCTTAGGATTCTGTGCAATTTACCACTGCTAACCAGTGCTAAAGTGCTTGTGCTCACTCCCTAAAACATGGTAACATTGGCTTACAGTTAATTGGCGTATTTAATGTACGTATAAGGCCCTAGTAAAGTAGTATACAATATACCCAGGGACTGTAAATTAAATGCTACCAGTGGGCCTGAAGCATTTATTGTGCCACCCACTTAAATAGTTCCTTAAATTATGTCCCAGGTCTGCCATTGCAGCCTGAATGCAGTTTTAAACTGCCAATTCGACTTGGCAAAGTAACAACCTTGCCAAACCTTAAACTCCCCTTTTATTACTTATAAGTCACCCCTAAGGTAGGCCATACGTAGCCCATAGGGCAGGGTGCATTGTAATTAAAAAGTTGGACATGTACTTTTAAGTTTTACTAGTGGTGACTCTCCGGTCCTTGACCCTTGGTGGTAGCGCTGAAGGTGCCCAGGGAAGCAAAATCCCAAACTTGTGACTTCAACATTTTTGGGATAAAACTGCTCTGAGAACCGAGAGGAGACCGGGACCAACCTGCTTGTCCATCCGCCCAAGTTGCATCGCCAGTCGGCCTGACTTTACAACAGTTCCCACTGCATTTGTCTTCACCACAGCAAATCCTGTTCAGCGGACCTTCACCAAAGGGGTCGTGGAACTCTCGTTGGCTTCGTCCTGCTTGAGATTTTCGTCTTCCAAAACAGAGACTAAGTCTGAACGTAGAAATCTTCACTGCAACTTCATCCAGCGGCTCCTCGACGATGACACCTCCTCCTCAGACACCGCCTGCAGCCTTGCCCTGCTGAACTTTACCTTCTCAGAACATTTTTGTCAAAATTTCTTCTAAATCTGAAGGTAAGTGGCAACTGGGACCAAACCCCTTCCTGTAACCGACTCCCCCTCCATCGCGATCAGCCATATTTTTTTTACTTTGACCCGGTCCCGCACAACTAGATGACTACAGTTGGGGCTTTGATCTTTTAGGCACTAGTTTTTACCTTAAATTTTAAAATTTCATAACTTTGGTTCTACTAATTGGATTTTTATATTTTCGGTGTCAAATAATTTATTAAAATGTACTCTATTTTTCTAAGTTGGTGTGGGATTTTTCTTGTGCTGTGTTTAACTTTATTACTGTTTGTGCACTGCATAAACACTTTACACTTAGGGGCCGATTCCGATCTCGGTCGGAGGCGCACCCAATACCATTCGGTCGGGAAAAAAGCCATGCGAAAGCCTGTTTCCCGACCGAACCGTACGCGGGTCCGTCCGAGCGAGTACGATGCGAACTCGCCGACCGACTCGTCCGGGCGTCCCGACAGCTCCGACCGACTCGCTCGGACTCGAACCGCTCCGACCGACTCGCTGGACCCGATTCGCACCGCGCAATGGAGACGTTTCCCGGCCGGGTAAGTACGATGCGCGCCGCGAGCAGTCCGACCGAGCCGCGCACTCCGGCTCGTAAGAGCTGTCGGAGCCGTACTTGGGGGTCCGTGTCGGACCCCCTGTACGCGTACCCGTGCGAGGCGCACACAGGGGGACCCAAGGGTCCCCTACCTGTGCGTGTACGCCGCGCGCTCCGCGGCGTACTCGCTGTAGGGGCGCCCTTGTCCGCCTCGCACCCATTGAGGCAATGGGAGCCCGCGTGACGCGTTGTACGACCGGCTCCCATTGAGTTCAATGGGAGTCCGACCGACTCGTGTCCGATAACATACGGCCGCATCGTACTCGTTCGGTCGGACTGCACGGGTCCGATTCGGTCGGAAATCTCTCCGGGTCCGGCTCGGTCGGAGAAATTTCCGGCCCGAATCGGAATCGACCCCTTAGCCTCTAAGTTACGCCTGACTGCTACTGTGCCAAGCTACCAGAGAGTTACGCACACGTTAATTTAGTAACTTTTGTGTTTCACCCTGACAGAGATTGTGGCTGTTGCTTGAGCAGGGTTACACCCCACTCAAACAACAACCCAATTTCTCACACACACCAAACACTGTCCCAAACCATCCCAGTTCCACCAATCTATCCAATTACCCACTTCCTATAAAAAAATACATCCACTATGTTCGTAACCCGTGTCCACTGCCCACTGCTCCCACTCCCTTTCCCACTCCCTTTCTTCACACCAGCATCACTTGTCTCACTCACCCCCTTACTTACCTCGCCGACTGCTCTCAACCACAACCCCTCGTTCACATACTTTCACTTGTCCCATAAGTCCAACTCAAGCTCCCAATTCTGCCCCCTTTTACACTAACTCATCCCACCTCCTTAAGTGCATCCCCTACTCTATATAACAAGCTACATTTCAAGACCATCTCCGCCACTTATATGCTCCCCCACACTTCATCTGGAAATAAAACCAGCACTCATCATCCCAAAACTCCCCTGCACAACACCCCATACTATGACACCACAGTTTACCTCGCCTTGACTACACTCCGCCACCACCTTACACCTCATAATGACCAATCCCTACAAACTATGCCCCCCTACACCTCATCATGCACACACATATCCAACCAGCATCATCAACAAAACCACACTTGCTACATGGTCCGTCCTCGCACCAGTGGCTTAACGAAACTTGAGGGGGCCCCCCTGCAAAGTACATGGAGGGGGGCCCCCGCCCCGGTCCCAAAACCGACCACTTTTGCTGAGGGTGCCCCCTGGAACTCAGGCCCCCTCCCTCCCCCATGGGGACTGCGGGGGCTTATGTTACGCCACTACTTCACACCTCCTCCATCATCCAAATACACAACACCAACATGCCACACCAGACCACATGCTACGGTCAACCTGTTCACCCAAACACAAAAATCTCAGTCATAGCACCCCACCATAATTTCAACAAATACAATATCCCAACACAACAAAGTACACCCTCACTATATTGCATGTGTTACATCTCACTACGGAAAAACAAAGCTAGTCCACCCTTCATTTATGAAAACCTTCACTCGGTGTACTAATATTATCCTTCCAGTGATTGCTACCAGTGTTCCCAAGAAAAAATGGATTTCTTCAGGGAAAATGTTATGTTATGTTAAGAGATTTGTAGAGCGCATGGCTGTCCTGGCAAAAGGACGTCCCAGCGCTAATTGCAGAAAGGAGAGGGTGGATGCATGAAAGGGATGCTAGATCAGCAGAAGAGCCAGGTTTTTACGGCCTTTCTAAATGACAGAAGATTGGTGATATTTCTGATAGGAAGAGGCAGAGAATTCCAAAGGGTGGGAGCAAGCACCTTTAACGAGCGCTCCCCTGCTCTAGCCCTACGGAATCGCGGCACACAAGTGAGATGTAGATCAGCGGAGCGAAGGGCGCAGGTAGGGGTGTAGGGATGACAAAGATTATTCAGAATAGCCGGACCAGTGCCTGTGATAATTTTGTGTGTGATGCAAAGCGTTTTGAACTGGATTCTTTGCTCCACAGGCACCAGTGAAGGCGATGCAGCAAGCTTGAGACAGAACTATATCAAGGCAGATCAAACAGAATACGGGCTGCTGCATTCATGGTGCGTTGTAGCCTGTTGATGACGGACTTATTGGATCCCAGCAGAAGGCTATTGCATTAATCCAGCCTAGCCAGAACCGTGGCTTGAATGACGAACTGACAGGTGTGGGAGTTAAACAACCCCAATATGGGTTTAAGTCCACGCAGTAGGCCGAAGCAAGTCCCAGCCACGGATTTAGCATGGTCCTCAAAAGAGAGGGCATTGTCAAACTGGACACCCAGATTTTTTACGACGGTTTTGGGCTCCGGAGGAGTGCCCACCGTCGGCGGCCACCACTTGTCTCCCCATAGATGAGAGTCTCTGCCAAATAGGAGGATCTCTGTTTTGAATGAGTTGAGCTGGAGACAGTTCAATTGCATCCAGATGGCTATAGCAGATAGATCGTCTCGAAATTTGGCAGCATCCTTACTGGGATCCTTAGTAAAGGATAAGATCAGCTGCGTGTCATCTGCGTATGATACCAAAGAGATATTACGGGTTTTGGCCAACATGGCCAGTGGTTGAATGTAGACATTAAACAGTGTCGGCCTTAATGCCAACCCCTGAGGAACGCCGCAGCAGAGTGGGTGTCTCTGCAAGTGAAAGGGAGTGGCAATGTCTAGTAACGTAGTCCACACTGGTAGATGTAGTATAAGTAGGTTTATTGAAGTAGATGATAATGTAGAGTAAATCCAATACAACAGCCCCACCAGGAGCAGCCTGCTAGCTGCTCAGCCCATCCCCCAACTGTCACCACTCACACCAGTCACCCAAGCATTCCACTCAAGGCCCACACACCAACATTCCACACAGAACACTCACACTGGCTGAGCAGCTAGGGACAAGATAACAGAGAACATTATAACAACATGAAGATACTACATTATCTCCTACCTTTTAAATAGAAGAATAATGAAACAAAATTATAAACAACTATAGGGAACAAAGAACAAAAGAAGTAAATAGTCCATAACCTAGGGATGAACAGTAAGAACCACATCACGAGAGGGAACAAGGACTACACAAGAGGAAAGAAAAGTGAAAAGGTACATACGAAATACCAATTATTTCCTCCCTTTAGAATAGAAAAGAAAATACAAACACAATGTGTATACTCCCCATGTAAGGAGAACAGCCATGTAAAAATGTGGAAAAAGGGACTGGGACCCAAATTCCTACCCCTAAATAAGGGACCAAAGGGACCAAAACCCCACAGAAAGGTAGTGAAAAGCACCCACTACAACAGAAACGAACGTGCAGCACGTGGTGGCTTACGCACACAAGGAACAAAAAACCTTGCAACAAGTGTAACTAAAAAAAATCCATTCTATGCGTGAAAAGGGAAACAAAACCCTTAAGTTAACCCTCATGTAAGGGTACAGTGACGTACAGTGTGGACATGGGACTAAAACCCCTTCCTAGCGTGAAAGGGAACAAACCCCTTAAGCCAACCCTCATGTAAGGGTACAGTGGCTTACAACGAGGACCAAACCCCTTAAGCCAACCCTCATGTAAGGGTACCATGGCTTACAGTGAGGAAATGGGACTAAAACCCATTCCTGCGTGATAGGGGAAAAAAAAACCCTAACCCAACCCTCTTGTAAGGGTACAGTGTCATAAAGTGTGGATATGGGACTAAAACCCATTCCCATCCCAAAGTAAGGGATACATAAATTGAAAAAGGCAAGCCAAAACACATCAAACATGCCACCCTCTTGTAAGGCTTGTTACACCCACCCAACATATAAAAATAGGCAGAGTATACATTTGCAAAAATCAGAATAGATCAATTTTAAAACGTAAACATTTTCCAAACCAGCATGCAATGAATAACGAATCTGCTCCAAACACAGTAGCTTTACCACATCAATTTTAAAACGTAAACATTTTCTAAACAAGCATGGTCAATTTTAAATGTTTGGTCAATTTTAAAACGTAAACATTTCCTAAACAAGCATGGTCAATTTTAAATGTTTGGTCAATTTTACCCATAGATGCCAGATGCACTTCACACTAGATGTAACCACAAGTTTCGGGAACCTACCCACGCACCCATGCTTCACATATGAATAATGAACAGAGCGCAGCTAAAACAATCCACACGCCGAGGTAGGAGCCCAGAGTATCACCGCCACTCCATGTGTTCAATGAAGATGACGCCGCAGATTGTCCAAGTCAAAGATGACTAACTGCCACTCAGCAAACGGTCATGTTCAATAAATCCTTTGTGGAAACGCAAAATACTCCATTTCCCTTTACTCACGCATTACGGCTACTAAAACCAAATAGGAGTTTCGTCATGCTTCCTAAAGATGGCGGCACGTAGCTACGGCAACGCCGTGTGGCTCAAGGCGCATCGGAGGTGAATAACATCCTGTGGCAGTTCCGTGAGCTGTGTAGCAAGAATGACGTGAGATTGGAACAGACAATCCTAGTGAAGGTAAGAGCGCGCCCGCTGAGCACAACACGCGCCTCATATTTCAAACCGCTATCCTGCGGTTAAACTGCCAATGTTGCTCCGCTTAACCAGACACCGCAATCACCACAAATACAATGAAAATAAGGCATAGTGTCCGCTTGGCCCAAATTACATTAGAAGATTGCACAAGCTATACAAAGAGGCGTGCCTCAGTAGATTAACCAAAATTTTAAAACAACGTTGAGCAAAACAGTTTTACCTGCCTTTACACAGGCGAGACAAATGGGCAGACAGCTCTGTCAGATTAGCTCAGTGTGTAGCGATTTCCGCTCCAGTGCAGACAACAAATAAGCTTGTAGACACAAAACCAGTAAATGCTTGAAGAGACACGCAGGCAAACTTCTTCTGTATAACTTTGCAGATGCAGGTTCACAAGAGCATGAACACACCTAGTACAGGTATCTCCCTTCTAGCTCACACATCCAGATGACAATGAAGCTTGACAGTTTTGCTGAGTTGTTGACATGCTTGCTGTTAACACTCAAATCAAATGTCCTTGTACATCTCAATGTGCGCAGCGTTCATATAAGAGATGACATGTAGAATGTCAAAAATGATGTTGCTTACTTCCCTTGAAGGCGCAGTTCTTGTAGATGTGTCCAGATGAAACAGGGTACAACACGCTTGGGCTGGGGCTGTCCGATGTAATGGACACTGGTGGGGCTGCAAGGAGTGCTGCTCCAGTTTCTTTTGTTTCCTTTGTGGCTCCTTAGATTTCAAAACATCCTCTTGAATGACAACTTGCGCTGTATGTATGGCCTCTTGTGATCGTCTTGTTGCATTTTTTCCTGTGTGTTGTCTGCGCTTGTAGAGTGTGAAGCTTCTTCCCAACATGTTGACTATTTGTAAATGTCATCTTCTGCTTCCTTCAGACCAATTGTAGAGCGTGAGTAAGTCTCCAACTCGTCGCCAAAAATAATGTAGTAACGTAGTCCACACTGGTAGATGTAGTATAAGTAGGTTTATTGAAGTAGATGATAATGTAGAGTAAATCCAATACAACAGCCCCACCAGGAGCAGCCTGCTAGCTGCTCAGCCCATCCACCAACTGTCACCTCACACCAGTCACCCAAGCATTCCACTCAAGGCCCACACACCAACATTCCACACAGAACACTCACACTGGCTGAGCAGCTAGGGACAAGATAACAGAGAACATTATAACAACATGAAGATACTACACAATGACCTGAAAGGACTTGTCAGACAAAAAGGAAGTAAACCAGGCAAGAGCATTACCAGTAATGCCGATGAAGCAGGATGTTATGCGAGACCGTATCAAAGGCAGCACTGAGGTCCAACAGAATGAGAGCCGCCATACTTCTCTCATCCAGAGAAGCTCTAAGTTGCTCCGTAACAGTCAGTAGAGCTGACTCAGTGCTGTGTCTTGGCCTGAAACCATTTTGCGAGGAATCCAATATACAATGGGATTCCAGATATTGCGTTAGTATGGTATTCACATATGATTCTGTTACTTTTGCCAAAAATGGAAGCAAGGAGATTGGACGATAATTCTCTGGCCTAGAGGCATCTAATGACGGTTTCTTCAGTAGCGGGATGACCTTCGCATGTTTCCAGGCTTGCGGCAACTGTGCTGTCTTTAGGCAAAATGATAAGTTTTCTTAAAATAACCCTCACCCACCAACGAGTCCTTTGGTGGCATGCTTCATCATCGGGTTCTTCCCGCCCTGCTGCAGGACGGGGCGTGCTACGACCAACGGAGACGTGGGAGCACTTTTCGTGAGATAATACTATGTGATGTTGTAAGAGTGGAAGGGTCAAAAAGAATAGTGAGTCTAAAATATACCTGGCTACACGGAACCTACACTTTATTAATTCCTATAGCTGGTATCGTTAAAATGGGGGTTGGAGAACTATGCACTATAATGAGTGAACTTCTCCCTGGTCTACATGTTTCAAGCCTTCCCCTAGGTTTTTCTTCAGGACCAAAAATAGATGATCCCTCTAACCAGTCTTGGTTGTCTTAATAGGTGTCCCTGAATAATTTCCAGGTATAATGTGCCTATAAGCATGCATAAATACAATACCCACTGACAGGCAGGTCATGGGTGAGAGAGCAGCTTTGACAAATGTTTGACTACAAGCGCCTCTCCCCTTCCGTGAAGAGCTCATGGGGCTTTATTTAGGCTACGAACATATTGCATAGCAAAGTTATACCGATTGGGTATTGTATTTATGCATGCTTGTAGGCACATTATACCTGGAAATTATTCAGGGACACCTATTAGGACAACCAAGAGTGGTTAGAGGGATCATCTATTTTTGGTCCTGAAGAAAAGCCTTGGGGAAGGCTTGAAACATGTAGGACCAGGGAGAAGTTCACTCATTATAGTGCATAGTTCTCCAACCCCCATTTTAACGATACCAGCTATAGGAATTAATAAAGTGTAGGTTCCGTGTAGCCAGGTATTTTTTAGACTCACTATTCTTTTTGACCCTTCCACTCTCACAACATCACATAGTATTATCTCACGAAAAGTGCTCCCACGTCTCCGTTGGTTGTAGCACGCCCCGTCCTGCAGCAGGGTGGGAAGAACCCGATGATGAAGCATGCCACCAAAGGGCTCGTTGGTGGGTGAGGGTTATTTTAAGAAAACATCATTTTCCCTGAAGAAATCTATTTTTTCTTGGGAACACTGGCAGCAATCACTGGAAGGATAATATTAGTACACCGAGTGAAGGTATTCATAAATGAAGGGTGGACTTCCTTTGTCTTTCCATAATTTCTTAAGGAGGCCGAGTCCACAGCATCCCTAACCTCTTTCTCCCTCCCTTGTTCTTTGAGTTACATCTCACTACAACAATATCACATCCACTACATTGACCTAAGCACTACATCACAAGCTGAGTCTAGGCAAGCAGATGTAGAGGTAAGGGGCTTTGTTGGTTCACAGTCTCCAAGTACACTTTAAGGAAATTGTGCCAAAAAAGTGTCATTTTCAAACCAGTAGCCCCTCATAAAATGTCTACAAAGTTATAGCTGATACAGATATTACAAAACATGCTATTTCACGTGGACCGTAACTTTTAGTTCACGTTTCTTTACTTTCTACTTTTCATTTCACTCTTAATTCCTCCCTCTATCAAGTAGATTTTTAGTTGCATGTAATGACTCACAATCGTCATGGAAGAGTCAAGGTTAAAAGTAAATGCAGAAATCTCACAATTTCAAGCAATAGATTGAAGAAATAGAAAGATTTTACAGAATAGGACAGCAGTGGGATTGCTCAAGACCTGAAGAGCATGCAGGTTCGGAGAGCAGGCAAGTTAAATCAGTCTTACAGGCTCGGAGTCATGTCTCAGACAGCAGCAGTTATTAACACTTCAAAATATACATTTGAAACTGCAATCATTTTGTCCCCAAACATCAGCTTGTCTGGAATATTATCGTGTGGTATGCCTCAATGATGTACATGTTTGTTTTACGGTCCTAGATTCATGTTTACCATGTGGTGATACAAGTAGTGAATTTTGATTTCTAACCATCCAGCCTTGGTACTTCTCTACCAGAGACCTATAACTGGATAACAACAACGCACTGTTATTTTACCCAGTGAGGTACTAGAGCTTTGGGAAGAATGCTAAATCCATAAGGCTCCATCTTTATTTCCTCTTTCTTGTTCCCTCCTTTCCTCTCTCCTGGTTTATCTCTTTCACTTTTCCTGTCCTCCCTCAGTGTTTGGGACAACCAGACTCGCATAATCAGGTACACAAATGACCAACATAATAGAGTGGAGGCACAATACCTGATGATATAATGAACTTCATGGATTTTGAGAAATCATTCCATGAACATTTCTTGTTTTGCCCTTATCAGGTTTTTCACGTTTGCACATGGTTGGGTTGCATCCATTCCACCTCCAGCCCATCGATCTTGACCAGGCTCATGGATCTTCAGTTTTTATTTTTAAAAAGCAAGCCTTTGAAAGTTTATTGCTGCCAGTGCACCTATTACTGCCTCCATCAGATATGGAAGTGAAAAACGTGCCTCACTCTGGACAAAATAACTTGATCTGTCTAGACCATGGAGTGAGGACCTTCAACCAAGCTTCTTGTTGACAGATTTGCACCAAAATATCACGTTTGTAAGAGAAAGTATAGTGATCTTAAGTGCCTGCTGCTCAGAGCCTAGAGCCCTAGTATGGTAAGGGTAACAACTATGTTGCATGGAAACACTGTACCCACATTTGCTCTCTGTAGAACTACCTTAAGGGCAAAGTTCACAAATGTTTTTGTCCACCTAGCGGCACTAAGGTGCACAAACGTCATTATACTCATACATTTACATCCTGATGTGCAAAATCAGAATTAGTGGAACTAATTATATAGGATGTAGGAATAGATTTCAGATAAAAATATTTTTCCTTTGGAGAGAAATAAAAGATGAAGTACCCTTATGAATTACTGTAAATAGGTGGATTTTGAATTGAAAATTAAATAACATGGTTTAATGTGAGGCCTAGGTATATAAATCTACGATTTTTGTAAATTTAAGTATGCAGGCATAATCTACTAAAATTGAAGGAGGAACCATTGAGGATAAGATGCAAGACATTTAAATATGTGAATTTAGAAGGATTATGCCAAGGTTCTAATCTTTTTGAATACCTTCTAAAATATTCCTAAATGGTAACTAGATAAATTGAGGACTTAATGTTCCTACTGTGACATGCACTAAATACTGCAGCAAAGTTGAGAACAACCAATATGTTTATTGAACGATTAATTAAAATCTATATACAATAGCTAGATAAATAAATAGAAATTGAAATAAAATAAGTAGGTGTTCATTAAGGTACATTAAGGTACATTAAGTAAAAGCAGATAAATATATATAAAAGTCAATAAAATTGTTCCCATAATTGGGGCACTGAACTAAAATTCAATCAGAGCAATTAAAAAACTTTAAGACTACGTCCATAAATTTTAAAATGCACCCAGTTGATTGTGGGTCAGTGCCAAACAAACTAGCACAGCGTCTATGCGTTTCCTAATTTTCAAACGTACAACATATGGTCTTAATACCCTTGCTGATCAAGACAAATTCTGACAAATGCACACAACGTGGTCACCAGAGACGCAAATAGGACCACAGGTTTTTCCCTCACCATGTATTCGACCATAGCAAAAGCTCAGTATAGGGAATAAACCAAATTCAATTCTTACAAGTCTCGGCTTTCGTTCAAAACATATGGGAAGGTCCAAACCCTCTGTGGCGCCTTAGAAGTGCATGATCTAAGATTCCTCTACATCATGGGTACTCACAAAATTTCTCTCGGGGGCCAAATTTACAGTGTGGTTTGTGGCCGAGGGCACGCACCGGTGGGGGCGGGGTCAGTGGGGGAGGGCGGGGCTAGAGCAAAAAAAAACTGTGACCATGAGGTTGAACACAGGCCCCTGCAGCGGACGCCTTCGTCCACTGAGCCACCAGACCCGGCATACACACATCTTTCTCTCTCTATCTCTGTCTCCCTCCCTCTCTCTATCTCTCCCTCCCTCTCTATCTCTCCCTCCCTCTCTCTGTCTCCCTCTCTCTCTCTCTGTCTCCCTCTCCCTCCGTCTGTCTCCCTCTCCCTCCCTCTGTCGCCCTCCTCCGTCTGTCTCCCTCTGTCGCCCTCCTCCCTCTGTCTCCCTCTGTCGCCCTCCTCCCTCTGTCGCCCTCCTCCCTCTGTCGCCCTCCTCCCTCTGTCGCCCTCCTCCCTCTGTCGCCCTCCTCCCTCTGTCGCCCATCTCCCTCTGTCTGTCTCCCTCTGTCTGTCTCCCTCTGTCTGACTCCCTCCCTCTGTCTCCCTCCCTCTGTCTGTCTCCCTCTGTCTGTCTCCCTCTGTCTCCCTCTGTCTGTCTCCCTCTCTCTCTCTCCCTCTGTCTGTCTCCCTCTGTCTGTCTCCCTCTGTCTGTCTCCCTGTCTCCCTCTGTCTGTCTCCCTCTGTCTGTCTCCCTCTGTCTCCCTCTGTCTCCCTCTGTCTGTCTCCCTCCGTCTGTCTCCCTCTCTCCCTCTGTCTGTCTCCCTCTCTCTGTCTCCCTCTGTCTGTCTCCCTCTCTCTGTCTCCCTCTGTCTGTCTCCCTCTGTCTGTCTCCCTCTCTCTGTCTCCCTGTCTGTCTCCCTCTGACTCTCTCCCTCTGTCTCCCTCTGTCTGTCTCCCTCTCCCTCCCTCTGTCTGTCTCCCTCTCCCTCCCTCAGTCCCTCTCCCTCCGTCTCCCTCCCTCCCTCAGTCTCCCTCCCTCTCCCTCCCTCTCCCTCCGTCTCCCTCCCTCCGTCTACCTCCCTCCGTCTCCCTCCCTCTGTCGCCCTCCTCCGTCTGTCTCCCTCTGTCGCCCTCCTCCGTCTGTCTCCCTCTGTCGCCCTCTGTCGCCCTCCTCCCTCTGTCGCCCTTCTCCCTCTGTCTGTCTCCCTCTGTCTGTCTCCCTCTGTCTGTCTCCCTCTGTCTGTCTCCCTCTGTCTGTCTCCCTCCGTCTGTCTCCCTCTGTCTGTCTCCCTCTGTCTGTCTCCCTCTGTCTGTCTCCCTCTGTCTGTCTGTCTCTCTCTGTCTCCCTCCCTCTGTCTCTCTCTCCCTGTCTGTCTCCCTCTGTCTGTCTCCCTCTCTCCCTCTGTCTCCCTCTGTCTGTCTCCCTCTGTCTGTCTCCCTCCCTCTGTCTCCCTCTCTCTCCCTTCCTCCCTCTCCCTCTTCCTCTCCCTCCCTCCATCTCCCTCTGTCTCCCTCCCTCTGTCTCCCTCCGTCTCCCTCTGTCTGTCTCCCTCTGTCTGTCTCCCTCTCTCTCTCTGTCTCCCTCTCTCTCTCTGTCTCCCTCTCTCTCTCTGTCTCCCTCTGTCTGTCTCCCTCCCTCTGTCTCCCTCCGTCTGTCTCCCTGTCTCCCTCCCTCTGTCTGTCTCCCTCTGTCTGTCTCCCTCTGTCTCCCTCTGTCTGTCTACCTCTCTCTCTCGGTCTCCCTCTCTCTCTCGGTCTCCCTCTCTCTCTCGGTCTCCCTCTCTCTCTCGGTCTCCCTCTCTCTCTCGGTCTCCCTTTCTCTCTGTCTCCCTCTCTCTCTGTCTCCCTCTCTCTCCCTCTGTCTCTCTCCCTCTGACTGTCTCCCTCTGTCTCTCTCCCTCTGACTGTCTCCCTCTGTCTCTCTCCCTCTGTCTCTCTCCCTCTGTCTCTCTCCCTCTGTCTCTCTCCCTCTGTCTCCCTCTGTCTGTCTCCCTCTGTCTGTCTCCCTCTCTCTCTCTCCCTCTGTCTGTCTCCCTCTGTCTCTCTCTCCCTGTCTGTCTCCCTCTCTCCCTGTCTCCCTCTGTCTGTCTCCCTCTGTCTCCCTCCCTCTCTCTCTCTGTCTGTCTCCCTCCGTCTGTCTCCCTCCGTCTGTCTCCCTCCCTCTGTCTCCCTCCCTCTGTCTCCCTCCCTCTGTCTGTCTGTCTCCCTCTGTCTGTCTGTCTCTGTCTCCCTCCCTCTCTCTGTCTCTCTGTCTGTCTCCCTCTCTCTCTCTGTCTCCCTCTCTCTCTCTGTCTCCCTCTCTCTCTCTGTCTCCCTCTGTCTGTCTCTCTCCCTCTCTCCCTCTCTCTGTCTCCCTCTCTCTCGGTCTCCCTCTCTCCCTGTCTCCCTCTCTGTCTCCCTCTCTCTCTGTCTCCCTCTGTCTGTCTTAGGGTGACCAACTGGCATGGGTGCAAATTCAGGACGGTGAGTGTAAAAATTCAGGACAAAGGGTCAAAATTCAGGACAAAAATTCAGGACAGGAGGTCAAAATTCAGGACAAAACTTCGGGACAAAAGGTATGTTTTACAGACACATCAGAGGAGGTCGCACAATAGTATATAAGTAATCCCATCTATATCCAAACATATTCATCCATTTGCAAACCTATCCATCATGTATCCTTCCATCCATCATTTCACTTATCCATCCCTCCATCCACACTTTCACTCATCCATCCATCCATCCACCCTTTCACTCATCCATCCATCCACCCTTTCACCCAATCCATCCATACACTCATCCATCCACTCTTCCACCCATCCATCCACTCATCCATCCAGCCATTTACCCTTTCACCCATCCAGCATTCCTTTCACTTACTCATCCATCCACCCAGTCACTCATCCTTCCACCATTCACCTTTTCAGTCATCCATCCATCCTCCCTTTCTCTCTCCATTGACCCTTTCACTTAGCCATCCTTCCTTCTATCCATCCACCCATCCTTCTACTCATCCACTCATGAATCCATCCATTGACCCTATCACTCATCCATCCTTTCACTCATCCATCCACCCATTCACTCGCCCATCATCCACCCTTTCACTCAACTATCCATCCTTTCGCTTCTTATCCATCCATTCACCCTTTCATTCATCCATTCACCCTTTCACTAATCCATCCAGCCATCCACCCATCCCTTCACTCACTCACTCGCCCACTTTTTCATATTAATTATGAGCTGAGCCTTTGTCTGCAGAGTTGCATACAGAAGAGGCCCATCAAGTATTTCACCCTTGCTGTAGTTCCTAAAGCAAGGGGTGGGGTGGGGGTAGGGTTCACTATGCTCCTGCAGATAGGCAGTCTGAAAAAGTGGAAGTAATGAGTCATGCATGATGCACAGTGCCATGAGGTGACTGTGACATGGTGTTGTTTCCAGGGCTTTAAGCGGGATGGAAAAAGAAGGGGGGGTCTCTCCCAAGGGGGTGTTTGATGTAATTAAGGGCGTGGCTTAAAACCCTATGCTAAAAATCTGTGCTTAGCATAGTGTGCTGCCGGACTGGTATTTTGCCTCTTCTGTCATTGCATCCAGATATATAACACAACAAGTAACGTTACACCTACAACAAGCCAGAACTAGTGGCTTTGTCAATGGTTGTTAGTTGCATAAAATAAAAATGCAGCAACCATGGCTTCGTTGAATATATTATTGAAAATGCACTTTTCTAAAATGATGAGACTGTGAAAGAACTCTAGCCCCTTCTTTTTAACTTGTTTCACAAGCTTCTTTGAATGAACTGGATTCTCACGTAGCAGCATTGGCGTGTTTGCATATTCCTTCCATCTGACAGAATGCGCTGCCCTAGACCAAGGCTGCAGGAGGCCCACCGCATGCAGAGTAACACTACAAACTGGCCCATTGTCATTCTGTATGTGGCAATCAGCCGCAGACAGAATGACAATGGGCGGGGTGGGGCTGCTCTTGTGCTACCAGGAAGAGTGCGAGGCGGCCCCATCAGGGGCTGAGGCTTCATGCAGGGAACAGTGCTGTTCCCTGCAATGCCCAAAATTACGGACAAAAGGCGTCCGTAAAAGGGATCCTCACGGACAACGGACGTGAGGTCCAAATTACGGACGGTCCGTGAAATTTACGGACGGTTGGTCACCCTAGTCTGTCTCCCTCTGTCACCTCACCCCGCGCCGCG
The DNA here is from genome assembly GCA_963921515.1 of Calotriton arnoldi. Taxonomy (NCBI): domain Eukaryota; kingdom Metazoa; phylum Chordata; class Amphibia; order Caudata; family Salamandridae; genus Calotriton; species Calotriton arnoldi. The sequence continues at coordinate 2,493,818 of CAWUFW010001434.1, forward strand.
TGCGTGTGGCAGCCCGGGCTGAGACAGCTTCCCGGGCACACACACAGCCGCACCGAGTACTTCACAGGTCTTTAAAAGACCATTTATTTGTTAATGAGGCTTTGTTGTATTTCACCTCTTCTTAGCGCCCCTGAATCTCCACTCTGACTAATACTGGAATCGCCCGGCCCCCATAGAGCAGAGTGTCTCGGAGTCCTCGCTGCTGCGGCGGTGTTTGCTGACACTCTTTAAAAAAAATAATTTAAAAAAACAGGTACAATGTCTGCAAGGTCCGCGGGCCGCCAAGGAAGGCTTGCCGGGCCGCTGGCGGCCCGCGGGCCGTACTATGAGTACCTGTGCTCTACATGTTTCCTCTTTTCTACTTCCCGTTGGTCTGGAAAATACGATGGCAGTGTTTGAGATGAAGATGTGGCAATGATTTATTAAAAATTTCAACAAAAAAACAGCACATCAAGGATTCTCACAGCTCTCGGAAGTCTTATTAACTTCCAACCACTGTAAATATTTCAGCGTGCCTTTGAGTGCAGATCTAAGTTTTGCACAATAGAGAGAAAGCAGGTTTGATGAGTGCGGGTTTGTTTATACAGATTAAATTCTAGTCTCACTTGGGCCCAGATCAGGCAATCAGCCAAGCCAAAGGAAGCTCTGTAAGTGGGCGCTGCGCAATGTCTGCCTGCTTGGAAGGCCTCCCAAGGAAAGCCACTAGTCAATAATTTATAGAGGGTATTAGCTTTCTTCAAACCCCACTGGAAGCTAGTTTGACAGAAGAAAGAAGTTTATTTTCATTAATTTAAGTTTCAAGTTCATGCAGTATAACTTTACCAAGCCATTTGCCACATCAAGTGATGCTGTGTGATGGTAATTGGAGGGGAGGAATAATCACCATTTTTTGTAAACATGAAACAGAATTGAGCCCTTCCAAGTGTCTGAAACACTATTAGTTTCCATGCCGTGAGAAAAAAAAGAGGGTGTAGATATTGGTCCAAAAGTGATGTTGAGAACAATGTGAAGTCTAGAAATATCCATAAAGTGCCCTGCCTTATATAAAACACTGCACTAATACAGCACGTGTCCCAAAAACATATCATGCTAGAATAAAAGAAGGTGCAAGAAATGAAAATACTCATCAGTTGTAAATATCTGAATCTTTTTAGATCACTTTCAAAAGTTACTTTTTCCAAAGCAATGCATGTACGGTGGGTCAATTGTGCTATTGTTTTGACGGTAAAAGTTCAGTAAAAGGTACTTGAAATGTAAAAAAAATACTGCATCCACTTAAAGCAGATCTTTAAACTGTGGATCACTCCTCCTTGGGGGGCGTGGCTGCACCTCCAGGGGCCACAAAGTTCGTCAGCATCTTGGGCCATAAGGAAAGGGGAGGAGTCGCAAGAGGAGTAGTGAACCAGTGTGCTTGTGAATAACATCAGTCTAGAAGCAAAAGTGTGTCCACACTTTCTTTGCGTCCAAACAGAGGTGCCAACAGTGACTAGGAGAGATGGGGGCTGAAAGAAGAACCCAGTCGACTAATGATCTGCAGCTAAGTTTCCCATTTTTCTCAAGGAAGAACTCCTGGGGTTTGTTCAAGCATCAAGATGAGGAGTGCTGGTTCTGGAATAAGAAATATTTTAAAGTCCTCTGTATTGTTTTTGCGGTCTTGTTAGAGTCCGCTTCAGCTATCTGTCAGGAGACAACATTATATCATACTTCACAGAGCCAATCATTGCTCAAGATGGGATGGTTTTCATGTCAATCCCATTTGTTTTCCTCCTTTTCTGTTTTTTGGCCCACCGATAGGAGCTTTTTGGTTTTGCTGTCAGTAGTTTTTCCATTCTTCAAGAAAGAAAAAAAGAAAGAGCTATGTTTAAACATCAGTTTGCTGCTTTTCAGTGCAGCATAGTGGTCACTGGAAAAACTGCAGTAATGTGGAAGTTACAACATCGATCTTGGGAGACTACTATAGCAACCAGTGGCAATGCCAATCGGTTGCACTTATATGTAAAGGTAAGCAACACCAACTGGCATTGCCAATGCTTATTTAACATGGCAATTCTACCTCTACTCACTTTAATAATTATTTATGGGTAGATTAGACAGCTCTGAAACAACGTTTATGCGGTTTCTTCTAGTATTCACTTTTTATAGGTTCACATTGACATGATCAAAAAATTCACATTTTGTAACTGTTTTGATATGAAAATACCAGCCATCTGGTAAAATACTGGCCAGGTAGGCAGCCTATCTGCCAGCAGAGCAGATCAGTACTTGAAACCCTGGGGGTTTCTGAACAATGACCCTGGGAGGCGGCAAGTGTTTTCACCCAGAAAGGAAGGGAACTCCTGGTGCGGCCCTACACCAATGGCCCCGGGGATGCGGGAGGGGTGCAGGGGCTCTTTGTTACGGCTCGCTAGAAACAGTTTTTGCTGTCTGTTGCAAGAACTCGTTTCATCCATCCATCAAAAAGAAGAATTAAGCAGTATAGACAGAAAGTGGGCTTTGAGTCAGTCCACGTCACTCATTGGCTTTCATATGTTTTCATGGATTGCTGTTGCTTTAATGGGCTGTCCCCTCAAGCCAAGGAATTTTGAGGATGGTACATGAAGTAGCACTTTTGTCAAACTTCAGATGCAACATGACTTGTAGTTTGAAAAAGCAACTCCGTGCGAGTTATTTGATTATTTACTAGGCTGGCGCAAGAACATTTATTTTGATTGCTGATTTAAGGCTTCAGTGCTTGGTGTTTGGGTGCCTAAACTTGTATTAAAATAAGGGACCATTGCTATCCACTAATATCCCTTGGACATTCATTTGTTTTACTTTGCTGTCATAACATGTTGCTGGATTTACTGTTTTTTGTTTGACAAAATTAAAAAGTGTCTGCATGCAGCCTTTCTTAAAGATGCAACAAAAATACTGTCCACTTGTCAAAAGCATAGCAATACATTTGGATTTCTGAATACTGAAGCTATTGTTTGTAAGCAAAAAGTCTAGAATAAACATTTACCTATCAGGAAAAAAATAATATCCTACCATACCTCAGCAGCATTAACATATCTAACTTACCATACCTATGTATTATACCTACCATATTAAATCTATCTGTCTAATATAATAATAATAATAGTTCATTTGTAGAGCGCCTGGCTACCCCAAAGGTGTGTCCCCGCGCTAGAAGCAAAAACTGCATAAAAGACTGCTGGACTAATGTTTATACAACCAGGTTTTCAGTCCTCTGCGGAAGATAGGTTCAGATTTCTCTGCGCGTAGCCATAGAGGTAGTGTATTCCAGTTCTTGGCCGCTAGGTAGCCAAAAGATCGGGCGCCCATCCTAGCTTTCCTTATCCTGGGAACTTTGAGCAGGTGTACATAGAATACTTTCCCACCACTCCTGCCATACTTAACCTATACATAACCTAACCATTGGACTTATCCTCGGCATCTGACACAGTCAATCACTCATCTCTTCTAAGAATCCTAGAAGATCGAATTGGTAACAAGGGTACGTTCTGAACTGATTCGAATCTTACCTATCCAATCACTCATAACAGGTCAAGATCGCAAACTCTCTCTCCAGCTCCCTACCAATGCGCCAAGAAGTACCGCAAGGCTCAATCTTATCTCCAACACTTTTCAATCTCTATTTGGAACATCTTTGCTCCCTCCTGGAGAATGCAACAACCTCGTTTCACCTCTGCACGGATGACACCCAACTATATCCAAGAGTCTCCTCTCTCACTGATCTTATGTACCTGTCAAAAACTCTCGCAGACCTCCAATCATGGATGTTCGCCACCACTTGAAACAGGAGGAACTCTTCACCAGATGATAGAGTTCCTCCTGTTCCCTCGATGCATTGCAACCAACCCACAAAGTCCAGGCTAGCCTCCTCAAATCTTCTTGGCTCCACCCTGCTACTTGCAGACAAGGCTAAATCCCTAGGTTTTACTCTTGACACCATTCTAAACTTGCACGCACACATCAATGCTATAGCATAGAGCGCCCAATTCTAAATCAAACTGCTTAAGGATCAAACCACTAATCTCCGCTGATGACTTTAAAATGGTAGTTCAAATGATGATCCTCTTGAAACTGAAGTATGGCAACTCTCTACTTGCGGGCAATACCAGAATTCACTCTGCCCCCATGAGACAGACCCTCAACTCTGCTGCTCGCTTGGTCTCTGGTACAAGACAGTCTGACCTGCCATCCACACCTAACCAAATATACCTACCAAACCTACACCGTACCTACTTACCTATCATACCTACAATACACCTACCATACCTAAAACACCCTACCTATTTACCATAACTACCATACATATGTATCTACCTTTGCAACAGCACTGTACCTACGATAACTTACCTGCCACACGTACCATACGATACCCAACCTACCTTTAGCCATAACTAACCCACCATACCTAACCTATCATTCCCACCCTACCTACCATAAAACACCTATCATACATCTGCTCTTTGTTTAATTAACATCCCACTCAACCGCACTCTCACATACATACATACATAAAGCCTAAAAAAATTAGAAGTTGCAAATTTGATGCAAATTAAACAAACAATGAAGAGTCTTTAAATAAATTGTAGCGGGTTAGAGACTTTGTGTCCATTCATCTTCAAGCATCCAATTTGCCGTCCTTCGCTGTCATAAAAATGGTCTTTATTTCGTCTATTTATGAAAACACAAATGGTAATACATTTATATAGTGCTTAGCACAGCACAGTCAGCTGCATCGTACCCCTTCAAGAGATGTGCATCAGACACTATCAAGCCAAATATTGTTTGGATGTATGGCAATAGGGACAGGCACGCTTATAGGAACACCTAGTTATCGCATCCTCACTTAGATCTTCTGAAAGGCAGGGACAGAGGGTAAATGCCAGGCACATGCCAGCGTTTAATGAAATGGCACTGCCTGACATTGTCCCAGCCCTATTTATCTTTCAGCCTGCCTCAACAAGATTGCATTTACATTTCATTCAATGCCATATTTGTGGAGAAAGAGGCACCTGCTGATCTTTCTTCCTTTGGCTTTACAAGCATTCATTCACATTACGATTGTACAACATGGACTAGCTACAAAATAGACCCCATGTTAACACAGATAACGACCTTTTCGGTTATTTAAGATTGCTGAAGTACTGCTTCTTACGAAAACTTTAATTCGTTTCCCATTCTCTCGTATTCGAAATACGGCAAAGAAAAAATATCACACATGCGTCACACTGCATTAAAAGGGGCTATTTACGTCAATATTTCTAAAAGTAATTATTTGATATACAAACAAAATGTCAAACTTTTTTATCACAAAGATTTCTGTACTGTTAAACTGCTTTCTGGTGAGGTGTGTTTTGCCTGGCCGGCTTTTGTAGCTGGAAAACAATACATTTCTGATTAAATAAAGATAAACAAGTCGTTATCTAATAATGTACCATGCTGCTTTCTTTGGCAAGCACACTGAAGTAATTTAGAGAAAAATATCTAATATACGAATTTGGCAGCAGGTCTGCAATGAATTCAAGGGGTGCTTCCCAAATATCAGGAGCCAAAGAGTTTATTTTTAGAGTATCGACTCCAAAAAAACAAATGCGATCTGGAACCTGGGGACATTAAAGTGAACTATGTGGTAGCAGCGTGAGCAATGGGAAGAGGCTCAGGAAATAACACGACATGATGGCGTAAGCATAAAGTAACAAACAAAACTAAAAAAAGTAAGTTAAATGAAGCTCACAAAATGCAGTAAAAACAAATTCAAACAATGAGTTTAAAACAGGAAATCGAAGTATTTGCTTGCAGGTAAAGTAGGGCCCTCCCTAACTATGCTCTTTTACCCCTGCATTAACCACACCCGGCCAAGAACCAGCATCTTGCCCTATTCCACTATCATGTTTTAAAAATATGACATTTCCGCCAGAATAGAATTACTTTGGATAGCTAGTGACAATGGCAAGCATGGGTCTGGGTAGCGGGTTTCTTCGCTGGACCTGTCTGTTGTACACAGACCCGGTGGCCAGAGTGAAGACTGGCACACAGTGGCGGCTCCTCCGCTAAGGTAGAGAAGAGTCGCCCCACTGCTTTTCAGCAGTGCAAAAAAGGAAAAATAAAATGATAACATGATGTTATTATCATTTATTTCTCCGTGCTGAAGCCAGTTTTGGAACAGGCGGGGTTTGGCTGTCGTCACAGCCAGCTGGGGTGGAGCGGAGGGCACTCTCCTAAGTGTGCATGACGGTTTGGCCGGCCGTCTTGGGCTGGCCAAACAGTCATGCACACTTAGCATGTTCTCCACCTGGCTGTATTTCACAGCCTGGGTGGAGAACATGCACAGGCTCCCAGTCCCTGTCTGAGCGCTGAACCACAGCGCTCAGACCAATCACGAGGCTGCTGTCATGCTGGTGACAGCAGCGTCGTGATTGGCTAGGGGAGCCTGTGTGCTTCCTGCTTCTGGGACTCATCAGGATGAGAATCTGAGGATAGATGTCAGGGAGGAGAGATAGCGGCCGTGAAGAGATAAGTGAAATTTTAATTTTTTTGTCAATATTTTTTTTCTCAATCCCCACCTCCCCCAATCCATGCCAGACACCACTGCTGGCACTACCAGGTCGGCATTGTGCGCAATTCGGAGAGGTGCACTCAAGGCTGTCCTCTTTCGGCTATACTTTTTGCTATGGTAATGGAGCCTCTTGTCCTCACGCTTCGTACCGGTCACCACTACCATGGATTGCAGATAAACGGGGTGTCCCTCTAGATTTCCCCCTACGTGGATGACCCACTTACTCCTTTATACCTGCGGTGAGCGTATCCATGTTGAGGGAGCCGTAGCCGCGTTAGAGGACTTTAGCTGCCACTCTGGCCTATGGGTCAATTGGGACAAGTCTAATGCTTTCTTGTTACACATACCACAGACATGGACCCCCCGCCCACGGTAGGGACAACCCTCCGCTGGGAACCCATTACATTTCAATACATTGGAGTTAGAGTTTACCACACAGAGGTGGAGCTGATGAGGGCAACGTCAGGGTGACAATTGCAGCATTGCATCACTCCATCCAGTTCTGGCTCACTCTCCCCTTATCTGTCATGGGTAGGGTCACCCTGTCGAAGATGATATTCCTCAATCTGCTTCTCTACTTTTTCACATCCCTCCCGGTCCGTCTTTCTAAATCCCTTTTCAATGAAATCGATAGTCTGCCCATGCAACTCATTTGGGGCGCTGCCGTACTGCCCTGGGTAAACTGTGCCTTCCTTCGGATGAGGGGGGATTTGCGGTCCGTTATCTGGAGCTCTACTACCTGGCGGCGGAGGTGAAATGGACGGTGCTATGGAGTAATGCACTCTGTGGTGGTGGAGCCTGACGAACGCGGTTCGCTCCCACCCGGGCCACTCTGGCACCCGTCTTTCTAGCCCTGTGCCCTCGTGGGGAGACGGAGAGTACTATGCTGTCAACCCTTCACTTCACCTGGGCACGAGCAATCCAGCGTACAAAGACAAAACTTCGTTACGCCAGAGACCACCCGTCAGCAATATTGCCCTGCCTCCCCCACATAGGGGATTGAGCTAGTTTATGTGAGTGGAAGCGTCGGGGACTGAATAGACTCAGGAACTGGTACTCGAATGGCCAACTACTGGACTTCCAGGACTTAATTGATGAGATTGATATTCCCACTCATCAGTTTTTCTTATACTGTGCAGTAGAAACTACTGTTCGGCGGGTTTGGGGAATCAAGGTACTGGAACCTATCGAGCATAAGTGTCTGAAGACCATTTGCACTGCGACAGGCCAGGCCCACGCGAGCACGCTGCTGTATCGCTCTGTGATTGCTCAGGCCAATTGCAATCCCTCTTCTTTGCGGGATAACTGGGCCACGGACTTGGTAAGGGAGTTGACGGATGAGGACTGGACCAACGTATTGTGTTATTCCCCCCAGATTTCCCATGATGCAGTTTTAAACTGATTCAATATTATTACTTGTACACAGTGTACCTGACTCCTAGCCAACTCATTAGGATGTTACCGGCATCCAGACGGCATGTCCCAGGTACGGACTAGATGGTGCAGACTTTATTTATATAGTATTGGACCGCCCGACTCTCACCCCATTCTGGGAGTCAGAGACAGCCTTTGTCAATGCCACTACAGGCCACACCCTCGAGAGCACACCATTGGGGTGCCTGCTGAGATTGTTGACCCTTTGCCAGGCTTATATATGTAAAAAAAAATTTTAAATCACATCTAAGTTTGCAGACCTGGCTTTTGCGCTAGTGCATCAGCACATCACTATGGCTTGGAGGTCTCCAGTCAGGCCCTCTCTCCTGGGATGGAGGCAGGAGCTATCTAGATGGGCTGAATATGAAATTGTTGCTACGAATATGGAAGTACAAAAGGGCAGCCGTAGTCTGGATCATGTGCAGGTGTTGAACCTCTTGCTACGGGATAGCCCACTGGTAGCTGCGGACGGCCGCCTACTTCCCACCACAGACAAGGCCCTGTCCAGCAAGAATTCAGTCATTTCCACCAAGCTAGGCTTCGTTCTTCTTGCACACACTGTAACTTCACATCTGCGACCCCCCCCTTGCACATAATGCCTCTGCCCCTTCGGCTGCATTCCCCTCCCGCTGTATAGCCCTGCCCACTAAAGACCTCATTCACGCCCCAGCGTCATCGTGCCCCCCATGTTCACCCTGTTGTTTGTTTGTTTAACCAATCCACCCTCTAGTTTTTTCCTTTCGAGTAGTCATTATTCCCTTAGATTGTTTGAACTCACTCTTAGCACTTACTTATGTCACCCATATGGATATCATAGCTTTTTTTTTTTGTATATTACCTCCTAGATTGTAAACTAAATAGGCTGCTTTCTGTCTTATGTCATTAAGGGTGATGCTGCTGTTTTGTACGATACATGAGTCGACATCCCACTGCATTTCTTATTACTGTGAATGTATTTTATTTTCAAAAATGCAAATAAAGTTTGTCACAAAAAAAAAAACTTTGGATAGCTAACTTAAAACCTTGGAACAACTGATTAAATGAAAGCCTTCAACCTTGTCCGATCATTTGCATATTAATTGCATTTACTTGTATTGTATTGCAGCATTTATATAGTGCTTACTATCCCTGTGTGGGGTGCAGAACCGCTTGCCTACATGGTTATCACACTACACCATGTAGGGTGTGTGGCACATTTTTTTAAATCTTATGTAGGAAGTGTTTCCATGTTGTGCGTGATGACCACAGAGGTGTGGTTATTTTATGGGACACATCGCATAGCAGTGTGTTGGATGATGAAGTGTAAGCGACAGATGCGCAGTTTTATTGTTTTCCGCACATTGTTACTTTTAACAGGCCTGCAGCTCCCTTTATGGTATTCCTTATGATTATAGTCTGCGTAGCTGGTTACTGCATTGGGTTGTCCAATTGGAGATGTTGTGGTTCTGAGCTGGCATGGTTGGAGGGACAGCGAAGTGGAAAGTTCTGTTGGGATGGACATTTTTATTATCACCCCATATCTGAGTGTCCATGTGCGATGCACTGCAAACCTACAGCTTCCTATGGAAAATATCTTGATACAGAAAGGGTAGAGGATCAGGTTTAAGAGAACAAGTTCAAAGGTGCTTTCTTTAGAAAGGTGACCTGATTATCCCTTCTTTTCTACTTGATTTCTCCTATCAGCCTCTGAATTTGCCTAAACTGAGAATAAGCAGTTGATACTCTCCAAGGATCATAACTAGATTTTACAAAGCCTGCGTTGTGCCCCGCTAGTTTGTGCACCCAGATGAAACTTGTAAGTTTACCTCTGCTCCATCGCCTTGTATGCTGTGCCATATGCCTTAGACTCTTTTTTTGTTGAGCCACTAAGCATGTAGTTGATCACGGATGGGGGCAGCAACCCTCAGGACAAAACTAAAACATCATTAGCTGGCTGTTTATATTATTTTGACTTTCTTTCCCACATTCCCCCAATGCATTAGAGGATAAGGATATTTTAATCAACGACCTCTTTAGTTCATCAGGAAGCTTGGTGTCCAGCATCTGAAACAAGGAAGGTGACTAGGGCAATATCGGCTCAAACTTCGTCCTTGGAAAACATTGGTTTGACTTTAAGAAAGAGAAATACACCCAAATCTGATGCAAGGAGGTAACACTCTGATCTTCATGTAAACGTTCACCTTAATCCAAGTGAAAGAATGTTCTGCCCATAGTAAAATAATAGTGCAAACTGCTGTCCAGCTCAAAGAAATACAGTGTTCGCAAGTACAAGCTTGACATTTATCTTCAAGCTTATATACTGCAGTGAACATAACCTGTGGCCAGGAAAACTGGATTAAATTTGATAGTACCGGCGACATATTGTACGACCAGTGAATGACCGTGTTAATAGAGTGACAGCAACAATTCCATTTCAATCTGAAAAAATCCTTGTTACTGGGTGTATCAGCACAATGCTTCCTCTTTGGTAAAACTGTGCTGGCCAATTACCGTTAATTAGTGCCCTATCTAGAGTTCCTACTGAAAGGGTAATCTGGTTAGTTTCTTGTATTCCCATAATGCAAAGTGAGTGATAAGTGCCTCCAAACTCGAGCTCCAATTTAATTTAATAACATTGGTAACATTAGAACCATATAGAAGGGAGTTGAAATAATTGTCACTATGATAACCCTTTGCTAGAATTTAATCGAACTTTACTACAACCTCACTTCCTTCGCTAATAAGACACAATTCTAGCTGATTTTTGTTATATACTTCATAAAATTCAAGTCTTGGAATACTGCTTTGCATTTCTCCATTTTAACTTCGGTTTTATGCATACTTTAAAAAGTAGTGGTCATGACTATGGAATTAACATGGTTGCACTCCACAACCAAGATAAAACTATGACCAACATGAAAATTCCATTAATTGTCAACAATACAAATTACAATGTAGAAAGACGTCCTAATAGCCTAGTTTTATATGAGGGCAGAAATCTCAAATACAAAACTAGTTAAAGAAAAAAATAGACGAAAAACCAATTATGAAACAATGAGGGAACCCATGTGCAATGTAAACTCTTTTTATGGGCCAACTTATGCAATGAAAACTCCTTCTGTGTGCAATTAGGAGTTATACACAGAAAAATCCTTGGCAAAGCCATTAAGTCTAGTTTTTGGCTTTGCCATTGCCTTTTGCAGATTCTGTTTTGCACCAGCAATAAGGAAAAAAAACATGCCGGTTTTGAACAGCACCGGCATAAAAAAAGAGAATGATTTGTATGTGCACATGCATCGCCACTCTACGGTGGCCCAGCAACGTGACATACACACATGCATGTGTCTTAAGGAGTGCACACATACAACTTCACAAGCTGGCCATTTGTTTTTTTGTGTTTATCATTCCAAGCGTTTCAAAAAAGGTGGGGCCTTGCTGCAGCTATCTGGCCCTCCAAAAACACATAAAGAAGAATGCTGTGGCGGAGGGGCGGTGAAGCAATGGTATAGCAGGCAGCTGAAATGTAAACACTTTAAAGCAGCAAGAGCAAGTGAGGGAGCAATAGAGGAGCTGGATGGATAGGGTCTCCGGATTGTAAAAAAGAAAAAGAAAGTGAAAGCTGTGCGGGACAGGGAGGTGAAGCAATGGAGGAGCTTCAGGGTGGTGGGGTTTAAAAAATAAATTTAAAAAAAAGCCGGACAGAGGGGTAGGGAGGAAGCTGATGAACTCGGGGGAGGAGCAAAGCACAACACGGAGAGTGCAAGGTGAAGAGGATTTGACAAGAGCAGCACTCAAGGGTGAGAACAAGAAAAGACATTTTATTTATTGCGATTTTATATAGCGCGAACATTACCCGAAGGTGTCAGAGCGCTTTACAAAAGAACCAGTTGCGTTACATAAGGACTTTGGATTACATGAGTTACATACGAGATACAAACAGAAAAAATTGCAAATGTACAAGTTGTAAAGTCACTCAAGGAGGAGATATAAACAAGAAAAAATTGCAAATGTACAAGTTGTAAAGTCACTCAAGGAAGAGATACAAACGGAAAACTCTAAAATCACATAGGAATGGTAGTAAGTACAAAGGTCTACTACATATACTAGCGGTTAGAGTTCTATATATACAAATAGTAAGTTCACTCAGGATTACATTTTAACAGCGATTAGGCTTGGACAATTATATATTACATATTTACATATATATATATAAATATGAGTTACAGGAGCATGGCTCAGGCATAGGGAAAAAAACAGGCAAGGGGAGAGAAATTCAGGGGAGAGAGGAAAGGAATAAGGGAGGTAGAAAGAGTGAGGGATGGAAGAGGTAGGGGAGGGGGTGATGAGTGATGGGATCTGCTCTGTCCACGCCGGACCCCTTAGCCCCCCCGTCCTGACCCACCGCAGTGCAAGGCCCGCTCCTCAAAGCCAACCCGGGCCAGGCCCATAATCCACCATCTTGAGTGCGACAGGCTGGGGGGAAGATCGTTCCAGGGAGCACACCTCGCTGAGATAAGGTCCCCAGAGCCATCGCTTTATGATCGGAATACGTTCCGCCGCATGAGAAATGTTTTAAGTTCTATGAAGTAGTTCACTGAATGTGAACAGTTGAAGGATACAAGACATTCAATGAAAAATATGGCAAAGAGGCTGTGTGTTAGGGGGAAGGACCAACACAAGAACCAGAAGAAACACCATGGAATAAGAAGGAAGTAAATGAGAGAGACACAAAATCAAACCAAAGGTAAGCAATGGACTGTATTGGTATTGTCTGCAATAGGTCTCCGACAACAAACAGTTAAAACCTAACTAGGCAAGACCTAAAAAGCTTTTCGATTTGAGTCCTAAGGCTACAGAATGTATTAAGCAGTTAAGTAGCTTTGTCAATATATAAATGACACATGAACAATGCTCTCCAATCTGCCCAAATCCATGGGAACAATATTGCAATACTTAGTTCATGAGAGACATTACGATGTAATTTACAAACGAAATAACTGCAAACCAACTAAAATACACATTAGTTCAATTATATAAGTGCTCTATAATATTACATTAGGTTTGTAATAGTTAACCTCGGATTTACTGAAACTGAAGAGTTATTTGAGTAGGATGCCATATTCATTGTAATTAGGCAATGAAGTGGTTTAAAAAAGATAAACTGGTTACATTTCTTTAACCTCTTCTGGCACAGCGAATTCCACAATATATATGTCAACATGCTATTACCTTCTTTACTAAATATTTTAATATACTGCAGCATGACAGCCCACTAGTATTTTGCTAGAACAATTTTTATGGCTCCGGCAAGAGTGGATCTCCTTCCATTTCAAGTCTTCCCCCTAATCTCGACACAGGCATCTAAAAAAAAAAAAAGAATGCTGCACTTTTAAGTTTAGAGTCCCTTCAAGCCCATTTACAGCCCTTATTCACACCGCTTATTCCCACCAAATAAAAAAAAACTGTCTTTTACTGGGCATTACGTTCTACCTCTGTTTTTGCCCGCCCTTTATGCTTACCAATTCAAGCATCTTCAATATGTAAGAAACAAAGCCTTGAACCTCACTTAATAGTTTTGGAATGTTGGCATTCCAGAAAAAAATGTTCAGTAACAGACTTGGCAATAATTTTTCCACGATTTTTGATAGTGATATACAATACAGAGTGGCAGTTGCCACTCTGTAGTTATAGTTAGGATTCCAGAGATAGGCATTCCTCAGATTTTTGCTCACTAATAAACTTTGCCACCATTTGATGAATGCCCATGAAACTTTGTAGACATATTGCTTTGTCCACATTGGCGGATGATGCAAAGTTTTGCGGTGATTCGTTAAGGGAGTATGAAGAAAAAAGGGAGTCCCAAAATGCATTTTTCCACAAATGCATTTTCCATAGACTTTGTACTCGGATGTAGTGTGAAAACAGGCAGTCGGATTTCAATTAAATTTGGCAGGCTTATTGTTTGTGGTGGGTTTTTTTTTTCCGTTCAAAATATTTTATTGAAGAAATTTTTCATATATATGAAACACAATACAAAAAATAATACCGAACTATAGAATATAGAAAAAACATATTACAATATATAAGAGAAGTACAATTGCAGTACCAACATTGTATAACAATATAAGCATAATATAAATAATAATAAAACAAACATAAAAGGGCTACATTTAAGCAAAGATTAATTATTACAAAATGGAAATAAATATCCTAAATTGCAGAACATGTACCAATGTAGGAATCCAAACTAGACCACACACTAGACTTAGAAGAAGAGGAGTCCTTATGAGAGTGTGGATAGAAAAACTGCCCGCGTCTCAAAAAGATAATCCACTCCAGCCATGCATTAACCGAAAGTGCGGTAGCATCTTTCCAATTACATGTGATAGATTTGAGTGCAGTGGAAATAAGGAAATCGAATAATTTACAATCCATAGGGGATAAAATGGATTTAAAAAGTGAGGATTTGAGAATTAGAACTTGAAATGATAAAGCTGTTTGGATTTTAAGGATCTGTGTAATAAGATGCCATATTTGTAATAAAAACTGATGTATGATAGGACAGTTGAAAAATAAATGTTGTAGATCACCAATAACAGATTGACAGTGCCAACAATTTGGAGTATCTATGAGTTTAGCATTAAATAGCTTATCAGGAGTCCAGAAACATTGATAAAGTAAATAAATATTAGATTGTATAAGGGTGGCCGGGAGATAATTAGCCGTGTTGGAATTCCAGATGTCCTTCCAAGATATGTTAAGTGTATGAAGATTTAAGTGCGGGGACCATTTTTGAGTCAAATGTGCAAAGGAGAAATTTGAAGTGGTAAGTTTTTTATATACTTTAGATGCTGTATGTCCTGAACGGCTAAACACAGAAATACAAAATTCAATACCAGAAGACTGAGACATAGAAATTAGTTGGGGGTAGGCATTAAGAATCGTGTTACATAACAATGCATATTTAGGCAACTCAGACAATGGCAGCTTATAAGTGGCTAGAATAACATCAAACGTGTGAAACATATCATATTGGCAAATATCTGCAACAACGAAAATACCAGCAGCAATCCATAATTTCCAAAAAGAAATATGTTTGTGATATTGGAGTTTAGGATTGAACCAAAGAGAAACTTTTTAGTGGAAGACAAAGTAATAGAAATTTTACTGTCAAATGATAAAAGGGCAATTTTAGAGAGGGCAAGAATAGGAGAACACTTACCAAAAGAGCCATTGGACATGGTAAGAAAAGCAGTTAAAGGGTATGGAGCCAAAATATTTTTTTCCAGGAGAAGCCATTTAGGTGCATTAGAGAGGGGAACAGTGTGAAACCATAAGGAACATTGAGCCACAAGGAATGCAAAATGATATTTTTTCAAATCTGGGAGACCAACCCCACCTTCACATTTGGGCAATTGTAGCATCTTAAAACTAATGCGTGCAGGCTTATTATTCCAGAGGAATTTGGTAAATAATTTATATATTTTAGTATAAAAAGTGGACGGGAAGGAGAAGGGCAACATAGACAATAAATATAAAATGTGTGGACTTATAGACATTTTAATTGCTGCTATGCGTCCCCACCAGTTTAAATGAAGATTACACCACCTATCAAGTTTCTCTTTGGTATTTGTTAAAAAAGCAGAGCAATTGGTATCAACTGTATCTTTAACTGAACCGGTAAAAATTTTACCTAAATATTTGAGTTTGTTTGGAGACCAAATTATATCAGTATTCTCTAACATTGTAGAATTACAAAAGGCATTTAATGGAAAAAATTCTGTCTTATTAGTATTCAGGGAGTAACCAGAAACCTCAGCATATTTATGAATAATATCAAGGATAATAGGTATAGAGGTGGAAGGGTCAGAAACATATAACAATACATCGTAAGCATATGCCGAGAGTTTAATGGTAGTATCTTTCAAAACCACACCTGTATAAGTATCACTATTACGAAGAGAACATAAAAGGGGTTCTATTGCAATAAGAAAAAGTAAAGGAGAGAGAGGACATCCCTGCCGAGTGCCTCTAAACAACCGAAATGAAGTGGAACACAAACCATTAACTAAAATAGAGGCTGAGGGGCTGAATACAAAGCCTTAGTCATATTAATAAAAATAGGACCAACACAGAAAGCTTTTAAAGTTTTAAATAAAAATTGCCAATTAACCTTATCAAATGCCTTTTCTGCATCTAAAGCCATTACACCAATAGGTCCACTAGCTTCTTTGGCAAGAGATAAGGTATGACAGAGCAAACGGGTATTATGAGCGGATAATCTACCTTTCATAAAGCCAGTTTGATCAGATTGTATAATTTGGGGTAGTAGGGGTGATAGTCTATTCGCTAGAACTTTTGCATATATCTTACAGTCTTGATTGATGAGAGATATGGGCCGAAAATTGGAGACTAAAGTATGATCTTTATTAGGTTTGGGGAGGACAATTATTGTGGCTTCATTAAAAGATCCTCCCATCATAGAAGTATGCTCAAATTCCGTAAAAAGGGAAAGTAAAAAAGGGGATAATTGATCTTGGTAGCATTTATAGAATTCGGCCGGAATTCCATCCGGGCCAGGAGTTTTTTGGGAATTTAAAGCATTTATTGCTGTAAAAATTTCTTTGATGTCAATAGGGTTCTCTAAAGTAGCTCTATCATTATCAGAAAGCTGAGGCAATCGGCAGGAATGAAGGAATTCACTAACAACAGTATTATTAGGTATAAGAGGTTCATGATATAGAGAAGAGTAGAAGGAAAGAAACTCCTTCAGTATGTCCTCAACCTCCGTCACCATTGTACCCTTATTCGTCTTGATGGCTGGAATTTGAACCCTTTCACGTTTAAGGCGTAGGTAATTAGCTAGCAGACGGCCCGATTTATTAGAATTAAAATAAAAGTTTGACTTTTCTTTTGAGATAAGTAAACCTGCTCTTTTACTGAGCATACAATTATATTCGTAACGATATTTCTGAAGTTGGGATTTATATTGTGGGTCTCTAGATGTAATAAAAAGTTGTTCCGCTGCTGCAATCTGTGTCTCCAATTCATTGAGACGGGAATAAAAAGATTTATTTTCGTGTGCCATAATAGAAATTAAAACTCCACGGATATATGCCTTAAAGGCATCCCAATGTATAATTTTAGAGGTGTCACAGGACTTATTATTCGAAAAATAATCAGAAATAGCTGAAGCCATTTTTTAGCATTGGTGGGGTTAAGAACTATTTCCGAGTTCATTCTCCAACTCTTATTAGAAATTGGAGGGTCGGAAATAGAAAAAGAAATCAAAGCATGGTCAGAAATCGTGATAGGGTGAATAACTGTTTCACTAATCATGTGACACAAATTACGTGAAGATAATAAATAGTCAATTCTAGAAAAAGAAGAGTGAGCATTAGAATAGAAAGTAAAATCTTTGTCCGTAGGGTGTTCCAGTCTCCAAAAATCAACCAATTTGGTAACGGAAAGAAAGGATTTCAAAGCAAAAAAGCCTTGTTAGGCCGGAACTTAAAAGCAGAAGATCGGTCCAACAAAGGATGTCTAATAAGATTAAAATCACCACCCATTATAAGGGATGTATTGCCAATTTTGAGTGCTTCATCAGAGACATAGGACCAAAAAGCAGGGTCATCAGAGGTAGGGGCATAAATATTAATCAAATTTAAGGTAAGTTTATCAATAAGAACCTGAGCAGCAACAAATCTACCATCTGCGTCATGGTGATGTGACAGAATTTGTGCACGAGTTTTGTGTGAGAAAAATATAGCTACTCCATTTTTATGTTTTGCAGCAGGAGATGAAACTATAGACCCTACCCAACCTCTAGACATAGTATGCAATATTTTGTCATTAACATGAGTTTCTTGAACAAAACAAATATCAACGTTAGATTTGTGTAAATATTCTAAAACTTTACGTCTCTTCACTGGATGTCTAAGACCCTTCACATTTAATGAAGCAACAATTAACTTTTGTGGCCTAGACATACTTTCCTAAAGGGAAGAAAAATAACATGACAGAAAAGAGAAAGAAAAATAGTAGCCCATATAAAGAAGACAAAACAAGACAAACAACATGCAACGAGGTCAGTCACCAAGACCTCATCCCAATAGAACATTGGAGACGGAGGTGCGAAGCAAGAAAACCACCAATAATGTGCACCTGCAAGGAAAAAGAAGAAAAACCTGCATTAGGGGAGTAGAGAAAATAATTATTATAGTCAGCCCGCAGAGCCCGAAGGTTGAGAGTCCATGAGAACAGGGTGATGTTGATCCAGAAATCTTATTAAATCTGCAGGAGCTGAGAAAGACTTAGAAATGTCGTTTTTCCAGATGCGCATGACTGCAGGGTCAAAAAGACCATATTTGTAGCCAGCTTCTCGCAGACGGGGACGTAAATCTGAGAATTGACATCATATTTGAACAGTCTCTTTTGCAAAGTCCTTATGAATGAAGACTTTATTTCCTTCAATTAGCAGAGAAGGAATCTCTCGGACAGCCTTACGAATAAGAAGGAGATGGTGATGTCGCAGGACTTTAAAAATGATTTGTCGTGGCTTGGCTTGATTTGGTTTACGAATTGAAGGTATTCTGTGGGCTTTATCAATCTCAAAGCGCTCTGGGAAGTTAATATTTAGTCATTTAGGGAGAAGATTTTCCAAGAAGAGACGACAACTTTGACCTTCAACTCCTTCAGGAACATTAAAAATGCATAGATTATACTGTCTATTTCTGTTTTCCAAGTCAAGTAAGGAACGGTGGAGAGAAGCAACCTGAGTAGGAATTGGAGCCATAGCTGTAATAGCTGTAGTATTATCACGAATCCTAATCTCGTTGTCAGCAACTCTCATCGATAAGGAAGCCATATCTCTATGTAAATTTTTAATATCTGAGGAAATGGAGTCCGTATTTGTATGGATAGCTTGAATTTCCTCCAATATTTTTGCCAATGAGTCGTCTTGGGAGTCAATAGCTTTGGCTTTAGTAGGGGGAGGTGAGACAGTTTGTTTGCGTTTATTGGGACCCATTTTGGACTCCATACTGATAAGCAGGGAGCAACCAGTAGTGAATAGAAAAAATTAATAATACCACAAACAGCAAATGTGGTTTCCTGAGACAGAAAAAGATTTATATGGCTGAAAAAACAGCTCCTGAAGTCATAAAGCAGAGCCACAATAAAGCTTAATAGGGAATAAAAAATGACAAAATCCCTTTAAACTTATGCAGAAATGAAAGTGGTGGCTAGCAATAGGCAGGAACAATATCCCTTTAAGAAAGGAGAAGGCTTTTGAAGAGAGGAGGTGCCCAGCAAGTAAAGCCCACCTCCTCTGTGTAGAATCCACAGGGAAAGCCGAGGGAAGCAGGAGCCCTTCCTGAGGAGAAGGTGAAAAAGCCTACCGCTCTGTCCACGGAGGCACCAGACCTCCGAAATTCAGCCCACCGGTTCCTGGGGCATAAAGAGGCAGCTGGGCTGAGGGAGAAGACGTGATGCAGCCCTAATCGTCTTCAAACTTCGTCGTGAGGCAGGTAAAAAGACGGAGCTCAAAGCGCGGCGGCCATCTTGGATCGCACGCGCTGCCGTCTCCTCATTGTTTGTGGTGTTTTGACAATCCTTTTTGGTAGTAGAGGTAAGAAGGCAATTAAGGTAAGTATTTTTAAGGTTATAAGGCACTAAAACTTAGTGATATCTCAGGCCGCAGTATACTGCAGTAATTTTGCTAGCCAGACTACATTAACTATAACTTGTACCTTTACGATGCAGTGCTTATACCTTTTCATATTACATCACTTATGCTATCTAAAATCATAGCATTCATAACAACACATCACATTTCAAAGGACATGGTAGAATGGTGAGTTATAGCTAGTGTAGTCCGGCTAGTGAATTCACAACACTGTACAGAAGTGCACAAGTTACAGTAATTTGAAGGTGGTGTAGAAATGATCAATTTAAGGTATAACTATAACGTATAACTATAACTTTAGAATCTCTGATGTTTTTGTAGCTTAAGTTTGGTTTGTATAGAAAGAATAAATAAAGTTATAGTAATTTCAAGGTGGTGCATAAATTATAAATTTAAGTTATACTATAATATACTATATATGCTTACTATAAGCATATTGTACATATACTTTTAGTAAAAATTAAAAGATCTTGGCTAACACCAGATCCAAAAATCCTACTGCAATCATCTCCATGCCCTGTGGGATGTATCACAGAACCACGCATGCCTTAACAATGCGGTCTTAACCACACATTAGTCTTTACAACGCATTTCTCGATCACAAATATTTTACCACGCGTATACCTATGCCACACATGCCTTTACAACGCAAATGTAAGTATTTCACAGGTGTGTATATATATATATCTATATACACACATACATATATATATATATATATATATATACACACACACATACATATATATACATGTATATCATAACAATACACTTTCATGCTTAGAATGCCGCATAAATGATGCAAAAAGAAGCAGAGAACTTGGGGTAGTTCTCAGGTTCAGGTGTAGAGTTGCTCCTGTATAGAGCACCCTACAACACCAGCGACACTCTTAAATCTGCTCCCCTCAAACGTCTGTTTTTCTAGCGATGTTTTTAGGCATTGGATAGGCACAGTGGGTGTGTGAGTGACTGTATGGGTGTGTGAATGTCTGAGTGGGTCTGTGAGTGAGTGTATGAGTGTCTGAGTGAATCTTTGAGTGGGTATACGACTGTCTCAATGGGTCTTTGAGTGAGAGCATAAGTCTGAGTGGGTGAGTGAACGGGTACATGCATGTGTGGGTGTATGAGTGTCTGAGTGAATCTTTGAGTGGGTGTATGACTGTCTCAATGGGTCTGTGAGTGAGAGCAGAAGTCTCTGAGAGGGTGAGTGAACGGGTACATGCATGTGTGTCTGAGAGGGTCTGTGACTGGGAGGGCGAGTGTCTGAGTGGGTCTGTGAGTGAATTCTTAAGTCTTTGAGTGGGTGCGTGTACATCTGAATGAGTCTATGAGTGGGTGACTAAGTGCATAACTCTCTGACAGGATCTGTGACAGAGTGTGTGAGTGACTGTATGGGTGTGTGAGTGGGCGTTTGAGTGTCGAGTGGATCTATGAGTGGGTGTATGAGTGTCTCAGTGGGTCTGTCAGTGGGTGTGTGTGTCTCAGTGGGTCTGTGAGTACATACATGCGTGTGGGTCTGTAAGTGGGTGCGTTAGTCTCTGAGTGGATCTGTACATGGGTATGTGACTCAGTGATTCTGTAAGTGGGTGCATGAGTATCTGAGTGGGTATGTGAGTGGGTACATGCCTGGCCAGATGGGTCTGTGAGTGGGTATAAGAGTGGGTATGAGACTGTATGCATGAGTCTATAAGTGGGTCTCTACGTAGGTGCGTGAGTCTCTGAGTGGGTCTGTACATGGGTGCGCCACTCTCCAAGTGAGTCTGTGAGTGGGTGCATGAGTACCTGAATGGGTATGTGAGTGGGTATGTGACTGGATGTATAAGTGTGTGAGTAGGTATGTGAATGGATTTATAAGTGTCTGAGTGAGTTTGTGGGGGAGTACATGAGTCAGTGACAGTGACCATCAAGTGTACAATATTTTCACCAATATTCGCAATGTCCCCGTGATGGTACACGGGGGGCTACGATCGCGTCGTCGTCACAAATATCACGGGCGATCAAAAAAATCTATTTTGGACACATAACTTGTGTCACTAATACCCCCATTTCTCAAACATGGGGTCAGAGTACCTCCACCCTGACTCCTAATCTTAGCTTTCACAGAAATTTTCAGCCCCGGGAACCGTTCCTGATCAATAAAATGGCGGCCACAACTTTCTTTTCAGGTTGCGTCCAGCCAATCACAGCATTCCGCTGGTGCGTTTTCACCGTTTACCTCGAACACACTGCAATTTCACCACGATCTCCACAAAACTGCAGCAACTTTCTGTTAAGATTGCGTTCAGCCAATCAGAGCATCCCCGCTGGTGCGCGCTTTCGCAGTTTACCTCAAACTGGTCACGATTTCACCGCGATCACCGCGAAACCACCACTAAATATCGCAGCCAGAGATATCACTATATTGTTCGGTTTTAATTTCACAAAAACTACTGAACGGATTTCAACCAAATGACAAAAAGCACAGTCTGCGTAACAACATCTACCTTTCTGCCAAATTTGGTGTAATTCCGTCCACCTGATCAGGCTGTAGGTTCGACAACGCGTTCCTATGGGAATTAACATTATAAATGCACCCTTAATTCGCGCCCCTATTTCTTGGGCCCCACTGTACGGATCACCGCCAACATTTCCATGACACACACAACCTACTTTGACACTTTTTTGGGAAAATTTCATGCAGATTACTTAAACAACGCCAAAGTTCTAGGCAAGTCAAACAAGCATTGGCATAGCCAATAGGTCTTGCCTTTGGGACCTTATAAGTGTTTAGTTATCCAGCACAGTATCCTTGATGCAACAACATCAAGTGTTGCATGGCTAAACACTTATAAGGTCCCAAAGGCGAGACCTATTGGCTATGCCAATGCTTGTTTTGAGTGAGTGGCTCGTGCAGGTATGCCACTGTGAGGTAGAGATGCTGCGAGTGCTTTTACAGGAGCCCCTGTGACATTGCGCCTCTTCAAAATGTATCTTGGGTCTGGTGTAATACTTCTAGCCCCTATTCCCGTCGTCTCGCACCCAATGCATCCTTAAATGTCCCATGTACAGCCCGGGTTGACACTCCTATTACCCCTGCCCTCCAGTGACACTTTACCTGTCACGGGTGGTGGTGGTGGACGTGGTGGTGGTGGTGGACGTGGTGGTGGTGGTGGACGTGGTGGTGGTGGACGTGGTGGACGTGGTGGTGGTGGACATGGTGGACGTGGTGGTGGTGGACGTGGTGGATATGGTGGTGGACGTGGTGGTGGTGGTGGACGTGGTGGTGGACGTGGTGGTGGTGGTGGACGTGGTGGTGGTGGTGGACGTGGTGGTGGTGGTAGACATGGTGGTGGACGTGGTGGTGGTGGTAGACATGGTGGTGGACGTGGTGGACGTGGTGGTGGACGTGGTGGTGGTGGACGTGGTGGTGGATGTGGTGGTGGTGGTGGACATGGTGGTGGATGTGGCGGTGGACGCGGTGGTGATGGACGTGGTGGACGTGGTGGATGTGGTGGTGGTGGATGTGGTGGTGGACGTAGTGGTGGTGGTGGACATGGTGGTGGTGGTGGTGGACGTGGTGGTGGTGGAGGACGGGGTGGTGGTGGAGGACGTGGTGGTGGTGGACGTGGTGGTGGTGGATGTAGTGGTGGTGGACGTGGTGGTGGTGGACGTGGTGGTGGTGGACGTGGTGGTGGTGGACATGGTGGTGGTGGACGTGGTGGACGTGGTGGTGGACGTGGTGGTGGTGGACGTGGTGGTGGTGGTGGACATGGTGGTGGTGGTGGAAGTGGTGGTGGTGGTGGTGGACGTGGTGGTGGTGGTAGACATTGTGGTGGTGGTGGACATGGTGGTGGTGGACATGGTGGTGGTGGACATGGTGGTGGTGGTGGACGTGGTGGTGGACATAGAGGTGGTGGACGTAGTGGTGGTGGACGTGGTGGTGGTGGACGTGGTGGTGGTGGACGTGGTGGTGGTGGACATGGATGTGGATGTGGTGGATGTGGACATGGTGGACGTGGTGGTGGTGGATGTGGTGGTGGTGGACGTGGTGGTGGTGGATGTGGTGGTGGTGGATGTGGTGGTGGTGGACGTGGTGGTGGTGGTGGACGTGGTGGTGATGTTGGCGGTGGATGTGGTGGACATGGTGGTGGTGGGCATGGTGCTGGTGGACGTGGTGGTGGTGGACATGGTGGTGGTGGACGTGGTGGTGGTGGACGTGGTGGTGGAGGTGGACGTGGTGGTGGACGTGGTGGTGGAGGTGGACGTGGTGGTGGACGTGGTGGACATGGTGGTGGACGTGGTGGTGGTGGACCTGGTGGTGGTGGACGTGGTGGTGGTGGACGTGGTGGTGGTGGACATGGTGGTGGTGGACGTAGTGGTGGTGGACGTGATGGACATGGATGTGGTGGACGAGGATGTGGTGGACGTGGACGAGGTGGACGTGGTGGTGGTGGACATGGTGGTGGTGGACGTGGTGGTGGTGGACGTGGTGGTGGACGTGGTGGTGGTCGTGGTGGTGGACGTGGTGGTGGTGGTGGTGGATGTGGTGGTGGATGTGGTGGTGGATGTGGTGGTGGACGTGGTGGTGGTGGTAGACGTGGTGGTGGTGGTGGACGTGGTGGACGTGGTGGACGTCGTGGTGGACGTGGTGGTGGACGTGGTGGATGTGGTGGTGGACGTGGTGGTGGTGGACGTGGTGGACGTGGTGGACGTGGTGGTGGTGGACGTGGTGGTGGATGTGGTGGTGGACGTGGTGGTGGTAGACGTGGTGGTGGATGTGGTGGTGGTAGACGTGGTGGTGGTGGTGGACGTGGTGGTGGTGGTGGTGGATGTGGTGGACGTGGTGGTGGACGTGGTGGTGGTGGACGTGGTGGACGTGGTGGTGGTGGTGGTGGTGGACGTGGTGGTGGTGGACGTGGTGGTGGAGGTGGTGGTGGTGGACGTGGTGGTGGTGGACGTGGTGGTGGTGGACGTGGTGGTGGTGGACGTGGTGGTGGTGGATATGTGGTGGTGGATGTGGTGGTGGTGGACGTGGTG
The DNA here is from genome assembly GCA_963921515.1 of Calotriton arnoldi. Lineage (NCBI taxonomy): Eukaryota > Metazoa > Chordata > Amphibia > Caudata > Salamandridae > Calotriton > Calotriton arnoldi. The sequence continues at coordinate 2,518,501 of CAWUFW010001434.1, forward strand.
GTGGTGGTGGACGTGGTGGTGGACATGGTGGTGGACGTGGTGGTGGACGTGGTGGTGGACGTGGTGGTGGACGGGGTGGTGGACGTGGTGGTGGTGGACGTGGTGGTGGACGTGGTGGATATGGTGATGGTGGACGTGGTGGACATGGTGGTGGTGGTGGTGGTGGACATGGTGGTGGCGGTGGACATGGTGGTGGTGGTGGTGGACGTGGTGGTGGATGACTATTGGGTAGGAGGGTGCTGGCAGAATGCGGATGGAGAGGAGGATCTCGAAGGGGGCACATGGGAGAGCAGAAAGAGGCCGATTATTAGATACAATAAAATTTAAAGTGCATTAAAGCCAATGCTCCTTTAATAAAAAAACACACGTCGTGCCTGCAGTGAGAGTGGCTCACAAAGAAAAGAAACAAGTTTGCCTCCGGTGTTCAGTCGGTTTAAGCTCCTTTTATCTAGACAAGCCCGGGAGTGGTGCGTGCGTGGTCTGCTCTTTTTGGAAGCACTACACTCGTGCTTGTGGCGCGCCCCTGCTCGCTCCCGCAAGCTGGATGCCGCCACAAGCACGAGTGTGTGCTTCCAAAAAGAGCAGAACGACGGCTAAAGGTCCTCCTATGCAGCGCATGCGCGCTGCGTAGGCGAGACCTAAAAAGGGCGCTATGACGCATCTGCCCACCTCATTGTAGGCATGAATACCACACATTCGCCTGCCTGTAAAATGATGCAGGCCCCTTTTCTTTACCAATCCAAGTTGGAAAGGTAAATAAAATAATTTAAAAAGCACAAATCAGTTTGTTTGTTTTTTTAGGTACGGGTGTTAGCAGGAAACACAAAGGGCGCGGGTGCGGAAGTTAGAGGGACAGAACGAGCAAGAGGAGGGGAGAGGCAGGGAAGAGATCAAACTTGAAGACTAGAACACAGTGGGAAAAGGTGATGGAAAAGGGGCAGAGCCAGCGAAAAATGTTGAGGCTGGAGGGAAAGATAAAAGCTGAAAGAGCATAGATTGTAGAGGCAGTATCATAAGAACTTAAGAAGCGGGCGAGGGAATGGTGAGAGGCACATCATGAAGTAAGGGACCAGGACCACCAAGAACAGGTAAGAGGCTGTGGGAGAGACTCAGGGAAGAGATAGATGCAAGAGGGTCAGAACCAACAAGAGAAGGTTAGAGGCTAGAGAGAGATGAGAGGTGAAGTGTACAGCAGACAGGAGGGAGAGAGGAAGATGCGAGAGGACCAGAATCTGAGAGAAAGGTAAGAGCTGTGCTTAATTTGAGCAGGTGGTTGTTAATTGGGGCCACCAGCACTTATTTTTCTGCATCAGGCATTTACTGAAACCAAGAAAGGGAAAAACACTCAAACAGGAAAGAAAGAGAAAGACAGAAAAACGGCCACCCGGGGAGAAAGCAAGAACGTCTAAGGATGAGATAAAATGTTTGGCAGTGTCTAGCAGTGGATCAAAGAAGCTTGAGGTAGGTTCAGGACTATACAGTCTTGGTGTTCGGCACGCTGATATTTAACGGCGCTGACCACGCATTTCTGAGCAGCGCTTTGGCACTGGCACTCATTTTACAAATTAAGGCAAGAGGCAGGAGGAGGGATGAGGTCAAGTATAAATCATGAAAGTTCTTTTTGAATAATCGTCCCCCAACCCTCAACAAACATCTTACTATGTCTCAGTGTGCCCAAAGTGTCCTGTGAAGTGATAAGGAATATAAGCCACCCTGCAAGACTCAAGTGTTGTGAGGCCAGGGAGAGGGGACAGGCTCGGAAAGGCAAGGAGCCGGAAAATCCAAAGTTGACTGATGGGCCTATGGCTGGGTAAGCTGGCCCCTGGCCTGGCTTAGTCATTGGTGCTCAACTGAAAAGGCTGCTGCAGACCTAGGGTTGGTCTGCACAGAGTAAGTTTGACAATGTTCACCAAGTCATCCAGCTCATTGTCATGTGCAGAATGACAATGGCCTGGCTTGGACAGGCACAGAATGGGTACCTTCTCCCACAACAAAGAATCCCAAAACTCAGGGAGTGACAGCAAGGCCTGGGGAAATTGCTGCTTTACAGCAGCACAGTTAGAATTGGCCTCCTGTGGGAGGTGAGGTAAAGAAGGGTGAGCGCACAAGGAGAGGGGGGGCAGCTGAGGAGTGGGGGCAATCCAGAGACTAAATCAAAAGCACATGGAGTGATCTGCCAATCGTTGAGCCTATATGAGTAGGTGTCCATAAGGTTCAAGGAGGCAGATCTTGCATTAGAAGTTGGAAGGGTCAAAAGAGTTTAGTTCGGAAGTTTGGCCCGTGGCTAGATTGAGTTGTGGATGATCGAAGGGGTATTGCAAGAGTCTTGTACTTAGTTCTCTCTTTAAGCAAAATCCAGGTGCAATTTGGTTATTACATCTTAGGCTAAATAGGAGTTGAGCAGCTTGGTTCTTTACCCATATTAATGTATACAACAAGAGCAACCCTTATGTCCATGCGAACAGGGGTATCAAGTAAACCTTGAAAAATGTGTTCACATGGACCTCATTAAGAAAACAATTTATGAATGTCACGGGTACTACTGTGCGGACTCAATCAGAAAGAGAACTGTCAAAATAAACACATTTGGGAAAAGTACAAATACCGAAGCCAGTACATAACACGGTTCAGCCGAACCGAGTTTAATTCAAACATTTTTCATGTTTCTTTATCCTTGGCATTTTGGCGAGCGTCTTCCATTTTAAAAATTGGACATCTCTGGGATTTTGGTAGCTTTATTTTGCATCTCACACACCACATCCCCTAACCTATAGATATTCCACCTTGCTGGATTTCCTGTACTTCTAGATGTAAACTGCACAGAGTCTACTATATTAAGCCCCTCTTGTTTTGTTGCTTTCATTTACTACTTGCCCGCTTAGTGACTGGCTCAGTATAACTTTTGGGAGGTTTTTTTTTGTTTGTTGCCAATGACAAATTGTTGTGTCTTTTAAGCCATTTATTCTCTATATCTTAAAGTTAGCTCAGCTCTTTGCATCTCTTAAATATGAAGTTTGAGAGTAAATGATGTGTTTAGGAGCTCAGTGTGCTGCTGTAGGCCAGCATTCGCTGCTTTTGCCTCCAATATATCAACGACCTCATCTGTGTAAGACATCTGTGCTGTCTCCTCCTCTTATTCTTGGCAATCTGTTCTTTACTGCAGCATCTGCAGTTCACTCACCTCATCTAGCACGTATCTTTGTGTCGATTCCCCCATGCCTGCTGAAAACCAAAATGTCTTACCCATCGATCTCTCTGGCATAAAGGGAAGTTTGGGGTGTCACTTGAAGATCTGCTGTATAGCTCCGAAACAATCAGTTTTGGAATTTTAACCATGCACTAATCTGGAAACAATCAGTGAACATTGCAGAAATTATATTAGTTTTGGTGAGAGGTATGCCTGGCTTTTCCATCTAGTTCGATCATTTTAATGTATTTCACTTAATAGAGCTTTACATTATTTGCACTGGTTTTATTAGGATTATTTATATGTTTAGCCTTTTTTTGTTATCCACACTACATAAGTAGCTTCTTGCAAAGTTTCTTCAGTGATGCCAGTGAATAGACAATTTATGTTAATTCCTGTGATGTCACTCACTGCCTCTGTTGTCACTTGCTGTGAGGTTACATCTCATGCAAATTATACGGGCCCCTCATGTCCCTATTCTGCCCGGGGGCCCAAAAATCCTAGGACCGGCACGGCATGGAGCTGTTGGGATGGGGGTCGAGAACAAGGGCGAGAAAAAAAATGCGGTGGGAAGCACATAAGGGCAAACATAACACAAAGGGGAAGTGGAAGGGAGTGGAGAAGAAGCACCCAAGTGAGAGCAACAAGGAGCACAACCGAGGGGCGGGAGCAGGACATGAGGGAAAACGTACTCTTGTGAGCCCTTTTAAAAATAAGGTTTCCTGTTAAGTAAAGCAAAAGTAGGGACTGAGGTCTACTCTCCATTGCTGCATTCACAGACAATCACAAGGGCTCACATACTGCAAAGGGTCCAATTTATATTCAATAGTTCGGTTGTTTTGCGACATGTGCAAATTGACAATTTGGGATGCAACCAGTACACACATCGCATCATAAACTGCTTCCAGTTCGCGAATTAGTCAGTGTGCTATTTGAAAATCACTAGTTTCAAATGTGTCTCGTACATCAGGCTTCATTTGTTCCCTATAGATAAAACCTTTTGCATCATCAGTATCAGCAGATGGGGCGAAATAGTGTCATGGTGAAAACTGAAAAACACAAGCATTGGCATAGCCAATAGGTCTCGCTTTTGGGACCTTATAAGTATTTAGTTTTGCAGCACAATATCCTGGTGCAACAACATCAGCTGTTGAATGGCTAAACCTTGTACCTTATAAGTGTTTAGTCATGCAACAGGAGTAAGAAAGACAGAAGGAGAAACAGAGAAGCGAGGGGTAGAGGGGCACAGAGAGCTAGAACAAAGCAAAGCGAGAGATGATTGAAGATAGAAAGAAAAGGGGGAGGGGGCTAGAGCCAGTAAGAAAAGGTTCTGAACATGTTATGTCTCATAAGTGTGCTATTTTATTTAATAAAATACAAGACGTACTTTCTTATGTGTGCAGAACATCTATTATCCTTCTGCTATCAGAGCTACCAATTCCTGCAAGTCGTGCTATAGTCAGGGCCACTGGAATTACGCGATTTTTAATCTGCGGTGTTTCTTGTATAGTTGTGAATTTACTGCATTTGCCACATATTCCATAATCTGCTGCATAATCTGCATCTTTGATAAAATGGCAAAATAGCAAGTGTATACTGTCACATGATATGCTTCAGCAGTCTGCTAATTGATTGAGTTAGCCTTAAGGCTTATTTTGGTCGTCCTTTGCCGCATAATTCCAGAGGCCCTTGTGACAGATCACACCTAACTGTCCAAAAGAGCTGGCGGTCAAATCTGATAGTGAGTATATTATAGCCACTGGGAAGGACGCAGTTTAGTCGGACTGGGAATTCCCCCGCTCCTGAGAAAAGTAGTCGGCCGATGGCCTCTACATTTAATGCTTTATAAATGAAACACTGCAGAAATAAAGCAGCGTCTGAAAACCTTGCTATAGCGCCTACATATGGAACGCCTCCAGGCACTGAAGTCTGACACGTGATTGCGAACGACACTGGGCTTTTAGTCAATTTCTCCGCGAAAAACCCTCTAACACAGGCGAGACCAGATCACTTCTGTGCACAAGGAAATTACACAAGGTTGTAGGAGTTCGCGAGGCAAGAGTTGGGTAGAAGGGTGCCGGGGAGGTAGAAAGAATGGAAAGAGAGTGGACAGAAGAAGTTCTGCAAGTTGAAAGGAGAGAAGACAGGATAACTCCTACAGGAAAGAAATGAGATTGGGAGTTAGGTTAAGGGAAGTGTGGATGGAAAGAAGAGAAAAATTTGAAAGGAAATGATGCGAAATAAGAGGCGACTAGAGAAAAATCATGGAACTAAAACAGAGAGAGGCAAGGGGAGGGAAAAGAGATGATGTGAATAAAATGGAACGGGGGATACAGGAAAGATAAAGGGATTTAAGGGAAGAGGTAATACATGAAAGAGACTAAGAGGAGTGATGAGGTGAGGTAAGAAGAGAAAATGGAAAAGAAAGGAAAGGAAAGGGGAAATGAAGTAGGGGTGGGGGTGAGAAGCGAGGTGAGAGGACGCGGAAAGAGGAAAGAAACAAGAAGAGAGAATAAAATGTGAGACAGGAGTTAAACAAATGAAAAGGGAGTGTAGAGAAATGAAGAAGAAGGAGGGTGAAAGAGAGGGGAGCTATGACAGAAGAGAGAAGAAAAGATGAGACGTGAAGACGAAAAAGGAGATGAAAGAGAAAGGGGGAGGAAAGAGGAGGAGCTGTGGGCGGTGGGAGAGATAAAAGCCATAAGGAGAAGCGAGTAAAAGTTGGGGGATTTAAACTGGAATTATAGAAAGAAGTAGGCGAGAATGGAGACAGCGAAAGGACGGCACAAGGGAAGAAAATAGAGGCGTGGGGAGGAAACGAGCAGAAATCCGTTAAATGAAGTCGGACAGAAGAGAGAGTGTGTGGTTGTGTTTTACAGCGAAAGTAAGAAAAACGATATCAAAAAAGTGAAAAGACGTACGAGATGGGAAGATACAATTTATCTACACAATACACAGCCCAGTGTTTGGGCAGCACACACTGCCCGATCAAAAGCGCTACAGGCCATGTTATTGAATCCCTTTAGCGCTGCACAACTGGTACCGCCGCCCCTTTCCATACAGCAGTGGGAACCGAATTCGGTCAAATTCGTCTTATCTGGACATGAATGCTAAATGAATGACATGTAAGCACACGCAGCTGTGAAATGTCAGCCTGCAGTCTGCCCACAGATGGGGAGGGGACAAAGTAAACATTCCGGCTCTCTGAACTGATAGGGACTTTATTTATTGCCCAGGCGAGGGAGGGAGGGAGGTCGGCCAGGGCGGAGTGAGGCCGCCGTCTCCCCCGAAATGTGCTCTAAGAATGTTTCAATGTTTTCGAGATAATATTGCCAAAGTTTTTTGTGTCGCCTCTTCTCCCCTCGGATAGTGGAACTGTGTGCTGGATATAACCTAATACAAAATATGTTGTGATACTTTGTATTCGACCATACGTGTAACACAGAACATTCTGTGATACTTTGTATTTGACCATACTTTTAAAGCAAAAGAAGCTATTGTTGCGTTTAATTTACAAACTGTTCGATAAAACCTGCAGCGTTTCAATGCAAAATAAACAATGATTCGTTTTTTGTTCAGTTTGTTCCGATAAACAATACGCCTGCCTCGTATGCAACGTTTTCTTGCACCGGCGAGTTGCCGAGGCGTTTCAAGTCTCCAGTTTAACCCTTGCATTGAGACGTAATAACAAACTATATTTCTGTAATATTTGCTGCTACAGTGTTAGTGCTACAGAGCACTGTACGACTGCATTACAGACGCGGTGGTTAAACAGCGTCAGAGAGGAGCGGGGCGAGCGAGCGCGCCAGCGTGCTGAGCTGACCACACGCTCGTGCACCATCGGCCATGCGGGTAACCGCACGGAAAAGGCCATTGTGCACGAGCGTGTGGTCAGCTTTTAAAACCACCTACATAAAGTCTCGCAGAGCAGCGCATGCGCGCTACTCTAGGCTCGACCTAAAAATGCTCTTCCTATGGAAACTAGGTCCTAACTATAACTACCTACTGGTATCCGCCAGTAGGTGACAGGTGATTTTATATATATATATATATATATATATATATATATATATATATATATATATATATATAAAACTTATCGGCCCACAACTCCTAAACCCGACCCACCCTAATCCTTAAAAATACCTTTGCCACCCAAATACCCTTACCCAACCTAAACCCTAAAGACACCCTTGCCACCCATATACTTTACCCAACCTAAACCCTAAAAACACCCTTGTCACCCAAATACACTTACCCACCCTAAACCCTGAAAACACCCTTGCCACCCTAATACCTTACCCACCCTAAAAATACCCTTGCCACCCAAATAACCTTACCCACCATAAACGCTAAATACAACCTTGCCACCCAAATACCTCACCCAACCTAAACCTGAAAACCACCCTTGCCACCCAAATACTTCGCCCGCCCTAAACTCTAAAAATAACCTTATCACCCAAATACCCTTACCCATCCTAAACCCTAAAAACACCCTTACTGCCCAAATACCTTGCCCGCCCTAAAAATACCATTGCCACCCAAATACCCTTACCCACCCTAAACCCTAAAGACACCCTTGCCACCCAAATACCTTACCCAACCTAAACCCCAAAAACACCCTTGCCACACAAATACTTCCCCCACCCTAAACCCTACAATAACCTTGCCATCCAAATACCACTACCCCCAAACACTAAAAACACCCTTGCCACCCAAATACCCCTACCCAGCCGAAACCCTAAAAATACCCTTGCAACCCAAATACCCTTACCCACTCTAAACCTTAAAAATCCCCTTGCCACTCGAACACCCCTGCTCACTCTAAGCCCTAAAAATACCCTTGCCACCCAAATACCACTATCCACCCTGAACCCTAACAATACCCTTGCCACCCAAATACCCTTACCCACCCTAAAACCTAAAAATACCCTTGCCACCCAAATACCCCTATCCACCCTAAACCCTAACAATACCCTTTCCACCCAAATACCCCTATCCACCCTAAACCCTAACAATACCCTTGCCACCCAACTACCCTTACCCATCCTAAAAATACCCTTGCCACCCAAATACCCTTACCCACCCTAAACCCTAAAAACGCCCTTGCCCTAATATATATATATATATATATATATATACTTACCTGCAAATAACTTACATTTGCATTGTAAAGGCATGCGTGGTGAAGGTATATGCGTGGTAATGAGTATTACAGCGGCTGCCATTTCAATCGTAGTTAATTGGGAGTTCGTAGCCTGAACCATTATCTTTGAAATCAAAATCAAGGCGCTGGGGTGGAAAGTCCCCTGCACAGCTTTGGAGAGCAGTGCTGACTAGCTCTGTGTTGCTCTGCTGTATCACGTTTTTCCACAGTGAGCTGGACAATCGTGCAAGCCTGTGTAGATTTCTGACCATGTACTCAGAGTACACTCCTCTTCCAGAGAGTGGCTACTTTATCCAGGTTTTGTGGGACAGACAGTAGGGACAGTGTGCTCAGCAGTTAATACACAGGCCTTTTTTATTTGTTTCCTTCAAAGGGCAATAGTAACTGGCCTCCCCTAGTGCAAAAGACACATGAAAGGCCTGTGTGTATGTTTGACACCATGCATGATGGCGACCATTTTGACTCCACGTGTGCGGGTGGTTGGCTTTTTGTGAGGCTGCCCATTTCTCTACTAAGTGAAGCCACGTAATAAATATTTCACCTTGGCAGGACTGGGCCAGCCTAGTACAAGCTACTGTTGTCCGTGGCCAAAACATGGAGTGTCCATGTATTCTGTGATTGGGGGAATCCTCCCACCCACAGAATCTGAACACTGCAAGAGGGCTGACTGGTCAGCTTTCCCCACAAGTACTGGTAATCTCAGCCACTAGCTGGCTCCACAATATTTCACTGAGCAAGGAAATATTTGTACTCCAATACAGTTAATAAATAACATGATTCAGAGGTAGGCTTGCCTTACTGCTCCCTTAGAATAAAACTAGGGCATATCGGATTGAAGAACAGTTGGACCGCCCTGCAAGAGGAAGGCCGTGTCTACTGTGGAAGAGGATGCTGGAGGGTGCCCTGCAGAGGACTACCCTCCTGCTAGTGTAGTACTGAAGCACAGCTTCTTGTGGTGGATCTCTGAAGAGTCGATGTGGGGTTTGTGCCATCCAGGACACAAGGTTATTCAGCTGCGGCTCAGGATAACCAAGAGTTCATATGTACCATCGTCTGCACTGTCTAGGGTCCATGGAAGAACTGTTGCCTACTGTGTCTATTGATCAACCAGCTTCGTCTGTAGGAAAGCTTTTATTTGCCTCACCTTCAACCTCGAGCCTGGGGATTTAACATAGCTGGAGAAGTCCACCCAGTGTTAATCACATTGACATTAGTGAGATATATGCATATTTGAACACCTAGACAATTGTTTCCTGCCTTTACTAGCTGGACAAGTAGTTGGAGACTGTGCCCCTCAACTGTGGGCATCCCTAACACTGTATACTCCCAAACACAACCAGCATTTTTCAAGATACAGGACCTTTTAAATACCCTGAGCGTCACTGCGGGGATTCTTGTGCACTGGCACCAGAAACACCCGTAGTCCCACAACGACTAGCCGGTGGGCTAATGGACTCATGTGGATTGTGCCCAGGAACCGGGCAATCCCCAGACCACCCCTAAAGTGACTGCTGTAAATTGCCAGGTGTGGGTGGGCTCTTCTGTCTTTTGGGTAGGTCGTGGATATCGATTTGGGCTGGAGAGGTTTGCTGGCAGACACACAAAACCCAGGTTAAAAAGTCCTACACCAGAACCTGAAATTTAGATTCGTGCTGTACAGAGCAAGTTGAACCACTACCCTTTTGAAATGTAAGGGGTTGTTAAAACAAGCTGCTGATTGGTTTCTGCGTCCTTGGGAAGAACTGGTGCTGAATCTAAAGATCCGGGCATATTATACAAAGTGCTCTGGGGACACAAAAGGCATTTGAACCTACTTTTTGCACTCTGTGGAGTCCTTTGGTACGACTAAAGCAGCCACGGTTGCTGGTGTGTCCTCATCAGTAATGCAAATCACACAAGCTTAAAATACATGTTGGCGCGATAACAATGGGGTATCCCCTCATTTGCACGGGGGCTTGGCTCCTTACAAACGAAGAACTCTTTAACTTTGTACCCGTCCCATATGGCAGATGTAGGCGCAGAGCCAACAAAGATGCCGGGAGTCATTATTTTCATGTACCACATGAGGTGGTGCAGTCAGTACACTCCCGGAAGACTATCATTGGGACATGTGCCCCTGCAGGCAGGCGCCAAGAACATACTTTCGCTGTCTGGGGAGGGGGTGGGATTCCTGCTCCCTCTCGAAAGGGAGGTTGGGTCTGCTCTTTACACTGAAAGGTGGACCGGCGACTTGAAACAGCTTATCCACTTTTCACTAAAAGGCAGTTCAGTGCAGATGCGGGATCACACTTGCCAAGGGAACAACACATTTTCTGTAATCTGGCCCATTGTCGTTGTCTGAAGCGCCGGTGCACCACGTTAAGGGTGCACCACAGACAAGGACACTGTGTCTGATGTGAAATTCAGACCTTGAACTCCCATTCAAGCAAATGGTCATCAACCTGTGAGCCTGGGTTCCGTGCTGGGACAGGACAGGCTGGTGATCACAAATAGTTCCATAGGCTAACAGACTGAGTTAACAGAAATTACAGCGCCTATAAACTGGGCACTATAATAGTGTTTGCTGACAAATCGCTAGCTAGGAAGAAACTAGAGAGTTCAAGATTTATTTGTCTATTATTAGATAATGTATGGTATTTAGTTCAGTACTATTAAAGCACTTTTCTTTCTACAAGGCAAAGCATTGACTAAGGGAAACACGCAAGGTAACAATAAAAAATAATAATAAAAATAAGTATATTTTATATATTTACTGAAAAAACAAAAGCTAAACTAATTTTATAATGTGAAAAATTCAAGCACAAGTAATGTTTTAAACTCATAAAACCACTGAAATTCAACCAACTGTTATAGTTTTCTACCATAACCATGACTCGTGCCCTAAGGTAACTATAACTCGGGCCCCCGCCATGCACAGTTTTCTCATCAATAATTTCATTGCAAATGTTGCAGTGATATTTTCAATAATGACATAGAATATGTCATGAGTGATGTAATATGTGGGGTAATTATCAATGTATGGCGAGTGCACAAGTTATAGTTACCGTAGGGCACAAGTTATAGTTACTTTAGAAACCTAGGACTATAACTGGAGAATTTCAGAGTTTTTTTTAGTTTAAAACGTTACGTAGTCAGTGAACTTTTCCCCTAACTATAACGTTACTTTAACCTTTGGCTTTTTCAGTGAATTTTGATGGCTTTTTTAACATAAAGTAACAATTCATTACTTTACGCATAGTCAACCCCCGATGCGCATGGTCAAAGGTCCTGCTGCCAACCACCTGCGGGCAGCCAATCCCAGCCAGGCCCTTTGGCCAAACCCAAGCAGGCAGCCAACCCAGCGCTGCACAAGGCCTTTGGCCGTGCGCTGTTGGCAGGCCAGTCCCTTAGTCCACCACGCACTGGCAACCACATGCCATGCATGGCCTTCGGATATATAACCTACTTGCGTTTGCCAGTAGGTAGTTACAGTTAGGACCTAGTTTCCATAGGAAAAGCGTTTTTGGACTTGCTTACACCTTTGGCACTGTTTGATGAATCTTCACGGAATTTTCCAAAATAAGTGGCACAGTATGTCTAGTTCTGCATGGAAAGTTTCAGAGTGATCTGTGAAGCAGGGGCCGAGAAAAGGGGGGTGGGGGGAATTTGCGTTTCCCATGCAATTTTCCATACGGATTTTGAACACGACTACAGCCCAAACTACTGGACATAATTACACCAAATTTGGCAGAGGTAGCTAGCTGTTGGTCCAGAAAGAGCCCTTTTGTGATCTGGTGTAAATCTGTTCAGTAGTTGTGGAGCTATTCAAAGAAAAAGAAATATAGATATCTTGGGATGTGGACCCTCCGCAGATCCCCCGCGGGGATCTGCGAAGCCATGCGCCACCAGCAACGCTGTGATTGGCTGACCTTAACCTGACCAGGAGGTTGCGGTCACCATTTTAAGTATAGGGGAACAGTCCTGGGGTCTTAAAATGTATTTGCAAAATGATTAAAGGGGTCAGGGTAGAGGTACCCTGGCCTCATGGGTGTGTTAGAGGAACCTATGCCGGGTACAAAATTTTGTTATATTGTTTTTTTTAAAATCCACTTTGGGAATCCACGGATCTTCCGCCAGGCTCAGCGCGGACCCCCATGTAAATCCGTGACGGACTTGCGAATCTTGATGCACTTTGAAAAAATAAAACACTTTCTGACCCACTCAGACACCCACACAGGTACTCACATTCATTTACAGACCCGCCAAGGCAGTCATGCACTCAAAGACCTATGCAGGCATTCACACACCCAGTGACAGATCCACACAGTAACTCACACAACCACTCACAGACCCACTCAAAGACTCACACAGACACTCTCACACCCACTAAGACTCACAGACACTTCCAGACTTACACATATACACACCCACTCATGATTCACTCACCCACCCACTCAGACACTCACAGATTTACTCACAGACCCACTCAAACACTCACACACCCACTCACACTCACACACCCACTCAAGACACTCACTTACAGATCCACTCAGACACTCTCACACCCACTCACATATCCATGTATGCACTCACAGCTCCACACAGGCACTCACACACCCACTGACAGACCCACTCAGACACTCACACACCCACTGACAGACCAACTATGACACTCTCACACCCACTGACAGACCAACTAAGACACTCTCACACCCACTCACAGACCCACTCAGGCAGTCACATACCCACTCACAGACCCATTGAGGCACACACCCACTCACAAACCCACTCACAGAGCCATTCAGACACTGCCACACCCACTCATAGACCTATGCAGTCAATGACACACCCACTCACAGACCCATGCAAGCACTCACAGACCCACTCACATACCCATGTAGGCACTCAGACACCAACTCACAGACCTAGGCAGGCATTGAAACTCACTTATAGACCCATGCAGGCACCCACAGACCCACTCACATACTCATGTAGGCACTCACACACCCACTCATAGACCCACAGACATTCACACACCCACTCACTGACCCACTCACTCACAGCCCCACACACTCACTCACTCACAGACCCAGACACTCACACACCCACTCACACACCCAAACAGCAACTCCCACACACACTCACACAACCATACAGCTACTCGTACACCCATTTACAGATCCATATAGCCACTCACATCCATACAGCCACTCACACACCCACTGACAGACCCATATATCCACTCACAAACCCACACACACCCACTCAGCTACTCACACACCCACTCACAGATCCATACAGACACTAACACACCCACTCACTGACTCACAAATTTATGCACACCCACTCACACACCCTCAAAACCATTCACACACCCACTCCTACACCCATACAGACACTCACCCACCCACTCACAGACCTATACAGCCAAGCACACACCCTCTCACCGACCTAAACAGCCACTAACACACAAATCAAATTTTAAAAACCTTCAAAATTCATTAAAAAAACAAATGTTACAAGGATGTTATAGTTAGGAAATAGCATTAAAAAGACGTAGAAACTCCCTGGAAAAAACAAAGGTTATAGGGACGTTATAGTTAGGCTCAGATTGTACACTCATAAAACCATAGAAATTCTGCAGTTATAGATACCTGAGCTAACTTACGCGTCCGCAATGCGCTGCTTATGACCTCACATATTACATCACTCATGACATGATCAGTGACATCACTGATGACATTACTGCTCACATCTCAAATGACATCACTGATGACATCATCTACAGAACCACAAACACACCCACACAAACTCAGACACCCATGCACACACCCATGTATACACCTACTTACAGATCCATACAACCACTCACACACCCACTCACATACCCACACAACAACTCACATGCCGACTCACACACCCATATAATCACTCACACACCTTAATCACTCACCTACTCATAAAACCACACACACCCACACAACTCGCACATCCACTCACACACACACCCAAACAACCACTTGCATGCCCACTCATACACCCACACAACCACTCACACACCCATACACCCACTCACACACCCACATAACCACTCACACACCCATACAACCAATCACACATCCATCCATACAACCACTCACACAGCCACTCACACACCCAGAAAATAACTCATAACCCCATTCACAGACCCATACAGCCACTAACATACCCACTGACAGATCCATACAGCCACTCACAAACCCACTCACCCACCCATACAACCACTCAGACACCCACTCACACACTGATACTGACAGTCACACAGCCACTCAGATGACATATGTTAGAAATAGTATCACTTATTAGTAGTGCAGAAAGAATAGTAATTTAACGTATGCAGTAGCTTAGAATATATCTTTAAGCCTCAGAAAGGTTTACGAAACACTTACACTCACTGGATGATGTCATCAGTGATGTCATTTGAGATGTCATCAGTGATGTCACTGCCCAAGTCGCGAGTGATGTAATATGTGAGGTCATAAGCAGTGCATTGTGGGGGCGTAAGTTATAGTTAACTCAGGTAACTGTAACTGCTGAATTTCTATGGTTTTGTGTGTGCACAATTTGAGCCTAACACAACGTCCCTGTAACCTTTGTTTTCAGTGAATATATATATAGTTACCCTAAGTATACTTGCCATGCGTGGTAAGGGCATGCATGGTATAGGCATCTCCGTGGTAAAGTCATACATCCATTGATTGAATATTCGGTTAGAGAAATGAATATGTTTTGTTGAGTTCTTAATGTCTAACCGTCAGCACATCTGTCATGGACTACTCTGCTGCCTGGGACAGCCAAGTGGTAACGTGGAGCAAACTAGAATTTCTCCTGCTATTTTTGAATGAACTGAATCTCATTCCTTATTCTAATATCCAAGGAATTCTGATGAGATGAGAGCAAGAATGACATTGGTGTGCTTTCATTTGAATGCTTGGAAGGTAGTCTTCTGTGATGGGGCCAGCATTGATGCAAACGTTCCAAAATACATCATAGCTGTTAAAAATTCAAATAAAGATGCCCAAATGAAAAACATCTAATCTAAACTAGAGGAAGCTCACAGAAATCTAGTTTATATACCATAACCCTAGTCTCCCCAAACACAAGGCTTTTTTCCTAACAGAGTAACAATCTCCCAAGTTAGGCTCCCAAAGTAAAGGCACCACCGTAAAAATCAAACAGCACTTTACAAATGGTATATGTGTCATGAAAAACATACAATTAAGTTTACAGGGGGAGAAAAATATTTTGAATTTAGTATATTAAGGGAAATGTGTAAAAACATCTCTTTAATGGTCTTACTTAATAACAAGCAATTAATTTGTAAATGAATAAGTGCAGGGGCCAGAATTTTGCTCAGAAGGCCACAGTCGGCACTAACGAAGGTCCAGGTTCCAATTACCCAGGGAGCATAGTCTTAATGCCACCTCATGGACTTTTAATCCACAACCAGACATATCTGCCTCTTTATCTCACTCTTGCAGGTTCATGGTTATCCCTGCTTTCTACCTTTGTCAATGTATGTTGGTCTCTCTCTTCCTCCTCCTTTCTCTCTTTTTCTATCTCTGGACCAGTCTGTTGAGGGAAAATAAGTCCTGATTCCCAAAAATCAGTCCCGGTGGGCCCCACCTGCAACCACCGGCTCAAACAAAGCACTTAATACGCGTTTCAAAACTTGGGTTACCTTGTGGTAATACTAATGTTCTCTTACTCTTATAGGGAAAGGAGTGGAGGTCATCAGGACAAAAGATAGGGTGAAGGGAATTTAGGAGGAAGAGTGGCTTGGTGGTTTTAGGTTGGATGAGGAAGAAAAAGACAGAGAAAAGGAGGCCCTGAATACAGAAACAGAGACCATGTTGTGGTGTAAAAAGTCCAGTAGCCGAGGTGCAGATATATAAGATGGTTTATTGATCTCGGTTGCAGGTAAGTATATTTATAGGTTCTTAGCTTAGATCTCAGGATAGTCCCACCAGGAGAAGTTTCCCTGCTCCTCAGCACATACTCCAACTGACACTCTCAACCACACAGCCACCCAAGCATTCCATTGCATCGCCATGCACTCCAACATTCCACACAGCTCATTCATACTGGCTGAGCAGCAAGGACCAGAGCCCCAGGGAAGATGCATAATACAATATGAAACCAGTCCCAGGATGCCTGTTTCCGGTCCAGGGAAGACATGGCTTGGCAGTTCGGGCTGGACTGTTCCCATAAGGCACAGGGTCAGACTGATTTGCATATGGCCATGTCTGAACTGGGGTGGCGGAGTGAGCTAAAGAATGATGATGGATTAAACCCAGATCAGTTGACTGGGGGTGAGTGCTTGCAATGTTCAACACTCCGTCCATCATCCCCTTTGGTTTTGCATAATACAATACACCAGATATAACACATCTTCCCCTTTTACAGAACACATACAAATATTGTGAATATAAGATGGAAACATCGCATTTACATAAAGGAACATGCATATGAAAATATTGCAAATGCAAAATGGAAACAACGCATTTCAAAATACACCAAATTTAACACACATCTTTCCCTTTTACTGGACTCTTTAAAATAAGTGAATGCAAGATGGAAATAATGCAATTAGATTAAGATCAAATCTTGACAAATAAAGGAATGAAGATGGAACAAAACAGTCCTAAAACACCATCTAAAATAGAAAGGAACTATATATTTTATATCTATATATATACCCACTCTACACGCACACCACAACTAACACGCATCCCATGCAGGCGCATACTGAGCAAACCATGCCGCTCATGTTACCACCACAAACCACACCAGCCGCCAAACTAGCATGAAATGAGGGATAACACAGAAAACCAACTATTAAGAGACATGACACACCAATTCAAAGTGACACAACACCGACAAAATACTCTTGAATACAATTACACAACACAGAATTCTCCTACTCCCACACCCAAACGAAAAACACTAAACCTCACACAGAAGCAATGGGTGACTTCCATCCCACACAGTCATCCCTCCACAAGGGCATCTAGTGTAACATTAAGCAATGGGTGACTTCCACCCCACACAGTCATCCCTTTACAAGGGAATCTAGTGTAACATCAAGCAAAAAGGTAACAAAAAAACAACAACAAAAATCAATAACACGACAGACATGTCAGTGACACGCACAGGTAGGAATTGACACTACACAGGAAATCAAAATATCACAAACAACCTCAGTAAAGATTCCTACGCACCTGTAGGAATTCACTCTTACACAGGAACTCAATACATCACAATAAAACCTCAGTAACAATTTCCACGCACAGAAAACTTGCACACCAGTAGAAATTCACACTAACACAGAGAAATCATCACTCAGGACATCATGGCAAAGCAAGCCTACTATAGAGGAAAACAATATTATTAGATTAAGACAGCAAATATGAATTGTATATAACCCTGGATATCATTGCATAAAGTAAGCGTACTATTGGGCAGCAATATGGTCTACAGATTAATAAACATGAAAGGTTCAACCTGGCATAAAACACTTTGGCAGACAAACCACCATGACTACATGCAGCTATAATAAATAAAGTCTCCGGTGAGCGACCTCACACTTGAAGCGCCCCACCCCAACCTGCCAGCAACATCACCAATCAAATAACTGCAGATCTTGTCCACCCATAAGCTGAACTGTTCAAGTTTCAGTTATGGAACAGCTAACCAGGGCATTTCATTGAAGTATTGGTTAAAGGAGTCAAAAAATGACAAAAGGGATAACGAAACAGTGAAGTGGAAGAACTGAGTGAAAAATAAAAGATGTGAAGGAAAGAGAAATATAAAATAGCAAAAGGTGTGTCAGAGACAGTTTGTTAACTTTGTTACCCTTGTAGTCAAACTCACGTTAAACTGCTGCAACTCATATCTGAGTGATGCCTACACTGATAAATGTGTTCAAGATATGTTTGTGCTAAAAACTTTAAATGTGGCAAACAAGTCTATTTTGTAAGTGAGCAAAAGTGAATGGGCTAGTATTTAGTCCCTTCGATAAATAGAATATTTTGGCATTTCCACACCCTTAATTTACTATTACTAAAAAGTTAGTTAGAAAATAACAATTAGATATGTAAAGTTAGTAAATGGAAGTAAAATCATTGTCCTTATAGTCCTTGGATGATTTGCTGTGAAGTATCAAACAGCTACCAACATTGTTTTGGCATGGAGAATTTAGTTGTTCAAATTTTGATGTAATCAACCTTCACCAACAAGGTTTTCAAATTAGGCATGTTGAATGAACTGTTCGTGTAAAACAGAAACAAAATGCCTTCCTTTAAAGAGCGCCCGCGCATGCATGATACCAAACAAAACTGTAATGGCCTAAATTACAGTAAATACTGCTCTGACAGTAGAGGGTCTGGTTGTCATTTACTGCATGGTTTGTGAAATCTGACAAAAAGGGATTACTTCTTACACCAATCCCATAATAGGAGGTACATTTTCTTGGAGTTCCGATTGTAGTCCCATGACCTTATGAAAGCTAAATAAACAAGAATGATGGCAGTGGTCTTAGTCAAACAACAGTCAGCACCTCTGCAGAGTTCGCATAAGTAAATCACAGAAAAAATTCATTTGCGTGCTCAATGTTAAGCACCGTGCCATCCACAATGCTACTCAATATGAAGAGAAAAAAACAATTCCTCCAAACATATTTTACAATATAATTCCAAATAACAGAGCACAGCAAAAAAAGTTCAAACTGGTAAGCAGACAACCAGTAAAGTGTTTAATACAAAAAAATCAAAGACAAATTCCAAAGTCTTGACACGTTGATGTTGAAAAATTATATTGGCACGTAGATGTTGATATTACACAGCCAACACGTGTTTCGTCGTAAAAATGACTTTTTCAAGGCTTAAAAACGGTACTCGTACGTTTCAAGGAATATTGGCAAACGATCCAGTTTTTTAAAAGTCAGCAATCAAAGTTTAAATACAGATTTCAGAATAAGTCCAGACGGCAGCAAAAAACCAAGTAATCATTTAAAGACAACGTAAAATGGCTGAAGGAAACGTCATGAAAAGCGTTTCATAAAGCAAAGTATTCAATATTCAAAAGTTCATGCGAGCATCAATCCGACCCCGTCCAGGTCAGGTTTCTGTATTCAATCTCACAGTGTCCGTAGCCGCCATAAAGACATGGCGGCTACCGACACTGTGCTGACTTTTTAAAAAAACTGGATCGTTTGCCAATATTCCTTGAAACGTACGAGTACCGTTTTTAAGCCTTGAAAAAGTCGTTTTTACGACGAAACACGTGTTGGCTGTGTAATATCAACATCTACGTGCCGATATAATTTTTCAACATCAACGTGTCAAGACTTTGGAATTTGTCTTTGATTTTTTTGTATTAAACACTTTACTGGTTGTCTGCTTACCAGTTTGAACTTTTTTTGCTGTGGTCTGTTATTTGGAATTACCTTATGAAAGCTAAATTGGTGGATGCTCTGTGGGTGGGGGCATGGGGGGA
This sequence comes from Calotriton arnoldi, assembly GCA_963921515.1. NCBI lineage: Eukaryota > Metazoa > Chordata > Amphibia > Caudata > Salamandridae > Calotriton > Calotriton arnoldi. The sequence goes on from CAWUFW010001434.1 coordinate 2,538,369, forward strand.
TAGGGTGTAGGAGGGGAGGCTGCCAGTTGCTTTATTTCTGGTGATAGCCATGGGTGTCAACCACATTTAGGGTGTTTTTTTAGGTCGAACCTGGGCAGCGCATGCGCTGCTCTGCGAGGCATGCTGTATTCGAGTATGGACTTGAAGCTCCGCCCGCTCTCTGCCCATATTTTTCATCAGCTTGTGTCATTGTCCTTTGTAAATGCTGGCTTCTGATTCGTTAATAGACTTGTTAGTCCCTCCTTAGTACTGCCTTATCTTCATTTGTAACCTCACATGAGGACTGGCCCTTTTACTTCTGTTGTTACACGGCATGTCCGATTTAGGCTGTAAGCACTATTTTCTTTAATTCGTTTCTCCCACTGCATTCAGCGCGCCATGCGCGCTTTCACTTTCCAAGCAGCCCGGGACAATGACGGCCGCTTCTTTGAAGTGAAATAGGTCTCGTATTTACAAGAGTTTGAGCTATTGGCATTGTAAATGACAATGCCTTTTATTTATGTGTTAATTATCAAAATAGATAAATAAAAGGCATTGTCATTTACAATGCCAATAGATTAAACTTTCGCAAATGCGAGACCTATTGCATTTCAAATGCTTGTTTTTAATGGATGCAAATATGCAGGCAATTCTGCAGTTTCTGGTGGTTTTGTATCTGCATAGCCTGAATTTAAAAAAAAACAACAACAAATAAAGAAGAAGTGGGGGGGGGGGAATAAATGCCCTGAAGAACAAGAATTCCTCGTTCTTGCAGTGAGGGATGCACAGAGCAAGGAATTATTTTGCTGTTGAGCACTGTCAGGGGAGGCACAGTGTAATTATCTTAAAGGTAATTACATTAAGTTAATTAGACTTGCCAGCCACCAAGATTGGTCTCAAAGCAACTTTCACAGCACGGGGGCCTGCGTGCGTCACCTGCCTGCTGCAGCACCTGGAAAGATCTGCAGGCAGGCCTTGCGCTCAGACTTCGCTGCAGACTCTGCTGCAGGGGAAGTTGCCTTGAAGAGCACCCTCGGGTCTGAAAATGTATTTACCTGAATGTAGCTGCCATTGAGGTAAATACATTGCCCGACCGAGACTGTGCTTCTAAAATCAACTGTTCTTTTGGCTTTGGGCTTTTTTCCCACCCACTGAGCAGCGGATCAGCCACAATACCACTTCGCATGCAGAATAAACCAGACAATTTTGAGTATTACGAAGTCTGCTCATTTCGCTCCCCCCTAACTGCGACCCGTAGACACCTATCTTCTTCTCCAGGAGACCCAACGGTGCCCCTGCAGAAGCCATCCACGAGGAGGCCAGCAAAAGTCTGCCCTATGTTTTTTGCCAGTGTCAGTTGTGTCTGTCACACATATAATCCCACAGAGGATGGCATCACGCGCAGGGGGGAGCGGGGGGCTCATTTGAATGGGCCTGCCCCAAGTAAAAGGAGCTCCGCAGGCAGAGAGACTTCTGTGGTAGCTACAGGGCCAGGGATACAGGGACACTGAGGCCGGACGCGCCCATCCCCCGTCTCCTGGTTACAATGGCGGTAGGCAATGCACTGCCAAAAAAACAAGTTGCTGCGTCTGGTGGTACAGTACCAACATTTACACCGGGCTTGAATCAATTGTATTATATAATTAGTTTACTCAACACAGTGAAAAACCTCCCCATTGCCATAGTGAAAAATAGTCCCGTCCAGTCGTACATTTCAGAACTTCCGGGTTTGATCTGCGCATCTTGCAGCATTCTTAATGATACTTTTCAAATATGTCTGGCAAGAAAGCGAAAATAATAGTTTGAAGCTGCGCCATAAATTAACATTGACATTCTGCACAGCTGTCATATAAAAGGACCTTAAAAAAAAATATGGAATTACTAAAAATGTCATGTAAATATTCGAGAAATCATTCACTGAATTAACATTTTGATATAAATGGGTTAAAAAAATTCAAGCTAAATGAGTATATATGGCAATAACAATTTACATGTTCAACATACTCACTTTTTGTTTTTTAAATCTGTTTGTGAAGTAGAAACTCGATTTAGTACAGGTAAATGAGAGTTGCCTTGCGTATTAATAGGGGTGGGCGGAATTTGCGTAGTCGCGTTACGCAAAGTTCCGCGAAACGGTAAAAAATCTCTGCGAGCTACGCAGAATTCCGCGAGCACGCGGAATTGCTTGTTCCGCCAGTTTGCGTTGCGTTTTTCCTGTTCGGGGACGCTGTTTGCGTGCTCGGGGGGAAATATCTCACGAACTTGCCCATGCGGTCGCCAATTGGCGCGGCCATCTTGTTTTACTTGTCCCGCCCGCTCGCGATGCGTGTTTCCTGTTCGCGAACGCGGATGTCCGATGGCGCGTCCGATGGCGCGTCAGAATGACGTGTTCGCGATCGCACACTCTCGCGGGATCGCGCGGCCGGCTACCAAAATCTCGTGGCGAACGGATAGGAAAACTCGTCGGCGAACGCAGGGATCCCGGTAAGTCGCTCCCGCGCGAACACGCAATTTGAAAGCGCGAACAAGGAAAAAATTCCGCTACGCCGCGGAATTTTTGGCAATTCCGCGTTCTCCGCGGAACGCGGAATTGCCAAAATTCCGCAAATTCCGCGAGCAGAGCGGAATTTACCGTCCAGGCCTACTTATTAAGCTCTCAGAGGATTAGGCAATCTATGAATTATGTCACTTCAGCTCAAGAAATATTACCGTAAATCAATACTACATTATAATGCAAAACAGAATATTTTTGAGTGGGTAGTTTGCCTTTTGCTACAGCCACTAAAAAAGGTATATACCAATTAATGATAATGTAAAAATTGATGGAAATTTCATTTGACAAGTTATCAAATGGTTTCTACAGAATCCAGTTGCAGCGTAAAAGATTTTGAACATCAGAATATATTTGTCCAGTGGGACAAAAGAAGGAAATTCCAGTCATTAAATAAAACCAGGGACGGCAAGCAAAAGACCCCAATGGTAAACAAGGAATGACATTGGTAATCTGTTCCAAGATGCCACTGGAATTTTTCGTAGCTTAATTTGGGACATTTCAACGAGCTGGTTGACTGTCACCAATCCACAATTTACTTTTGTACGTGGATGTGGGTTTTCAACCTCACAAACCTTTCACCACATCAATGACAACCCTGTAAGTGGACACCACCATCCTCAGTAAAATCTTCATCCTAATCAATAATTGGGTAATGGACAACTGGCAGAGTCACAATGACACCAAGACGAACCTCATTGCTTAGAATTGAGTAGGCAGAGCAAATATATTCATGCTATTTGAGTCTCTCTCATTCTAGTCAGAAATTAAGTTTCCACGCTTTAAGCAAAAAATAATTTTTCTACATATCCTTTCTACTATTCTTTCACCAGGGAACGACAAAGTAGTCTGCACAAAACCCAATTTTTTAAAACTCCTGAGAATGTTGCAATCACTTTAAGAAACGAATCACAACACCTTCACCTCAGCTACCATTTGCACGAAAATGAAGTACTGTGACATTTTATAACTTTTTATGCCAAACATTCTAATCAACCACTCTAGGATACAAAACGCTGTAGCAAGTACAGTAATCAAAGTGAACAGAAAAACAAACATAATAAAGGCGCATCTTCTGGAGCCAGAAAGATCTGTTAAAAGTCTAACCTGTCTACAAAAATACATTATGTACAATAACTGCCTGTCAGGACTGAACAAAAAAACCACAGGCAATTGCTCACTCTACAAGAAGTCTTTGAACGCCTCATGCTTCATATAAAAAATAATGGAAGGCAGATGAGCCGCCTTTTCTGGCACAAGCAAACTGCAAATACTCTCTCACCGCGACTAAAAGAACATCCTGGCCTGTTCGGTCTTCTTTCTGCTTCTAAATGACTTCTCATCAGCTCGAAGGTCAGCCACTTTCATCCAAAAAAAACATGTCTAAAGAGCAACCACAAGACTCTGTAATAACAAACAAAAAAGTACCTGATTCACAACAACTTAGGAAATGGCTGTTAGCCGACAATCCACATTTATAAGTTTAGCGGATTAGTGCAACAGAACAAAACAACATTTTTTAATCAGCGAAAAAATTCATTTACACTCACTCCATTAAAAGGTGTTGTGTATTTTCCCTTTAAAAGTGTGAAGGAACAGTTTGCTGTGCATTTCCAGTGTATGTCCACCGAAGGAAGAGATTGTACCTTTCCCGGAAGGCTAGTCCATGCCTAACAAGCTTGGTTTTAGAGTCGATGACCACACTGGGATTTCAATTTAATGGGAACAGCCCTGAAATAATCCTTAACTGGACCTTCGGTGACACTGCCTTGGTGCATAAACTATGGACTGGAGTCACTACGGCATGCAGGTGCCATATCGTGAGAGTACTTAATGGCAGGAGACAATTTAAATAGGATTCGTTCTTTGAACGGACAACAAAGTAGTGGCTTTTTCTGGTTCGCGAGACAAGCTCATCACTTTTTCAAAAGACAGACTGGGTGCAATCTATGTCAGTTTTGAGTAGGCAGCCTAGCACATAAGGATTTGCTATAGTCTAGTTGGAAGTTTATTACAGCTTCAAAAACTAATGCTTTGTGATGATCTTATAGAAATTGAATTGAGACAAGCAATGGGTAACAACCTCTCTGGTTTGAGTTTTTAAAGACGTATCCCTGTCGAGCAGCATGAAAATATTTTTAATTTTATACGCAGCTGGAAGCAATTTGTCCCAGAAGCAATTATAGGATGGGATGATCTTCCCATACAAATAAGAAAGTCCTAGTTTTTAGGTCTTCTATACATACATCTTCAGCAATCTGTAGACAGAGTCCTATTGTATCCAATATAGTCATAGAGAGGGTTTTGTGTGTGCACCTTGCTCGTGGTTTATTTGTCTTTAACATCTATCTAAATTCCCTGCACCTGTTTTGATGGCTTGCCTCCGCATTCTTGAATTTGTCCCACCTAAGAAGCCTTTCAGTCTCGCTGTTGTTTTGATTGGATGTGTTGCATCCTTCCACTGCTGAAGTCATTACATTGTGCCTGAGGAACTATTTTCTCTCAATCAGCGCATATCTTTGTGCCCTTCTCCCAAACTGTTCAGGCCTTCCACTCAATTTATGATTTATTAGCCCACTCAACTCCTTATGCCCACCTAGCTGCCTTGCGCTCTTACCACTGCCTGCATCTATATTGGCATGTGGACACTTTATTAATGGATTTAAAACCTTTCCCAGATGGACATTTGTGTGTGCAGATGCACCGTCACCTTCTTGGAATGCTCTTTCTTGAAAAAAATAAAATCAGTGGACATCTGGGGGGGTGGGGGGCAAGCAATAGCAATGCCAAAAGTTAAAGTGGAAGAGACCTGTTGTCTTTGCTAATGCTTGTTTGCTATTCAGCCGTTACCAGCTTGGGTTAATTTACTATCGGTGCAACTAAGAAGAGCTGAAGTTAATGAGTTTATAAAGCGTGCGTATACCATATGGCATCTTGGCGCTAGTGTCAATTGAATCAAAAAGGAAACTGAGGGAAAGTGAGGGTATGTAACTAAGCCTGGGAACCGGACTTAAAAAAGATCCTTAGGAAATTAAGAAGAAGAGTGGTGTGGAATGTCCTAGAGTGAAATGGCGAAGAGTGGAACGGCACAGAGTGTTGTGTATTGGAGTGGCATAGTGTGGAGTTTATTTTCCTTAAGTACCCAAATGAAGGAGTCCACGTTGGAAACTAGTTTTATGTTTGCCATTATAAGGCAAGAGAGGCATACTGGGTGACAATCATGCTCAAAGGGCTCCATTGAGCCCAAATGGTACTGCTATAAGTTTTTTATCATGGAATGTCAGACGGTTGAACGATCAACGTAAAATCTGAAAAATTGTCCTTTATTTGCAGAGACATAAGATTGATGTTGCTATACTACAAGAGACATCTAGCGCCTAAATCAGGGCTGCTTACACAAAGCAGAATAAAGGGCACCTTTGTAGCAGCTGGATTTACATCGCATGCACGTGGAGTTATGATATGGGCTCGTTGTGGCGCAGGCATACAAATCCAAGAGGTATGCGTGGACCGTGGTGGTAGATACGCAGTGGTACGCTGTCGTAAAGATGTTCTTGATGTGGGGGGCGTGGCTTGGACGGAGAAGATGGTGGACGCGTGAGCAGGGAGCTCCGCGCCAGCCGATCATTTCTCCTCCTGAAACCTGCGGCCGCGGCACACTACAGCTTCCTCTTCACCGGTCGGGTGTTGGAGGGCATCCGGAGGGCACTCGATCCGCTTTTCGCGGATCCCGGAGCTGAGTGCTGTCGGCCGCGGCTGCAGACGCGGCAGGGCTGGAGGCGGCCGCGCTAGTCGACTCCTACGGCGGACGTGAGATAAATTTACCTCCCGGCCGGCCAGCTCTGCGGAGGCCGCATCGTCCGGCAGGTGTCCCTCCCGGCGCTGGATGAGTGCGGTGGCGCTCGGTGGCAGCATTGGTGGCCCGTGCGCTGCCTGTGGACCACGGAGGGTGCAGTGCCCCGGACCGCCATTCTCCTAGGGCGGAGGCGCGGTTACTGGAGGGCCCTGGGCATACACCGGTGGAGAGCGGCAGACGCGATAATGGTGTCGCCCTGAGCGAGGCACCAGGAGCCTGGATTACCCAGAGGGTGCTGAGCCGGATCGGGGAGGCAGGACCACTGTGCCCGGAGCGCGTGGGAGCGAGGGGCACGCTTGGACTTTGGCACGGAGGACGGAGGCCGGTAAGAGTGCACAGCGGGTGACCCCGTCCCCTCCGCGCTGGGCTGGGGCCTGCAGGGACCCCTGCTGCTTCCGCTCGGACGGACTGAAGTGGCTTCTATCGAGGGACGCCCCGGGAGGTGACGGGAACCCCGGAGCTGACTGGGCCTAAGAGAACAGAGGTCGGGCCTATCGCAAGGCGGGGGCCCCCTGGCCGGCCCTTGGAGTGAGCTGGGGTAAGTCTTTGGCCGCTGGGGACAGCGGGGGGAGTGGATCGTGCCCGCCCTGCGCACTGCGGTGACTGCCCTTCCGCTGTGGGTGGCCCTTGGTGCCTTGGAGCTCGAGGGTTGGAGCCCGCTGGAGGCGAGGACCCCTCCGGGGATTATTGGCTGCCATGGGGAAACCTAGGAGTTGCCAAACTGGTGTCACAATGGAACCAGAAGATAGCACGCAAGAACAGTCCCTAACCAACCCCGATGACCCCACCCAGCGGCATCTTAACAAAATCCTGGAGGCAATCGCAGACACCAAAGCGACCCTCCATCAGGACATTACTACAGTAGCGGTGGGACTTGGCCTGCTGCGTGAAGAACACAAAAAACTGTCGGAGAGGGTCAAAGAGACGGAGTCTAATGTAGCGGAGCTGGCACCTGCCCACAAGGCGTTGGAGCACCAGATGGGAGCCCTCACGGACAGAGTGGCTCAATTGGAACGCAGGGCGGAGGATGCTGAAGGGCGCAACTGGAGGAACAATGTGCGTGTCCTAGGTCTGCCGGAGGGAACGGAAGGCGGAGACATGGTGGCCTTCCTCGAGAACTGGTTCAAATCTGTTGTGGCGCCGGAGGGCCTCTCCTCCTTCTACACTCTTGAGCGAGCGCACAGGGTGCCGGCTAGACCTTTGGCGCCGGGGAGGCGCCCGGTGGTGGCCCGACTGCTCCATTTTCGCAATCGGGATCTCCTCCTACAAAAGGCGAGAGTGGACGGCCCTTTCACTGTTGATAACAGTAAAGTTTCACTCTTTCCAGATTATACGCTGGAAGTCCAGAGGAAACGATCTTCATATCTGGAGGTCAAGAGGGCCTTAAGAGAGGAGGGTCTTCAATACTCCCTAATGTTCCCAGCCCACCTCCGTATCATATTAGATGGGACCACCCGTTACTTTGATAGCCCTGATGACGCGTGGGACTGGTTGGAGGCCTACAGGGGTGGGCAGCCTAAGTCTGGCGGCCCTAAGAGTGTTGGGCAGCACCCTAAGGAGCAACGGAAACGACTACGACGGCGCATCCGCAATGGGACCCCCAATAAGCCGTCTACATCACAGATGGAGAAAGAGAGGGCGGAGGCTCTGCGGGCTGTGGTGGACCTGATGGGAAGCCAGGGCACGGCTCCGGGTGCAGGGACCGGCACCCCTGGAGAGTCTGGCGAAAATGAGACTGACACTTCCCACAGCGATAGTGTGAAGATGCCCGAGGTGACGCCTCGCACGGCGGATGACATCATCTGATGAGTCTGGTAATCTGGGGCAGCTGTGCTAGCTGGAGACTTATTGTTTGAGTGTTGCCCGTCTCGGGCCCTGTGCTGTGTCTTGCTTATTGAAGGCTGGTGCGCTCTCCCTGAGAGGAACATTTCTTTCCAGTCCTCTTTTGCCTTTTTTCTGCCTGGCCTAACCCCCGTTGAGTGACTCACCAGGTTGAGCCCTCACTTAGCACGTATTGTTACATAAGATGTTTGGGCAGCTGACCGTTGTTGGACCGCCCTGGGATCGGGGAGTTAAACACCATAAGGGTTTTTTTTTTATTGTTGTTTTTATGACCTGGACTGTTTGCAGAGGGATGAATATTGCATGTAATAGGTGGGCGGGGTGGGGATCCCGGCTGCCGGGAGGTTTCTTGAAGGGTTATAGTAGGAATGGCTGGAACACAACAGCATATACGGTTCCTAACGGGGAACATTAGAGGGATGAGATCCATGGTGAAGCGTCATAATATCTACTCCTACTTGAGACGTAGGGACATACATGTGGCATTCTTGCAGGAAACCCACTTAAACCAGGAGGAAGCTGGGAAACTAAAACGACGTTGGAGGGGTCAGGTATTTGCGACCACCTGTTCCGCCTTTGCTAAAGGGGTGTTGATTTGGGTGAAACCGGGAGTTCCCTTTGCAGCAAAAAGATCATGGGTGGATGAGGCAGGTAGATATGTCCTGGTGGCGGGGAGACTGGCAGGGCGTGAAGTTACACTTGGAAATGTCTATGCCCCTAATCAAGATCAGGTTGGCTTTCTGGACCTCTTCTCCGCTACCTTAGCGGGTAGCGTACAGGGAAATCTCATCCTTGGGGGAGACTTCAATTGTGTTGCGGATGTTGTTGCAGACCGGTCGCACCCACCTTTGACGGGGTCTCCGGCGCGCTGCACCACTTTGGGGTTTCGGGCATGGATGGAACATTGGGGGTTAAAAGATACGTGGCGGCTAAAACACGATAGTCATAGAGAATTTTCCTTTTTCTCCCCAGTACACCAGGTGCATACGCGCCTTGACATGTTTTTATGCTCACCCGCTTTTAATAGTACCATCACGTGCACAGAATATCTGGGCCGTACTCTGTCGGATCACAGCCCATTAATGATGACACACCAGCTGCAGGGGCGGTGCCCTCCTGTTCCCACTTGGAGACTCAACCCGGCATTACTGGACGATTACCCTTTTCGGGCCTCGCTGAATACTCTTCTTGATACTTATTTCCCTATCAATGCCAACACTGCATCCTCAGTCCGGGTGGAATGGGAGGCATTCAAGGTGGTGGTGCGGGGCCACTGCCTGGGACAGGCGACGGGGGTCTATAGGCAGATTCGCCAGGAGGTCCTCACTTTGGAGGAGAACATTCGCAGGTTAGATAACATTCAAGGTACAGGGAAGCGGCTCAATTGGCGCTGCAAGAAGCGCGGGCGCGTCATAATGTGGCCCTTGAACGTTTACGCCGTTACAACTACAATGAGTATCTTGACAAAGTGCAGAGAGAGGAAGGGAAGGCGGGCCGTCTTTTAGCTCGATTGATCCGACCCGAACTGGGGGCTCCCTATTACGCAATTGGATGCAGAGGCTGGTGGGGTGCAGTACTGCCCTGATGACATCAATGATTCCTTTGTCGCATATTATGAACGCCTTTATACGGCTCCGGCGGAGGCCCCTGGTATTGTGATCGGAGAGTTTTTGGACTCTTTACCCCTTAGGGTGTTGGCGGATGAGGATAGGGAGGAGCTGGGAGACCCTATTACCCTGCAGGAAATTAAGGCCGCTATTCATGCGTTGGCAGCTGGGAAAACACCGGGGCCGGACGGACTCCCGGCCGAATTTTACCAGTGCTTTTCTGATATATTGGCGCCACAGTTGGCCCGGATGTATGCAGATGCCTATGAGGCCGGGGTCCTGCCTGACTCCACTCGGAGTGCCCTGGTAATCCCTCTTCCAAAACTCAAATTGCCGAGGGCCGGAGTCAAAGATTACAGGCCCCTTTCCATGCTTAACCTGGACTTCAAGATCCTGAGCAAGGTACTGGCCGGTAGATTGGCTCCGCACATGAAGGCACTCGTGCACCCGGATCAGAATGGGTTTATACCTACCCGCAATACCTCCTACAACCTTCGTCGGCTTTATTCTATACTGTACCATGCTGACACTCCGCTCCACCCTGGGGCCGCGGTGCTTTCTGTTGACCTGGAAAAGGCCTTCGATACAGTGGGATGGAAGTACTTGTTTGAAGTGATGAGGCACATGGGGTTAGGAGACGAATGGATCCGTTGGGTGCAGTTGCTGTATGCGGCGCCCACTGCCAGGGTCCGTACGGGTAGGACAATCTCCAGGGAGTAAGGGGTGTTTCGAGGGACTAGACAGGGATGCCCCCTCTCCACCCTTCTTTTTGCCTTGGCGATCGAACCTATAGCCGAGAGACTGCGTCAGGGAGGTACTGGAATTAGGCTGGATTCTGCTGGGCAGATGCATTACATTTCCCTATATGCAGATGACCTTCTGGTGTACCTGGGGGATGCTGTGGCGGGCGCCCCGACAGCAATGCAAATATTGGAAGATTTTGCTGGCCTTTCGGGTCTGCGGGTTAACAAAGCAAAAACGTACCTATTCCCTGTGGCTGGCCCCCTACCTAGGCCGGAAGCGATGGCGCCCGACATCGTATGGGCTCAGAATACGTTTAAATATCTGGGTATCCAAGTGTTCCATTTGATAGATGACTTGACGGAGGGTAATCTCGGAAGGGCGGTGCGATCCCTACGAGGGAGTGTTCAGTTTTGGCGCACGTTGAAGCTGCCAGTGAAGTCCAGGGTCTCTTTATCCAAAATGGTCATGCTTCCACGCTTGTTGTACTTTTTTGTCAATCTTCCTGTCCTCATGCCTAGCCGGTGGTTCCGCCCCCTGAATGCCCTGCTTCGGGATCTGGTGTGGGGTGATGGTCGCTCCCGGGTGTCACTGGCGACGCTGCAGCGCCCTGCAGCTGAAGGCGGCCTGGGAGTGCCGAATTTTGAATACTACATGCTAGCTGGTCAGTTGCAGTGGCTGGCGCAATGGATAGAAGAGGTAAACGAGGAGGGTACATTCTTGGCTCTCCCGGAAGCCCGTCCTCGATTGGTAATGGCAAAATTGCTACGGCCTAGGACGTCTACACCGTACTGTTCCTTGCTACAGCGCACTGCCTTTCAGGCCTGGCGGAGATGTGAGAAGCGAGGACGGCGGGCTGCTAGGTACACTCCGGTGCTGCCCCTGGTGGGCTTGCCGCATGGTGACCCCCAGTCCGTCTTTACCGTTGAACAACTGGCCCCCTGGACGGATGCAGGACTAGACGCGGTCGGAGATTGTTTTTTGGACAAGTCCCTAATTCCCTTTGATGGCCTGGTAGAAGATTGTGGTCTGCCCTCTGGCCAGTTCCTGCAGTATGAAGCTCTGACCTGAACTTTTGCGCAGCTGTGGGAGGTGGGTAGAAACGAGCCGGAAACACATCCGGTGCTTCACGCCTTGTTCACGCTTGGAACGGCAAGGCACCTAGTGAAATGGTTCTACGTGGCTCTCCTGGGGGCCTCGTGCATCCCTTGACCAGATTACGTGCTAAATGGGACGAGATTGGGGGTAAAGAAGTGACAGATGTGGAATGGTGTAGGGTCCTGCATTATCCCAAGAAAATCTCTCGAAACTCTCGCCTTAAATATATTCAGTTTAATTATACGCACATGGCTTACATGACCCCGCACCGACTTAACCTGACATATGGAGGCGAGGTTCGTTCTTGCCCCAGATGTTCTTATCCAGATGCGGACTTCGGTCATATGATTTGGGAGTGTGGTGCCTTGCGACCTTTCTGGGAAGCAGTTCTGTGGAAGCTAACTGAAGTACTGGGCAGAGATTTACCTCTCACACTACAGTCTTGCATTTTGGGCCTTTTTCCCCGACCGCCGAAACGGAAGGTGGGGAACAGATTTATAGACCTAGCGCTGGGTTTAGCGAAGCGCCGCGTCGCACTGGAATGGAAGTCTGCCAGGGGGCCACAGTTCGCGAATTGGCATAGAGATGTAATTGTGTGGGGTGGAGCGGAGGGTAGAGCACTCAGCTGGGAGGAATCCAAAGGGATGAGGAAGTTCCCCATGGCTGGCCAATGGCGGGAGGTGCTGGCGACCTGGGAGACCCCGGAGAGGCAGGAGGAGAGGGAGATGGGTTCGGACCCCGAAACAGATATGGATGCACGCACGGGGGCGACTCGGCCTGCAACACCTATTGCTCTTTAAGTAGGCTTGAGATCCTGACGGTGCACTATGTCCAATTGCTGAGTGAGTGTGAGCCTGCAGAATTTGTGTAATTGGAGGAGGCACTCTTATTGGTAGCTATGGGCCTCTCCCTTATGTGTCAACACACCTGCTCTCTGCTATGACTTCTTTATATAAACGTTCCCCACCACAAGCCGAAATAGTGGTACATGATATGTCTCCCCCTCTGCAGAAGGTCTTTTGTTTGGTATTCTTTTCTTTTGCCCCAGTTGGGCCATTTGGTTGGGATTCATTTTCTGAATATGCTATTGGAATACTGTTTTCCAAATTTGAAGTGGAATTTCGTTACTCTGAATCGCTACTTAAGTATCCTAGTGGATTGGTGTTTAACCCCATGCTGCACATTGTGAAGTATTGAGTATGACGTGCCATGTATTGGAATTTATGGCAAATATTCAGATGTATGATTATTCTGACAATTGTACTTAGGACTGTATGGAATGTGCCTCTTTTATGAGATTTGTATTGCAAAAATTGAAAATGTCAATAAAGATATTTAAAAAAAAAAAAAAGATGTTCTTGATGTGCTTCTAGTAGGGGTTTACGGTCCTAACTACGATGATCCCCAATTTTATCGATCTCTTAACAACAAACTCAGCGCATATATGAATATACCACAGTTGTGGGTGGAAGACTATAACTGTGTATTATCACCTGAATTAGATAAGTCTCGAGGACCCCCAAGAGGACCTTCTGCTGCGGCGAAGGCAATCACCACGCTCACAGAGGCTGGTGGGCTGATTGACGTCGGGGGATATTCATCACCTCAAGGCAGGGAGTATATCCACTACTCCTCGATGCACAACATACATACATAGATTACTGGCTCATCTCGAAGAGCCTACTCCCATATATACACCAGTGCTCACATCTGCCCGTACATTCTCCGATCACTCTCCTTTTAAGCTTATTCTCGCTCCCGAGGCCATGCAACCTAGGTCCCTAGCTTGGCGATTCCCACAATATTCTCTGTTGGATGCAGTGTTCCGCGAGGAGCTGGCGCAAGCAATAGACGAATACTTCCGCAATAATATCGGAAGTGTACCTCGAATGGCCACCATCTGAGGGGCATTCAAGGTTTATATCCGAGGGGTGCCAATCTCAAAACATGTTGGGGTTCTCCAGTCCATACGGGACCGAATGCATAAACTTGAAAAAGAACTAGCGGTGCTTGAGCATGATACGCAAAAAAACATCAGAGTCTGAGAGATTTGCACCGATTAGAGGGAAAATCGACGAATACAATGAATTGGCACAATCAGAAGTGGTCCACCTAGGGAAAAACGCCAACACTAAAGTATATGGTGAAGGGGAGAGACCCAGTGCTATGTTAGCGCCTCTGTCTCGACCGGCCAGGGGAGACAGTGAAGTGTTGTCCATTCAAGATAGTGACGTGCACAGGTGTGGAGTAACCCACAAATAATTGAGCGCTGTGGGGATTACTAGGAATAAATTATATGAGACTGCAGATAGGCAGGGAATTACACTCCCCTATTCTCCAAAACTTTCTGTGGAATGGTGCGGTGGTTCCCTTTGAGAGAGGACAAGGCAATAATATAGGCTCTTGAGGCACTAAGCATAAAAAATATGGGGGATCTGTTTTTAAACAAGGAAGTTCGTTCCTGAGAACAGGTTTTGACGGAAAATTTTGACCCATCACCACTCATAAGGTATCACTATTATCAAGTCAGACAAGCTCTCGGCGCCAAGTTGGGCAAAAATATGTTAGAGCCCAAGGAATTTGCACTAGTGACATATCTGTTGCAGACTCAGACCTCACGAAGGGGTATCTCAATCTTATACACACTTTCAAGATCCAAGGGCAACCTCAACCAGACGAGAGCGTGTCAGGAGTGGCAGGAAAAACTAGCCATTGTCATAGCGGAGGCCCAGTGGTTATACTGCTGTTCAGTCACAAAGTCCATCTTCAAAAACGGTAGACACTGCTTAATACATTTTAAATATCTTCACAGAGTTTACTACACCCCAGTGCATTTGTATAAATATGGTCTAAGGGAGGACGACAACTGAATGAGGTGGGGAAGAGGAGGTGCCAATTTCACTCACTTAGCATGGGACTGCCCTGGTGTCCATGCATTTTGGATGGAGGTGGTCAAGGTACTTCAGGACATAATAGAAATGCCATTACTTATCACCCCCTTAGTTGCTCTCCTGGGCTACGATAAAGAAGTTCCCAAAGCATCTCGCAGACTGGTTGCACTTGGTATGACACTTGCAAAACGGAGAGTGGCCATGCGATGGATGAGGGGGCCTCTGCCTACAGTGAATGAATGGTTTACAGATTTATCATACTGCAACACACAGTCCGAAAACTACAATGCTCTAAGACAATTAACTTGTAGGCCACAAGATATTTGGGAGCCGTACCAGGCATACCTTAGGCGCAGGGCAGCAGTAGATACAAGCGGGGTTGATAGTATAGACAGTGATGAAGACTGAACCCATATGATGTTTCCGACCACATGTGAATCCCTGATGGAATGGTGGGAAGAGGAAAGTTGGAACTTAAAAACAGTGCAGGCCGTGTCAATGTCAAATGATTGCTGTCGAACTGTTGTGATTTCATTTATATAGGCCCATGTTCTTTGCATGATCATCTCTCTGACATTTATTTATAGTATGTCGCTCAGTGGGCTTCGGTAATGTCACTTTGCATGTTATCATTTTTTCGTTTCCGGATGTTTTTTCACATTATGTATGTCAAGATACTACAATTCGGCTACTGTAATGGATACAGTAGCCGAATAATGACAAATAAAGTTTTTTTTTAAAATGATGTTGAGTGTTAGAAAAAAAACCTCTCTTACCCCCAGTATCCAGCAAGTTTATCACATAAATCCTCTCACTTTGAAGTCAGAGAAAGAAAAGAAGAAAACACCAAACTGCCTCGGAGCCAGAGCCTGACATTTGACCTCGGTCTTTGAATGCAGAGCAAATGTGTCAAAGTGAGAACAAGATTTACAGACCTGTTTACAGAAAGGAGCAATCGTTGAAGAATACAAGGGGAGTTGGTGTGAAAAGGCTTTGCTCCTTGGGAGGGATGGACGCCCTAAAACAAATAAAGCCAGAAAATGTGAGTTACAAACCACAAAGAGAATGGTAAGCAATGGGTGGAATGCATTCCCAAGGAAGCTTTCTGAATGTCTCCAAGATGTCTTTAGCAAACCAGACAGCTGCGCTGTCTAGTAGGCTTCAAACTAAAAAATTAAAAAGCGTCGAGACAGCCTTGGGGCCTGGAGTGCATCAAGTGTTACCAGCGATTCATTTGACACCATGTACACCGTTCTGTCTTTCCAGCGTGTCAAGCTAAAAAAATATTGCCTTAAGTCAATATATTGATTACAATTCAAAATAGGATATTTCGGAGTAGGTAGTTTACAGAATATTTTTGAGTGGATGCTAATCACACCTGCTGAAATTATGTAGAAGTCTTGCACGAAGAGCTTTCACAGTACTCAATGGAAAAACACAATGCCGGTGCACAACAGCCCCGGCCTACTACTCAGCATCCCAATATTACCACCAGAAAACAAACTAAGACAGTACGGTGGCATAACTACAACCTCTCCCAGGTCTAAAGATGTAGGAGAGAAACACAATCAACAGCACCTACTACTGCTCAATCTGTGATCAACTCGTAAGCATAGCGCTCTAATACCACAACCTTGTGAAACCACATTTCACACTATCTGAGCCATTACATGCAAGGCAGGTAAAATTAATCCTGGGATTAAGACAATCTGAATGAAAACATTCTGCCACCACAAATCTCCTGTAAGGATCAATCAATCAATCACGGGGATTGTAAGCGCGCTACTCACCCGTGAGGGTCTCAAGGCGCGGAGGGGGGGGGGGTGGTCCGCAGATCTGTTCAGCCGAAGAGCTAATGACCCCCAGGGCACTATTAGTTATGCGATCTGTGCATCAATTATAGCCTGAAGTGAGAAAGTAGATCCTCTACCTCAAACAATATAGCTGAAGGCCTTTACTAAAGCAGAAGAGGATAACTGCTCTAATTAAAGTGAGAAGCATTGACTCCTAGATGTGGCAACATCCTACCTCCAGCATAGAAGGACAATGCAATCTTTAACATGAGTCCAGCTGATGGCCCAGGAGAGACGCCGGAGTTTGGGGAGTTAGGAAACAGAAATTGCAGTGCAAGACTAAAGCGCACTTGAAAAACAGATTTAATTGTGATTATGAAAGGCCTCCTTTCCAAATTTCAGCTCCTCCAGTCACATACAATACAATAGTGCACTTTTCCGAAGGGAATTCGTTGACTTGAGCAACCTCCTTGAGGTCTGTTTCACACTGACCTAGTGATGTACACATGGTTTCACAGTGCCTATATATCTCTATCCAAAATAGCATGTATGAATACTTATTTTGAAAACTGTTTGAAAACTGATGTTTAAAGATTCTCTTGATTGGTGGACTAATTGCCCTAATCAGTTGGTGTTTCCTATATATTTCTGCGTCCTGATGATGACCCTGTTTTAAATAATCTAAGTCCAGGGGTCGAAACGTCTACAAAAACAATATATGTGGACTGTTTTTCAAGAAACTGATGGTGGTTATCAACACTCGCTTAGCGGGGGCTGATCTCAAACACTCTATTATCCCTATCAGCCACATGTATATATTTCTGTACATAGCACGTATGCATTTTATGCACTTATAGTCACTTTCACTGCGTCGTCATCCCCTTTTTTGGAGCACCTTATGTTCGATAGAGCAAATATAAGTTTTACTTCTCACTGTCAACAATCAAAGAAAAAGTTGCTAAAATGAAATAAAAAGATAAATATGTAATGCGAGTTATTTGTGTTAGAGGTGTTTGTAACCCCTTCTTGATACTTTGCCGTGGAACTAGGTCCCTGGGTTACTGGTTTGCCCCTTTTGTTTCAGAGGTCTTTAACATGAGGAGAGGTGACTGAACACTGGATCCAGGTACTCTTTATTCTGAATGAGAAACTAATCAACTTTGGGGCCCAATCATCTAATTTACTGAATTTAACTGATGAAACATTACATTTACCTGAATGGCTTACTTTACAGGATCATACCCTTATGAATGACTACTTGCCCTGAAGAAGTTCATTCAAAATGAAACACGGCAGTTTTGAAGAAATAAAAGAAACAAATTAATAAAGAAATTTTGTAGAAAATCTAAGGACTACTGTGATCTAGTTGGTCAAGATATATTGAGTGCCCCTCAGTTTGGAACTATCTGTATTTTCTGCACTTGTGGCAGCAGCAGAATCCAGAGCAGATGGATGCTGTTTTCGGGAGAGCACCAACGCTGAACTTCAGGTCTGAGTCTGGAATGCGGTCACGAGAGCCATGGCATTTTTTTAAGTTTATAAGAGCGCGGAGAGTCAATCTACTGTGCAGAAAGAAACTTAGGAAATGCATCACCTCAGGGCAGTGGTTAATCTGTACAGGTGACAGGTATCGGCACACATTTTTTAGTGACCAAGATTTATTTTTTCATCGTCAGACTTTGAGATAGTGCAAGAATTTGAAAGGCAGAAAAGAGGTGTGAGAGAAAGACTGGAAAACAGTGAAAAAGTGTTGGAAGCCAGGATGAAAAGAACCAGTTAGACTGAGATAAAGAGACAAGAAGGGTAAGGGGTAGAAGAAAGAAGGATGAGGTGGAATCAAGACCAGGCAGCCTTGGTATACGGCAACCATGGCATTAAGCAGTGCCGGCAACAGTCTCCTAAGAAAAACTGGAAGCCCTTACACTTCTTTTTTTGCCAAATTAAGAAATGCTTGAATCTATTCCATACACCAGCCATCCAACAATACCAATCAAAACGGTGTCATTGATGGTCTGGTCATCAATAGTTATGTAATTCTGTATTACAGATATCCCAATTATTTTGTAAATCTACTTAGTATCACCAATATTCATCAGAGATACTTCACAACGTTTATTTCCATCTCACGACATTCAAAGTTTCCTAGGAGTGGATGAGTGTGCCGGTTTCAAGCATGCGGATCTCTGCTGGCATAAAATTCACATTTGGAGAGACCTGGATTCAGCTCAACTAAATCACTCTTTGGCACAAGAGCCAAGCTCTCAGAACCCACTCACAGCAATCTAATTGATAATTTATTTCACACCAACTTCCATCGAGCTTGCAAGTATTATGGACCTAGACTCAGTTCAGGACAGGATAATGAAGCCCCATGTCACTTGAACCATCTTGGTGCATCTTCAAGACTTGGTGAGATAAACACCCAAATCATATCCCCTTAGATAGGTATAAAAAATACCAAATATGACCCCGAATGCCAATCCGTGGGACGGTCTTAGTCCACCACTGGCTAACGAGGGAAGAGCTCCAGCTGTCCTACATCAGCCCTAGGGCCAGGGACCAGCCAAAACTAGAAAAAATACAAAACTCTCCTACACTTGTTCCAACAGGGTGAAAGACAGAAAACATGAGCTCACCAAAGAATTACTGACTTTTCAGATAACAATACACAGGTTTGCTATAATTATGAAAAACAAGCCTTTTCGTTCTCTCCCTTGCCTACAAAACATAGAAACCATGCACTGTCAAACATTCATTCTGTCCAATCACAGGTCAAATAACCTCAGGTACCCTAAGAAACATAAGACAGCCAGGGAATAGAGATGGCCATTCACTCCAGCAGCCAATCCCAATAGTTTCTCTGGCCCTGTCACCAGATGACATCATGCACTCTCATTCATACAGTCGTCTGTCTAGGTAAGCAGCAGCCACCGCGTTCTCTAAATTCTGTGCAAAAATCCTTAGCTTTAAAAGTGCACCGAATCACTTGGCAATCTGATCAAACCCCTGTCTACGCAGCTGTAAAATACACCTTACACATACAGGCGACACTTATCTGCATATAACAAATGCACAGTCACACACTCGCCACTAAACTAACCCTCACTATGTGGTCAGAAAAATAAATAGTGAAAACATTATTTTAACAAAACGTTATCCTGGCCACTACACCCTTTCCCTGGTTATAAATTAGACCAAAATATTTATTGGATGTTCTGCTTAGCATTGATGCATCACCGAGCGCTTTGAGACATCACATTGTCAATGATCAAGGAGTGCGTGTATTTGTAAATTAGCCATCGTCACGCGCAAACCACTCACAGAAGAATATAAAAATATTTAGAGGTTTTCGTGATGGCGGAGCTGAAGCCTTAAGGTGCGAGCACTACAGAGCCAACGGTCACACTTCTGTGCCAAACAACAAGGGTATAGTTGTCGGCGATGCAGCACGTGCAGTGGCACCGGGACCCTGAACCCTAATTGTTGTTTTATTTCACTACCCAAATGCCAGTGAAGTCCATTTGCCTTGCTTTCCCTGGGGCCCATGGAACCTACGCTACGTCACTGAAAGAGAGGGAGGCTCGTGCTCCGACCCACAACCGGTTCACGTTCTCCCACGCCGGTGTCATTTAATGCAGACACGTAGCCTGTGCTGTCAAGGTGCGTCTGGGTGACATGATAGGCAGCATGTGTTTGTATCGCTCTTCCTGGCAGCGGCTGGGCAGGTATTCCCCCGCCGGTGCTTTGTAAAAAGCCTGCTGCTGTAGACCCGCAGGATGCCTCTGAAAACACACCGTTCCGGTGCCCACCGCGAGAAGTAAACACCAGTGGCAAATAGACCCGAATATAGATGGAGACGTGGTATACTCCACTAACCTCTTTTTGACTGAGGTAAATCCACACAAGGCGGGTCGGGTCTAGTGCACTGCCCGGGCCACCCGAGCACATTAATTGATCAATAATAAGACGGAGGGAGGCTGGTCTGGGTGAGGGGATTAGGTGGGCCACCTCGGGCGCGAATGCGGCAGCGCGCGCGGTTTGATGCAGTATCAAGGTACCTCAGACACACGCACGCACTGCGGGCAGCGGCGGGGCTGAGGAGAGGAGGCTGAGGCCGAGAGGCGCCCGCCGCCGCCTGGCCCCGGAGGTTGGTTACCGTGGCGTTAGGGAAGGGAGAGTGAGGCTTACCTGCTGGTCAGGAGGAGGGGACGGTCCGCCGCTGGATCCTGCCTACACCCGGCGCGCTGCGGCTCAGTGGGAAAGGCAGGGGGAGGGAAGCGGTGGGAGGTGTCGGGCCCTCCTCTTAGCCTGCCTGCCTCGGGTTCCTTCTCTGCTTCCCTCGCGGCTATCCCTATAAACAATTCCGCCTGCCCATCCCCTCTCCGCCTCTGTTTCTCTCCCCCTCCCCCTCTCTTCTTCACCTCCTCCCTCTCTCCTAGCCATTAGCCTTTCTCTTTTCCTTATACTTTCTTTTCCTGTCCATACGCCCCCTCCTTCTCTTTCTATGCTATACAGACACCTCTTTCTAATTTTCCCCGATTTTCTCTTTCATGCCCTTGCCCCTCCCTCCTCTTTTCTTTCCCTTCTTTCGATCCCAGACTTTCCCTCAACCCCTAACCCTTCTCCTTGACTTGCTTTGCGACGTCGCCCCCCGTTTCCTCAAACGCGGCAAGGACAACGATTATGCAATAGCCACTTGGCTCAAAGTTGGTGATGAAAACGAAACAACCATATTATACACATATTCTTTGGAAAGGTACTTCATCTGCCCTTCAGAATGTCAAATGTCACAATTTGCTACCTCCCTGCTAAGTGAAAGGCGTGTATAGCTCCCTCTGACGGTGTTCACAGAAGGGTGGCCAGAATGTCCTTTCAATTCATGTTTTACATACAGGTTTGCTTTTGGGGAGGGCAGTAGATTGGAAGGACAGAAGGGGGCTAGTGGGTTCCAATCCAGCCGACAAATCGTATTATCTCTGTTTACAGTGCTGTCCTTTCTTGGCCTCCTGAAAACTCTCCTTAGCAATTTTCTTATGAACATTAAGTGCTGGCAGAGAACCAAAGCACACATCTGCGGATGCCAACTTTCAAATTGAGACGAATTATGCGGTATACACCGGTGTCAATTGGCAAAATACGGCTTTTAGGAGTGAAGATTCTGAGTGTGGAAAACCACGTCAGCCTCTCGTCTAGGACATAAATTCACTACTTGCCTCGGCGTTTTATCTTACAAGCCTAACGCATGTGTATTTGGCGAGAGCAATCAGGCTTCCAGGAATTGCTTCAGGGGACCAAGAAACGGTTGGGAGTGGCAAAGCTGAGGGGTTCTAAACCTTCTTTATTTGAAAAGCGCTCGTGCTTCCTTGTGACCGTTGCAAAAGGATTTCTGGAGAGTGCGGAGGAGTCAGGGGTTATGAGGTAGAGAAAGTCCGAAGTAGAAATGCGATCTCCAGTATACTCAAGGAACAAGACCATTGGTGGCAGACAGCTAGCTGAAGAGCTCACGCGCCCTTGGTAGAAGAGATGGGGTTGCCCTGTCCTGCAAGGAGGGAAAGAGAAATTGTGGAGAGACGAAAGAAAGGGGCTGGTTTGAGCATTTTGACAGGGTTGCTTTTGGTTACCCAGTCCAGTCCTGGGGACATGGTGAAGCCTTGCACAGGGATGGAGCTTCCATTGGTGCAGCAGATGACATGACACTGGCGTAGTTGCCAAGTTTCCTAGGCCCATGCATGATGTGCTGCTCAAGTTTAGGTTTTTTTCTTTGAATTGTGGGACTTGTAGTCCTGTTTTATAATGCAATAAACAAGACTACAAGTCCCAGAATTCAAAGAAAAACCCCGGACTGGAGCAGCACATCACAAATAGACCTGGGAAACTTGGTAGGGCTGCACTAGGGCCCAGACTCCTGAGGGCCCAACTGAACCCTGATTATTGCTGTATTTCAGAGTTCAAAAAGTGGCTAGGGGGGTCCATTTCCTTTTCTGCAATAGGGCCCATGATGCACTAGTGATGTCTGTGGCCTTGTGAGCTTAAAGCTCTCCATCATAACACTTGTTCCTGTCTGGCCAAGTGAAGAGTCTGTTTTGGGGACTTTCCCTCAGCTGATTAGGTGTATTTAGACCTGGTTGCACTATTGTTCCTCCCAACATCAAGAAACAGTCAAACACCTCAGGACAGCAAAGCTGACAGAATGTGAAACCGTACATATTGTAGGTATTTCTATCATGTGAACCTATCCAAAAAGCAGCAGAGAGCTGTACAAGCATAAAGTCAACGAGTGATAGGAGAGGTAGCTGAGCTGTGGGCGGTGAATGCATTCTGATGTAGTGTTCTTTAAAGAGGTGAGTCTTCAATTCTTTCTTAAACTGGAGCAGCATGCATTAGGACAGACCTTATGGATACGGGAATGGTGTTCCTGATCCTCCTTGCATAGATGGAAAAGGCTTGCTTCCTTGTTAATCTTTTTCACACTTCTTAGCGTGCAGCCTGATGGTGTCTTGGCTTTGGGTGTGTTGACAACCATCAGAGATGATGAGCTTGTGTGCATGATATGTGGGGGTGCTGGTTGATTTAATTCCATTAGATGCATGTTGTACTGTTATCAAGGAATCAAGTTACTTGTATTTAAGTTACTGGACGACAGGGGCGGCTTCTCAGCTAAGGTGGAGGAGCGTCTCCCGACTGCGCTCAGAGCAGGAAAAAGGAAAAAAAAATTATAATAACATAGTTATTATCATTTTCTTTTTCGTAGGTTCGGGGTGGTATGGGTGGAGTGGGGCTAGGTGGCACAGTGGGAGGAGTGGTTTGTGCACACTAAGTGCATATGACTGCTTGGCCGGCCGTCTGGGACCGGACAAACAGTTATGCATACTTAGCATGTTCCCCACCAGATTGCATTACACAGCCTGGTGGGGAACATGCCAAGGCTTTCTGTCCCTGTCTGAGCGCCGAACCATGGCGCTCAGACCAATCACAGCGCTGCACTGCAGCGTTGTAAATTGGCTTAGAGGAGCCCGGATGCTTCCTGCTGCTTCCTTGTTTCGGGTCGAAGCAATGGAGGAGAGACGGCGGCTGTGAGGATGGAGGTAAGTGTTTAATATTTTTATATTTTGTTCCCCCTTCAACCCCCACCCCCGCCACCCCTGTTCCCTACCAGCCGCTGCTGCTGGACAACAGTACCTTACAAACTGTAAAGTTTGCATAACAGCAAAACATCAATGCAGAAAGTTAAAAAAAAGTGGGGGTGCTGGTTGTGACAGCTTTGTAAATGATGCAGCTGGTTTTGAAGATGGTGTGAGCTGGCAAGGGAAACCAATGGAGTTCTATCAGTAAATGAGGAAGTGATGCAACACCAGTCATAATTTTTGGGAGACCCAGACAGTAGCAAATAGCCCAACTAAATAAAAATGGCACACCCATATAGCTCTTACAGCAAAGCTGCATGAATGTGAAAGGAAAACAAACACACCACCAATGCAGGCCTCTAGGTGCTCTGATCATCAAATGGGCGGTGCAGCAGCAGGCACAGGAAAGCACCTGAGCACTCTGTTAGTAAAACGAGAAGGCCGTTCCCTTTTAGTGCACAGACAAATTACAGTAGAGCTGCCTGAATATGGCAAAGTCAGACAAGCAATGGGAAGCAACAGACTAGATGGGAGAGGGGGCTGTGTATGAGGAGCAGCTGATGAGATTGGTGAGGCGTGGTGGGGAAGCTATAAACAAGGTGGAGAGAGCAACACAGAGAGCTGGGGTTCGTGAATATGAGGAAGAATCGCACATGGGGGAGAGAGCCAGAAATCACATGCATTGCTTAACGAAAAAGAAAACATAGGGGCATATTCTCAAGGAGCTATCGCCGAGTTAACGGCACTTTATCTCAGCCAAAGGCGAGATAAATGTATCGCAACATTCACAAGCTGGTGCTAACAGCCCATAACACCAGTTTACCTGCGAAAGCATCCTCAAAAAACATCGCCACAGATGACCCCTGCAACTATCGCTAATGAGATGCAGAGTAGGCGTTCCTGAGCAAAAACCAGCGACAACACCACACCTCAACATTCTCAACAACCAGCCCGATCAGCGATAAAACCACAAAACAGGCGATAAGGCGCGTTAGCAGCAGGAAACTAACACCTGCCCTGACCTGGTGCAAAGTCGGAGCACAGCCTGCACCACAAAATGGAGCCCAGCCCAGAGCCACACCTGAAGGACAACAGATGCCATGGAGCCACTGAACATGCGTGCCGGACACCCAAGAGGGCCACAACACCCACCGCCACCACCCCCAGGACCACATCCCCCCCCCCCCCCCAGCCCCACCATGGGCACCCCCCACCTCCCCCGGACCAAGACACAGCACATCAACTGCACGGAAACATGACCACAAGCACCCGCCTGATGTCCCACAATTGCAACAATCAACATACATGTGCGCACTGAGATCCTGATTCATACATACACCATTGAAAGACCAAACAAAATGTCACATTCAAATACGTCACCAAACAACTATCCTGAGGAGTCATGGCGGGGCATCCCTGGACAAACTGTGACTCACAACCTGCAAGACAATACCCAAGATAAGAAGGTGTGTCAGGCACCCATCAAAGGACAGGGAGAGAGAGAAAGAGAGAGAGAGAGAGAAAGAAACAGACAGAAAGAGAGAGACTGAACAAGGAGCGCAAGGCCAATCGGGCCCTTGGCTCATGCAAACATGCCAACAGCTGCGTGTGTCTCCAACTCTGCGCACCACAAATCACAGGCCTGGCATCAAAGTCAGCGCGAACTCCACATCACAATTAAGACATGCAAGCAGTAGTCAGACGAAAATCAGGAATGAAAGCACCTTTGTCTCAACACACAAGGCCCAAGGCCAACCAAACCCCCGACCTTGGTCCTGAATGCGGCTGGCACACCCTGCGTGAGATACCATGCCAGCCTCCAACGACTCCCACACCACGAACTGCGCTAATGAAACACCAACATGCCTACACCCCACACACACTTGTCCCTGCACGACCGACACCTGCAAGGGATGCCCTTGACACATTGTCAAGAACTACCCATACGTACAAACGTCGCACACACATACGACTCATTGCCCAGAGCTGTGGCATATCCTCCACCGAACACCCGCCGGTCAGACGAGTGCCAGTGCCACGAGACCAACAAACGCAATGGCCTGTATTTCCGGGCACATGCACAACCCCTGTCACGTGGAACTGTACCGTGCCCGAATGCTGCATCTGTTGGGATCCCTGCCAATGGCAGTGTTGCGAATCAATTTCCGTCTGAGTTTCCGTCTTGCCTACGTCACCTGCGTCCAGCCCTGGTTCCACTGTCGATCATGCACATTCGAGTGGCCCATGGAGGTATGCCTATCCAACGCAACCGTAGCTGAATTGGATTATGACCTGACAGTGCGCCCCCTGTTGGCCCACCAACAGGAGTGTCACCTGGATAGACGTGCATGGGATGCACTGATCCTTGGCGTATGTGCTGGCAGTTGCGCATGGGAGAATGCACAACTCCTCGTGTGCAGAGACCACATCCAGGCGCTCCCCTATTGGGCTGTGTTGCGGATTGGGGAAACGGCGTGGACTGAGCACATCTGCCCGGACCAGTTAATGGATTGGCTCACCCTCGTGTTCCTTGAACCCGACAACGACGTACTATTGGAACACATTGCCCATGAAGCTGCGCTGGCATTCATGGACGAGTAACTACGTCCCTGCAGCCACATCAGATTGTCACCCACAGCACTGCTCCCAACACCTTGTAGCATTGTGGGGAATGTACCCACATCCCACCACAACAGAGGACATGTCTGCCTTCGTCTGAACTCTGTATGCATGTGCGTGGAACTACGCGTGTGTACACACACCTGTGCAAGGTGATGCAGTTCCATGGTCGGAGCAGCACAGCGTCGTCTGGCAACGTTACCAAGTCGGACACACTGCTGGGGGGAGAGTACACACATGGTAATGTAGCACGACATGTGAACTTGTCGGACCCTTTCACCTGATCACTGTCAGCAGAGCAGACAGTCGGCGCAGTCGGGTGGCAGAGCACTATGCAGACCCCATGGGCTGTCAGTCGTGCCCCCTCACATGGGGCAATGGGCATACGCCAAACAACACATGACTCGTCCAGCAAGGCAAGGTGGGCTGAGACCGTTGCCATCCGTGATGATTGGGGTTAATTTTTCCAACCCCATTTCCTGCACCTCGACATGTACCCATGCTGCGTGTAAGTGTTTAAGCATGTTCCTGCCTGTTGTGGCCGTTGCCTTGTCCGTACTGACACGCACATGCCAATAAAGTCTACGCAACACCACTGGTGTCTAACTGTGATGAGTGTTGATTAGATTGACCACTCGTGTGCCACAATGAGCATCGTCCCTACACATGGAGGAACTGACTGACGCATATACAATGGGGGTAGGTCCCTTCTGACAGCTCCACCTCTGTGAGCCCGACATTGTTTTGGGAGAGTTGCTGGTAGACCTGTGCTCTTACGTGTCTTCAGCAATGTGAGTATGGTGTCCAACCTCTGACCATGTTGTGCAATGTTATGAATCATTACAGAATATGTCCACACAGATGTGTGTGAGTAGGTATGCGACGTGAAGTTCTGTCGTCACATGTGATGTATGACACCACTTCTGGCCTGCTACCGATTTGGTCATTCCTACACACAGCCCTATTCAAGACATGGACCTGTGCCTACGTTGGGGGGTTGTGAGTTTGTTGCTAATGTGCAATGGGGACACAGCCAGTACCCACCTTCACAGTCATCCAATTGGCCATGTGTCTCGGGGATGAACATGCGCATTGATGTCATTTTCCAGGGTGTACCTTCTTGGGCAATCATTGTCCCTACATCCAGCCATACTTCCATATGTGAGTGAACATAGTCATGACACATCTGCATGATTTGGAATGTTTTATTCACATTCTGGCGAATGACGGAGAGGGAGCTGTACATGGCCATCCAAGCCCTCATAACATGGAAGCCCAGTGGTGGGCCAACCAGAGTCCTTTGGGCATTGAAAAATGATTTGGAAGAGGGGGAGTGCAGTCCGCAGCAGGATTGCTGTGTAATTGTCAAGCAGTGGAGATATGGCAGTCCGTGTCGGGGTCCGGGTGAATGTCGCAGAGTGTTCCGGGGGTCAGTGGAAGGGGTTGTCCCAGGGCATGATGCATGGGGCAGAGCCAGGCAGGGCAAGCCATATGGAGGTGATGGATGCTACTGCCTCCTTCCTCACACAGTAGTTACCATCCACATCTTACTCCTCTGATACTTCTTCTGTGTCCGGTGTGTCCGGTGTGTGTGGCGGTGTAATGGCTGCATCACTGTGTGCCACTGACACATCAGGGTGAGAAGGCGATGGGGCTGCATGACTGTGTGCCACTGACACATCAGGGGTCGGAGATGTGTGTGTCGAGGTTCCTGCAGCAGTCATCTGGTACAGGCTCAGTGGCAGCAGTGGCAAGATGAGGATCTGCAAGGCATGGAAGATCGCAGCTACATCTCGCTGGTGTTCAGCAGTGGCAGCCATACTTCCAGCCTGCATCGGATCCATGGTCTCCATTGTCCTCCGCATCTGTGCCAACTCTGTGCTGTTCTTGTCTCCGAGTAATGGAACCAGCGATGTCAGCCAAGGATTGTTGGTGGGGATGGTGCGGACAGTGGGTATCCGTTAGGGACTGTAGGTGCTCCCTGATGGGACTCAGGCACCCACGTATGGCATCGAGTTTGGCTGCCATGAGGTCGAAACCCAGCCGCAGCTGATCTGCCATCTTCTCCTGGCACCCTAACACACGGCGTTTGAAATCCATGTGTTGGTCGTGGGGGTCCTGGGAGGCAGCCGTGGTGGTGTGTGCTTCCTGCTGTGTGGTCTGTGCAGGGTGTGGGCTCACCGCGATGCAGCTGGGCTGCCCTGCTCCTGGAGGTGGGGTGAGGAGGCTGTCCACGAGCCGTTGGAGTGTGTCTGGGCAAATGGGCAGGGTGTCCTCTTCATCATCACTGAAGAGATGTGTGGTCTGCTCTGCAAGAGGTGTTGGTTGTCCCTCTGCAATGTAAGGAGAGATGCAGGTTAACAGTGTGTTCCATGTATGTTGACGCATTGTGAATGTTTACATTCAGACTGCATGACTGTGTACATTGTGACTGTTTTGGTGTAGCTGGCTATTTGATGGGAGTCAGTGGACATTTCGACTACATGACGGATGTGTGGTTGTACTCGTACATTATCATCTCACAGTGTCATGCATTGCCAGATGTGATTGGCCAGTTTCTACGCACGAGAGGTACCAGTTGTGTCCCCTGTCCTGTGGTGTAGGGGTTGCACTCTGTCCCACATTGTCGTCAATGTTGATGTACTGTGATTGCTATGTGTGTGTGCTGCATTGTTGGCGATTCGCCCCTGCAGCTCTGCATTGGCGGACCCTTATCCCTTTGAGTCGGTGTGCATTTGACTTGTGTGCTTTTCGGGGGCTGGGATGTTTGCGACTTGAGTCATTTGTGCTACTGGAGATTTATAATTTGCGCACAGTATTCGGGGCTATGCAGCATACTAGACCGGACGCCACAGCAGTCGCGGTCTTTTTGGATATGGAAAAAGCCTTCGACTCTGTCGAGTGGCAATTCCTACGACATGTCCTGACTAGGATGGGTCTGGGTCCGGTTTTTCTACAACTGATTGATGTGCTGTATCACCGCCCCTTGGCTAGAGTCCGCATTGGTAACCTGGTGACGGCGCCTTTCAACATTTCCCGTGGGACGCGACAAGGATGCCCGCTGTCCCCGTTGCTCTACGCCCTGGTGGCGGAGCCCCTGGCGTGTGCACTGCGTGAATACCATAGTTACAAGGGCCTACGATTGTCACGGCTTGAGCTCATAGTCTCCACTTATGCGGATGACACCTTACTGTATGTCCGCGATCCCGAAAATAATCTCTCCTCGGTTTTACGGGAGGTGGTGCACTTTGGAGCGCTCTCCGGTCTGCGGGTCAACTGGCATAAGTCAGTTGTCCCGCTAACGCCTGCTACTAAGCAATATGACCTGGAATATCCCTTGCAGTGGTCTACGGACTCGATCAGATATTTGGGTATCCAAGTACACCCTGATTCGGAGGTAGTATTCAGGGAAAACTATGGGGCAGCAGTTAGCAAGCTGGAGGATGACGTGGGAAACTGGATCAAGCTGCCACTGTCCCTCTTAGGTAGGATCTCCATTATGAAGATGGTGGTGCTGCCGCAATTTTTGTTTTTGTTTCTGAATATTCCCATGGTGTTGCCCACTGCCTTTTTTAGCTGGGTCACGACCCTATTGATTAAACTAGCCTGGGCGGGCAAACAAGCCCGAATAAAGTGGCAAACGTTAACTTTGCCGTATCACATGGGTGGCCTGGGAGCCCCAGATTTAAATCTGTATTACAGAGCTGCGCAGTGCGCCCACGCTTATTATTGGATACATGGCCCACCGGATGCCCCCCACCTCCGCCTCGAGGCGCTTGTGGCGGAGCCATTGCCTCCTCCAGCCCTGCTCTGCGAGGAAGCTGATCGCAGGACAGGCATACTGGATTCTATAAATGCTGCACGGCATGCCTGGCGGTTTATGCTGCAGCTACAGGCGGGCGCTCTATTATATTCCCCGGTTATGCCACTAGACTGGGCTCGCTGGTTACGCCCCTGCAGAGACCAAGGGGTAGTACAAGCACTTAATTCAATGAATTTGCGGACGGTTGGGGATCTGTTTCACAATGGTGCAGTTATGCGGTGGGAAGATTTGGGACAGCAGGACTCTCTTCCTACTCTGCTGCAACGCTTTCAGTTTCATAGAATCAGACAGGCACTGCGGGATTTGCAGGGTGGAGATCTACTTGAACCTCCTGAGGTAGCGGAATTAACATATGTCATTAAAGCTCCGACGCCACGCAAGCTTGTATCCAATGTGTATAGGATGGCTATGTCTCATAGGGCTAACCAGTACGTGAGGGCTCGATTGGAGTGGCAACGTGATCTACAACAACCGATCAATGATGCCATGTGGTCCTATTGCTGTAACAGTACGCGGCGAATATCGCTCAATGGTAGGCACAGACTGGTCCACTTTAAGTTCCTCCAAAGGGTGTATTACACCCCGGAGAGACTCCACAGGTATGGGCTGAGGGACTCCTCTGCCTGTGAGAGATGCACGGAAACAAGGGCAGACTTTATGCATTTGGCCTGGAGTTGCCCTGGAATATATAAATTCTGGGAACTGGTTTTCAAACAGTTGACGACCATTGTAGACTTGGAGCTTTCCCTGGAACCAGCCTTGGCCCTATTGGGCTACTCTAAAACAATTCCGCGAGCGCAGCGCAAATTGGTCGATATGGCCTTACTGCTGGCGAAGCGTAGAGTAGCGATACATTGGCTTCGTGGTCCTACCCCCATTATGACACAGTGGTCGCGCGACATGCTTTACAGCTGCACACAAACGGAGAATTTTAGTCAATTATTGCCCCCCAGGAGCCGTCCCCAAAAATTTTGGGGACTATATGTGACGTATATTGCAACTAGGGGACAAGATCAGTATGATAGTGCTAGCGGCCAAGCCACTCACGCTCACGATGCGCCAGAGGCCTGAGCTTCTCCCCCCCCGCCTTCCCCCCCACTTCTTCCCTAACACCCCCCCTCCCACACCCCCTCCCGGTATCGTACTTCGACTGTGTTCACAGATTGTAAAGCTGAGGCTGTCCTTGCAAGGTAGCCTACGGGGGCCTGTATAGACGTAGCCCGTAGGGGCGGTGAGGGAACGTCTGTATGAATAAAGGTTTGTCTAAGTAATAAGCCGCTGGAAGGTAATGGATGCAATACCCACGCGTCATGCGTGAAAATGCACTATAAAAGCAAACAAAAAAACAACCCCAAAACCAATCCAAACTGCATAGCACCATGGATGCACCCGGACCTAGTGCAGAGGACAAGCCGAACTCCACAAACCCCACGGAGGACCAGCATGGAACCCCCTGTTCAGGGGAGGGCAAGGAGAAGAGGAAGAGGAGGACGGGGTTCAGTCCGCAGGAAGACCAGATCACCGTCACGGAGGTGATAGAACACTACCAACAACTGTTCATCACCTCCACTGCGTCATTGGCAACATATACGGAAATATGGCAGTCCATCGTCACCAAAGTGAATGCAGTCGGAGTGTCGAGGATGATGGAGGATGTCAAGAGGTGCTGGCATGAAGTGCACAGCCAAACCAAACAGAAACTCGCTGCCAACATGAAGGCAGCAAAGGCGACTGGAGGTGGGAGTCCTGCGCCACAGGAGGAGCTGGATGAGCTGGAGGAAATGGTGGCCACAGTCATCAGTGGGGAGATGGTGCAAGGAGTTGGGGGTCTGGACACAGCCCGAAATGACCTGACCCAACAGCAACAGGGTGAGTAACCACCAGGGACTGGGGGGACGGGGGCAGATGGGCACAATGGCACACATGCACAATCATGTGCAGCACACTGCACACCCGCAATGAGTGTGGAACATGTCCCTGATACCCTTGGCACACTGCAGCACACCTAGAAACACCAAGTAGGCCCCCGTCCACTATGTGCACAAATGGGCCCCCCTCCATATCACCAATGCCACAACCTACCCATGCACATGTGCTGAATCCAGAAAAGCAGCGGCTCTGTGAGCCACACTGACAATGCAAGTGACACTGCATGACAGATAGCATGGCTGAAGTCACAATACATGACATGGTGCACGAGACGACACTGAGGTGGCTGAGTGTGGACCATATCCGTAAAGGAGCAGGTCACACTCTGACACATCCACGTGCACCTACGAGCCATGACGTCAAGAACACATCTGCAGACAAACAATGCACAAGAGTACCAAATATCTCCAGTAGCACAAATTTTTTAATTTTTTAATTTCTTTATTTCTCAAAAGTTTACAGAGCAAACAAAAAGTAAAAAGCGACTTCATAATCATTGCGATATCCACGTGTACAAAATTTTAGAGACAATCAGCGTTTATACAACCAACCTGTCGCATGTTTTTGCTGATTTTGGTATCGCGCTTTGTGGCGTCGCAACTTTTTGGGCGGTTGTGTTTCGCATTTTTGTTTTTCGCGTTGGTTTTTACGCGGGCATTTGGTGGGTTATCATGCTGCTATCGCATGGTGCTGAGGGGTTGGGAATTGGACGTTAGGATGGTGTTATTTTCTCGCGATGGACTGCGATATGCAAGGTTGCGTTAAGCTACATTTGCGATGATTATCACACGTTCTTGTGAATATGCCCCATAGTTCCCTAAAAATGAGCACGTGAAGAATGCAATCAGCCAATCAATAGGATAGTAAAAAGGTTATGATTCAGGGGAGGGAATAAAACAAGATGAGGATGGCAAGTCAATGACTAAGAAGCAGGGCCGGACTGGGAACCCAAAGCAGCCCTGGCAATTTTGTCAGACCAGCCCCGGGGGTCGGAGGGTGGGGGAGTTGGTGCAATGTATGAAGCACTGCTGCTTTAGTTACTGGGTGCCGATATAGCAGTATCGCTGCAAAACCGGCCCCCAATAACAAAACCAGCCCCCACTGCTGCAAAACTGGCTTCCACCCTTCCAACCTCCTGGGGAAACGCCTGATGCCCGCTACGGCCAGTCTGGCCCTGCTGAGAAGTGAATGAATAAGAACCTAATTGTCCAAAGGCATCCTGACGAAGCTCCCTTGTACATGCCTCATAAATAGGGCTCCCGGTTTTATGGTATTTATTTTTTTACCATTTCCATCTGTTTTTATCCATATTTATTTTTTGATCATTTTATCTGTATTTATCCACATTTATATTTGTCGCAAGCAAAATAAGATGCTGCAGCTAGTATTTGTTCACATTTATTTAAATAGTCAATGCACACTTGCACTTGTTTGTTATAGGTTTAGATATACCTATATATATGTCAAATTAAGTAAACACAAAGCATTCATCTTTGTTTTTGTCAGTCTTTGATTATCCTAATTTTGCTACAAAGGGTTTGTTTGGGTAGAAGTAAATTGTTATTAGAAAAGTCACCCCTAACCACTGTGTTACGTTCTGGATCCTGAGTTTATGTTTTGCAGACCAAGCACTCTTAAAAAAATGCCTACCAGTATGGATGACGTGAATCCTGCAACTGCACCCTTTGTCTTATATAACATTTCTATACACTGATTTACACATATATGATTCATTGTCTTTGTATGTTTGTGTGATGTGAAGTGCTCCAAAACCCTACACTGGTAAGAGAGGCGCTATAAAACAAATGAAATACATGTGAGTGCGGGGCTATGGAGAGAGTTTAAAGACTGCACTCAAAGATGTTGTGGTGGCGATATGAGCTTCGCCTTATTTACTTAACGTGGCTTAACGCTGCCTTGTAAATAAGGCACTCTTTCACGCTATACTTAGCGTGAAAAGAGAGGGCAATGGGTGTTACTGTGGGCGGGGGGGCGTGGCCAACAGCCGATGGGAACGGACGCGAGCTGAGGAGCTCCGACCGCCGTTCCCCCTGTACTCAATTATCCTCTGCCCCAGACGCAGCTGGGGGCGCGGATTTGTCAGCCGAGAACAGCCAGGCGCTAGGAGCGAGGTGAAATGACCACCTTAGACCCTGGCATGAATGTGAAGGTGCCGAAATAGGAGCAGAACGGACGGGCGCAGGCAGTCTCAAGATGGCGGCCACGCTGTGAGGGGAGCTGAATACCTGCTACGGACAGCTGCCGAAGTGAGTGGGAGCGGCAGCGAAGGTCCTCCGGCACTGCAGGTGACCCTGAGGCAAGGCGGCCACGGCAGTGGGCTGAGAGAAGCATGGCGGAGCTCATGGCAGTGCTGCCGTGAGGCGGAGGGAGCTCAGTGAGGGAGACGGCAAAATGGCGCCCGCACCGTGGAGGTCCTAAAATGGCGGCCAGGACGCGGTGAAAAGCTTTGATGGAGAGGCACCCCTGGTCTCAGGGACGGTCCCGGAGCGCCGAGAATATTGGTATGTGACCGGCAGGGTAGATGTTTCCTTCCTTCCTTCCCCTTTCCCTCCCCCTCCCTCCCCCTTTCTTTCCCCCCCCCCTGTCCTGGCACCCCCCCTCCCCCAGCCCTGCTCCGCTCCCCCTGATGGTACTCAGAACAGACACACAGTTTATGGTAGCATTGTTCTTTATTATGGGTTTTTGTTTTTATTTGTTACTTTTCTTTTTCTTTTTTATATCACAGATTGTCGCATTTATTATACAATGATTGCTCTTCCAATCCGAATATGTGCATAAACTTGTCTATACATGTATACAGCATACTCATGGTTGATTCCGCCTCCGTAGAATATATATATACATCAATACCATGTAACGATAATCCTTCTAGATTTACTGTCAGACAAGTTCTTAAGATGTACTCGTATGTACTGCTAAATGTGTACACAGATTATTTTATGTTTTATGACACTGTAATACAAATTGTATCAAAACTGAAAACTTAATAACATTCTGTGTTAAAAAAAAATTAAAAATGTGACCGGCAGGGCAGCAGCGCTTGGAGAGTGTTTGAGCGGTCTGAGCGAGCGTCATTTGCGTGGTGCAGCTGCGACCAGGGAGGCCTCTACGCGGGGACCAGGAGGGCCGCCCGTGCAACGTACAGCCTCTACACTGGTGCTCCAGGCTGGCGGGGAGGAATCGGGAGCAGCGCTGCGAATACCTGCAGATGCCTGAAGGGTGCAGTGCTGACTGAGAAGTGCCTGAACTGCCCCAGGAACACCCCTTACGAGCTCCACTTGAAGCCAGAGGGGACTCCAGTAGAGAGGTATCAGGGAAGCGCCAGAGCGGGAAATAGACCCTGCACCGCCCATACCGGCCGACAGAGAGGAGACGAATCCCGCTGGAGCAGTAATACTTATAACCTGTTTGGGTACCGGACCTTCAGATCAGAGTACCCGAGGGGCCAAATGAAGCCGGGACTGGCCCTCACGGAGTGAGCCGGATCTCTGCTGAGGCGGCGGAGGGGCAGCATTGCAGAGAGGGCTGGTGGTCCACTGCGTAGTGTGGTCTCAGACATAAACCGCAGCAGCGGCTAGCCCAGGAGTGGAGGAAGCGCCCAGCTTGCAATAAGCACTGATACCTAGTGGCGCATCACATAACTGCACGGAAGCAGACTGGCTCGCTGGAAGAGAAGACAGGGGCCATTAGCCCAAAACGGTCCCTGCTATAGGAATCGGCTGTAGCCCATACCTCCTGCCGAAGGTTGAGTGCGGGGCCCTTGCGCTGCTGCTAACCTATGGTGCAATAGCCGCTCAGGGGGCGCAACTCGGCTTTGGAAGGGGACCGTCCTCCTCCAGACATCCAAGAAGAACACGCACCCCGAGCGGCTTCCAGGAGGCGCAATTAGTGGTGCTCCGCTGGAGCCCTCACGCTGCCAGTCACTCGGGGGAGGCACCGGCCTTGACTACGGGTTGCGTACTCTCGAGGGAGAGCAGAATTGACCCTGAGGAGCAGATGGTGTACGGGCATGCTCAGTGAGACCACAGGGGGCCTGCGGCTCTGAACGATCCGCGCTGCACCACGTCTGGTGAGCGGCGGCACTGGAGCGGAGCATCCTACTGAGTTCCAGACCCAGCCGTGCTCAGAGGAAGAAACCCAGCGCTTCCTTGAGACCATGGGGAGAACCCAGAAGAAACGAGGATTTAATGTCCTCAGTGTCGACGCCACCGGAGCCCAGACGGATGATGAGGAAGAAGTGTTGGAAGTCGATAAAGAACTGCCTCCCAGGAAACCGACGCTGACGGACATTATGCAAGCGATTACGGCCTCCAGAGAGGCCCTGGAGGGGAAAATAGACGCAATAGGCGCAGATCTGAACCTATTGATAGATGACCATCGGAAGCTCAAAGAGCGGGTGACAGCCTCTGAGAGGGAAATGGGGGGCCTACCAACACAGGTGGCGGAGATGCAAAAGACGCTAGCAGACTTAGAAACGAAAGTCAAAGTGCTAGAAGTTCGGGCTGAAGACAGTGAAGGACGCTCCCGTAGAAACAACATCCGCCTGGTCGGAGTGCCTGAAAAGGCGGAGGGTGAGAGCATGGTTCGATTTCTCGAGGACTGGCTGCGAGCAGAAGTGGTTCCAGAGGGGTTGTCCTCCTTCTATGTACTGGAACGAGCCCACAGAGTCCCAGCGCGTCCGCCCAAGCCGGGGGCCCCTCTCAGACCGATAGTTGCATGGCTGTTACACTTCAGGGATAGAGACCATATTTTACAGCAGGCCCGTCAAAAGCGAGGATTGAAAATTGACAATAGCGCAGTTACGATCGTTCCAGACTTCACCAGGGAAGTCCAGCGCAATAGGGCATCCTTCTTAACCGTTAAAAAGAAGCTTAGCCAACTACAACTGCCATACGCCATGCTCTTTCCCGCCCGGCTCAGAGTGGCAGACCCAGCGGGGCCGCGATTCTTCAGCACACCCCCAAGAGGCCTGGGATTGGCTGGACATGAGAAGACTCCCTGACCGACGTGGCTCTACAACGGACTCGGCACAAAACAGTCCCAGCAGCAACAAGTCAGGGCCCAGAGCCCCATCTCCAAGAGAGCTTAGCCTGAAGCGGAGGAGAGTACTGCAGGAGGTAGCAAGGCGCAGTCACGGCAGCTCCAGTCCTACCTCCATTAAAAGTGGTTTGGAGGCAGACCGATTAGAAGGATCACCAGCTCCTAGTGAAACTGACATCTCAGAGACGGAACTTCCAAAAATAACTCCTCAAATGGCGGACGACATTGTCTGAGAATGGGGACCTAACTGTTCGGGAGGTAACCTCCTGTGGCGGCCTGTAATTTCCAATTGAAGGGGCGAGCAATGGTCCCTGCTGACAGCGGCATCACAACTTGTAATTTCAGATTGCTGGTCTGGGTCGACTAGATCGGTCCAGGTATTGGGGGGGCGGCGGAACGGAGGTTTGGAGCCGGAACTGTTGGCTGATCACCCCTCTATTCCATAGTGGATGTTTTCACAGTTAGGTACAGTTTGGATGGGGACTAGTTCACCAGTACCTGTCCTGGGGAGGGGGAGTTGGGTGTTCTGTTTGGTTCGTAGATTGGGATTTTGGGGCAGGCGTGTCACTAGGGCGGACTTTACTGGGGGAAGGATTTCACCATTACAATGGGACCCACATTAGATCTAAAATGTACTTCGTGGAATGTGAGAGGGATGCACACAATGACACAACGGCATAATATTCATGCATATTTGGTCCGTAGGGGGGTCCAGATTGCTTTACTCCAAGAGACCCACATCATGGTGAAGGAGGGAGTGGCAGTGCAACGTCGCTGGCGAGGGCAGGTGTTCTATACCAACTTCTCGGCATTTGCGCGAGGGGTCCTGATATGGGTGAGGGCGGGAGTACCCTTCCAGTGCACACAGCAACTCATAGACCCTGATGGCAGATATGTGGTAGTCTCTGGGAGATTAGATGGCAGGGATATAGTACTGGGCAGTATTTATGCACCCAACACAGACCAATCCAATTTCTTCTCACACCTTTCCAGGAAGCTGGCCCCTGTACTCATGGGATCGGTTCTACTGGGGGGTGACTTTAATAGCATACCAGATGTTGCCCTCGACCGCTCTCATCCCCCGCTTCCTGATGCGCCCACACATAAAATAGCAGACGTGAGACGGAACTGGCAGCAGCAGTGGGGGGTTAGTGGACTCTTGGAGAGCCCAGCATCCCAACACTCGGGACTATTCCTTCTTTTCAGCGCTCCATGAGCTACATGTGCGCTTGGATGCCATTCTGTGCTCCCCTGATGTGCATCAGGGAATACGCAGCAGTGAATACCTCACTCGGATGATTTCTGATCATAACCCAGAGTTGGTCTGTCTAAACTGGTCCCAAGCGCGGTCCAAAATTCCCACGTGGCAGTTGAGACTGGAGGCCCTCGAGGACCAGGTGTTTCATGCCTCGATAGGCACGGCTATCGACCAATATTTCCACGAAAATGCTAACACAGCCACAGACTCACTGGTAGAGTGGAATGCATTTAAAACAGTGATCAGGGGGCACTGTATATCAGAAATGATGGGTACCCGGAAGGTCCTACTCCAAGATGTACAGAGAGCAGACCAGCGTCTAAGGGAACTAGAGCAGGAAAGGCAGGGGAACACAGACAAACAGGGAGAACTCTTAGAGGCAAAAGAAGCAGTAGCAGCACAAGTTGAGCGCCTCCGCTGCTTTGACTATAAGAAATATTTGACGCTGGCCCATTCCGAGAGAGACAAATCGGGAGCCTTACTGGCCTGGCTGGCCAATCCGGCTAGGAGAGGCACGACCATATTAGAGGTTAGGGATCAGAATGACGAAGCGAGATATGATCAACAAGGCATAAATGACCTGTTCCTAGAATACTACACTGAGTTGTATAGGAGCAGGGTGACCCTAATGGACGATGACATGGACAGATTCATGCGAGACCTGGAACTACCAGCTTTAGACGAAGAGTTCGCAGATACACTGGGGCGGGACGTGGAAATTGGGGAAGTGAGAGGGCCCATTAAAATTATGGCTAGAAACAAAACCCCAGGAACGGATGGCCTACCAATTTAATTTTACCTAAAATATATTGATCTATTAGCCCCCAAATTGGTACAGTTATATAATGCGGCGAAACAGTTGGGACACCTGCCCGTCTCCACCAGAGAGGCGATTATCATACCCCTGCTTAAGCCGGGGAAACAGCCATGGGACAGGACGGCATATCGGCCCCTTTTGATGCTCAATCTGGACTACAAAATCCTCAGCCGTATACTAGCTACTCGATTACTCCCATGTATGACAACACTGATCCACAGGGACCAATCAGGGTTTATCCCCACCAGAAATACAGCGATTAACGTTAGGCGACTACTGCGTGTGCTGGGGGCAGACACTTATGAGAAGGACTTGGCGACGATCTTCGCGGTGGACATAGAAAAGGCATTTGATAGCCTAGAATGGCAATATCTGTTCCATGTGATGCGGCGGTTTGGGCTGGGAGATAAGTTCGTGGACTGGACCGCACTTCTATACTCTGGCTCCACTGCTCGGGTAAAGACGGGGACCTTGATATCGGATGCCTGCGGAGTGGGGAGGGGGACGAGACAGGGTTGTCCCCTCTCCCCCCTACTGTTCGCCCTCGCGGTTGAGCCGCTTGCCGCCCGAGCCCGCACAGGGCAGCATTACCAAGGCCTTGCAGTTGATGGGTTGACACATCACATTGCGCTGTACGCGGACGACCTACTGATGTTCCTGGCAGATTCGGGAGGGGCACTTCGGGGAGCGAAGGACTTGCTTCAGGCCCTGGGCGCAGTGGCGGGATTAAAAGTGAACTGGACGAAATCTTGTTTATTTCCGACGAAGGATGGCAGAGTAGGACCACGGGAAAGTGAGGGAGTGAGATAGGAAGATAGATGCCTCACGTATCTGGGTGCCCAAATATATCACACTCAGGGAGATCTCTTAGAGGGCAACATAGGAAGGGCTATAAGGAGCACGAAAAGCAACTTTGACTTTTGGAGCACCTTGCCACTATCGGTAGCAGGCAGAGTAGCCTTACTTAAAATGGTGACCCTACCGAGACTGTTGTATTTCTTTGGAACCCTACCAATTTGGATACCGCCACGCTACTTCGCCTAACTCAAATCAATGGTCACAGGGTTTTTATGGGGGACAGGCAGGCGGACAGTGGCGCTTAACGTGCTAATGAGACGGAGAGCGGACGGGGGATGGGCAGTGCCTGACTTCGAGGCCTACTACCTGTCGGCGCAGCTCCAATGGCTTACGAAATGGGTAGCGGGGCGTTTAAGGGGAGCGGAGGACCCGGGCGACGACTTGATGACTTTGAAGCTCCTATCCCGACTTATTTTAAGTCTCCCGATCCGGATCCAGGCCCTCCCCATGGAGTTAGATACAGCTAGACTGTGCTGGCACAGATACCTGCGGCGAGCCAAAATTGGGTGCCCCTATGCCCCAGAAATTCCGTTACTTATGTGCGAGGCATTACCGCACGGGGGAAGCTGGCAGAGACTGTCAACTTGGGTGGACCAGGGTTTGGTTGCGATGGGAGACTTGTATGAGGAGGGGGCAATGATCCCATTTGATGACCTGCGGGACCGGTACGACTTACCCAGGGGGGATTTCCTATTGCACTCTGCCCTCACTGCAGCCATACGAAAGCACTGGGGAAGGGGACTCACCGAACCATCAATGTCGCTGGGGTGCCAATATGTAGTGATGGCAGCAGGCACATTTAAGGCGGTCACCTGTTTGTACAGGCGCATTACGAGGGAAGCCTTACCCCCCCTATTGGAGTTGCACCTAAAGTGGGAGGCCGACCTGGGAGAAGATATCCCAGAGAAAACCTGAGGTAAGCTGGTGGAGAGGGCTTGGAAAAGCACCAGAAATGCGAGATTCCAACTGGTACACTTTTACATATTGCACAGTGCATATCTCACACCGGAGAAAATTAATAAGTACTTTGCGATCCATACTGTGGCCTGCCCCCGGTGTAATACACACAATGCGGACTTCAAGCACATGTTCTGGGACTGCCCACTACTGGGCACTTTCTGGGAAGAGGTGACTGCGATATTGGCTGAAGTCACTGACAGAGACACTGCGGCATCCCTCAAATATTGCTTGTTACACTGGTTCCCACACACGTCCAAAAATAAAATCACGAGCAAATTTTTGGACATGGGGTTACTCCTAGCTAAACGGGACATTACCATGCACTGGAAAGCGAAACAAGGTCCAAGTGTAGCCAGATGGAAGAAGGAACTCATTAAGTGGGCAGAATGTGAGGGAATAATCAGGTTGCAAATCGCTCAAAGGACGGGGAATGAGAAAACTTTAGATGCAGCCAGGGCATGGGAAGCTTTAGTTGTGACACTCAAGGCCCCGGATATTGATGAGGAGGAGGATCCACTAGAAGCGCCCCTAGAGGGAATAGGCTAGACCACAGTCACCTGCCTCAAGTAGAGGGTCTCTGGAAGTAGCAGGACACCGACGGTACTGTTTGTGGGGTCTGGTAGAAGTGCCTCGGGTCTACGGTGCGACCTCAGCTGCAGGAAACGAGAATTACAAGACAGGGTTTATCTACCAGTGACACGCCTGAGGGGTGGGGAGGGAGGGTCGGTTGTTGAGGGTTAAGGGTCTTCAAACCAGAACAAGGCCACATACAAGAGCTCCAAATTGATTACTACTAAAAGTATGCTCAGGGAGTTGCCATGGGAGGGGGGGGAGTAATATGCGACTTGTAACGGTTATTGCTACTTTTTCCCTACTTCTGTGTAAGCTGTGTAGGGAATTGGAGAATTATGATCCTGATCAAATGACACACAATGTATTGATGCCAACTGGAACTTTATGTCAAATTCAATAAAGTTTGTTTAAAAAAAAAAATGGGTGTTACTGTGGGCGTTCCATCGCAACACTCATTGATTTTGGTGCTGCCCCATATTTACAAGGGTGGAGTAAAAATGGGGCAGCGCCAAAATTAAGACCAGGGAAAACCTGGTCTTAACATGGCAAAACAAGGAGAAATGTTTAATTTCTCCTCGTTTTTGTTGTTTCCATGTGTGCTGCGTT
Source organism: Calotriton arnoldi (assembly GCA_963921515.1). Taxonomy (NCBI): domain Eukaryota; kingdom Metazoa; phylum Chordata; class Amphibia; order Caudata; family Salamandridae; genus Calotriton; species Calotriton arnoldi. Next base: position 2,580,355 of record CAWUFW010001434.1, read on the forward strand.
GTGCAGCACACATGGAAACAGCAAAACGCCTTTAATTGTTTATGTGCAGGAAGGTGGCCCATCCTGCACATAAACATTCATTAAAAAAAATGATGTTTTGCAACTTTTATGTGTGCTGCATTAAGCAGCACACATAGAAGTTTCAAATCGCCATTTCAGATTATTTATGTGCAGGAAGGGACACCTTCCTGCACATAAACAATCACTCTCCTCAACGCAGGCACCCTTGCACAATGGTTCAAGGGTGCCTGCGTTGGCACTAAATAGCTAAATTTAGCGCCAGCGCGGGGGAAAACACAGAGCTGTATCATATTCTTGTAAATCTGGTGCAGCCCTGCATTTCTAAAGTGACGGAGCGTGTTGTTAGCCTTCTTGGCTTAATGACAGGCTTTGCCACTTTCCTTCTGAATATGCCCCCAAATTGAAAACACTGAAAGACGAAACATTCTATTTTAAACAAAAAGTGTGCATTTATTGTACAGACATCTGGGGCACGTTAAGCAGGTAACGTGAAGCAGTGCGTGAAGAGAGGGTGATGGGGGATGCAGCCTCTCTTTTGGCAATGTTTAAAATATTTGTTTTTGTGATTGCATCAAACACGCACTGCGTTACAAAATGTCTCCTAAAATTTACCTGCCTGTTCTAACCCTTTGTGATGCAAAGAGCAAGCGCAACATTATTGAAGAAGATTAGAAGAGGAAGGAAGAAGGCATGAAAGCAAATGGGAAATTACTTTTACAAAGGCAACAGCAAAAAAGGAAAGACTGCAATCCACACATCACGCCGGAGAGGGATAGTTGCACAGAAGCAGCTGGCATTCCACATGCAAACAGTTAATAAATGAAAGAATTTCATGTTTTCTTTAAATGGGGTCACCATCATGTTTGTACACTTCCAGTATGTTCATTTTTTAATTTCTGAATGCCTGGCATCTGCCACCGAGCACACCGCTACCTGCAACCAGGCCTCTGCCTTGCCGCCACTGATTGGTATTCACAGGCTACATTATTAGCACTGACCCCAGCAGGCCCCACCGGATGGGGCCTGCAGCTTTCTAACAGTGAGCCGGACTGCTAATGCACACATTAACACCTCGTGCTTGGCTATTAGGCATTCTAGGATGAACACAGTGCTGCTTTAAACTTCAAGTACTTGCACTTCTTACAGCATCCCCCACCCCCATAACATGCAACATCTGCTGATGTGATATACAAGCAGCTCGTTTTAAACGGGCCGTAGTGGTGTAGGGTGGTGGTGAGGTAACCCCGGGCTGGAGCGAGGCTGTGGTGCACAATTTGTCAGTATTTTCAACTTTCTAATTTATAAATACAGACAAAGGCAAATAGTTTTCCGTCTGTATTTATATGTAAAAATCCATTTAAACAAAAAACTGGGAGCCTTACTCATAAACCTTCAAACATCGGACAATACACAGTTTATGATTTCCAGGAAAAGCAGGGTAAGAAACACAACGTGAGCTTGTCTTAGTACGCTTTGATCATAAAGGATACTCCATTCTGAGAAAATACTCTCTCACTTAGGTCCAGTACTTACATATTTGACACTCACTTGGAATCAAACATAACAAAATAGTCAATTTGGCCGACAACTGCTTCATGGATAAATCTTCATTACCCAGCCAATTCTCTAAAAATCATAGAACCACATTGACATCTCATAAGACGGTATAGTAAGGTTTCGGAGTATAAGCAAATCCCACACCTCTCATCAGTTTACAGACCAGAGGGTGTTCGCCCACTAATTTATTCTCAATAGGCTGATGCCCAGCCAAAATCGCAGAAATTAAATTGTGTACTTGTTTACTGACCTCTAAGCTAGTCTGCTCTCCGCTAGCTGAGGTAGGAAATTTACCACTTTTGGCAACATGTCTCAAAGGGATCCGCATTTCACTCATTTCACCAACCAACCCATCTTCTCCAGGCTGATGAATAGTGTTTATGGGTATTGATTGATGAAGACTGTGGGATGTAGAAATTAGCTGGTGGTAAAATGGCCGGCATGTTCCAGCATCTCTTGAAACCCTCAAAGCCATAAGGGAGAGTTGTCTCAACAGGATCACGGGTTGCAGATGGCCCAAAGGATCTGTCAGATCCCGAAAGGTTGGGACCTTCATTGAAGAATCGCAAGACAGGTCTAACAGGACAAGACATCAAGTTTGTGCTCTCCACTTCGGAGTCACTAAGATCAACTTCTCCAATTGACGGCGCACTTGAGACAATACCCTCCGGATCATCACAAAAAAAGGAAGCGCATAATGTAGACTCCCTGTTCAATCCTGGAGAAAGGCACTGGCTGCTTCAGTTAGCAGGTCGAGCCTCCGACTGGAGAAATCGCTCATCTGCATGTTCAGTAGAGATGCAAAAAGATAAATCGGGCACGAACCACAAATCTGATCCAGGGTTCTGAAAACCTGGGGCGATAAACTCCAGTCGCTTTTGTCTTTTAGGAACCTCGAGTTACATTCTGCAACAACATTCCTCTGAACGGGAATGTACTCCGCCATGACTGATATCTGGTGTCACATACAGAAGTGCCAAAAGTCTTTGGTTATTTCTGCTAACAAACGGGATCGCATTCTGCTGATTCTGTTGATATATTGAACGATGGATACATCTGCAAGAGGATACAACAGTTCGTCTTCCAGGTGTAAAGCACTCTGATGGCAGAAGAACCTGCCAGAAGATCCAGACAATTGATATTTAGGTGTAACTCCAACTTGGACAAACGGCCCTCTGGACTGAATCTCCCTCCCCAGCCCCACCTGCTGACATATGACTCTATTACTATCTCCGGCAGACAGCCAAAAATGGCTCTGCCGTTCCAAGCCTCCATGTGGTCCAATCACCAGGACAGCTTGGTTCGGACTTCTATTGATAGAGATATCTGCTCTGCATAGGAGATGCCCTTCCGAAGATTATGTATTTTCAGCTTCTGAAGGGCCCTGTAATGCAAGGGGCGCGGAAATATCGCTTGAATGGAAGAGGCCAACAGCCCCACTATCCTGGCAAGGGCCCTCAAGGATACAGACCGATTGGACAAGGCTAACCTGAGTTCCTTTGAGGGACTTCACTTTCTGCATGGGCAATGGGAGTCTCGTGTGAACTGGGTCCATCTGAAAACCTAGAAAATCTATGTGTTGTGTCGGTCCCAAGACTACCTTCACCACATTGATTAAGAACTCCATGTTTTGCAATAGCTGAATTGTCCAGGAAAGATGCATCATCACCGTAGACTGCTATTGGACCATAATCAGCAGGTCATCCAAGTAGACGATGAACCTCACACACTTTGCCCGTAGGATTTCTACCACAGGTCTCATCAGTTTGATGAAACACCATTGGGTATGACAGAGACTGAACGGAAGAACTTGGAACTTAACCAGCATCCTTGTTACTGAAACTGAAGAAAGGGCCAGTGTGGCAGAAAAACTGGAACAGAGAGGTACACGTCTTTACGATCTAGATGGACTAATCAATCCTTCTCGTATAACAGATCCCTTAAAAAATGGATGACCTTCATCTTGAAGAGCCAGTACAGGATCCAGGTGTTGAATTTGCACAAAGAAGGTGGTGCTGATAAACCCTCTCGAATGGGGTTGCATAAGGCATACTGCCTCTATGTGTATTAGTTCTTGAATTTCAGAGTCCATAAATACTTGCTCCTGTTGGGAAAAACACAGCTGTCTGGGGGTGGGTCTCTAGTTTGTAGCTCTAAATGATCTTGTCTCCAATACCCACGCATCGTGTGTAATCATGCGCTAATTGTGTAGGAAGTGTATCACTCTGCCCCCTCAGATCACCCTTGATACAGGAATAATGCTCATCTGCAAAGTTTGTGGTTGTTGATCCGGAGGCGCCTCTATAGCCACTCCTGCCAAACCGGCTTGAACTCCTCGTTACTTTGAGGAGAACAAGGTGCCACTTCACAAGCTGTCAAACCAGCCTGGTGAAAGTCTTCTGAATCACCCATTCCTACCAAAAAGGCCAACCTGGGATTCCTTTTCTAACAAAAGTTAAGCCTTATCCAGGGTGGTGAAAGTTTGCACAAAACGTTCAAGGTCTTTAACAAAGGGGTCCCAAAAAACCAACTATCTGCAATGGGCCTGCCCCAGCCAAGGCAAGATCCATAAGTTTGAGGTCAATGTGTATAAGTATGGATCTACACCTCTCCATCGACAGGGCATTACTCAACTATCATACTGCCCTCTGGGCACAGCCTACTAAAATGTCCGGGTCGATGGGAGCCCTTGTAAGAGGCTCAGAAATAGCCGAAACTTTGTCTTGACAGGTAGACTGAGCACGATCAATCCCTTTTTTGGAATTCTTTGAGAACTTCCTCATAAACATGACCATGTTAGGTCAATTTCGGGTGTGTTGTCCACTTTACCTGTGAGGGAAGATCTTGGGTATTTAGCTCATAAGCGAGTCTGAACCTCTGTTTTGAATCCCTTGCATAGTCTTGATTGAACATACGCGGCCACCACCGGTCAAGGAAGATAGTCCCATGACCTGAGGTGAATTATTTTGTCTGGATCGAAATACAGCATTTTTACCTGTACCCCGGTTGGGAGGTCATGGGTCTGTCATGACTTTTGCACTTTCTCTTGCCTGTTTCTGGCAGAGTGCTCTCCCAGGAAGAATCGGAATGGTGATTTGAGCGTCTGATCTCTTCAGCCTCGTCCGTCCTGCTTAGAGATGTGGATTTGTATGTACCATGGGCATTAAGAGCACTATACTGATGGGCCCACATTTACTAAGCTTTTGCATCGCCCTGGCGTCATGCAAGGTTATGCAGGACAACGCAAAGGCTTATTTAGTACTTACAAAGCCATGTATGGCTTGATTTGTGTGGCCTTGCATGGCATTGTAAAGAAATGTAAGGTAATTCAGCAGCTTGCTCTGCGTTGCGTTACATTTCTTAGTGGTAAGCATTTCATGCATGGAGAATGGGCATTTCCATGCATCCACCCATGGATTTCATGCAATTCCAGATTTACTAAGGTTTGTAAGGCTGGAATTGTGTGAAGTCTGAATGCCTACCACAGAGAGCCGTAAAGAGGAGGAACACATTTATTTCTCCTTGTTACTTCCTCTGTCTATGCGTGATGCATTTTGCACCATGCATAGAAAGAGGAATATGCCTTTTTGGATTGTTTTTGTGCAGGAAGGTATCGCTTCCTGCACAAAAACCATCCTGTCCGTAATGCAGGCACCCTTGCACGATGGTGCCAGGTCACCTGCGCTGGCACTAGGCAGCTTTAAGTGTGCCACAGCAGGGAAAGGGCTGAAGAGTGCCATAACTTAGCTTATCAGCTCTCTCCTGCTCACATAGCACAGCAACTTTACTTGCTGCCCTGCGTGAACTTTTGATAAATACGCCCCATGAGTTCTGAGGTTAATCAGTAGTAGTATTTCCAAAGTCTCAGTATGAGGCCATTGAGTAGGTTGTGCTTTTACCCCGGAAGGTCGGCTCTCTCAGTTCCAAGAAAGGGGCATTAGATTCTGTCCCAAACTGCCATTGAGAATACCCCTTAAGAGGTCTAGTGAAATGTCTCAATGGCATTACAAGAGCCCTGTTCACAAATTCTTGGACAGAATGATCAAGAGATTCCAGAAGCTCTTCCTCCAAGTAGTCATCTGAGGGGCCTTCATAGTATTCTCCAAAATCCCCTTAATCAAAATGTTGATATTCTGCTGCGCTTGCCAAATGTGAACTGTGCGGCGTATATATATATATATATATATTACCTACTGGCGGTCGCCAGTAGGTAGTTATAGTTAGGACCTAGTTTCCATAGGAAAAGCGTTTTTTGATATGCCAATATCTTTGGCGCCGTTTGACGAATCTTCGCGAAATTTTTAAAACTAATGGCCCGCTCAGGTCAGCTCCTGTCTTGAAAGTTTCGGGGTGATTCGTAAAGCGGGGGCCGAGAGAAAAGGGGGGTCCCAAAACGCGTTTTCCCCATGTTAATTTCCATAGGAAACTTTAGACAAGGCTACAGCCCGAACTGCTGAACGGAAGTACACCAAATTTGGCAAAAAGGTAGCTCTTGGTTTAGAAAGCGCCCTTTATTTTAAATGGTGTAAATCCGTTCAGTAGTTTTTTAAATATTAAAGGAAAAATACATTTATATATCTGGGCGGAGCCTAACCACACATCTCATCATGAGATCTGATTGGATGTCAGCACTTCATCCAAGAAGTGTTGGCAGCCATCTTGGGACCAATATACATGATAGCACCCCATTGAAATGCATTGTAGTGAATGGAAGGTTTTGAGGGTCACCAAAAGGAGAACATATAAAGGGTGATAAGACTTTAGTTACATTATAAATCATTAGTTGATGGTACCATACTAATTTTAGAAATTGTGGTGTGTTCTAAGGTGATTTTACCCTGTGAAAAAGCCTTCTGCTGGGATATCATGAATCATGTTTGAGAGAGAACTATTTTCTCATACTTTTCCCATTTCTTCTAGATCACCTTTTTTGGAAGGTGATCTAGAAGCTAAAATGAGAGCATACTTTCTGTAAATTCACATTATCTTTCTCAATCATGTGAGAATGAAGTCTGACATTCTCAGTAAAACATGTACATCCAACAAGGACAGAGACTGTCAGTTGATTCCTTTGTGTTCTACTGCAGCTTCCCAGAGTGTTCTAAAGAACAACTAGAGCGCTAACAGTCTTACTTATGACAAAAGTATAGCACACCTGAAGCCATCTTGATTGGAATAAAGTGGTAACACTTAAAACATTTACTTTAAAAAGGAACAAAATGAGGGGGTTCATTTTGCCATAGAAATTATGATTAGTGCTGCAGAAAGAAAAATTAGGGCACATTTTGAGTGACTTCTCAAATCCTCTTCTATTTCATTAAAGAATTCTGACATGCAGACTGAATCATGCACTATCAATACCAGCAGCAGACTTCCCTGGTGAGCAGTAGCTTTACTACAGTGATCTAATGAGCAACTAGAGTGCTAACATTCAGAATTTATGGCAAATGTGTGACACATCTGAATGCCTTCTTGATGGAATCAAAGTAAAAAACTGAAAGCATTTCCTACTGAGGAGACTGCAGTAAATGAGGAAATTAGGAAACTTCATAACAAATAAGTCTCCCAAAATGGCCACCAGAGACAAAAGAGCCCAAATGTAGCACAAATATCACCCAGATGTAGCCCACGTATAGCCCAATGACAAAATGTCCCAGAGTGTTCTAAAGAACAACTAGAGTGCTAACAGTCTTTCTTATGACAAAAGTATGGCACACCTGAAGCCATCTTTTTGGAATAAACTGGTAACACTTAAAACATTTAATTTAAAAAGGAACAAAATGAGGGGGTTCATTTTGACATAGAAATTATGATTAGTGCTGAAGAAAGAAAAATGAGGGCACATTTTGAGTGACTTCTCAAATCCTCTTCTATTTCATTAAAGAATTCTGACATGCAGACTGAATCATGCACTATCAATACCAGCAGCAGACTTCCCTGGTGAGCAGTAGCTTTACTACAGTGATCTAATGAGCAACTAGAGTGCTAACATTCAGAATTTATGGCAAATGTGTGACACATCTGAATGCCTTCTTGATGGAATCAAAGTAAAAAACTGAAAGCATTTCCTACTGAGGAGACTGCAGTAAATGAGGAAATTAGGAAACTTCATAACAAATAAATCTCCCAAGATGGCCACCAGAGACAAAAGAGCCCAAATGTAGCACAAATATCACCCAGATGTAGCCCACGTATAGCCCAATGACAGAAGTGTGCAAAACACTTTTTATTTTTTGTTTTTTTTCAGTTTTATATAGTGCAGACTGGTCAGGTATTGGAGTGCTTTACATGAGCATTTGTTACATCAAACAAGGACAAATTCATTTTGGTTGTAGACATGGGGAGATTAAGTGATTTGACCAGAATCACAGAATGTCGAGCTGAAGCAGAAACTCCAACCTGGTTCCCCAGTTGCAAAGTCTGCAGCTCTGGAAGTAACACCTCATCCTCTCCCCTAAGTGCAACATTTAATCAAGTGGTCAACTGGATAAGAAACATAAGGATAACAAATAATTTAAAAGTGCTTTGTCGCTATTTGAAAACTCAGAAAATATGTCCTCATTTTAGTTTTTTAGAGCACTAACCATAATTTCGATGCAAATAAGACCCTCTCATTTCTGTAATTTCTAAAGGAAATGCTCTAGGTATTACAGTTTTGATTACATCAAGATGACGTCAGGCGTGCCACACTTTTGTAATAAATATAGAATGTTAGCAATCTAGTTGTTCATTAGGATACTGTTGAGAGGCAGAGGCCAGGGGCACGGACTCAGAAAATTGAAGGCAAGTAGGAGGGTGCAGAGGCAACAATTTGACCACACTGGGCAGGCAGGAAGGGCAGTGGCAGCACAACAGACTATGGAGGGCAGCGGAAAGGGGGGCAGGGGCAACAAATCAACAATGCAGGACAGGCAAGAGAGGCTGTGGCAATATAATAGACCATTGTGGGCAGAAGGAAGAGGCAATGGTAGTACAACCATACATGCCAACAGACCGGATTCAGCCAGTAAACGCCCAATGATTTTAGCCCAAATGGGCTTTATTTGATCTGTCTCCTGTCTACAATCTCCTCTTTTTCAATATAAGTCAATGGGGAAAATCAATACCCCAGTGTTTTTCCCCAAAATCTCCCTCTTACCAAGTTCAAAATGTTAGCAAGTATGGTACATTGGATCATGGAAGGCAGGAGGAATTGGGGTAGGGACATGGACTCGGATAACAGAGGACAGGAGGGACATGGACAGGTGCACCAAACTGACCTTACAGGGCAGGCATCAGGGTTTGCAGCAGCACAATACACCACACAGGGCATGCGGGACGGGAGTGAAGCACAACAATCCATGGAAAGCAATAGGGAGGGGACAGGACCATGCATATGGACAACAGAGAACAGAGGGGAAAGAGGCAATGGCAGCTAGCTGACCATAATGGACAGACAGGAGAGAAAGCTGCAGCATAACGGACCATAAAGGGCAGGAGGGAGGGATCAGGGGCATTACAATGGAACAGACAAGCCAGGAGGGAGGGAATAGGGGTCTGCACATGGAAAACAGAGGGCAGGGGGCAAGGGGGCAAGGGGGCAGGGCAGGAGCAGCAAGCTGACCATGGAGGTCAGGCAGGATGGGCACTAGAAGCAAGACACACCATGGAGAGCAACAGTGAGACTATAATGGCATACACACAGACCATGGAGGGAAGGTGGGAGGGGGTCAGGGGCAGCTAGCTGACCACACAGGGAAGGTGAGAGGGGCCGTGGCAGCACAGAAGACCATGCATGGCAAGCGGGAGGGTTAGTGGCAGCACAATGGCCATGATGGGCAAGAAGGAGGGGGCTGGGGCATGCACCAAGGACCATGGAGGATAGAAGGGAGGGGTAGGAGCTGGGCACAGACAAGAGAGTTCAGGGGAAGGGGCCTCACAACAGACCACGCGGGGCAGGCAGGAGGAGCAGTTGCAGCACAACAGACCAGGGAGGGCAGAAGGGTGTGGCAGTAAAATGGACCATGGAGGACAGGAGGAAGGGGATGGGGCATGGAACGTGGACAGGCAAGGTGGAGGTGGCAGGGACAGGTTACAGTCATCTGACAATGCTAGGCAGGTGGGAGGGGAGTGGCAGCTCAACAGAACACTCAGAGTAGATAGGAGGGGCAGGTCCATGGAACATGGTGGGCAAAAAGGATGGAGCAGGGGCATGCACACAGACATCAGAGGGCAGGGGGAAGGAGAGTAGGGGCAGCAAGCTAAGCACAGAGGCTAAGCAGGAGGTCAATGATGGGGCATAGAATTGGGCAATGGAGGGCAGGAGGAGTGGACTGGGACATCATGCTAAATGGAAGGCAGTGGCAGCACATTAGACCATGCATGGCAGAAGGGAGGAGGCTAGTGCATGGATTCAGACAACAGAGGATAGGGAGGAGGTGGATGGGGCAGCAAGCTAACTGTTCAGAGAAGGTGGGAAGGCCAGTGGCAGAAGAACGGCCACACAGGGCTGTAATGAGGGAGCAGGGGCATGGACTTGGACAATGGATGGCAAGGAGGAGGGGAGGCAGGAGCAGCAAGCTTGGGTGGGGGCAGGACAATGCCAGGCCAGGCCCAGCTTCCAACCCCCCACCATCCATTGTGATAGGCATCTTACTTAATGTTAAAAAAAAACTAGAAATTCGCTGAAAAAACAAAGATTACAGGGAAGTTATAGTTAGACTCAGATTTCACTTGTACAAAACCAGTGAAATTCAGCAGTTATAGTTACCTGAGCTAACTATAACTTACGCCCCCGCAATACACTGCTTATGACCTCAGACATTACATCATTCATGACATGGTCAGTGATATCACTCATGACATCTCAAATGAGCTGTGAATGGAATGGAACTATAATCGCTAGAACTTTATGGATAGTGTGCTTATATTAACACCCCTTTTTTTCTTTTCTTTTGTGTAAGAACCATTATAATACGCAACGTGCCCAGATCAATATGGCTGATAGCCTTTCACTTTAAAGTAATGTGTAGTCCATTATTTATGTTGATGTTTGCAATCCTAAATATGTTTATTATGAACAAGTCACGTTGACGAACATACAGGTACGGCGGTCACGGGGCAAGATATGCTGAAATGACATTGTGTGCATATTAACACTTGTTTTCTTTTCTTTATTGTATCAATTCCTGAATTTTCACATCGTGACCAGGCCTATGTGGCCGCCAGCTTTTTGGATTAAAGTAATATGTAGTCCTTTGTTAATGTTGGCAACTGGAGGCATTTTTACATTTAAATAAGGAAGCTACAATGACGTCTTGTATCGTTATCAAGGTTCGGACGAGCCGAAATGCGTGGATCGCATCCTTTGCAGATTAAATACTTCCAAACTACAACCTGAGTGCTGATTCCTTCCTTGTAAGAGTGAGAGGAGATTGGATACATATATATAAAATTCACTGAAAAAACCACAGGTTTCAGGGACGCTATAGTTAGAAATTAGCATTTCAAAAGCCTTAGATATTCACTGAAAAAACCACAGGTTTCAGGGACGTTATAGTTAGTCTGACATTTCACTCGTACAAACCAGAGAAATTCAGCCGTTATAGTTGGCTGAGCTAACTATAACTCACGGCCCCGCAATGCACTGCTGATGACGTCACATATTACATCACTCATGACATGGTCAGTGACATCACTGATAACATCACTGATGACATCTCAAATGACATCACTGTCCGCCACCTCCCCGGGGCTTTCTTTAATTATATGCGGGGCATGCGGCCCCCGCAGCCCCGGGGGCCGCCACCTCCCCGGGGCTTTGTTTAATAAATGTGTGGGGGGGCTCCTGCCCCCCCACACTGCCCCGGGGACCACCACCTCCCCGGGGCACTGTATAATTATAAGCAGGGGCCTGTGAGGCCCCCCCAGGCCCCGGGGACCACCACCTCCCCGGGGCTTAATTAAAAAAATTCAAGTGTGGGGGGGCTCCTGCCCCCCCACACTGCCCCAGAGACCACCACCTCCCGGGACGCTAAATATTCAAATACGGGGGTCCGTTGCGGACCCCCGGGCCCCAGGGACCACCACCTCCCCGGGGCTTTAAACACTTGGGAGGGGGGCCGCGCGGCCCCCCTCCAGGAGCCCTTGATGGCCCTGGGGACCGCCACTCCCCAGGGCCAGCTCCTGCAATGTCCCAGGGTGCCCAAGCCCGGGACATTGCTGTTTGCTATGGCAGGGCGGGAGCAGGGCTCCTGCCCTGTCATAGCAAACTCTGCTTTGGTTTTTGGAAGCGAGAACAGGAAACCTGCTCTCGCCTCCAAAAACCAAAAGCAGATTGCTTTTGCACAAGAGGAGCTGCATGTCATCAGCTCCCCTTGTGCAAAAGCAATGCCGGCTCCCGCAGGAGGCGGGGAGCCAGTGGGACCGTGGGGGCATTGGGGCTCCCCCCATGGTCCCCAACAGTGAGTCCAGGCCCCGGGGGATGGGGTCCCCGGGGCCAGAAGTGGCCCGGGAGGGGGGCCACGCGGCACCCTTCCCCTGTAATTAAAAAAAGAATTGGAAAAAAAACGGCAGGCCGGCCCCGGGGGATGGGGTCCCCGGGGCCAATAGTGGCCTAGGGAGGGGGTCCGCACAGCCCCCTTCCCGTTTTTTTTTTTTTTAAAAAGGGGTCAGGCCCTGGGGATGGGGTCCCCAGGGTCCCAAAAATATTAAAAGAAGGGGGGCCACACAGCCCCCTTCTAAAAAAAAAAAAAAAAAGGCAGCATCTCGCCGGAGGCCCCGCCCCCTCCCTGCACCACTCTGCAAACATGTTCTAAGTTGGGGAATTAGGTCCCCTTGATTACTGAGGGTCCCTGGGGGCCAACTAGCCCACCAGGTACCTCCAGTAAGCGCCACACAGCTGGATTGCAGAGAGGTGGTCCTAGGCCACGCCCCTTTTTACACCACTCTGCAAACATGCCTCTTGGCGCACTGCTGGTGGGGCGATGAGGTCCTCTTGTGTCCTGAGGACCTCAGGACACAAGTGGACTTCATCCCTTGAGCAGCAGTGCACCAAGAGCCTCGTTTGCAGAGTGGTGTAAAAAGGGGGCGTGGCCTCGGACCACTCTCAGCAATCCAGGTGTGTGGCGCTTACTGGAGGTACCTGGTGGGCTAGTTGGCCCCCAGGGACCCTCAGGAATGAAGGGGACTTAATACTCAACTTAGAATGCGCCAGGAGGTGTGTTTGCAGAGTGGTGGGGAAAGGGGGCGTGGCCTTTGTCCACCTCTCAGCAATCCCACAGTGTGGGGCTTACTGGAGGTAAGAGGTAGGCTAGTTGGCCCCTAAAGGACCCCCAGCAGCGAAGGGGACTTCAATCCCCATCCAAGAGCGCGCCAGGGAGCGCGTTTGCAGAGTGGTGGGCAAAGGGGGCGTGGCCTGCTATGAGAACTTAGCAATCCTGCTGTGTGGGACTTACTGGAGGTAATAGAAGGCGTAGTTGGCCCCCAAGGATGTCCTTGGGGGCCAAGTACCCCTCTTGTTACCTCCAGGAAGTCCCACACAGTAGGATTGCTAAGACGTCTTCGGAGGCCATGCCCCCTTTCTCCACCACTCTGCAAACGCGCCTCCTGGCAGACTACGGGATGGGGGATGAAGTCCACTTTACTCCTGAGGGACTTTGGAGGCCAAGAAGCCCTTCTGGTACCTCCTGTAAATCCTACACAGCGTTATAGTTATTAATTAGCATTTAAAAAACCTTTGAAATTCACTGAAAAAACCACAGGTTTCAGGGACGTTATAGTTAGAAATTAGCATTTAAAAAACCTTAGAAATTCACTGAAAAAACCACAGGTTTCAGGGACGTTATAGTTAGTTGGACATTTCACTCGTACAAAACCAGAGAAATTCAGCCGTTATAGTTAGTTAAGCTAACTATAACTCGTGCCCCCACAATGCACTGCTGATGACGTCACATATTACATCATTCATGACATGGTCAGTGACATCACTGATGACATCTCAAATGACATCACTGATGACATCACTGATGACATCATCCATGTGATAATCTGCTGCACCTCCTCACACCCTAATATAACCTTTGATACACCCACTCTAAAATACAGACTACCATTTTGAAACCATAGACACACCAATAGCAGTTACTACATACCCACTCACAGATTCCTAGGTCTACACACACATCCACTCATTCACCCAAACAGTCACTCATACATGCAGTCACTCACCAATATAGCACTATCATTTGCACTCATACACCTATACAGACACTCACACACCGTCACTCACCCATAGAGTTACTCACACACCTAGTCAGTCATGCAAAGAATCAATCACACTCCCATTTACTCACCTATACAGTTATACACACACCACCTCACTTATTCATACAGATACTAACACATACTTACTCTCTTATACAATCACTGATACAAGCACACACTCATCCATACAGCCACTCTCACAATCATTCATTCTCACATATAGTCATTTATATACTCCAACACTCACATATACTGCCTTTCACATATGTAGTTACTCACACATGTACCACTCAGACATCCATTCACTCACCAACACACCCATACACACACTCACCCACCCATACAGCCCTTCCCAGATGTACTCTTGAACCCATACACCCAGTGAATCACCCACTCACACATCTATTCACAGAGTCACACCCCCCACCCACCCACACAGACACTCAGGCACCCATACAGATACTCAGACAACCAATTAATAACCCATATAGACACTCATGTAGCTACTCACCAACCCATGCAGCTGCTTAAACACCAACTGACAGACTGATACAGACATTCACACAGTTTAGTCACTAACCCATGCATTCAGTAAGACACGTTTAATCACTCACTTATACAGTCAGTCACGCACCTACTAAATCATCCATTCAGACACTTATACACCCACTCATTCTTCAATACACCTTGGCATATATATATATATAAAACATATTTAAACTTTACAGAAACACACAGTCACTGGATGATGTCATCAGTGATGTCATTTGAGATGTCATCAGTGATGTCACTGACCATGTCATGAATGATGTAATATGTGACGTCATCAGCAGTGCATTGCGGGGCGCGAGTTATAGTTAGCTTAACTAACTATAACGGCTGAATTTCTCTGGTTTTGTACGAGTGAAATGTCCAACTAACTATAACGTCCCTGAAACCTGTGGCTTTTTCAGTGAATATATATATATATATATATATGTTCATCCAAACGCCCTTGCGCTCAGGAATGCACTCGACAATGCTCTCACAGTGATGGCCTCGATGCAGCACGCATTCCCTCTGTCCATAAATTATAACCATGCCCGACTCGTTTCGAGGCCAACGCCTCTTAGTCATGGGCTTTACACAGAGGCATAGAAAGGCTCACCTGTTTGTTACTCAAATTTATTACGAGAAACCGCCTTTATTGGGCGTGGCTTACAGTAATTCCCTCTGTCTAAAGGCGGTTTCTTGTAATAAATTTGAGTAACAAACAGGTGAGCCTTTCTATGCCTCTGTGTAAAGCCCATGACTAAGAGGCGTTGGCCTCGAAACACTTCGGGCATGGTTATAATTTATGGATAGAGGGAATGCGTGCTGCATCGAGGCCATCACTGTGAGAGCATTGTCGAGTGCATTCCTGAGCGCAAGGGCGTTTGGATGAACAAAATTACACGCGGCTGCCCGAGCCGTGGAAACAGGAGGTGCACCATTTTACAATTGGGTGAAAGGCTGTGGAGGACAATGATTCCTTTCCATGAGGCACAATGTTCTGTTGCAAAAGGAAGCGCGTGATGCCAGAAGTCCTTACCTACTAAAGGATATTAAAAGCTGTTAATCTACACAGAGGCATGGAACCTACTAAAGGATGTACACTGCACTTACCTGTTGGACTGCATTAATCAGCTTGCAATGTGGCGTTTACTGTAAGCCACGCCCACTAAAGGCGGTTTCTCGTAATAAATTTGAGTAACAAACAGGTGAGCCTTTCTATGCCTCTGTGTAAAGCCCATGACTAAGAGGCGTTGGCCTCGAAACGCGTCGGGCATGGTTATAATTTATGGACAGAGGGAATGCGTGCTGCATCGAGGCCATCACTGTGAGAGCATTGTCGAGTGCATTCCTGAGCGCAAGGGCGTTTGGATGAACAAAATTACACGCAGATGCCCGAGCCGTGGAAACAGGAGGTGCACCATTTTACAATTGGGTGAAAGGCTGTGGAGGACAATGATTCCTTTCCATGAGGCACAATGTTCTGTTGCAAAAGGAAGCGGGCGATGCCAGAAGTCCTTACCTACTAAAGGATATT
Source organism: Calotriton arnoldi (assembly GCA_963921515.1). Lineage (NCBI taxonomy): Eukaryota > Metazoa > Chordata > Amphibia > Caudata > Salamandridae > Calotriton > Calotriton arnoldi. Next base: position 2,596,244 of record CAWUFW010001434.1, read on the forward strand.
AAAAGCTGTTAATCTACACAGAGGCATGGAGCCTACTAAAGGATGTACACTGCACTTACCTGTTGGACTGCATTAACCAGCTTGCAATGTGGCGTTTACTGTAAGTCACGCCCACTAAAGGCGGTTTCTCGTAATAAATTTGAATAACAAACAGGTGAGCCTTTCTATGCCTCTGTGTAAAGCCCATGACTAAGAGGCGTTGGCCTCGAAACGCGTCGGGCATGGTTATAATTTATGGACAGAGGGAATGCGTGCTGCATCGAGGCCATCACTGTGAGAGCATTGTCGAGTGCATTCCTGAGCGCAAGGGCGTTTGGATGAACAAAATTACACGCGGCTGCCCGAGCCGTGGAAACAGGAGGTGCACCATTTTACAATTGGGTGAAAGACTGTGGAGGACAATGATTCCTTTCCATGAGGCACAATGTTCTGTTGCAAAAGGAAGCGCGCGATGCCAGAAGTCCTTACCTACTAAAGGATATTAAAAGCTGTTAATCTACACAGAGGCATGGAGCCTACTAAAGGATGTACACTGCACTTACCTGTTGGACTGCATTAACCAGCTTGCAATGTGGCGTTTACTGTAAGCCACGCCCACTAAAGGCGGTTTCTCGTAATAAATTTGAGTAACAAACAGGTGAGCCTTTCTATGCCTCTGTGTAAAGCCCATGACTAAGAGGCGTTGGCCTCGAAACGCGTCGGGCATGGTTATAATTTATGGACAGAGGGAATGCGTGCTGCATCTAGGCCATCACTGTGAGAGCATTGTCGAGTGCATTCCTGAGCGCAAGGGCGTTTGGATGAAATATATATATATATATATATATATATATATATATATATATATATATATATATATATATATATATATATATATATATATATATATATATATATACCTACTGGCGGTCGCCAGTAGGTAGTTATAGTTAGGACCACGTTTCCATAGGAAAAGCATTTTTTGATGTGCTTATAACTTTGGCGTCGTTTGACGAATCTTTACGAAATTTTCCAAAAGTTCCTCTTTTCAGGTCAGCTCCTATCCTGAAAGTTTGGGGGGATTCGTCAAGGGGGGGCTAAGAAAAAAGGGGGGTCCCAAAACGTGTTTTCTCCATGCTATTTCCATAGGAAACTTTAGACAAGGCTACAGGTCAAACTGCTGAACGGAATTACGCCAAATTTGGCAGGGAGAAAGGTCTTGGTCCAGAAAGCACACTTTTGTTTAAATGGGGTAAATCTGTTCAGTAGTTTTTGAGAAATATCAAATTTTCCAGATATCGATATTTGAGAATTCTGACATCTGATTGGCTGAGGTGTTACGAGCACGAGCTTGCGGCTCATTGGCTGCGAACTGTTGAAACTAGGAAGTGTTGGCAGCAATTTTGTGATTCAGTCCATCAGCTCGCATCTCTCCCTCTACAAGGCATCGGGTCCGTAGTTCTACCTCTGCGAGGCAACACTAAAAATAGATACCCCTTTCACGGTCCCTCTTCCCACATCACCAGCTCGCGGCTATGCCTTTAGAAGCCAGTCCGTCGGCTTGCAGCTCTGTGTCTGCGAGCCGTTGGGCCCGCAGCTCTACCTCTGCGAGCCACCTCGTTAGCTCGTAGCTGTGTCTGTGCTAGCAGGCCCGTCGGCCCGTTACTCTCCCTCTGTGAGTCAGCCCATCGGGTCGCAGCTCGGGCCCGCAGATGTATCTCTGCAAGCCAGCCCGTTAGCTCGTAGCTGTGTCTCTGGTAGCAGGCCCGTCGGCCCGTTACTCTCCCTCTGCGAGTCAGCCCGTCGGGTCGCAGCTCGGCGGGCCCGCAGTTGTATCTCTGCGAGCCAGCCCGTTAGCTCATAGCTGTGTCTCTGCTAGCAGGCCTGTTGGCCCGTTGGTCTCCCTCTGCGAGTCAGACCACAGCTCTCCCTCTGCGAGCCAGTACGCTGCTGTGCTTTTGCGAGCCAATGGCCCGTAGCTCTCCCTCTGCGAGCTGAGCCTACGGGCCACAGCTCTTCCTCTGCGAGCCTGCCCGACGGCCCGCAGGTCTCCCTCTGCTAGCCGGACCGCAGCTGACACTCTGCGAGCTGAAATTGGGAATATAAGGCGGCTCTAAAAAGAGCCCTTATGTTTATTAGTTGGAGCTACATGTAAGTGCGGATGCACAGCTTCAGGTTAATCAGAAAAACTCGGTTTCCCTCATCAGTGAAGTGTACTCCATCACTTCTGTAGATATGAGCCATATCAAAACGTGTGTTGTTGTTGTAGATCGACCCCATTCTATGGTCTCTGAGGTATGCAGACACAGCTTTGTTGACATTGTTCCTAGATTATTCAATCTTATGACAAAATTGGTTTGACCATTTCCACTTCTGTCTTTGGCATATATTGGAATATACAAAGACAGTTTGAGGCAAAAGTAACATCAATTGTCCAAAGGTGTCCTTCATAAGCATTTCCGAACCTACCCCAGTCAATGTGCCTAGGTCGTTACCACCACAGTGCACAATCATGAGATCAGGGTGTTGGAGATGCAAACAGGTTTTAACCAAAGGGAGCAATTGGTGTCACTTCAATCCTCTCTGTGCAAACCATTTAATGTGCACATTTTGTAAACCTAGGTCTAAGTCAATACGTCTCTGTTCTGCATACCTCTTGCACCAGAAAACATAGCTATGTCCTACAATCCACACTAGCATTTTGAAGGTATGGCTAGAAGATATGGATAAATGTCTGTAGCTCATGCAGTCCGTTCGTAGAATGAGAGATATGTTTAAAGATGGGGAACTACTTTTTTTTTTACATACAAAACGTTAATCGATTGGGAGATGAAATGTATTGTTTCCTAAAAAGTAGGGTGCATATTAGTTTTGAGGAAAAGCATCTTTGTCATTGGTTAATAAAAAAGCAGTTTATACGTGGAGTACATATTATAGGATAAAATTTGCTCAGCTCAACCACACCTGCTAATTGTATTTGGAAGGTGCAGTTCGAACTTGAAAGAATGGTGAACTTTTGACCTGCACGTGTCGTTAAATGTTGGAGAAAATGTTGCAAAAAAATATCGTTAGGTTTAAAAAAATGATGAACTTTTAACCTGCACGTGTCGTAGAATGTTCTAGAAAGTGTTGATACAATACGTTGAACTTTTCACCTGTATGTGTCCTTGAAAAAACTGTTTATATGGAAAGTTCAAAAATAACCAATAAAGAGAAGTTTTGCAATCTAAAAAAATTAAGGAACTATTCTGATTTGTTCTTTACATGTATTTATGTGTGGAGCAACAGGGAAATTGTGCCATTACTGGTTCCATTCTTGATGAAAGCAGTGCATTACATGTACTGTGCGACAAGAAAAGAATTGCATGCGTTTGTGACATTTGAAATCTGCATACCAACTAAGAAGTTAAGTTAGAAATTAAGAAGGTGTGTTATGTGTTCTGTAGTAGTGGTTAAGTATTTGAGACGATATTTTTAACTTTGAAAGTATTTTTTATTTCTAAATAACATAGTGTTAGTAAAGTCTGGTGTTTTATTGGTTCTAAAATATGCATAATGTGTAACTAGTTGTTAAACAAGAACTTTATATATGTTTAGGAGTTTTTCACAATGAAAAGGTGTAAGTTGTCATCTGTAAAAGACTGTATGGTTTTGAAAATTCGATGTAGCGTAAATTTGGATTTGTATATCTACTCCGGCGACATAAACAGAATGTCGCACGTTTGCAAATTATGCTCAGTCTGGAAATAGTGGGGAAGGGGTGAGAGTAGAAAATTCATGTGTTATTAACTTAACAGAGATGGAACAAAAAGCAGAAATGTTATGTGCACAGTTTGTGGTCTCATTTTTTACACTGAGAGGTAGATTTCAATGTGAGTCAATGCTGGTGTGGTAATGCGAGGCTTTGCATTTGGGTGTTCTTAGGAAATCTAAGTTGTTGGGGAGCGTTTCTTCAGAAGTCATTTTTTTTAAATATGTGAGAGATAAAAAATAAATGAAAATGTTCTTTATATATTTTCTGTGCGATTTCGTTCACAGCGCTAAAGTAAATGTGATTATTAGTGATAGTAATTGTCAGGGTGTGTTCCTCTGCTGAATATACGCAGGCGTTTAAGTGGTCCGGGTCTTATCGGTACTGAGCTCCGCCACCCCTTTAAGAGAGCCGCCAATTTTTTCATCCCACTTAAAGCTGTTAATATACGTATAGTAAAGGGACGATACATAAAAAGTTTGGAATTACACCTTCATTTACTCTGTCTACCTTGCACCACCATTTTGTGCCCCCAGCAGTACTGTTTATAAAAATAATCTAATACAGCTTTTTGTATTATAAAAATAGCACTTATTGCAATCAGTTTCAATGGTATAAAACTGCACTGTATTATGTTGGAAATATTACATATGCATAGGTTGTGATGTCATTTTTTTCACTGTGAGGTACATTTGAGTATAAGTGAAGACAGGTAATATACTGCAAACCCGTTCAGAATGTGCACAGATTACATAGAGAGTAAATGGACAAAGTAAACGTGCACGTTGCTTTGTGTATGTATGCATGGTTTGAATCATTTGATGATACTTTAAGATATAATCTAAACACTGCTTCTGCTTTACAATTGGGTACAGTGCACAGTGTTAGTAGTTAGTGACTAGATGCTGATAAAGGGATTATTTATTGCTCGTTCGTACGAAATAAAGGTGAAGAGGGGCGTTTCTTTACAAGAGATATTTTATAAATGTGTGAGAGATAAAAAAGAAATAAAAATGTTCTTAGTAAATTTTCTGTACGATTTTTTCACACTAGTAAACTAACTGTGATTAAAATTGTTAGGGTGTGTCTCTGTGCTGAATATACGCAGGACTTTAAGTGGGCTGCTTCTTACCGGTGCTGAACACTGCTACCCCTTTTAGACACCCGCATTTTTTTTCATCCCACTTAAAACCCTCAATATACGTATATTAAAGGAACGGTACAATAAAAGTTTAGGAATTACACCTCCGTTTACTCTCCTCATGTGTCACCCCCATTTTGTGCACCAAACAGTAGTGTTTATAAAAATTAAGTAATAGAGCTTTATCTAGTATGAAAATAGCACTTATACCTTTATTGGCATGTTCGTGGGATCTGTAGTGTAAAGAGAAGGTCATAATCAGTTTCAATGGTACAAAAGTGACGTGACATATGTTTGAAAGATTACATGGTTTTAGGAGTAAGGTATAGAGGTAACAAATAAGCAGTATAGTTTGTTATGTTTAAACGAGTATGTAGTTTTGTAAATCAGATACGGCGTTGATTTGTGTTGAGAAATAAATTTGGCCGAGATAAAGAAAATGTCGCACGTTTGGAAATTATGTTTGGTCTGGAAATAGTGGTGGAGGGAGGGGAGGATATTTATCTGTTATTAATTTAAGGCAGATAAAACAAAAACCAGATATATTATGTGTACAGCTTGTGGGCTGATTTTTTACACAGAGAGGTATATTTAAATATAAGCTAAGGGAGGTGTTGTACTGCTAGCACGTTTACAAGTTGCAGACATTACATGGAGAGCAAATACAGAAAGTAAATATGTACCTTGGTTTATGTATGTACGCATGGTTTGAATAATTTGATCATACTGTTAGATATAACATGGAATGCCCGGTGATGCGGACCAAGAGAGAGGGAAGGAGGTATTTTGGAGAGAGACACCTGTGGTATATTCTCAGTATTAGTTTGCAGAGGGATAGCTGCGGGCTGGTGATGTGTTGTGTTGCAGAGGTAGAGCTGCGGGCCCCACGGTTTGCAGAGGGAGAGCTGCGAGACGTTGTCTTGCATAGGGATAGCTGCGGGCTGTTGATGCGGGCCGAGGGAGGGTGAAGGGGGTATCTCGTAGAGGGAGAGCTGCGTTATATTCGCAGTGTTGGCTAGTAGAGGTAGAGTTACGGACCCGACGGCTTGTACAGATAAACCTGCGGGCCCGATGGCTCACAAACGAAGAGCTGTGAGCCGAGCGGTGGTTCGCAGAGGGAGAGTTGCGAGCCGGCGTGCTGGCTCGTAGAGGAAGAGCGGTGAGCCGACTGGCTGGCTCGTAGAGGGAGGGCTGCCTCTGCAAGCCAACACTGGATATACCGCAGTTCTCCCTCTACGAGCCAGCCGGTCAGCTCACAGCTCTCCCTTTGTGAGCCAGCCCGTCGACCGACGGCCCACAGCTCTCCCTCTGCGAGCCAGCCCCTCGGCTCGCAGCTCTGCCTCTGCGAGGCAGCGCGTCGGCTCGCAGCTCTCCCTCTGCGAGCCATCGGGCCCGCAGCTGTAACTCTCCAAGCCAACACTGAAAATATACTGCAGCTGTACCTCTGCCAGATACTCCCTTCACCCTCGTTCCCCCCACATCACTGGCCTGCAGCGGCCTGCAGCTGTTGCTGTGCGAGCCGGCCCGCAGCTCTCCCTCTGCGAATTGGCACGCAACTGTTACTGTGCAAGCCAACAGCTCGCAGTTCTCCCTCTAGAAGCCGTCGGGCCTGCAGTTCTACCTCTGCAAGCCAACACTGGAAATATACTGCAGCTTTCCCTCTGCCAGATACTCCCTTCACCCTCCCTCGCCCCACATCAGTGGTCGCAGATATCCTTTTGCAAGCCGACAGCTCGCAGCACTCCCTATGTGACTCGGTCCGTAGCTGTTCCTCTGCGAGCCGGCCCTCAGCTCTCCGTCTGCGAGCCGGAAAGCATCTGTCCCTCTAGCAGCCGGCGGCCCGCTGCTCTCCCTCTACGAGCCAGCCCGTGTGGGGGGGGACGACTCACACCCACTGTGTGCTATTTTTATACTAGATAAAGCTCTGTTTGTTTATTTTTATAAACAGTAGTCTCAGGGGTACAAAGTGTTGGTTACAGTGCTAAAGCACACGTAAATGTAAATTAACGTAATTACGAGGTTTTCTGCTGGTGTTAAAGCTCCGTACACGACTGGGCTGGCAGATTACCAAAATGGGAATAACACCTTACTTAATCTTTCCCCCCTCTCCATCTCCATGTCTGTGGTTTTTGTTGCTCTCTAACAGTTGACCTGCACTTGTTTATGTACATCCACAATGAAATGTAAGCCTGTACCATATCTTTGCTAATATGGTGCAGTGTTATGCTTGCTAAGTTGCCGATAGAAGTGTTAAACTAATAAGGGTAACATTTACATGTGCCATTTAGTTGAGAATATCACTCTAAGTATACAGATAACAATTTTACAAAATAGTATCTACAAAGTTATCTGTAGTGGGTTGCAGAGGAAGTGCTGTGGGACGGTGGGGTGCATGGGACGGTGGAGTGGGGCGGGGGGGCGAGGGGAAAAGTAGGAGGTAGTGGAGTCACATATAAAATGGGAAGGTAAATCTAAATAATTCAATAAATACGTGCTGTATGTCCGATGACACTACCTGCCACCCTACTGTTCCCTTATTCCGCTCCAGTACCATGCAGCATTTCCTCTGCAAGCCGCCAGTGGAACTTATATAATTGTATGTGATTATTTTGACATATTGAACAGATATAACAAATAATTGAAACTTTTTTCTTTCTCAGAAAATTATTTTGTTTGGATTAAAAATTGAAAATGCCTAGAAGAACTGAAAAAAAGGAAAGACAAAAAGGCAATCTACTTAAAGAAAAGTCAAAAATGTGGATTACAAGTAAAACACTAGACAATTTTTAAAAAAGTATTACGAACATTTAATGAAAATAACATCACACAAAGGAAAAAGAAGAATTTTTCAAGTAAGGAGAAGCAGACTTCGACTTCAAATTGCAAGAAAAAAAAAACATGATAAGGAAAGAGTATTTGTTACCCGTAGACAAAAACAATTTCAAGAAATTCGTCAAAGACTTTTTCGAAATAGAGTAATTCAGAATTTAATAAAAGGATGCCGCAAATATAAAAAGAAAGTGCTGCAATTGAAACAGAAACATTGTGTTGAAAGCATAGTAGATACTGCTTTTAAGTTAAAACAAAAAATATTCATTTTGATTTTGAAGAGGATGAAAGTGTTGGATAAAACAATGAAGATTCTGAAAGACAAAAGTAAAAAAAAAGACGTGTGAACAGAAGCAACTTTTGTAAAATCTTCAGTGGAAAATGGAAACATACATCTAATAGTGAACCTTTTTTTAATGAAGAGAGTTACTTCCAAGAAAATAGTTTACCATTTGCAGTTGATACTGGAGGTCGTTGCTACAAAGTTCAGAATGGTTGTCCTGTTCCAAAAGAGGAAATGGTTACTATTAGTGCAGAACAGTTAATAGCTGAAGAAGTGCAAGGGAAACGCCCACAAGCTCCTGTGTATAAGTGGGGTTGTAGCAGTATTTGTAGTATTCGACAGGAATCTATTGATATAATGCGAAATTTGTTAGGAGAATATACACAGAAAAGTGTAAAACAGAAGATTAGGTTGTTACAAACACTAGATCCATGTAATGTAAGAAAATATACTGAGAAACATGGGCATTCTCTGGCTTGTCTTTCAAGAAAAGTGTGTAAAAGTGTTTTTCATCACTTAAGGATGTTAGCAGTACACCATTCAGAAATGCGGAAGTTTGTAAGGAAACTGTACTATGTAAAAAGTCCTGCATTATGTTTAGGTGAACTGAATACAGATCTTTTACACGGTTCTTTATCAGATGTACAAAAAAGTGTGATGATATTCAGTTCCGATATTTTGGTTCAGAAGAGCAGTGTATAGAAAGTGAAAGTTTGACAATTACAGATGTTCAAGAAGATGGGAAAGTGATTATGATTGATCAGTTTGAAGAAGAAATTGGAAAGTTTAACATAGTGTGCTCTGAAATTCCAAACTATGTTTGTGTTTGTTGTCGACGTACTAATTATAAAACTCAAACTAGGAATGTTGATTTGTATTTGAAATCTGAAAAGAAGAATAATGATAAATGGAAAGAATTTGCAACTTACTTGTTAGTGGAAGGTCAATTTGAGTTAGGCAGTGATCAACATATTTGTAAATATTGTTATAACAAATTAGAAGAGAACAAAATGCCCGCTAGAGCAGTACATAATAAGTTAGAATTAGTAGCTATTCCGGAGGAACTGGCAGATTTGAATACATATGAGTCAGTTCTAATTCAATCTGTTCATCCATTTCAAACTATAATTCGCATGGAGCCTAAAACAGGTAAACTGCCACCAACAGACTTACAAAGAGGGCTGAAAGGAAGAGTAGTGTACTTACCTTTGGATTTTAAGAAAAATATTGAAATTGTTGGTGGAGACAAAGATGAAAATGAAGCAGTAGTCATTCTAGTAAATGGAGTACCAACAAAGAGTCGGAAAATATGGCAAGAATTTGTGGATGTTAAAAAACTTCAAAAGGCTACGTTATATCTTGTGGAGAATAATATTTATTATAAAAGTGTAAATGTGGAAGAACAGGTAATAAGTTTGGAAGATGAATCTGAAATTTCAAGTGGTCAAATAGAGAAAGTGGACAAGTCAAGGAGTGAAGAGATTTATGAACATTACACAATATGTCCTCTACATTCAAAAGAAGTAATAGGAAACAGCATTGAGTTATTTCGAATGAAAAAAGCAAAGGAAACTCCAATGAGTGTATGGGAGAAAAGCTTAGAAGCTCGTTGTTTTCCACAGCTGTTTCCTACTGGAGAAGGTGGACGATATGATGACCGACCTGTACGGATTCCAGCTTCAGAATATCGCTCAACAAGATTATACTCTGAAGATCCTAGATTCTGGCAGTGTATACCATATATATTTCACCTTTTGTTTGAAAGTGATCTGTCTTCTCTGTCCTATGCAGTGAACCACATACTTAAAACTGGAGTTCATCAATCACTTCTTTCAGCGAAAGAATTTGTGGAGAAAGTTCAACAAACAGATGAAAATTTAGAAGCACAGTTAATTAATTTGATGGCATGTCAACGAGGAACAAATGAGTATTGGTATCGTCGTCATGGAGAACTGAAGTGTATGTTACGGAACTTAGGTACACCAACATGGTTTGTGACACTTAGCTGTGCAGAGTATGCATGGGAAGATTTGCTTGAATTTCTACGAGAAGCAAATTCCAATATAAAGAATGTTGAAATGAAGACACCTGGAGAACTGTGTTCTTTGGATCCTGTAAATGTGTGCAGATATTTTAATCATAGGTTTCAAGCTATGATGTCTTTCATCTGCAATAAAAAGAATCCACCTCTTGTAGAAGTTACAGATTTCTTTTGGAGAAAGGAGTACCAAGCGAGAGGTGCTCCTCATATACATATGCTATTGTGGATCAAGGATGCACCTAAATTTGGAACTGATTCAGATGAAATAGTATTGTCTTTCATTGAACAGTATGTGACATGTGAGATTCCAAGAGAAGGAGGAGATAGAAGCTTGAGACAGCAAGTTTTACGTTTCCAAAGTCACCGTTGTGGAAAGTACTGCCGACGAAAATACAAGTCTAAAGGAAAATGTAATACCAAGTGTCGGTTTGGATTTCTACGCCCAGTAATTTCTAAAGGAAGAGTAAATTCTTTTTTTTCTTCTGTAAGGCACACAATAACTCGCAAATCTCCAAAGAATACCTACAACTTGAAAAGAACAGAACTGTCAAAGTATATTAATGACTACAATCCGGTTATTTTAAAAATGTGGAATGCAAATATGGACATCCAGTATGTTGCAGACAACTCAATTGCTGTTGCACGCTACGTTACATCATATATAACGAAATCAGAAAAACCGAGATGAAACAAATGTGGGAAGAAATTGCACAAGAGAAGAGCCTTAGCAAAAAATTGTACAGCTTTACTTTGAAAATGCTTTCCCACAGAGAAATTGGATCCTATGAATGTTCAGACTGCTTGTCCTCTTCAAGTTTATATTCAAAATCACGAGGGATCATTTGGGTAAGTTTAGGTCTTGCCTGCTCATGAAATAGAGTGTTGAAATCATTTGAAGAAATTGAATACTTAGTAGCAAATGAACCAGACAGTACAGAAATTCTTAAAACTAATATGTTGGATACATACTATCCGAAAAGGAGTCGACATCTGGAACAGCTATGTCTGTATGAAGTACTTCAACATTACAGCTTCAAAAGAAATGTTAAACAGAATTTAAAAGAAGGAAAATATGCAGTAGTTGGATGTCATGGATGTTTAGTAAAACACACAAAAGGTAACCTTATCAACCACAAGAAACTCAGTTGTGAAACTCCAGACAAGCGAGAATTTTACTATTTAGCACTTCTCCAACTGTTCAAACCATGGCGTAGCGTAAGTGAATTACTTGGAGATTTCGACTGCTACGAAGATTCTTTTAATGCATGTAAAGATACCTTTGCATGTTCAATTTTCCCTACATATTTAAAAATGTTGAATGATGAAGTTGAACAAGAAAAGACTATTACAGCTGAAGTTGCAAATGAAAGTTCTCAAGATAGTCAAAGTTCTGGTCCATGTAGTCAAGATCCACTTGGACAACCAATAGTGGAAAATGAAGCAGCGATTGCTATGCATGAAGTCGAAATTGCAATGCAACAAGCACAAGAGGGGAATATTACATTGGAAAAGTTAGAAGAACAAGTAAATATTGAACAGAAAGAAATATATGTACAAGTGAGAGAACAGATAGAACATGGTTTGTTGCATGAAAAAAAAGAATGTGTATGATCATCATTTAAACCTATTCTGATGTACATCAGTAGTCAAGCTGGAACGGGTAAAAGTTTTTTAATTAAAGTTTTGACCAGTTATCTTAAAAAAACTACTGGTTCACATTTATCTTGTGTGGTAACAGCTCCAACTGCATGAGCTGCGCACAATGTTAAAGGAATTACTTTGCATAGATTACTGATGTTACTAGTTGAGCATGATAATAAATTAGAATATCAGAAGTTGTCTGGAGAAGCTTCTTATGAAGTGTCAAGAGTGCTGAAGAAGATGAAACTTTTAATTATTGATGAGGTGAGCATGGTCTCAAACTTAATGCTTGCTTTCGTGCATTTAAGAATGCAACAGGTATTAAAAACAGATTACGACGTTCTCTTTGGAGGAAAACATTTAATTGTATTTGGAGATCTGCTACAACTAACTCCTGTAAAAGGAGAACCAGTCTTTAAAACTCTTCTACATGAAGACACTAGGAAATCTTTGGGAAGTATTGGAAATGTGAATCTCTGGTTAAATTTTGAATATAAAGAACTCACTCAGAATATGCGACAAGCAAGTGATGAAGATTATGGAAATATTCTGAAAGATGTAAGAATTGGTGTTCTAAGCAAACATGGTAAACAAGCTTTACAAAGTCGTCTACTAAAGAACTTGTTTACAACTGAAAACACACCAGCAGCAGTACTGTACAAGAACATTGCAGAAAAAAGTCTATACTTTGCTTAATGCCTACAGTGGAAGAGTGTTATACATTTAATCAAGAGCTTCTGAAATTGGAAAATCAAGAAATAGTTCACATTGAAGCTATTAATAAAATCGAGCATCAAGGAATAACAATTCTTCTTTCAAATAAACTACAGACTAAATTGGATTCTTTGGAAAAGTCTGTATCAAAAACTGCTGGCTTAGAATTTTTTTAGATGTATGTATAAACTGTCGGGTAATTTTGAGGCGTAATTTGAATATAGAAGAAGGTTTAGTGAATGGAGCAATAGGGAAAGTTGTTGAATTTGTAAAATATTAAAACAGAAATGCAATTGAATTCTTGAAAATTAAATTTGATCAGATTACAGAGGTAAAACAGATTGGGCGTTGTGCTGTACGTTTTTTGCTGGTAAAAGACTTGTATGTTCGTAGAAAACAGTTTCCTTTCTGTTTAGCATATGCAATAACCATTCATAAATCTCAAGGTTTAAGTGTAGATAATGCTTTACTAAATGTTGGAAGAACTGTGTTTAAAGAGGGAATGGCATATGTTGCATTATCTCGAGTTAGAACATTGTCTGGTTTGTATTTAATTGATTTCGATGAAAACAAGGTTAGTGCTGATGTAAATTGTGTAAGAGAATATAATCGTTTAAGAAGACTTTATGCACCAACTTTAGGTGAATATCCTATTTATGAAAAACGTGTTGTGTGTTCAAAACGCAAACATGTTGATGAATCAAGTGTGGTTGAAAAGCAGAAAAAAATTCAAGAGAAAAGAAAAGATGCAAAGAAACAGAAAATACAAACAAATGATGATGTTGTGGGATACCAATTAGAAAATGCTTCTGGTGTCAACTGCTATGGTAATGTTATTCTAAACGTTATATTTTATCTAGAGATCTTAATGGTGAAATTATGGAAAGTCAGGAAAAAAGATTATGTTCTGCACTTTATACTTTATTTGAACAATTGAGAACTGACAGAAGTAAGATCCATACTGCTTCTGGTATTCGACAACTCTTGGATACATGTACTGGATCTTTAACGTTCAGCCCTAATATACAACAAGATGCACAAGAGTTTATGATGGTTATGCTTGGAGTATTAGAAGATGAAGGAATCCAGATTGAGAGTTTATTTGGACTCAGTTCCAAATGGGATCACAAATGTGAACAGTGTTCATTAACTTCAAGCACTATAGTTGACAGAGAACGATTTCTATATTTAACAATACCTGACTGCAAATCTGTACCTTTTCCGAAATTAGTAAAAGAAGCAAATCATGATATGAAATGTTCTCGTTGTCAATCAGAAATGTTATCTACATTATGCCTACAAAGATATGGAAAATATCTAATTTTAATGCTACAACGCTGTAGACCAAATGGAAGAAAAGTGGAAACGAAAATTAAAAATGTTGTTGCTAGTCAAGTATCTATTTCTGGAAGAACTTTCGCAACACTGGCTATTGTTTTCCATGCTGGAGCTACTACCACATGTGGAAATTATACTGTATATTTAAAATGCAATAATGGTTGGAGTCACTGCAACGATACACACTTGGAAATAAAACCGAGATTGCCTTATGAATTACCCAACTCATACTTGATATTTCTGAAACAAAAATTTTAGATACATTATTCGGCCTAGAGGGAAAATGGGAAGATGCTTTAAGGAATTCATACTGGATGATTTAAAAAAAAAAATTCCACACATTATTTGGCCTTGAGGAAAAATGTGAACAGAAACTACAGAGTAAAGGTAAGATTTAAAAATTGGAAATAGTATTGGATGTGTTATTTGTGTTGATTTCGTATTGTGGTTGCAAGAATTAGTGATTTGGTTTTTTTTAACAATCTAGTTGATTGTTTTTTTTTCCCAGCTGTTCATGATGATACTACACTGACATCACTGTGAATAGTGAAGTTAAGTAGAATCTGATAACAGCAGAAAAAGGGAGAAAAATATGTTTTCAAAATGTTAAATTATGTTGTATTATTTGATAAGTAACACTGTAATTTGTGAAATAAATTACATTACACAACAGTTTTACAGTTTATTTTCTTTTCTGTAGTGGAAAAGTTAGAAAAAACAGTACTAATGACAAATAGCAGAATAGTAGTTTAATATTGAAAAAAAACTTTGAAATTCACTGAAAAGCCATAGGTTTTACAGACGTTATAGTTAGAAATTAGCATTTAAAAAACCTTTGAAATTCACTGAAAAAACCATAGGTTTTACAGACGTTATAGTTAGAAATTAGCATTTAAAAAACGTTTGAAATTCACTGAAAAAACCATAGGTTTCAGGGACGTTATAGTTAGCTGGACATTTCACTCGTACAAAACCATAGAAATTCCACTGTTATAGTTAGTTCAGCTAACTATAACTCGCGCACCCGCAATGCACTGCTCATGACGTCACATATTGCATCATTCATGACATGGTCAGTGACATCACTGATGACATCACTGATGACATCTCAAATGACATCACTGATGACATCACTGATGACATCATCCACGTGAAAAACTGATGCACCTTCTCACACCCTAATATAACCTTTGATACACCCACTGTAAAATACAGACTACCATTTTCGAAGCCATCGACACACCAATACCAGTTACTACATACGCATTCACTAATTCCTAGGTCTACACACACATCTACTCATTCACCCATACAATCACTCATACATGCAGTCACTCATCAATACAACACTATCATATGCACTCATACACCTATAGATGGAGAGGTGTGGTGCAGCGGCCAGGGCAGCTGACTTCGGAGCACAGGGTTCATGGTTCAATCCCCGGCTCCGGCGGCAGCTCAGCTCAGCACCTTGTGACTCTGGGCAATAGCTAACTTAACTTCCACGACGGCCCCCAGCGCCTTGAGACCCTTAAGGGTGAGTAGTTCGCGCTTTACAAATATGGATTTACATATAGAGACACTCACACACCCCCACTCATCCAGAGTTACTCACACACCTAGTCAGTCATGCAAAGATTCAATCACACTTCCATTTACTCATGTATACAGTTATACACACACCACATCACTTATTCATACAGAAACAAACACATACTTACTCTCTTATACAATCACTGATACAAGTACACACTCATCCATACAGCCACTCTCACAATCACTGACTCTCACGTATAGTCATTTATATACTCAACTCTCACATACACTGCCTTTTACATATGTAGTTACTTGGACATGTACCACTGAGACATCCATTCACTCACCAACACACCCATACACACACTCACCCACCCATACAGCTGTTTCCACAAGCACTCTTGAACCCATACACCCAGTGAATCAACCACTCAAACATCTATGCACAGAGTCACACACCTCCCACCCACCCACACACACACTCAGGCACCCATACAAATACTCAGGCAACCAATCGATAACCCATATAGACACTCATGTAGCTTCTGACCAACTCATGCAGCAGCTTATACAACAACAAACAGACTGATACAGACATTCACACAGTTTAGTCACTAACCCATGCATTCAGTAAGACACATGTAATCACTCACTTAAACAGTCAGTCACGCACCTACTAAATCCTCCATCCAGACACTTATACACCCACTCATTCTTCAATACACCTTGGCATATAAATAATAAATATTTAAAATTTAAAGAAACACACAGTCACTGGATGATGTCATCAGTGATGTCATTTGAGATGTCATCAGTAATGTCACTGACGATGTCATGAATGATGTAATATGTGACGTCATGAGCAGTGCATTGCGGGTGCACGAGTTATAGTTAGCTGAACTAACTATAACGGTGGAATTTCTATGGTTTTGTATGAGTGAAATGTCCAGCTAACTATAACGTCCCTGAAACCTATGGTTTTTTCAGTGAATTTCAAACGTTTTTTAAATGCTAATTTCTAACGTCTGTAAAACCTATGGTTTTTTCAGTGAATATATATATATATATATATATATTCACTGAAAAAGCCATAGGTTTTAGGGACAGTTATAGTTAGTTGGACATTTCACTCATACAAAACCCGTGAAATTCCCCGTTATAGTTAGTTCAGCTAACTATAACTCGCGCCCCGCAATGCACTGCTGATGACGTCACATATTACATCACTCATGACATGGTCAGTGACATCACTGATGACATCACTGATGACATCTCAAATGACATCACTGATGACATCATCCAGTGACTGTGTGTTTCTGTAAAGTTTAAATATGTTTAATATATATAGGGAAAGGCGTATTGAAGAATGAGTGGGTGTATAAGTGTCTGAATGGATGATTTAGTAGGTGCGTGACTGCCTCTATAAGTGAGTGATTAAACGTATCTTACTGAATGCATTGGTTAGTGACTAAACTGTGTGAATGTCTGTATCCGTCTGTCTGTTGGTGTGTAGCGGCAGCATGGGTTTGCGAATAGCTACATGAGTGTCTACATGGGTTATTGATTGGTTGTCTGAGTATCTGTATGGGTGCCTGAGTGTTTGTGTGGGTGGGGTGTGTGTGACTCTGTGCATAGATGTGTGAGTGGGTGATTCCGTGGGTGCATGGTTTCAAGAGTGCATCTGTGATGGACTGTATGGGTGTGTGAGTGTGTGTATGGGTGTGTTAGTGAGTGAATGTATATCTCAGTGGTACATGTGTGAGTAACTACATATGTGAAAGGCAGTATATATGTGTGTTGGAGTATATAAATGGCTATAAGTGAGAGTGTGTGATTGTGAGAGTGGCTGTATGGATGAGCGTGTACTTGTATCAGTGATTGTATAAGAGCGTAAGAATGTGCTAGTATTTGTATGAGTAAGAGAGCTGGTGTGTGTACAACTGTATAGGTGAGTAAATGGCAGTGTGATTAATTATTAGCATGACTGACTAGGTGTGTGAGTACCTCTATGGATGAGTGGCGGTGTGTGAGTGTCTATATAGGTATATGAGTGCATATGATAGTCCTGTACTGAGTGACCGTAACTATGAGTGACTGTACGGGTGAGTGAGTGGATGTGTGTGTAGACCTAAGAATCAGTGAGTGTGTATGTAGTTATTGGTGTTGGAGTGTCTATGGTTTTGAGAATGGCAGTCTGTAATTTAGAGTGGGTGTATCAAAAGTTATATTAGGGTGTGAGAAGATGAATGAAATTATCACATGGATGATGTCATCAGTGATGTCATTTGAGATGTCATCAGTGATGTCATCAGTGATGTCACTGACCATGTCATGAGTGATGTAATATGTGACGTCATCAGCAGTGCATTATGGGCGCGAGTTATAGTTAGCTGAACTAACTATAACGGGGGAATTTCACGGGTTTTGTACGAGTGAAATGTCCAACTAACTATAACTGTCCCTAAAACCTATGGTTTTTTCAGTGAATTTCTAAGGTTTTTAAAATGCTAATTTCTAACTATAACGTGCCTGAAACCTATGTTTTTTCAGTGAATTTCAAAGGTTTTTTAAATGCTAATTTCTAACTATAACGTGTCTGAAACCTATGGTTTTTTCAGTAAATTTCAAAGGTTTTTTAAATGCTAATTTCTAACTATAACGTGCCTGAAACCTATGGTTTTGTAAGTGAATTTCAAAGATTTTTAAATGCTAGTTTCTAACTATGCCTACAGAGGTAGGACATGTGAAGAAAGAAGAAAAACGCACAGAAAGAAGCAAAAGAAATGCAGAAAGAAGCAACAGAAGTCCACAAAGACGAAGAAAAGAGCAGGAAGAAGCAAGACATGTGCAGAAAGAACCAACAGAGGAGCAGAAAGAGGCCTTGTTGCAAAATCATCCTGTGCCCACAACTTTTTCATACGGGTACTGGTGGTAACTGACTCGGACTAACCAGGCCTAGAGCCAGTTCTATGCTAAAAGACACCTAGAATACAGTGAAAACACCTACATACACTAGGGAACACTATGCGTTGGGGTACCCCTGTGATTAGCCTGAACTCTTCTGTAAGGCCCTAGTACATAATAGGGCAGGGGGATTAAAACTTCCTCTTAAAATGCGCCCCGGGGTGCGTTTCCACAGTGGTGAAGGGAGGGGGGGCCTGATGTGACATGTGTGCAAACACGCCCTGTGGCGCGTTTTAATTTGGGGAATTAATTCCTCTTCAATCCTGAGGGTCCCTGGGGTCCAACTAGCCCACCACGTACCTCCAGTAAGCGCCACAGGGCAGCGTTGCAGAGAGGTGGCCCAGGCCACGCCCCTTCTTACACCACTCTGCAACGCAGCTCTGTGGCGCTTACTGGAGGTACGTGGTGGGCTAGTTGGACCCCAGGGACCCTCAGGATTGAAGAGGAATTTATCCCCCAACTTAAAACGCGCCACAGGGCGTGTTTGCACCCATGTCACCTCAGGCCCCGCCCCCTCCCTTCACCACTATCAAACGCGCCCCATGGTGCATTTTAAGTTGGGGGATTAAGTCCCCTTGAATCCTGAGGGTCCCTGGGGTCCAACTAGCCCACCAGGTACCTCCAGTAAGCGCCACAGATCTGCGTTGCAGAGAGGTGTAAAAAGGGGCATGGCATGGACCACCTCTCTGCAACGCAGCGCAGTGGCGCTTACTGGAAGCATCTGGTGGGCTAGTTGGCCCCCAGGGGCCCTCAGGATTGAAAGGGAATTAATTCCCCAACTTTAAATGCGCCACAGGGCGTGCTTGCACACATGTCACCTCTGGCCCCGCCCCCTCCCTTCACCACTGTGCAAACGCGCCCCTTGGCGCGTTTTAAGTTGGGGGATTAAGTCCCCTTAAATCCTGAGGGTCCCTGGGGTCCAACTAGCCCACCAGGTACCTCCAGTTAGCGCGACAGGGCTGCGTTGCAGAGAGGTGGTCTGAGGCCACGCCCCTTTTTACACCTCCCTGCAACGCAGCCCTGTGGCGCTTACTGGCGGTACCTGGTGGACTAGTTGGCCCCCAGGGACCCTCAGTATTCAAGGGAATTAATTCCCCAACTTTAAACACGCCACAGGGCGTGTTTGCACACATGTCACCTCAGGCCCCGCCCCTCCCTTCACCACTCTGCAAACGCGCCCCGTGGCGCGTTTTAGGTTGGGGATAAAGTCCCCTTGAATCCTGAGGGTCCCTGGGGTCCAACTAGCCCACCAGGTACCTCCAGTAAGCGCCACAGAGCTGCGTTGCAGAGAGGTGTAAAAGGGGCGTGGCCTCTGAACACCTCTCTGCAACGCTGCTCCCTGGCGCATACTGGAAGTACCTGGTGGGCTAGTTGGCCCCCAGGGACCCCAGTATTCAAGGGGAATTAGTTCCCCAACTTTAAACGCGCCAGGGGGCGCATTTGCTGAGTGTTGCAGGGAGGGGGCGGGGCCTAGCCGCGATGCGGGACTTTTTTTTTTTTTTAAGAAGGGGGGCTGTGTGGCCCCCCTTCTTTTGCCTTTTTTTGTGCCCTGGGGACCCCATCCCCCAGAGCCTGCTCCTCTTTTAAAAAAAAAAAAATGTTAATGGGAGGGGGCCGCGTGGGACCCCTCCCATGGCTAATTCCGGCCCGGGGACCACATCCCCCGGGGCATGGCCACACATATTATTTTTTATAGGAAGGGGGGGCTGCATGGCCCCCCCTCCTAAGGCCTCTATTGGACCCGGGGACCCCATCCCCCGGGGCCCACCTTTATTTAATATTTTTTTGGGGGGGGAGGGGGGCCGCGTGGCCCCCTCCCGGGCCACTTCTGGCCCCGGGGACCCCATCCTCCGGGGCCTGCCCATTCTTTTTTTTTTTGTTTTGTGAGGGGGGCCGCGTGGCCCCCCTCCACAGGCCAAATATGGCCCCGGGGACCCGATCCCCTGGGGCCTGGCCTCTCCTTTTTTTTTTTTTTTTAATACTCAGGGGAGGGAGGCCATGTGGCCCCCCTCCCGGACCACTTCCAGCCCCGGGGACCCCATCCCCCGGGGCCTGGCCTCTCGTTGGGGACCGTGGGGGGTCCCCAATCACCCCACGGTCCCGCCGGCTCCCTGCGTCCTGCGGGTGCCGGCATTGCTTTTCCACATGGGGAGCTGCTGACATGCAGCTCCCCTTGTGGAAAAGCAATCTGCTTTGCTTCATTGAAGCGAGAGCAGTTTGCAATTGCATACAGCAGTGTCCCGGGGTGCGCACCCCGGGACACTGCAGGAGCCGGCCCTGGGGGTGGCGGTCACCAGGGCCATCACGGGCTCCAGGAGGGGGGCCGCATGGCCCCCCTCCCAACAATTGCAAAGCCCCGGGGAGGTGGTGGTCCCCGGTGCTCGGGGGTCCGTTACGGACCCCCAAATTTAAATATTAGTGCCCCGGGGAGGTGGCGGTCCCTGGGACGTGTGACCCCACACACAGGTATATTGTTGTAAAAAAAATGAAGCTCCGGGGGGTGGCGGTCCCCGGGGCTGCGGGGGGCAGTGTGCCCTCCCGCTATTATAAATAATGAAAGCCCCGGGGGGTGGCGGTCCCCGGGGCTTGGGGGGGCCTTAGAGGCCCCCCGCAACTCATTATTCAAGCGGTGGTGGGGCAGTGTGGGGGGGGGATTGGGGCCCCCCCACACTTTTTTTTTCACTGCCCCCGGGACTTGGCCCACCCGGGGGCTAATTAGTAACGAAGCGCAGGAGCCCGTGCTTCGGTTTTTTTATGTTTTGCGTCCGGATCCGCGGATCCGGCGCGCATTTTGCCGATTTAAAAAAAAAAAATTGCTTTTTTGGGCCTTTGGGGTCCTTGTGGGACCCCCTGAGCAGGCCTAGGGGGTCAGGGTGTTTCTACCCTGCCCCCTTTTCTTGTTTTGCGCCATAGTTTTTCTGTTTTCTTGTGCCTCGGTTCTACCGCGGCACAAGATGGCTGCCAACACTTCCTGGTTTGGAGTGTTGACAGCCAATTAGCATGAAGCTCGTGGTCGGGAGGGTCCGCGGATCCTCCGTGCCTCTAAATATCGAAACTTTTATTTTTGATTTTCTCAGCAACTACTGAACGGATTTACACCATTTTTAAAAAGGGTGCTTTCTGAACCAAGCACTACCTTTTTGCCAAATTTGGTGTAATTCCGTTCAGCAGTTTTGGCTGAAGCCGTGTCTAAAGTTTCCTATGGGTATTAACATGGAGAAAACACGTTTTGGGACCCCCATTTTTTTTATTAAAGCCCCGGGGGGTGGCGGTCCCCGGGGCTTGGGGGGCCTTAGAGGCCCCCCACACATAAAACTTAACCCCCGCATGCCCCCGGGACTTGGCCCACCCGGGGGCCAATTACCAAAGAAGCGCAGGATCCGCGCACCGTAAGCGCATCCTGAGCAGGCCTAGGGGGTCAGGGTGTTTCTACCCTGCCCCCTTTTTGCGTATTGCGCACTTTTTTTACTGCTTTCTTGTTCCTCGGTTCTACCGAGGAACAAGATGGCTGCCAACACTTCCTGATTTGGAGTGTTGACAGCCAATTAGCATGCAGCTCGAGGTCGGGAGGGTGCGCGGATCCACCGCGGCCATAAATATCGAAACTTTTATTTTGGATTTTCTCAGCAACTACTGAACGGATTCTTAACCAAGCACTACCTTTTTGCCAAATTTGGTGTAATTCCGTTCAGCAGTTTTTGCTGTAGCCTTGCATAAAGTTTCCTATGGGAAATTGATTTTTTGACTCTTATTTTTTTAATTTCTCCGCAACTACTGAACGGATTTACACCATTTAAAAAAAAGGGCGCTTTCTGAACCAAGCACTACCTTTTTGCCAAATTTGGTGTAATTCCGTTCAGCAGTTCGGGCTGTAGCCGTGTCTAAAGTTTCCTATGGGTATTAACATGGAGATAACACGTTTTGGGACCCCCCTTTTTTCTCGGCCCCTGCTTGATGAATCACCCCGAAACTTTCGAGATAGGAGCGGACCGGAGCGGGCCATACGTTTTGAAAATTTCGCGAAGATTCGTCAACCGGCGCCAAAGTTATTGGGAAAAGAATGTTACGAATTTCCTATGGATAATAGGTCCTAACTATAACTATCTATTGGCGACCGCCAGTAGAAAATATATATATATATATATATATTCACTGAAAAAACCATAGGTTTCAGGCACGTTATGGTTAGAAATTAGCATTTAAAAAACCTTTGAAATTCACTGAAAAAACCATAGGTTTCAGACACGTTATAGTTAGAAATTTGCATTTAAAAAACCTTTGAAATTCACTGAAAAAACCATAGGTTTTAGGGACAGTTATAGTTAGTTGGACATTGCACTCGTACAAAACCCGTGAAATTCCCCCGTTATAGTTAGTTCAGCTAACTATAACTCGCGCCCCCGCAATGCACTGCTGATGACGTCACATAATACATCACTCATGACATGGTCAGTGACATCACTGATGACATCACTGATGACATCTCAAATGCAATTTGCTTTGGATATTGGAGCGAGAGCAGGTTTCCCTGCTCTCGCCTAATATCCAAAGCAGTTTGCTATGACAGAACGGGAGCCGCGAGGCTCCCGTCCTGTCATAGCAAACTACAGTGTCCCGGGGTAGGCACCCCGGGACACAGCAGGAGCCGGCCCTGGGGGTGGCGGTCCCCAGGGCCATCAAGGGCTCCAGGAGGGGGCCGCGCGGCCCCCTCCCTTGAATTGCACAGCCCGGGGAGGTGGTGGTCCCCGGGGCTCTGGGGTCCGTAACGGACCCCCACATTTAAATATTTAGTGCCCCGGGGAGGTGGCGGTCCCCGGGCGTGTGGGGGCCTCAAGCCCCCCACATAGGTATTTTAAAAAAATTAAAAGAAGCCCCGGGGGTTGCGGTCCCCGGGGCTGCGGGAGGGCCGAGAGCCCTCCTGCATCATTTTTTATTAAAGCCCCGGGGGTGGTGGTCCCCGGGGCTTGGGGGGCCTTAGAGGCCCCCCACACATAAAACTTAACCCCCGCATGCCCCCGGGACTTGGCCCACCCGGGGGCCAATTACCAAAGAAGCGCAGGATCCGCGCACCGTAAGCGCATCCTGAGCAGGCCTAGGGGGTCAGGGTGTTTCTACCCTGCCCCCTTTTTGCGTATTGCGCACTTTTTTTACTGCTTTCTTGTTCCTCGGTTCTACCGAGGAACAAGATGGCTGCCAACACTTCCTGATTTGGAGTGTTGACAGCCAATTAGCATGCAGCTCGAGGTCGGGAGGGTGCGCTGATCCACCACGGCCATAAATATCGAAACTTTTATTTTGGATTTTCTCAGCAACTACTGAACGGATTCTTAACCAAGCACTACCTTTTTGCCAAATTTGGTGTAATTCCGTTCAGCAGTTTTTGCTGTAGCCTTGCATAAAGTTTCCTATGGGAAATTGATTTTTTGACTCTTATTTTTTTAATTTCTCCGCAACTACTGAACGGATTTACACCATTTAAAAAAAAGGGCGCTTTCTGAACCAAGCACTACCTTTTTGCCAAATTTGGTGTAATTCCGTTCAGCAGTTCGGGCTGTAGCCGTGTCTAAAGTTTCCTATGGGTATTAACATGGAGAAAACACGTTTTGGGACCCCCCTTTTTTCTCGGCCCCCGCTTGATGAATCACCCCGAAACTTTCGAGATAGGAGCGGACCGGAGCGGGCCATACGTTTTGAAAATTTCGCGAAGATTTGTCAACCGGCGCCAAAGTTATTGGGAAAAGAATGTTACGAATTTCCTATGGATAATAGGTCCTAACTATAACTATCTATTGGCGACCGCCAGTAGAAAATATATATATATATATATATATTCACTGAAAAAACCATAGGTTTCAGGCACGTTATGGTTAGAAATTAGCATTTAAAAAACCTTTGAAATTCACTGAAAAACCATAGGTTTCAGACACGTTATAGTTAGAAATTTGCATTTAAAAAACCTTTGAAATTCACTGAAAAAACCATAGGTTTTAGGGACAGTTATAGTTAGTTGGACATTGCACTCGTACAAAACCCGTGAAATTCCCCTGTTATAGTTAGTTCAGCTAACTATAACTCGCGCCCCCGCAATGCACTGCTGATGACGTCACATAATACATCACTCATGACATGGTCAGTAACAT
Organism: Calotriton arnoldi; assembly: GCA_963921515.1. Classification (NCBI taxonomy): domain Eukaryota; kingdom Metazoa; phylum Chordata; class Amphibia; order Caudata; family Salamandridae; genus Calotriton; species Calotriton arnoldi. The sequence continues at coordinate 2,620,601 of CAWUFW010001434.1, forward strand.
CACTGATGACATCACTGATGACATCTCAAATGCAATTTGCTTTGGATATTGGAAGCGAGAGCAGGTTTCCCTGCTCTCGCCTAATATCCAAAGCAGTTTGCTATGACAGAACGGGAGCCGCGAGGCTCCCGTCCTGTCATAGCAAACTACAGTGTCCCGGGGTAGGCACCCGGGACACTGCAGGAGCCGGCCCTGGGGTTGGCGGTCCCCAGGGCCATCAAGGGCTCCAGGAGGGGGGCCGCGCGGCCCCCTCCCTTGAATTGCACAGCCCCGGGGAGGTGGTGGTCCCCGGGGCTCTGAGGTCCGTAACGGACCCCCACATTTAAATATTTAGTGCCCCGGGAGGTGGCGGTCCCCGGGGCGTGTGGGGAGGCTCAAGCCCCCCACATAGGTAATTTAAAAAAATAAAAAGAAGCCCCGGGGGTGGCGGTCTTCGGGGCTGCGGGAGGGCCGAGAGCCCTCCCGCATCATTTTTTTATTAAAGCCCCGGGGGTGGCGGTCCTCGGGGCTTGGGGGCCTTAGAGGCCCCCACACATAAAACTTAACCCCCGCATGCCCCCGGGACTTGGCCCACCCGGGGCCAATTACCAAAGAAGCGCAGGATCCGCGCACCGTAAGCGCATCCTGAGCAGGCCTAGGGGTCAGGGTGTTTCTACCCTGCCCCCTTTTGCGTATTGCGCACTTTTTTACTGCTTTCTTGTTCCTCGGTTCTACCGAGGAACAAGATGGCTGCCAACACTTCCTGATTTGGAGTGTTGACAGCCAATTAGCATGCAGCTCGAGGTCGGGAGGGTGCGCGGATCCACCGCGGCCATAAATAACGAAACTTTTATTTTGAATTTTCTCAGCAACTACTGAACGGATTCTTAACCAAGCACTACCTTTTTGCCAAATTTGGTGTAATTCCGTTCAGCAGTTTTTGCTGTAGCCTTGCATAAAGTTTCATATGGGAAATCGATTTTCTCACTCTTATTTTTTGAATTTCTCCGCAACTACTAAACGGATTTACACCATTTAAGAAAAAGGTCGCTTTCTGAACCAAGCGCTACCTTTTTGCAAAATTTGGTGTAATTCCGTTCAGCAGTTCGGGCTGTAGCCGTGGCTAAAATGTCCTATGGGAATTAACATGGAGAAAAAGGAGAAAACGCGTTTTGGGACCCCCCTTTTTTCTCGGCCGCCGCTTGATGAATCACCCCGAAACTTTCAAGACAAGAGCGGACCGGAGCGCCCCACTAGTTTTGAAAATTTCGCGATGATTCGTCAAACGACGCCAAACTTATTGGGAATAGAATGTTGCGGATTTCCTATGGATAAAGGTCCTAACTATAACTATCTACTGGCGACCTATATATATATCTCCACCAAGCCCAAACCCGCTCCAGCTCCATGAAGAATTAAAGCAAAGGCCGAGGAGCCGCCTTGCATTACCTGAAAATATAAACATTCAAAGTAGGATGGCACAGACCTGTATGGGGAGCCAATGGATTTCCACCAGGGTGGCGGTCATGTTTTTGATTTTCTTCAAGTCCTCTCTGATGCACACTGTGGCATATAAGTTTTCTTTAGGAGGGCCAGTTTTGTTTTTGGGAAGCAGAGGCACAGGGAGTTGCCACCTTCTAGAAACAAGAGGGATGGGACAGCCGTTCTGAAGTCGCTTTCTGCGTGGAATAGTTTCACTTTCTTTAGCACAGAAAGCTGTTACCAGGCTGTGTTGTTCTTCTTGGCAACATGTTTCATGAGGGGGTGGATGTCAGTGACTTGGTGCTGGGTGTTAGCTGAGAGTTGAAAGAGCCAGGTTTGGTGTTGATGACGAATAGGAGGAATTAAATTGTGGTGGGACTGAGTTTCCAGTAGATTCTGGACATCCAGGTTTGGATGAGGTACAGGCAGTGCTCGAGGTGCTGAATGTCAAAAGTGGGGAAAACTTTTGTGTAAGGTTGTGTGTTGTTAGCATATGTGTGGATTTTGTTAATGTTGATGGTGGGTAGGATTCTAAGGACTTCATTTAGAGTTTGAAGATGACAGCAGAAAAGATGGAGCTCTGGGGACTCCACGAGTAATGGGGAGCTTCGGGGTGCAGGAAATGATTATGTGGGTGAATGGGTATCAATTGGATATGTAGGAGGAGACTCAAACAACAAGAGAGGGGTCCACCTTACACCAAGGGACAGGACGCCAAATTGACAAATAATCAAAAACAACAATTCCCTTTGTGTGTATTTGGACAAACCGATAATAAATCATACACCATTCATCCAAGCATACCAATATCACCAAAGAGTGCTGACCGGTTGCAAAAATCCAATATATGAATGTTTATTCTGTAAAATCAGTTAAAAAAGTCATATAAAGAGTGCATATAATAAAAACATGGATTATTTCAAGATAAAATAACTCTCTAAATAGAGAGCCACATCAAAATTTCACAAAGATCATACACATTGTTACAAAAATCACAATAAATGAACATGGGAGAATATCATAGACATTAATTTTTTGTCATTGTTACACACTAGTCACAAAGAAATTCATTGGTCAAACAACTATTTTGTACAGTCTCTTGTTTGGCCAAGATAGGGTTGATTTAGAGCTTTTGTATCTGTCTGTGTTGTGCAGTGTGCATGTTTTGCTCTGTGTGTGCATGCAAGATGTGGCTGTGTTACTTCGTGTACATGTGGTATGCACCTACTCTTGTATGTTGTATGCTTTTGACTGCATCCACTACAATAAAGTCAGACCTATCTGCTTTGTCAATGCTTGCCTAGTTAAGAAGTTACTTATATTCTACTATCAGCAATAAGATTTCTACAGTCATGGCTTGGCAACAGGGTCAGTGTATGAAACTAGAATTCCTTTTCTGTGAAAGCCTTTGCCAGCATGCATCGTTTCTCATTCTCCTTGGAACCTAGAGGGCATATTTACAAGCCCCTATCGCTACAGGAGCGTCACTTTTCAGGACGTTCCTGTGGCAATAGGGCTTTGCTTATTTACAAGGCAGTGTTAAGCCACTTAACGTGGCTTAACACTACCTTGTAAATAAGGCTCCTTTTCACGCTATACTTAGCTTGAAAGGGGAGGGCAATGGGTGTTGTGGTGGGCGTTCCACCGCAGCACCCATTGATTTTGACGCTGCCCCATATTTACAAGGGTGCCGTAAATATGGGGCAGCGCCAAAACTAAGACCAGGGAAAACCTGGTCTTAAACAGGCAAAACGAGGAGAAATGTTTACTTTCTCCTTGTTTTTGCTGTTTCCATGTGTGCTGCACAACGCAGCACACATGGAAACAGCAAAACACCCTAGACCATTTAGAAATTTTGTCAGGCGTATAATAAAGCAAGCAAATAGTACGAAATTGCTGCAAACGTAGATTAACAGAATGCACTGACTCATCTATAATACTTAGTGCTTGTTTGATGACACTAGATGTGACCTCTGACCCCAGAGTCTCCTGCCAGCGTGCCGCCAGTCCTCGCACAGGCAAGGGGTACTTGCTCTTTGCAGAAACTAGATGCAGTATGGGGCCTCTTATTTTAGGAATACCTGCTGTTCCTTATTATATATTATTTCTTGTTGCATTGAAATCGCTATGCTTTTTTTCGATGATTTTCTGTAAATGGTGTTTATTTCTGTCTGCCCTAATTTATTTAATTTTGCTCTGCTGTTGCTTTTCCATTTCGTCTATGTTTTGTTCTGCTAATTTGTATTCCGCTTGTTGACAATAAAAAAAAAAATTTTTAAAAAGGAAACAGCAAAACACCAATGATTGTTTATGCGCAGGAAGGTGTCCCTCCCTGCACATAAACAATCATTTAAAAAAAATGACGAGTTGCAACTTCTAAATGTGCTGCATTAAGCAGTACACATAGAAGTTACAAAACGCCATTTAAAGATGATTTATGTGCAGGTAGGGACACCTTCCTGCACATAAACAATCTTCCCCTGCAATGTAGACACCCTTGCACTATGGTGTAAGGGTGCCTGGGTTGGCGCTAGGCAGCTAAATTTAGCGCCAGCGCAGGGGGAAACGCAGGGCTGCACCATATTCTTGTAAATATGGTGCAGCCCTGCGTTTCTAAAGTGACGGAGCGCGTTTTTAGCCTTCTTAGCTTAACGACACGCTTCGCCACTTTACTAGTAAATATACCCCCAGTTCATTAAAGTGGAAACGTTTCTTTTCAGAACATTTGCTAACCTTTCTTCAGACAGTGTTGAGAACCAGGCCTTTCTCTGTGCAACACACTCACCAAAGTGTTGCATAAAACGAATCCATCACTTGAAACAGATTCGGGAAATAGCATTCTAAAATTAATGCATTGATGGAAGACAGTAATGATCTATTGTTAAGTGCTAGCAGAAGCTAGGAGGATTTCTTAAAAACCACACGTCAGGCATATCTCGAAGAAGAACGAAGGATATGTCTGGCCTGGGGTAATGAAGTATCTTGCGGTTTCTGTCCTTTGAGGAGTAGGAAGTGGAGGATCTGTGTGAATTAAATAAGAGTGTAAAAAAACACTAAACGTATCAATAGGCAATAATAACTGGCACTCGACTGGCCCTCCTAGGGTGTATAGCTTCTTCATCATCCTTCTGATTGGATGACTTGTATCCTTCCATTGCTCATATTCAGGCAACTACTTTTTCTTTTGCTGTTGACATTCCATGAGCGCATGTGTTTGGTTCCTCTCTGCACCGTACATTTCTCGCCCACCTCAGCTTTTTACATGTTCTTGTTTTATTTATTTCTCTCTCTTCAGCCTCAAGCTCATCTGTTGCTCACCCCACCAACTCGCCGTTACTTCCCCCCACCTACTCCTGCATTGTTGCTCCCACACTATTCGCGGTCCTTAAAATCATTAAAAACATGTTTGTGGCCCAGCAGATGGCATTTGCTACCGTGCTCTGTGTTTAAAAAAATGCTTTAGTGCAAGTATTAATTTTTATACACCGCTGCAAGTGGCGTCTGACAGCGTGGATCAGTAAAAAAAATCAAAAAAATCAATGAAATAAAATTACTATCGCGTCATTCCATACGTGCACACGCATAGTGATACATGTGCACACATATGGTATGACTTGACTGCTAGCAACATAATGACGCATAATCTTGTATGGTACGTTTGCCTCATCTTGCTTTTTATTCTTTCTCCAGCTTTTATTATACATGAGGAATTAAGGCAGGGCTACTTGACAGATAACATTGCTGTAGCACACCTGATATGGTGGCTAAAAATTTGGTCCAGAGAAAAACCAAATTTAAACCAGACTATTTTAGAGGACTGTTTGAGTTTGGATGGTGCTGCAGAAATTCCTTGGTTAAATTATATCTCACAGCAGCTTTCAGCTCTTGGGCAACCGGAGCTATTTAATAAACCCAGAAAGCTGCAACCCGAATCTGTGAAAAATTTAAAAACTCAATTTCTTCTAAGGAGGCAGTTAGATAGAGAAGCAAAGGAACTCATGAAACCCTCTTGCAGATATTTTATGATTTTAAGTCCTGGTATTTTAAGCCAACCATTTTGGTCTTTTGTTAATAACCTGCATCATCGCTTTATTTTATCTAGATTTAGATTTAATTGTATCCACTGGCTCCTAACTGTACCCAAAGGCTTTTCAAAGTTAGGTTCCTTGCAACCATGTGCATGTGATAACTTCTCTGAACAAGACCTATTGCACTTTATGTTCTTTTGTGGTTTTTATACCGAACTTCGAGCTAAATATATTCTACCACTTTTAAAACATTGCCATTTTGCACAAGTTAGGCCAGCATTGACCTATCTACAAATGCTTTCTTCCCCCTTTGTTTGTTACGGGGTTGCACGTTTTTATCAGGGGCAATTCGTAAAAGAAATAATATGGTGGGTTAACAATTATGACCCGGGTCGCTAGAATATGCCTTGTATTCTGAATTTATTTTAACTTTGTGTATTTTAATCTTCTATGTAAGTGTTTTTATGTAAAATGTACTTTTATGGCCAGAACGTGGCCGAATAAAGTTTTAATTGATTGATTATTCTTTCTTTTCTTTTTTTTGCTGGTGCTGCAAAGCATTGGCAGAGATTATTTCATTTTGCCAATGCTGCATAGCATCCCTAAAAAGCATTAGCAAGGCCAAAATGTCCAAAAGATGAAACCTATTGGCTTACCAATACTTGTTTTTTGTGGTAGTTCGTTTTTTAAATATTTTTTAATAGTTTCTCCGGGCTATATGGTATAGAGTGAATGTAATGAGAGGGCAAAGACAAACGTGCTGAGGTAGTGCACTTGCTTATCTGAACCACTCTTCAAAACCTGCAAAGGATGCATAGTAAAGGTCCTGGTTTTAGAGGAACAGAGGTTCAAGAGAGCATGAACTCTCAGACATCCTGTATAAGCACCAGCCCTGTCATCTTTGAATCCTTGAGGCATCATCTTAGACCCAGAGTGTAAAAGAAGAGAGGGGCCAATGTATACACAGTATGTGTACAATACAGCAGGCTCTCGCCTGACCCTATCTCCAAGGCCAGTCCAGATCATCCTTCCAGGATTTAAGAAGCACACTGGGTAAGCATGTGCGCTATGGCCTCTCCTGTCTCTTCTCTTCTGTGTTTGGTATAGATCAAATAACTGTAGAAACTGTTAACAAATATTGCAAGAAACAACGTGTTGACCTTCGATAAAGGTCATTAAGGCCAGACCTAACAAAACATAGATATAGTCCTGTAAATGACATGGGAGTGGGTATGGGCGAAGGAGGCAGTGGTCCCTGGACCACTATCTGTGTCCCTCCAATAGCAGCAGCCCTCATTAACAAGGTGGCAGCCGTTCCACAGAGACAACTTCCTGTTTGTGAATGCCACCACCCCCTTTTAGGAATCAGTATCTGATCTATAGTTTGCAACGGCAGTTGTGCTAGCCAACCATTGATACACGGCACTGCGAGTCAGAAGTAGTACACTTTCACACTCACTCCTTCAAATTCTCAAAGAGCCTCGAAATGTGAAAGACTTTTCAAACTCGCCAAGTACCTTTTTCTAAATTGCAATTTGCCTTTTAGCAGGGGCAACGTCTGAGATGTTGCAAAGTGCAGACTTTGCAACATCAAAAAGGCTTTGTACAGGACCTTCTAGTCCCTGGTAATTAAAGTAACATGACCAAACGAGCCAAGTCACCAGGGCTAAACCAGAACAGTCAGCGTAAGGGACTGAAAACTTTTCACCTAAAGGCATTCATTTTCTACAACATGGTAGATCAGAGTTGCTCTAATTGGATCTGGTTGGTAAACTCAAGTTTAGTTTCTTTCATCTGAGGCTGCATACGTACAGTTAAACCTTTTCCTCTGGAGGAATCCTGGGTACAGGTCTATTTGCATGTATTTGGTTCTGGGAGGAGGAATTACCGTGGAAATTCCTCTCCATTGTTTTCATTGGCTGCAATCGGTAAGGAGAAACTGTGCTCTACTGATATCCAATACCTGCAGACTCAGCAGTATACTGTGGTCACTCATTGGCTTGTTGTTTCTCCAGAGTACCATAGCATTCAATCATTACCTACCTTGTCCGTCTTCCTCATCCCAGTCCCTATAACTGGAGCATCGCCTCTTCTCCCAGGCAGTGTTCATTCAGCCTAAAAAACTCCTAACTCAAACCCTTCCCAATATGGCCACCACATGAAGACCTTGACTGGTGACAAGGAAGACTAACACTCTGAGTAATGAAGATTACCGGAAAGTAACAGAGTACTCTTCCCATCACTACAAGGCACAGATATATCTCTCATTCCTTTAAAGGCAAGTCCTGATTGGGAGGCTCTTATTTCTTGTGCATTGGTATTACATCAGGCTGCATGGTTTCAACCAGGGAAGTAAGAGCAAAACTGGAAAAGATCTGAAGGAAATGCTGATGGAAGTGTTAGAGGCTGAGGAGGTTGTTCCCGCATTAAATAGGCTATTTTATGTCAGGTGATGAAGAACCCATACCACTGATCTAGAGAATGCCTTTGTGGGCAGTGGGATGGTTTCATGAGTGTAAGATGGACATGTTTTTGCCATAGTTGTTTTATGAAAGTTTTGTATATCTGTGACTGCTGTTGTGGCCAGATCTACAGGAGGGTGGTTACAAAGAATCTCCTAAAAAATGTAGATTATCCATCTGCACTTCTGAAGGTTGAACTACCCTACTTTATGGTTCCAAGATGGCATATGCCTCGCTGGCAGAGTCTCCTCCTGCTCTGCACTCGGGTTCTTAAAGGTTTGGAGTAAAAGCCGGCGTGACTGATGGCTGATCAGCCGTCCAATCTAAGGTAGCCGATGATCCACCATTTGGGGCAGAGTTAACTCTATTCATGGGGAGAGGATGTGGTGTTATGGCTACATCTGCCGACTTTGGAACTGGGGAACCAGGTTTGACTCCCTGTGACGGCTCAACATCCTGTGATTCTCGGCAAATCACTTAGTCCCCATGTGCCTAAAAAAATGATTAAAACATGAATGTGTCCTTGTGTAATGTAACTGGTGCTCATGTAAAGCGTTCCAATACCTTTGGGTTGAGTTTCGCCATATCAAATTACAACCAAAAAAAACCTAAATGAAACACCAACATGACAAGAGTGGTAGACCTTCAGTACGTAAAGTGTCCCTAACATCATGGGGTACACACCTAAAGCATGCTAGGGTGGCCAGATATATGGGCACTAAAATTGTACTTGCACTTTAGGAGGCACTTTTCCAGTGACCACATTTAGGCTCTAATCACGAGTATAGATGCTATTTATCGCACCTGATAAATAACGACACCACAGGGTACGTTATTTATGAATCACTGACAAAATATCGAAGGTCAGAATATCGACCTACAGAAATATCGACGCAAGAATATCGAAGTCAAGAATATCGACATCCTATCTACATTATGGTAAGTACAAAAATATCGAGAAAAAAAATAGCGATGTCAAAAATATCGTTGTTAAAAATATCGTTTTTTATTTAAGTTAAAAAAATAATGTAAAATAAAGTAAATACATATAATTAAAAGAAACATAGTTAAAAATATTTTAAAATGTTTAAAAATTATAAGTAATATATATGTAATGTAAAAATAAATTAAACATATACATATAATATATATACTTACTAATAATTTTTAATAATTATTTTAATAACATAAGTTTTTTAAAAATATCATATAAATTATAAATACATCTATACACATAAAACAATAATATAAATAAAAATTAAATGAATATATATAACAAATTAAAAAAAATTAAATTATTTTTAATCTTTTTAAAATTAATTATATACTACATTAACTAAAATAATACTAAAAATATTAGATAGCGGAGGTAATAAAATTACTATTCCAACTCCAAACAGTGCAACAGTAGGGAAAGTGTTGGATAGCGTAGGGGTTAAAATTACTATTCCCACGCCAGGGAGTGCAACAGTAGGGAAAGTGTTGGATAGCGTAGGGGTAAAAATTACTATTCCCACTCCAGTGAGTGCAACAGTAGGGAAAGTGTTGGATAGCGTAGGGGTAAAAATTACTATTCTCACTCCAGGGAGTGCAACAGTAGGGAAAGTGTTGGATAGCGTAGGGGTAAAAATTACTATTCCCACTCCAGTGAGTGCAACAGTAGGGAAAGTGTTGGATAGCTTAGGGGTTAAAATTACTATTCCCACTCCAGTGAGTGCAACAGTAGGGAAAGTGTTGGATAGCGTAGGGTTTAAAATTACTATTCCCACTCCAGTGAGTGCAACAGTAGGGAAAGTGTTGGATAGCGTAGGGGTAAAAATTACTATTCCCACTCCAGTGAGTGCAACAGTAGGGAAAGTGTTGGATAGCGTAGGGGTTAAAATTACTATTCCAACTCCAGTGAGTGTAACAGTGTGGAAAATGTAGGATAGCGTAGGGGTTAAATTAACATACTTATTAATTAAAAAATGTTTGTAAAATAAATAACATATTAATAATTAATTAACTAAAAAATTAATAATAAATACCAATAAAATTAAATTAATATTTACTTAAATAACATTAAATTACTTCCCACCCTATTCCCCCATAAACACACAACCCGCTACACATAAAAAAGAACACAATTAATTTAATTATCAATTAATCAATTAATAAAAATTAATTACCAATTAATAATTAATTAACAATAAATTAATTCTCAATAACAATAAATAAAAAAATATTAATTAATTAATTATAATTAAATTACTTCCCACCCTATTCCCCTATAAACCCACAACCTGCTACACATAAAAATTAACATAATTAATTTAATTATCAATTAATCAATTAATAAAAATTAATTACCAATCAATAATTAATTACCAATAAATTAATTCACAATAACAATAAATAAAATAAAAAAAGTATAATTAATATAATGATAAATTAACCAATTAATTTTTTTTTATTACCAATTAATAATTAATTAGCAATAAATTAATAATCAATAACAATAAATAAAAACATATTAATTAATTAATTATAATTAAATTACTTCCCACCCTATTCCCCTATAAACCCACAACCCGCTCTGATACTAAAACGCAAAATTTACTTTAAAAAAATTACTAATTTCTAAACATTTAATACATATATTTAAAAATAATAAAAATACATTACAAAAAATGTTAAACATACATATAAAATACATACTAAAATACATAACACTAATATAAATATCGATATTATTAACAACGATATTTTTGCTAACGATATTACTTACTTCGATATTACTTACTTCGATATAAAAAAATACGATATTACTTACCTTAAGGTCGATATTCTGGTCACCGATATTCTTGACATCGATATTCTGTCCCTACGATATTAAAAACTCGATATTAGTGTAGGTCGATATAAAAAAATAAATATTTTGACTGCGCACCGTTATTTATTGGGTGCGATAAATAGCAACTATTAAGGGTTTGTAGGGAATAACATGCAGATTATGGTGTTTACCGCGTCAAAATCCGCATGATACGGTAAATACCATAAGCTTTACAATGCAAGCCTGCCGAAATTTAATGAAGGTTGAGGTATTTAACGCATCTGATAAACAGAGGTTTAAGCAGGGGTTGGAAATAATGACCCACTCGTAATCAGAGACTTTGGGGTCGATTCTGATGTCGGCCGGAAGCGCACCTAACAGTATTCGTCCGGAAAAAATACCAGCCGAACGCGTGTTTTCCGACCGACTCGAACACTCTACCGAACGAACAAGTACGATGCGCATAACAGCCCAGATTCCGAGCGAGCCGTACTTACCCATTCCAGCTCCTGTACCCCGCCCGAGCCGGATCCGTAAACGCCGAATCGAGTCGCACGGAACCAAATACACAGCACCTTCCGGCCGGACTAGTACGATGCGTCTTCCGTACGCGCCGAACTCGTCGCTACGTCCGGCATGTTTGAGCATCCGGGCGAGCCGTACATAAGCTCCGTTTCGCGCCACAAGACGATCCACGGCTACGAGACGAACAAGCCTGCCACGAGTACGACTCGAAGACACGAGAAACCCGAACGAGACGATCCAAGCATGAATCCCATTGCGCAGGTCCTACCTATACTCTACATCTATTACCGGGACCGGCACGGACGCGTACGGCGCAGATGGTAAGTCAAACACCAACAATACAAACAAACCACACGTACACGAAACATGTCACACACACATAGGGATGCACAAATAACGTACACTAGCAACAGCAGAACCATAGGGGTGGGATGTCCAACACCAATGCCATACACACCCATAGGGGGCTGGATGCCTGCCACTACTACCACCCCTACCCAGGGATGCCTGGATGCCTGCCACTACTACCACCCCTACCCAGGGGGGCCTGGATGCCTGTCAGTACTACCATCCCCACTCATGGGGGGCTGGATGCCTACCACTACTACCATCCCCACTCATGGGGGGCTGGATGCCTACCACTACTACGATACCCACCCTTAGGGGGATGGATGCCTGCCACTACTACCACCCCTACCCAGGGGGCCTGGATGCCTGTCACTACCACCACCCCTACTCAGGGGGCCTGGATGCCTGTCACTACCAACACCCCTACTCTGGGGGGGCTGGATTCCTGTCACTACCACCACCCCTACCCAGGGGGGCCTGGATGCCTGTCACTACCACCACCCCTACTCATAGGACGGGTAATGCATGACACAACTAGCATACTCCCACATAAGGACTGTCTGTAAATTACATCCCAGCCTACAACACCATGACAAGCGTGTGTGGTCTGTGTCAAATGCATACAACACTGAACATGACATTGAACATACAATGTGACCCCCTACTGCCACTACCACCACCCCTATCCAGGGGGGCTGGATGCCTGTCACTACTACCATCCCCACCCTTAGGGGGATGGATGCCTGCCACCACTACCATACCCACCCTAAGGGGGATGGATGCCTGCCACTACCACCACCCCTACCCAGGGGGGCCTGGATGCCTGCCACTACTACCACCCCTACCCAGGGGGGCCTGGATGCCTGTCACTACTACCATCCCCACTCATGGGGGGCTGGATGCCTACCACTACTACCATCCCCACTCATGGGGGGCTGGATGCCTACCACTAATACCATCCCCACTCATGGGGGGCTGGATGCCTACCACTACTACCATACCCACCCTTAGGGGGATTGATGCCTGCCACTACTACCATTCCCACTCATGGGGGGCTGGATGCCTACCACTACTACCATACCCACCCTTAGGGGGATGGATGCCTTCCACTACTACCACCCCTACCCAGGGGGCCTGGATGCCTGTCACTACCACCACCCCTACTCAGGGGGCCTGGATGCCTGTCACTACCACCACCCCTATCCAGGGGGGCTGGATGCATGCCACTACTACCACCCCTACCCAGGGGGCCTGGATGCCTGCCACTACTACCATCCCCACCCTTAGGGGGATGGATGCCTGCCACTACTACCATACCCACCCTTAGGGGGATTGATGCCTGCCACTACCACCACCCCTACCCAGGGGGGCCTGGATGCCTGTCACTACTATCATCCCCACTCATGGGGGGCCGGATGCCTACCACTACTACCATCCCCACTCATGGGGGCCGGATGCCTACCACTACTACCATCCCCACTCATGGGGGCCGGATGCCTACCACTACTACCATCCCCACTCATGGGGGGCTGGATGCCTACCACTACTACCATACCCACCCTTAGGGGGATGGATGCCTACCACTACTACCATCCCCACTCATGGGGGGCTGGATGCCTACCACTACTACCATCCCCACTCATGGGGGGCCGGATGCCTACCACTACTACCATCCCCACTCATGGGGGGCTGGATGCCTACCACTACTACCATACCCACCCTTAGGGGGATGGATGCCTACCACTACTACCATCCCCACTCATGGGGGGCTGGATGCCTACCACTACTACCATACCCACCCTTAGGGGGATGGATGCCTGCCACTACTACCACCCCTACCCAGGGGGCCTGGATGCCTGTCACTACCACCACCCCTACTCAGGGGGGCCTGAATGCCTGTCACTACCACCACCCCTACTCAGGGGGCCTGGATGCCTGTCACTACCACCACCCCTATCCAGGGGGGCTGGATGCATGCCACTACTACCACCCCTACCCAGGGGGCCTGGATGCCTGCCACTACTACCATCCCCACCCTTAGGGGGATGGATGCCTGCCACTACTACCATACCCACCCTTAGGGGATGGATGCCTGCCACTACCACCACCCCTACCCAGGGGGCCTGGATGCCTGTCACTACTACCATCCCCACTCATGGGGGGCCGGATGCCTACCACTACTACCATCCCCACTCATGGGGGGCTGGATGTCTACCACTACTACCATCCCCACTCATGGGGGCTGGATGCCTACCACTACTACCATCCCCACTCATGGGGGCTGGATGCCTACCACTACCACCACCCCTACTCAGGGGGGGCTGGATGCCTGTCACTACCACCACCCCTACTCAGGGGGGCCTGGATGCCTGTCACTACTACCATCCCCACCCTTAGGGGGATGGATGCCTACCACTACTACCATCACCACTCATGGGGGGCTGGATGCCTGTCACTACAACCACCCCTACTCATAGGACGGGAATGCATGACACAACTAGCATACTCCCACATAAGGACTGTCTGTAAATTACATCCCAGCCTACAACACCATGACAAGCGTGTGTGGTCTGTGTCAAATGCATACAACACTGAACATGACATTGAACATACAATGTGACCCCCTAACACATGTGTCACACATAATTGTGTGTGTGGCCTACACAATGCAAGCAGACCATGACCACTGTGGCAATGTGGCCCAAAGCCCCATCACCACAGTGCCCATAAGGTAAGTGTGTGCTCCATAGCTGAAGCACATTTTGAACAGTGTGGCAATGGGGCCCAAAGCCCCATCACCACAGTGCCCAAAGGGTAAGTGTGTGCTCCATAGCTGAAGCACATTTTGAACAGTGTGGCAATGGGGCCCAAAGCCCCATCACCACAGTGCCCAAAAGGTAAGTGTGTGCCCCATAGCTGAAACACATTCTGAACAGTGTGGCAATGGAGCCCAAAGCCCCATCACCACAGTGCCCAAAAGGTAAGTGTGTGCTCCATAGCTGAAACACATTTTGAACAGTGTGGCAATGGGGCCCAAAGCCCCATCACCACAGTGCCCAAAAGGTAAGTGTGTGCTCCATAGCTGAAGCATATTTTGAACAGTGTGGCAATGGGGCCCAAAGCCCCATCACCACAGTGCCCAAAAGGGAAGTGTAGTCCTGGTGAAAGCTGCAAAAACATAACTGCAGGGACTATTCCTGGCCACACAACACCAAACACTACAGTGGCATTGTAGTGCTTGTGTCCCATAGCAACATAGATTGTGTGAGGCAAGCAGTGCAGTGCCAATGACACATCGTTCTGGCCATGTGCACACAAACATCAGCCATGGGGGCCCACATTGTCTACATTCACAAATAACACAATGACAGAAGTGAGCATCATAATGCAGACCCACATATCAGCACCAATGGACACACAAATGTAGATATCCTGTGGAGACTGTAGATGTCAGGTGAACAAATACCATACCATGTCAGCAATGGGACATACTAACCATGATCAATGTGCTGACTGATGACCTAGCAGTCCCAGGGCCAGCAGGGGAAAGCCAAAAACAACATACAGCCAATGGCAAACTAAAGATATGCCAATGCAGTGGTGCAAAAGCACAAACACAAACAGGCAGACTCACACTGCATATCATACACAACAGGTGAGGGGGTTGTGTGCCAGTGTCCCCAGGCAAACACACAACCCATGAGGAGGCCAGATTCACTGATACACAGATGTCAACACAGTCACAAACAAAAGTAACTCATGGATTGGATTCCCTATGTGGGCAAACAGGCATTGTGAGATGAGAGGGAGCCCAAATTACACATGTCACACAAGCTTGTAGGAACAGCAACACACACAGCAAGAGACCGAACCACCACAGCACTCCCCCAGGGACCCCACATTGTGGTGACACTAGCCTGCATGACAATCACACTGTGATGACAAAGGTAGATGTCATCCACACTGTGAACCACAGCCATGTGTCCTGAGCAACAAACTACCATCACACCTATACAAGCACAAAGCACTCAGCACGGCCTGCCAGCCAAGGAAAATATGGAGGTAGTGCCCCAGCCGTGCAACAACTCACATTTGCACACACTCAACGCCACACACCTTGAACTCCACCAATGTGCAGCGTTGAAGCTCACATTGACTGCTGACATTGCACATGCACCCATGACAATCCCAGGGGTGGTGGGGGGAAATAAGGTGCAGAAACCCATCACACATGGCCAGTCAACAATACTTGTGAATGTCTGACACACTGCACAGTATGCCGTACATGGGCATGACGTGAAATCCACCCCAAAGAATGGGATCATGGCCATAGTTACACACCAATGAAGAAGCCAAGCTGACCCACAAAGGACACACATAGACAACTTCCAACATTGCACCTCTGACCCTGAGGAGTGGCAGCAGTCACACACACAACGTGTCACAATCACTGAAAGCATACACAAACAGAAAATCACATTACTCGTGTACCCAACAAGTGCCAAGAGGAATCCTGACTGTGTCCCATCTGCGTTTGCCCACATCCCCAGCCCTGACAACAAAGACAACTAGGGAGGACAACCTCATGAACATTAGTTTGCCATGCACCCACATCCCGGAGTAACCAGGTCCAAGATGCTGGATGAACACAGAACAACTCAGCAAGCATCACAAACAGGAACATCCGTAGGGACACAGCCTGTGTAGGAAAAAGAGAAGGGAACACGCACAGACATGCCTACACAACACACAACATGGGCACAGCCTATATCACGGAATCACGCACTGCCATGAGGGCACTCCACTCCTGTGGAAGGTCAGCTGTGCCAAACCTTGTCTGTGCATGACTCAAACAAGTCAGCAGAACACTCGGTCAGTGAGTCAACAACTACAACACACTGAAGGCTCTGCTCATATCAGCCTGGGTATGGGAGTGTCACGTCAGTCATCTGCATACACCCAAGACACGTGTCAAGCAACTTGCACTGTGTACACAGATGAGTCCTCCAAATTTGATGTGCTAAACTGCATGTCCATTGCAGACGGGCACACAGTCAGGGTACTAGGAGCATTGGACAGTGGTAAGCCCACCAGATGTGCATCAGTGTAGGACAAAGATGGTAATCTACAAATGCTAAACGTACATCCCTGTGTCAAATGCTGAACATAACACCCTCAGACTGCAGCAAAGGATGCTATAGATCCAGACTAGATTAGGACACATATCCCATGGACCACATGGAGCCCATCACAGCAAAACTTCATTTACCTGATCTGAACACTATTACAACAGCAAATGCATGATTCTACACATCTACATCATGTACCTCCAAAGATGAACTACAAGTAAACAAAAATAGGCTTTATTCAGCAAGTGTGCAACTCAAATCAAAAGTCCAAAATAAACTAAGGCCAATGGCCAGTCCAAATATACAGTCCCAACAGGGTGATGTGTGACAACTTGTCAACAATTGCTTGCCTGCACAGGTACGGACAGGGGACATCCCCCTTGGAGGGGCATACGAGGGGCAGGCCAGGCACCGCAGGGACAGGATCAAGGGATGCCAGAAGGAGGCAGTGAAGGGGAGGTGGGTGCAGGAGTGTCACCGGCAACTGCAGTGGAGGTGTCTGACTCAGGGGGGGCTGGCACCACCGCAGGGCTCAAGTCAGATGGAGTTGGTGCTGCAACCACTGCAGTGGGCTGGTCAGATGGAGTGGACTGGGTCCCCAATGCAGTGCCCGAGTCAGACGGGGTGGTTGTGGACTCCACCACAGTGCATGACTCCAAGGTAGTGGAAGGGGGGCAGAAGAGCTGGGCAGGACAGAGGGGGGACACGGTCTCCACACCAGTGGCACAAACAGGCAGAGCGTCTGGTTTTGGGGTGGAAGAGCAAGTGGCAGGGGGAGGGCTTAAGCAGTTTGGGGATGCGGTATCGGTGTGTGGGGGAACCTGGGGCAGGGTGTGGCGGTGGAACCTGTGGAGTGGTGGCCTGGGGGATGGAGGTGAGAGACTGGGTGGTTGACTTGCAGGGCGGTGGCGGGGTCTTGCTCTTCCGGGACCGGGGGACTTGCGGGTGGGGGGCTCACTCTGCCTGCACCTGGGGGAGGGTGTCCGGGGGCGAGGGGCACTCCCCTCTGTGTGGGTGGACTTCCTCTTCCCCCGGTATGCTGGATCAGCAGGATTGGAGGGGAAGAGGCCGAGGTCACACAGGAAGATCTGCTGTGTAGGTGTGTTAGCAGGCGAGGCAAGGGAAGGGGTCTTGGAGGGAGAGGATTTGGAGGACTGCGTAGTTAATGTGGATGCCT
Organism: Calotriton arnoldi; assembly: GCA_963921515.1. Lineage (NCBI taxonomy): Eukaryota > Metazoa > Chordata > Amphibia > Caudata > Salamandridae > Calotriton > Calotriton arnoldi. The sequence continues at coordinate 2,638,543 of CAWUFW010001434.1, forward strand.
GTGTGTGTGTGTGTTCCCCGTCCCCTGTGTCTGTGGTATCAGTCCCCTGAGGATGCATGTGTGCACGTCTTGCCTTTCTCTTGGGTGTGTCTGTGCTGCTCGTGTCTGTGTGTTTGGGTGACTGTGCAGGTGTGCATGTGCTTTGGACAGGTAGGGGTGCAGGAAGTGTTGATGGGGCAGAGGTGGGAGGGGTGAGGGACTGTTGGAGGAGGGACACTGCTGCTGTCAGGGAGGAGTCCATGGACCTATTGCTCCTCTATAGGGCAGACATACCCGTCGAGATGCCCTCCATGAACGACACCAGCTGTGTCAACAGAGTGGTGTGTGCATGGAGGACACTCAGCATTGCTGTCTGCCCTACATGGAGCTGCCGAAGGAGGTACACAGACTCCTCACTCAGGGCAGCAGGGGACACAGGGGCAGGGGCTGCGGTGCCTGGCACAAAGGAGACACGCTCCCGAGTACGGGAGCCTCCACGGACCTCAGGAATGGGAGCCAATGGGAGGGCGGTGGTGGTGGTGGCGGGCCAGACAGACTAGCTGGCCTTTGGTGGCTGCTGAGACCCACCTCCACAAGGGAGTCATCCTCCGAGCTGCTGTGGTCCTCAGCTGAGGTGGATGGTGCTGAGGACTCCTCGGTGTGGCTCCCCTCGCCCTCCATGCCACTGGGTCCCTCTGACCACCCGTCCGATGCTGACCCAGTCTGGCTCCGCTGCTCCTCCTGGTCCGTGGAGCTGTCCCCTCCTGTGGCCGTGGATGTATCTGCAAACAATTAGGGAAACAGACAAACATCAGTCACCTGCACTGACCGCACACACCACAGTAAGTACAGCACATTACAGAGCAAGCCCTGGCATCCTTAGTTGAACATTGCCTAAAGTCCTCACACAGATTCGGGGAAGCCAATTGTCAGTCTGATGGTCAACCATGGGACTCACACCCCTGCTGCCCTTGCACCCATCTGTCCGGTGCATGTCTGATGGTAAGACCCCAGTGTGGACACATGCACTACCTACACAGTTGTTGGACATTGCAGGGAACACGGTGAAGTATGTGAACATGCACACATCACATCTCCTGCCACTGAGTCAGTGCAGGTGTCCGGATAAAGGGATGGCCAGAGTCTAATTTGAAATGCATGTGATGCATACCAGCACCACACACCATGATGCACCCATGTCCGGATAGTCAATGCCACAATGGGGTGCATGTTGCACATGTCACTCCCCTGCAGGATCAGTCTCAGGAAGTTGAATGCCATGACACAGGAATGCGTGCAAAGTCGTACATTACTGTCTCAAGTCACATGGCCATGGCAGCCAGCCAACAACAGTCTGCACTGTGTCACAATCTGAGGGCATGGGGATTGCAAGTTATGTGACTGACAAGTGCACATGTCCATCCCCCAAATACCACATCATCTGTACTACTATTTGTCCACGTCATACCAACTGGACATATGGGGGACATGAAACACAACTCTCTGAACATGAGCACCTCACAGTGTGCTGTGAATGACAATACAGCTGACTGAAAGTCACAGTTGCAAACACCTGTGTGCACAGTCAAGTGATCAGACACCTATAAGTCACAGAAGTATCGTCTATCATGGTCACATCTCAGATGGCATGCTGAGCCCTAACCGATAAACATACCAGTAGTCCTGACAACGAAGACACAGCACAATGACACAGAGGCAGACACCTGAGGGTACATTACACTGATCACAACATGCCAGATGATACACGGGAGTGGGAGTACAGAGTGCATTGCATGCCCTGGAGTAGGCATGACTGTCCAGCTCCACCTGTAAGAGGGATGAGTCCTGGACAGTAGGCAGGTGGCTAAGCATGTGTGACACACTGGATACACATACTCCTGAGGCCCAAACATTGTTCCCACCAGCAGCATGGGTGTATGCCAAATTCCCCAGGGACATGTGGTGAGTCAGAGCAGCAAGCGGACCACATATCAAAGTTACACCCAGATTACATGTCAGAACTTAGGCATTGTGTAAGCAATTGACCCACCCATGAATCGCACAACATAGTCACGGGAACAAATGCTGTCCCCCAGCTTCAGCAAAGCTAAATGCAATGACACAGTCCCCAAATGACACAATTTCCTGACTATAAGGGCCACACATATGCGTATCAGAGGAGAAGTGGGCATGTCACAAATGAGGGACATGGGTCCTGGACCACATGACTGATGTACTGTGGAAGTTTAACCAGGCCAGAGGAGGGCACATAGCATGTCAGACAAAGTGCACAGTGCAGTCATGGATTCACCCCCTCCTTGCTGCTGTCTGTCCTTCAGCTGCCCATCCAGGTCAGGGAAGACCACCGCCAGGATCCGGAGCATGTGGGGGGGTCAGGGTCCGGTGTCCGCCCCTCCTGCGAGGAGGCGACAGCTTCAGCTGGACCCTTGCGATCCTCCGGGTCCAGCCACGAAGGTCCTGCCACCTCTTCTGGCAGTTGCGGATCCTGCGCCTGTAGACCCCCGCGGATCTTACTTTCCGGGCGATGGTCAGCCAGATTTCCTGCTTCTGGTGGGCATCAACCTGTGAGGATGACAAAGTGAAAAGGCCATTACTACACATGCAACATATACGTGCATCACACAGTTGGATATACATGTCTCAATCACAGGGGCATATGATGTACACAGGCAGTGCAACAATGGCTATGAACAGTTTGCCAGCAGTCACTACATGGTATCATTGCATGGGAAGTAAACCTAGTTGGAATGCACTGTTACTGCACTGTACCAGTTCAGTGCATGTGACTACACACTTTGGGGTGTGACAACTACTCAGTGGGCATGCTAGCCAGTGGTGTGCACACTGAAAGCCCTGCTAGTCAGACAACATGCACAATTAGTGAGGCAGTGGACAGCACACTCACCTGCTCCCCTGGTTTCCCATACAGCTTGCTGTACTGTGGAAGGAGGCTGTCCAGCAGGGCCTGGTTCTCCTCAAGGCTGAAGGCTGGGGCTCTCTCCACAGTACGTGCCATTGCAGGAGCCAGAGGATGCATAAACAGCAGCAGTGTTGGTGGCAGATGTCGTCCTGGAGCATGTAGTGCAGGCAAGTGAGCTCTCAGGGGAACAGCCAGCATTATATGTGTGCTGCAGAGGCAGATACTGTCCCATGTGTCCAAAGTGATAGGTCCAAGTCGTTTGCATCTTCTGAATTTGACCAATCCATGGAATGGCAGCACTAATACACGCCCACAGCATCCTTCAAATCTTCAACTTCATGACACCCATGATTTTGCAACATTGTTGTGGCTGGCCAACTGAATTCACTGCATCAGACTCGTTGGAGCTTCGAAAACGCGTCCGTTGCCATGCCAGGCCCCAGCCAATGTGTGCGCACCGTTCTGTCCATTGCTGTACAACGCGTACCAGGCATACAACGCATGCTCGCTCACATACAATGCAATAGGCCGGCCGGGCACACCGATCGGTCCATTGCTGTACAACGCGTACCAGGCATACAACGCGTACCCGCTCACATACAATGCAATGGGCCGGCCGGGCACACCGATCGGTCCATTGCTGTACAACGCGTACCAGGCATACAACGCATACCCGCTCACATTCAATGCAATGGGCCGGCCGGGCACACCGATCGGTCCATTGCTGTACAACGCGTACCAGGCATACAACGCGTACCCGCTCACATACAATGCAATGGGCCGGCCGGGCACACCGATCGGTCCATTGCTGTACAACGCGTACCAGGCATACAACGCGTACCCGCTCACATACAATGCAATGGGCCGGCCGGGCACACCGACCGGTCCATTGCTCTACAACGCGTACCCGCTCACATACAATGCAATGGGCCGGCCGGGCACACCGATCGGTCCATTGCTGTACAACGCGTACCAGGCATACAACGCGTACCCGCTCACATACAATGCAATGGGCCGGCCGGGCACACCGATCGGTCCATTGCTCTACAACGCGTCCCTGGACAGGTCACACGCATATGTCACCATGCTGGTCACTGGTGAACCTATGCCAGCCACATTTACTTTCCAGGGACTCAGGGGCACACCTACAACACCACACCCAGTCCACACTGTATATAAGGCATGTGTGGCAGCATACCTTATCTGTGTATGGGGGTGAACATGTGGATTTTGGGGTGGCACTTGGGGGCAGACACACCCAGGCTGTGCACGTGTTAATGGGGACAGGGTCCTTTGTGTGTTGTGCACCTGACCACTGTGGTGTGCAACTTTTCATTTCTGAGCATGTGTCATGGTCACATTTCCAGGTTGTGTATGTGTATGACATGTCACATACCCCCAGGCTCACATGTGGGAAGGCATGTACGTCACAGGGTGGCCCATTCCAACAATAGTGATGTCCCTCCACAGTCTGTGTGCATGTTGTGTATCACATGTCTCTGACTCCATGTGCACAATGGGAGACAGTCTCCACATCCACGTGGTTTGTGCATGAACTTTGATGGTGTGTGTGTGTGTGTCACAGACGTCCATGTCTGACCTGCAGAGGCTACAGGGGCCACTACCTGTGGGTGTCATGTTTGTTTTTCTGACGTGTACATGATACGCCATGTCATGCCAGTGTCCATGTGGCAAGACAGGGTCCCTGGGAATCTACCTGTCAATGAGCTGTGATGCCTGTGGAGCATCTGTCCAGACATGTCACTGTGGTATGTGTGTGGAACGTGAGAGCAGTTAATGTGTACTGTGACACAGCCTAATGGTGTCCCATAGCACACCCTGGAACCTGTTGTCAATACTTGTTGAACAGAGATGTTAGATGATGTCCATGTAGGTGCCATATATGTCCAAACGGAATGACACACACATCAAGTACTTGTGTATGTTGATGATGTATCATGTGAAATTGAGTATGGTGAACGGCACATAGGTGGGGTGACTGACAATCTTGCTTTCTTCACCTATGCATTGCAGGGCTCCTGCTGTCCATCGACCATTCCCAGACCTGGCAACGATGGTGGAACGTGACAGCATCCGACGGTACCGCTTCACCAGGCAGCTGATTGAGGATTTGGCAGTGCGGTTGGACCCACCTTTGCAGCCTGGCCGGCCGTATCCTACAGCGCTGACCCCCAAGGTGAAGGTGATGGCAGCCCTACACTTCTTTGCCACCGGTACCTTTCAACACACTGTGGCAACTACTGGTGGGATGGCACAGACTATGTTCAGCCGTGTGCTACGCGATGTTTTGGGGGCAATGTTGAGATACCTCAACCAGTACATCTATTTCCCAACACGTCAACGACTCACTGACGTCAAGAGTGACTTCTATGCCCTGGGGAGGATGCCACATGTAATTGGCTCCATTGATGGGACACATGTGGCTTTGATACCACCACAGGCACATGAGCAGGCATACCGGAACCGTAAACATTACCATTCGATCAATGCTCTGGTGGTATGTCTTGCAGATATGACCATCTCACATGTGTGTGCCCGTTTCCCCGGTTCGGCACACGATGCCTATGTGATGAGGAGTAGTCGCATCCCGAGGATGATGTCACAGATGCCGAACCAGCGTGCCTGGCTTGTTGGTGTGTACTGACTTTGTACCATTGTGTGTGTTCTGCTATGTTGTTTTCCGCACACATTTTCAAATCGGCTAATGTGCAATTGTCTGTCTGTAGGTGACTCGGGATACCCCAACATGCCGTGGTTGCTGACACCCCTCAGGAACCATGTGACACCAGCCCAGATGCCCTACAATGAGGCACATGGTCGGACGAGGAGGGTGATTGAGCGGACCTTTGGTCTCCTGAAGAGCCGCTTCCGCTGCCTGGACAAGACAGGAGGGGCCCTCCCATATGCCCCAGCAAAGGTGTGCAAGATTGTCATCGTCTGCTGCATGCTACACAACCTGGCAGTGCGGAAGGAGTTGCCTCTCATCCTGGATGACGATGACCAACGTCCGCCACCTGTGGAAGATCCTGGCCTGGGTCACGATGCCATTGAAGATGATGATGATGATGATGATGGTGATGTCCGCACACAGCTCATCACCAACTTCTTCAGCTGAATGTGATTCTCCAGAGGGTTGTGATGTCAATGATTTGAGTTTGCATGATATGTGTGTGTGGTGCTCTGGTGCTGTTTGAGTGTGGCCATGTGCTACTTGACTGGATGCGTGCAGCGATGTGTCCTTGCAGGTGGTCTGTACTGCCCAACAGTGTTGACATGCTAACTTGGTTTTGTGTAGTTATCTCGTGACATGTATTAGACATGAGTATTGCCGTTCTGTGCTGTTCTTCATTGTTTTTGACTGTGTGTCATGTCTGTCCTTCACAGGGTGCTGCCGGAGTTGTCTGATCAACTTGGATCCCCGAATCCATGATTCAACTTCCAAGGTGGAAGCAGTCGTTTCCCTACAGGTGATGTGCCAGACACCCCTGGACTTTCTATCTTCTGTTTTTTGACTTTGTGGCCACAGCCAGGTTGGATTAGCTTGCATTTGTAGTGGAAACAACATGTTGCAAATGTGTAATAAACCTGTGCTTCACTTTGGGATGTGCGTTGTCTGTAGTCACACATCTGACTGACATTTGCTTACTGCACCTGTAGTCTAGTTGACAGTGACTGTGAATAGGTGGCGTGTCTGTGCATTCCACTGTATTTAGTTGCAACATCAGTATAGGTGATGAGTCTGATGGCCTTGGTGTGTATGTGTTGTGTGGCCCTAGTGGTGTGTCTCCCTCATATGTGTCACGTCGCCATGACTGACATGACTGTGTTGGACTTGCTGTAGCAGTTAACATGCACAGTGTCATTTAGCAGATCACCATCTACATGACAAAAACCACGTTGGAATCACAACAGAGGCAGATATGGTGTATTGGTGAGTTTATTTACATACAGGTGTGAGGATGGTGCACAGGATGGTGGGTGCTGTACATAGAAATTGGAATCCAAAGTTCCCATGTGTATTGGAAGTCTTGGTAGCTAAAATGTCCAGAGTAAAGTCCACAGTCATCTGATTAATTTGGCCAACTAGAGCTCCCCATGTCATGTGGGCGAGTTGGGTTGGCTTCGACAGGGCGTGCAGTTTGCACACAGAGGAAAAGTTCCAGAACAGGTGTTGGCTTCCTGGGGGATGTAGATGGCCATCGGCCTCTCAGTTTGGCCTCTTCGGACAGCCCCTCTTCTTGGGGGGGGGACCCTCAGGTGCAGGCTGCGGCGGTGCAGGGGACTCTCTGCCAGAGTCCTCCTCCCTCCCTGTGGCATTTGCAGTTGTTTCAGCAGCAGTTGTTGTGGGCACACAGGGAGGTGAGGCCATGTTGGTGCTGATCTGGCGGAGGCATGTGAGTATGTCCCTATGCACCGCTGTCAGTTGTTCCAATGTGTCCCACTTGGACTCCATGCCAGACATGTGTGTCTCGACACGTGACATGTGTGTCTCGACATGTGACATGTGTGTGTCGACACGGGACATGTGGGAGTCCAAGCGGGCATGATGGGCAGCCTGCTGCTGTTGTATGTCCTTGAGGATCCCCACTACCTGGCTGACCTCTCCGGTGCTAGTCTGGTACGCATCCGCGATGCGTGCCAGTTGTGGGTCATCATGCAGTCCAGACCCTCTGCAAAGAGCGACCTATGTCTACCACCCCTCCCACCACCCCTGGCGACACGTGCAGGACCTGCGGTGGCACGCACAGGTGACCGTGGGCCCACTTGGGTGTTGTTCCTGGGCTCGTTGTCACCAGCTCCAGTTTGGGCCTGGGTCCCTGCGCTGTTGTCATCTGTGGTCCTTGGTCTGTCCGTGTTGGCAGGGGTGGCCTGTGTGTTGGCAGTTGTTGGAGGGGTGGGTGCAGGGGGGGCAGATGTTGGTCCTGCTGGTGCTGCATGATGACTCACACCGGAGGTTTCAGCTGGTTCTTCGCCATCCGAGGAGTGAAGTGGCTGATCCACACCAGTGAGCTCAGTGTTCCCCGGAGCCTGGGACAGGGACTCCTCCTCGTCTGCTGCTGTGTCCCCATCATCACCTGTTTTGGGGAGAGACACAGATTGTATGTTATGTTTCTACTGGCATCAATTGTTCAAACACCTGACAGTTGTGACTGTACCTCTGGATGTGGGCCAGGACATTGCATTCTCCTAAATTGTGACAGTCAAAGAGTGATATTGGTGTAGCACATTGTCCTGCCAACCTGTGGCATGTCAATGTGTATGTTGAGGTGTGTGCATGACAAGCATTGGTGGTATTTGGTTGCCATCCAGGCCTCCTTCTCCCCCAGCCCAGTTATCCCACCATGAAGCGTGCTTCCATTGCAGGGAGTGCAAGTTGTCTTTCAGGATGTCAGTCAGTGGTGTCCTGCTGTTGGTTGTTGCACAGTTCCCAGCAGGGCCTTGTGCTCCCCACAGCTGTGGCCAGTGTCAGACATCTTTGAAGTGGCTTTTGACTCCCTGTGAGGTGTGCATGCTTCAGTGCTAACTTGCTGGGCCATGTGGGTGTGAGATGTTGATCTGTGACTAGCACTCCCATCATGCTATTGCCTACACCCCCCTTTCCAGCATGCCCATCCTTCCTTCCTTTTGAGTGGACTTCAGTGTGTGTGAGTGTGACAGCAATGGTAAGATGGCTGACAGTGTGGTCCTGTTGTTTGTTGGTGCCCAGTTCCCAGCAGGGCCTTGTGCTCCCCCAGCAGTACCCAGTGTCAGCCATCTTGTGAGTCCTTTTCCACTCCCTGTGATGTGAGCATGGTTGAGAGTGGTGTTGATGGGCCAATTGTGAGGGTGAGCAATATCTGTGCCTACAACTCCCATCATGCTATTGCCTCCACCCCCTTCCCAGCATGCCCATCCTTCCTTCCTTTTGACTCTGCTTCCCTGTGGGGTGGGGTGCCTGTGCTGACAGGATGGCTGGGAGTGTTGTCCTGGCAGTTGTTTGGCTACAAGACCCAAGAGTGTCCCTGTGCTTCACAGAGCATAACCCAGGGTGGTGGTTCTTTGTGGGATCTTCAGTTAGGATGTGAGGCATTGCATTCTCCCAGGTGGGTTATGTGGAGTTAGTGTTGAGGGGGTGTGTGAGGGGAGGTCCTTGTAACTATGGTCAGTGCTGTGAGTCCTCCTTCACACCCAGCCAGATATCCCACCATGGAACGTGCTTCCATTGCAGGGAGTGCAAGTTGTCTTTCAGGATGTCAGTCAGTGGTGTCCTGCTGTTGGTTGTTGCACAGTTCCCAGCAGGGCCTTGTGCTCCCCCCAGCAGTACCCAGTGTCAGCCATCTTGTGAGTCCTTTTCCACTCCCTGTGATGTGAGCATGGTTGAGAGTGGTGTTGATGGACCAATTGTGGGTGTGACCAATATCTGTGACTACCACTCCCATCATGCTATTGGCTACACTGACTTGACCAGCATACACAGAATTCCTTCCTTTCAGTGAGCTTCCCAGTGAGGTGGTGTTCTAGTGGTGGGTAAATATCTGGGAGTATTTGTTGGTTCTATTTGTGCCACTGCCTTGCTGTATTTGTTGTTAGGTTTGTAGATGTCATGACACAGTTACATATCACTATGGGATGGCAGGTATTGTGTTTGTCTGACTAGCATTCACATCTTGGGATGGATATCTTTTGGTTGCTGTGTATTTGCTAAGTGTGCATGGTTTGCCTATCCCCTTGACTGTGATGTGTGTGTGTTGTCACACCATATTGTGTATATTAGTTGTGTACTCACCAGGCTCTGGGATGTCTGTTAGTCCGTATACGCTCACTGGTGGTAGGATGGCCCGCACCTTCTCCTCCCAGGGCCTGAGGTATACTGGTTTTGCAGGAGGGCCACTGCCGGTGTGCTGGCTGAGGAGGTAGTCCTTTTTGAGTAGGTCCCTGACCCTCCTGCGCACATCATACCACCTGTTCTGGATGTCTTCCTTTGTGCACAAACATGGTGATTGTGCGTTGACCCTGTCGACAATCCTCGCCCACATCTTGGTTTTCTGCGACATGGGGGTCTGTTGTACCAATGTACCAAACAACTGTGGCTCTACCCTGAGGATCTCATCTACCAGGACTTCCAATTCACAATCTAGGAATTTATGGTTCTTCTTTGGGGGCATGGTGATGGGTGGTGGTGGTGATTGATGTGTGTGTGTGTGCAAGTGGGGGTGTGTGAGTGTAGGTTTAGCTGGGTGTGTGTGAGGGTGCTATTTGTAGGTGTGGTAATGGTGTGTGGCTTGTGTGATGTATGAGCTGTGAGTGTGTCTGTGGTTGCTGCGTGATGGTGTTCTGTCTGGCAGGTCAGTGGAATTTGCAAGGGATCATGGTAGGGATTTGTGGCCTTTATGTAGGTGAAGTTGGAGGTGTGTCCTTGTTCCATTTTTTTTTCCTCCCTGTATTTATTGGCTTAGTGGTTGCTTGTTTGGCCCTTTTTTTAAAAAAATTTCCTTGGTGTTTTTGGTGCATGTAGGAGTCGTTCTTGTGTCCGAGTAGGACGCTGCAGTTGTCTGGTGCGATCTTGTCCGACTCGTTCCCGCTGTGTGTCAGCTAGGTTTCATATGCGGCGTACGAGTCGGTCGCGTAGTATTGGGTTGCTTCGGCTGGGTTTTGTATGCGTGTCGGTCGTACGGCTTGTGCTCCAGGCGAGTTGGTCGTGTTTTGCATGCACAGCGTCGTACTACGCGGGTTGGAGTTCGCGGGTACGTTTCGTTCGGGTTCAATACGAGTGCGTGTCGGTCGGTTCGTTTCGCGTGATTTCCCGGCCGGATGGCTTGTTTCCGTCCGGCTCGGTCGGTCGTTTTGTATTCCGTCCTAGTCTGTCGGATTTCACATGCATTTCATCGTACTACCCGGGTCGTGCGGCGCCGGTCCGAGTCGGTCGGACTAAATTCCCGTACCGAGTCGGTCGGTACGTTTTCCGGCCCGAATCGGAATCGGCCCCTTTGTGTTGAAAATTCAACCCTTGATATTTGTAAAGGAAAATTCAACCCTTGATATTGGTAAAGGAAAAAACAAAGCAAAACCAAAGGGGATGATGGACGGAGTGTTGAACATTGCAAGCACTCACCCCCAGTCAACTGATCTGGGTTTAATCCATCATCATTCTTTAGCTCACTCCGCCACCCCAGTTCAGACATTGCCATATGCAAATCAGTCTGACCCTGTGCCTCTTGGGAACAGTCCAGCCCGAACTGCCAAGCCATGTCTTCCCTGGACCGGAAACAAGCATCCTGGGACCGGTTTCGGGCTCACAGCACTCATCAGCCAGGCTATCTTGAATCCAGTGGCAAAGTGAGCAAGGGACCCACGTCTGGGCATACCCTGCCAACTTAGGGCGAACAAAGCAAAACCAAAGGGGATGATGGATGGAGTGTTGAACATTGCAAGCACTCACCCCCAGTCAACTGATCTGGGTTTAATCCATCATCATTCCTTAGCTCACTCCGCCACCCCAGTTCAGACATGGCCATATGCAAATCAGTCTGACCCTGTGCCTCATGGGAACAGTCCAGCCCGAACTGCCAAGCCATGTCTTCCCTGGACCGGAAACAAGCATCCTGGGACCAGTTTCGGGCTCACAGCCCTCATCAGCCAGGCTATCTTGAATCCAGTGGCAAAGTGAGCAAGGGACCCACGTCTGGGCATACCCTGCCAACTTAGGGCGAACAAAGCAAAACCAAAGGGGATGATGGACGGAGTGTTGAACATTGCAAGCACTCACCCCCAGTCAACTGATCTGGATTGAATCCATCATCATTCTTTAGCTCACTCCGCCACCCCAGTTCAGACATGGCCATATGCAAATCAGTCTGACCCTGTGCCACATGGGAACAGTCCAGCCCGAACTGCCAAGCCATGTCTTCCCTGGACCGGAAACAAGCATCCTGGGAAAAAACAACCCTTGATATTGGTAAAGGCAATTTTTCAGCTGTGAAGTGATCCTCCTTGTGGAGGACAGAACTTCTTTTGTGGCAATAACCCCCATGTCTCGATAGGCATAAGCAATAGATGTGTCAAATAATAATAATTTGAAATGATTGCTCCTGTGTGTCATCTGGGAACATTTTGAAGGGGCAAAAACTGCAAGGCGAGGTGTGCAAGGAGGAGGATTGCCAGAGCAATACTAGATACAGCAAAGAAAACATGTTTCAGATGATGGGTATCCCAGAGGGTGAAATGGATGGAGTTGGCATGACAAAGATGTGAGCTAATAACAATACAATACATAGTCAACCAAGGTTTTGTCCCTTGCTCTGAGATTTGGTCTTGAGTCCATCTCAAGCAATGGCATTTTCTTGGATCTGTCACAGTGGTTCTAAGATTGAGAAGACCCCAAAGTCTACAATATTTGCCATCTATAGTGCTTTCTTGACTGGGAACTGGTGGACTTGCGCATCAACCTATTTCCTCTTTTGTCCTTCACGCCTACATCGATCCAACAGCCATCTACTTTCTCTCCTCCACGCACTGTTGGATAATATAGCCACCTGCTCAACCCACTTATGCTCCATTGGATTCCATCATTCAACACATTTTTGTCCTTATTCATTTCAACTGTCTTCCTGGGATCCTTAAATTTAGAGAAAAAGAGTGTTTATCTTCCTTAGGGTTCTCACTCTTTCATGCCTCCTAATTGAAAACACAGTCTTTTGACATCATAACCTGGGCCTAGAAAACTTTAGCGCTTGTCTTGCACATGATCAACCTTTACGTATCCTTTGCTTGTAGCAGCATTCACATTAGAGACAACATGCCCTCCAATCAGTATCTGAAAGAGATCTGACCAGTAGTGTTATGTGGAGTTATGCACTATTACCATAATATTCAGTGAGGCTTCTCCAATCTGACTCAGACAGCAGGTGCTGACTGAATACAACAACGCTTTCAGAACCTAGGGTAAAATGACATTTTGCTGTTCAGGTATTCCCTTTCCCAAAGCAATAACTATTGTAATTTAGAGGAATTATCCAGCGGTCTCCTGTAAAAATCTTAAAGAACAATTAATTTCTTGAGTCTCCTTAATTTGTGTACACCTTTCTTTTGCTGACCTTTATACATCTATTTCTTGATTCTGTGGCTTAGACAATGTGACGTCCAATATTAGCCAACCTGTTTTTCCCCAGGCTTAGTTTGTCTATGGGTGTTTTTTCACGGTGTATTCAAATACCTTGTGTAATCACAATAACCTTCAAAGTAGTCCCTTTGCATCTTCCTAATAACCTTCATGGACATGGTCCTGCCCAATACCAACAAGCCCTTTTTGAGGCCCTTTTAATACATTCTGGTTCCCTTTTCAGGCCATTTGAGGTGGACAGGAAGAAATCTATCGCCAGTGCCTGTATGTTACACTGGCTCTGACTACCTAGAATCCGTGACTAAGGTGTGCTGTACCAATCGGTCAGAAAAGGGGCTGTTCAGAGAAGAGAAAAGGTGTAAAATGCCATGTTCTTGTAGATAGCCTTCCATGTTGTCAGAGGTAAACTGGGCAGTTACCCAAAATGATCTAGTGTGAGTAGCTCTCTCTCTTGACGGCATCCTTCATGAAATTATGAACTGCCCGGGTCGTGGTCTCCCCTCCAAACCCACGTGTCGTGGTCTCCCCTCCAAACCTTGGCTTGAGGTATTTTAAATGGTTCTCCATTAGTCTTAGTGCATACCATAATATAGGTCCCAAAATATCAAAGGGATCCATAAAGTTGGCCATTTTCTTCTATGGAGCTGATGGCTACTTTTTTTTTAACGTTTTTATTGATTTTCACAAGATCATCACATTACAACAGGATTCGTACATACCACCTCAGTAATGATAACATTCAATACACAAAAAGTCTTTTCAACTCCCCCTCCACTCCCCAAATCTGCCCATCTCCTACAGCAATTATGTCTTTATCGTGTGCAATTATCGGTCACAGATGTAATTAATACAGTTTGTAAATTCTGTGTCAGCGTGTTGCTCAGTGACCTGTCTCTTTCCCTGGCCATTCTGATAGTAAGCACAATTCCGTGTCCTCCTTCGTATCATGGGCTATATCTCAATCCCCCACGTACCACTACATTCTACATTTCCCAGTTCGCACATACGTCATCTGCATCGCGCAACTCAGTTACCATTAATGCCCAGGCAGCTAAGTCATCCTCCAATTGTTCATTGTGTCGTACATGCTTCATCCTGACCTCCTCCACCACAACCTGCTTGCCCACGGCATTAGAAATGCGTTGTATAAGGATTTTTCCTGGATTTTCCCCAGGATTGACAGTAGGGTGATTTCACTCCAGTTGTCACAGCTGCTAATGCTCCTTTCTTTTAAATCTTGACGATGATGTCTTGGTCCAGTCATCTAGTACCTTCATTCCTACCCATATTCTTGGCTGATGTTTCAGGGTGCCTTGAACATTGCTGCATTCTTGTTGTCTTGGCCTGGAACTTTCCAGTTCTTGAAAGATCGAATGGTAGTGACAACTTCTTCTTTCTGTGGTGGTGCGGTGTACACACATCCAAGTCTGTCTCTGCATCCTGGATGTCCACATCACTTGTTGGTAAAACAAGCGGTCTGTTTAAGAATTCTTGAAGTGCTCAGCCCAGCGTGCATCCTACTATTTCTCTGTTGTGAATAATCTGCTTTTCTTGTCCATGATATGGGAGCTGTATGTTGCACAAGATTTATCATGACCTATACTCAAACCTTGATGACTTTCCCCTGTTCTCCTCTACTGGCTGCCTCCTCTGTTTGGCTGGCAAGCTTATCCATTTACGCCCGCTTATCTGCTCTTAAAATTCTTTTGACTGCTCCATTTGCTTCTATGTATTGTTGCTTGGACTTCTCCTGCAACCTCTTAAATTTGTCCTCCATGAGTTTATTTTTTGCTTCCCTCCTGGTTTCAATAGTTTGCCATGTGTCTTGTGTCTAGATCCATTCTTTTCTTTTCTTTGACTTGGTTCGAAGGCAAGTTTCACCGCTCGTTGCATATAGTGAAGAGACATGTTTCCATTTCTTGTTGACTGTCTCTGCAGCTGGCTCAGACTGATCTTCCATGTCTGCCAGGAATGGAACCTGTTTTTTAAAAATTTGTAACACAAACACCTTCATAATCTTTGGGTCCTGCTGTTTTGCCCACATCGAAGTGCTGTCATCCAGAGGTTTTACGTTCTGTTTTTCTGAGCTTCAGCTTCATAAGAGCAGTCCCTAGATAGTGATAACTGCCAAGTCTGCTCCACTCCTCACTCTGACATTTTACAGTGAGTGTCTCCAGGTGCCCCTTTTCATCAGATGGTCAATCTGGTTTCTGTCTCTGCCACTGTAAATCTCACCTGAGGTTTCCGCCGGGGCGAGATGCAAGCTCTGAAGTAAAGTCCCAACTTCCTTCACCCACCAAGAATGCCCAACAATGTCAATGCAAGAAATGGTGAGATGGGGGAAGAGGGGAAAACAAGGGAAGAAAAAAGACATGCGTTCCACGGCGACCTCAGGAACGAATGGGAAGGTTCAGAACCTTTCTATGTGAATCCTGTATGTAAGAAAAGAATAAGAGTGTTAGTGTTGAACTGTAGTTGTGACACATGCTGTTCTACTACATATACGCACAGCTAATGCCATAACTACCTGTGTAATTCCCTTCTTCCACATCTGATATAGTAATGGTGGATGCGGTATCAGATTCGATTCTAAATAGGTAAGAGCAGGAAAATTAGGTGTTGATAGTGATCATAGTAGTGGACAGATACCAGAAGTGAGAAGCATATATGAACTAACCTAAAATTGTGGTTACTCAGGAATTCAGTGAAAGCCCCAAAAACATATATCTGGAATAAAAGATATGAATAAAAAGGAACAAATTCCCCTCTGGAATTATTCTTCTAACCAAAGAATAAAGAATTCACACAAAAATGTGTAGGGCTAGTAAATATGGATTAGTTCTTTAACTTTAGGAACAAACTAATCCCTTGTTTTTATATTATATCAACAGAACTGCAAACAGCTGCAACAGAAATGCACACAGAAAATGAGATCTTTAAACGCCATGGGATTAGCCTTCAGATAAGTAAACAATAATGCTTTGATAGTGCAGCGCGCATTACCGCCTTATTTGAATATGCCAGTACTTTAATTGTCCTTTGATTTTGTTTTCTCCAGGTTTCAGAAGATGCCGATTGTGACTGCAGACGTTTTCAAAGAACAGGTTCCAGATATGTGAGGAAGAGGAGCCATTGTAATTCAGTCCGCTGGAGATGCCGACCGCGACGTGGTGAGCCCGGAAGCAGAAACATTAGTAAGGGCAGGGAAGACATGTGTGCATCAACTAGAACACTAAGCAGACCCCCCAGGATATTGCGGCATGGATTAGCAAATTTAGCGGCACAAATATGGAAATTTAGCGGCACAAATATGGAAATTTAGCGGCATTTTTGCGGCACTTTATTTTACTCATAATCATTCATTTTCAGCCTGAAATCAATGGAAACTGTTTTAGCAGAGTATCCCACTTTGCAATAGGCATGTTTAAAGTATCTGCAGCCCTACAAAAGCACAGCTCCAGTCCTAACCTCGTGGGAGGAAGCTGTATTTCTCCCTGGGATGTTCTAGTGCCCAAGTATGCACCCCTGCCGGGGCACCGCTGCCTCCCGGATCTGTGAGGCAGTACACCTCTTCCTCAGGCACCCTAGGGCGCAGGATCGTAGTGGCTGATCCAATATGTTTGGGCCATCACTTCTTAAGAACTGGATAGCAATGGGTATCAATTATTTTGAGCTCTTATGTTTTATTGCAAAAGAGAAACAGCAATATGCAAATCTGTCTTGGCCATGTCCCAAACAAGAATCCTGTCACAAACATAAGTAATGTCCCCACTGCACGGGAACACAAGCAACCTTATAAATTCCTGCTGGATAAGAAGTGTATGCTGAAGCATTTCCATTCAATAATATTTCGATTTAATGCAGAGACAGAATCACTATTCCTGTCCGAATAGTGGGTTACTATAGGTAATCTGTTCTTTCCACAACTACTCCCATTACAGTGTATAATATGTGGGTTTAATTAGTAAATGTAGCTTACTGAAATCTCGTTCCTAGTAACCATGTTTACACAAGTTCTATAGATTTAGAACCTCTTCCTCCATGTAAATTACTATAATAATATAGCGGTTCCTTTTTGCCCATAGCACTAAGACACCATCAAAGAGTCTGGCTGCGGCCTAGAATGGCCTGGCCCACCAGTCTGCTCGTTTACTGTCTACACGTTGCAGACTGGACTTTTATGCTTTCCAGCGTCACCCATGTTAACCTGCTCATTGCAAGCACCAGTGACATCCACATGGGTCGAATAACAGTGTGAAGCAGCCTATGCCACTCAGCGGAGCATCTTCTGGCGGGAGGGAGCTCTGCTCAATGTGTTTGTACCATGCAATTGGCAGTGCACATGTAGCATACAGCATTACACATGTTTATCTCTAGCGAGTCAGCTTTGTGAAATAATGGCTCACGCATAAAATGGGCTTTATTATACCAGGCATTATTTAAATTTCATTAGTGAAATGTACGTGTGGATGGTTATTTTTTGATTTGGTACGGATTGTATTCCAGCAGCAAATTGGGGGATTGCGCCTCACAGATGGGAAACCCCTTCAGAGAAAAGCATCACAGGGAAAATACTGACCGCAAAACAACATACTTTGTTTGCCATTGATTTTGGGTGCAAAGCTCTCGTAAATTCATCAAGGAGATGGAAATCAGCGTTTGCTCTGCTGAAATAGCGAGCAGGAAAACAAAAAAACGGCAAGTACTGGGGGAAATCTCCCTCAAAATGGTTAATTAAAGCACTAAATAGGCAATTTCCCGTTTCGATGGAATAACATGCAAAGAGCATCAACGTTTTTGCATGTGAAATTATCACACAGAACCAGTGAAAAATGTGGAACAGTCCCACAGAACTTCACTACGACATGAATGCGCGCTTTGGCAATGATAGTAAAGAAGCAGAACTGATCTTCAGTAGCTCCGAGACAGGCTGACTGCCTCTGCGTCTGGTGTGCTTGCCATACACGCCTTGCCAAGTGCATGCTGCTCTCGATGCCTTACCTCCTTTCGCCTTCGAGTCTACCTTAAGCAGTTTTCTCTTTGCTCCTGGGACCTGTCCTCTTTCAGCCTAGTGAAGGTTCCTGTTGTGGTTCTCTCCTCTGTGGTTAGCAGGAAAAAAAACATCGCATTTTCCGAATTTCGCGGGAAGTTTTGTAAAAATCGCGGCCTTTTTACAAAACTGCCGATTTCGCGATTTTTTTGCAAATCGCGAAATCGCGAAATCCTGGAGGGTCTGACTAAGCGCTCTTGTGCCTGTGCCTGCTGATTTTATGCCAGATTTGCTCCGCCCCAGTGGCACACACGAAGCAGTCCTGACAGCCACTGGGTGAGCACAAGTTAGTTTGTGAATATCACAGTGGGGGAAGAGAGTCCCTCCCTCCTAAGACCAGGGGGCATATTATCAAGAACGGCGTTAAAATTATCGGCGGTTTAGCGGTAGAAAACTGCCGCTAAAGCGGCGATAATGGGCTTGATAATATGCCCTGGAGGCATATTATCAAGCCCATTATCGCCGCTTTAGCGGCAGTTTTCTGCCGCTAAACCGGCGATAATTTTTAACGCTGTTCTTGATAATATGCCCCCAGATCTTTTGTTGTGCAAAATTCCACCACTCTTTCTCCATTATCGTTCATTGTTCCACAACCTTCCTTTTCCATGGTTCTGCCATGCTTTGTGTTCCCACTTTAGCATTCAAGTCCCCATCACAATCTTCAAGTTGTGGTTTGGCACTGCTTCAAGCTCAACTTGCATCTGTTGGTACTATAATTCCTTGACTGTTTCCTCTGTGTCATTTGTTGGAGTATAGCACTGGATAATGTTGGTGTTGATGTGTTTACCTTTTAACCCGCTGTCATTAGTCTGCTATTAACTGGCTTCCACTCAAATAGGCATTTTTCTGTCCCCTTGCTCAGGATGATTGCTTCTCCTTCGTGATGTTGGTAATCTTCTTTTCCCGACTACAATACTGTCTCTCCTGCGTTAGCTTTATGTTGTAATGCAAAGGTTAGTTATACTACGGTATGTGTTTGACACGTTCTGTTTCTTATGCTGATTGTTCTGTTGTGTCTGTGGTAACGGGAAGAGCCTGACGCTTCGAGTGCCGGCAGTTGGCTTTGAGCTGGCGCGGAGCAAAGTCACGCTTGAGGGCCCCCTCCAGCACTGGCAGGCCCCTGGCTTGAGAGCTTCAGTTTGGATCAGGAGCGTGAAAAAGACGATGCCATTGTGCGTTTCTTTTTAAATTCCAAGGGTGTTAGAAGCAGCGTATCATGTATCAGAACTCTGTGAGGATCTGAGCCTGCAAGGTTAGCTTTGATGCCAGGTATAGGGGTGTGGGGGTATGAAGGTCCTTCGGAGTGATGCACGCCACTTTATGTAAAGCTCTGAATGAAACGTATATTACCACTCAACGTCCTCCGATCATATGCTTTCACCTTTGCCTGGCTTCAACTGGGGAGAGGATGTGGTCCGTCGGCTAGACTGCCAACTTTGGTGCTGGAAACCAGGGTTCGAGCCTCGGGGTCGCAGCCACATCTGTGATTCTGGGAAAATCACTTAATCTCCCCGTTCCTGAATGTGTAATGTAAATACGGTGCTCATGTAAAGCGCTCCAATACCTTCGGGTCGAGTTCGCGGTATATAAATATGCAAAAAAAAAAAAAAAACCCGTCCTACTTGGTGGCTACAGGAGATCTCTTTAGACTAGAGCCAGCGTGCCGCACTGTGCAATATTTATCCACCCTTTCCATGAACTTTGTATTGTCTTTGCTGCTGTGTGTTGTTGTCCTTGCTTTCACAATGGGCAGCTTATTTTCTTATGTTATTTATTGTTTTCATCTTTCTCATTGGTCAGATGTTCTATTCCCAGTAACCTATTAATTCTCATTTAACTTATCACTTTTTATGGTCCGGCTTGACAGCACAGCTGTCGCCAGACAATTATGTAAGAATAACGAGGAAAGGGGCTTTGGCTCCGCTCCCATTTTGGGAGCTAGCGGTACTTGTTTTAACTGGGCAGAAGTTGTGTCCTTCCACAAAAAAAGTGCTTGCCCTCCACATAGATGGTATCATTTTGTTCATTTAAGCTTGACGTTTCAGGGGCACAAACATGGCATTGTAATGCTATTAAAGTGTCTTAGATAACTAGATAATTTATGGTGTTTTTCTCTGGCTGTCACTAACCTACATTGATTTTTATGTTAGGCTTGACACTGCAACTGACCTTTTAACCTACACCAATTTTATTCTAGGGTTCTTTGCTTACACACACACATATTCATACCCATACTATCTACTTGTAATGCTTCACATTACCATACAATATTCCTTTAAAGTCAGACCAGCATTGCCAATGCTCGTTATGTAAAGTGTTCTAAGGCCCTTTTGCAATGTGCTCACTATTAGAACATTGGAATGTTGGGAGCTCCATTGTAGACAATGGAGTTCTCCCTGCTTCTACGGGCCGGTAAAGGCCCGCAGAGCAACATTCCAATGTCTTACAAAGGCCTCTCGGAGCTCGAGGGGATTTAAATCCCCTCGAGCTTCCAGACGCCTTTGTTTTATTTGTTAGAACATTCTGCCCTCTAGTGGTAGAATGTTCTAATAGCCTTATAGCCCTTCGTAGCAGGGCTATACAGGCTATTAAAGTCCCGCTACCTTGTTAAAGTCCCTCGCCTTCTGCTCGGGCCTTTAACGCGGTAGCGGGCCTTTAATAGCCGGTATAGCCCGCTACGGCGGGCTATAAGGCTATAATAAAACTGAATAAATAAACACAATATAAGCAATCCGTGTTGTGGCGCGTGGCTATGCGGGCTCGAAGATGGTGGTGCTTTTCTGAGCGCCACAAGCAATGCCTGCCATTTTACCCCATCCACCTGACTCAAGGGAGTGGTCAGAGCACCACCGGACAGAGTGGACCCATAAAACCGCTGTGCTGCAGCAGAGATGCTGCAGAATTCTCCTGAGTGTGGAGCTCTGCGATAGAAGCGAAGAGCTATGACCCTCCATTTACTGCCTAACATAAAGTTGGCGACAGCCATGTTTTCCTCTTAATTGTGCCTGCAGCTTCAAACAGTCAATGTGGGGACATTAATTTTGACTTTTAATTGTGGATTATAAAATTATCCATTTATGGCGGAATGAGCGATGGATGCATTAGACATATTTGTTTCTGCTTAATTCAGGATCTACTGAAAATTTAAAGTCTTTGTCAACGCAAAGAACTCCTAGCCTGTTGTCATGAACAATGTCAAGGGCAGACAGCAAGTAGCGACTTGTTGAACAGTGTTGTATATGCTATGGAGATGTGAATGTCTTCAAACCACCAGCTTCAGGGTGGGTATGTGGGGTGTTGCACACCCCTTAAAAAACATATTCTGTAGTAAATAGTTGGGTACAGGTGCTTTCAGTTGAGTATGGTGAGGTGCATGTCGGATTTCACCCTGGATTATTTCATGTACACACAGACAAAAACACACACATACACACACCCACTCTCTTGTCTCTGTCTTAAAACTTGGTTAGTTTGAAAGCAATTGTGTTTTAAGAGCCCCTAACAATCCGCACTCTGCTCTCTTTCCACTGCCTCACAAGCCCCTATCGTGTCCTGATTCTCATACTGTAATTTAACAAGATATGCCAGTGTGATTGTTAGGAAATCGGAAGCTTTCACTCCACCCCGCCCCCAATCTTACTGACCAAGCCATGCACCTGATTGTGAGATCTACGTCGTGATATTTGCTAATAGAGTAGCTCAAGACAGCAGGACTTTGAGCACTCAAGTGCATTTTTATTTATTTAGTTGTTTTTTTGTTTTGTTAAGGGCTTCTAGTTCTAATCACCCAAATGGTGGCCTCGGAGCGCTCAGGAGTATGGATAAGGGGAGAACAGAGAGTGCTAGATATAGTAAAGTTTCTTAAAAAAACGTCATCCGTATGACGTCGTATAATAATATCACTAAAGAGTTGACTCTGGTCTTAAAGACTTGCGTGTGCAGAAGGTGAGAGCCCAGGGTGGACCAGTCTTCGGCATCTGACAGGAAGGAATAGAATGGGTCTGTGATTTGCTGCTCCCAGGACAAACGGGATTATACAAACCCCAGGAGGAAAAGGTGTGTTTTCAGGGATTTCCTGAATTTGAGGAAGTTCTTCTCAAGCATGGCTTCAACCATTGGTACATAACTCTGAACCCATTCATTTGGAAGTCGCGGTGTTGGATTTCGCTTGCATTTCTTGGAAGCAGCTGGATAAGAACTCATTTAATGTCAGAAAGATGCTAAAGACGGGCAGCTCTATGGCAAAATATTAATATGGATCCAGAAACGCTCTTTTCAGGTGATACTAATTATGCACTTAGGTCCAAGAGCTGTTAACACTACAGTCTTCGCAGAGTTTTGTATTGGAAGGATTAAGACCATTCAGGATTAACCTATGACCATGCCTCACGTTTTACATTGTATACAGCAGTTTTTCTAAACCAGATTAAAAAACTAATGGACAATACTCTTATGAGTTGTGACTTCTACATCAGCAGAGTCTTCACTTGAGTAGCTTTGGAGAGGTCAATTCTGGGATTTGCGCTGGGTTCCCGTCACAAATTAAGGGTCAAATGTACGTTTTTCCATGGCTAAGTGTGACTTACTGTTGTGAAAAGTCATAAATTATCCATACCTTAGATGCGATTCACAAACCACAAATGCTTAAATTTCCACGGAGGAAACTCAAAAGCATATTAGGTAGTCAGACTTAATGTAGGTAAGTTACGTAAACACAATGTGAATATATGTGAGAGGCTGTGAGCTCCTAGGGGTAGAACCACGAAACAGCAGGTTGTCAGAGAACTGGCCAAGGAAATAAAATGCACAATTGGGGAATGTCTACAAAGTAGTAGCCTTTAGGGACATTCACAAGCGCTTTGAAATGCATTATGAAATGATACCTAGCATAAACGTTTCCATTAGATTCTTCTAGATGTATGTGGAGCGCCTACAAATTGAACATTATAAAGTGATTTGCAACATATTACACCTCTCTATATAATAACAAGCATTTGCAATGCAATCAGTCTCGCCTTTGGGACCTTATATGTATTTAGCTATGCTGCACATTAGCCTGGGTGCTGAAACATCTACTGTTCTTTGACATGGAGGGAAAGTAAGCACCAAACTGCGTGACACGCCAGGTATGGGAACACTTGGAGAGAAATATTGCCTTTCAGCGGGAAATGGTATAGTCCAAAGCTCTGTTTTTAATATAAAATCAGGGCCTCCGGTGGTCATATCACTGAAAATACAAGCTTTGAAAAAAATATTATTGTCTACGGGTGCTCGTGGAAGATAATTTCTATGGACTGGAATCTAGAGAATGCTAAAGTGATTCTGGTATTTTACTGACCTATGCTGGTCGTTTTCTATCAAGAAAGTTAAATAGAAGCAGTTGCCAGAAAATTTTTTAAAAAAAGAAAGTCCCTCAGCAGAAAGCATTTCTGGTATTTTACCGACCTCTGCTGGTTGTTTTCTATCAAGACAGTTAAATAGAGGCAGTTGAACAGAAAAAAGTCCCTAAGCGGAAGCAGACTAGTCCTAGGGCTGATCTCCAGAGCCCACTAAGTACATACACATATAAGTATATAATAAGTATATACTAAAGTATGTACAAGAGGTCTTGAATGCTCGACCTAAAAAAGGAGCACCTGAGGAAGAGAGTAGAGGAAGGACATGATAATGTGTCCATGTTCCAGAGGTGGGACAAACACAAAAATAGGAAGAAAAGCTCCCACATCTAAAGATGAAGAAGCAAGCAAACGAGAGTGACAGTGAAATCACCCAATGGTAAGCAGTGGGCAAGCTGTAACTCTGTAAGATAACAATATGTCTCGCTACAGACATCACATGTGCTATCTTAGGCAAGAACTAATGATGTAGCTCCCTTGCAGAACATTGTGAAGACCATTGAGTCTATCGTATCTGAAAGATACTCCTCTGCCATGGTGTGACTGAGGACGGGGTGGAAGAGTGGGTGCCCCCTGCACCACAGGCGTGGCAGGGGCCAGCGTTACACCCTAAGTTAGGGTGCCGCGAGGCTGCTTTCTGTCACCCAAGCACTGTAACAATGGTTTTATTACAGTGACATGATTACACCAAATCTATTGTCTGTGAGTGTTTGATACACTGGCAGGGGCGTCATGAGCCCATCACTTTAGCAGCTTGAACAGGAGGAAGGTGCCACTGGACAGTTCTGATTAACATAAAACATTCAACTTTTTGCATGTAGCACCTTTTCCTTTGGCCGGAGAGAGGTGTTCATGAAACAGCAGCTCATACATGCCACTGGGAGAGGGTAGTATGATGCAGCTGTGGGGCGAAGGAACAAGTGAAACAAGAGAGCGTGAAAGGGAGTGAGGGGGGGTGACAGAAAGATGCATAGATGTGTGACGGATAGCTAGAGGGATGCAAGCAGACACAGATGAGATATGGATGGAGAGAACGATGAATGGACAATGGATTGATGGAGAGAATGGATACAAATAGTGCGTGATTGGAGAGAATGAATGGAGAGAAAAGTCGGTGAATGGATGAATGAAGAGATTGATGAATGGATGAAGAAAAGGCTGGATAGATTTAAAGAAAAAAGGAAGGAAGGATGGATGGTTGTTTGGATGGATGAATGCATGAGTAGAGTGAAGGAAGAACAGAAGCGTGTATGTATGTATATATAGATGGATGGAGAAAGGAAAAGAGGAAAAACAGAAAGTGGGATGTAGGGAAGGTATGATAGAAGAAAGAAGCATGACGAGAATGAAGGATGCATGGAAGGGTGAAAACATGAGAGAAAGGAGTAAGGAAAGAAGAAGGAAAAAAACTGAAATAAATAATCAAAGGATAAAGGCGTATTTCAGAATTTCCTGGTTGGGGTGGGGGGTGGCTCTAAGATTGATTGGCTCGCTCATCGCACGCGCTCGGTTATTGCCATTTGCGATATGGTTCAAAGTGGGGTGTATTCTATTTTGCTGTCTCCTCTCTTGCACACAGGTGTCGAGTTTAGAAGGCAGCATCCAAAAATACCCGAGCGGGAGATCTCACTTCCACCCATGCAACACAGCAGCCACTTTGCATCCCCGTGAGCAGTGACCTGGACGGACATGATGCCCTGGGACACAGCGCTAAAAGAAATAGAAGAGAGCGCAATCACTTAGTCCATTATCCACGCTCCTCGGGGGATGAAGCAGATGTTGTGATGGAGTTTCCAACTGGGCTGTTACTCCTCAGCTGCACACCCCCTCTTTGCCTCTCATGATGCACACGCCCCACGTCGCCCTGATTGTATGTGAGCAGAGGCCTGTTCACGCATCTCATCTAATCTTATGAACCCACCTCTCTTCCTTGCAGCGCCTAGTACTTGAAATGCAATTTGAAGTCGCTGCCATGATCCTGAATCGAGGAAGGGCTTTTCTCTGGTACACGGGCCTTCCCTACGGATATGAACGAGAAACCTGAGGCTAGCTTCTGCCTTTTTTGCCAACACAGAAAAAAGCCCCCATCAAAAGGAGTCAGTAAAAAAACTCATGTTGGACTGAACCAAGCATTGGCCGCGCGGCCGTGAAAGTAACGTAGCCGCGCGGCCGTAAAAGCAAAAGTTATGGCAGGGACGCGCTCTGTGGTGGGGAGGGGCAGAGCGAGGCGCTTGGGAGGGCTTAATGAGCCATGAAAGCCACATGGCGTCTGCGCGCGTGCACGCTCGCGTGAACGCAAGCTGGTGGCCAGCAAAAGCCTCTCTGGTAGCACTTCAAAAACCCACTTACTAAATATCTCGCAGAGCAGCGCAAAGCGCTGGCTCAGCGAGACCTAAAAATGAAATGGAGTCCCCCCTGTCATTGATGGCGACATTATACACACGTTCACTGCTTTTCCAAAGAAGGAACTCAAGTTGCAGCCAATATCTGTCCAACTGGGCAAAATTATTGAGACTTTAATTAAGCCTGAGCCTTAAGCTATTATATTAGGAATGTATAATCCAGGCAATAACGAAGCTCAAGAGGGGATTTTTTATGACGGTGTAAGGCATATTTTAATTACATGCAGAAGGAAAGATGAAACACCTGGTTCTACAAAATATGGCGAAAAGAATTCTTACGTGACTTTTTACAGGATGAAAGGATTTTTCAAAACCGCAGGAAGTCAAAGCTTTTTCTGCTGTATTTAGGAAGAATTGCATGAAATACTCTAATGTGAAACCGCTTAGCTCATTCACCTATTAATTGAGGCTCGATGAATTGCTGTCATATTCAGAAATTCCTTATGTGTATTTATTGCCAATTTTCTGGAACAGTGTGATGACATTTCTGAATATGATTGGCTCGGTCGCCAAAAAATACACTCTCACTGACTTTCACACACTGGCTTTCACACACACACTTGCTCACACATACACACTCTCACAAACACATGCTCTCTCTCACACAAACAGAATCTCACCAACAATCACGTACACAACCTACATTTAAAAATATATTTTTAACTTATTTTAGCTGCCAGTGAAGTTCTCGTTCCAGGTCCTGGGGCTCCATTTTTAGGTTGAGCCTAGCGTTGCAGCGCGCATGCGCTGCTCGCTCTGCGAGGCATGCTGTAGTAGGGTTAGATGTGGAAGTGCTGTGGAAGCCTCGCCCACTCTCTGCCCATATTTTTCATTGGCTGGTGGCATTGTCTTTGGTAAACGCTGGCTTCCGATTCAATATGAGGCTTGTTAGCCCCTCCTTGTTACCGCCCTGTCTCCTTTTGTGACCGCCCATCAGGACTGGATCTTTTACTTGCGGTGTTACACGGTCGAGGTTATTGTAGTCGGTGAGCACTATTTTCTTTCATGACTAATGTATGTACGTGCTTACAGAGGTTTGATACGTTTAAATGTATACTGGTGTTTCAAATCGGAACGGGTCAGCTAATATAAGAAAGCAAAAACAGGTTGAAATGAGCTTGTTTTCTTTTCAATTTATTTATTTATTTATTTTTTCTACTAAAAACAGACAGAGCTCATGCGGGTGACCGGCAAACCTTGTTCAGGTGAGGAAGGGAGACAAGTCTTACTCGTCAACAGTTTGGACGTGCGAGGTGCAGCGGTTTCGCACTAGTGATTTCAAAAGTAAAAGTGAGAGGCCGGCTGTCGGGTGTGATACGGGTTCCCCTGTCATAACAAAGTTAGCGCACCCTTCCACTGCACTGGCTTCAGCACTTGTGTTGCTTGGAAGCGTCGCAAAGACAGGGGTTACCGTTGTTTAGAGCAATGGCCCCGCCGAATCCTAAACTGCCACTAACCTACTCGGGCCAACAGACCAGCAACTTTTAGAAAGGGCTTTCTCATCTGTGGGCCATTCTTATGCGGGTCAGAATGGAAGGAATCCTGGTACTGGTTGAAGCAAAATTAATTTCTATACACAAAAGTCCGACCCCAAAAATACAAAAATCGACACTAACGAGCCCCTTAACATTTCTCTTCGGACAAGACTTTGAAATCTGTGCAAGTTAAAACTCTATTCAACACTTCCAAGCAGCATACTGTTCACCATGTAGAGAGCAGGCAGGGGGATAAGAATGGCGAACATATGCACATGCGCATTTTTACTTTTCCTTTTTACACTGTTACTCTTTGCTCCACGAGGAGAAAATCATGCAGGTGAGCACAGGTGGCCGAAAGTCACACAAAATGCTTGGGAATGCTAACATGTTGCAACTTTGATGTTTTTCTCAGCACTGACAAAAGCCACTTTTCTGGGAACGTCCATTTTTCTGCTAGTCTGTTCTAGATTTACTATCGCGTAAAATTCCAGAGACTTGTGCAGTTTTTCAAAGGAGTAAACACAATTGTCAGTAAATTCATGACTGCAAATTTCACTTTTTTAAAGTTACACATGAAGCAGAGAAAGGTTTATGAATTAGGCCCCCGTCTTCACTAGGAGCCCCTCTGCTGCCCTTCCTTGGTCTAAGCCTCACGCCTATCACGGTGCCTGGTTCTGAGTTGCATGGCCGTTACTGTATTATGCTGGCCAGCATACCGGTCAATTCATCCACATTTGGCGGTTGTCACATGATGGTGGACGCACCTTTCTGTTCTTTTTATGGCGAATAGGGGACTTGGGACTTCATCTGCATTCAGCAGCGTTTTTACTCTACTTGTGTTTTCACAGATAGCCGCTCCTCACAGGCTGCCTGTCAGGACAGGGCATCTGTGAAACCGCTTTCCCGCAACACCAGGCAGGGCCCCCTGCTGCTGCCGCCACCCTGGGCCACTAGGATTCTGTTTTTAGGTTGAGCCTAGCGTTGCAGCGCATGCGTTGCTCGCTTTGCGAGGCATGCTGTATTAGGGTATGTTTTAGAAGTGGTGTGGAAGCCCCGCCCATATTTTTCATTGGCTGGCGTCATCGTCCATGGTAAATTCTGGCTTCCGATTGATAATGAGGCTTCTTAGTCCCTACTTGTTACCGCCCTGTCTCCTTTTGGGACCGCCCATCAGGACTGGATCTTTTACTTGCGGAGTTACACTGTCTCCTTCATTAGTCGGTAAGCACTATATTTTTTTCACAATGTCAACAGCTTGTCTGGTATTTGTATTGGGGTTTTGGTGTGCGGCTGTAGAGCCTGAGAACCAGGTCAGCAGAGCTACTGTAGAGCCAGAGAACCAGGTAAGCAGAGCCGTTGTAGAGCCAGAGAACCAGGTCAGCAGAGCCGCTGTAGAGCCAGAGAACCAGGTCAGCAGAGCTGCTGTAGAGCCAGAGAACCAGGTAAGCAGAGCCGTTGTAGAGCCAGAGAACCAGGTCAGCAGAGCTGCTCTAGTGCCAGAGAACCAGGTCAGCAGAGCTGCTCTAGAGCCAGAGAACCAGGTCAGCAGAGCCGTTGTAGAGCCAGAGAACCAGGTCAGCAGAGCTGCTCTAGAGCCAGAGAACCAGGTCAGAAGAGCTACTGTAGAGCCAGAGAACCAGGTCAGCAGAACCATTGTAGAGGCAGAGAACCAGGTCAGCAGAGCTGCTCTAGAGCCAGAGAACCAGGTCAGCAGAGCTGCTCTAGAGCCAGAGAACCAGGTCAGCAGAGCTGCTCTAGAGCCAGAGAACCAGGTTAGCAGAGCTGCTGTAGAGCCAGAGAACCAGGTCAGCAGAGCCGTTGTAGAGCCAGAGAACCAGGTCAGCAGAGCCACTGTAGAGCCAGAGAACCAGGTCAGCAGAGCCGCTCTAGAGCCAGAGAACCAGGTCAGCAGAGACGCTCTAGAGCCAAAGAACCAGGTCAGCAGAGCCGTTCTAGAGCCAGAGAACCAGGTCAGCAGAGCTGCTCTAGAGCCAGAGAACCAGGTCAGCAGAGCTGCTGTAGAGCCAGAGAACCAGGTCAGCAGAGACGTTGTAGAGCAAGAGAACCAGGTCAGCTGAGCTGCTGTAGAGCCAGAGAACCAGGTCAGCAGAGCTGCTGCAGAGCCAGAGAACCAGGTCAGCAGAGCAGCTGTAGAGCCAGAGAACCAGGTCAGCAGAGCCGTTCTAGAGCCAGAGAACCAGGTCAGCCGAGCTGCTCTAGAGCCAGAGAACCAGGTCAGCAGAGCTGCTGTGGAGCCAGAGAACCAGGTCAGCAGAGCCGCTGTAGAGCCAGAGAATCAGGTCATCAGAGCTGCTGTAGAGCCAGAGAACCAGGTCAGCAGAGCCGCTCTAGAGCCAGAGAACCAGGTCAGCAGAGCGGCTGTAGAGCCTGAGAACCAGGTCAGCAGAGCCATTGTAGAGCCAGAGAACCAGGTCAGCAGTGCTGCTGTAGAGCCAGAGAACCAGGTCAGCAGAGCGGCTGTAGAGCCTGAGAACCAGGTCAGCAGAGCCGTTGTAGAGCCAGAAAACCAGGTCAGCAGAGCTCTTGTAGAGCCAGAGAACCAGGTCAGCAGAGCTGTTCTAGAGCCAGAGAACCAGGTCAGCAGAGCTGCTCTAGAGCCAGAGAACCAGGTCAGCAGAGCTGCTGAAGAGCCAGAGAACCAGGTCAGCAGAGCTGCTGTACAGCCAGAGAACCAGGTCAGCAGAGCTGCTGTAGAGACAGAGAACCAGGTAAGCACAGCCGCTCTAGAGCCAGAGAACCAGGTCAGCAGAGCGGCTGCAGAGCCTGAGAACCAGGTCAGCAGAGCCGTTGTAGAGCCAGAGAACCAGGTCAGCAGAGCTGCTGTAGAGCCAGAGAACCAGGTCAGCAGAGCCGCTCTAGAGCCAGAGAACCAGGTCAGCAGAGCCGCTGTAGAGACAGAGAACCAGGTCAGCAGAGCTGCTGTAGAGCCAGAGAACCAGGTCAGCAGAGCTGTTGTAGAGCCAGAGAACCAGGTCAGCAGAGCTGCTCTACAGCCAGAGAACCAGGTCAGCAGAGCTGCTCTAGAGCCAGAGAACCAGGTCAGCAGAGCCGTTGTAGAGCCAGAGAACCAGGTCAGCAGAGCTGCTCTAGAGTCAGAGAACCAGGTCAGCAGAGCTGCTGTAGAGCCAGAGAACCAGGTCAGCAGAGCCTCTGTAGAGCCAGAGAACCAGGTCAGCAGAGCCGTTCTAGAGCCAGAGAACCAGGTCAGCAGAGCTGCTCTAGAGCCAGAGAACCAGGTCAGCAGAGCTGCATTGGAGCCAGAGAACCAGGTCAGCAGAGCCGCTGTAGAGCCAGAGAACCAGGTCAGCAGAGCTGCTCTAGAGTCAGAGAACCAGGTCAGCAGAGCTGCTGTAGAGCCAGAGAACCAGGTCAGCAGAACCATTGTAGAGGCAGAGAACCAGGTCAGCAGAGCTGCTCTAGAGCCAGAGAACCAGGTCAGCAGAGCTGCTCTAGAGCCAGAGAACCAGGTTAGCAGAGCTGCTGTAGAGCCAGAGAACCAGGTCAGCAGTGCAGATGTAGAGCCAGAGAACCAGGTCAGCAGAGCCGCTGTAGAGGCAGAGAACCAGGTCAGCAGAGCTGCTCTAGAGCCAGAGAACCAGGTCAGCAGAACCGCTCTAGAGCCAAAGAACCAGGTCAGCAGAGCCATTGTAGAGCCAGAGAACCAGGTCAGCAGAGCCGTTGTAGAGCCAGAGAACCAGGTAGCAGAGCCGCTCTAGAGCCAGAGAACCAGGTCAGCAGAGCTGCTCTAGAGCCAGAGAACCAGGTCAGCAGAGCTGCTGTAGAGCCAGAGAACCAGGTCAGCAGAGCCGTTGTAGAGCCAGAGAACCAGGTCAGCAGAGCTGCTGTGGAGCCAGAGAACCAGGTCAGCAGAGCCGCTGTAGAGCCAGAGAACCAGGTCAGCAGAGCTTCTGTAGAGCCAGAGAACCAGGTCAGCAGAGCCGCTCTAGAGCCAGAGAACCAGGTCAGCAGAGCGGCTGTAGAGCCTGAGAACCAGATCAGCAGAGCTGTTGTAGAGCCAGAGAACCAGGTCAGCAGAGCTGTTGTAGAGCCAGAGAACCAGGTCAGCAGAGCTCCTCTAGAGCCAGAGAACCAGGTCAGCAGAGCGGCTGTAGAGCCTGAGAACCAGGTCAACAGAGCCGTTGTAGAGCCATAGAACCAGGTCAGCAAAGCTGCTCTAGAGCCAGAGAACCAGGTCAGCAGAGCTGCTCTAGAGTCAGAGAACCAGGTCAGCAGAGCTGCTCTAGAGCCAGAGAACCAGGTCAGCAGAGCTGCTCTACAGCTTGAGAACCAGGTCAGCAGAGCTGCTCTACAGCCTGAGAACCATGTCAGCAGAGCTGCTCTAGAGCCTGAGAACCAGGTCAGCAGAGCTCCTCTAGAGCCAGAGAACCAGGTCAGCAGAGCTGCTGTAGCGCCAGAGAACAAGGTCAGCAGAGTCGCTCTAGAGCCTGAGAACCAGGTCAGCAGAGCTGCTGTAGAGCCAGAGAACAAGGTCAGCAGAGCTGCTCTATGGCCAGAGAACTGGGCCAGAGAACCAGGTCAGCGAACCAGGTCAGCAGAGGTGTTGTAGAGCCAGAGAACCAGGTCAGCAAGCCGTTGTAGAGCCAGAGAACCAGGTCAGCAGAGACGCTCTAGAGCCAGAGAACCAGGTCAGCAGAGCTGCTCTTGAGCCAGAGAACCAGGTCAGCAGAGCTGCTGTAGAGCCAGAGAACCAGGTCAGCAGAGCCGTTGTAGAGCCAGAGAACCAGGTCAGCAGAGCTGCTGTAGAGCCAGAGAACCAGGTCAGCAGAGCTGCTGAAGAGCCAAAGAACCAGGTCAGCAGAGCCGTTGTAGAGCCAGAGAACCAGGACAGCAGAGCCGTTGTAGAGCCAGAGAACCAGGTCAGCAGAGCCGCTCTAGAGCCAGAGAACCAGTTCAGCAGAGCTGCTCTAGAGCCAGAGAACCAGGTCAGCAGAGCTGCTGTAGAGCCAGAGAACCAGGTCAGCAGAGCCATTGTAGAGCCAGAGAACCAGGTCAGCAGTGCTGCTGTAGAGCCAGAGAACCAGATCAGCAGAGCTGCTGTAGAGCCAGAGAACCAGGTCAGCAGAGCTGCTGTAGAGCCAGAGAACCAGGTTAGCAGAGCTGTTCTAGAGCCAGAGAACCAGGTCAGCAGAGCTGCTCTAGAGCCAGAGAACCAGGTCAACAGAGCTGCTGTAGAGCCAGAGAACCAGGTCAGCAGAGCCGCTGTACAGCCTGAGAACCAGGTCAGCAGAGCCACTGTAGAGCCAAAGAACCAGGTCAGCAGAGCCGCTCTAGAGCCAGAGAACCAGGTCAGCAGAGCGGCTGTAGAGCCTGAGAACCAGGTCAGCAGAGCCGTTGTAGAGCCAGAGAACCAGGTCAGCAGAGCTGCTCTAGAGCCAGAGAACCAGGTCAGCAGAGTGGCTGTAGAGCCTGAGAACCAGGTCAACAGAGCCGTTGTAGAGCCATAGAACCAGGTCAGCAGAGCTGCTCTAGAGCCAGAGAACCAGGTCAGCAGAGCTGCTCTAGAGCCAGAGAACCAGGTCAGCAGAGCTGCTGTAGAGCCAGAGAACCAGGTCAGCAGAGCTGCTGTAGATCCAGAGAACAAGGTCAGCAAAGCTGCTCTATGGCCAGAGAACTGGGCCAGAGAACCAGGTCAGCGAACCAGGTCAGCAGAGGTGTTGTAGAGCCAGAGAACCAGGTCAGCAAGCCATTGTAGAGCCAGAGAACCAGGTCAGCAGAGCCGTTCTAGAGCCAGAGAACCAGGTCAGCAGAGCTGCTCTAGAGCCAGAGAACCAGGTCAGCGGAGCTGCTGTAGAGCCAGAGAACCAGGTCAGCAGAGCCGCTGTAGAGCCAGAGAAGCAGGTCAGCAGAGCTGCTGTAGAGCCAGAGAACCAGGTCAGCAGAGCTGCTCTAGAGCCAGAGAACCAGGTCAGCAGAGCTGCTGCAGAGCCAGAGAACCAGGTCAGCAGAGCCATTGTAGAGCCAGAGAACCAGGTCAGCAGAGCTGCTGTAGAGCCAGAGAACCAGGTCAGCAGAGATGCTGTAGAGCCAGAGAAGCAGGTCAGCAGAGCCGTTCTAGAGCCAGAGAACCAGGTCAGCAGAGCCGTTCTAGAGCCAGAGAACCAGGTCAGCAGAGCGGCTGTAGAGCCTGAGAACCAGGTCAGCAGAGCTACTGTAGAGCCAGAGAACCAGGTCAGCAGAGCTGCTGTAGAGCCAAAGAACCAGGTCAGCAGAGCCACTGTAGAGCCAGAGAACCAGGTCAGCAGAGCCGTTGTAGAGCCAGAGAACCAGGTCAGCAGAGCTGCTCTAGAGTCAGAGAACCAGGTCAGCAGAGCAGCTCTAGAGCCAGAGAACCAGGTCAGCAGAGCTGCTGCAGAGCCAGAGAACCAGGTCAGCAGAGCCATTGTAGAGCCAGAGAACCAGGTCAGCAGTGCTGCTGTAGAGCCAGAGTACCAGGTCAGCAGAGCGGCTGTAGAGCCTGAGAACCAGCTCAGCAGAGCCGTTGTAGAGCCAGAAAACCAGGTCAGCAGAGCTCTTGTAGAGCCAGAGAACCAGGTCAGCAGAGCTGCTCTAGAGCCAGAGAACCAGGTCAGCAGAGCGGCTGTAGAGCCTGAGAACCAGGTCAACAGAGCCGTTGTAGAGCCATAGAACCAGGTCAGCAAAGCTGCTCTAGAGCCAGAGAACCAGGTCAGCAGAGCTGCTGTAGAGCCAGAGAAACAGGTCAGCAGAGCTGCTCTACAGCCTGAGAACCAGGTCAGCAGAGCTGCTCTAGAGCCTGAGAACCAGGTCAGCAGAGCTGCTCTAGAGCCAGAGAACCAGGTCAGCAGAGCTGCTGTAGAGCCAGAGAACAAGGTCAGCAGAGTTGCTCTAGAGCCTGAGAACCAGGTCAGCAGAGCTGCTGTAGAGCCAGAGAACAAGGTCAGCAGAGCTGCTCTATGGCCAGAGAACTGGGCCAGAGAACTAGGTCAGTGAACCAGGTCAGCAGAGGTGTTGTAGAGCCAGAGAACCAGGTCAGCAAGCCGTTGTAGAGCCAGAGAACCAGGTCAGCAGAGCCGCTCTAGAGCCAGAGAACCAGGTCAGCAGAGCTGCTCTAGAGCCAGAGAACCAGGTCAGCAGAGCTGCTGTAGAGCCAGAGAACCAGGTCAGCAGAGCTGCTGTAGAGCCAGAGAACCAGGTCAGCAGAGCTGCTGTAAAGCCAAAGAACCAGGTCAGCAGAGCCGCTGTAGAGCCAGAGAACCAGGTCAGCAGAGCCGTTGTAGAGCCAGAGAACCAGGTCAGCAGAGCTGCTCTAGAGACAGAGAACCAGGTCAGCAGAGCTGCTCTAGAGCCAGAGAACCAGGTCAGCAGAGCTGCTGTAGAGCCAGAGAACCAGGTCAGCAGAGCCATTGTAGAGCCAGAGAACCAGGTCAGCAGAGCTTCTGTAGAGCCAGAGAACCAGGTCAGCAGAGCTGCTGTAGAGCCAGAGAACCAGGTCAGCAGAGCTGTTCTAGAGCCGGAGAACCAGGTCAGCAGAGCTGCTCTAGAGCCAGAGAACCAGGTCAGCAGAGCTGCTGAAGAGCCAGAGAACCAGGTCAGCAGAGCCGCTGTAGAGCCAGAGAACCAGGTCAGCAGAGCTGCTGTAGAGACAGAGAACCAGGTAAGCACAGCCGCTCTAGAGCCAGAGAACCAGGTCAGCAGAGCGGCTGTAGAGCCTGAGAACCAGGTCAGCAGAGCCATTGTAGAGCCAGAGAACCAGGTCAGCAGAGCTGCTGTAGAGCCAGAGAACCAGGTCAGCAGAGCCGCTCTAGAGCCAGAGAACCAGGTCAGCAGAGCCACTGTAGAGACAGAGAACCAGGTCAGCAGAGCTGCTGTAGAGCCAGAGAACCAGGTCAGCAGAGCTGTTGTAGAGCCAGAGAACCAGGTCAGCAGAGCTGCTCTACAGCCAGAGAACCAGGTCAGCAGAGCTGCTCTAGAGCCAGAGAACCAGGTCAGCAGAGCCGTTGTAGAGCCAGAGAACCAGGTCAGCAGAGCTGCTCTAGAGTCAGAGAACCAGGTCAGCAGAGCTGCTGTAGAGCCAGAGAACCAGGTCAGCAGAACCATTGTAGAGGCAGAGAACCAGGTCAGCAGAGCTGCTCTAGAGCCAGAGAACCAGGTCAGCAGAGCTGCTCTAGAGCCAGAGAACCAGGTCAGCAGAGCTGCTGTAGAGCCAGAGAACCAGGTCAGCAGAGCAGTTGTAGAGCCAGAGAACCAGGACAGCAGAGCCGCTGTAGAGGCAGAGAACCAGGTCAGCAGAGCTGCTGTGGAGCCAGAGAACCAGGTCAGCAGAGCCGCTGTAGAGCCAGAGAACCAGGTCAGCAGAGCTGCTCTAGAGTCAGAGAACCAGGTCAGCAGAGCTGCTGTAGAGCCAGAGAACCAGGTCAGCAGAACCATTGTAGAGGCAGAGAACCAGGTCAGCAGAGCTGCTCTAGAGCCAGAGAACCAGGTCAGCAGAGCTGCTCTAGAGCCAGAGAACCAGGTTAGCAGAGCTGCTGTAGAGCCAGAGAACCAGGTCAGCAGAGCAGTTGTAGAGCCAGAGAACCAGGTCAGCAGAGCCGCTGTAGAGGCAGAGAACCAGGTCAGCAGAGCTGCTCTAGAGCCAGAGAACCAGGTCAGCAGAACCGCTCTAGAGCCAAAGAACCAGGTCAGCAGAGCCGTTGTAGAGCCAGAGAACCAGGTCAGCAGAGCCGTTGTAGAGCCAGAGAACCAGGTAGCAGAGCCGCTCTAGAGCCAGAGAACCAGGTCAGCAGAGCTGCTCTAGAGCCAGAGAACCAGGTCAGCAGAGCTGCTGTAGAGCCAGAGAACCAGGTCAGCAGAGCCGTTGTAGAGCCAGAGAACCAGGTCAGCAGAGCTGCTGTAGAGCCAGAGAACCAGGCCAGCAGAGCTGCTGCAGAGCCAGAGAACAAGGTCAGCAGAGCTGCTGTAGAGCCAGAGAACCAGGTCAGCAGAGCCGTTCTAGAGCCAGAGAACCAGGTCAGCAGAGCTGCTCTAGAGCCAGAGAACCAGGTCAGCAGAGCTGCTGTGGAGCCAGAGAACCAGGTCAGCAGAGCCGCTGTAGAGCCAGAGAACCAGGTCAGCAGAGCTGCTGTAGAGCCAGAGAACCAGGTCAGCAGAGCCGCTCTAGAGCCAGAGAACCAGGTCAGCAGAGCGGCTGTAGAGCCTGAGAACCAGGTCAGCAGAGCTGTTGTAGAGCCAGAGAACCAGGTCAGCAGAGCTGTTGTAGAGCCAGAGAACCAGGTCAGCAGAGCTCCTCTAGAGCCAGAGAACCAGGTCAGCAGAGTTGCTGTAGAGCCTGAGAACCAGGTCAACAGAGCCGTTGTAGAGCCATAGAACCAGGTCAGCTAAGCTGCTCTAGAGCCAGAGAACCAGCTCAGCAGAGCTGCTCTAGAGCCAGAGAACCAGGTCAGCAGAGCTGCTCTAGAGCCAGAGAACCAGGTCAGCAGAGCTGCTCTACATCTTCAGAACCAGGTCAGCAGAGCTGCTCTACAGCCTGAGAACCAGGTCAGCAGAGCTGCTCTAGAGCCTGAGAACCAGGTCAGCAGAGCTGCTCTAGAGCCAGAGAACCAGGTCAGCAGAGCTGCTGTAGCGCCAGAGAACAAGGTCAGCAGAGTCGCTCTAGAGCCTGAGAACCAGGTCAGCAGAGCTGCTGTAGAGCCAGAGAACAAGGTCAGCAGAGCTGCTCTATGGCCAGAGAACTGGGCCAGAGAACCAGGTCAGCGAACCAGGTCAGCAGAGGTGTTGTAGAGCCAGAGAACCAGGTCAGCAAGCCGTTGTAGAGCCAGAGAACCAGGTCAGCAGAGACGCTCTAGAGCCAGAGAACCAGGTCAGCAGAGCTGCTCTAGAGCCAGAGAACCAGGTCAGCAGAGCTGCTGTAGAGCCAGAGAACCAGGTCAGCAGAGCCGTTGTAGAGCCAGAGAACCAGGTCAGCAGAGCTGCTGTAGAGCCAGAGAACCAGGTCAGCAGAGCTGCTGAAGAGCCAAAGAACCAGGTCAGCAGAGCCGTTGTAGAGCCAGAGAACCAGGTCAGCAGAGCCGTTGTAGAGCCAGAGAACCAGGTCAGCAGAGCCGCTCTAGAGCCAGAGAACCAGTTCAGCAGAGCTGCTCTAGAGCCAGAGAACCAGGTCAGCAGAGCTGCTGTAGAGCCAGAGAACCAGGTCAGCAGAGCCATTGTAGAGCCAGAGAACCAGGTCAGCAGTGCTGCTGTAGAGCCAGAGAACCAGATCAGCAGAGCTGCTGTAGAGCCAGAGAACCAGGTCAGCAGAGCTGCTGTAGAGCCAGAGAACCAGGTCAGCAGAGCAGTTCTAGAGCCAGAGAACCAGGTCAGCAGAGCTGCTCTAGAGCCAGAGAACCAGGTCAACAGAGCTGCTGTAGAGCCAGAGAACCAGGTCAGCAGAGCCGCTGTACAGCCTGAGAACCAGGTCAGCAGAGCCGCTGTAGAGCCAGAGAACCAGGTCAGCAGAGCCGCTCTAGAGCCAGAGAACCAGGTCAGCAGAGCGGCTGTAGAGCCTGAGAACCAGGTCAGCAGAGCCGTTGTAGAGCCAGAGAACCAGGTCAGCAGAGCTGTTGTAGAGCCAGAGAACCAGGTCAGCAGATCTGCTCTAGAGCCAGAGAACCAGGTCAGCAGAGCGGCTCTAGAGCCAGAGAACCAGGTCAGCAGAGCTGCTCTAGAGCCAGAGAACCAGGTCAGCAGAGCTGCTGTAGAGCCAGAGAACCAGGTCAGCAGAGCTGCTGTAGAGCCAGAGAACAAGGTCAGCAAAGCTGCTCTATGGCCAGAGAACTGGGCCAGAGAACCAGGTCAGCGAACCAGGTCAGCAGAGGTGTTGT
Source organism: Calotriton arnoldi (assembly GCA_963921515.1). NCBI lineage: Eukaryota > Metazoa > Chordata > Amphibia > Caudata > Salamandridae > Calotriton > Calotriton arnoldi. Next base: position 2,676,765 of record CAWUFW010001434.1, read on the forward strand.
AGAGCCAGAGAACCAGGTCAGCAAGCCATTGTAGAGCCAGAGAACCAGGTCAGCAGAGCCGTTCTAGAGCCAGAGAACCAGGTCAGCAGAGCTGCTATAGAGCCAGAGAACCAGGTCAGCGGAGCTGCTGTAGAGCCAGAGAACCAGGTCAGCAGAGCCGCTGTAGAGCCAGAGAAGCAGGTCAGCAGAGCTGCTGTAGAGCCAGAGAACCAGGTCAGCAGAGCGGCTGTAGAGCCTGAGAACCAGGTCAGCAGAGCTACTGTAGAGCCAGAGAACCAGGTCAGCAGAGCTGCTGTAGAGCCAAAGAACCAGGTCAGCAGAGCCACTGTAGAGCCAGAGAACCAGGTCAGCAGAGCCGTTGTAGAGCCAGAGAACCAGGTCAGCAGAGCTGCTCTAGAGTCAGAGAACCAGGTCAGCAGAGCTGCTCTAGAGCCAGAGAACCAGGTCAGCAGAGCTGCTGCAGAGCCAGAGAACCAGGTCAGCAGAGCCATTGTAGAGCCAGAGAACCAGGTCAGCAGAGCTGCTGTAGAGCCAGAGAACTAGGTCAGCAGAGCTGCTGTAGAGCCAGAGAACCAGGTCAGCAGAGCCGTTCTAGAGCCAGAGAACCAGGTCAGCAGAGCTGCTCTAGAGCCAGAGAACCAGGTCAGCAGAGCTGCTGAAGAGCCAGAGAACCAGGTCAGCAGAGCCACTGTACAGCCAGAGAACCAGGTCAGCAGAGCTGCTGTAGAGCCAGAGAACCAGGTCAGCACAGCCGCTCTAGAGCCAGAGAACCAGGTCAGCAGAGCGGCTGTAGAGCCTGAGAACCAGGTCAGCAGAGCCGTTCTAGAGCCAGAGAACCAGGTCAGCAGAGCTGCTCTAGAGCCAGAGAACCAGGTCAGCAGAGCTGCTGAAGAGCAGAGAACCAGGTCAGCAGAGCCACTGTACAGCCAGAGAACCAGGTCAGCAGAGCTGCTGTAGAGCCAGAGAACGAGGTCAGCACAGCCGCTCTAGAGCCAGAGAACCAGGTCAGCAGAGCGGCTGTAGAGCCTGAGAACCAGGTCAGCAGAGCCGTTGTAGAGCCAGAGAACCAGGTCAGCAGAGCCGCTGTAGAGCCAGAGAACCAGGTCAGCAGAGCCGCTGTAGAGCCAGAGAACCAGGTCAGCAGAGCTGCTGTAGAGCCAGAGAACCAGGTCAGCAGAGCTGCTGTAGAGCCAGAGAATCAGGTCAGCAGAGCTGTTGCAGAGCCAGAGAACAAGGTCAGCAGAGCTGCTCTACAGCCAGAGAACCAGGTCAGCAGAGCCGTTGTAGAGCCAGAGAACCAGGTCAGCAGAGCCGTTGTAGAGCCAGAGAACCAGGTCAGCAGAGCTGCTCTAGAGTCAGAGAACCAGGTCAGCAGAGCTGCTGTAGAGCCAGAGAACCAGGTCAGCAGAACCATTGTAGAGGCAGAGAACCAGGTCAGCAGAGCTTCTCCAGAGCCAGAGAACCAGGTCAGCAGAGCTGCTCTAGAGCCAGAGAACCAGGTCAGCAGAGCTGCTCTAGAGCCAGAGAACTAGGTCAGCAGAGCCGCTCTAGAGCCAGAGAACCAGGTCAGCAGAGCCGCTGTAGAGCCTGAGAACCAGGTCAGCAGAGCTGTTGTAGAGCCAGAGAACCAGGTCAGCAGAGCTGTTGTAGAGCCAGAGAACCAGGTCAGCAGAGCTGCTCTAGAGCCAGAGAACCAGGTCAGCAGAGCGGCTGTAGAGCCTGAGAACCAGGTCAACAGAGCCGTTGTAGAGCCATAGAACCAGGTCAGCAAAGCTGCTCTAGAGCCAGAGAACCAGGTCAGCAGAGCTGCTCTAGAGCCAGAGAACCAGGTCAGCAGAGCTGCTGTAGAGCCAGAGAACCAGGTCAGCAGAGCTGCTGTAGAGCCAGAGAACCAGGTCAGCAGAGCTGCTGTAGAGCCAGAGAACCAGGTCAGCAGAGCTGCTCTACAGCCAGAGAACCAGGTCAGCAGAGCTGCTCTAGAGCCAGAGAACCAGGTCAGCAGAGCGGCTGTAGAGCCTGAGAACCAGGTCAACAGAGCCGTTGTAGAGCCATAGAACCAGGTCAGCAAAGCTGCTCTAGAGCCAGAGAACCAGGTCAGCAGAGCTGCTGTAGAGCCAGAGAACCAGGTCAGCAGAGCCGCTCTAGAGCCAGAGAACCAGGTCAGCAGAGCGGCTGTAGAGCCTGAGAACCAGGTCAGCAGAGCCATTGTAGAGCCAGAGAACCAGGTCAGCAGTGCTGCTGTAGAGCCAGAGAACCAGGTCAGCAGAGCGGCTGTAGAGCCTGAGAACCAGGTCAGCAGAGGCGTTGTAGAGCCAGAAAACCAGGTCAGCAGAGCTCTTGTAGAGCCAAAGAACCAGGTCAGCAGAGCCGCTGTAGAGCCAGAGAACCAGGTCAGCAGAGCTGTTGTAGAGCCAGAGAACCAGGTCAGCAGAGTTGCTCTAGAGTCAGAGAACCAGGTCAGCAGAGCTGCTCTAGAGCCAGAGAACCAGGTCAGCAGAGCTGCTGTAGAGCCAGAGAACCAGGTCAGCAGAGCCATTGTAGAGCCAGAGAACCAGGTCAGCAGAGCTTCTGTAGAGCCAGAGAACCAGGTCAGCAGAGCTGCTGTAGAGCCAGAGAACCAGGTCAGCAGAGCTGTTCTAGAGCCAGAGAACCAGGTCAGCAGAGCTGCTCTAGAGCCAGAGAACCAGGTCAGCAGAGTTGCTGAAGAGCCAGAGAACCAGGTCAGCAGAGCCGCTGTACAGCCAGAGAACCAGGTCAGCAGAGCTGCTGTAGAGACAGAGAACCAGGTAAGCACAGCCGCTCTAGAGCCAGAGAACCAGGTCAGCAGAGCGGCTGTAGAGCCTGAGAACCAGGTCAGCAGAGCCGTTGTAGAGCCAGAGAACCAGGTCAGCAGAGCTGCTGTAGAGCCAGAGAACCAGGTCAGCAGAGCTGCTCTAGAGCCAGAGAACCAGGTCAGCAGAGCCGCTGTAGAGACAGAGAACCAGGTCAGCAGAGCTGCTGTAGAGCCAGAGAACCAGGTCAGCAGAGACGTTGTAGAGCCGGAGAACCAGGTCAGCAGAGCTGCTCTAGAGTCAGAGAACCAGGTCAGCAGAGCTGCTGTAGAGCCAGAGAACCAGGTCAGCAGAACCATTGTAGAGGCAGAGAACCAGGTCAGCAGAGCTGCTCTAGAGCCAGAGAACCAGGTCAGCAGAGCTGCTCTAGAGCCAGAGAACCAGGTCAGCAGAGCTGCTGTAGAGCCAGAGAACCAGGTCAGCAGAGCAGTTGTAGAGCCAGAGAACCAGGTCAGCAGAGCCGCTGTAGAGGCAGAGAACCAGGTCAGCAGAGCTGCTCTAGAGCCAGAGAACCAGGTCAGCAGAGCCGCTCTAGAGCCAGAGAACCAGGTCAGCAGAGCTGCTCTAGAGCCAGAGAACCAGGTCAGCAGAGCTGCTGTAGAGCCAGAGAACCAGGTCAGCAGAGCTGCTGTAGAGCCAGAGAACCAGGTCAGCAGAGCTGCTGTAGAGCCACAGAACCAGGTCAGCAGAGCCGCTGTAGAGCCAGAGAACCAGGTCAGCAGAGCCGTTGTAGAGCCAGAGAACCAGGTCAGCAGAGCTGCTCTAGAGTCAGAGAACCAGGTCAGCAGAGCTGCTCTAGAGCCAGAGAACCAGGTCAGCAGAGCTGCTGTAGAGCCAGAGAACCAGGTCAGCAGAGCCATTGTAGAGCCAGAGAACCAGGTCAGCAGAGCTTCTGTAGAGCCAGAGAACCAGGTCAGCAGAGCTGCTGTAGAGCCAGAGAACCAGGTCAGCAGAGCTGTTCTAGAGCCAGAGAACCAGGTCAGCAGAGCTGCTCTAGAGCCAGAGAACCAGGTTAGCAGAGCTGCTGTAGAGCCAGAGAACCAGGTCAGCAGTGCAGTTGTAGAGCCAGAGAACCAGGTCAGCAGAGCTGCTGTAGAGCCAGAGAACCAGGTCAGCAGAACCATTGTAGAGGCAGAGAACCAGGTCAGCAGAGCTGCTCTAGAGCCAGAGAACCAGGTCAGCAGAGCTGCTCTAGAGCCAGAGAACCAGGTTAGCAGAGCTGCTGTAGAGCCAGAGAACCAGGTCAGCAGTGCAGTTGTAGAGCCAGAGAACCAGGTCAGCAGAGCTGCTGTAGAGGCAGAGAACCAGTTCAGCAGAGCTGCTCTAGAGCCAGAGAACCAGGTCAGCAGAACCGCTCTAGAGCCAAAGAACCAGGTCAGCAGAGCCGTTGTAGAGCCAGAGAACCAGGTCAGCAGAGCCGTTGTAGAGCCAGAGAACCAGGTAGCAGAGCCGCTCTAAAGCCAAAGAACCAGGTCAGCAGAGCCGTTGTAGAGCCAGAGAACCAGGTCAGCAGAGCCGTTGTAGAGCCAGAGAACCAGGTAGCAGAGCCGCTCTAAAGCCAGAGAACCAGGTCAGCAGAGCTGCTGTAGAGCCAGAGAACCAGGTCAGCAGAGCTGCTGCAGAGCCAGAGAACAAGGTCAGCAGAGCTGCTGTAGAGCCAGAGAACCAGGTCAGCAGAGCCGTTCTAGAGCCAGAGAACCAGGTCAGCAGAGCTGCTCTAGAGCCAGAGAACCAGGTCAGCAGAGCTGCTGTAGAGCCAGAGAACCAGGTCAGCAGAGCCGTTCTAGAGCCAGAGAACCAGGTCAGCAGAGCTGCTCTAGAGCCAGAGAACCAGGTCAGCAGAGCTGCTGTGGAGCCAGAGAACCAGGTCAGCAGAGCCGCTGTAGAGCCAGAGAACCAGGTCAGCAGAGCCGTTGTAGAGCCAGAGAACCAGGTCAGCAGAGCTGCTGTAGAGCCAGAGAACCAGGTCAGCAGAGCTGCTGCAGAGCCAGAGAACAAGGTCAGCAGAGCTGCTGTAGAGCCAGAGAACCAGGTCAGCAGAGCCGTTCTAGAGCCAGAGAACCAGGTCAGCAGAGCTGCTCTAGAGCCAGAGAACCAGGTCAGCAGAGCTGCTGTAGAGCCAGAGAACCAGGTCAGCAGAGCCGCTCTAGAGCCAGAGAACCAGGTCAGCAGAGCGGCTGTAGAGCCTGAGAACCAGGTCAGCAGAGCTGTTGTAGAGCCAGAGAACCAGGTCAGCAGAGCTGTTGTAGAGCCAGAGAACCAGGTCAGCAGAGCTCCTCTAGAGCCAGAGAACCAGTTCAGCAGAGCGGCTGTAGAGCCTGAGAACCAGGTCAACAGAGCCGTTGTAGAGCCATAGAACCAGGTCAGCAAAGCTGCTCTAGAGCCAGAGAACCAGGTCAGCAGAGCTGCTCTAGAGCCAGAGAACCAGGTCAGCAGAGCTGCTCTAGAGCCAGAGAACCAGGTCAGCAGAGCTGCTCTACACCTTGAGAACCAGGTCAGCAGAGCTGCTCTACAGCCTGAGAACCAGGTCAGCAGAGCTGCTCTAGAGCCTGAGAACCAGGTCAGCAGAGCTGCTCTAGAGCCAGAGAACCAGGTCAGCAGAGCTGCTGTAGCGCCAGAGATCAAGGTCAGCAGAGTCGCTCTAGAGCCTGAGAACCAGGTCAGCAGAGCTGCTGTAGAGCCAGAGAACAAGGTCAGCAGAGCTGCTCTATGGCCAGAGAACTGGGCCAGAGAACCAGGTCAGCGAACCAGGTCAGCAGAGGTGTTGTAGAGCCAGAGAACCAGGTCAGCAAGCCGTTGTAGAGCCAGAGAACCAGGTCAGCAGAGACGCTCTAGAGCCAGAGAACCAGGTCAGCAGAGCTGCTCTAGAGCCAGAGAACCAGGTCAGCAGAGCTGCTGTAGAGCCAGAGAACCAGGTCAGCAGAGCCGTTGTAGAGCCAGAGAACCAGGTCAGCAGAGCTGCTGTAGAGCCAGAGAACCAGGTCAGCAGAGCTGCTGAAGAGCCAAAGAACCAGGTCAGCAGAGCCGTTGTAGAGCCAGAGAACCAGGTCAGCAGAGCCGTTGTAGAGCCAGAGAACCAGGTCAGCAGAGCCGCTCTAGAGCCAGAGAACCAGTTCAGCAGAGCTGCTCTAGAGCCAGAGAACCAGGTCAGCAGAGCTGCTGTAGAGCCAGAGAACCAGGTCAGCAGAGCCATTGTAGAGCCAGAGAACCAGGTCAGCAGTGCTGCTGTAGAGCCAGAGAACCAGATCAGCAGAGCTGCTGTAGAGCCAGAGAACCAGGTCAGCAGAGCTGCTGTAGAGCCAGAGAACCAGGTCAGCAGAGCTGTTCTAGAGCCAGAGAACCAGGTCAGCAGAGCTGCTCTAGAGCCAGAGAACCAGGTCAACAGAGCTGCTGTAGAGCCAGAGAACCAGGTCAGCAGAGCCGCTGTACAGCCTGAGAACCAGGTCAGCAGAGCCGCTGTAGAGCCAGAGAACCAGGTCAGCAGAGCCGCTCTAGAGCCAGAGAACCAGGTCAGCAGAGCGGCTGTAGAGCCTGAGAACCAGGTCAGCAGAGCCGTTGTAGAGCCAGAGAACCAGGTCAGCAGAGCTGTTGTAGAGCCAGAGAACCAGGTCAGCAGAGCTGCTCTAGAGACAGAGAACCAGGTCAGCAGAGCGGCTGTAGAGCCTGAGAACCAGGTCAACAGAGCTGTTGTAGAGCCATAGAACCAGGTCAGCAGAGCTGCTCTAGAGCCAGAGAACCAGGTCAGCAGAGCTGCTCTAGAGCCAGAGAACCAGGTCAGCAGAGCTGCTGTAGAGCCAGAGAACCAGGTCAGCAGAGCTGATGTATAGCCAGAGAACAAGGTCAGCAAAGCTGCTCTATGGCCAGAGAACTGGGCCAGAGAACCAGGTCAGCGAACCAGGTCAGCAGAGGTGTTGTAGAGCCAGAGAACCAGGTCAGCAAGCCATTGTAGAGCCAGAGAACCAGGTCAGCAGAGCCGTTCTAGAGCCAGAGAACCAGGTCAGCAGAGCTGCTCTAGAGCCAGAGAACCAGGTCAGCGGAGCTGCTGTAGAGCCAGAGAACCAGGTCAGCAGAGCCGCTGTAGAGCCAGAGAAGCAGGTCAGCAGAGCTGCTGTAGAGCCAGAGAACCAGGTCAGCAGAGCGGCTGTAGAGCCTGAGAACCAGGTCAGCAGAGCTACTGTAGAGCCAGAGAACCAGGTCAGCAGAGCTGCTGTAGAGCCAAAGAACCAGGTCAGCAGAGCCACTGTAGAGCCAGAGAACCAGGTCAGCAGAGCCGTTGTAGAGCCAGAGAACCAGGTCAGCAGAGCTGCTCTAGAGTCAGAGAACCAGGTCAGCAGAGCTGCTCTAGAGCCAGAGAACCAGGTCAGCAGAGCTGCTGCAGAGCCAGAGAACCAGGTCAGCAGAGCCATTGTAGAGCCAGAGAACCAGGTCAGCAGAGCTGCTGTAGAGCCAGAGAACCAGGTCAGCAGAGATGCTGTAGAGCCAGAGAACCAGGTCAGCAGAGCCGTTCTAGAGCCAGAGAACCAGGTCAGCAGAGCTGCTCTAGAGCCAGAGAACCAGGTCAGCAGAGCTGCTGAAGAGCCAGAGAACCAGGTCAGCAGAGCCGCTGTACAGCCAGAGAACCAGGTCAGCAGAGCTGCTGTAGAGCCAGAGAACCAGGTCAGCACAGCCGCTCCAGAGCCAGAGAACCAGGTCAGCAGAGCGGCTGTAGAGCCTGAGAACCAGGTCAGCAGAGCTACTGTAGAGCCAGAGAACCAGGTCAGCAGAGCTGCTGTAGAGCCAAAGAACCAGGTCAGCAGAGCCACTGTAGAGCCAGAGAACCAGGTCAGCAGAGCCGTTGTAGAGCCAGAGAACCAGGTCAGCAGAGCTGCTCTTGAGTCAGAGAACCAGGTCAGCAGAGCTGCTCTAGAGCCAGAGAACCAGGTCAGCAGAGCTGCTGCAGAGCCAGAGAACCAGGTCAGCAGAGCCATTGTAGAGCCAGAGAACCAGGTCAGCAGTGCTGCTGTAGAGCCAGAGAACCAGGTCAGCAGAGCTGCTCTAGAGCCAGAGAACCAGGTCAGCAGAGCTGCTGCAGAGCCAGAGAACCAGGTCAGCAGAGCCATTGTAGAGCCAGAGAACCAGGTCAGCAGAGCTGCTCTAGAGCCAGAGAACCAGGTCAGCAGAGCTGCTGCAGAGCCAGAGAACCAGGTCAGCAGAGCCATTGTAGAGCCAGAGAACCAGGTCAGCAGTGCTGCTGTAGAGCCTGAGAACCAGGTCAGCAGAGCCGTTGTAGAGCCAGAAAACCAGGTCAGCAGAGCTCTTGTAGAGCCAGAGAACCAGGTCAGCAGAGCTGCTCTAGAGCCAGAGAACCAGGTCAGCAGAGCGGCTGTAGAGCCTGAGAACCAGGTCAACAGAGCCGTTGTAGAGCCATAGAACCAGGTCAGCAAAGCTGCTCTAGAGCCAGAGAACCAGGTCAGCAGAGCTGCTGTAGAGTCAGAGAACCAGGTCAGCAGAGCTGCTCTACAGCCTGAGAACCAGGTCAGCAGAGCTGCTCTAGAGCCAGAGAACCAGGTCAGCAGAGCTGCTGTAGAGCCAGAGAACAAGGTCAGCAGAGTCGCTCTAGAGCCTGAGAACCAGGTCAGCAGAGCTGCTGTAGAGCCAAAGAACAAGGTCAGCAGAGCTGCTCTATGGCCAGAGAACTGGGCCAGAGAACTAGGTCAGTGAACCAGGTCAGCAGAGGTGTTGTAGAGCCAGAGAACCAGGTCAGCAAGCCGTTGTAGAGCCAGAGAACCAGGTCAGCAGAGCCGCTCTAGAGCCAGAGAACCAGGTCAGCAGAGCTGCTCTAGAGCCAGAGAACCAGGTCAGCAGAGCTGCTGTAGAGCCAGAGAACCAGGTCAGCAGAGCTGCTGTAGAGCCAGAGAACCAGGTCAGCAGAGCTGCTGTAGAGCCAAAGAACCAGGTCAGCAGAGCCGCTGTAGAGCCAGAGAACCAGGTCAGCAGAGCCGTTGTAGAGCCAGAGAAACAGGTCAGCAGAGCTGCTCTAGAGTCAGAGAACCAGGTCAGCAGAGCTGCTCTAGAGCCAGAGAACCAGGTCAGCAGAGCTGCTGTAGAGCCAGAGAACCAGGTCAGCAGAGCCATTGTAGAGCCAGAGAACCAGGTCAGCAGAGCTTCTGTAGAGCCAGAGAACCAGGTCAGCAGAGCTGCTGTAGAGCCAGAGAACCAGGTCAGCAGAGCTGTTCTAGAGCCAGAGAACCAGGTCAGCAGAGCTGCTCTAGAGCCAGAGAACCAGGTCAGCAGAGCTGCTGAAGAGCCAGAGAACCAGGTCAGCAGAGCCGCTGTAGGGCCAGAGAACCAGGTCAGCAGAGCTGCTGTAGAGACAGAGAACCAGGTAAGCACTGCCGCTCTAGAGCCAGAGAACCAGGTCAGCAGAGCGGCTGTAGAGCCTGAGAACCAGGTCAGCAGAGCCGTTGTAGAGCCAGAGAACCAGGTCAGCAGAGCTGCTGTAGAGCCAGAGAACCAGGTCAGCAGAGCCGCTCTAGAGCCAGAGAACCAGGTCAGCAGAGCCGCTGTAGAGACAGAGAACCAGGTCAGCAGAGCTGCTGTAGAGCCAGAGAACCAGGTCAGCAGAGCTGCTGTAGAGCCAGAGAACCAGGTCATCACAACCATTGTAGAGGCAGAGAACCAGGTCAGCAGAGCTGCTCTAGAGCCAGAGAACCAGGTCAGCAGAGCTGCTCTAGAGCCATAGAACCAGGTCAGCAGAGCTGCTGTAGAGCCAGAGAACCAGGTCAGCAGAGCAGTTGTAGAGCCAGAGAACCAGGTCAGCAGAGCAGCTGTAGAGGCAGAGAACCAGGTCAGCAGAGCTGCTCTAGAGCCAGAGAACCAGGTCAGCAGAGCCGTTGTAGAGCCAGAGAACCAGGTCAGCAGAGCTGCTGTAGAGCCTGAGAACCAGGTCAGCAGAGCTGCTGCAGAGCCAGAGAACCAGGTCAGCAGAGCCTCTGTAGAGCCAGAGAACCAGGTCAGCAGAGCCGTTCTAGAGCCAGAGAACCAGGTCAGCAGAGCTGCTCTAGAGCCAGAGAACCAGGTCAGCAGAGCTGCTGTGGAGCCAGAGAACCAGGTCAGCAGAGCCATTGTAGAGCCAGAGAACCAGGTCAGCAGAGCTGCTCTAGAGTCAGAGAACCAGGTCAGCAGAGCTGCTGTAGAGCCAGAGAACCAGGTCAGCAGAACCATTGTAGAGGCAGAGAACCAGGTCAGCAGAGCTGCTCTAGAGCCAGAGAACCAGGTCAGTAGAGCTGCTCTAGAGCCAGAGAACCAGGTTAGCAGAGCTGCTGTAGAGCCAGAGAACCAGGTCAGCAGAGCAGTTGTAGAGCCAGAGAACCAGGTCAGCAGAGCCGCTGTAGAGGCAGAGAACCAGGTCAGCAGAGCTGCTCTAGAGCCAGAGAACCAGGTCAGCAGAACCGCTCTAGAGCCAAAGAACCAGGTCAGCAGAGCCGTTGTAGAGCCAGAGAACCAGGTCAGCAGAGCCGTTGTAGAGCCAGAGAACCAGGTAGCAGAGCCTCTCTAGAGCCAGAGAACCAGGTCAGCAGAGCTGCTCTAGAGCCAGAGAACCAGGTCAGCAGAGCGGCTGTAGAGCCTGAGAACCAGGTCAGCAGAGCCGTTGTAGAGCCAGAAAACCAGGTCAGCAGAGCTCTTGTAGAGCCAGAGAACCAGGTCAGCAGAGCTGCTCTAGAGCCAGAGAACCAGGTCAGCAGAGCGGCTGTAGAGCCTGAGAACCAGGTCAACAGAGCCGTTGTAGAGCCATAGAACCAGGTCAGCAAAGCTGCTCTAGAGCCAGAGAACCAGGTCAGCAGAGCTGCTGTAGAGCCAGAGAACCAGGTCAGCAGAGCTGCTCTACAGCCTGAGAACCAGGTCAGCAGAGCTGCTCTAGAGCCTGAGAACCAGGTCAGCAGAGCTGCTCTAGAGCCAGAGAACCAGGTCAGCAGAGCTGCTGTAGAGCCAGAGAACAAGGTCAGCAGAGTCGCTCTAGAGCCTGAGAACCAGGTCAGCAGAGCTGCTGTAGAGCCAGAGAACAAGGTCAGCAGAGCTGCTCTATGGCCAGAGAACTGGGCCAGAGAACTAGGTCAGTGAACCAGGTCAGCAGAGGTGTTGTAGAGCCAGAGAACCAGGTCAGCAGAGCTGCTCTAGAGCCAGAGAACCAGGTCAGCAGAGCTGCTCTAGAGCCAGAGAACCAGGTCAGCAGAGCTGCTGTAGAGCCAGAGAACCAGGTCAGCAGAGCTGCTGTAGAGCCAGAGAACAATTTCAGCAAAGCTGCTCTATGGCCAGAGAACTGGGCCAGAGAACCAGGTCAGCGAACCAGGTCAGCAGAGGTGTTGTAGAGCCAGAGGACCAGGTCAGCAGAGCCGCTGTAGAGCCAGAGAACAAGGTCAGCAGAGTCGCTCTAGAGCCTTTGAACCAGGTCAGCAGAGTTGCTCTAGAGCCTGAGAACCAGGTCAGCAGAGCTGCTGTAGAGCCAGAGAATGAGGTCAGCAGAGCTGCTCTATGGCCAGAGAACTGGGCCAGAGAACCAGGTCAGCAAACCAGGTCAGCAGAGGTGTTGTATAGCCAGAGAACCAGGTCAGCGAACCAGGTCAGCAGAGGTGTTGTAGAGCCAGAGAACCAGGTCAGCAAGCCGTTGTAGAGCCAGAGAACCAGGTCAGCAGAGACGCTCTAGAGCCAGAGAACCAGGTCAGCAGAGCTGCTCTAGAGCCAGAGAACCAGGTCAGCAGAGCTGCTGTAGAGCCAGAGAACCAGGTCAGCAGAGCCGTTGTAGAGCCAGAGAACCAGGTCAGCAGAGCTGCTGTAGAGCCAGAGAACCAGGTCAGCAGAGCTGCTGAAGAGCCAAAGAACCAGATCAGCAGAGCCGTTGTAGAGCCAGAGAACCAGGTCAGCAGAGCCGCTCTAGAGCCAGAGAACCAGGTCAGCAGAGCTGCTGTAGAGCCACAGAACCAGGTCAGCAGAGCCATTGTAGAGCCAGAGAACCAGGTCAGCAGTGCTGCTGTAGAGCCAGAGAACCAGATCAGCAGAGCTGCTGTAGAGCCAGAGAACCAGGTCAGCAGAGCTGCTGTAGAGCCAGAGAACCAGGTCAGCAGAGCTGTTCTAGAGCCAGAGAACCAGGTCAGCAGAGCTGCTCTAGAGCCAGAGAACCAGGTCAACAGAGCTGCTGTAGAGCCAGAGAACCAGGTCAGCAGAGCCGCTGTACAGCCTGAGAACCAGGTCAGCAGAGCCGCTGTAGAGCCAGAGAACCAGGTCAGCAGAGCCGCTCTAGAGCCAGAGAACCAGGTCAGCAGAGCAGCTGTAGAGCCTGAGAACCAGGTCAGCAGAGCCGTTGTAGAGCCAGAGAACCAGGTCAGCAGAGCTGTTGTAGAGCCAGAGAACCAGGTCAGCAGATCTGCTCTAGAGCCAGAGAACCAGGTCAGCAGAGCGGCTCTAGAGCCAGAGAACCAGGTCAGCAGAGCTGCTCTAGAGCCAGAGAACCAGGTCAGCAGAGCTGCTGTAGAGCCAGAGAACCAGGTCAGCAGAGCTGCTGTAGAGCCAGAGAACAAGGTCAGCAAAGCTGCTCTATGGCCAGAGAACTGGGCCAGAGAACCAGGTCAGCGAACCAGGTCAGCAGAGGTGTTGTAGAGCCAGAGAACCAGGTCAGCAAGCCATTGTAGAGCCAGAGAACCAGGTCAGCAGAGCCGTTCTAGAGCCAGAGAACCAGGTCAGCAGAGCTGCTCTAGAGCCAGAGAACCAGGTCAGCGGAGCTGCTGTAGAGCCAGAGAACCAGGTCAGCAGAGCCTCTGTAGAGCCAGAGAAGCAGGTCAGCAGAGCTGCTGTAGAGCCAGAGAACCAGGTCAGCAGAGCGGCTGTAGAGCCTGAGAACCAGGTCAGCAGAGCTACTGTAGAGCCAGAGAACCAGGTCAGCAGAGCTGCTGTAGAGCCAAAGAACCAGGTCAGCAGAGCCACTGTAGAGCCAGAGAACCAGGTCAGCAGAGCCGTTGTAGAGCCAGAGAACCAGGTCAGCAGAGCTGCTCTAGAGTCAGAGAACCAGGTCAGCAGAGCTGCTCTAGAGCCAGAGAACCAGGTCAGCAGAGCTGCTGCAGAGCCAGAGAACCAGGTCAGCAGAGCCATTGTAGAGCCAGAGATCCAGGTCAGCAGAGCTGCTGTAGAGCCAGAGAACCACGTCAGCAGAGCTGCTGTAGAGCCAGAGAACCAGGTCAGCAGAGCCGTTCTAGAGCCAGAGAACCAGGTCAGCAGAGCTGCTCTAGAGCCAGAGAACCAGGTCAGCAGAGCTGCTGAAGAGCCAGAGAACCAGGTCAGCAGAGCCGCTGTACAGCCAGAGAACCAGGTCAGCAGAGCTGCTGTAGAGCCAGAGAACCAGGTCAGCAAAGCTGCTCTAGATCCAGAGAACCAGGTCAGCAGAGCGGCTGTAGAGCCTGAGAACCAGGTCAGCAGATCCGTTGTAGAGCCAGAGAACCAGGTCAGCAGAGCCGCTGTAGAGCCAGAGAACCAGGTCAGCAGAGCCGCTGTAGAGCCAGAGAACCAGGTCAGCAGAGCTGCTGTAGAGCCAGAGAACCAGGTCAGCAGAGCTGCTGTAGAGCCAGAGAATCAGGTCAGCAGAGCTGTTGCAGAGCCAGAGAACCAGGTCAGCAGAGCTGCTCTACAGCCAGAGAACCAGGTCAGCAGAGCCGTTGTAGAGCCAGAGAACCCGGTCAGCAGAGCCGTTGTAGAGCCAGAGAACCAGGTCAGCAGAGCTGCTCTAGAGTCAGAGAACCAGGTCAGCAGCGATGCTGTAGAGCCAGAGAACCAGGTCAGCAGAACCATTGTAGAGGCAGAGAACCAGGTCAGCAGAGCTGCTCCAGAGCCAGAGAACCAGGTCAGCAGAGCTGCTCTAGAGCCAGAGAACCAGGTCAGCAGAGCTGCTCTAGAGCCAGAGAACTAGGTCAGCAGAGCCGCTCTAGAGCCAGAGAACCAGGTCAGCAGAGCCGCTGTAGAGCCTGAGAACCAGGTCAGCAGAGCTGTTGTAGAGCCAGAGAACCAGGTCAGCAGAGCTGTTGTAGAGCCAGAGAACCAGGTCAGCAGAGCTGCTCTAGAGCCAGAGAACCAGGTCAGCAGAGCGGCTGTAGAGCCTGAGAACCAGGTCAACAGAGCCGTTGTAGAGCCATAGAACCAGGTCAGCAAAGTTGCTCTAGAGCCAGAGAACCAGGTCAGCAGAGCTGCTCTAGAGCCAGAGAACCAGGTCAGCAGAGCTGCTGTAGACCCAGAGAACCAGGTCAGCAGAGCTGCTGTAGAGCCAGAGAACCAGGTCAGCAGAGCTGCCGTAGAGCCAGAGAACCAGGTCAGCAGAGCTGCTCTACAGCCTGAGAACCAGGTCAGCAGAGCTGCTCTAGAGCCTGAGAACCAGGTCAGCAGAGCTGCTCTAGAGCCAGAGAACCAGGTCAGCAGAGCTGCTGTAGAGCCAGAGAACAAGGTCAGCAGAGTCGCTCTAGAGCCTGAGAACCAGGTCAGCAGAGCTGCTGTAGAGCCAGAGAACAAGGTCAGCAGAGCTGCTCTATGGCCAGAGAACTGGGCCAGAGAACCAGGTCAGCGAACCAGGTCAGCAGAGGTGTTGTAGAGCCAGAGAACGAGGTCAGCAAGCCGTTGTAGAGCCAGAGAACCAGGTCAGCAGAGCCGCTCTGGAGCCAGAGAACCAGGTCAGCAGAGCTGCTCTAGAGCCAGAGAACCAGGTCAGCAGAGCTGCTGTAGAGCCAGAGAACCAGGTCAGCAGAGCCGTTGTAGAGCCAGAGAACCAGGTCAGCAGAGCTGCTGTAGAGCCAGAGAACCAGGTCAGCAGAGCTGCTGAAGAGCCAAAGAACCAGGTCAGCAGAGCCGTTGTAGAGCCAGAGAACCAGGTCAGCAGAGCTGTTGTAGAGCCAGAGAACCAGGTAAGCAGAGCCACTCTAGAGCCAGAGAACAAGTTCAGCAGAGCTGCTCTAGAGCCAGAGAACCAGGTCAGCAGAGCTGCTGTAAAGCCAGAGAACCAGGTCAGCAGAGCCATTGTAGAGCCAGAGAACCAGGTCAGCAGAGCTGCTGTAGAGCCAGAGAACCAGATCAGCAGAGCTGCTGTAGAGCCAGAGAACCAGGTCAGCAGAGCTGCTGTAGAGCCAGAGAACCAGGTGAGCAGAGCCGTTCTAGAGCCAGAGAACCAGGTCAGCAGAGCTGCTCTATAGCCAGAGAACCAGTTCAGCAGAGCTGCTGTATAGCCAGAGAACCAGGTCAGCAGAGCGGCTGTAGAGCCTGAGAACCAGGTCAGCAGAGCCGTTGTAGAGCCAGAGAACCAGGTCAGCAGAGCTGTTGTAGAGCCAGAGAACCAGGTCAGCAGAGCTGCTCTCGAGCCAGAGAACCAGGTCAGCAGAGCTGCTGTAGAGCCAGAGAACCAGGTCAGCAGAGCTGCTGTAGAGCCAGTGAACCAGGTCAGCAGAGCTGCTCTAGAGCCTGAGAACCAGGTCAGCAGAGCTGCTGTAGAGCCAGAGAACAAGGTCAGCAAAGCTGCTCTATGGCCAGAGAACTGGGCCAGAGAACCAGGTCAGCGAACCAGGTCAGCAGAGGTGTTGTAGAGCCAGAGAACCAGGTCAGCAAGCCGTTGTAGAGCCAGAGAACCAGGTCAGCAGAGCTGCTGTAGAGCCAGAGAACCAGGTCAGCAGAGCTGCTGTAGAGCCAGAGAACCAGGTCAGCAGAGCTGCTGTAGAGCCAGAGAACCAGGTCAGCACAGCCGTTCTAGAGCCAGAGAACCAGGTCAGCAGAACTGCTCTAGAGCCAGAGAACCAGGTCAGCAGAGCTGCTGTAGAGCCAGAGAACCATGTCAGCAGAGCTGCTGTAGAGCCAGAGAACCAGGTCAGCAGAGCGGCTGTAGAGCCTGAGAACCAGGTCAGCAGAGCCGTTGTAAAGCCAGAGAACCAGGCCAGCAGAGCTGTTGTAGAGCCAGAGAACCAGGTCAGCAGAGCTGCTCTAGAGCCAGAGAACCAGGTCAGCAGAGCGGCTGTAGAGCCTGAGAACCAGGTCAGCAGAGCTGTTGTAGAGCCAGAGAACCAGTTCAGCAAAGCTGCTCTAGAGCCAGAGAACCAGGTCAGCAGAGCTGCTCTAGAGTCAGAGAACAAGGTCAGCAGAGCTGCCGTAGAGCCTGAGAACCAGGTCAGCAGAGCTGCTGTAGAACCAGAGAACCATGTCAGCAGAGCTGCTGTAGAGCCAGAGAACCAGGTCAGCAGAGCTGCTCTAGAGCCTGAGAATCAGGTCAGCAGAGCTGCTGTAGAGCCAGAGAACCAGGTCAGCAGAGCTGCTGTAGAGCCAGACAACCAGGTCAGCAGAGCCGCTCTAGAGCCAGAGAACCAGGTCAGCAGAGCTGCTGTAGAGCCTGAGACCCAGGTCCGCAGAGCCGCTGTAGAGCCAGAGAACAAGGTCAGCAGAGCCGCTCTAGAGCCAGAGAACCAGGTCCGCAGAGCTGCTGTAGAGCCAGAGGACCAGGTCAGCAGAGCCGCTGTAGAGCCAGAGAACAAGGTCAGCAGAGTCGCTCTAGAGCCTTTGAACCAGGTCAGCAGAGTCGCTCTAGAGCCTGAGAACCAGGTCAGCAGAGCTGCTGTAGAGCCAGAGAATGAGGTCAGCAGAGCTGCTCTATGGCCAGAGAACTGGGCCAGAGAACCAGGTCAGCAAACCAGGTCAGCAGAGGTGTTGTATAGCCAGAGAACCTGGTCAGCAAGCTGCTGTAGAGCCAGAGAACCAGGTCAGCAGAGCTGCTATAGAGCCTTAGAACCAGGTCAGCAGAGCTGCTGTAGAGCCTGAGAACCAGGTCAGCAGAGCTGCTGTAGAGCCAGAGAAGCAGACTAATTATACAAACAGAGGGTCCCTGAGTGTCCAAATGTAGGTAGAGGAAGGCAGGGAACATCAACACAAAATCGGAACAAAACCTCTCCCTATTACAAATTCAAATAATAGGTATACATCCTACAATGAAAACACAGTCATTGTCCCAAATTTAAGAAAAATTTCTTCTTCCGTTTATATCAAAACATTTTCTTTATTTTGTATGATTTTCATGTAAATCAATTATATAAAATTCTTTATCTAAACAAAACAGGAATGAACATAGCCCCACAGAAGTAAAAAACACACATTAACCATTTCATACATACCAACACCAATCATACATATACACTCATATCAAAAACACAACTACAGGATCAACAATACATAATAATACATAAAATAACAAATAGTGTAAACAAAAACAATACAGAAACATGGGTTCCTAAAACATATCAAGACAACAAACAGAAAAAGCGCCGACGCGCGTTTCGGAGTGGAATTAAACCAACAATTCCTTCGTCAGGGCGCAAAGGTGTAAGTAACTTGGTGGTATTTAACCATCCGATAATCCTTGGCGTCTAGGTACAATGCATAATGTGGGGCTCCTTATCACAATGTGATGTAGTATAAATATAAAATCTGAAAGGGACAATGAAAATATACATCAATATTGCGAATTACATGTTACTATCTGGAGTTGAAAAAAAGAAGAAATGAAAAACCAAAAGAAGAATAAACCAAGTGTGCAAATAGTCTAAGTGCTGAATCAATATCCCAGTGATAAGAAGTAGTGAGAGAAAAATATATAGATACCAGTGACTGGATTACAAAATGCCAATTCCTAATTCACAGAAAAAGAAAAAGAAGAAGAGTAAAACGATATGAAAGTGAAGTAGATAAAATGCTTCCACCATCCAAGCAATAAAGAGTAGAAACCACTAGGCAGTATACTCACTAAACATGAAAAGTGAAATGATGAGAAAAACAATCCTAAATGGCGTATGATTCAAACGTCCATCTTCTGAATCAGAAGTACTGAGAGGAGACGAAAAGATGTATAAATAAATTCAAAAGGGTTACGCATCAAATAAAATAAAAGGGGATTTAGAGAGTACTATGAATAAAAAATATAAGAAAGATGTCACAAAAGGAATATAGAATATTCAATGATTCTCTTAGCGGGATGACTAGAACAAAACTACTGGTATATAGATAAACACCTAAATATAAGAAAAAATAGTCCTTAAATAAATGGGCCAAATACCCAAAGTCCAAAAACAAGGTAAAGCCCTTACCAGAAGAGGGAATTCTGGTGTGGCTCAACAGCAGAAATCCCTGGAATTGCACATAAGATTTCAGCAAAAATAAAAGAATGACGTAAACTTCACACGGACTGATGAAACATCTAAGGTAAAAAGAACAGAAAATAAATGCAATTGGTCTGATTGAAGAAAGTAAATAGAGCCTGCAACGACCAAACACCCTACTTTGGCATGGAAGGAATGAAAAATAGGATAAAGCGGAAGCATATACCCCATATACTTACAACTGACAATTCAAATATGTAGATATCAGTAGTGCTAGACCAGTAGGATGACTGGCCTTAGTTCGAATCCCCAAATACATTCATGGCCGATTCTGGGGGGGAAAAGCAAAGTACGAGGGAGTAAAATAACGCTACAAGGCAGAATGGCAATACATCTAGATCTGGGTGTCGCGGTTACAACAATAATAGGCCGAGAGTATAACTAGCCATAGTATAAACCCCCCACATTGAGTCGAGGTCAGATCTAAATGGAACCCAGAATAAATACGTGTGATAAAGGTATCACTAGATTGCTAGGGAAAATCTAAATCAGTGCAGTTATTTAAGAGTGCTTTGAAGCATAAGTGCACATACCTCCGTTCAACAAATGAGCCGAGCGATGTTCGATCTATGTTGACGTCGTATCCGAGTGAGCCGGACGGGGAAGGTCTCTGCCGAAGTCAGAGTCAACACGTACCAACGGATTCGTGGTACATAAATACATTTTCAAAAACCAGGCGCACCTGAATCTGCTAGCTAATGGCAGAAGAAATATAGTGCGCAAGATGGACTTATAGGCACAGCGCGTGAAAACGGGCGCCATATTGGGAGTGCAGCAGAATCGACTGAAGTCATCATAACACGGTGGAAAATGGTAGCAAAGACTAGGTGACTGATACCTACACGCAAAGAGATCTAACCGCTATAGTTAAGGTGGGCTAATCCCAGGAGCCAAAACATTTATGTGAATTTACAAATAAAGAAACTCTAATAAAGATCGATGGAACTATAAAAGCGGGCTACTCCCAGGTGCATTAAAATTAAGGATTACAAATGAAGAATATCAAATAAAGATCGATGTAGAAAACAAAGACTGTTGGATCTACAGAAATACATCGCTAGATAAAAACGGGCGCCATGTTGGAAGTATTAACCTTGTTTTCCTCGGAACTGAATAGAATGGGATTACCGAGTATAACAGGCGCCATGAATGGGGTAAATATCCTATTTAGCCCGAATCAATAAGGAATCTAAAGGGAGGGGGGAGTTACTCACCTGCCCTAAGAATAAGATGGATAGCTGTCTGTGGGAAAAAAATAGGAATACCAGGGCCCGGATCTTGGACTATACGACTGAAGTGAAAAACCTTCATAGATGTAAAATATATGGGAATAAAATTTACAATAAGGCATTTTGCCATGGTAAATATTCATTCAGTCCCATGGTCACAGTTTGCAGGGTGTATATCCAAAAGACCTCTCTTTTGGCTCTAAGGCCATTGATGTTATTATCTTTAGGGTTATGTACTTTTTCCAAAATAATCCATTTGAGCTCAGATTCAAGATGTTTTTTGTCTTGCCAATGTTCCACAAGAGGAGCCCCTCTTCGTTTGTTTCTTATAGCAGATTTATGTTCACTAAACCTAGTTCTAAATTCCCTTCCTGTCTCTCCTACATAACCCTTAGCCTGAGAACCAGGTCAACAGAGCCGTTGTAGAGCCATAGAACCAGGTCAGCAAAGCTGCTCTAGAGCCAGAGAACCAGGTCAGCAGAGCTGCTCTAGAGCCAGAGAACCAGGTCAGCAGAGCTGCTCTAGAGCCAGAGAACCAGGTCAGCAAAGCTGCTCTAGAGCCAGAGAACCAGCTCAGCAGAGCTGCTGTAGAGCCAGAGAACCAGGTCAGCAGAGCTGCTGTAGAGCCAGTGAACCAGGTCAGCAGAGCTGCTCTAGAGCCTGAGAACCAGGTCAGCAGAGCTGCTGTAGAGCCAGAGAACAAGGTCAGCAGAGTCGCTCTAGAGCATGAGAACCAGGTCAGCAGAGCTGCTGTAGAGCCAGAGAACAAGGTCAGCAAAGCTGCTCTATGGCCAGAGAACTGGGCCAGAGAACCAGGTCAGCGAACCAGGTCAGCAGAGGTGTTGTAGAGCCAGAGGACCAGGTCAGCAGAGCCGCTGTAGAGCCAGAGAACAAGGTCAGCAGAGTCGCTCTAGAGCCTTTGAACCAGGTCAGCAGAGTCGCTCCAGAGCCTGAGAACCAGGTCAGCAGAGCTGCTGTAGAGCCAGAGAATGAGGTCAGCAGAGCTGCTCTATGGCCAGAGAACTGGGCCAGAGAACCAGGTCGGCAAACCAGGTCAGCAGAGGTGTTGTATAGCCAGAGAACCTGGTCAGCAAGCTGCTGTAGAGCCAGAGAACCAGGTCAGCAGAGCTGCTATAGAGCCTTAGAAGCAGGTCAGCAGAGCTGCTGTAGAGCCTGAGAACCAGGTCAGCAGAGCTGCTGTAGAGCCAGAGAAGCAGGTCATCAAGCTGCTGTAGAGCCAGAGAAGCAGGTCAGCAAGCTGCTGTAGAGTCATAGAACCAGGTCAGCAGAGCTGCTGTAGAGCCAGAGAACCAGGTCAGCAGAGCCGTTGTAGAGCCTGAGACCCAGGTAGGAAGAGCTGCTGTAGAGCCATAGAACCAGCTCAGCAGAGCCGTTGTAGAGCCAGAGAACCAGGTCAGCAGAGCTGCTCTAGAGCCAGAGAACCAGGTCAGCAGAGCTGCTGTAGAGCCAGAGAACCAGGTCAGCAGAGCTGCTGTAGAGCCAGTGAACCAGGTCAGCAGAGCTGCTCTAGAGCCTGAGAACCAGGTCAGCAGAGCTGCTGTAGAGCCAGAGAACAAGGTCAGCAAAGCTGCTCTATGGCCAGAGAACTGGGCCAGAGAACCAGGTCAGCGAACCAGGTCAGCAGAGGTGTTGTAGAGCCAGAGGACCAGGTCAGCAGAGCCGCTGTAGAGCCAGAGAACAAGGTCAGCAGAGTCGCTCTAGAGCCTTTGAACCAGGTCAGCAGAGTTGCTCTAGAGCCTGAGAACCAGGTCAGCAGAGCTGCTGTAGAGCCAGAGAATGAGGTCAGCAGAGCTGCTCTATGGCCAGAGAACTGGGCCAGAGAACCAGGTCAGCAAACCAGGTCAGCAGAGGTGTTGTATAGCCAGAGAACCTGGTCAGCAAGCTGCTGTAGAGCCAGAGAACCAGGTCAGCAGAGCTGCTATAGAGCCTTAGAAGCAGGTCAGCAGAGCTGCTGTAGAGCCTGAGAACCAGGTCAGCAGAGCTGCTGTAGAGCCAGAGAAGCAGGTCATCAAGCTGCTGTAGAGCCAGAGAAGCAGGTCAGCAAGCTGCTGTAGAGTCATAGAACCAGGTCAGCAGAGCTGCTGTAGAGCCAGAGAACCAGGTCAGCAGAGCCGTTGTAGAGCCTGAGACCCAGGTCAGAAGAGCTGCTGTAGAGCCATAGAACCAGCTCAGCAGAGCCGTTGTAGAGCCATAGAACCAGGTCAGCAGAGCTGCTGTAGAGCCAGAGAACCAGTTCAGCAGAGCCGCTCCACAGCCTGAGAACCGGGTCAGTAGAGCCGCTCTGGAGCCAGAGAACCAGGTCAGCAGAGCTGATTGTAGAGCCAGAGAACCAGGTCAGCAGCGCTGCTCTAGAGCCGGAGAACCAGGTCAGCAGAGCTGCTGTAGAGCCAGAGAACCAGGTCAGCAGAGGTGCTGTAGAGCCAGAGAACCAGGTCAGCAGAGCTGTTGTAGAGCCTGAGACCCAGGTCAGAACAGGTGCTGCAGGGACTGGAGAGGTACAAATGTAATCAGACACAGAAGAGGTGCAATGATGCAGCGTAATATGGCACATTCTGTCGCAATATTTTGTCATTTTACAACACAGTAGTACTGTCTGGGCAAACGTTTCTCCTCATTAGCTGCACTCTAACACCCGAATACAGCCGTCAGCAACGAAATGGTGACAGTTAATCTTTGCAAAGCGTCTGTCCCCCTGGGGAACCACGGCTGATGCTTTTTAAAGCCTCTTTTGATCCATCTGAGCTAGAATGAATGTTTGCAACTGATACAGAAGATCTGAATCATGCGGCAAGTGTGTAAAGTATGTAAATAGTCCTAGAACGCGGCGGCCACAATATTGCGTTATTCCAGTGGTCCTGCCTATGAGCAAAGACTTGTAGTGTAATGGCCTTGATTTACTGACTGTGTTGTAAATCCATGGAACTGTCCCCCAGAAGAATATTTGGGCATAAAATAACCTTGAAGTACTAATTCTGTGGTACTGATAAAGTAAGGGTAAAAGTGGAAGCCATGCAAGGGCACTGAAGTCAGGAAGAAATGGGCAGTTCTGGACAGCATTGTCATTCTCCAGGTAGGAAATCCCATGCAGGGCAGTGCCAAGTAGCTGGGATGAAATAAGCATTTGCAATGCAATAGGTCTCTCATTTACGCGAGTTGAAGCTATTGGCATTGTAAATGACAATGTCTTTTATTTATGTTTTAAAAACCAAAACATAAATAAAAGGCATTGTCATAAATAAAAGGCATGCCAATAGCTCAAACTTGCGTAAATGCGAGACCTATTGCATTGCAAATGCTTGTTTTAATTATCAGCTGCTCTGCTGCAACCAGATTGTGCAGCGATGCCGAGAGCCTTATCGCCTTCCTCAAGGGTGACCCCCTCACCCCCATGCAGGAGCTGTGGGTCTTTTGTGGGATCCTGTATAAGCTGCTGCTGCCGCACTCCCTTCTGGCAGGTAAACCGTTTCTTCCAACTTTTACTGTCTGTAGCAGTGATTGCTTTACCGTAGCCCAGCACCTGTACAGGCGCCAGTCTGGTGTATTTTTGCAGCGCCTACTGTTGGCATTGTTAGCTCATTGAGGAAAGACGCGCAGTGAGATAAAAGTGTTGTGCACAGATTCACACAAGTTGGTCAAGTGGAGATTACGAGTACTGCACTTCTTTAATTTAAAATGGAGTACCAGCACTTCTCAGCAGGGTCTCAATACTTTCAAAGGGAGAGTACAGGCACTTCGCATTACGAGGCTGGTGATGTGGAATGATGTTTACTTTCGTTTCTAAATTTCATTTTGAAGCACTGGTCTTACTCCCGGGTGTGAACGGGAGCAGAGGGGTTACATGGTGAGATAGCTCAGTTGGCTAGCATCCTTGCTGCAGATGTTGGTGAGACATTGAGGTCACTGGTTTAAATCCACGGGGCTAGCTCAGCCTTTTATCCTACATTAGTCAACACAAGGAGTGCCATTAATTTGGGTTGTAATGACACCTTATTAAATTTGTGATCCATGCTGCTTCACACTAAGGATTGATATAGATATATATGCATGCAGTCTCCCTCCCCCTGCAAAATATCAACACAGCCTGTCTTTCCAAGTTCAAAACTACCCTGATATGTGAATGAGCACCACTTATATTTTGGTGCCTGGGCAAAATTTCTGTCCCAGTCCGACACTGTAGCTGTGTTGCGTGTAAATGTATGTGAGGGCGGGGCCTGCCTCGGGTGCGCCACAAGGTATCCTTAATGGGCCATTCGGACACATGCTTGGTCTTGTCCGCTCTGTTCCTTGGCTGTGGGAGACTTAAATTTAATCAGCACGCAATTACCTGCAGAGTTAGCCACCCGGCCCTCCCAGGCAGCTGGAGCCCAGCTCTGCAGCAACAGGCACTTGGAAGGTATTTGCTTGTATTGATCAGTGACTGGGGGCAAAGTGGGGCATTAATATAATAACGCATTGTTGAGGTTCGTGTTTCTTTAAGTCTAAAGACTTTTTTTTTATAGCAGTTACCTTTATATCCCACTCATATCTTTCACGCAGTAGCCAGATGCTAAAATGTTGTTAGAATACAGGCAGAACACTGCATCATTTGAAGTTGCCTTTCACTTTTGGACGTTGTGTGTGTTTACTGTGCATCACTGCAATAAAACGTTTCTCGTTACAAAAAGCAACCGTGTTTGTTTTGTGTCCTTATGTAGTGTACAGATGGTACACTTTGGGGTATCCTTTATTTTTTATAAATTTGCAGTAGTTGCATCTCTTCCTCAGCTTGCTTAGCTGGCAGAATGTTGTTGCAGCGTTGGCTAGGAGTTGGTTATACTTGAGCTTTTTTCTTTCGGTTACACAATGACGTGATATTTATGCGGCCTAGATTCAGGATGCTGCCTTTCTGCCAACATTTTAGGCATCCTTTTTTTTTAAAGTCAGGAACATTCTGTTAAAACAGCTGTCTTAAGGTATTACTTCTCACTAGAGACTTAATTGTGATAGTCATGTGCTGAATGCAACCATGGGCCTTCTGAATCAATATACATAATTGCAGTGTATAGTACCTAATGTTCTATATGTGATTTGTCTTCAACTAGTAATTGCCATTGGATCATTGTGTGCTGTCTCATTCTAATGCCTGTTTAAAACAAGCATTTACAATGCAATAGGTCTTGCATTACTGAAAATGTAAGCTATTGGCGTTGCATTATTATTAGCAATGCCAATAGCTCAAAAATTCAGTAATGCGAGACCTATTGTATTGTAATTGCATTTATATAGCGCTTACTACCCCTGACGAGGCGTCAAAGCGTTTTTTCGGCGAGTAGCATGCTTCTCCGGGACCCATAGAGGATTAGTGTTGTATTAGTATAGTGAAACATGCAAGTAAATTTTAAGTGGTGGATAGGTTAGTCAGTTATTTGGATTCGGAAGGATAGCAGAAGGATAGAAGAGGAAAAAAAGGTTTGTATTTGTATAGCGCCTGTTACCCCTGATGGGGTGTTGAAGCACGCTACTCCGGAAACCCATAAAGGAATAGTGGTGAATTAGTATGGTGAAATATGAAAGTAATTTGAGTGGTGGATATTAGTCAGTTATTTGGAGTGAGAAGGATAGCGGAGGGATAGAAGGGGAAGAAAGGTTTGCATTCATATAGCACCTGTTACCCCTGATGGGTGTTGAAGCGCTTTTCTGGCGAGTAGCACGCTACTCCGGAACCCATAAAGGATTAGTGTTGAAAATTAGTATAGTGAAATATGAAATTAATTTGAGTGGTGGATATGTTAGTCAGTTATTTGGATTGAGAAGGGTTGGGGAGGGGTAGAAAAGGGAAAAAGGTTTGCATTTATATAGCGCTTGTAACCCTGATGGGGTGTTGAAACGCTTTATTGGCGAGTAGCAAGCTACTCTGGAACCCATAAAGGATTAGTGGTGAATTAGTATAGTGGAATATTGAATTTGAGAAGTGAACATGTTAGTCTGTTATTTTGATTGAAAAGGATAGTGGAGGGATAGAAGAGTGAAGGATTTGGTTGGTTTTTTTTTTTTTTTTTTTTAGGTCATAGCAGTAGGAGGAGGCTTTTGGATGAGTAAAAAGGGGTTTTGGAGGGGAAGAGTCAGAGGGAAGAGTTTAGAAAGGTTTGTTTTGGGGGATCGGTATAGTAAAAGAGGTGTCAGATAATGCAAGGAGGGGTAGAGTAGGAGAGAGTCTAGAAAGGGTTATTTTGGGGATCATAGTAGTGGTATGGGGTTTGGGATAAATGAGAGAGTGGATGTAGAGGTGTTAGACTTGGCATCTTTTGGCGTTTTTCCCCTGAGTTTTTGCTTTCTGACCTCCCGGTTTTGACTCTGTTTGTGCTGGCTTAGTGTTTCTGCGCACTTTTCTCACTGCTGATCAGTGGTAAAGTGCAAGTGCTCCTATGGTAAAATGTGTTATGGATTGGTGTTTCCATGATTGGATATTTGATTACTTGTTAGTCCCTAGTAAAGTGCACTGAGTGTGCCAGGGCCTGTAAATCAAATGCTACTAGTGGGCCTGCAGCACTGATTGTGCCACCCACGTGAGTAGCCCTGAAAAGGTAACTCAGACCTGCCATTGCAGAGTCTGCATGCAGTCTGGTACTGCCATGTCGACTTGGCAAGTGCACCCACTTGCCAGGCCCCAACCTTCCCTTTTCTTACATGTCAGGCACCCCTAAGGTAGGCCCAAGGTACCCCAGTGGGCAGGGTGCAGTGTATGTGAAAGGTAGGACATGCCCTGGTGTGTGTGGCATGTCCTGATAGTGAATTACTGCCAATTTCGTTTTTCACTATTGCAAGGCTATCTGTTCCCCATAGGAAAGAATGGGAAGTTTGTTTATAACATCTTATGAACATAACTGGCCCTGGGAACTAGGTAAGAAAATAAAGTTTAGTATGCCTGAACTCAGAATCTAAAGATGCATCTTTTAGTGAAGGTGATTTTTACATTCTGTGTTTGAAAATAGCACTTTGAGAAAGTAGGTATTTTCTTTTTAATTTTTTTTTTTTTAATATAGTTTGTTTATTAATTCCAAACATCACAAAGCATTGATACATACAGTTGTCGTACATAGGATATCACAATGTTATCATGAGTCGGCATCATACAGCCAGTTGATCTAACAATCCAAATATCTGATTATTGCGTCTTGACATGTCCATTTCAACTGTTGGTGATGTACATAAACCTCCTCTATGTGTGTTCCACCCTCCCCATTTCGTATCCCATTTTTTAGGGCATCCTCTGGATTTATACACTTCTTTTTCGGCAACCATGCATTTGTCCATTTCTGCCGCCCAGTGCCTGATCGATGGTCGTTCCATTGCCCCCCATTTCATCGCTATCGCCCTCTTAACCAGTGTGTATCCCAGCGTGGCTAATTGCTGTTCTATTGCTGTGAGATCAGTAGCGTCCCAGATATTGAGAAGCCCCATTGCTGGTGTGAGCGTTATTTGTTTCCCTGTGGCATTCTGCATTTGTATTGTGGCCCCTTCCCATATGTGACGCAGGAGAGGACAGTCCCATATAGTGTGAAAAAAGGTTGCCTCTTGATGACAGCCCCGCAGACATTGAGCACTCTGCCTGGTTCCCATTTTTACTAAGGTCCCTCCCGTGAGATATGCTCTATGAAGGACCTTTAATTGGATTAAACGAAACCGGAGCGTGATGGCTGCTTCCCTAGGAGACATCAGTGCTGTCTGCCAGTCCTCATCCTCAATGTGTCCTATGTCTCCCTGCCATCTGTCCCGCAAAGCCTGGAAGGGATCTAGTAGATTATTGCAAAGTTTTCGATAGGTTAGGGATATGTCTTTGATTGGCATGGGCTCCGAGAGTAGCCGATCCTCTAGAGGGGACGAGTCCTGTAAGGCTTTCAGGTCCGGAAGCGCTGTCAGGAGCGCATAGCGGAATACCTTTCCGGGGGCCAATTCATATTTCTGTTGTAGTTCACTAAATGTGAGAATTTTGCCCTTTTTTACTAGATGGCCAATATTAGATATACCAATTGTGTCCCATTTATCAAAGCCTGGTTGAAAACATAGGAGCCCAAGTGTTTGAGTAGACCATAAAGGCGTGGCCGCGGTCAACATCTCGAACCAACCTAGACGTTTATTTGCCTGATGCCAAATGTCGACCGTCTGTACAGTAGGGCCTACGTATCTCCCTCTCCGGCTCTTTGTATATAGAGCCCCTAGACACCCTTCTTTTCCCATCTGGTATTTATCTAGCATATATGCAGGGTCCACCGGGGAACGATACAGCCAGTGATTTATGGCCACTAACTGTGAAGCCCAATAATAAAGTCTAATATCCGGGAGAGCAATCCCACCATCATACCACCCTTTAGTCAGTTTGTGTAGCGCTATCCGAGGCGCTCCTCCGTCCCATAGCAACAATCGAACCTCACCTTCAATACTCTTAAAGTATGAGTCAGGGACTTTGTAGGGGCAATTTTGAAGGATATAAAGGAATCGCGGGAGAGCCAACATTTTAAACAGGGCAGCTCTGCCCAGTAGAGATAGGGGCAAAGATCTCCAGTATTTGACATCACTGCGTAATCTTTCTAAGGAGACTGCCAGATTCTTATCATAGAAGAGTTGGGGATCGGGCGTGATATACACCCCCAAATACCGGGATCCTTCCAGAGCTATTTCGATCTCACAGCCCCGAGGGAGCCTGGGGACCGGACCCCGCAGAACAAACAGCACCGACTTGGTCCAATTGATGGCATATCCTGAGTATTTGCCAAAGTTGATAAAGATGTTTAACAGTGCGTGTATGGAGGCATATGGGGACGCTAGATATATCAGGATGTCATCCGCATACAATGAGATTCTGTCTTCATGTCCCTCCGCCCACTTCAACCCTCTGATTGAGACGTTCCCTCTCACCCAGGTCGCCAGTGGCTCAAGAACTAAGGAGAAGATCAGGGGGGATAAGGGGCAGCCCTGCCTGGTGCCTCTACCCAACGGGAACACTCTAGAAGTGCGACTATTGACTTTCACCTGGCCCCTCAAGTCCGTATAGAGAAGTCTGATCCATCCCAGAAACCGTGGGCCAAACCCCAGGCGTTTCAGCCCCTCGAACAGATAGGGCCATTCTATAGAGTCAAACGCCATAGAGGCATCTAAAGAGAGTACTACTGCATCTTCTTCAATAAAGGTTCGGCGCCCAAGTACATTATTAACACGGCGAATGTTTAGGGCCGTGTTCCTCCCCGGTATAAACCCGGATTGGTCTGCATGGACCAACAAAGGGATTATTGACACCAAGCGAGAAGCCAGGAGCTTTGCAAGCACTTTTGCCTCAACGTTAATTAATGAGATTGGTCGGTAAGAACCGCAACTGTCAGCGGGCTTTCCTGGTTTCCGGATGACAACAATAGAGGCCAGCCGCTGGTCATCTGGCAGAATCCCTTTTTCACGGCTCTCAGTATACATGTTTTTCAGATGGGGCGCGACCCGTTGGGCTACGGACTTTAGGAATTCTATAGGGACCCATTAGGCCCCATTGCCTTCCCTGACTGGATACTATATATGGCCTTGCAGATTTCCTCATCGTTCAGATCTTCGTCCAGAAAATCTCGATCCTCCTCCGACAGGGTGGGTAGGCGCAAGTCAGTCAGCAGCTGCCGGGAATCCTCGGCTGTATACCGAGTGGAGGGGGTGTAGACCTTTTCTAAGTAATCTGCGAATGCGTCCGCTATGTCCTGCGGATCTGAGATGCTTCTCGCCCCATCGATGGTCAGTTGGGGAACCCAACGCTCCCCCTGCTCCCTCCGTTCAAGCCATGCCATCATTTTCCCTGCTCTCTCACCCATTTCATAGACCTTGTGCTGCGACCGGAGTAATCTGGCCCTTGTTTTTTCCCTCGCCAGGGTTTTATATTCTAGCTGTATCACAGTTAACTGATGTGCCGTATCCTCACTGGGCGAAGAAGCATGCTTTGCCTCTAGGCGCTGGAGTTCAGTCTCCAGCTGAGAAAGTTGCTGGTTGTGTTGCCTAACATACCCCGTTTTAAGCGCCAGGGCTTGCCCCTTAAGCACTGCCTTAAAAGCTTCCCATAATATCTGTGTTGATTCTACCGATCCGACGTTCTCATTAAAATAATGGTCTGTATGAGTGATAAGGGTCTCTTTGATGTCTGGAATTTTAAGTAACCAGGGGTGAAGGACAATTGTGTTGAGGTGTCTTGTATTGTGATACGTAAGCTCAATCCACACTGGAGAATGGTCCGAAATGCCCCTCGGCAGACCACGTGGGTGTCTAAAATGACCGACATCAGCAACGTGAGTGAGGAAATAGTCAATGCGGGACATGCTCTTGTGGGCGTTGGAGTAGTGGGTGTAGTAGGTCAAGTTCTGGAGCAAGGTGCCCATGGCTCGTGCAAATTCGTTCATGGGAGTATTGGGACTTGTCAGGGGACGCTGAGGATATCTATCAGTATGATCGTCCATAGTCATATTAAAATCCCCCCCCCGGTATAAGCGTGCCCGCGGGGAGATCCAACAAAACTTTTCCTAAGTCAGCAAGCGCCTCCTTACCCAATGCAGGGGGAAGATACACCGAGACCACATTAAGCGGTCTCCCCTCCCAACTAGCTTCTAGAACTGCAAACCTCCCCTGTGGATCCCTCCACGTGCGGGAGGGAGTAAGTGCGAGGCTCTTCCGAATCTGAATACCCGTGCCCCTTGAACCTGAGGTGAACCCTGCATGAACCACCAGCTTGTAACCCCATTGTGTGAGGGCCTTACACTTGTTGCCAACTAAGTGTGTTTCTTGCAGCAGGACCAGATCCGGGGTCTGTCTCTTTAGATACTGCAGAACAACCCCGTTTTATTTTGTCCCCCAATCCGTTTACGTTCCATGTTAGGATAGACAGTGATGTTTCTACCTTAGTTTCAGCCATGGGCCTTGCATAAGAAAAATGTAATAAACTGAGAGTACATTAGGAGGGGCATCTCCCTCTTTTGACATTGCCATAGCCAGGCGGGTAGACACACAAGGGCAGCAAAGTATATTCCGATATGAGAACCACATGAGTACATTCCGTGCAACTGAAATTAAACCAGAGGTAACTACGTCCGACATCTGACATTTTGTGATTTGAAAATGAACAAGTAAAACAACCCTTGCGACATGAAAGTTTGTGATTTGAGTATAAACAAAGAAAACAACCCCTACTACTCTACTTCCCACCCAACTTCCCCCCCTCCCTGGCCCCCTGCCAGTGGATTTCAAACTACCCACTCCCCAACAAGGCAGAGTGCCTGTCGCCCGCCCCTTAATTCTAGAGGTACCTGGGTAGCAGCCGCACCCCTCCCTCCGTATTTAAAGGATAGTGTCATATTACAATAAGTTCTCAGGATAGTCTATTCCCCTCAATTGAGTCTCTGAAACTGAGGTGACGTATACCAGGTCTTCCCAATGAGAATGTCAAAACCAATGTCCCACACACTGCTAGTTTGTTGTGGGGGATACTCTCCCTCCTGCTAGCAGAGTCACCGTCCTACCTCAGAGTCTTTACTTGCAGTTAAGTGTGTCCATATCAGCCCCACGCGTATCTCCTTCTCAGCTACGTGAAGCGGAGTCCGTCTCCCTCCGGACAGGCTTGTTGCGTTGCTTGACGTTGTTGTCAGGCCTAT
Source organism: Calotriton arnoldi (assembly GCA_963921515.1). Taxonomy (NCBI): domain Eukaryota; kingdom Metazoa; phylum Chordata; class Amphibia; order Caudata; family Salamandridae; genus Calotriton; species Calotriton arnoldi. Next base: position 2,707,691 of record CAWUFW010001434.1, read on the forward strand.
TGATGTGGGGTCCTCCATTTCGGTTCCTCCCCGGCTTTTCCACTTGGCGCCAGCCCTCAAGCCATTCCCATGCCTCCTCGGGAGAGGAAAAGAACCATGTCTTGCCCTCTGATTCAATGCGAAGTTTCGCCGGGAAAAGCATTGCATATTTTATTTCTTTATCACGCAATGCCCGCTTGACCGCCATGAAGCTGCGCCGCTGAGCCTGGACTTTGTTTGTGAAGTCCGGAAAGAAGGCAATCGAACTGTCTTCAAACGGAAGTGATGGGTTAGCACAAGTGGTCTGAAGTATGACGTCGCGATCTCTGAAGTTGAAGACTCGCGCGATGATAGGCCTCGGAGGAGCTCCCGGTCTAGGCCTACCCCCAGGGACACGATGAGCTCGTTCAATGGAGAAATAATTTGACAGTCCTTTTGGCTGCAGTTGTTTCAGGATCAACTCCTCGACAAATAAGTCCGTTGCCGGGCCCTCTGCCTGCTCCGGAACTCCAAGGAGTCGTATATTATTCCTTCGTGCCCTCCCTTCATATTCGTCGAGCAGCCCTTCCATTTTAGTTTGCCGCTCCTGTAACTGGCACATCTGTTGTTTGAGCAGGGCGGTATCTGCATTTAGGACTGTTGTGACCTCCTCCATTTCTTTTACCTTGGAGTCCATTTTCCTCAAGTCGGCTCTTATTAGGGAGACCTCAATATTAACAGTGTCTATGCGAGTCTCTAGGGAGGTCCGTACTCCCGTAATGACCTCCATGATGTCTTGGAGCGTTAGGTCCGCCCGCTGCGGCGGTTGTTGCTGGTTGTCCGAGCTCTCTTGAGTCGTTGCGTCCCCCCTTTCGTCCTCCTTTGACCATGCATATTTAGCCAATTTATTCTGTGCAGATGTCTTAAGCCCTTTGCCACTTGCCATTTTAACTCTTTTATATCCGGCTCGCGACAAATCGTCAGGGGCTCAACACCAGTACTCATCGCCACCTACTCAGGGGAGGGCACTCCCCCCTGCTGGCCTGTCGGGTTTCCTGGTCCACCAGCCCCCTATATTCCAAAAGAGGATAGGGGACAGAGCAAGGAGCTGAGTCTATGCATATAAGCTGCTGGTTGGTTTATGGATTTTACCACATTCCTTTGCCCCTGTCTATTCGAGTCACCAGGTCAGTACTGGATGGCAGGTAGGGACTCACCAGGGCCGTGCATGGAGTATGCCCATTTTCAGCAAAGCTTCTCTTCACTTGGACCGTCAGGGTGTCTCTCTCGCCTTTCTTTAGTTGTGCCAAATTTCAGGAATTTCAGGTCCCCTCCAGAGCATCCCACCTGCTACTTAGAATTTCCACCTCCCCCTCGCATAGAGATGCTCACCATTCCTGTCAGCCAAGGGGTCTCAACCGAAGTCGGCCAGGCGCATGCAGGGTACTTCTGTCTCTTTTATTGTTGGGGAGCTCAGACGCATGCAGAAGCAACTCTCATAGTGATATCAATGCTGCTGGCTCCCTTGGGGTTCTCCGGGGGGCGCGGGTTATCCCGCTGTTGGTATCACTGAAGTGCTGTACTCCGGGCCCCCGGAAGAAACAAAGGAGGAGATAATAAAATCTGGGCCTATCGGGCCTCTGAAGCCGGGGCCTCGAGTATATACCCCACTGGTGGCGAGAACAGAACTTCCTTGTGGTTTGGCCAGGGTCCAGAAAGTTATGATAGTCGGTGGGGAATCAGGCTATTCCCCCAGCTGATGTACACCAAATCTTGGCGCTAGTGATTGCACCTGACCACCACCACCCGCGAGGCCCACGAGCGCGGGGTCTCAAGCATTGCTAGTCCCAGTGCCTACTGTGTCTGTTTTAATGCCTCCCCGTGGTTCTGGCCAGGCTGCAGGAGTGCGGTCTCGTCAGCGGGACACCGGAGCTTCACTCCCAGCCGTCGCGCCATTATTTTCGGCACCAGTGACTTCTCCTGATTTCGACCACCCGTGTGGCCCACGAAGCCGGGGCCTCGAGTTCTGCTGCTCCCGGCGCTCTTTGCTAGCGCCCTGCGGCCCGGACCCACCGCTTACCGCATACTTCGCGGGCTGCCAAGAGTCTTCAGCTGCTGTTTCTCACAGGCGGTCGCTGTCTCCGGGGTCTGTTTCCTTTGTCCGCCGGCCCTGCTTGATGTTTGCCGATCTGGAACGCCCTCCGCTTCCACAGAATCATTCAGTGGAGCGGGAGAGCACCGCCATCCTGCGCCGGAGCTTCAATTGCGGCAGAGGTCCCTCGGCGATTACCACCTGTCCAAGCCGGAATTCCTCCTTAAAACGAGCTGCAGGACTCTAGGGCCGATATCGTTTCCGTGTGAGGGGAGATTACAGGATTTAGGACGGATTAATGACATGATAAACGGGATGGGCTCCGGAGCCGCTTTAGCTTGCGGCCATTCCCCACAGCTGCTAGCCCGAAAGTAGGTATTTTCTTGCTCAGTCATCCTGTGTGCCTCTGTTGGAATGTGGATTGCCTGTCTGGGTTTTGGATGACAGAAGGCTGGGGAGCAGGAGTGGCTCCAGATAGTCTAGGTGAGTCAGGAAAGGGCTGAATAGAACTGGGCTGCAACTGGGGCAGGGGGAGGAGATTTCCTTGCACCTCAAAGGGCCTGGTCTGCCTCTGACAATGCCGTCTCCACCTCCTGCCAGGAAGTCACACCAGAGAAGGCAGAACTGGTACTGGCTGGGCACAGACACTCTCTGCCTAAAGGATCAAAGGATTTTGGGATATAAATATTGGGGCCCAGACCCCTGAACTTTAGAACTCTTTTGGACCAAGAAGACTGCCAAGAAGAAGAGCTGGAGAAGCTGTGAGGAGGAACTACCACTTTGCTGTGTGCTTTGCTGTTATGGAATGCAGTGGCTGCTTCTGTCTTGGGCAGTGAAAGGACTGGACTGAACTTTCTGCAATCTACTTTTGTGAGTTTCTCCAAGGGCTTGAGGTAGAGCTTGCCCCCTGTTCAAGAAGTCTTAGGCACAACAAAGACTTCAAGCTCTTCTGCCCTCAGCACTGGGGACTGTGTGTTTTGTGCTGCAACAGAAGAAAAGCAACTCGACGACGACGCTGCCGACTCCACGTCCCGAAGCCACCGCAGAGGGCACCGCCGCAACGCCGCACCGCGACCCTGGTCTCACCGACGACGCCTGTTGATGCCGCCACCGAGCCGCTGCTTGCACCGCGACCTGTGGGCACCGGACGCTGCACCGCTTTGCTTCACGACGACGCCTTGGCACCGCAGAGGACACCACCGCAACGCCGCAACGCGACCCTGGTCTCACCGATGACGCCTGCCCCGACCTGTGGAAACCGCACTACGCCCCGCCTCGCTTCACGACGACGCCTTGGTATCCCCGACGACGCCGCTCCACGCCATAATCGACGCCGCTGCTTGCACCGTGGTACGAGGGCACCGCTCGTAAAGTTACACGACGCACCGCTCTCATCCCGCACCGCAGCATTGGTCTACCGACGCCGGCGCCATCGACTCCAGTTCGTCAGCCGACGACCGCGCTTCAGCAATGACGACGCCGCTGCTTGCACCGTGACCTGCCAGCACCGTGACGAGCACCGCCTTCATCTCGCACCGTGACCCTGGTCTCACCGACGACGCCATCCGACGCCGCCACCGAGCCGCTGCTCGCATCGCGACCTGAGGGCACCGCACGCCGCACCGCTGCACTTCGCACCACAGCACCCGGCGCCTGCCGACGCCAGCGCTCCTGACTTCAACAGAGAGGAGATCGATCTGCATCGCGTGTGACTTCGAGGGCCCCGACGACTCCTGCACCGACCTCCGGAACCGACGCCTGTGGACGCCGTGCTTTCGGAAGCTCAACGCGAGGTCGCCGACGCCCTGCATTTCTAAAAGGTACTGTTTGCGGGTCTTCCCGACAGCGTAGCTGGCCCGCGATGCCGCGGTCAGCCAGAACTGTTTGGATTTGTTTGCTCACGACGCCGTGATAGCCCCGGACGGAGCTATCGACATCAAGGAACTGTTTTTAAAGCATATTTTGATAACTGAAGATTTTTAAGTACTGTATTGTGGATTTTTTTATCGTTTTTGGTCTTGTCTTAAGTATATAAAAATATTGGATATTTTTCTAAACTGGTGTGGTGTCCTTTTGTAGTGCTTACACTGTATTACTGTTGGTTATGTGCAAATGCTTTACACGCTGCCTCTAAGATAAGCCTGACTGCTCGTGCCAAGCTACCAAGGGGGTGAGCAGGGGTTATTTTAGGAGTGTAACTCCTTATCCTGACTAGAGTGGTGGTTTCTGCCTGGCTTTGGCACATGCCCTAGCCTACCAAAAATCCCATTTCTAACATTGGTTGTCAGCGGTGAGGATAGGACTTGCGTTTGCACTTGACTTACAGTGATTGGTGTGCACTACCACCATATCGCAGACCATTACGTGCCACATACTGGTTCTTTTTGGCCTATTTTTGATCTTGCCAGTTTGAACTTGCTACTTCATCATGCCGGAATCAAGAGCATCATCCGTTGCATCCCTGGAAATTGCCTTTGAGGAGGATAGGTTGGAAGCCTACAATGTTAGGGAATTGAAATCAATTTGCAAAAACCTAAAAGTCCAAGTCAGAGGCCTCACTAGGAAGGACGAGCTACAAAAGGCGCTGAGGGCCTGGGTAGCAGCCAGACATGCCAGCGAGCAGTCTGGTGATCTCAGTGGAGAGGCGGAGGAGCCTATTCCTAGGGTGGATGTGCTTTTGGGAGGGGGGCACCCTCCAGGCCAGGCAGCAGTGGCCTGTCCCCAGAAGAGCTGGAGGACAGGCGGGAAGCAAGGAGAGTGGCAGTAGAACTGGAGAAGCTTAAGTTAGCGATGGAAGAGAAAAGGATGATGTTAGATCACAAGATCAGGATAAAGGAGCTGGATCAGAGAAGTAGAGCCAGCTCAGATGGTGGCAGCAACTCGTCAAGACAGGCAGACAGAATTGTGCACATCCCTAAAAATGTAGGCAAAGAATTCAAGAAGGGGGATGACATACAAAGGTGGTTTCAGGGGTACGAGGCAGCAATTCACATGAATGGTGTCCCCGAGGAGAATTGGGGAGCAGAATTGTGGCCTCTCTTCCCAGAAGAAGCAAGGGATACTTTAATAGCTTTGGGTAAGGGGTATCACCTCACCTATCCAGACATGAAGGACGCCCTTCTCACTAAGTATGGTCTTACTCCTGAAAAGTACAGGGATCAGTTCAGGTCCAGTAAGAAGTCTGATGCCAACACTTGGTTGGAATGTGTGGATGTGTTTTGCCGGTCACTGGATGGCTGGGTGAAGGGCAGCAATGTGACAGATTTTCAGGGGCTCTACAATTTGATTGCATGGGAGCACTTGTCTAGTCTATGTTTTGCAGATCTGCGCCAGCACCTAGTTGATAGTAAGCTGACTGACCCCAGGAAGCTTGCTATGGTGGCGGACCGCTGGGTGAGTACCAGGGTCCACAAGAAAGCGTTTGGGGGAGACTCAGCCAAAGGTGGGCAGGGTCCCCAGCAGAAAAGTGGGGGGGACAAGGGTAAAACACAGGAGTTCTCTAAAGGGCCCCAAATTAACACCCAGGGTAAAGGTTCCCATCCCCCGGAGATAAGAAGCCAGGGGTCTCATCAGGAAAGCCTGCTGAGACCGGCCCCCCAGGTGTTTTGCATGTGACCAGGTGGGCCACATGAAGGGGGACCCCAAGTGTTCAAAGGGGGCTCAGCCACCCACCGGTGGGCAGTCCAAGGTGTTGGCTAGTGTAGCGCTTGGGGAGGAGGAGTACCCACAGGAGGATGGGGATCCCACAGAAATGACCCTCGTCTCACTAGGGGACAGTGAGATGGTCCCAGGACACCAGGTGCCCCCTAACACAAAGAAATACAGCACCTGGGTGACCATCAATGGGAAACGGGTAGAGGCTCTCAGAGATACTGGAGCCAGTGTGACCTCAGTCCGGTGTTACCTGGTCTCTGAGAGGCAGGTAGTCCCAGGGGCATTCCACCAAGTAATTGCTGTAGACAATTCAGAGCGCCAGTGTCTGGTGGCGCAGGTTCCCTTTGAGTGGGGGGGGGTCTCAGGTCCTTTTAGGGTGGTTGTGAGCCCTTCCATGCCTGTAGATTGTCTGCTAGGTAACGACCTGGAGCAGTCCTTATGGAAGGATGTTGAGCTCAGGTCTCACTTGGAGATGCTTGGGTTGCCAGAGTGGGCATGCGTGTCCACTCGGTCAATGGCGGCCAGAAAGGGTGATCAAGAGGGCTTGGAACCTGAAACAGTGGCCCAAGTTCCTGCCAAGAGAAAGGGCAAGGGGCGCGGGAAACCGGCCCCTGAAGTTCCCACGGACCGGGAGGAGGCGGACCTTGAGGGGGACGCCCCGGTGCCTACAGGGGAGCAGGTAGCTGAACTGGGGGACATCTCTGAGCTGACCCATTGGCAGCAAGAAGGGGGTCCCACCAGGGAGGAATTCTGCAAGGAGCAGAAAGAGTGCCCTTCTCTGGAGGGTCTGCGGCGGCAGGCTGGAGACCAGGCAGCAGGTGATCAGTCCGGATCACATTGGATCTACTGGGAGAATGGTCTCCTGTACAGTGAGCCTAAGGTCGCTGAGCCTGGGTCAGCCCGTGTGCTGGTGGTACCCCAGCGCTTCAGGACCTTCCTACTGGGTCTGGCTCATGACGTGCCTTTGGCAGGACATTTGGGGCAGGACAAGACCTTTGACAGGTTTGTCACCCACTTCTTCTGGCCCCAAATGCGAAGGCAGTCAGATGGACATTGCAGGTCTTGCCAAACTTGCCAGGCAAGTGGTAAGAGTGGGAGGAAGGTCAAAGCTCCTCTCCAACCATTTCCAGTTGTTGGAACACCCTTTGAAAGGGTAGGGATGGACATTGTGGGGCCACTGGATCCCAAGACAGCCATGGGCAACAGGTACATCCTGGTCTTGGTGGACCATGCCACCCGGTACCCAGAGGCAATCCCTCTCAGGACAACGACGGCGCCAGTGGTGGGCCGGGCGTTAATGGGGATCTTTTCCCGCGTGGGGTTCCCCAGAGAGGTGGTTTCTGACAGAGGGCCCAATTTCATATCCAAGTATATGACATCCCTGTGGAAGGAGTGTGGTGTAACCTACAAGTTCACCACCCCTTACCACCCACAAGGTAACGGTCTGGTGGAGAGATTCAACCAGACCTTGAAGGGCATGATTAAGGGTCTTACAGAACCCATGAGGCGTAAGAGGGACGTCCTCTTGCCATGCCTTCTCTTTGCGTAGAGGGAGGTGCCACAGAAGTCTCTTGGGTTCTGTCCCTTTGAGCTTCTGTATGGTCACCGTGTGAGAGGACCTCTGAGTTTGGTCAAGGAAGGCTGGGAGGCAGCTCCCAGGAAAACACCCCAGGATGTGTTTAGTTACATGCTGGCCTTCAGAAACCAAACTGCCCGCTTCAGGAAACTCGCTCAGGCAAACCTGGAAGCAAGCCAGGAAGAAATGAAGAAGTGGTATGACCAGAATGCCACTCTGGTCGAATTTCAACCTGGGCAGAAAGTGTGGGTCATGGCCCCAGTGGAACCTTGTGCCTTGCAGGACAAGTGGACTGGGCCATTTGAGGTGGTGGAGCGCAAAGGTGATGTCACCTACCTGGTGGATTTGCAGGCTCCAAGGAACCCTTGAGGGTCCTCCACGTGAACCGCCTCAAACCCCACTTCGAGAGGTCCGAAGTGAGCATGCTCTTGGCGACAGATGATGGGACGGAAGAGGAAAGTGAACCTCTCCCTGACCTCCTGCCTACCAAGGAGCACGATGGGTCAGTGGAAGGTGTGATCCTCTCCCCTACACTGAGCCCAGAACAGCAGAGCGATTGTCACCAGTTGTTGGGACAGTTTGCCCCCCTGTTCTCCCTGACCCCAGGTGTTACTCACTGGTGTACCCATGACGTGGACACCGGTGACAGCCCTCCTGTGAAGCACAAGATTTACAGGTTGACTGACTGGGTCAAGGCCAGCATTAAAGAGGAGGTCTCTAAGATGTTGGCGTTAGGGGTGATCGAGCCTTCCAACGGTCCATGGGCCAGCCCAGTGGTCTTGGTCCCAAAGGCTGCTGCACCCGGTGCCACTCCAGAACTGCGGTTTTGTGTGGACTACCGTGGGCTCAATGCCATCACCAGGACTGACGCACACCCCATCCCCAGAGCTGATGAGCTCATTGATCGGTTGGGAGCTGCCAAGTTCCTCAGCACGTTTGACTTAACGTCGGGGTACTGGCAGATTGCCCTAACCGATGGGGCCAAGGAGAGGTCCACATTTTCAACCCCAGAAGGAGATTACCAGTTCTGGGTGATGCCCTTTGGGTTGAAGAATGCCCCTGCCACCTTCCAGAGGTTGGTCAACCAGGTATTGGCTGGGCTGGAGGAGCTAAGTGCCGCCTACCTGGATGACATCGCAGTGTTCAGTTCCAGCTGGGAAGAACACTTGCAGCACCTTGGTGAAGTGTTGAAGGCGCTGCAGAGGGCAGGCCTCACGATCAAGGCCAGTAAGTGCCAGATCGGGCAGGGTTCGGTGGTGTACTTGGGACACCAGGTAGGAAGCGGCCAGGTGGCGCCCCTACAACCCAAGATTGACACCATTCTGGCTTGGGAGCCCCCCAAGACCCAGACAGAGGTGAGGGCCTTCTTAGGACTCACTGGGTACTACAGGAGGTTTGTTAAGGGGTATGGCACCATTGTTGCCCCCTTAACAGAGCTGACTTCCAGGAAGCAGCCCAAGAAGGTGATCTGGACTGAGTCCTGCCAGAAGGCTTTTGATGCCCTGAAGGCCGCCATGTGCACGGCACCCGTGCTCAAGGCACCCGACTTCTCCAAGGAATTCGTCGTGCAGACTGACGCTTCAGAGCATGGAGTGGGAGCGGTGCTCTCACAACTGAATGAGGAGGGCCTAGACCAGCCTGTAGTCTTCCTTAGCCGGAGACTACTCCCCAAGGAACAGAGGTGGAGTGCCATAGAAAGGGAAGCTTTCGCTGTGGTCTGGGCACTGAAGAAGCTGAGGCCCTACCTGTTTGGGACTCACTTCCGGGTTCAGACAGACCACAGGCCCCTCAGATGGTTAATGCAAATGAGGGGTGAGAATCCAAAACTGCTGAGGTGGTCCATCTCCCTACAGGGAATGGACTTTACGGTGGAACACCGCCCTGGCACAGAACACGCCAATGCAGATGGTCTGTCCAGGTTCTTCCGCCTTAGTGAAGAGAACTCCCAGGAGATTGGGTAGTTCTCCCTACTTTCAGCTGGAGGGGACATGTGTTAGACTTGACATCTTTTGGCATGTTTCCCCTGAGTTTTTGCTTTCTGACCTCCCGGTTTTGACTCTGTTTATGCTGGCTTAGTGTTTCTGCGCACTTTTCTCACTGCTGATCAGTGGTAAAGTGCAAGTGCTCCTATGGTAAAATGTGTTATGGATTGGTGTTTCCATGATTGGATATTTGATTACTTGTTAGTCCCTAGTAAAGTGCACTGAGTGTGCCAGGGCCTGTAAATCAAATGCTACTAGTGGGCCTGCAGCACTGATTGTGCCACCCACGTGAGTAGCCCTGAAAAGGTAACTCAGACCTGCCATTGCAGAGTCTGCGTGCAGTCTGGTACTGCCATGTCGACTTGGCAAGTGCACCCACTTGCCAGGCCCCAACCTTCCCATTTCTTACATGTCAGGCAGGCACCCCTAAGGTAGGCCCAAGGTACCCCTGTGGGCAGGGTGCAGTGTATGTGAAAGGTAGGACATGCCCTGGTGTGTGTGGCATGTCCTGTTAGTGAATTACTGCCAATTTCGTTTTTCACTATTGCAAGGCTACCTGTTCCCCATAGGACAGAATGGGAAGTTTGTTTATAACATCTTATAAACATAACTGGCCCTGGGAACTAGGTAAGAAAATAAAGTTTAGTATGCCTGAACTCAGAATCTAAAGATGCATCTTTTAGTGAAGGTGATTTTTACATTCTGTGTTTGAAAATACCACTTTTAGAAAGTAGGTATTTTCTTGCTCAGTCATCCTGTGTGCCTCTGTTGGAATGTGGATTGCCTGTCTGGGTTTTGGATGACAGAAGGCTGGGGAGCAGGAGTGGCTCCAGATAGTCTAGGTGAGTCAGGAAAGGGCTGAATAGACCTGGGCTGCAACTGGGGAAGGGGGAGGAGATTTCCTTGCACCTCAAAGGGCCTGGTCTGCCTCTGACAATGCTGTCTCCACCTCCTGCCCGGAAGTCACACCAGAGAAGGCAGAACTGGTTCTGGCTGGGCACAGACACTCTCTGACTAAAGGATCAAAGGATTTTGGGATATAAATATTGGGGCCCAGACCCCTGAACTTTAAAACTCTTTTGGACCAAGAAGACTGCCAAGAAGAAGAGCTGGAGAAGCTGTGAGGAGGAACTACCACTTTGCTGTGTTGGCCTGCAGTGGCTGCTTCTGTCTTGGGCAGTGAAAGGACTGGACTGAACTTTCTGCAATCTACTTTTGTGAGTTTCTCCAAGGGCTTGAGGTAGAGCTTGCCCCCTGTTCAAGAAGTCTCAGGCACAACAAAGACTTCAAGCTCTTCTGCCCTCAGCACTGGGGACTGTGTGTTTTGTGCTGCAACAGAAGAAAAGCAACTCGACGACGTCGACGACGCCGCTGCCGACTCCGTGTCCCGAAGGCACCGCAGAGGGCACCGCCGCAACGCCGCACTGCGACCCTGGTCTCACCGACGATGCCTGCTGACGCCGCCACCGAGCCGCTGCTCGCACCGTGACCTGTGGGCACCGAACTCCGCACCGCTTCACGACGACGCCTTGGCACAGCAGAGGGCACCGCCGCAATGCCGCACCGCGACCCTGGTCTCACCGACGACACCTGCTGATGCCGCCACCGAGCCGCTGCTCACACGACCTGTGGACACCACACTCTGCCCCGCCTCGCTTCACGATGACGCCTTGGTATCCCCGACGATGCCGCTCCACGCCAAAATCGACGCCGCTGCTTGCACCGTGGTTCGAGGGCACCGCTCGTAAAGTTACATGACGCACCGCCCTCATCCCACACCGCAGCCTTGGCCTACCGACGCCGGTGCCATCGACTACAGTTCGTCAGCCGACGACAGCGCTTCAGCAACGACAACGCCGCTGCTTGCACCGTGACCTGCCAGCACCGTGACGAGCACCGCCTTCATCTCGTACCGCGACCCTGGTCTCACCGACGATGCCATCCGACGCCTCCACCGAGCCGCTGCTCGCACCGCGACCTGAGGGCACCGCACGCCGCACTGCTGCACTTCGCACCGCAGCACCCGGCGCCTGCCGACGCCAGCGCTCCTGACTTCAACAGAGAGGAGATCGATCTGCATCGCGTGTGACTTCGAGGGCCCCGACGACTCCTGCACCGACCTCCGGAACCGACGCCTGCGGATGCCGTGCTTTCGGAAGCTCAACGCGAGGTCGCAGACGCCCTGCATTTCTAAAAGGTACTGTTTGTGGGTCTTCCCGACACCGTAGCTGGCCCGCAACGCCGCGGTCAGCCAGAACTGTTTGGATTTGTTTGCTCACGACGCCGTGATAGCCTCGGACGGAGCTATCGACATCAAGGAACTGTTTTTAAAGCATATTTTGATAACTGAAGAATTTTAAGTACTGTATTGTGGATTTTTTTATCGTTTTTGGTTTTGTCTTAAGTATATAAAAATATTGGATATTTTTCTAAACTGGTGTGGTGTCCTTTTGTAGTGCTTACACTGTATTACTGTTGGTTATGTGCAAATGCTTTACACACTGCCTCTAAGATAAGCCTGACTACTCGTGCCAAGCTACCAAGGGGGTGAGCAGGGGTTATTTTAGGAGTGTAACTCCCTTATCCTGACTAGAGTGGTGGTTTCTGCCTGGCTTTGGCACATATTCTAGCCTACTAAAAATCCCATTTCTAACAAGAGGATATATTGATAGATGTATAGGGTGAGAGATAGGGTAGTGCATTGGAAAGAGTAGTAGAAAGAAGTTTGAGATGAGTCAGAAAGTTGGGCTAGAAGATATATTGAGAGAAGTATAGGCTGAGAAATAGGGTAGTGCATTGGAAATGCTAAATTAGAAGAAAGGGATAAATATATAGATCCATAAGTACATTGAAAGTATATAGATGCATAAAGGAGGTAAGTATTTGTAGATTAAAGATATTGATAGAGGTACCGGATGAGAAATAGGGTAGTGCATTGGATATGCTTTTTCAGGAGAAAGTAACAGACACACAGATCGAAGTACATGCAAGGTACATAGATGCACAATGGAAGCAAGTACATGTAGACCAAAGATGATGATTTTTTTTTTTTTACAACATAATTATTTTACATGTTTATACAAAGCAATACACAAAGATAGGTAAATATCTATAGTGAAATTAAATGCTTGTTTATTACACTAATAGGTAATAATACACTACTAATAACTGTTAATGTAATAAAACATGGGCAGAAAGATGGGGCCCTTGCCACCTAAGAGGCCAGGGGTCGCAGCTTCAACCCCCGTTAATCCGTAAATGACGTCCATGTGCTAATGCCTAGATTACATACAAGTAATCCTCGTTACACTGAGTGGTACTCTTCCTCGTCCCAGTCTTTATCTATAAGGGTGATCCACCCTAGAAGCCAGGCACCTGAAAATCCTAATCTTAACAAAAACATTTTCATACTACTCCACCCAAGGGGGGCGGTGCAAGAGGGTCACTGCCTCAATAACTGGTGGAATTTGTCAGAAGAAAATACGCCCCAGGAGTGCAGTCATTTTGCATGAAACCATTTGCGCCCATCTTCAGATTTTCTGTATCACACAGAATGCCGCTGATGGTATCTTTCTCAGTCTTTCTGGTTACTAAGACTTTGTTACGTGTATGCTGTATGCCATTTCTATATTTTTTTCAAATTTTTATTTTTATACACAATTCATCTACCAATAAAACCGGTCCGACACAGATTCAGCCACGTGAAAAAAAAGGCATATGTGTGGTTTAGGCAAGCGTTCTTCCAGTTGCGTGGCAACGGTACGCGTGGCTCAGCCCATGTTGTAAAGGCTGTTTCCCTCCCCAAAAAAACAATTTGAAGCTCATTGCATAAAAAGTACGCTGAGGGAGTCCACCCATAATGACACATAGGTACTTTTTGTTGTCCTGTGGGTCCCGAAAACTGGCAAAAGGAGGGGTGTATCTGACACCCATGATGGGGTGCCATGAGGGTCTTCGAATGGGAAAGTTAAACAACTTGGGCTGGGAGAGTAAAAAGGAGGGGGACTGCTGTGGAAGGTAAAATGAAGAGATAGAGAGCTGTGGAAACATAAGAGGCAGTAGAAGTTCCCAGGGCTGGTGGCCACATCTCGCTGTATAGGTGTACTCACCTAGAAGAATGGAAGGGAGATGGGGAACACTAGGGAAAGGTTATTTATTCCTCTTCCCCTATCTTTTTCACCAAGCCTAGAGCACTTCCTAGGAATCCTCTTTGCTTTCTTCAATATCAGGAGAGCCTCCTCAGAAGTTAGTAGACCTTCTTTACGACAAAGCTTCCAATGCTGATTTGAGATCGGATACGCCATTCTCCTGGGGTCACCCCAGTACTCTGGATCTGCACAGGTTCTCTAGGCGCTCCACCTAATTGGTCAGCCAGACAATTGTTTTGCCACACAGCTTGAGAATACTGGAGACCTGGATGAAGCTTCCGTTCTTGATATCTCCCTCAGCAGAGATGGCCTTCCTCACATCAAAGGGATATGGGTTTCAGTTTGCTCAAGCATGGCTTCAAAATCCACCATCCCATGCTCAGAACATGTAGGTTTCTGTGCACTTTTCCTAGAGAGGTCATTAGGATTCTTTCTCCATTCGACAGGCTCAACAGGTCTTTTACCACCACGGGAAGCCATTCAACTTTGGAGAAAGCCTGCCTCCGAAAAAAGTGTTCTGTGGATTTACCACATCTCTACATTCACAGAACATGTCGGCGCGCTTATGATTCTCATTGGGTTTTGCCTGTTGTATTCACAGGCAGTATGGTTTTTCAGTGGCATTGTGGAGGGTCTCTAATCCATCACCTTATTGTAGAGACGTGAGTTGTTTTGTAATCCGTGCCTCTACATTAAGCACAGGTGTGATACTGACGCTATGCTGCACATCTTATTCACACTGGAGATCACCACCCCTCTGGGGGTGTAACCACTTGCTCCTGGTCAGCACCAGAGGGCCACTATCAGCTGATTCTTTGTGGGAAGGGAAGCAATTATTTCCTCAATATCCTGACATCTCCGCTTCCCCACCCCAGCCTTCCAGGCGCACCTCTCACTGTCTCTTGGCCACCCTTACACCTTTCTGATGGAGACGCGCACATATCAACAAGTTGTTTATTTATCTTCTATGTTGCATCCTTAAGAGTGATGCTTTATTCTTTTGAATGCACCTGAGAAGTCTCCCATTTTGGTCACTGAGAGTTGTGGCAGAAAATGTTCTGCAAATCTTGCAGTCTTTGGCCATATGGTCTGGGTAGAGGCAGTATATGCATCTCTTGTGAGGATCATCAGGTAAAAACCCTCTTTTCCCACAGGAATCAAAAGCCTTAAACAGGTTTCTTTGGGCTTTCTCCATTGATGGCACTTCTCAGGGGCAGTAGGGTTAAGGCAAGAAAAAGGCAAAAAAGTTCACTTGGTTGTACTTTAAGAAAAACTCCCTTCTACACGATGTGCGGTAGAAATCTGAGGTGTGGAGTCCTCTGGGAGGGGTGAGTCAGAGAGAGCTTTCACCTCATTGGCAGAGGTTTGGGCCCTTTTAAAATGAGTTGGATGTGCTAGCAAAGTGGATACTGCCGTTTGATTTACAACTGTCAGTGTCTTTTACTGCCATTATAAATTTACAGAGGGACGCCCTCTTCAAAGACGGGGAATGATTCTAGCAAGTGAATCTATGCAAGATCCAGAGCTGGAGAATAGCATATGTAGCTCTTTATCGGAAAAGACATTTCATCAGACAGACAACAGCCATCCTCCTATCCATAGAGATACCTGTCATACAATGATGAAATGCAAATTAAGGAGACGAGATTGCTTTAATAGGCTATGCACTCTTATGTGGCCTTCATTTATCTTTATGGATCATCTGGTTCATCAAATGAATGTTAGGCATGCATTAAAAACATTTGTGACATGTTATACAAGATTTGTCCATGAGCTTCAGGAGCTGACTGCAGTGCCTAACCTGCAACCAAGCCCTGTTACCAATCCTGTACAGGGTGCCAACCCAGTGCTGTTCACCATCGCAGTCAGCCAACCCCGCTACACAAATTGTGTTTTTCTCGCTCTTTTTTTTTTTAATAGGAAAATTATTTTCCTCTCTTTTATTTTTAGTGAAAAATCATAATTGGAATGAAAATCGATCATTTCAGAACAGAATGATGCCTTTTTTGCTGCTTACAAAATGTCTGCTACAAGATTGCACTTTTCATGAAAATTGTAATTTTATTGCATGTGACCTTTTTTTTCGGCCCATTTTTAGGTCAAAGCCTAACGACTTCTTGAGATAATTTCTGAAAGTTTCCCTAGGAATGCATTTAGCTTATTGCTTACTATTGGCTTTGTGATTTGTAGCTCACAGTTGCCTGCTTCCTATTTGCTTGCTTTATTTGCTTTAGGCTGACCAGCTTGAGTTTGTCCCTCCCAAGAGCATACCTTGTTTACTGTATCCTTCCAAGTACTCTTTTTCTGTAAAGAACCCTTTAAAACTTGTTCTTTTCTTGGCCCTTTGGCTGTACTGTGCGTTAAAACACAGAGGTCAAATAGCAGGCTCTGTCTTCTGAGGGAGTTTGTTGTTTACTTTTCTTTCTCCGACTTCAAAGTGAGAGAATTTGTGTGACAATCCTGCTGAGTAGCCATGCGAGAGGAGAGTGTGTAAGACGATATTCTTTCTAGCACACAACAAAACAAATTAACTGTGCTAATATTTCAGAATATATCAGATTTACGAAAATACAAATGAAGCACTTTTTTTTTGTAATTCTGAGGTGTGGTGGAAACAAGTATTGAATACAATCAAAACACATCAATACATTAAGTGATGACATTTCCACACATTATCCTTTGTGCACAGTTAAAATGTATGCCTCTGCTAATGTAAAGGTCATTTCAATTGAAAATGTGTTGTCTGTAATGGCAGTACGCTACCACACCATGCATACTTAACACTACTCCACTCCACTTTACAGCACTCTACTCTACATTACTCCACTCTGTCAAAACTGAATCCGGAACAAAGGAATCTGTTTACTCAAGTACATAGATTGCTTCTTACAATTGTGAGACACAAAATGTTGCATATGACTACACATTATGTTACGATGACTGTTAGAGAGAACACATGTATTAGTCCTTGTAGGAAGGTGGAATCTGACTGCATGGTTGCCCCCACTTTTTTCCTGGTATTTTGCTAGTTTTCTACTTAGTTTGGCTGGGATCCTGCTATTCAGGACCCCGGCCTATCTGCTTTCCCCTTAAATTGATTGCATGTACTTTAGGTACACTCCAGATTGGATTCTGGGGTACCCTTATGAGTCCCTAGTATATGGTATACTATGTACCCAGGGCATGGGTACCCCAGAGGCCTCCCAGGGGCTGCAGCATGTATTATGCCACCCCGGAGAGGCCATCCAAAATGACACAACAGGTCTGCTACAGCAGCCTGTGTAAGGTGGTGTATGCAACCCTTACTGAGATATAGGTTCCCTATATCTCTCCATATCACTGCACATGTAAACCTATCAGTCACCCCTATGGCAGGCCTTAACAATCCTGAAGGCAGGGTGCTGGGTTTCATGTGAGAGGGTGCCCATGCATGAGCAGAGCCCCTCTGCAGCTTTCGGAATCTTTATTCCGGGGTTGTTTGTGATGCAGCCAGACCATATACTCTTAAGTGCATTATAACCCCGCAGTAAATGCTAACTTGAGAATGGCTGCATGGAAAACATGTCGTGTTTGGTGTCAAACACCTTGGAATCATACCTCCACCCCAGTACTGGGGTGGGAGGTATGATTCCTCCCTTCTAGAGGGAGCCACATGGCATCACCGGTACACCCGGTACCAGCTTAACAGAACCCTGGCATCACAAAATGGATGCTGCAGCCACAGACACGAGTCTGCCCTCCTGCTGCTGGACGAAACTCCGGCAGGGGAGGCCTGGACAATAGGTCTCCTGTCACAGGGAGGTGTGACCACCTCCCAGACAGGCTTTAGTGTATTGGGGCTGGGTGGGTGCACTCTGAGAGTGCTTTGAAGTCTGCACTGGGGGCACATTTGGTGTCCCTGTGCATAGTCCAGCTCAAACTGGTTGCAGGGGCACACAGCCCTTGCTCTGGCGCGAAACTGGACAAAGGAAATGGGTGTAGCCACCCCTCTTTCCTGACCCTCCCATAGGTGGGTCCCCAGAGTTTGTCCCACCCCTTCCTTGGGTATAAAGTAGGAAACCCTGACTACAGGACTTTAGATTACACCTGGAATAAACTCTGATACCAGAAACCAAGTACTTCGATGATCTGCACGACGCTGGATGACTGAAGAATCTCCCTTGGAGTAAAGGAGTTACTCCCCTGCAAGGCAGGCACCTTTAACGCAACTGACCGGTTGGCATCTCCGAAGCTCCTGCGGACTCCGAAGAATATTGCCACACAGGAGGTGGGTTCCCAAGGTCTCTGAGGTTGATCTGTGCCCACAGCAAGTCTGAGGCCCGTATCCCTCGTGGAGACCGTGCAACCTGAACCCCTGGACACCGCGACCATTTGCAGAAGCATCAGCTTTCCGGCAACCCCTGAGGCTGAGCTTTGGGTTACTTATAGCCCAGACCCCGAGCAGTATTTGCACTCAAGATTGCAGGCCTACACTCAACGAGTGTTCCGTGGGCCACCATTTTGTGATTCCTCTCAAGGTCCCTTTGCGATCCCTGGTCCGTTGACCTGTGGGTCCCCGAGAAGGCAACTCTAACTTTTATTGGGCTTCTCTGGTTGCTCCAGACGTGCCCTGACTCTCCATCGCATGGGGAGTCCCCAGGACCTTGCTGGTCCGCAGAGAAGCATATTTTCTCTTCCTGCGTGGGTTGCTGTTGCCAAGGCTTGTTGTGGTCAATCCGATCACCGACACCCCAGCACTCGACATCCTTTGTGGGACAGCTCGAATCCGGCTCCTGGTTGTCGTCGACGTCAAGCTTCACCTCTTCGCACCTGAAGCACCCGACATCGGTGGGCATTCGATTGCTCCGCTCCTGGTCACTGGCTAGTGACCCAGACTCTGTCCCCTCTGCTTTCAGGTTCTTCACATCTTCGATCCAGGCTTGGATCCACCCGGACACTTTTCTTCTTCACGGCAGCAGCACTTTGCAGCAGATCGCCATTGAAAACGACGACGATTCCCGACACCCTTTGACACCTATGCACCCGGCTTCCCTGGGTGAGGTAACTCGAGTACTCCGGTGCTACACGTGGGTGTTGGCCCTAGAACCCCTTAAGTCTAAAGGGGTTTGCTGAAAGGCCTCTCCTAAGTGTCCTTTATCTTTAAAATTCCAACCGCGACTTTCCGCATTGAATCCTACGGCGCTCGCGGCTGTGTTCTCACACTGCACACGTCCCCGTGGGTCTCCTGTGTCACTACCTTGGGTGGTTCCTTGGGGTCCCAGCGATTCTACGTGCTCTAGGCACTGTGTCTAGTCAAGTCGTGGTTCTTATACCACTTTCTTAATATATGGTTTGGTCCCCCCCGGGGCCCAGTGTATATTGTGCTATTTACTGTTGTTTTAATACTGTGATATTGTGTATCTTGAACTCTAATCTCATAAAGAGATTAGTAGTTAGTGTTTAGAAATAAATACATATATTTTATATATATACCTTGTGTGGTTCTCCTTTCATTTAGTTATTCAAGAGGTTATAATCTGGTAAACCAAGCTGCTTTACACTCCTTCAAGACTTAGCCTGAAGGCTGCTCTCCATAGCTACCACTAGGATAGCTTTCAATAAAGGTTGTCTTTAAACCTATCATCAATAAGGGTCGTTTGGACTGGTGCAAGGTGCCCACTATAACTAGTGGACAGCATATGCCAGGCCAACTTCTCACATTGGTGTGCAGCGGTGGTATTCAAGCTTGCTATTGCGTTACCAGATAATCTCTTTGAAGTGACTAACTGAAAACCACTATAGGTACATAGGTACATAGAAATCAAGTTTAGAATACAGTAAGTTCTACTGAACTTAGAGTTGTGTGTCAAGGGCTTAGCACACCCTTTCTACAACTCAAGAGAGTTTCAGTTCCCACTAGAGTAGGTAGGTGCATACACCACACCACACTAGAATGTCTTCAAGGCCTGAAGTCAGTGACTCCTTGCTCACTAGGTATGACAATCTCACATTCCAGGAATTGAGAAATATGTGTACCTCTAGGAGACTGAAAACAGGGAGACATGCAAGCACTCCCAACGCCTCATAGAGGCTTTGCTGTTAGATGACCTCAGAAAGACACCAGGGTCTGATGAGGCAGGCAGGTTGGGTGGGGCAGTAGAAGAGGAAAGGCCAGGTAGTGAAAACTACTATGACCCAGACTCTGATGCTGGCCAGGGGGATCAAAATGATTCCCACCTGGAAAATCCAATTCTTCCTGAAGGTGAGGAAGGAGACCCCAGTGGGGTTCTCTTTACCCCACCTGGAAGGGTTAATAGTGTACCAAGAAGATCAAGATCTCCTTCACAGGAATCTAATCATTCTGGTACTTCTATAGGGTCCTCTGCTTCTCATAAAAGGCCATCCTCTTATGAGAAGAAATGCCAACTGCTTGAGTTTGAGAGAGCAAAGCTCAGAATCAAGAGAGAGCAATTGGCCTTAGACAGGGAATCCCTGCAGCTTCAGAAAGCTTCTCAGAAGTTGGGGCTAGAGCCCCATGGTGGCAGCAACAGTGTCCCTAGGAGTAGAGAAGATACTCATTCCCATAGGAACCTGAACAAGATTGTCCCTCCCTACCAGAGTGGGGATGACATCCACAAAGGGATAACTGCACTGGAGAGGGCCTGTAAAGTACAGAGGGTCCCTCAGGAGCAGTGGGCAGCAATCTTGTGGCTCTCCTTTGCAGACAAAGGTAGAGACAAGCTCCTCACTGTAAGAGAAGAGGATGCTGACAATTACAAAGTCCTGAAGAGTGCTCTGATTGATGGGTTTGGCCTAACCACTGACCAATACAGGTTAAAGTTCAGAGACACCCAAAAGGCACAGACTCAGGACTGGGTTGACTTTGTAGAGTGTGCTACTAAGGCTCTGGAAGGTTGGATACATGGCAGCAAGGTGCATGACTTTTTAGGATTGTACAATTTGATTATGAGGGAGCAGATCCTTAATAATTGTCAAAACCAGCTTTTACACCAGTACCTGGTGGACTCTGATCTGACCTCTCCCCATGAATTGGGAAAGAAGGCAGACAAATGGGTCAGAACCAGAGTAAAGCCAAAGAATCAGGGTGGTGACCAGAAGAAAGATTCTACCAAGTCCCAAGAGAAAGGTGGGGATAAATCCAAGGATAAATCCACTACAGGGCCCCAAAAGACCTCTCCTGGGGGTGGGTCCCAAACTCCTTCCTCCCCTGAAAAGAAGCCTTATTGCCATAACTGTAAGAAGCCTGGCCACTGGAAAAATGACCCCAGTTGCTCACAGGCTGGCAATAAGGAAAATGTTCCTCCCAGCAATACTACCACTCCTCCTGGTACTATAAGTAGTAATCCCCCAGGTGGTAGTAATGCACCCAAAAAGTTAGGTGCATTTTCATGGGGAACTGAGGTGTACCCCAGTCTATCAAGCTCCTCCTCACAGGCCTCCTTAGTCTGTGATGGTGGCATGGGATTTGCCACTTTTACTATGAGTCCCAATACCTTGGGCAAGTACAGACAGGAGCCCTTAAATAAATGGTCAGAAAGCGTGTGGCCTTCAGGGACACAGGGGCTAGTGTCACCATGGTGACAGGGAAACTAGTCCCCCTCAACAACTTTTACCTGAGTTCAAGTACCAGGTGACCAACATTGATGGTATCAGAACAGATCATCCCATGGCCATAGTCAATCTCAGCTGGGGAGGGGTCACTGGCCCAAAGAGAGTGGCAGTGTCCCCAAACTTGCCTGTAGATTGCCTGTTGGGCAATGATCTAGTAAGTTTCAGCCTGGGCTGAAGTTGAATACCAGGCCCATTTAAAAATGTTGGGCCTCTCTGAGAAGGTTGGTGGTGTTGTTAGGGCCTCAGCCCCATCCCAGGGAAATTTTGGAAAAGTGGAGCCTGAAAGAATGACCCACTCTACTCCACAAGAGAGCAGAAGGGTTGAAGAACAGTCTTCTTCCCCCAGACAATAAGTAAGGGTTAGCTTCCTCAGGGAACTGATCCTACCCCTAGTGAAGGAACTGCCCCAGAGGTGGTCAGGCCTGGCCTGGCAACACCCCTGATGGCAGGGGACCCTTCCAAGGTGGTACCCAGTCTGGAGCAGGTAACCTGCCCCTCTCTACCCTCCCTCTGTCAGCCCAGGGCTGCAGAGGTCAGGAGGTCAGTGGACCCCTAAGGGCTCCCTGTCCAGAGGAACCCCCTCATCCACAGATTAGGGGCACCCAGTCTAGTAGCCCTAGCCAGGTGAAAATTCCTCAGCACACTGAGGGAACCCTCTTACCATTGGATAGGGACCTCCCCAGATGGATTCTGTTGGGCAAAGGCAAACCTGGGACCAAGTGGTTCCAAACCTACCATGTCCCTCCAGTGTTCCAGCCAAAGGGACCCAACCCCCAGCTGTAGGCAGCCAGATGTTGACCCTTAGGGGCAGATACAACTCAGTCATGGAAAGAAAGGCCTCCATGGTGACCAGTGATCTGAGGAAGCTGAGACCAACTTTATTAGGGCCTCACTTCTCTACTCAGACACCCCACCAGCCTTTTACTTTGCCAAAACACACCACAGGTAGTAATTCCAAATGGTGGAGATCATCCAATACCCTTGGGGTTAGGAATTGCTTAGTGGACCATAAGACAGGGGGTAACCATGCTAGTGCAGGTTCTTCCTTATATGGCCACTTAGTCAATAAAGGCTCAACTGGACAAGGTTAGCCTTATCTCCTTTTGTTTGGGGGGGGGGGGGTTATGTAGGAAGGTGGAATCTGACTGCATGGTTGCCCTCACTTTTTTCCTGGTGTTTTGCTGGTTTTCGACTTAGTTTGGCTGGGATCCTGCTATTCAGGACCCCAGCCTATCTGCTTTCCCTTAAATTGATTGCATGTACTTTAGGTACACTCCAGATTGGATTCTGGGGTACCCTTATGAGTCCCTAGCATATGGTATACTATGTACCCAGGGCATAGGTAACCCAGAGGCCTACCAGGGGCTGCAGCATGTATTATGCCACCCCTGAGAAGCCATTCAAAATGACACAACAGGTCTGCTACAGCAGCCTGTGTAAGGTGGTGTATGCACCCCTTACTGAGATATAGGTTCCCTGTATCTCTCCATATCACTGCACATGTAAACCTATCAGTCACCCCTATGGCAGGCCTTAACAATCCTGAAGGCAGGGTGCTGGGTTTCATGTGAGAGGGTGCCCATGCATGAGCAGAGCCCCTCTGCAGCTTTCGGAATCTTTATTCCGGGGTTGTTTGTGATGCAGCCAGAACATATACTCTTAAGTGCATTATAACCCCGCAGTAAATGCTAACTTGAGAATGGCTGCATGGAAAACATGTTGTGTTTGGTGTCAAACACCTTGGAATCATACCTCCACCCCAGTACTGGGGTGGGAGGTATGATTCCGCCTTCTAGAGGGAGCCACATGGCATCACCGGTACACCCGGTACCAGCTTAACAGAACCCTGGCATCACAAAATGGATGCTGCAGCCACAGACACGAGTCTGCCCTCCTGCTGCTGGACGAAACTCCGGCAGGGGAGGCCTGGACAATAGGTCTCCTGTCACAGGGAGGTGTGACCACCTCCCAGACAGGCTTTAGTGTATTGGGGCTGGGTGGGTGCACTCTGAGAGTGCTTTGAAGTCTGCACTGGGGGCACATTTGGTGTCCCTCTGCATAGTCCAGCTCAAACCGGTTGCAGGGGCACACAGCCCCTGCTCTGGCGCGAAACTGGACAAAGGAAATGGGTGTAGCCACCCCTCTTTCCTGACCCTCCCATAGGTGGGTCCCCAGAGTTTGTCCCACCCCTTCCTTGGGTATAAAGTAGGAAACCCTGACTACAGGACTTTAGATTACACCTGGAATAAACTCTGATACCAGATACCAAGAACTTCAACGATCTGCACGAAGCTGGATGACTGAAGAATCTCCCTTGGAGTAAAGGAGTTACTCCCCTGCAAGGCAGGCACCTTTAACGCAACTGACCGGTTGGCATCTCCAAAGTTCCTGCGGACTCCGAAGAATATTGCCACACAGGAGGTGGGTTTCCGAGGTCTCTGAGGTCGATCTGTGCCCACAGCAAGTCTGAGGCCCGTATCCCTCGTGGAGACCGTGCAACCTGAACCCCTGGACACCGCGACCATTTGCAGAAGCATCAGCTATCCGGCAACCCCTGAGGCTGAGCTTTGGGTTACTTGTAGCCCAGACCCCGAGCAGTAATTGCATTGAAGATTGCAGGCCTACACTCAACAAGTGTTCCATGGGCCGCCATTTTGGGATTCCTCTTGAGGTCCCTTTGCGATCCCTGGTCCGTTGACCTGTGGGACCCCAAGAAGGCAACTCTAACTTTTATTGGGCTTCCCTGGTTGCTCCAGACGTGCCCTGACTCTCCATTGCTTGGTGAGTCCCCAGGACCTTGCTGGTCCGCACAGAAGCATCTTTTCTCTTCCTGCGTGGGTTGCTGTTGCCAAGGCTTGTTGTGGTCAATCCGATCACCGACACCCCAGCACTCGACATCCTTTGTGGGACAGCTCGAATCCGGCTCCTAGTTGTCATCGACGTCTCCGGGACCCCGTGGCTGCAGAGTCAAGCTTCACCTCTTCGCACCTGAAGCACCCGACATCGGTGGGCATTCGATTGCTCCGCTCCTGGTCACTGGCTAGTGACCCAGACTCTGTCCCCTCTGCTAAAGGTTCTTCACATCTTCGATCCAGGCTTGGATCCACCCGGACACTTTTCTTCTTCACGGCAGCAGCACTTTGCAGCAGATCGCCATTGAAAACGACGACGATTCCCGAAACCCTTTGACACCTATGCATCCGGCTTCCCTGGGTGAGGTAACTCGAGTACTCCGGTGCTCACGTGGGTGTTGGCCCTAGAACCCCTTAAGTCTAAAGGGGTTTGCTGAAAGTCCTCTCCTAAGTGTCCTTTATCTTTAAAATTCCAACTGCGACTTTCCGCATTGAATCCTATGGCGCTCGCGGCTGTGTTCTCACACTGCACACGTCCCCCGTGGGTCTCCTGTGTCACTACCTTGGGTGGTTCCTTGGGGTCCCAGCGATTCCACGTGCTCTAGGCACTGTGTCTAGTCAAGTCGTGGTTCTTATACCACTTTCTTAATATATGGTTTGGTCCTCCCCTGGGGCCCAGTGTATATTGTGCTATTTATTGTTGTTTTAATACTGTGATATTGTGTATCTTGGACTCTAATCTCATAAAGAGATTAGTAGTTAGTGTTTAGAAATAAATACATATATTTTATATATATACCTTGTGTGGTTCTCCTTTCATTTAGTTATTCAAGAGGTTATAATCTGGTAAACCAAGCTGCTTTACCTCCTTCAAGACTTAGCCTGAAGGCTGCTCTCCATAGCTACCACTAGGATAGCTTTCAATAAAGGTTGTCTTTAAACCTATCATCAATAAGGGTTGTTTGGACTGGTGCAAGGTGCCCACTATAACTAGTGGACAGCATATGCCAGGCCAACTTCTCACAGTCCTAATATATATAATGAGCTTGGCATGAAATCCCAGTATTTCATAGGATAGATACAAAATGAAAGTCAAATTAGTGCTTGTATGAGATACATTATAGATATGCTGGTTTTCCATGTCCTCACTTGAGATTGCATAAAGACTAAAGGCTGCAGTTCTACTGTCCGCAATAAGATTTTAGTAGTAATTAAGTTCATAAAAGGAAGGAAATGGAGTTTTCATTTCACTTCTCTGTCATTACCAACACTTACAATACTTGTCATTTGCTTCCGTCTTAAATGAAGGATTTTCTTTCGCTTGTTTTGGTTCCCTATGAGCAGTGATGTAATTTTGTTAATTACAGGTTTGTTCTGATGTCAAAATGTGCCTTTAATAAGAACATGAATAACAGGCAATTCTATCTGGGATAAAGTACTCCCAGCTTTACATTATAAGAATATTGCAAGCCATCGAGGGGTTCTGTCACCATACAGAGGAAAGAGGTCGGAAGCTGAGTTCCTTTACAAGCTCATGGTACTCTGAGATGACTTGCACTAAAGTTTTAAAGCTCAGCAGAAGGTATTTCAGGGCTTATTTACAAGCCCCTCGAGCCACCAGTGTGTCACTTTTTGTGACGCTCCGGTGGCGCAACCTGCTGCCCCATATTTACAAGGACACGTACAGCCACCCTGCGTGGCTTTTCGTGTTCTTGTAAATATGGGCCTCTTTACACGCAACACTTTGCGTGAAAGGGGCATGCCAGGGGTGTTGCTGTGGGTGTTCCCACTCAACACCCATGGCTTCTGTTGCATTTCCAGATTTACGAGAAATTGTAAACCTGGAAATGCGTCAGAATGCTACGCCTCCCCAGGGGAGGCATAGGGAGGCACAACAAGGAGAAATGTTTTCATTTCTCCTTGTTGTTTTCCTCTTTCTATGCGTGCTGCATTCTGCCGCACACATAGGAAGAGGAAATCACCTCTTGTGATTGTTTTTGTGCAGGAAGGTGTCCCTTCCTGCACAAAAACAATCACCCCGTGACGCAGCCACCCTTGCACCGTGGTGCGAGGGTGCCTACGTTGGCGCATGGCAGCTAATTGTTCGCCAGCGCAGGGGAGAGCAAAGGGATCAGTCATATCGTTATAGATATGATGTATCCCTTTGCTTCGGAATTAATGCAGCACCGCCAGCAAAATGGCTTGCGGCACAGCGCTGTGTTAATTCCTTGTACATAAGGCCCTTCATTTCTTCTAACACATGGTCGCACCATCACCCCTTGCACAAACCGCATAACTCTTTAGTGTCTTGTTCTTTCCTAAGAAAGTGCTAATAAGGTTACAGACATGAAGAATAACAGTGGAATCCGAAGTGAGAAATTATATACACCAAAAAGCAGTTAGTATTTTGTTGCAAAAAAATACTACAATACTTTTAATGTAAATCAGGTTAAAAAAGCAGCTGTAGCTTAGACTTGTTGTAATAAGTAGAGAGATTATTTCTTTCCTGTAACATATTATGAGTGCAATTACATAAACATTTTGCCATAAATCTCTCCTTTGTGCTGATCACTGTTCATTTTAGAAAAGCAGATCATTAAAGGAACCGTGTTTAGACTGCAGATGTAATAATGCACAGTGACGTGCTTTTCACTTTGGCTGCTGGCACTGGCAGTAGGCATTATGTCACAACCCAACTGTAATAAGTTATTACAGCTGAGGAGCTACGTAATTTTCTTATATAAGTGGCTAGAGAAGTCAAAACTATACTGTAATAAGTAAATTAGAAAGATGTTTTTGTACTGGGATTGCAGTGTCAGTGTATTATAAAGCAATAACACTCTCCAACATATTATGGCAAAATCCTGGACTTGCAAGCTTTCTGACCATGTTGTTGCTTTGTCTTATAACTTAGTTACTGATGAAGAGATGAAGGGTTTTGTGAATTGCTCTAAAAGAGAGATCATGTTTACCCTAAAACATTCAGTTCATTTTAGAAAAATATATTGTTAACAAAGCAAATGTATACATGCAATCTACTGCTTGAGTTGTCAAGCGGTGTCATCGAGACTGTTTTTTCCTGAGCTTGTCAGCTTGTCTGCGCTGTGTAATCCTGGGCAAAGGACTTCTACCCGCAGTGCCGCAGTCTCCTTGTTTTCCAAAATGGTGAACATTTACTACTGGTGTTAGGTGACATGTTACTAACTGGGCATTTACTACTGGTGTTAGGTGACATGTTACTAACTGGGCATTTACAACTGGTGTTAGGTGACATGTTACTAACTGGGCATTTACTACTGGTGTTAGGTGACATGTTACTAACTGGGCATTTACTACTGGTGTTAGGTGACATGTTACTAACTGGGCATTTACAACTGGTGTTAGGTGACATGTTACTAACTGGGCATTTACAACTGGGGTTAGGTGACATGTTACTAACTGGGCATTTACTACTGGGGTTAGGTGACATGTTACTAACTGGGCATTTACTACTGGTGTTAGGTGACATGTTACTAACTGGGCATTTACTACTGGTGTTAGGTGACATGTTACTAACTGGGCATTTACTACTGGGGTTAGGTGACATGTTACTAACTGGGCATTTACTACTGGGGTTAGGTGACATGTTACTAACTGGGCATTTACTACTGGGGTTAGGTGACATGTTA
The DNA here is from genome assembly GCA_963921515.1 of Calotriton arnoldi. Taxonomy (NCBI): domain Eukaryota; kingdom Metazoa; phylum Chordata; class Amphibia; order Caudata; family Salamandridae; genus Calotriton; species Calotriton arnoldi. The sequence continues at coordinate 2,735,232 of CAWUFW010001434.1, forward strand.
CTAACTGGGCATTTACTACTGGGGTTAGGTGACATGTTACTAACTGGGCATTTACTACTGGGGTTAGGTGACATGTTACTAACTGGGCATTTACTACTGGGGTTAGGTGACATGTTACTAACTGGGCATTTACCTTTAACGAACAGATAAACTCGCCAAGGCCTGAGCAGAGTCAAGCTATTTTGGTGCTTACTGGTCGCCCTTCGATTAATGAATCTTTCAAGTGATGACATTCAAAGGGGGGAGAAGAAGACTAAAAAAAAGTCTGGAAAGGCTCGAGGAAGATCCCCGAGGCACCCCAGAAAGTATAGGATTGAAATGGGGAAGAAATGGGGGAAGTTGGTTTGGTGGGACCTATCTGAAAAAAATATGTTAAATGGCTCCATGCTAAATCCTGGATTCCAGGAGACTAGAGAAAAATAACAAGGCCCTTGAGTTAGACCCATCCACTGAGGCACTTAGGTCCAAACGAACCAAGACTGCTGTGCCTTCTTGATCTAGAACCAAATGGAGGTTCAAAGTTACAGCTAATAATGCCAAGGGGCGAAACCAGCCTTGTGCCTAGAGGGAAATAGACTCATCGAAGGAGGCCAGTAGCCTGTTGGCCTCTTTTTCTAGACCTTTAGCTGGAAATGCTAAAGTGAAAAGGGCCTAAATGTATTTGTTACATTGGGTCAGCTGCTTTTTCAGTATAGAAACTCCCATTGCTTCCTTCCAATATGCAGGAATAGTAGCTTCTGCAAAAGAGTGCATACAAAGCCCTGAAAGAATATGAAGCGAGTTAGAAAGGATGTGCGCAAGGGTGGGTCATGCACAAAGCCCATTTGATGCTTTTGGTCAGTTCAGCAACAGCTGCAACAGAGGTAGAAGAAATCTTGGTGAAAATGACACCCTCAAGCAACTGGCCAGCAAGCTGAGGCGGGCCAACTGAGCTGCCATCAACAGTAAAATAAACCTGAAAAAATAAAGGCTAAGGCATCATTAATACTCAAAGAGGGGACAACCAGGCAGGGGGGAGATTTGAGGGCAGAAGATTTTTAACAATATCGAAAACCTTTGGAATAGAATTCTTTGCTTCCACAATTTTCGAAGCATAGAAGGATGTTCGAATGACCTTTACCAGTTTTTTTTATAATCATTGAACGCCTTCCTAGACAGGTATTTAGCTGAATTGCAATAGGTGTGCCACAACTAACGTTTCAAGGTTCTACAGTGACACCTGGTAACTGAGAGTTCCTCACTAAAGCAAAAGAAAGAAGGGGGGCGCATCTAGAGAGTTCACCCTCGTGCCATGGATACCCTCAAATGACCAGAATGACCATGATTAAGCCTACATAGGAATTATGCCTGGGATCGGCACCCTTTAACTATGGATGTCATGCTGGTGTGGGCTCTTCATTTCATGGATGCTCACAATTTGCCAAGATGCTAGGGATCAGGCCACAGTAGCCACTGAGAAGGATAAGGCCAGACTGAGGGACACATACTCACTCACATGCTCTTCCTTACGCTCACACATTGAAAACATTACAAAAAAAACATGCACATGTACACACATACACAAATGTGCACACAAGCAAACACTCACAAATGTACAAACTCACACCCCAGCCAGTGCCCTCTTCCCTTTCACCCTTCTCTTCAGCAATCAATACAGGCATGTGTTTACTGACGTGCCTATCACTTCTGCTTGCTCACGGTCGCACATCTGGCACTTACTACAGCCCTCTGGCTCCTCTCCATCCTCCGAGCAGCATGGCATGCTCTGCACAATGTCACACACTCACTGTGGGCGACAGTACCAGCTCAGCAGCAAGGCCAGCTACATTGTGACTTGTGTTGCAAACCCTGCCAATGTTGTTAATAACACTCAGTCTGTGAGCATGGAGGTGAGCCCAGATGCAGTGAAACTGCTGGGACTTATAAGAAAATGTCTCCAAGACAAACGTGGGGCACACCCATTCAAACACCTAGCCAAATCCCACACTCTATGGTCACCGCTAACAACCAGGCCCCGCCCACTCCTAATGATATCAATCATACCCGTGATCTAGTTTCCGCGCTCACTTGTTTATTCCCTCTGTGTGACACATCTCTATACTTTTGAGGGTACCAGAGACAATCCTTATGCAGCAAGTTACCCTGTTTCCAGATGCCCGTTCATCCTGTGTGTTTACTTAATCTCCATTACTGTGCTGTGCTCTGTGTGGATTTATATGCCAAGTAGGTTGTTTCTGCTGTGCTTGGTTGCCCTTAAAATGGGGTGTGTTTTAGGGGAGTTTGTGTCAAAATATAGTGGAGTGTTCATCTCTCACTAATGCTATTTACTGTTTGGGTATATTTTTTTACCTCCACTCAAGTGCTTTCATTTGCTTGAATGAGGCACTACTGTAAGACTATAGCCCCCTCTGTCTGCTGCTGACTTCCCTCCCATGTATCCTGCTCAACTGTGCACATTAAACCCAGACCTTGCCAATGCTTATCTCACAAATGTTTAGTTAGCAGGCACTTCCTTCCCTCTGCATACTCGGGACTATTAGTTCACGGTTTTGTGCAACATGCTTTCTGGTTTCATTTTCATCGACTCCTCTGTGGCTCTTACTTTTCAATGTAAAACCGACAGACATTGGTACATTGGTTAATGTTCACCTGGACATTCCCCTTAAGCGGATTCTCGGGCTGCTAAGAGACTGCTGTTCTACAGGCAAATATTTACATGTCAGCCTTATCAGAGAGGGTTTAATGGCTTGCAAACAGACTATGGCTGACAGATTGCAACACTTTTTAGTGCAGCCAATCTAACATGAAAGCACCCTTGTATTTTGTGGTGGTTTTCACCTTTATGACAAACTGTAAAGGTAATTTACAACCCGGCATTACGCCACCACCCTCATATGGACAGATAGTATAGCCACCATTAGACTATTCTTAAATCAGGTGCATAAAAATGCTGCATGAAGCAAGGCCTAGTCCTCTCATATAGATCTACAAACATTTGCAGGCGAACTGCAAGCGACAAGTTTGCCACAACAGAACCAGATGGAGCCAGGACCACACACCTTGCAACCAATTCTTCCCAGACAGGTCAAGCTACAACCACACACGCCTCTGCCCAAACATACAGGTCTGCTTTTAATCACTCCAGACTGTTAGAGTGTATGATACCACACCAGCAGCAGTTGCACACTATGCAAATGCTAGATAACATAACACCTCTACAAAAGTATTATATTGTGGCATTTCTGTGGCGGTTTTCTGCTGAGGTTCCAAAGTGCTCTTCCATGAGTCAGTTTTGTGGTTACCCAATCTTCAAATGCCTCGAAAGAAACAAGCTTTGGCAAAGCGGATAGTTCTGGTCTTTGGGACCTATGGCTAGAGCGGTCAACCTTGAAGCTGGGATACCAGGTTCGAGTCTCACAGGGAGCTCAACATCCTGTGATTCTGGGCAAATCACTTAATCTCTCCGTGCCTAAGAAAACTGAATGTGTAACGTAACTGGTGCTCATGTAAAGCCCTCCGATACCTTCGGGTCGAGTTCGCACTATATAAAACTCCAACAAAAAACATGGGGTTTGCCAATTGTTTTAATCATGTGCAGCATGGCTAAAACAAGGGGAAAAAAGTATACAGAGCCGGTAGCACCATTTTGTAAGGGTGCGCACTAAGCATGAATGTGCCTACAAATTGATGCAAGCACCTTTTTATCTTTTTGTTTACCACTCCAAGTAGAATCTGTAACCAAAAGGAAAAAAAAAGTAGCACTGGTGAGGAGAGTAACGTTTGAGCAACAAGGAGGGTGAAATCCCAGATGGGTAGAAACACGGAGGTGCAAGTGCGGGGAAAGCAACACAGGGGGCACGGGAGGGGGAAGCAGTGGGGAGGGAAGCAAAGGGACAAGACAACGTAGGGCAGGGCAAGCACACAGGTGAGAAACGAGAAAGCAACATGGGGGTGGGCAGAAGGGGAAACAGCGTTTACAACGCTGTTTTTACAATGAAGTACCATTACAACCTGGTCGTTACAACGACCGCGTTGTTAGTACGCAATACCTTTACATCGCAAGTCATTACAACGACTTGCTGTAGGGGGCGCTAAGGTATTGGATATAAAATCCTACACCTTCCCTACTGTTGCGTAAACTGGAGTAGGAATAGTAAATAATATTATTCCTAAGTCCAGCGCGCCCCCTACAGCAAGTCGTTGTAATGACTTGCGATGTAAGGGTATTTATTGTGTACTAACAACGTGGTCGTTGAACAACCCCCCCCCACCCATAAGCAGCGGAGGGCAAAATTAGACACTGCTGCATGTCCCGCTTTCAGTCCCCGGGCAAAGAAATTAGCAGCGCGGAAGATCAAGACTCTACCTCCTGGGGCACATTACGAGGAGTGAGCAGCTGGGGACCCTGTAATTCCACTACTGGGACAGTAAGATGATGGTGCAGAGTGAGTGAGTCACACGGTTGGGTACTCAGCAGAAGACCGAATAAATGAGGGGGGCTTTGCACCAGGTGCCCCAGCGACATCCAATACCTCAGCGCAGCAGGAGGGATTTAAAGAAGAAGGGGCTCTGTGCCTTCCCCATAGACCAACAAGCACTGACAGCGCTCAGCAGTGAAAATTGCAGTACTACACCTCACCCCTGCCAGTCACCAAATGCAAGTGCTCAGGAAGACTTAATCAGCAGGCATTCACTTATAAGGCCCTAAAAGAATTTCTAAGGATAGCCCTGGGAGGCAGTGGGGACCCTCGGAAGCGGAGTTCGCCGGCCGTGACTGGTGGAAGGCGCGCTGCTGCCCCGGTCATCCCAGTTGCCGTGTTGGAAGTGGCGCCTGTTGACTCATTGTGCCTGATCGTCGGACTCTGCACAGAGGGGGCCCGGAGTGCTTCATACCCACATTCGATCTTGAGGTAGCGATGGATCCCATCTAATTTGCATGTTTCAAGCATGTCCGTGTTCCACGCGCTGAGCTGCTGCTGCATACTTTTGGTTCTTCGGTGGATGCTCCCCAAGGCCAGGTCTGTGGTGAAGGGCATGGGGACCTCCATGATCTCTTGGCTAGCAAGTTTTTGAGCCCTCCCTGTTACTACCTGTTGATCCCTTGCCTGACCCCAAAATGGCTGCCACTGTGTTCCCTACCACGTCGTGCTACTCCTCTGAGAATAAACCGGACTTCGACCAGACCTCAAACTCATCCCCCATCCGTCCTACCCTTCAGGATACCGAATCTGTGAACCTACCTCTGACCGTGGAGACCTAGCTTTTTGGCCGATGCCCGGTGGAGCTACATGATAGCTATAGAGGAGATGGGCTGTGGACTACCCTTTCGGCCCTCACCTACCCAGCCGGACATTGGGCAGACCTTACTTTGTCTCTCCGTCGTACTCTTCCCCCTTTACTCCACCCACTTTCTCCTTTATGCTCCATTTATTCCTCCTCTTTGCTCTCTAACTATTTTCTCATTGAGACCTAGCCGCTTGACTGATGCCCGATGGAGCTACCTGATAGCTATAGAGGAGATGGGCTGTGGACTTCCCCCTCGGCCGTCACCTACCCAACCGGACTTTGGGCAGACTCTCCTTCGTCTCTCCATCCATCCTATCTCCATCCTTTCTCCCTCCTATACCCCACCCCCTTTCCCTTCTAAGCTCCAATTACTTCGTCTTCCGACGCTCTGGAAATGTTATCTTGGAACTGATGTAACTTGTAACTGATGTAATTTTGTAACTTTGTGGATCCTTATGTAAAGCGCTCTGATACCTCCGGGTCTAGCCAGCGCTATATAAAACTCAAATAAATAAAAAAAAATTAAAAAACAACCGCGTTGTAAAAGTACGCGTTGTGATAGCATGCGATGTAACATGCTATATTCGGGAGAAGCACACTAGGGCAAGCGTTTCATGGTTGGGGACCGAGAGAGCAACAAGAGCAGAGTGGAAGGAGAGAAGTACATGAGGGAGACAGAAAACACACAAACTCTCATGGAGTACTTAAACTAGAACAAGAAAGTAGCGCCTGAAAAGGGAGCAGTAGAAGGACACAAGTAATGGCTTCATGCTCCGGGTGGGACAAACAAAAGAGGAGGCAGAAAAGCTCACACATGCTAGCGAACACAAAGCAAGCAAATGAGAATGACAATGAAGTCAACCAATGTAAGCAATGAGTGGGCTCAAAGCCCACTGTAAGCTGACAGAACGTTTCGCAAAAGACAGCGCATATGCTGTCTAGTATGCCAGACCTAAAAAGGTGTTGGTTGCCGTGTCATCTATTAGTGTTTGCAGTAAGCAAATACCAGTCACGTGGACACTCTTCACCATGCTGTGACTCTGTTTGCATACAAACCTGGGTCTGAATGGTGGTGCCACAATAGGCTGGATGGTTATTAGCGAAACCACGAATTTGTGAGCGACGTCACTGAAAGAGTCAATGGTATCCAGGGTGTTTTCAGGCTCATTTTTACTTCCTGTTTGCTTTGTTCTTCACCTGTTAACTGTGACCTGCCCACAATAGGAATTTCACTCTGGTTTGAAAGCCTCAGAATAACATGAAGGGCGAATGTGATCAGTGGTCAAAGTGCATTCAAAAAAATTATGGGAACTGTATTGTTGTGTGCGCAAAGTGGGAGGGGTGAGTGAGTGCAGGGTCAAAGGCGTGGCAAAAAAAAAAACTATGCCTTTCACCATTTAAAATAAGGCACCGCTTATAAGAAAAAGAAATGCAACTTAAATTAATCAGTGGGAAATGCACTATTCTACATTAAGAAACCTCTATTAGTTAATGCACTGCAGAGGTTTGTGTCTGAAACCGAAATCACATAATGTAATCCTGGTTTGTGCGTGAAGAATAGTGACTTGTGTATGTTTAGTGCTACGAGATCCCAGTCTGTGACAGAAAGCACTGTGAATATGTAAATTATTATTTTTAACTTGCATTACACATTGTATAAGATAGGCTACTACAAAATGCACAAAAGGTTTAAGATAAAAAAGTGTTCCAAAATATAGATTCTAGTAATACCCAGAGTGTACATGTTAGAAATGGGAGTCTCTAATTGCCAGTGATTTGCACCTTTGTCCAAGTAGGGAACCTTCTTCCTAGCCAGGGAGTGACACTCCTAAAATAACCCCTGCTCATCCCCTTTATAGCTTGGCAGGAGCAGTCAGGCTTATCTCAGTGGCAGTGTGTAAAGCATTTGCACATAACCGACAGTAATACAGTGAGAAAACTACAAAAGGACACCACATCAGCTTAGAAAAATATCCAATATTTTTATATATCCAAAACAAGACCAAAACGACAAAAATCCAACAGACAGTACTTTAAAAATATGCACTTTGCAAGAATACTTTAAAAACACAGTTCCTTGAAGTCAGTAGCTCTGTCCGGTGCTACCGCGGTGCTGTAAACAACAGAATCCAACGGTTCCGTCTGACCGTGTCGATCATGGGTGTCGACAGACTCATAAACAGTACCTTTTGTGTTGCGGCCGACAGAGTGGTGTGAGCCGGTCATGGCAACCGTCGCTGTTGCGATGCGAAGTGTAGCGGTGCAGCGTGCAGTGCCCTCAAGGTGCGGTGAAGGCAGCGGCTCGGTGACGGTCATCCAGCGGCATCAGTGAGACCAGGGCTGTGGTGCGGGCTGAAGGAGGCGCTCGATGCGGTGCTGACAGATCACGGTGCAGGCGACAGAGCCGGTTGCGGGAAGCTGGCTTCGGTCGGTCCGGACTGCGGTGTGGGATGGGGCGGTGCTTCGTGTGACTTACGAGTAGTGCCCCCAAGCCATGCTGTGGTCACAGAAGTCGCGGTCAGCATGCAGTGACAGCATCGGTGAGACCAGGGCGGTGAAGTGAAGCGAGGAGGTGCGGAGCCCACAGTTCACAGTGCAAGTAGCGGCTCGGTGGCGGCAGCATCGGTCATCATTGTCGGAGAGACCAGAGTTGCGGTGAGAGATGCGGACGGTGCCCTCTGTGGTGCCTTCAGGACACGGAGCCGGTGACGGACTCGGTGACGGAGTTGGTTGCTTTTCCCCCCTCTGTGGCGACTGAAACCACAGTTCCAGAAGCGGTACCCAGAGGTTGGTGAAGTCTTTGCAGTAACTGAGACTTCAGAACAGGATGGCAAGCTCTACTTCAAGCCCTTGGAGATACTCAGCACAAGTAAAGAAACTTCAGTCCAGTCTTTTCACTACCCAAGGCAGAAGCAGCAACTGCAGGCCAACCCAACACAGCAAAGGGTCAGTACTACTCCTGGCATTTCTTCCAGCTCTTCTTCTTGACAGGTTCCTTGATTCCAGCGAGTTATAAAGTTCTGGAGTCTGGGCCCCAATATTTATACTCAAAATTCCTTTGTTCTCTCAGGCAGAGAGTGTCTGTGCTTAGTCCAAACCAGTTTGGTCCTCTCTGGCCCAGCTTCCCAACAGGAGGTGGAGACAGCATTGTCTAAAGCAGACCAGGACCATTCAGGTGCAAGGAAATCTCCTCCCACTACTCTAAAGGCAGCCCAGGTCTATTCAGCCCAGCCCTGACTCATCTAGGAAAGGCAGGACACACCTCGACCGCCCCCGTGGCTGTCTGAAGAGAATGCACATCCCCAGCCCCTGTCACTCCAAAGCCAGACAGTCAATCCACAAACCCAGCAGAGGCACGCAGGATGGCTAAGCAAGAAAATACCTACTTTCTAAAAGTGGTATTTTCAAACACAGAACATAAAAATCATCTTTACTAAAAGGTGCATTTTTACATTCTGAGTCCAGGCATACTAAACTACATTTTCCTATCTTGTCCAAATGGGAAGATATGCTTATAAAATGTTATAAGTAAACTCCCATTCTATCCTATCAGATAGATGCCTACAGGGGTACCTTGGGCCTACCTTAGGGGTGACTTACATGTAAGAAAAGGGAAGGTTAGGGCCTAGCAAGTGGGTGCACTTGCCAGGTCGACATGGCAGTTACAAACTGCGAGCAGACACTTCAGTGGCAGGTCTGTGACCCCGTTTCAGGGCTGCTTGGGTGGGTGGAACAAGTGGAGAGGTGTGGTGCAGCGGCCAGGGCAGCTGTCTTCGGAGCACAGGGTTCACGGTTCGATCCCCGGCTCCGGCGGCAGCTCAGCTCAGCACCATGTGACTCTGGGCAATAGCTCACTTAATTTCCACGACGGCCCCCAGCGCCTTGAGACCCGTAAGGGTGAGTAGTTCGCGCTTTACAAATACGGATTTAGATTTATATAGGCTCACCAGCAGCATTTGATTTACAGGCGCTGGCACTCCCAGTGCACTTTACTAGGGACTTATTAGTAAATCAAATATGCCAATCATGGAAATAACACAATTTACAACAGGAGCACTTGCACTTTAACACTGAACAGCAGTAAAAAAGTGCACAGAGACACTAAACCAGCAAAAACAGAGTCAAAACCAGGAGGTTAGAAAGCAAAAAGACAGGGGAAACACGCCAAACTATGCCAGGTCTAACAGTACATAGTACATTATTTTAATAACTGTCCTTTAAAAGCATGCACTTCACAGCTCAGTTAGTAACCCCTTTGCAATACCGCTCGAAAATAATAAAAAATAAAATCTGCGTCATCAGTTAGCTTAAAGTGACTCCATCAATTAAAGCCAATACTGGCTTCCAAGCACCCTTTACAGATTGACCAGTTGTGCACATTAACATTTCTTTCAGGCAGCAGGCACCCTGGCAAGAAGGCTTGTTTAACTGTCTGCCCCTCAGCACAGGAAACTCCCTGCCTTACATTTCAGATGAAGCATTTCAGCTCTCGCAATTAATTGTCCCCGATGGTTGTATTTTCACAAAAGGTAGTGGAACTGTTATGCCCCTCAGATCCCCCTACTTTGAACACTAAATGTGAGAGAGACATGTTTTGCAACCTCCTGCGCACTCCCCACCTCAATCACAACTTAAACACTACCTGGTCAGGCAAGGCCTATGATCCCACTGCCGCTTCTCCAGTGGGGCTAGCAACTGATTTTAGTTTATCAAAATAGTATTCAAATATTACGTAAAAAGGTTGCCTCATATGTGTGTCAGTATCTTTATTACAAATACAGAAATGTAACACTAAACTGATGGTCCCGCCCTGGAGATTCCTTCACTTCCCTCACAAACTAGTGTCTCTCATTTAAAAAAAAAAAAAAGCAAGCCAATAAGTCTGGCCTTGCCCAGCGTGCAGTGGTTTATTTATTTATTATTATTATTTATTATTATTTTTTAATGTATGCAATAGAAACAAAAACATTAAAAGTAAAAGAAAATACAGCCATGTAAAGGTGAAGAAGCTATGCTTTTGCCACAAGTCCTAGCACTGAAGTGAAATTCTTTTTAGGTGGATGTGCACATGTAATCAAGTGAAAATACATTCACTGTGGAATACGGATAAATGCTGAAGTGTGCTGGACCGTTAGCCCATGTTGTATGCTGTCCTGGGCAGATGCCAGATGTGAGTGACACTTGGAGAGAGCAATGGATAAAATGGGCTGACTCAAAGCCCCTCTATGTATGGATATGTATGTATTTTTTGTTTATTCATTTTTTGATCACATTAGGATGGTGATATGACTATAGCTATCTTCAGACCAGACATTAAAAAAACACACCTGCAGTTTTATCTTTTCCTATGTCCACTGGGATTTCTTGCCAATGACCACTCTGCCATCCAACTAACTCTGCGCATGTCATTTAGAGGTCGGTACAGTATTAAATACTGGTGCCCATGGTTTACAATTTGCGCACATTTTTAGTGCTGTAGTGATCAATAGTGGAGAACTCATTGTGTTCACTCAGGTTTAGCATTCAGTTTCATCACGATCTTTCAGTTCAAAAAGAGTGGAGAGTAGTGGTGGCTGGTGACCTTTAAAAGTGGTGAGGCGTAATCATTGGTTCAAATTCCAATGAGCTTCTTCTTGAAGGGTTCGCTCACACTTTCTTGCACTAAGGGACTCATTTACAAAGATTTGGCATAGGGCAGCGCCGCAAGTCTTTTTGCTGTGCTGCCCTACGCTAAATCAAAAGGGCAGGAATGCACCATATCTATGAGATATGGTGCATTACTGTCCTATCAGTCAGCTCACAATTTGGTGCCTAGCGACAACACAGGCACCCCTGTTCTGCACTGTTGGAAGAATTGTTTTTGTGCAGGAAGGAACACCTTCCTGCATAAAAGCAATCCATGGAGGCGTTGTCCTTGTTCTATGTGTGCTGCAGCACACATAGAAAGAGGAAAAAACTAGGAGAAATGAAAACATTTCTCCACATTACGCCTGCTCTGGGGAGGCATAAGGTTATGGCACTGCCCCAGGTTTACGTGGGGTAGCGTCAAAATCCATGGATGTTGCGTGGGAACACCCAACGCAACAACCAAGGAACGCCTCCTTGACAAAGAGTAAGGCATGCAGCACTTTGCACTGCTTTGTCTTACTCCATATCTATGAGCCCATGCAAAGCCACGCAGGGTGGCTTTGCGTCGCCTCATTGATATGATTGAGAGCCTGCGCCACCAGAGTGTCTAAAAAAGTGACTCTCCGGCAGCGCAGGCCTCTTGTAAATAAGCCCCTGAGTTTACTGTCTCACTTTGAGTCACTCAATCTCACTCTGTCTCACTAATTCACACACTCACTCATTCTACTCTAACCCCTTCTGTCTCACACAGTCCCACTCATTCTGAATTACTCAGTCTTACTGTGCCTCACACACAGTAACACTCAGTTACACTCACTGTCATTCTCCCTCACTCACTTACATTCATTCTCACACATACTTGTCCTTAATGTCACTCATTCTCACTCACTCTGACTTACTCCTTCACTGACTCTCTTACACTTTAACTCACACACATAGTCACACAGACATACTCATAGTGCTGGAATGAGCAGGCACCTTCATGCACCTGTGTCAGCAATCAAACAATGTCACTAGCTGCCTCAGTTTGTTGCTGAACCCGAAGCGGATCTGCATTTTATTTTTATCGTACCTAGAGTGAATAATTATTCACTCTTGATACAATAAAAATGGACCACAACACAAGGAGGGTGTAGTGAAGCTGCAGAGCCCATAAAGGAGAGCCGCCATTGATCCAGGGACACCCATCCATCAAACCAATCCATGCACTCAATCATCCATCCTTTCACTTATCCACCCATTTTATCCATCCATTCATCCATCCTTTCAATCATCCATCCATCCTTTCACTTATCCATCCACCCTTTCGCTCCATCTTTTCATCCTTTCACTCCATACATCCATCATCCGCCCTTTCACTCAGCCATCCGTCCTTACACCCATCCATCCACCCTTCGTCCCATCCATCCATTGTTCCATCCATCCATCCACTCATACATCTCTCCATTTACCTTTTCACTCAGCCATCCATTCTTTCACTCACTCACCCATCCATCTATCTATTCATCCATCTATCAATTCACCCATTCATTCATCATCCATCCTTTCATCCAAACATCCATCTACCCTGCCTTTCACTCATCCATCCACTGTTTTACTCATCCATTTTTACATACATCCTTTCACTCATCCATCCTTTCACTCATCCATCCTTTTGCTCATCCATCCATATTTTCACTCCATCCATTCATCCACTCGTCCATCCTTTTACACTTCCACTCATCCATCCTTTCACTCATTCTTCCATCCATCCTTTCTCTCATCGTCCATCAATCCATCCTTTCACTCCTCCATCCTTTCACCCTTTCACCCATCCTCCCTTTCACTCATACACCCTCTCTTCCTTTCTTACATCCATCCTTTCACTCATTCATCCATGCATCTATCTATCCATCCACCATTCCATCCATCCATCCATCTATCCATCCTTCCTTTCACTCACTCACCCTCCCAAGTTCATTATGAGCCTTTGTCTGCCAAGCTGCAGACAGAAGAGGCCCATTAAGAACCCCACTCCCTCTGTAGCTGCTAAATCAGGGAGGGGTTTGGGGGTGACAATGCCCCTGATGCAGAGGCTTAACTGCACACTTACCTTAGTCCACTAGTGCAACTGTTGTCTGCATCTGGTTCCTTCCTTCTCATGTGCCTCTATGGTCAAGATAAAGAACACTCTGTGTGCTCAGCTCCATGATGGTTTTTTTCAAAGTGGAACCAAATGCATTACTAAACATATGTTACTGCTAGGAGAGCAGCCCCTGTACTTCTCCTACAGCCTGCCCCTCTGTGATAATCAACAAATTGTTGCCACCCACTCCCTCCTTGTCCTCATCAGCCTTCCCCACCCTCAGCCATTAAAGTTCATGGACTTTTGTAACACCTCCCAAAGCCACTGTTCATGCGCCCCAAAAGCAACTGGATCCATGGCATTCAAATTCAGCACTTCCGCTCTTGTGATGTCACTGCTGTAGCACCCTGCTGGCGCTTGCGCAATACGACATCTGCAAAGTTCACTAGAGTTCACCCAAGAGATTCAGCACACTGCCTCAGAGTAGTAATTTCTTCTCAGCTGCTCTGTGTTTATTTTCTGTGTTCTTGCCTCTTCCCCAAGGGTGGCAGGAAAACGCCCTTTTAGCCCATGAACACCAGCCGCCCCTGGTGGAGAGGCTTTAGTAAGTATTGCAAAATGGATGCATGAAACCTGCGCGTGCGTTATTCCCCATTTTTACCATGGCACAAAAAAGCAGATGATACCTGCAGCAAACGTGTTCAGGGTGGATTTTTCCTCTGATTATGCCCAAGAGCCTCATTTAGACTTCCATGCAAACAGGGCTGGACTAGGAACCCAAAGCAGCCCTGGCAATTTTGTAGGACCAGCCCCAGCGGAAAGGGGTGGGGGAGGCGCAATGTGAAGCACTGCTGCTTTTGGTACTCGGGACGCTATAGCAGCACCGTTGCAAAACCGGCCCCCAGTAATGAAAAAATGGCCCCCACTGCTGCAAAACCAGCCCCCACCCTTCCAGCTTCCCGGGAAAACGCTCAATGCCCACTACAGCCAATCCGGCCCTGCATGCAAAACTGCAGCACAAAAACTTGCCATGTCCTTTGTGCCGGCGTCCTCCCAAGTTTCTCCACCTGATCGAGACATCGGTGCTAAAAAATTAGAATAATACACACAGGGGTCTACTTAATAAGATTTAACGCTGTGTTTGCGTCAAAAAAGTGATGCAAAATGACACAAAATCTTTTTTTACTAATTCGAAAACACTCAAATGTAGCGCAAAGCAGCACATAGCGCTGCTTTGCATTACTTAGCGCCAAGGGGAGTACCATGGGTGGTGCATTGGCGTTCCCACCCAAGGTTTCTGACGCAAAACCCTATTTACTTAAAAAAGTAGTCAGGGTTCAGTGTGAGAAAACAGGGCCCATTTCAAATAGGCGCTATGAAGGAGAAATGTTTTCATTTCTCCTTCCTTTCCGACTTTGTATGTGTGTTGCATTGTACAGCACACATACAAAGTGGGAAAACGTTTAAAGTTAGTCTTAGTGTAGTATTTTGTACTGGAAGGCTATCCTTCCAATAAAAAAACAATGCTAGACTCACACAGACACCCTTGCACTATGGTGCAAAGGTGTGTGCATGGCATAGGGCAGCTAATTTCAGCGCTAGGGAGAGGGGAAGAGAGTGCCATATTCCTGTAAATATGACGCTGTCCTGCTCTCTTCTTCTTGCGCAAGGCAGTGCAGCTTTTTTGCCTGCTCCGTCGCGTGAGAATTTAGTAAATCTGCCCCACAGTATTTCCCCTACTTTTAAAGTGTAATGACTGATGCGCTTGGTTTTCTCACCAGGTGGAAACTACTGGGAACCACGAAAGGAAAGAGCACAGTTAGTGTTGGACTATTAATTGATGCACACCTCCCTTCCGCTGCTTTTAGCTCCTGCAGCGACCTCTAAAAGAGTCTGCGTGGATTCTTTCTGCTGAAGAGCATCAGCACCAAACATTTTTTTTTGCTGCTGCCGTTCAGCATTGGCAACAAGCACTGGCAAAGCCAAAAGTTAGCCTAACACCTTTGATAGGCAAGACCTGTTGGCTTTGTTGTACAAGCAAACAAAATAGCTATAATATCCTCTTGTCCTAGCCTGCCCAAAAAAAATTGAAAATTTAAATAATTCAGGGTGGTGTTGAAGGGAGGTCTTGATGATTAATGGTTGCAGCATGATCACAGATGTAGAAAAAGAAAAATATCTGTTGTTGTCAAGCAATATTGGCTTCTCAACTGTTCAAAGAATTTGAGCCAATTTTTGATCAACATGTCACTTATAAATGTTAGACATGCCACGAGCTTCCCATTTACACTGCGGTTTCTGTATGGGTGGCAACAAATGACTGCACCACAATGCCTTTGTACCATCATGCAAGGACTTGTATTGCACTGGTATTTATATAGCGCTTTCCATACACCTCCATACACCTTGCATGGCCTAAAATGCTCTCAGGATTGTTGAGGTAAGCAGGTACAATGTATGCATCAGTTTTGTAGTACTTTATATTCCAGAAGTGGCCAATGATGGCTCAGATTTTCATCGGGGTTACAAGGCGCCTATCAGTTTATTTATTTATTTATGTATTTATTTTTGCAGTTTTACATAGCGCAAACTCAACCTGAAGGTACTGGAGCGCTTTACCTGGGCACTAGTTACATTACACAAGGACACATTTGTTTTTTTGTAGGCAAGGGGAGATTAACTGATTTGGCCAGAATCACAGGATGTTGAGCAGACTCCAAACCCGGTTCCTCAGTTCCAAAATCAACAGCTCTGTTTGTTATGCCACATCCTCTTCCCATTGAATCCCAGTTGAATGGTTAAAAAAGTGTTGGTTGTAGTTTGGCCTATTTTGGAAACGTTTGGTGCGGTGTGTGAGGCTTAAAGTTATGGTAGAAGTTGTGCATATGGCCTCACTGTGCATGGTTATTTCAGAGAATATAAGAATAGACAGAGTTGCACATATTGGTACTTACCATCTTTGTGCATAGATTCTAAAACAATTGAGGAAGGGTCTATATAGCTCACAGGTTAGAACACTATAAGGGTTTAGAAACAAGAAAACTCCCTTAATTTTTGGCCAAGCTAGTGGTGTTCTGGGCTCAACTCAGTAAAACATTGGGGACCCTCTGCTGGCATTCAGAAGCGGTGGCAGTGCCCATCTCCACTGCTGGCACAGCTAGTCTGCCAAGGTGTCTCATTTGGATCGCTTTATGTCATGACTAAGCCTGAATTCTTCAGGAACATTGGTCATGTTTTGGAGAATACTCGCCTTTTATTGCTTCTCTGAGTTATAGGGGACTGTCCTTATATTTGGAGAACTTTGTTCCAAAGTTTGCAGGTTCGTGTAGAAAAGGAGCTCCCACATACTAGGCAGATCAGTTAGCAGAAAATGTATTTTAAAAAGTCTGTATATCAAGAATATATCTTTCTAGAGAGTGCGCCACCGGATAACTGAACCCTGAGATCCCTGGCAGACTCGACCGTAGAGGGGGGCCTGAAAAGGGGTAGTTGAGGGCCTCCTTCCACTTTTTTTTTCCCTAACATGGTTCCCCTGGGGTTTAGGAGGTAGGGGACATGGATCACGGTGGATGAGATAGGAGTCTATGCCCGGACGTTTTATTGACAGAGCGGCATGCCTGAAAGGGTGGGGGGGGGGAGTTCTTTAGTTTAGGTGGTTGGGGGTGTGGGATGGGGTGAGAAGCGGGGCGGGAGTGGCACTCACCTGAGGACTCCTTCTAAGATGCCGATGACGAGTCGCTTGGAATATCTATATGGGTCCGAGCATGGAGAGGGATGGTAGAATAGCGGGGGTAGCACGTATTGCCTGCCCGATGAGAGGACTGAACTTGAGAGGGGAAGGGGGACCCCATGATAATAAGCAAGAGGATAACTCCACTGAATGTTATTTGCATTGTTTGATCATATGATGTGCCCACTGGGCTCTTTTTCCTATGTTGATGTCACCTTGAAAATTCAATAAAATCTGTTTACAAAAAAAAGATCAAGAATATATCTTTCTTCACATGGACCTCGTGCTTACTTCGATATTCCCATCCTACTCTTTTCCAGTAAATTTTCAGCCAGGCAAGATCATGGATAATCAAGTCTGAAAAGGTGGGATGGGAAAGTGAAAAGTTACACGTGTCTCACAATCTCAGGCTGTAGAGAGAAGCTGTTTCTTACGTTAAAAAGACTTTACATTTAACTCGCAAACATACTCGTATTTGCGGGATGTAAATGAAACAGGACCTTTCACTAGGCATCTCTGGATAATCATCCTTGATCTGCTCACAACAAAGAAAAAGTGCATACAAAATGATGGTATGATGGGACCACCGCACACCTGAGGGTATGTTTGGCTCCACGAGGGAATGTTGGAAAGGGAGTAGCCAACAAGGCATGATGATACTTCTGTGACAGGCGTGTGAGGTGGTGAGATCAATCTAGGATAAGATTTGGTCCTTGATGAAAGACATGACAGGAATAACATTTGATTGGGATCTTCTGATAATATTATTTGGGGACATGGAGGAGCAACATACCTTCCCCTTCTCAATGCCATCTGGTAGGTTTATCCTTCAAATGCTTTTAGTGGGGAAGATTAACAATCGCCCATTCTTGGGAGGCGTCCATGCCTTCCCTGATAAAGATATGATGCTCCACACATTGGTCCATCCATGCTACGGAAAATCTGACAGCCAAGGTATGACAAAGAATGAAGAAATTTGAGACAAATGGGCCCATTCTTTTTTTTTTTTACATATCTCAGGGGTGTTGTATGATATAGGAGCAGCCCATGCAGGTAAGAGCAGGGGGGTGGTGGGGCGGGGTGGGGGGGGGGGTCGAAACACGATGACGAGGGAAAATAAAATTTAAAAAGAGAAAACCACTTACCTTGCGCTTGCCGCATCAATGAGCCGGCAATGCGCGAGCGCAAGGTAAGTGGTTTTCCTTTTTTTAAATTTTATTTTCCCTCGTCGTCCTCTGTTGACTTGCCCCCACCCCACCACTCTTAGCTGCACGGGCCGCTCCTGGTATGATAATATAAAACACCTAGACACATGCGTAAATTGCAACTTTAGTCTGGGTTATGTGCTTCAAGTTCCTAATCCTGTGTTTCGTCAGACGAGAGCTGACTGTCAAATATAGAAGGGGAAAATGTCTGCCTAATATATTAATGCTTGGTTATTTTGATGACTATAGAAGGTTATTTCTCACTTTGTTATGATTTGCCCTCAATAAGATAATGGATGCTTGTTGACCCGCATCCTGTATTGAAGAGGACAGTTAATGGTTTGTATGATCTGTACCATCAGAAGACTTTACAGATTAAGGCAACAAAGCAACCACTCAGGTTAAAGAGACCTTGCAGGTCCAGAGAGCAGACAAAGACCTACGGTTACTTCAATCTTAGAGGCTCAGGCCTCAGCAGTAGTGATAAGAATGTCAGAAAAAGCTATCAATATAGATGAGAACAGCTTCCACGTGCTTTATAATAGCATCAAGTGACCTCTGGCAGTAAAGAAATAACATCATCCACAACACAGCATGAATTATCCCTCAAATATCAGAATATATATATTACCTACTGGCGGTCGCCAGTAGGTAGTTATAGTTAGGACCTATTTTCCATTGGAAATTCACAACATTCTATTTCCAATAACTTTGGCGCCGGTTGATGAATCTTCGCGAAATTTTCAAAACTCGTGGGGCGCTCCGGTCTGCTCCTATCCTGAAAGTTTCGGGGTGATTCGGCAAGCGGGGGCCGAGAAAAAAGGGAGGGCCCAAAACGTGTTTTCCCCATGCAATTTTCCATACGAAACTTTAGACACGGCTACAGCCCGAACTGCGGAACAGAATTACACCAAATTTGGCAAAGAGGTAGTTCTTGGTTCAGAAAGAACCCTTTTTGTTAAATGGTGTAAATCCGTTCAGTAGTTCCTGAGAAATTTGAAAAAGAAAACATATCGATATCTGGGCGGAGCCTAACCACACATGTCATCGTGAGATCTGATTGGCTGTCAGCACTTCATCCTGGAATTGCTGGCAGCCATCTTGGGACCAATATAAATGATAGTACCCCATTGAAATGCATTGTAGTGAATCGAAGATTTTGAGGGTTACCAAAAGGAGAACTATAAAGGGTGATAACAGACTTTAGTTACATTAGAATTCATTTGTTGATGGTACCATACTAATTTCAGGAATTGTGGTGTGTTCTAAGGTGATTTTACCCTGTGAAAAACCTTCTGCTGGGATATCATGAATCATGTTTGAGAGAAAACTATTTTCACATGCTTGTCCCATACAGTTTTGGAAGGTGCTCCAGAAGCTAAAATGAGAGCATATTTTCTGTAAATTCACATTATCTTTCTCAGTCATGTGAGAATGAAGTCTGACATTCTCAGTAAAACATGTACATCCAACAAGGGCAGAGACTGTCAGTTGATTCCTTTGTGTTCTACTGCAGCTTCCCAGAGTGTTCTAAAGAACAACTAGAGTGCTAACAGCCTTACTTATGACAAACGTATGGCACACCTGAAGCCATCTTGATTGGAATAAACTGGTAACACTTAAAACATTTAATTTAAAAAGGAACAAAATGATGGGGTTCATTTTGTCATAGAAATTATGGTTAGTGCTGTAGAAAGAAAAATTAGGACATGTTTCAAGTGTGATCTCAAATATCTTCCTGTTATATTTCAACAGGAGCAGCCTGTCAGTTGATGCCTTTGTGTTCTACTGCAGCTTCCCAGAGTGTTCTAAAGAACAACTAGAGCGCTAACAGTCTTACTTATGACAAAATTATGGCACACCTGAAGCCATCTTGATTGGAATAAACTGGTAACTCTTAAAACATTTAATTTAAAAAGGAACAAAATGAGGGGGTTCATTTTGTCATAGAAATTATGGTTAGTGCTGTAGAAAGAAAAATTAGGACATGTTTTAAGTGAGATCTCAAATATCTTCCTGTTATATTTCAACAGGAGCAGCCTGTCAGTTGATGCCTTTGTGTTCTACTGCAGCTTCCCAGAGTGTTCTAAAGAACAACTAGAGCGCTAACAGTCTTACTTATGACAAAAGTATGGCACACCTGAAGCCATCTTGATTGGAATAAACTGGTAACACTTAAAACATTTAATTTAAAAAGGAACAAAATGAGGGGGTTCATTTTGCCATAGAAATTATGGTTAGTGCTGTAGAAAGAAAAATTAGGACATGTTTTAAGTGAGATCTCAAATATCTTCCTGTTATATTTCAACAGGAGCAGCCTGTCAGTTGATGCCTTTGTGTTCTACTGCAGCTTCCCAGAGTGTTCTAAAGAACAACTAGAGCGCTAACAGTCTTACTTATGACAACATTATGGCACACCTGAAGCCATCTTGATTGGAATAAACTGGTAACTCTTAAAACATTTAATTTAAAAAGGAACAAAATGAGGGGGTTCATTTTGTCATAGAAATTATGGTTAGTGCTGTAGAAAGAAAAATTAGGACATGTTTTAAGTGAGATCTCAAATATCTTCCTGTTATATTTCAACAGGAGCAGCCTGTCAGTTGATGCCTTTGTGTTCTACTGCAGCTTCCCAGAGTGTTCTAAAGAACAACTAGAGCGCTAACAGTCTTACTTATGACAAAAGTATGGCACACCTGAAGCCATCTTGATTGGAATAAACTGGTAACACTTAAAACATTTAATTTAAAAAGGAACAAAATGAGGGGGTTCATTTTGCCATAGAAATTATGGTTAGTGCTGCAGAAAGAAAATGTAGGGCATGTTTTAAGTGAGATCTCAAATCCTCTTCTATTTCATTAGAAAATTCTGACATGCAGACTGAAACAATCACTTTCAATACCAGCAGTAGACTTCCAGTTAACTCCCTGGTGAGCAGTAGCTTTACTACAGTGATCTAATGAACAACTAGAGTGCTAACATTCTGAATTTATGGCAAATGTGTGACACATCTGAATGCCTTCTTGATGGAATCAAAGTAAAAAACTGAAAGCATTTCCTACTGAGGAGACTGCAGTAAATGACGAAATTAGGAAACTTCATAACAAATAAGTCTCCCAAGATGGCCACCAGAGAAAAAAGAGCCCAAATGTAGCACAAATATCACCCAGATGTAGCCCACATATAGCCCAATGACAGAAGTGTGCAAAACACTTTTTATTTTTAGTTTTTCTGCAGTTTTATATAGTGCAAACTGGTCAGGTATTGGAGCGTTACATCTTACTTGGACCCCTTATTGCGTATTTTGCACGAAGTACATGAGATTGATCTTGCGAAACATTGAACTTTACGATTCTGTTAACCTGAAGTTGCTCTGAACTGGGCTTTGTAACACCCGTTTTTACCTACTGGTTTTAATTAATTCTCACTGTATTGTATTAGGAAAGAGGATTTACTGTTTTTATGTACACTTTTATGATCTATGTTTCTAAATCAGATCAAATAAAGTTTAATGAATTCTATGGCAGGACGGAGGCGAGGATTATGCATATCTTTCCTCACTTTATTTGCATAGC
Source organism: Calotriton arnoldi (assembly GCA_963921515.1). Lineage (NCBI taxonomy): Eukaryota > Metazoa > Chordata > Amphibia > Caudata > Salamandridae > Calotriton > Calotriton arnoldi. The sequence goes on from CAWUFW010001434.1 coordinate 2,756,721, forward strand.
AGTTCAAGGAAAACGTAACACAACAATCATTAAACAAAAGACTACACAACCCATGAACCATTAGGGGGTAGTCTCCAAGGCAACTATAGTCCAATCATATCACAGTCCATCGTATATAATATTGTGACGTCCCTTCCGCTTCCTCTTTCTTCACTGCTCGTCAGTTAAGTGCATTCCTTACATTCTTGGCTTAATCTGACGTTGTTGCTGTTTGTATAGCGGTTTCTTGTGCACGTTATTAGCATTATTGCCTTGGTATTGTTTCATATTCCCTGCGCAGCAGGCTCTTGCCCGAGCGCGTTCTCCCCTCGCAGTTTCTCCCGCTGTGTGCTCTGCGCGCGGTGAGATCCTGTCAGGCGCGTCTGGTCCGAGCGAGGCAGCTCCGTCGAGCGCTCCCGCTGGTCTTTACGCGCGTTTGGGAATCCGGTCACTCCTTTAGTGTCCGCTTGATTCCCGACCAACCCTCGCCTAATTTTGACACCGCTACGCGGTGATTTCCCCACACGGCCACGTTAGTGACCAGCGCCACCTGGTGGTGGTAATTGGTATTGCGCCTCAGTCTATTCTTATAACAGCTTCGGGGAAGCCAGCTGTTGACCACCGGCGAGGGGGCTGCCTTAAGGATTTTAAGGGCATTTGTTCTGTGCTCACACCCTCTGCTATCATGTCTTCTCCAGAAGACCATTTTTACTCCTCCTACCAGGAAGTGGAGGAGGAATGGCCCCCCAACTTCTCCCTCCAGCAGTGGACCAAGCCCTCTCTCTGGCTATTTCTAGGGCGCTGGCTCCTCTTAGGGATCAGGTTGATAAGCTGGCGAAAAGCATCCCTGGGGTGTTCAGTGACCCAGATCTGGTGGTGGCGGGTCCCAGTAGCTCCCAGATGGGGAATAAAAGGGCCGTTAAGCATAACGCGGGGCACTTGGAAGGATTTGATAAACTTACGGAGACCTTCCTCAAGAGTGCGTGAACGCTAAAACATGCACCCTGCCGGGAGGAGGAGGGGCCCGGAGAAAATTGCGACACTGTCACCACTATTGTAGACCCCGACGGCGGGTTTCCCTTAGAGGGAGAGGGTGTATCGGAGGACGATTTCTCCTCCGATGAGGATAAGGACTCGGGGCGTCCCTGGCGTCCAGAGTCCCACTCCTCTCAGTCCCCGGTTGGGGACGGGGTCCACTCGGACATGTTCGAGCCTACCCAAATTTACCATCCTAGGTCGGCGGAGTGGACACCTGACGCCAAAGTGGCAGAGTATGTGGTGGGGAAAATCCATCAACCCCTTGAAAGGGAGGTCAGGAATAGGATGAGGGGAGAATGCCCCAGGCCCTCACTGAAGGGGAAGGTGGCACACACGCCTGAAATTGATGAGAAACTATGTACCTTTTTCTCCAAGTATATGAGGGATCCCAAGAAAGGAATTGATAGGTCTTGGACGTGGTAGGGCCCTTGACCCAAATTATTCAATTGACGGAGCGTTCCAAAGAGTCAGGATCCCCTTTGTCCACGGATATTGTGGCTGGTTGGGCGCACTACCCTAAACCCTAAAACACTACCCCCTCCACTACCCAAACACCACTGCACTACCCTAAACCCTAAAACACTACCCCCAGCACGACACCCTACACTACCCAAACATAACTGCACTACCCTAAACCCTAAAACACTACCACCAGCACGACTCCCTACACTACCCAAACACCACTGCACTACCCTAAACCCTAAATCTACCCACAGCACAACCCCCTACACTACACAAACACCACTGCACTACCCTAAACCCTAAAACACTACCCCCAGCATGACCCCTTCACTACACAAACACCACTGCACTGCCTTAAACCCTAAAACACTACCCCCAGCACGACCCCCTACACTACACAAACACCACTGCACTACCCTAAACCCTAAATCTACCCCCAGCATGACCCCCTACACTACACAAACACCACTGCACTACCCTAAACCCTAAAACACTACCCCCAGCACGACCCCCTTCACTACCTAAACACAACTGCACTACCCTAAACCCTAAAACACTACCCCCAGCATGACCCCCTTCACTACCCAAACACAACTGCACTACCCTAAACCCAAAAACACTACCCCCAGCACGACCCCCTACACTACCCAAACACCACTGCACGACCCTAAACCCTAAAACACGACCCCCTACACTACACAAACACCACTGCACTACCCTAAACCCTAAAACACTAGAACCCAGCACGACCCCCTACAGTACACAAACACCACTGCACTACCCTAAACCCTAAAACACTACCCCCTACACTACACAAACACCACTGCACTACCCTAAACCCTAAAACACTACCCCCAGCACGACCCCCTACACTACACAAACACCACTGCACTACCGTAAACCCAAAACACTACCCCAGCACTACCCCCTACACTACCCAAACACCACTGCACTACCCTAAACCCTAAAACATTACCCCCAGCATGACCCCTACACTACACAAACACAACTGCACTACCCTAAACCCTAAAACACTACACCCAGCATGACCCCCACACTACCCAAACACCACTGCACTACCCTAAACCCTAAAACACTACCCCCAGCACAACTCCCTACACTACACAAACACCACTGGACTACCCTAAACCCTAAAACACTACCCCCAGCACGACGCCCTACACTACCCAAACACCACTGCACTACACTAAACCCTAAATCTACCCCCAGCATGACCTCCCACACTACACAAACACCACTGCACTACCCTAAACCCTAAAACACTACCCCCAGCACGACCCCCTACACTACCCAAACACCACTGCACTACCCTAAACCCTAAAACACTAACCCCAGCATGACCCCCTACACTACCCAAACACCACTGCACTACCCTATACCCTAAAGCACGACCCCCTACACCACCCAAACACCACTGCACTACCCTAAACCCTAAAACACTACCCACAGCATGACCCCCTACACTACACAAACACCACTGCACTACCCTAAAACCCCCCTACACTATACAAACACCACTGCATTACTCTAAACCCTAAAACACTACCCCCAGCACGACCCCCTACACAACACAAACACCACTGCACTACCCTAAACCCTAAATCTACCCCAGCACGACCCCCTACACTACCCAAACACCACTGCCATTACCCTAAACCCTAAAACACTACCCCCAGCATGAACCCCTACACTACCCAAACACCACTGCACTACCCTAAACCCTAAAACACTACCCCCAGCACGACCCCTACACTACCTAAACACCACTGCACTACCCTAAACCCTAAAACACTACCCCAGCATGACCCCTACACTACCCAAACACCACTTCACTACCCTAAACCCTAAAACACTACCCCCAGCACGACCCCCTACACTACCCAAACACCACTGCACTACCCTAAACCCTAAAACACTACCCCCAGCATGAACCCCTACACTACCCAAACACCACTGCACTACCCTAAACCCTAAAACACTACCCCCAGCACGACCCCCTACACTACCTAAACACCACTGCACTACCCTAAACCCTAAAACACTACCCCCAGCATGACCCCCTACACTACCCAAACACAACTGCACTACCCTAAACCCAAAAACACTACCCCCAGCACGACCCCCTACACTACCCAAACACCACTGCACGACCCGAAACCCTAAAACACTACCCCCAGCATGAACCCCTACACTACACAAACACCACTGCACTACCCTAAACCCTAAAACACTACCCCAGCACTACCCCCTACACTACCCAAACACCACTGCACTAACATAAACCCTAAAACACTACCCCCAGCACAACCCCCTACACTACACAAACACCACTGCACTACCCTAAACTCTAAAACACTACCCCCAGCATGACTCCCTACACTACCCAAACACCACTGCACTACCCTAAACCCTAAATCTACCCCCAGCACGACCCCCTACACTACCCAAACACCACTGCACTACCCTAAACCATAAAACACTACCCCCAGCATGACCCCCTACACTACACAAACACCACTGCACTACCCTAAACCCTAAAACACTACCACCAGCATGACCCCCTACACTACTCAAACACCACTGCACTACCCTAAACCCTAAAACACTACCCCAGCACGACCCCCTACACTACCCATACACCACTGCACTACCCTAAACCCTAAAACACTACCCCCAGCATGACCCCCTACACTACTGCACTACCCTAAACCCTAAAACACTACCCCCAGCACGACCCCTACACTACCCAAACACCACTGCACTACCCTAAACCCTAAAACACTACCCCCAGCACGACCCCCTACACCACCCAAACACCACTGCACTACCCTAAACCCTAGAAAAGAAACCCCCACCCCATGCCCAATCCCCCTTACCTCTCACTCCTCGTGGTTCCTCTCTCCTCGTGGTTCCTGCTTCACGTCGTCTCTGAGGGGCGGTGCACGTCGTTGTGAGGAAATGGAACAGCCTCTGTTTCCTTACAACGACATGGATCGTCTACATGTTTTTTAGAACGCATGGTGTTTTACCATACATACTTTTACAACAAAATTCGTTGTAAAGGCATGCATGGTAAATGACCATGCGTTCTAAAAAAATGCGTAGTAATGACTTCGTGATGTACTACGCATGCGTGGTAATGCATGCGTTGTAATGGTATCGCAAAGTAAAAAAGTCGTTGTAACGGCTGTTTACCGATCGAAGCGGGCCCATGTTCTTCAGTGAGACGTTTATTTGATTAATTAGGAGGAAGGAATGTGTTTTTTTACCGAAAAGTGCATTCCCGGCTGTTGTATTGTGAAAGTGTCCGCGTGGCCTGGTTTCACTTCCGGTGAGAGAGTGGAAGAGTCTGTTTGGATCTAAAGGAGTTCTGTTGTTGGACGGGGCCGGCGCAATATGTCATCAGAAAACATAGCTAATGGAAAGCGTCCCCCTGAAGTGTGGAGCAGTGCCATGAGAGGTCAACGAGTGTGCGTCCCACCGCAGTATGACCGTACCGCGTGACCCATGTGCCGCCTCCAGGGTACGGGAGGCAGAAGCGGCATCGCAGGTCCTCTTGAAGACCGTTGTAGCACTAATTCTACATTTTGGTACTAGGGCATTTTAACTTCGTTGTTCCTGCCAGATACAAAGAGAAGATCCTGTGTTATTCAGTGCCCTCGTTACCTTTTTTGTGGGTTGTGGTGCTTGTCACTTCGCTGTCCCGCCGGTGCACACGACTGGGCACCCCACCTCGTGTGCCATCTGCAGGGCCTCTGCCCTCGGATCACTGGTTTCGGTTTCTGGAGTGGCAACATAAACAGTTGCTCCCAAAGGACTAGCCTGAACACTTAGGTGAATATCCCCTGCACCAGCATTCCATGGAAATTCTTACCTAGCTCTCCCACGTCAACGAGGACGTCATAATAGCACGGCTCCGCTCGCGACACCGTATGACGTCATCGGAGCCATAAGAGGACCTCGTCGGCGTGCTGACGTCAGTTCCACCCATTTTTTCCGTGCCACCGAGGCAAACAGGGGACCGAGACATTTTCACATGTATACATAGTATAATAAATATATATATATTCACTGAAAAAACCATAGGTTTCAGGCACGTTATAGTTAGAAATTAGCATTTAAAAAACCTTAGAAATTCACTGAAAAAACCATAGGTTTCAGGCACGTTATAGTTAGAAATTAGCATTTAAAAAACCTTAGAAATTTACTGAAAAAACCATAGGTTTCAGGGGCGTTATAGTTAGTTGGACATTTCACTCGTACAAAACCATAGAAATTCCCCCGTTATAGTTAGTTCAGCTAACTATAACTCACGCGCTCCGCAATGCACTGCTGATGACGTCACATATTACATCACTCATGACATGGTCAGTGACATCACTCATGACATCACTGATGACATCTCAAATGACATCACTGATGACATCACTGATGACATCATCCAGTGAATGTGTGTTTTTCTGAAAATTAAATATGTTTTATATATGTATATCTCAAGGTCGATGGAAGAATAAATGGGTATATAAGTGTCTAAGTGGATGATTTATTTTTGTAAAATTGATTGTATAACTGACTAAGTGTATCTTAGTGAATACATGGGTTAGTGAGTAATGTTTAAATATGAAAATATCTGTATCAGTCTCTCACTTTGTGTATAAGTGGCTGCATGGGTTGGTGAGTAGCTACATGAGTGTCTATATGGGTTATTAATTGTTTTTTGAGTATCAGTATGAGTGTCTGAGTGTCTGTATGGTTCGGTGGGGAGTATTACTTAGTGCATAGATGCATGAATGAGTGACTCACTGTTTGTATGTGTTGAAGACAGCATGTGTGCAGGACTGTATAGGTGGATGAGTATGTGTATGGGTGTGTTAGTGAGTGAATGACTGTCTCAATAGTGTCTTTATGAGTAACTACATATGTTTTAAACTAGTATATGTGAGTATTGGTGTATATAAGTGAGTATATGTGACAGTGAGAGATTGGAAGAGTTCCTGTACAAATAAGTAGGTGTTTCTATAAGTGATTGTTTAAGAGAGTAAGTATGTGTAAGTTTCTGTAGAAGTAAGTGTGGTAGTGTGTGTATAACTGTATATGCAAGTAAATGGATGTTTGATACTTTGTTTCCATGTGTGACTATGTGTGTGAATAACTCTATGGATGAGTGGCGGTGTGTAACAGGATGTATAGGTGTATGAGTACATATGATGAGTGAGTACATGTATGAGTGACTGTATAGGGACTGTTGGTGAATGAGTGGATGTGTGTGTAGATCTTGGAATTACTGAATAGGTGTGTTGTAACTGGTATTGGTATGTCCATTGTTTTGAAAATGTTAGTTTGTATTTTTGAGTGTGTGTATCAAAGGTTATATTAGGGTGAGAGGAGGTCTGCCACTCTATCACAAGGATGATGTCATCAGTGATGTCATTTGAGATGCCATCAGTGATGTCATGAGTGATGTCACTGACCATGTCATGAGTGATGTAATATGTGACGTCATCAGCAGTGCATTGCGGGCGCGCGAGTTATAGTTAGTTGAACTAACTATAACGGGGAATTTCTATGGTTTTGTATGAGTGAAATGTCCAACTAACTATAACGCCCCTGAAACCTATGGTTTTTCAGTGAATTTCTAAGGTTTTTTAAATGCTAATTTCTAACTATAACGTGCCTGAAACCTATGGTTTTTTCAGTGAATATATATATATTCACTGAAAAAACCATAGGTTTCAGGGGCGTTATAGTTAGTTGGACATTTCACTCGTACAAAACCATAGAAATTCCCCCGTTATAGTTAGTTCAGCTAACTATAACTCGCGCCCCGCAATGCACTGCTGATGACGTCACATATTACATCACTCATGACATGGTCAGTGACATCACTGATGACATCACTGATGACATCTCAAATGACATCACTGGTGACATCATCCAGTGACTGTGTGTTTCTGTAAAGTTTAAATATGTTTAATATATATAGGGAAAGGCGTATTGAAGAATGAGTGGGTGTATAAGTGTCTGAATGGATGATTTAGTAGGTGCGTGACTGACTCTATAAGTGAGTGATTAAACGTATCTTACTGAATGCATGGGTTAGTGACTAAACTGTGTGAATGTCTGTATCCGTCTGTCTGTTGGTGTGTAAGCGGCTGCATGGGTTTGTGAATAGCTACATGAGTGTCTATATGAGCTATTGATTGTTTGTCTGAGTATCTGTATGGGTGCCTGAGTGTTTGTGTGGGTGGGGTGTGTGTGACTCTGTGTATAGATGTGTGAGTGGGTGATTCACTGGGTGCATGGTTTCAAGAGTGCATCTGTGATGGACTGTATGGGTGGGTGAGTGTGTGTATGGGTGTGTTAGTAAGTGAATGTATATCTCAGTGGTACATGTGTGAGTAACTACATATGTGAAAGGCAGTATATATGTGTGTTAGAGTATATAAATGGCTATAAGTGAGAGTGTGTGATTGTGAGAGTGGCTGTATGGATGAGTGTGTGCTTGTATCAGTGATTGTATAAGAGCGTAAGAATGTGCTAGTATTTGTATGAGTAAGTGAGCTGGTGTGTGTATAACTGTATAGGTGAGTAAATGGGAGTGTGATTAATTATTTGCATGACTGACTAGGTGTGTGAGTACCTCTATGGATGAGTGGCGGTGTGTGAGTGTCTATATAGGTGTATGAGTGCATATGATAGTCCTGTACTGAGTGACCGTAAGTATGAGTGACTGTACGGGTGAGTGAGTGGATGTGTGTGTAGACCTAAGAATCAGTGAGTGGGTATGTAGTTATTGGTGTTGGAGTGTCTATGGTTTTGAGAATGGCAGTCTGTAATTTAGAGTGGGTGTATCAAAAGTTATATTAGGGTGTGAGAAGATGCATCAAATTATCACATGGATGATGTCATCAGTGATGTCATTTGAGATGTCATCAGTGATGTCTTCAGTGATGTCACTGACCATGTCATGAGTGATGTAATATGTGACGTCATCAGCAGTGCATTGCGGGGGCGCGAGTTATAGTTAGCTGAACTAACTATAATGGGGGAATTTCACTGGTTTTGTACGAGTGAAATGTCCAACTAACTATAACGCCCCTGAAACCTATGGTTTTTTCAGTGAATTTCTAAGGTTTTTTAAATGCTAATTTCTAACTATAACGTGCCTGAAACCTATGGTTTTTTCAGTGAATTTCAATGGTTTTTTAAATGATAATTTCTAACTATAACATGCCTGAAACCTATGGTTTTTTCAGTGAATTTCAAAGGTTTTTTAAATGCTAGTTTCTAACTATGCCTACAGAGGTAGGACATGTGAAGAAAGAAGAAAAAACGCACAGAAAGAAGCACAAGAAATGCAGAAAGAAGCAACAGAAGTCCACAAAGACGAAGAAAAGTGCAGGAAGAAGCAAGACATGAGCAGAAACAACCAACAGAGGAGCAGAAAGAGGCCTTGTTGCAAAATCATCCTGTGCCCACAACTTTTTCAGACGGGTACTGGTGGTAACTGACTGACTAACCAGGCCTAGAGCCAGTGCTATGCTAAAAGACACTTAGAATACAGTGAAAACACCTACATACACTAGGGAACACTATGCGTTGGGGTACCCCTGTGATTAGCATGACCTCCTCTGTAAGGCCCTAGTACATAATAGGGCAGGGGGATTAAAACTACCTCTAAGTCAGAGGTGCAGAAATATGCTTCTTTAGCTAGTAGTCGCGTTTGCAGAGTGGTGGAGAAAGGGTGCTGGGCGTCCAACCAACGCTCAGGAATTCCACTGCGTAGGACTTACAGGAGGTACCAGGAGGGATTCTTGGCCCCCAAACTCCCTCAGAACTAATTTGGACTTCATCCCCCATCCCGTAGTCTGCCACGAGGCACGTTTGCAGAGTGGTAGAGAAAGGGAGCCATGGCCTCCGAAGACGTCTTAGCAATCCCACTGTGTGGGACTTACTGGAGGTAACAAGAGGGGTAGTTGGCCCCCAAGGACATCCTTGGGGGCCAACTTCCCAAACTATTACCTCCAGTCAGTCCCACACAGCAGCATTGGTAAGTACTCGTACCAGACCACGCCCACTTTGCCCACCACTCTACAAACGTGCTCCCTGGCACGCTCTTGGATGGGGATTGAAGTCCCCTTCACTGCTGGGGGTCCTTTAGGAGCCAACTAGCCTACCTTTTACCTCCAGTAAGCCCCACAGAGTGGGATTGGTGAGAGGTAGACAAAGGCCATGCCCCCTTTCTCCACCACTCTGCATACACGCCTCCTGGCGCGTTGTTAGTTGTGGGATTAAGCCCCCTTGAATCCTGAGGGTCAACTAGCCCACCAGGTACCTCCAGTAAGCGCCACAGAGCTGCGTTGCAGAGAGGTGTAAAAAGGGGCGTGGCCTGGACCACCTCTCTGCAACGCAGACCTGTGGCGCTTACTGGAGGTACCTGGTGGGCTAGTTGGCCCCCAGGGGCCCTCAGGATTGAAGGGGAATTAATTCCCCAACTTAAAATGCGCCACAGGGCGTGTTTGCACACATGTCACCTCAGGCCCCGCCCCCTCCCTTCACCACTGTGCAAACACGCCCCGTGGCACGTTTTAAGTTGGGGGATTAAGTCCCCTTGAATCCTGAGGGTCCCTGGGGTCCAACTAGCCCACCAGGTACCTCCAGTAAGCGCCACAGAGCTGCGTTGCAGAGAGGTGTAAAAAGGGGGCATGGCCTGGACCACCTCTCTGCAACGCAGGTCTGTGGCACTTACTGGAGGTACCTGGTGGGCTAGTTGGCCCCTAGGGGCCCTCAGGATTGAAGGGGAATTAATTCCCCAACTTAAAACGCACCACAGGGCGTGTTTGCACACATGTCACCTCAGGCCCCACCCCCTCCCTTTACCACTGTGCAAACGCGCCCCGTGGCGCATTTTAAGTTGGGGGATTAAGTCCCCTTGAATCCTGAGGGTCCCTGGGGTCCAACTAGCCCACCAGGTACCTCCAGTAAGCGCCACAGAGCTGCATTGCAGAGAGGTGTAAAAAGGGGCGTGGCCTGGGCCACCTCTCTGCAACGCAGTGCAGTGGCGCTTACTGGAGGTACCTGGTGGGGTAGCCGGCCCCCAGGGACCCTCAGGAGTGAAGAGGAATTAATTCCCCAACTTAAAACACCCCACAGGGCGTGTTTGCAGAGTGTTGCTAGGAGGGGGCGGGGCCTTCGGCACGATCGCGGTGTTTTTTTAAATTTGTTTTTTTAGAAGGGGGCTGTGTGGCCCCCCTTCTTTTTACTTTTTTTGGGCCCTGGGGACCCCATCCCCCAGGGCCTGACCCCCATTTAAAAAAAATATATTAATATCAACGGGAAGGGGGCCGCGTGGGCCCCCCTCCTGTGGCCAATTCCGGCCCCGGGGACCCCATCCCCCGGGGCATGGCCACATATATATATTTTTTTTATGGAGGGGGGCTGCGTGGCCCCCCTCCTGAGGCCTCTATTGGCCCCGGGGACCCCATCCCCCGGGGCCGGCCTTTATTTATTTATTTATTTTTTTGGGAAGGGGGGCTGCGTGGCCCCCCTCCCGGGCCACTTCTAGCCCCGGGGACCCCATCCCCCGGGGCAGGCCCTATCCGTTGGAGACCGTGGGGGGAGCCCCAATGCCCCCACGGTCCCGCCGGCTCCCCGCGTCCTGCAGAAGCCGGCATTGCTTTTCCACATGGGGAGCTGCTGACATGCAGCTCCCCTTGTGGAAAAGCAATTCTGCTTTGCTTCATTGAAGGGAAACCTGCTCTCGCTTCAATGAAGCAAAGCAGTTTGCAATGACAGGGCGGGAGCCGCGCGGCTCCCGCCCTGTCATTGCAAACAGCAGTGTCCCGGGGTGGGCACCCCGGGACACTGCAGGAGCCGGCCCTGGGGGTGGCGGTCCCCAGGGCCATCAAGGGCTCCAGGAGGGGGCCGTGCGGCCCCCTCCCAAGCGTGTACACAGCCCCGGGAGGTGGTGGTCCCCGGGGCTCGGGGGTCCGTTATGGACCCCGAATTTACATACTTAGTGCCCGGGGAGGTGGCAGTCCCTGGGGCGTGTGGGGGGCTCAAGCCCCCACACAGGTTCATTTTTAAAAAAACAAGCCCCGGGGTGTGGCGGTCCCCGGGGCTGCGGGGGGGCCATGTGCCCCCGCAAATATTTTAAAAAAGCCCCGGGGGGTGGCAGTCCCCAGGGCTTGGGGGGGCCTTGGAGGCCACCCCACACATTCAAAAAACAAGCCCCGGGGGGTAGCGGTCCCCGGGGCTGCGGGGGGGCCATGTGCCCCTCGCAAATATTTAAGGAAAGCCCCGGAGGGTGGCGGTCCCCGGGGTTGCGGGGGCCTCCCTCGGCCCCCGCAATTACAATATTGCATGCCCCCGGGACTTGGCCCACCCGGGGGCTAAATAATAACGAAGCGCGGGAGCCTGCGCCTTGGTTTTTTTTTATTTTCGGCCAAAATTCGCGCTGGGTGCGCGAATCTCGCCGATTTTTTTTTTTTAAATGCTTTTTTTGGCCCTGGGGGTCTTTGTGGGACCCCCTGAGCAGGCCTAGGGGGTCAGGGTGTTTCTACCCTGCCCCCTTTTCTTTTTTTTCACCTTTGTTTCCCTGTTTTCTTGTGACTCGGTTCTACCGAGTCACAAGATGGCTGCCAACACTTCCTGGTTTGGAGTGTTGACAGCCAATTAGAATGAAGCTCGTGGTCGGGAGGGTGCGCGGATCCACCGCGCCTCTAGATATCGAAACTTTTATTTTTTGATTTTCTCAGCAACTACTGAACGGATTTACACCATTTAACAAAAAGAGTTCTTTCTGAAACAAGGGCTACCTTTTTGCCAAATTTGGTGTAATTCCGTTCAGCAGTTCGGGCTGTAGCCGTGTCTAAAGTTTCCTATGGAAATTAACATGGAGAAAACACGTTTTGGGACCCCTCTTTTTTCTTGGACCCTGCTTGGCGAATCACCCCGAAACTTTCAAGACAGGAGCTGACCGCGGAGCGCCCCACTAGTTTTGAAAATTTCGCGAAGATTCATCAAACGACGCTAAAGTTATTGGGGAAACAAAAAATGCTTTTCCTATGGAAAATAGGTTCTAACTATAACTACCTACTGGCGACCGCCAGTAGGTGATATATATATATATATATTCACTGAAAAAACCATAGGTTTCAGGGACGTTATAGTTAGAAATTAGCATTTAAAAAACCTTAGAAATTCACTGAAAAAACCATAGGTTTCAGGGGCGTTATAGTTAGTTGGACATTTCAATCGTACAAAACCCGTGAAATTCCCTCGTTATAGTTAGTTCAGCTAACTATAACTCGCGCCCCCGCAATGCACTGCTGATGACGTCACATATTACATCACTCATGACATGGTCAGTGACATCACTGATGACATCTCAAATGACATCACTGATGACATCACTGATGACATCATCCAGTGACTGTGTGTTTCTGTAAAGTTTAAATATGTTTAATATATATAGGGAAAGGCGTATTGAAGAATGAGTGGGTGTATAAGTGTCTGAATGGATGATTTAGTAGGTGCGTGACTGACTCTATAAGTGAGTGATTAAACGTATCTTACTGAATGCATGGGTTAGTGACTAAACTGTGTGAATGTCTGTATCCGTGTGTCTGTTGGTGTGTAAGCGGCTGCATAGGTTTGTGAATAGCTACATGAGTGTCTATATGGGTTATTGATTTGTTGTCTGAGCATCTGTATGGGTGCCTGAGTGTTTGTGTGGGTGGGGTGTGTGTGACTCTGAGCATAGATGTGTGAGTTGATGATTCACTGGGTGTATGGTTTCAAGAGTGCATCTGTGATGGACTGTATGGGTGGGTGAGTGTGTGTATGGGTGTGTTAGTGAGTGAATATATATCTCAGTGGTACATGTGTGAGTAACTACATATGTGAAAAGTAGTATATATGTGTGTTGGAGTACATAATTGGCTACAAATGAGTGTGTTATTGTGAGAGTGGCTGTATGGATGAGTGTGTGCTTGTATCATTGATTGTATAAGAGCGTAAGAATGTGCTAGTATTTGTATGAGTAATTGAGCTGGTGTGTGTATAACGGTACATCTGAGTAAATGGGTGTGGGATTAATTTTTTGCATGACTGACTAGGTGTGTGAGTACCTCTATGGATGAGTGGCGGTGTGTGAGTGTCTATATAGGTGTATGAGTGCATATGATAGTCCTGTACTGAGTGACCGTAAGTATGAGTGACTGTACGGGTGAGTGAGTGGAAGTGTGTGTAGACCTAAGAATCAGTGAGTGGGTATGTAGTTATTGGTGTTGGAGTGTCTATGGTTTTGAGAATGGTAGTGTGTAATTTAGAGTGGGTGTATCAAAAGTTATATTAGGGTGTGAGAAGATGCATGAAATTTCACATGGATGATGTCATCAGTGATGTCATTTGAGATGTCATCAGTGATGTCACTGACCATGTCATGAGTGATGTAATATGTGACGTCATCAGCAGTGCATTGCGGGGCGCGAGTTATAGTTAGCTGAACTAACTATAACGGGGAATTTCACGGGTTTTGTACGAGTGAAATGTCCAACTAACTATAACGCCCCTGAAACCTATGGTTTTTTCAGTGAATTTCTAAGGTTTTTTTAATGCTAATTTCTAACTATAACGTCCCTGAAACCTATGGTTTTTTCTGTGAATTTCTAAGGTTTTTTAAATGCTAATTTCTAACTATAACGTGACTGAAACCTATGGTTTTTTCAGTGAATTTCTAAGGTTTTTTAAATGCTAATTTCTAACTATAACGTGCCTGAAACCTATGGTTTTTTAAGTGAATTTCAAAGGTTTTTTAAATGCTAGTCTCTAACTATGCCTACAGAGGTAGGACATGTGAAGAAAGAAGAAAAAACGCACAGAAAGAAGCAAAAGAAATGCAGAAAGAAGCAACAGAAGTCCACAAAGCCGAAGAAAAGTGCAGGAAGAAGCAAGACATGTGCAGAAAGAACCAACAGAGGAGCAGAAAGATGCCTTGTTCCAAAATCATCCTGTGCCCACAACTTTTTCAGACGGGTACTGGTGGTAACTGACTCTGTCTAACCAGGCCTAGAGCCAGTGCTATGCTAAAAGACACTTAGAATACAGTGAAAACACCTACATACACTAGGGAACACTATGCGTTGGGGTACCCCTGTGATTAGCATGACCTCCTCTGTAAGGCCCTAGTACATAATAGGGCAGGGGGATTAAAACTACCTCTTAAAACGCGCTACGGCGAGCGTTTGCACAGTGGTGAAGGGAGGGGGGGGCCTGATGTGACATGTGTGCAAACACGCCCTGTGGCACGTTTTTAATTTGGGGAATTAATTCCTCTTCAATCCTGAGGGTCCCTTGGGTCCAACTAGCCCACCACGTACCTCCAGTAAGCGCCAAAGGGCTGCGTTGCAGAGAGGTGGCCCAGGCCACGCCCCTTTTTACACCACTCTGCAACGCAGCTCTGTGGTCGATGTAGTGGATTCATAACAGTGAGGCTGCACCAACTGCTTTTTTTTCATTTTTGGCAAATAAACATTTTTCATCAGAACATCAAGTTGTCTTTTTCACAAAATACACATCTTGTTCCCCAAATAACAGCTTTTCATTTTTATTTCTAGTAACTGCAATAGGTTGGGTCATCAAATATCAACTTGCCATTTTCCATTACCGCCCACATTTAGTTCTGTCCCAACTTGACAAATATTGCCTCATATACCTCTGCATCGCCATCAAATAGGAGGGATGCCTTTCAAGTCAACTTTATTCGGCTCAACGTGCAGCCATAAAAGTACAGGATATTTATTTAGAAAGTTTTGTATAGTGCGAACATTGCCCTAGAGGGTATCAGAGTGCTTTACAGAGGGATGCAACACATATGGGAAGGGGGCAATCATGGCAGAATCATAGCAATAGACAAAAATAGCAATAGTTACGTGACGACATGATAGGCAAAAATAGCAATATTTACATAATGACGTAATAGTGGGCAAAAGAATTAGTAAGTAGGATAAGGCGAGAAAGTCATCCGCGTGATAGTATATGAGGTGACTCAGTACCCCTATTGGACTTTAGGGCAGGTAGGTATTCATCAGTAGCGCTTTCATTTCCTTTTTGAAGGACACTGTTGATGGAATCAGTCTCATTTCCGTTGGAAGGGCGTTCCAGATTCTTGGGGCGATTCCTGAGAAGGAACGGTTATAGGTTTTTGTTTTTTTGAATTTCTTTGGTTTAAGTAGGAGGGTGCTAGAGCTCCTGGAGGTACGGGCACCACCCGACAGCTCAAGTCTTTTTGCGAGGTAGAGAGGTGTGTTGAAGTGAAGGGCTTTGTGGGTCATGCAGGCAAGTTTTAGGTGTATCCTTGCTTCGAAAGGTAGCCAGTTGAGAGTTTTCAGGTCCGGGGAGATGTGATTGTACTTCTTGGAGCCTGTGACGAGCCTGGCGGCCGCATTCAATGAGGCTCTGAGGGGGGCCAGTCTGTAATTAGGCAGAACGCAGAGTGTTGCACTGCCATATTCCAATCGTGAGATGACTAATGCTTGTACTGCGGACTTGAGGTCATCGGGGGGAAGGAAAGGTTTTAGTTTCCTTAGGATGCTCAGTTTGAAGTTCGCTCCTTTGGTAGAAGCACTAATGTGGTCCTGCATGCTCAAGTTCCTATCCAGCACTATACCCAAGGATTTCGTAGAGTCTATGATATGTGGTGTGCAGTTGAGAGCAGACAGATTTTTCATGTATTCCTCAATGATGGGTGCTTGCTTGGGCAGGGAAATAAGGAGAAATTCCGTTTTGAGGGCGTTTAGTTTGAGATGGTTGAATGTAAGCCAGTTGAGGGTTTTGTGTAAGGTTCCGTTGAGTGACTTGATGTCGTCAGGCGAGGAGATTTTCATGTACAGCTGGGTGTCGTCTGCATACATGTGGTATTGGATGTTAGATGCTTTGAGGATTTCGGTGAGGGGTTCAATGAATAGGTTAAAAAGAGTGGGTGATAGCGAGGAGCCTCGGGGCACCCCCAGGGTGCAGGGACTGGGATGAGAAAGGGATTGGTTAGATTTAATTCTCTGTGTTCTATTGTGGAGAAAGGAGGCAAACCATTTTAGTACTGCGCGAGACAGCCCCATTCTATGTTCCAGAAGGCTCAGGAGGTTGTCATGTTTGACCGTATCAAAGGCTGATGAGAGGTCGAGTAGGATTAATAGGCAGGATTCGTTTCGGTCAAGTAGGGTAAGCGCGTCATCAACTATGTGAGTGATGGCTGTTTCGGTGCTGTGGCCTTGACGGAAGCCCGATTGAAATTGATCTAGTAGCTGGAATTCCTCAATGTGGTTACATAGTTGTACCTGTACACATTTTTCAATGAGCTTTGCCAGAGTAGGGGTGTTAGTGATTGGTCGGAAGTTATTTAGATCCTCAGGGTCCGCCGTGGGTTTCTTGAGGATGGGGAGAACTAGCCCGGACTTTAGGCAGTCAGGGACCTCACCTTGAAGTAGGGCAACATTAACGATCTTGGTCCAGAGCGGAACTAGAGGCCTTATCATTTCTTTAAAGAAATATGAGGGAAGGGGATCGTTGAAGTGATTCGAGGGTTTCAGGGTAGAGAGAATGTTGAGAATGGAAGTGTCATTGGAGGTTGAGAATTGATTCCAATGCGTATTGTTTTTAGGGGAGTGCTAGGTAGGAAGAGGGGACTGGGGAGTTAGGTGCGAGTCTGGTGAGGAAGATAAATCGAGCAAGGCAGACCTTAGATCAGATTAAATTTTGTTGGATTTTTCGATGAAGAAGGCAGCAAAGTCCTCTCAATTAGGTTGGGGACTGGTGGTGGTTGTCGATTGAATGGGTGTGTTGTTTGATTGCCGTTTGATCAGTTCAAACAGCATTTTGGGGCGGTTTCTAGCTTTGTCTAGTTGGCTTCTGAAGAAGGTCGCTTTTGCAGTTCTGATGTGTTTGTTGTAAAGACTCCTTCTAGCTCTCAGAAGTTTGAGGAGTTCAGCAGATGGAGAGGATCTCCAAGCTCGTTCCGCTAGTCTTAAGTTGCGCCTGTCTGAGTTTAGACAGTCATTGAACCAAGGATTGGAGCCTTTGTTGGGTTTACTTTTTAGTTGAAGGGGGGCGATTGCATCCAAAACATTTAGCATGGAGTTGTTGTAGTGATCGGTGAGTTCATGGACATCTGCCATGAGCATGGGTGGAGACAGGGACAGATTGCTGTGTGAAATGAGGTCGTCCATGTTAGCATTTTGCATCGATCTTTTCCAGTGTTTCAGTTTCTTGGATTGAAGTCTTTGGGTGTTCCATCGTTCAAGTGTGAGGAAGGTGATAAAGTGGTGATCTGACCAGTCACAGGGGGCTATCGATTCAATCCGAATGGTGTCGGGGTTGGAGATGATTAGATCGAGGGTCAATCAATCAATCAATCAATCATGTCACTTATAAAGCGCACTACATACCCGCGAGGGTCTCAAGGCGCTGGGGGAAGAGGGGGAGGTGCTGCTACTGATCGAAGAGCCAGGTCTTGAGGAGTCTTCTGAAGGCCAGTAGGTCTTGGGTCTGTCGGAGGTTGGTGGGGAGGGTGTTCCAGGTCTTGGCGGCGAGGTGGGAGAAGGATCTGCCGCCGGCGGTCGTTTTCCGGATGCGGGGGACTGTGGCGAGGGCGAGGCTGGTCGAGCGGAGCTGGCGGGTGGGGGTGTAGAAGCTGAGTCGTCTGTTGAGGTAGGCTGGTCCGGAGTTGTGGAGTGCTTTGTGTGCGTGGGTGAGGAGCTTGAAGGTTATCCTCTTGTTGACAGGGAGCCAGTGCAGGTCTCTCAGGTGGGGTGTGATGTGGCTACGTCGGGGGATGTCGAGGATAAGACGTGCAGAGGCGTTCTGGATGCGTTGCAGCCGTCTCAGGAGCTTAGCCGTCGTTCCTGCGTAGAGGGCGTTTCCGTAGTCCAGCCTGCTGGTGACGAGGGCCTGGGTGACTGTTTTTCTTGTTTCGGTGGGGAGGGTCGCGCCCAAGTTGTGTGTTGGGCTGTCGCAGAATTGAGTTAAGTTGAGGTCAAGTAGGAATTTTTTAAGACTGTTCAGAGCTAGGTCATTCGGGTCATTCCAATGTAGATTGAAGTCTCCAAGGAAAATTTGGGGGCAATGCAGACCTAGATTGGATGAGATGGGTTCCATGGTTTGTTCAATCAGAAGGAGTTTATCTCCTGGTGGATGGTAGAAGATGTGTAGGTTACAAAGGGGTCTTTGTTTGCTGAGGATGGTAATGCTGAGGTATTCACAAGATGAGAGAAGAGCGGACAGAGATTGTTTCGCTGAGAGACTGTTATGGTAAATACAGGCGACGCCTCCCCCCGTACTCTTAGTTCTGTCAAGTCTGATAATGTTGTGAGTAGGAGGAACTAGGATGTCTAGGACAGGACCCGAGGATACATTGAGCCAAGTTTCAGTGAGAATCAGGAGGTCAAGTTCTTGATCAAGGATGAGGTCAGCGATATCCGCGGCATGTTTCACTGCGGATCTGCAGTTGAGAAGGGTGCATTTCAGGTGAGTTTTGGAATCAGTGGGAGTAGATTGTGCAATGTGAACTTGCATGAGGTTCGCGGTATTTAGTGCATTGGAGTTAAATGTGGGGGTTCTATGCGGGTTTAGTGTAATGGTTTGAATGGTTTCCGGGGTGCCAGTCAGATTACTAGGATCTTTAGAAGGGGCTAGCGGCATTGCTTGGATAGGTCTGGATGTGACTGGGATATCAGGTTGAGTGGTGTTGTAAGTTAGGAGAAGGGAGAGGATGTCCGGGCTCGAGAGGTGGTTCTTAAATCTAGTGGGTCTGGACATGGTGTTTGGGTAGGGGGATGTATGCTTAGGGTCACTCCTCATCTCAGCAGGAGGAGTGGGTGTCTTAGGGTAGTGGTTGGGCATTTGCAGGTACGACTGCGGGACCTTGTTGGGCGATAAGTTTGAGGCCAGCTTTGAGGTGATGGTTATGAGCTTTTGTATGTCATTTTTGAGTTTTTGTAGCTCCCAGTTGATTTCCTTTAGTCTGGAGGCCACATAAGGCTGAGTGTCAGTGAGCATGGGGGGCGGGAGAGGGGTCAGTCCCGGGTGTGGTAGTAGTAGGTGAAAGAATGTGAGGATGGTAAGGAGAGGAGATGATCCCGGAAGGGGAGGTCTGACGGTGTTGGCCAGATGGGAGAGTAGGGGGGGTAGAGGTTTTGGAGTGGTTATGAGGCTTGGGCGGCAGAGGGGTTCGGTGCGGGGAGTGAGAGCTGTACAAGGTAGCATGTGGGAGCGGAGGGGGGTAAATGTTTTGGAGTGGTTAGGAGGCTTGGGAGGCAGAGGGGTTCGGTTCGGGGGGTGTGAGCTGTTCAAGGTAGTAGGAGAAGTTATTAGGTGATGTAGTAGGATTCCTTGAGGGGCCGGAGGTGTGTGCAAAGGGCTAGAGTCCCAAGGTGGTATGGGAGGGACATTGTTAGCGGGAGAAATGTTTATGTTGTCATTGGGCAAGAGAGTGTTGTTCAGGGTCTCAGGTGGAGTATTATGGTGCTTGGGATTGAGAATGCCAGCTTCATGGTGGTCCTGCGAAATGGGTGAGGGATTTGAGTTTTCTGGAGTTTTGAGAGGGGCACTGTTGTTAAGGAAATTCTTAATGGCGGCGAAACAATCTTCAAAGATTTCTAGGTTACGATTAGCGGCTAGTATAAGGATAATCCCATTATTATAAATGGATATGGTAGCCGTCGCTTTGAATGTGGATGAGGTGACTACATCGAGTCTTAAGCCATGAGGAATTTTCTTAGAGGAGGAGATACTGAGTAGTAAGTAGAAGGCATTTCTCCATTGTGCCCTTCTTTTAGAGTAAAAGATCAGATCATTTGTGATAGTTCCTTTCTTATGGCAGTAATAAGGGTCAGAGATTAGGGTTTCTGGGTTCAATTTAAGAAGTCTGTGTTTAAGGGATTTGGCTGCATTTTTAGAAAGGTTCGGTGGGTAGTTGATTGTGTAGCTATATTGACCTAGCCTCGTAAGAATGGAGTCTGGACTGCTCCGTGCATAGGAGGCCATGGTTCAATAACAGGTCGAAGGGCCTGCGTTGAAGAGACTCAGGAGTAGGGTGGCAGAGGGGTGGCGGAGTCTAGTGTGAGTCCATAGTGGCGTAAGTGGGCGTTGGTATTGTCTGAATAAAAGGATCGACAGGCGGAAGGGACTTACAAAAGAGCCTGTTACCTGGGTTGATAGCGTGATTCGGGTGGCAACCGCAATGAAAGGTGTCAAGGCGTTCTAAGATGGTCGCATAGTATGAGCAGAATGAGGACGGTAGGAGCAGGCGGAAAAGTAGTGTGTAGTGTGTTAGGTCATTCACAGAAGGCCGCCGCAATGGTAGATTGAGGTGTCGGGGGCGAGTCTAGGATGGTTGCAGTACTAGAGGGCAATGGGAGGCTATTAGGGAATAGGAATCTGAGCAAATCTCTAGAATAGTCATATAATGCGAGCAGTATGAGGGGCTGAGGGAGAAAACTGAGATGAGAAAGCTGAGATGGCCCCTAGTGAGAGCAGTTTGAGGTAGGTATGGGGCAGGAAGCAGCATAGTTTGCAGTGATGCAGGAAGTTCTAAGATGGCCGCCGCAAAGGGAGAATCAGTGGTAGAGGGACAGATCTAAAATGGCCGCAGTGTGAGGGCAATATGAGGGACGAAGGAGTGTAAACCTAGTCCGAAATCTAAAAAGGCAGTCTGGAGTGAGCAACGTTAGGAGAGGTAGTGAGCAAGGTCAGGCATCGGTTGAAAACAGGTTAACACGGTGCCTCCATATAATCCCATGATGAGGCGTAGGCGATGGACTAGTAGGGCTGGATTATTTATTCCCTCGGTGTGGACGGGCCTCTTCTAGAGGCGAGAGACCCATCTGAGGTGCTTTTGTGGTAACGGGCGGGGCGAGGGCACACCCTTACCTTTAAGGAACTTTGCCGAGACCAAGAGGATTGTGGAGGTCGGGCTCTACCGGGAGGCAGCGCGGCAGCTCGTAGCACAGCAGGAGCCCTCCCAGAACTTTGCCACGTCCAAGAGGATCGTGGAGGTCGGGCCCCACCGGGAGGCGGCGCGGCAGCTCGTAGCACAGCGGGAGCCCTCCCAGGGCCGGACCCGATGCCACTGGCGAGACGACAGGCTCCTCCACCAAGCCCCGGAGACGGGCCTCAATCGGGGGGTTGGGGTGGAAGTCAGCGGGCACCTCCGATGTGAGGTGATCCCCAGAAGTCAGGAGAAAGTCGTCGCGACGCGTTGAGGCAGGGCTCATAAGTAAACCTTAAGGCCAATGTTGGCGTGCGCCGGGCGGGGAGGCAGGGCTCATCAGTGACAAGTTTCAGTCCGTTGGTGGAGTGCGCCTGGCGGGAAGGCGTCCGGCCCTCGAGTGGTGAAGCCTCCGCAAGATGAGGAGGGCACCCCCTCAGACCCTGGCCGGTCGGCAGCGATCGGCGCGACCTACGGGGCAAGATCCAGCTCAGCCACGGTTCTGATGTTTTCGTGGGCAGAGCTCCTCTTTTGGGATCCGCTTTCGTTGGTGACGGTGACCCAGCCTGCGGGTGAGTCAGTAGCCTCGGGGAACCCCGCGGAGTCAGTTCAACCAGTGCAGGATCAGTGTCTCCGGGGCCTGTCGTCTCCTTGGGGCCCACTGACGTGGGAGACAGTAATGGACGGCGATCGGGCTCGTAGGAGAAAGAGCCGCACCGGGGATCCCTGCAGAGGTAGTCCAGCGAAGGCCCGGGTGTCGAGAAGTCAAGGATCGTCGTCGTGGGGAGTCGTCGCATACATCCTCCGCAGCGTGGGTCCGGCGAGTCCAGTTGCAGGTACAAATCAAATTATAAGAATTTAATTGTTTCATTTAGCTGGTAGCTTGGTTTGTAGTTTGTTTGATAAAAACAATATAGCAATATAAAAAGCAGACACTGGACATAAAACTACTTAATTAAAGTGCCATGTGCTTAATCAAGGTGCATTGAATGTCTGGAACGTACAGCAGCCCTTAAAAATAGTCTTACATAAAAACCTGTTTCATCATCATGCATCCCTTTCTGGAAAAAAAATGACTGTGTACATTTCGTTAGACTTCTAGATTTGATGAGCGGCATTAAAAACATAAAAACCACAGAAAAAGATAAAATGGAGCACCGACTGTTTAAAAATATTATTACATGGGCAAACAAGTGATTCTAAATTGTGCTGAAAGCCAAAGGGAAAGCAAAGTAGGTATTTTATTGTATCTCCCTGAAAACGGAACAGTAAAGAACATTCCCATTTTCCTCTCCTTGTGCACAGTTAATTGCTAAGGGTATTATCATAATCCACTGAGAGATAAAGCAAAATAGAGGTTTTTGATATTTCCGTACTTAGCCTTTTCTCCCTAGCGTGAGTTAATAATGAAGGCCAAACTTGCTTCCTGCCCAGTGTGACACAAGTTTCAACATTAGTGAATGCTTGAGGGAGATCAATAGCTGCAAAATATTTTTGTACAAAGGCCAGCCATGGAATATCAAGGCCTTTGTCACAGGCTAGACAATCTTTTATTACATTTCTTGTAAGGGACGCCTCACCATTTTTCCATATCGACAGCCATATCAAAGCGGGGCAGATTTGTACTAGAACGCATATCTCACTTAGTCCCACCTCGCTATGGCAAATGAAGTGGGGTGAGGAAAAGGGAACAGATAAGAGCTTGCGATAAAATCGTTTTTCTTCTGTTTGAATAGGTGATACATCCCTAATTCCGCAAACTCCCGCCACATAAATAGCAACTGGGACACATTGCCTGGAATACATTGTACCATGGGGGGGCGAACGCTCGACCCCCTGGTGGAGACGGTAGTCTAAAAAGTGAGCCAATCACCCTGGAGAGCTTAGTTTTCCACTCAATTATATTATATTATGAGCCATTGGAGCTAAAGAGCATGCCCAGATAGGACAATATGTTAGTGCTAACTAGATAGTCTGTTCCAATCTAGTGACTGTAGTGTCAACACCACAGTCAACCGACACTGAGGGGAGTGCAAATTGTGGACTGCATGTACCATAATGCAAAGGAGCAAACTTTTCTGGGAAATGATGTAGTATCAGGCCACACCCTTTTCCCTGCCCAAACTGATTTTCATGACCTCCTCTACCATTTATGACACGTTCCTAATGTTCCTTTTTGTAAAAATTGCATTCCGGCCCATTGATTACACTTCATTTGGCCCAAGCCGTAGAGTACTGCCTGAGCCAGAAAGTACGGCCCGGGTGCAGAGAGTATGACCCAAGCCGGAGGTTCCGGCCCGATTTGGAACATAAAGATATGGCTCGTAAATGACCTCTGTGAATTCCAAAAGTCTTAAATGTAGACTTTTGTTACAGATTGCCTTTGTGAATCAGGCCCACTGTTTTTAGCTATATTAAAGCCTATCTCGATTAGGTTTGCAAGCTCTCAACAGTGTTTCAAATGAATGATTCAGTGGGTCGGCAAACCAGGGAAGTTCACTGGAACAATAAAACCACGAACGTCCGCTACACAAAGCCTCGCGGTGATGATACGTCTGACCCTGGGATGAGGATGAACAAAGTTCTCAGGCCTCATGCCAAGAGAATCAACTCGTGAAGCTGAATACTTTTCTGTTGGCAAAACTGAGAAGACTGCCTCTGTGTACTCAGGCAAGATATAGTCAACGGCAGACATTAGCTAAATCAATCTCGAGTTCCAACAAAAGTCAATAGATATAAATTATAAACATGGTATTCCACAGCAAGTTAACAGTCGCGTCTTACTAGCCAAATGATGTCCAACAAAAAGGCTTCTTCCTGTTGCTGATGGGCGTGGACGAGCCCGCCGTTCGCCCGGGCTTTGCCGGAGCATGGCCGTGCGCATCCCGCGCCATGAGGGGAGAGACAGCGCTATAAGCGCGATGGCCACGCCTCCCCCTGTTGCAGCTGTGGCAGTCTTTTGCAGGCGGTGCACCCTGGGACCAGGAGTCCCACCAGGGTGTTCGCAGCGTGAGTGGAGCCACACAAATTGACCCCCAAACCTCAGGAGCGTCCCGCACCACGAGGGGAGAGGCAACCCTATAAGCGCGACGGCCAAGTCTCCCGCTGTTGCAGCTGCGGCAGTCTATTAAGAGTGAAGCACCCTGGAACCAGGAGTCCTACCAGGGTGTTGTCGGTGTGAGTGGAGCTACACAAGTTGTCACCCAAACCTCAGGAGCATCCATTCATATAGTATGTATGCCCACCATATTTTAGGGATGCCCACATAATGTCAGCTGTAGTGACCATCTGCCGGGGGTGGTCAGCTGATGTCAGGGGTCCCTGTCTTTTGCCAGAGAGAGTAAGATTATGGTCGGAATCCTCACCATATACCAGGGGTTGCCGGCATATCCCAAAGGCATTCACATGGAGAATATGTGTTTAAGCTCAAAACTGTATAACCTTGCTTGAAACCAAGCCTCAACATTTGACATAAAACCAATCGATTCTGGGCAAATCGCTTATTTTCTGTCTAAAGTATAACTACATGAAATTAAGCTGTACATATGGGAAGTGTAATTGAAAAAGTTACACATCCCCACTTGATGTATATGATCTTGTACCGTCTCCCATCCCATCACCTCTATTACTGTTCAGCTATATTTGCACGATATTACATATAGATGTCTACCAAGCCAACTTTATGCCGGAATGACTACGTTATGCAAGAGGGGCCTTTAGATACTGGTAGGGGATACCAGAGATGAGATACGCACATTATGCCAGGAATACCTGTCCTTTGTCAGAGTTACCAGATGCCAAGGACACCTTATGCCAGAAATCCCTACTTTATACCTTGGCTGGCCACCAGGTGTCAGAGATTTCTGATCTCATCTCATCCACTACATCCGGATTTCACACAGATGCTATTTGTCAGTCTCTGAATGAACAGCAGCATCATGGGGAGAATAAACTCCGCCCTGAGGGCTAGACATGCCTCGTGCAGACATACACACACTACTAACTTGTGATAGATCTGTCTCGTAGCAAAAGAGGTCATTCCCGGGGTCATGCAGCAACTAGAAGTTACTGCAGTCAGAGGCTCCAGTGGTCAGGAAGTCTGTCTTTTCCACCTGCGACACGTGCACTGTGAACTGCTTCCCAGCTTTTTCTTTGCCTCCCAGAAACGAGTTAAACAACTTCCTTTGCCAGTTAGCGTGTGGTACTTTCCAGTCTGGGCCTGCCGTATGTGATTATTTGGATTAGTCGGGCCTAGTGGTTTTATTGAACTAATGCACTTCTTTTGATGTTACTCCTGTGGATTTTTAGATTTTTTTAGGTGTCAACTATGGTTCTCTATATTTATACTGGAGTTTTGTTGTACAACGTTAGGTGAGCCAGTTCCGGCAATGTTTGTGGTATATTAAATACGGTAAACACTTAAGAAATGCATTAAATAGCTTTTCTTTCCAACCAAAAGGAAACCATTCCCTCTGGTGCAGTCTAAATTGCCCAATACAAACTTTCCTCGCGTCCCCAAATGACACGTGCTGTATTAAAACATATTTGGGCTCCCCAATTGTCATCGTAATTTTGATCTTGCAGGGTGTAACTATATTGGCGGGCCCCGGAGTATGCTACATGGGCGGAAACACTACTGGCTTTGAAACTGGTGAAAAGGAGGACCCGAGCAAACTTGGGTCGGCGCCTTAGCTGGTTTAGACTTCGATGTAGGTGCTGAAGCCAATGGCACTACTTGAAGGAGGCATTCAGATTAGAGTCCCCGGATTTTCCAAGCCTGTTAAAATGGAGCCAACTGGGCAGTAGCTTATAGGGTTGCAGTCCATCCTGCAAAGCTTCAGTATGAAGGCCAATGGGGAAAATGCATTAGTGGCAGAATGGCCTGACCATTGCAATAGGCCCAGTCTAATGGCATGTTGACGAGAAGAGGCTTCCCATTCAACAGAGGCTCTTCTCATTTAAGAGATTACTACTGTGGACAATGCCTTTGATATCCATCGAAGGCCTCCTGGACAGTGTGCCATGTCTTTACCTTCCTGAAGTTGCCACTAATGATACATGGGGAAGAAATTCCCCTCTGAAGTATATTATAAGGATATTGCAATCACCGAAGAGATAGAGAAATGAGGCTGAAGGCCAAGTTTCTTTATAAGCTCATGGAACTCCAAGGTGATTTGCAATCTCCTTTTAATGTATGGAAGTGGGTACTTTATTCCTTATAGTACATTGTCAGACCATCACTTTTCCACAAACCACTTAAATCCTTGGCGTGCAGTTCTTACAAATGAGAAGAAGAATGTTTGAGAACATGAGAAATAAAAGTAGAATCTCTAGTGCAAAATTAAACACACCAAAAAGAAGTTAGATATTTGTTTAAAAAAAATACAAGAATCAGTTCACTACTATTCACATTAAAAAAAAGTGCTATAACGGCTGTGTAGAAACATGCAGAAAGATTCTATATTTTGTATAACTGCCTAAGGCATGCATAAAATAACATGCTGCCATAAATATCTCCTTTCTGGTTATCATGGACCTGTTCTTTATGCTGCAGCTTCAATTATGCTCAGTGCTCTCCCTTACACACTGCCTGCTGGCCCTAGCAGCAGGCATTGATACCTGAGAATGCAACTGTAAAAAGTCATTACAGTTGAGTAGCTACATCATTACTTTATCTAGGTGTGCCACAAGATGCCTGTAATGAGGAAATTAGAAACAGGTTATTATACAGAGATTGCAGTGTGACTTATTACACAGCCCTAAACTCATCACCCCTAGAATTCAACAATAAACTTTATCTGGTCCATCAAGAAGATAGCTGTACCGGCTGCAGGGAACCCAGAATGCAACTGTTTGCCTAATGTGCAGAGTATTGGAGAGATCACCCCTCTCGCTCTATAAGAAAGAGAATTCAATTCAGTCTGCTGACCTTCCAACTCATAGGGTGCCACTGTGTCACGCATTTCAAACAAAAAAGTATACCCCCTATTGCATAAATCCGATTACATTTTACAGGCTGATACATCCTTATATGTATCTGAAATTGTCATTTATTTCTTCTGTTATTTACTATACTTTATCTTTTTTGGTCGCTTGGCTACATAACGTCCACTAGTTCAATAAATGTATGCACCTATCGTAAAAAATTGAGACAGAGAAGACATATATGTGCAGTGTATTTTTCAAGATTTGTAGCTGTAATACATTCAATAGTGTGCAGTAAGTAAATCATCCACATTTTGTACAGAGTTCAGACAGCACAATAGAAAAAAAAATCACAAAAATCTACTTTGGTACGTGATAACATAACTAGTCACAGGTACTGTGTGTTATAAAGAAGTGTACAGAAAGAATTGTCCAATGGTGTAACCTAAGGATGGTTACATGTTTCACTGGGCTGGGGGACTTATTCTGACCCTCAGTAATGCAATCACAGAAATACTGCAAGGACCTTTAGTGGTTGGAGGTCATTCAAATGGTCATAGAGGTATGAATACTCTCTTTGCCTTTGGTATGGATTACTTCCTTCTTTATTTTCGAATGGCTGTCTCCTGGCCACTTTATTCTGTACGCCGACGCATTTCGAACATCGTTTTGGGCCGGGGTATTTATTAGTGGAGGTGTTCCTCAGGGCAGGAACTATACATCTACGGGGCACATTCAAATCTTGGAATAGTCGAAACCAGGGGCTCCGCCTTCGGGGCAATGTGGCTCGGCGTAGAATATTCAGTGCTCATACGTCTGAGGGACGCAATCGCTGCTGTAATTCATATTGATGAACCTTCTCTATTCGAAACAGTGGTTTTCCACAGGTGGGTCAGGTCCTTTAATTGATGCGCGTATTCGCTATAATCTGTCTTGCAGGGTCCCTGAAGTAGTGTGGACACGTGTCACAGGATATCGGCTCCCATCACATGGTTACCAGTGTCACAGGTATGGGCTCCCATCACATGGTTACCAGTGTCACAGGATATCGGCTCCCATCACATGGTTACCAGTGTCACAGGTATGGGCTCCCATCACATGGTTACCAGTGTCACAGGTATGGGCTCCCATCACATGGTTACCAGTGTCACAGGATATCGGCTCCCATCACATGGTTACCAGTGTCACAGGTATGGGCTCCCATCACATGGTTACCAGTGTCACAGGATATCGGCTCCCATCACATGGTTACCAGTGTCACAGATTATCAGCTCCCATCACATGGTTACCAGTGTCACAGGATATCGGCTCCCATCACATGGTTACCAGTGTCACAGGATATCGGCTCCCATCACATGATTACCATGGTCACAGGTATCGGCTCCCATCACATGGTTACCAGTGTCACAGGATATCGGCTCTCATCACATGGTTACCAGTGTCACAGGATATCGGCTCCCATCACATTACCAGTGTCACAGGTATCGGCTCCCATCACATGGTTACCAGTGTCACAGGTATCGGCTCCCATCACATGGTTACCAGTGTCACAGGATATCGGCTCCCATCACATGGTTACCAGTGTCACAGGATATCGTCTCCCATCACATGGTTACCAGTGTCACAGGTATCGGCTCCCATCACATGGTTACCAGTGTCACAGGTATGGGCTCCCATCACATGGTTACCAGTGTCACAGGATATCGGCTCCCATCACATGGTTACCAGTGTCACAGGTATGGGCTCCCATCACATGGTTACCAGTGTCACAGGTATGGGCTCCCATCACATGGTTACCAGTGTCACAGGATATCGGCTCCCATCACATGGTTACCAGTGTCACAGGTATGGGCTCCCATCACATGGTTACCAGTGTCACAGGATATCGGCTCCCATCACATGGTTACCAGTGTCACAGATTATCAGCTCCCATCACATGGTTACCAGTGTCACAGGATATCGGCTCCCATCACATGGTTACCAGTGTCACAGGATATCGGCTCCCATCACATGATTACCATGGTCACAGGTATCGGCTCCCATCACATGGTTACCAGTGTCACAGGATATCGGCTCTCATCACATGGTTACCAGTGTCACAGGATATCGGCTCCCATCACATTACCAGTGTCACAGGTATCGGCTCCCATCACATGGTTACCAGTGTCACAGGTATCGGCTCCCATCACATGGTTACCAGTGTCACAGGATATCGGCTCCCATCACATGGTTACCAGTGTCACAGGATATCGTCTCCCATCACATGGTTACCAGTGTCACAGGTATCGGCTCCCATCACATGGTTACCAGTGTCACAGGTATCGGCTCCCATCACATGGTTACCAGTGTCACAGGTATCGGCTCCCATCACATGGTTACCAGTGTCACAGGTATCGGCTCCCATCACATGGTTACCAGTGTCACAGGATATCGGCTCCCATCACATGGTTACCAGTGTCACAGGTATCGGCTCCCATCACATGGTTACCAGTGTCACAGGATATCGGCTCCCATCACATGGTTACCAGTGTCACAGGTATCGGCTCCCATCACATGGTTACCAGTGTCACAGGATATCGGCTCCCATCACATGGTTACCAGTGTCACAGGTATCGGCTCCCATCACATGGTTACCAGTGTCACAGGATATCGGCTCCCATCACATGGTTACCAGTGTCACAGGTATCGGCTCCCATCACATGGTTACCAGTGTCACAGGATATCGGCTCCCATCACATGGTTACCAGTGTCACAGGATATCGGCTCCCATCACATGGTTACCAGTGTCACAGGATATCGGCTCCCATCACATGGTTACCAGTGTCACAGGATATCGGCTCCCATCACATGGTTATCAGTGTCACAGGTATCAACTCCCATCACATGGTTACCAGTGTCACAGGATATCGGCTCCCATCACATGGTTACCAGTGTCACAGGATATCGGCTCCCATCACATAGCTACCTGGTGAGGGGCTCACATCACAGGTTATGCACACAATAAGCAGGAGACCACTGAAGAGAGCAGGTTTCCAGCTAATTGATTGGAGGTTTGCTCAGCCATGCCCATTACGAGGTGTGAAACCTCCCCAAGACATCGGCAACAGCCTCTAGAAGCTTTGTTTTTGTTTTTTGCGGGGCAGAGGGGAAGGGGTTTGGAGGACGGGGGGTTTGAGACACTATGCCCCACCCCCTCCTTACACAGTGAAAAACTTTCTCAAGTTGGCAGGTCTGACTGACTGTATTGTTCACTCCCTCGGCGCTTCCAACTCGTGGTTGATCTACACAAGTGCAGAAAAGGACTTCACACAGTTACTGCCTCTATGGTGGTCATCTTCCGTAAATATCTACAATGGCACCGACTAGCTGAGGTTCACAAACAGCATCAAAACATGTCCGACTCCTCCAATGGCAGGTAATTTGCTAGTTTTCATGAGTATTTGGGCCCAAGGGCACAGCCCCCTGGGGTTAATTTGGTGGCGTGATAGTCCCATGATTCCACTCACATCGTAAATCAGTCATAAGTAGCAACTGTTGTAACCAATGAGGCTACCTCGTGTACAGAGCCAGACAGACATTTTATTCAACCGGGCATTTCTCAGGTGGGTGGAGCTCTTGGAGGCCGAGTTTGAAACCGGTGGGCTAGGTGCCTCAGTCACTTTCTCCAACTCCCGGAGGTTAATTGCAGCAGGCATGGGAGGCTTCAAGGGAGGGGGAAGATACAGAGAAAGCGACCGGAAAAGGCGCGACAGATAGAAAGACGGAAAGCTAGATATTGCAGGAGAAGACGAAGGGAATGGGATGGGTTGAGCAGTTTTGCCAGGGCAGCTTTTGGTCCCCACTCCAGCCCTGCGTGTAAACTCAGTGCTGCATCCAATAGCAGTGTTTAGGTTTTAAGAAGCACTAGAAGCAGGGCTGGCCTTTCCTTAGACAGCGTCTCAGGCTAAACTAGTTTTGACGCCTCTCCTGAACATCTCCTTAAATCAGTGGCAGCTCCTCCACTAAGGCGGAGGAGCGTCGCCCCACTGGTTCGCAGCAGTGAAGTAAAGGAAACAAAATGATAATAACTTGCGTTATAATCATTTTATGTTTCCTTCTGCTGCAGCATTGAGTTTGGAGTGGGGCTGCTCCCAGGGCACAAGTCCTATAAAAAGAAGTGGGGGGACTGACCAAGTTAAGCAGTATGCAAGTGATATCATGACGCTTGCCAACACAGCGCATGACGTCACGACGCGTTACATCCCACATGGCATCACAGGAAGTGACCTCACTGGAAGACTCTGCATTAGGATGAGTAGCGCTAGAAAAGAAATAAAATAGTGCTATTTATATTGTTATTTGTGTAAATACTTGAACAGACCATCCCATCTGACATTCTTACAGTGCGTGCACTTATATATAGGGACTGAAAAAAGTAAAAAGCATGCATCTCTTGTATCTGTGAAGAGATAACATGCTGTGTGCTTTTGTTTCCTCTCCTGTGCATTTGCATTTAATTGAGAGGTTCCAGGCCACCTCCCATCGGATACTCGATCAAAAGGAGGCCTGATGGCCCCATAACTTCTGCCTTTATCTTTGGCACAGCTGGAGGTGTAAAAAAAAAAGCCCCCTAGCTGACTGCACGTTGCTGCTGAGAATGAAAAGCAGACAACGTGCGGGAGCTGCTGAACGTGTCCCGGTGTCTGAAAATGACACTGGGACAAGTTCAACATATTTCTGTGGGGCCCAACTTAGTGGCAGGGGGGACGGCGTCCACCCTTTGAAAATAGTGGGTGGACGCCGTGTACCCGCCTGTACCCCCGACTCGTGCCCTGGCTGCTCCGATGACAGAGGAGCAGGGGAGGAGTGGCTTGCCCACTCCTAAGTGCACGTGACTGTTTGTCCGGCCCTCTCGGCCAGCCAAACATTTATACCCACTTCGCATCTTCTCTATGCAGGCTGCACGGTTGTGAGTGCATCCTGAATTAACAGGCATTGGCATAGCCAATAGGTCTCGCCTTTGGGGCCTTATAAGTGTTTAGGCAGAGCAATTGACTTTGCCAATGTGTTTAATGGTGGTGGAGTGGTGGTGGTGTTGTGATGGTGGTGGAGTGGTGGTGGAGTGATGGTGGTAGAGTGGTGGTGGAGTGGTGGTGGAGGAGTGGTGCTGTGATGCTGAGGTGGTGGTGGAGTGATGGTGGAGTGGTGTTGTGGTGGAGTGGTGGTGGAGTGATGGTGGAGTGATGGTGGTGTTTGTGATGCTGAGGTGGTGGTGTTTGTGATGCTGAGGTGGTGGAGTGTTGGTGTTGTGATGCTGAGGTGGTGGTGTTGTGATGCTGAGGTGGTGGTGTTGCGATGCTGAGGTGGTGTTGTGATGCTGAGGTGGTGGAGTGGTGGTGTTGTGATGCTGAGGTGGTGGTGGAGTGGTGGTGGAGTGGTGGTGTGCTGGTGGAGTGGTGGTGTTGTGATGCTGAGGTGGTGGAGTGGTGGTGGAGTGGTGGTGTTGTGATGCTGAGGTGGTGGAGTGGTGGTGGAGTGGTGCTGAGGTGGTGGTGTTGTGATGCTGAGGTGGTGGAGTGGTTGTGGAGTAGTGGTGGAGTGGTGGTGTTGTGATGCTGAGGTGGTGGTGTTGTGATGCTGAGGTGGTGGTGTTGTGATGCTGAGGTGGTGGAGTGGTGGTGTTGTGATGCTGAGGTGGTGGTGTTGTGATGCTGAGGTGGTGGAGTGGTGGTGTTGTGATGCTGAGGTGGTGGAGTGGTGGTGGAGTGATGCTGAGGTGGAGGAGTGGTGGTGGAGTGATGCTGAGGTGGTGGAGTGGTGGTGGAGTGATGGTGGAGTGGTGGTGTTGTGATGCTGAGGTGGTGGTGTTGTGATGCTGAGGTGGAGGAGTGGTGGTGGAGTGGTGCTGAGGTGGTGGAGTGGTGGTGGAGTGGTGCTGAGGTGGTGGAGTGGTGCTGAGGTGGTGGAGTGGTGCTGTTGTGATGCTGAGTGGTGGAGTGGTGGTGCAGATATGTGTATTGTGGCTACCACCAAGCGCCTGTGCCAAGGTATATTTGCAGATTCCTTTGATGATATAACTTTCCTTGCAAAGCTACCAAATAACTTTTTGAAGTTGAAAGAGGCGCAGGTTGACATCATGCCAAGAACAGTCTCGAAGTGTCTGTTAAAACTTACAACGTGAAAAAAAAAAAAAAATGCCCATGTTTTCCTCCAATGCCGTGCATCAAAAGGGTCACAACAGAAGCATGGCAGACGTTTCTGTGGTGGGGGAGAGGGAGGGGCATTGAAGTGAGGCGCGCACGCTTGGCCGAGCGAGAGGAATGCCAGATGGCCCTCTGCTCGTGCATGTGCGCGTAATCGCACACTGTATGCCATGCCACACAAAGCTGTGGTTGCACTTTTAAAACCCCACTACTATAGGTCTCGCCAGAGGTTCAGGACGAGACCTAAAAACACGTGGACTGTAATGCAGCTACAGTATTTACCAGTGGTTGAGATGAATTCACGTATTCCACCCATCATTTGTTTCTGTGAACATGCAATGCAAGGTCTGTGTTGTTTGTTAGAAAGACACAGACCGAGACAGAGCAACTGAGAGGGAGAGAGATAAAAAGAGGGATATACTGAAATACTATGTAACGCCTTTGAACACACTCTAAAGGATTTTAGGCTCTTGTTTCTGCTACTAAAAAAAAAAACAACAAACACTGGAAAAGTCAATAGGGCTCGCCTATGCGAGAGTTGTTGGCTTTGTCAATATGTTTAAGCCTGTAAGGCAGTGTGGCTGAAACTAAAGAAAATAAATAGCGCTATGACACGGTCGGCGCTGGTTGTTTTTAATGTTTTTTGTTTTTTTACTTTCATCCGTGTTGCTGTACAACATGGCCAAAAATATTGAACAAGCGAATATGTAGCATAGGCGAGCCATGCTGGTTTTGCCAATGCTTATTTTCTGGCAGTACAGGGTGGGAGCCTCAAAGCAGCAAAGCGGGAGGATGCAATCATAGTAAAGAAACATCCAGCAGTGAAATCATAGCAGGGCAAGCATAAACAACTCTCCGTGAAATAAAATCGGAGCATCAAATTCATATTGGGAGTCAACATTGTGAAATCACAGCACAGCAGCCCCATAAAGACATCTCACTGCACCATCAGAGACAAGCAAACGCGTGGACAGAACAAATATACAAAATGATATACTGTTAGCAGAGCAAATTACAAATATTCAGAAAACTTCTTGCGGTGCTGGAGCACGAAAACATGTACGTAGACATCTCATTTTCCCATCAGACCAAATCAAACATACATGCATCTGACACGGCACATGCATCTGACACGGCAACGACGCTAAAATACAGAGACACCTTGTAATATCAGAAAAATCAAAGATACAAATACACAGAAGCAAATCGTGAAATCAAACCAAAGCTAACACGCATGAAAAGATCTTCCTGTGACGGTAGAGTACAGCAAACTAAAACACCATAGAAAAGCAACAAGCATTGGCCGCGCGGCCGTGAAACTGACACGCGGCCGTGAAAGTGAAAGTAATGGTGAGTAAGCGGGTTTTGGAAGTGCAAACAGTGGCTTTTGCTGGCGACCAGCTTGCGTTCACGCGAGCGTCCAGATGGCGAGAGAAGCCATATGGCGCCTGATCGCGCGCGCACGCTCGCGTGAACGCAGGCTAGTCGCCAGCAAAAGCCACTGTTTGCACTTCCAAAACCCGCTTACTAAAACGCTCGCCAGAGCAGCGCATGCGCTGGCTCAGGCGAGACCTAAAAAACTGTGTAAAAAGAACGTTGTGGGTCAAAACATAAAACATAAGTGAAAGGGCACTGGAGGTTCATTTTTTAGTCATAATCCGAAGTATTGAGAACATTAGTTAAGCCTAACCATCGTGTTGCATTAATCATGTATAATTTGTTTGTTACTGTGCACATTGTTGGATGTGTAAAAACTTGCACAAGGGTGATGTCTTTATTTAGTTTTATTTTATTAGAGTGTGATTCACGAGTTTTGGGCACACAGAAGGGAGTATGGAGGTGGTAGTGTCCATAAGGAATGGAGTGTCTCGTGAGAAGTTCCTCTCACGGTCCACAAATAGCGGACACACTGAGGGTGGTTTGATTTTGTAAGCATGGATTATCGAATCACGAGTGTATCTATTTGGTGGGGTTACGTATTTTTAACATTAAGGCTTTGTTTTTTTTAAACACAATTGAGAATATGCTTTGAGTTGTTTTTTCTGAAATCACAACATTGTCGTTGGTGCATGTGGGGTCGGTCTCTTGACTCAACGAGAACTTTATACATTTTGCATATAGAATGAGGAGTGTCTTCCTTCGAGCACGGGTTATGGGTTTGAAGGCACTGTTGTTTTATTTTTGGACAGCACGGTTTATAATGGAGGTTGCGCCCATTTCAGTTACATGCAAGTAATATGTGGGGGCACAGTGGTAACATATAAAGACAACATTATTCTAAAATACAATGGTATTTGGAGGGAGGCTAATGAAAATAAAGAAAATAATATTTTAAAGACAGCCTGAAAGTAATGAACTAAACCAGCGGCCTGAAATAAAAGCATTAGTCAAGGGAGCTCGGGAGGTCAGCTATTGTGTGCGCCCCTCTAACTTTAAGCGCCCCGGGCCTGGGACCAGCTCGCACATGTTAGAAGCCGGCCCTGGCTTTTACAATGCACTGCAGCATGGATGCTTCCGCTTATATCTGAAGTGTTTTTAAAATAGTTATTTTATTTCAATGAGAGTCAAGGCAGCTACTTAATGTAAACTCCTTTCAGTTGGCAGTGTGTCGAGCTCCAGTATCATAGGCATTGTACGGGGAAACCGGTCAGTCTGAGGAGGCGTTTTGGAGCCTCGTCATGGGTATGAAGCGCTACATTAATGAAATTAAAATGCAGTACTTTGAGTGTTCTGCCAACCGAGTCCTTTAAAGATTGCAGTTCCGATCCGCAATTCGTCGTGGTACAGCTGGAGACTCCTTGTGTGTGAAACAAAGCAGGATGTGTACTGGCTCACCCTGACCTCACCCCAGCGGTTTGTCGGTTTCAGTGAGACTTTTTTTAGTGACCCAACCCCATCCCCCGGTCAATGCTGCTGTAAAAGATTCTCCTCCATTCTTCCCTTTCCAAATATCCCTCTGGTGGGGATGTAGCGTCCAAGATCTCTTACAGAGGGGAAGAAGCTGCTAGCGGCGCTGCATCTGTGAGGCTGGCATCCATTCACAGACACTGGCCGCTTTCAAGTTCTTTTACAAATTCCATTGAACATTATCTAAGCCACCTTGGTACTGTGGGTTTATTGTACGCTGCAGCCAGGCTGCAGTTTAAGGGATTTAGTTGGAATATTTGGAGGGCACGCCAAAGGCAAGGCCGTCTGCGCCCGTCCCAGCCCTAGCCATGCTCAGTGCCAGCCACGCTGGCCGTCTTTCTGTCGATGGGAGCAAACCTACATTAGTCACCTACTCAAGAGAAGAAGTGGTTAACCTTGGTAGACTTTGGTTGGTAGATGTGGGGAGGAAATTAAGCACATACTGTTGCAAACATTTTATTTTTTGATGAGACAATTACGAGGACTTGTTTTTGTCATTTAATATTGTAATGTCAAAAGTTATGGACAATTCTAAACGCAGTACACACCCTGTGAAAGTTATAACAGGTTTGGGCAGTGAGTCTGTTGTCTATGCCTAGCATCAAATGGGAATGCTTTGTCTGTTTTCTATGTCACTTATTTGTGAACACTTTAAAATGGTGATTATTTCTCTGTGCAAACTGGCTTTGAAAAAGACCTTGTGGTCGAAACGCGTTGCAGTTGAATTAATAATAACTATCAGACCACGATCCTGGAGTGCGAGTCTTTCTTTCTGGATGAAAGGTGGTACGAAGATTTTCTCTAAAAAATACATCGGATTCCGACGCCCGATCTTCGCGCCGGCCCCGACTGGCGGAAGTGGTCAGTCATTGTCGGAGTTCTTCCTCTCAGTTATATATATATATATATTCACTGAAAAAACCATAGGTTTCAGGGGCGTTATAGTTAGTTGGACATTTCACTCAGTACAAAACCATAGAAATTCCCCCGTTATAGTTAGTTCAGCTAACTATAACTCGCGCACCCGCAATGCACTGCTGATGACGTCACATATTACATCACTCATGACATGGTCAGTGACATCACTCATGACATCACTGATGACATCTCAAATGACATCACTGATGACATCATCCTTGTGATAGAGTGGCAGACCTCCTCTCACCCTAATATAACCTTTGATACACACACTCAAAAATACAAACTAACATTTTCAAAACAATGGACATACCAATACCAGTTACAACACACCTATTCAGTAATTCCAAGATCTACACACACATCCACTCATTCACCAACAGTCCCTATACAGTCACTCATACATGTACTCACTCATCATATGTACTCATACACCTATACATCCTGTTACACACCGCCACTCATCCATAGAGTTACTCACACACATAGTCACACATACAAACAAAGTATCAAACATCCATTTACTTGCATATACAGTTATACACACACTACCACACTTACTTCTACAGAAACTTACACATACTTACTCTCTTAAACAATCACTTATAGAAACACCTACTTATGTGTACAGGAACTCTTCCAATCTCTCACTCTCACATATACTCACTTATATACACCAATACTCACATATACTAGTTTAAAACATATGTAGTTACTCATAAAGACACTATTGAGACAGTCATTCACTCACTAACACACCCATACACATACTCATCCACCTATACAGTCCTGCACACATGCTGTCTTCACACATACAAACAGTGAGTCACTCATTCATACATCTAAGCACTAAGTAATACCCCCACCGAACCATACAGACACTTATACTGATACTCAAAGAACCAACTAATAACCCATATAGACACTCATGTAGCTACTCACCAACCCATGCAGCCACTTATACACAAAGTGAGGAGACTGATACAGATATTTTCATATTTAAACATTACTCACTAACCCATGTATTCACTAAGATACACTTAGTCAGTTATACAATCAATTTTACAAAAATAAATCATCCATTTAGACACTTATATACCCATTTATTCTTCCATCGATCTTGAGATATACATATATAAAACATATTTAATTTTCAGAAAACACACATTCACTGGATGATGTCATCAGTGATGTCATCAGTGATGTCATCAGTGATGTCATTTGAGATGTCATCAGTGATGTCATGAGTGATGTCACTGACCATGTCATGAGTGATGTAATATGTGACGTCATCAGCAGTGCATTGCGGGCGCGCGAGTTATAGTTAGCTGAACTAACTATAACGAGGGAATTTCTATGGTTTTGTACGAGTGAAATGTCCAACTAACTATAACGCCCCTGAAACCTATGGTTTTTCAGTGAATATATATATATTTATTATACTATGTATACATGTGAAAATGTCTCGGTCCCCTGTTTGCCTCGGTGGCACGGAAAAAATGGGTGGAACTGACGTCAGCACGCCGACGAGGTCCTCTTATGGCTCCGATGACGTCATACGGTGTCGCGAGCGGAGCCGTGCTATTATGACGTCCTCGTTGACGTGGGAGAGCTAGGAAAGAATTTCCGTGGAATGCTGGTGCAGGGGATATTCACCTAATTGTTCAGGCTAGTACTTTGGGAGCAACTGTTTATGTTGCCACTCCAGAAACCGAAACCAGTGATCCGAGGGCAGAGGCCCTGCAGATGGCACACGAGGTGGGGTGCCCAGTCGTGTGCACCGGCGGGGCAGCGAAGTGACAAGCACCACAACCCACAAAAAAGGTAACGAGGGTACTGAATAACACAGGATCTTCTCTTTGTATCTGGCAGGAACAACGAAGTTAAAATGCCCTAGTACCAAAATGTAGAATTAGTGCTACAACGGTCTTCAAGAGGACCTGCGATGCCGCTTCTGCCTCCCGTACCCTGGAGGTGGCACATGGATCACGCGGTACGGTCATACGGCGGTGGGACGCACACTCGTTGACCTCTCATGGCACTGCTCCACACTTCAGGGAGGACGCTTTCCATTAGCTATGTTTTCTGATGACATGTCGCGCCGGCCCCGTCCAACAACAGAACTCCTTTAGATCCAAACAGACTCTTCCACTCTCTCACCGGAAGTGAAACCAGGCCACGCGGACACTTTCACAATACAACAGCCGGGAATGCACTTTTAGGTAAAAAAAAACACATTCCTTCCTCCTAATTAATCAAATAAACGTCTCACTGAAGAACAGGGGCCAGCTTCGATCGGTAAACAGCCGTTACAACAACTTTTTTACTTTGCGATACCATCACAACGCATGCATTATCACGCATGCATTGTACATCACGAAGTCATTACTACGCATTTTTTTAGAGCGCATGGTCATTTACCACGCATGCCTTTACAACGAATTTTGTTGTAAAGGTATGTATGGTAAATGACCATGCGTTCTAAAAGCATGTAGACGATCCATGTCGTTATAAGGAAACAGAGGCTGTTCCGTTTCCTCACAACGACGTGCACCGCCCCTCAGAGACGACGTGAAGCAGGAACCACGAGGAGAGAGGAACCACGAGGAGTGAGAGGTAAGGGGATTGGGCATGGGGTGGGGGTTTCTTTTCCAGGGTTTAGGGTAGTGCAGTGGTGTTTGGGTGGTGTAGGGGGTCGTGCTGGGGGTAGTGTTTTAGGGTATAGGGTAGTGGAGTGGTGTTTGGGTAGTGTAGGGGGTCGTGCTGGGGGTAGTGTTTTAGGGTTTAGGGTAGTGCAGTAGTGTAGGGGGTCGTGCTGGGGGTAGTGTTTTAGGGTTTAGGGTAGTGCAGTGGTGTATGGGTAGTGTAGGGGGTCGTGCTGGGGTAGTGTTTTAGGGTTTAGGGTAGTGCAGTTGTGTTTGAGTAGTGTAGGGGTCATGCTGGTGGTAGTGTTTTAGGGTTTAGGGTAGTGCAGTGGTGTTTGTGTAGTGTAGGGGGTCATGCTGGGGGTAGTGTTTTATGGTTTAGGGTAGTGCAGTGGTGTTTGGGTAGTGTAGGGGGTCGTGCTGGGGTAGATTTAGAGTTTAGGGTAGTGCAGTGGTGTTTGTGTAGTGTAGGGGGTTGTGCTGGGGGTAGTGTTTTAGGGTTTATGTTAGTGCAGTGGTGTTTGGGTAGTGTAGGGGGTAGTGCTGGGGTAGTGTTTTAGGGTTTAGGGTAGTGCAGTGGTGTTTGTGTAGTGTAGGGGTTTATGCTGGGGGTAGTGTTTTAGGGTTTAGGGTATGGCAGTGGTGTTTGGGTAGTGTAGGGGGTCATGCTGGGGGTCGATAGGGTTTAGGGTAGTGCAGTGGTGTTTGTGTTGTGAGGGGGTCGTGCTGGGGGTAGTGTTTTAGGGTTTAGAGTAATGCAGTGGTGTTTGTATAGTGTAGGGGTTTAGGGTAGTGCAGTGGTGTTTGTGTAGTGTAGGGGGTCATGCTGGGGGTAGTGTTTTAGGGTTTAGGGTAGTGCAGTGGTGTTTGTGTAGTACAGGGGGAAGTGTTTTAAGGTTTAGGGTAGTGCAGTGGTATTTGTGTAGTGTAGGGGGTCATGCTGTGGGTAGTGTTTTAGGGTTTAGGGTAGTGCAGTTGTGTTTGTGTAGTGTAGGTGGTCGTGTTTTAGTGTATAGGGTAGTGCAGTGGTGTTTGGGTAGTGTAGGGGGTCATGCTGGGGTTAGTGTTTTAGGGTTTAGGGTAGTGCAGTGGTGTTTGGGTAGAGTAGGGGGTCGTGCTGGGGTAGTGTTTTAGGGTTTAGGGTAGTGCAGTGGTATTTGGGTAGTGTAGGGAGTCGTGCTGGGGGTAGTGTTTTAGAGTAGTCCAGTGGTGTTTGTGTAGTGTAGGGAGTCGTGCTGGGGGTAGTGTTTTAGGGTTTAAGGTAGTGCAGTGGTATTTCGGTAGTGTAGGGGGTCGTGCTGGGGGTAGTGTTTTAGGGTTTAGGGTAGTGCAGTGGTGTTTGTGTAGTGTACGGGGTTGTGCTGTGGGTAGATTTAGGGTTTAGGGTAGTGCAGTGGTGTTTGGGTAGTGTAGGGAGTCGTGCTGGTGGTAGTGTTTTAGGGTTTAGGGAAGTGCAGTTATGTTTGGGTAGTGTAGGGTGTCGTGCTGGGGGTAGTGTTTTAGGGTTTAGGGTAGTGCAGTGGTGTTTGGGTAGTGGAGGGGTAGTGTTTTAGGGTTTAGGGTAGTGCGCCCAACCAGCCACAATATACGTGGACAAAGGGGATCCTGACTCTTTGGAGCAGCTCCGTCAATTGAATAATTTGGGTCAAGGGCCCTACCACGTCCAAGACCTATCAATTCCTTTCTTGGGATCCCTCATATACTTGGAGAAAAAGGTACATAGTTTCTCATCAATTTCAGGCGTGTGTGCCACCTTCTCCTTCAGTGAGGGCCTGGGGCATTCTCCCCCCATCCTATTCCTGACCTCCCTTTCAAGGGGTTGATGGATTTTCCCCACCACATACTCTGCCACTTTGGCGTCAGGTGTCCACTCCGCTGACCTAGGATGGTAAATTTGGGTAGGCTCGAACATGTCCGAGTGGACCCCGTCCCCAACCGGGGGACTGAGAGGAGTGGGACTCTGGACGCCAGGGATGCCCCGAGTCCTTATCCTCATCGGAGGAGAAATCGTCCTCCGATACACCCTCTCCCTCTAAGGAAACCCGCCGTCGGGGTCTACAATAGTGGTGACAGTGTCGCAATTTTCTCCGGGCCTCTCCTCCTCCCGGCAGGGTGCATGTTTTAGCGTTCGCGCACTCTTGAGGAAGGTCTCCGTAAGTTTATCAAATCCTTCCAAG
This sequence comes from Calotriton arnoldi, assembly GCA_963921515.1. Classification (NCBI taxonomy): domain Eukaryota; kingdom Metazoa; phylum Chordata; class Amphibia; order Caudata; family Salamandridae; genus Calotriton; species Calotriton arnoldi. The sequence continues at coordinate 2,798,959 of CAWUFW010001434.1, forward strand.
TGCCCCGCGTTATGATTAACGGCCCTTTTATTCCCCATCTGGGAGCTACTGGGACCCGCCACCACCAGATCTGGGTCACTGAACACCCCAGGGATGCTTTTCGCCAGCTTATCAACCTGATCCCTAAGAGGAGCCAGCGCCCTAGAAATAGCCAGAGAGAGGGCTTGGTCCACTGCTGGAGGGAGAAGTTGGGGGCCATTCCTCCTCCACTTCCTGGTAGGAGGAGTAAAAATGGTCTTCTGGAGAAGACATGATAGCAGAGGGTGTGAGCACAGAACAAATGCCCTTAAAATCCTTAAGGCAGCCCCCTCGCCGGTGCTCCAACAGCTGGGCTTTCCCCGAAGCTGTTATAAGAATACACTGAGGTGCAATACCAATTACCACCACCAGGTGGCACTGGTCACTAACGTCACCGTGTGGGGAAATCAGTGCGTAGCGGTGTCAAAATTAGGCGAGGGTTGGTCGGGAATCAAGCGGACACTAAAGGAGTGACCGGATTCCCAAACGCGTAAAGACCAGCGGGAGCGCTCGGCGGAGCTGCCTCGCTCGGACCAGACGCGCCTGACAGGATCTCACCGCGCGCAGAGCACACAGCGGGAGAAACTGCGAGGGGGAGAACGCGCTCGGGCAAGAGCCTGCTGCGCAGGGAATATGAAACAATACCAAGGCAATAATGCTAATAACGTGCACAAGAAACCTCTATACAAACAGCAACAACGTCAGATTAAGCCAAGAATGTAAGGAATGCACTTAACTGACGAGCAGTGAAGAAAGAGGAAGCGGAAGGGACGTCACGATATTATATACGATGGACTGTGATATGATTGGACAATAGTTGCCTTGGAGACTACCCCCTAATGGTTCATGGGTTGTGTAGTCTTTTGTTTAATGATTGTTGTGTTACGTTTTCTTTGAACTGCTATGCAAATAAAGTGAGGAAAGATATGCATAATCCTCGCCTCCGTCCTGCCATAGAATTCATTAAACTTTATTTGATCTGATTTAGAAACATAGATCATAAAAGTGTACATAAAAACAGTAAATCCTCTTTTCTAATACAATACAGTGAGAATTAATTAAAACCAGTAGGTAAAACGGGTGTTACAAAGCCCGTTCAGAGCAACTTCAGGTTAACAGAATCGTAAAGGTCAATGTTTCGCAAGATCAATCTCATGTACTTCGTGCAAAATACGCAATAAGGGGTCCAAGTAAGATGTAACGCTCCAATACCTGACCAGTTTGCACTATATAAAACTGCAGAAAAACTAAAAATAAAAAGTGTTTTGCACACTTCTGTCATTGGGCTATATGTGGGCTACATCTGGGTGATATTTGTGCTATATTTGGGCTCTTTTTTCTCTGGTGGCCATCTTGGGAGACTTATTTGTTATGAAGTTTCCTAATTTCGTCATTTACTGCAGTCTCCTCAGTAGGAAATGCTTTCAGTTTTTACTTTGATTCCATCAAGAAGGCATTCAGATGTGTCACACATTTGCCATAAATTCAGAATGTTAGCACTCTAGTTGTTCATTAGATCACTGTAGTAAAGCTACTGCTCACCAGGGAGTTAACTGGAAGTCTACTGCTGGTATTGAAAGTGATTGTTTCAGTCTGCATGTCAGAATTTTCTAATGAAATAGAAGAGGATTTGAGATCTCACTTAAAACATGCCCTAAATTTTCTTTCTGCAGCACTAACCATAATTTCTATGGCAAAATGAACCCCCTCATTTTGTTCCTTTTTAAATTAAATGTTTTAAGTGTTACCAGTTTATTCCAATCAAGATGGCTTCAGGTGTGCCATACTTTTGTCATAAGTAAGGCTGTTAACACTCTAGTTGTTCTTTAGAACACTGGGAAGCTGCAGTAGAACACAGAGGCATCAACTGACAGGCTGCTCCTGTTGAAATATAACAGGAAGATATTTGAGATCTCACTTAAAACGTCCTAATTTTTATTTCTACAGCACTAACCATAATTTCTATGACAAAATGAATCCCCTCATTTTGTTCCTTTTTAAATTAAATGTTTTAAGAGTTACCAGTTTATTCCAATCAAGATGGCTTCAGGTGTGCCATCATTTTGTCATAAGTAAGACTGTTAGCGCTCTAGTTGTTCTTTAGAACACTCTGGGAGGCTGCAGTAGAACACAAAGGCATCAACTGACAGGCTGCTCCTGTTGAAATATAACAGGAAGATATTTGAGATCACACTTGAAACATGTCCTAATTTTTCTTTCTACAGCACTAACCATAATTTCTATGGCAAAATGAACCCCATCATTTTGTTCCTTTTTAAATTAAATGTTTTAAGTGTTACCAGTTTATTCCAATCAAGATGGCTTCAGGTGTGCCATACTTGTGTCATAAGTAAGGCTGTTAGCACTCTAGTTGTTCTTTAGAACACTCTGGGAAGCTGCAGTAGAACACAAAGCAATCAACTGACAGTCTCTGCCCTTGTTGGATGTACATGTTTTACTGAGAATGTCAGACTTCATTCTCACATGACTGAGAAAGATAATGTGAATTTACAGAAAATATGCTCTCATTTTAGCTTCTGGAGCACCTTCCAAAACTGTATGGGACAAGCATGTGAAAATAGTTTTCTCTCAAACATGATTCATGATATCCCAGCAGAAGGTTTTTCACAGGCTAAAATCACCTTAGAACACACCACAATTCCTGAAATTAGTATGGTACCATCAACAAATGAATTCTAATGTAACTAAAGTCTGTTATCACCCTTTATAGTTCTCCTTTTGGTAACCCTCAAAATCTTCGATTCACTACAATGCATTTCAATGGGGAACTATCATTTATATTGGTCCCAAGATGGCTGCCAGCAATTCCAGGATGAAGTGCTGACAGCCAATCAGATCTCACGATGACATGTGTGGTTAGGCTCCGCCCAGATATATATGTGTTTTTACTTTTGATTTTCTCAGGAACTACTGAACGGATTTACACCATTTAACAAAAAGGGTTCTTTCTGAACCAAGAACTACCTCTTTGCCAAATTTGGTGTAATTCCGTTCAGCAGTTCGAGCTGTAACCTTCCATAAAGTTTCCTATGGGAAATTGATTTTTTGACTCTTATTTTTGAATTTCTCCGCAACTACTGAACGGATTTACACCATTTAACAAAAAGGTTGCTTTCTGAACCAAGCACTACCTTTTTGCCAAATTTGGTGTAATTCCGTTCAGCAGTTCGGGCTGTAGCCGTGTCTAAAGTTTCCTATGGAGAATTGACATGGAGAAAACACGTTTTGGGACCCCCTTTTTCTCGGCCCCCGCTTGCCGAATCACCCGAGACTTTCAGGATAGGAGCAGACCGGAGCGCGCCACAGAGTTTTGAAAATTTCGCGAAGATTCATCAACCGGCGCCAGAGAGTTATTGGAAATAGAATGTTGCGAATTTCCTATGGAAAATAGGTCCTAACTATAACTATCTACTGGCGACCGCCAGTAGATATATATATATATATATATATATATATATATATATATATATATATATCACACTCTCCGTCGGCACTAGGATTCTCCTCCAAACCACGGACACGGACCACAAAGTAAGTTCTTAAAGATTTATTAGGATGCCGCCATAAAGCATTTCAGCTCACAGAGAGCCTTGATCACATGACATTGTTGCGGTGATTTTTTTCTTTTTTTAAAGTGACATGGTGCTTACGTGTACAGACCAGAAGTGAAATCCGGTATAGCAAGGGAAGAAATACTTAATTTGTAGTTTACATGGTTAATTCATATACGCTTGGCTAAAATCTATCACAATTGTACGTGTTGCCTAATATCAGTTTACATCAACAGTTGCAATAGGTAAATACAGATAAATACATAAATAGATAAATGCATAAATGTATAAATAATCTATTTTCCGTAATATTACTAAAAACAATTAACTTAAAATCATGTTACCATATAGCATATGTATATATTTCTCGTTTTCTGGTTATTGGACTCAACATGACAATCTGTTAGATACCTTATTTAAAATACTGATGTGCAAAAATAGGCAATGTGCAAAATGTTTGTGTGCCATGGTACTGATAGTTAAATAGATCTACCTTCCCTATTGTAATACCAAAATTAAAGTGCTAATAGTGCAAGTGAATATAAGTGCAAAGTGCTGTGCTAGTAATTAAAACAAAAAGAAGAGATATTGTCTCTCTTGTGACACAATCCGCTTATTGATTGTATCTACTCATATTGTCAAAGTCATAATATGTTATTGACTTATGTTTTGATGGATTTTAGGTTGGATAACCATACTGGCTGCCATAAGTCTTGGTTTAAATATCATAGGATCCCTATTTCGATATTTATCGTTATATAGATATCATTTATTTGCCTTGATGGAACCTCGTATCTGTGAATAATGTTTTTATGCTCAAATGCAGTGAAGTATAATGTTAGCAGCTGTTCTAAATATACAATAGAAACGTCACATATGTATAAATATTAAATATTAAATAATAAGTATATAAATACATAAATGTATAAATATCATAAAACATCCAATATAAAACTTAAAACCCTGTTGCATTCGTGATTACTGGTGCTAGTTGTTACATATATCTACCTAGAGGCAGGTGTATAAATCCTCAGTGATGTTAAGCCCCCCTGGATGTTTTGAATCCATTTCCAGGATATATCTAGTTTCTAACTTGCGTAACTTTGCTTCCCTGTTGCCCCCTCTTCTGCTTGAAGGAACAGAGTCTATAAGGAAGTATTTTAATTCCTGACTCCTCGAGTTGTGGTGTTCCTTAAAGTGTCTGGCAACAGGGTATGTGTTGTCCTGGTTGTTAATAGCTCTAATGTGTTGCAATACTCGTTTATGGGCCTGGAGTTTCGCTCTCCCAACGTATTGTAAGCCGCAAGGACAAACTAGGACATAAATCATATATTCAGTTTTGCAAGTTAGAAGTTTGCTGATCTTATATTTTTTGGGGCTGAAAGGGGTTGTGTAAGTTGTTGTATTGATCCCCTGTTGACAGGCTTTACACGTTTTGCATTTGAAAAACCCCATATGGGTTTTTAGCCAGCTGCAGCTTTCAATTACCTCTGGGCTTGTTTTAACAAGTTTGTCTCTCATAGAGGATGCCCTGTTATAGGTAATCGAGACATTCTTGGGCAAGGTGGTTCCAATTACTGGGTCATCTAATACCAGGGGCCAATTGCGTGTAATGATATTGCGTAGTTCCTTATCTTGTTTACTAAATTCCATGATTATCCTAAACTCTTGCTGTTTGGATATTTTAGAGGTATCGCATTTGCTCCTGCTTATTTGCTGTTCTTTTGTATTTATCTTCAATCAACTCTAATCTATTGGGAATCATGGATTTTGCTATGGCACCCTCGATGGTCCTAAGTGAGTAACCCCTCTCTCGGAACCTAGCTTTGCTCTCTTCTTGTGCCTGTTTAAGAGTTATTTGATCACAATTTACTCTCCTAAGTCTTAGCATTTCCGCATAGGGGATGCTATTTATCAGGTGTGTCGGGTGGGCGCTGCTGGCATGTAGGGTCGCATTGCCCGCTGTCTTTTTTCGGTAAAGTTTAGTTTCGATCTTGTTGTTTTGAATGTACACCTGCATGTCTAGGAAATTGACAGTGTCTGCGCTGATTGTAGCCGTGAAGTGTAAATTCAATGTATTCTCATTAATTGAATTTAGGAACTCTTGCGCTTCTTGATGTGTGCCCTTCCACACTACAAAGAGGTCGTCAATGTAACGAAGCCATACTTTAATATTGTTTCGCATGTAGTCTGTATGTTTGACTTTGAGTACCAGCTCCTCCCACCAGCCCATGTGTAAGCATGCATAGCTGGGGGAGAAGCTGGCACCCATGGCTACTCCTCTAGTCTGTTTAAACAGCATATTATTAAACATAAAGACATTGTTGTCTAGACAGTATGTGACCATTTCAATTAGCATTTGACTGTGCTGTGTTAGATACTCTGCTCTTTTAGACAAGTAGTGTTTTAGTGCATTAATACCATCACTATGTCTGATACTTGTATATAGTGATGTGACATCAAGCGCAAACAATAAATAGCCCCTTTGCCAGATACAGTCTTTCAATTTGTTTAAAAAGTCACTAGTATCACGAACATTTGAAGGTAAAACTTGGACGTGTCCTTGTAAAAAATAGTCTACATATTGTGACGTATGTTCTAAAAGTCCATCACGTGCCGATATAATAGGCCTCCCTGGTGGTTTACGAGAGTCCTTATGAATGTTTGGAATAAAGTAGATCAAGGGAGTTACTGGATGATCGTTCCTCAGAAATTTGTACTCGTCACTGGTTATCAGTTCTTTAGTCTTCCAAAATGTAAGTTTGGTATAGTATGTTTTGTAGATTTGCTTCAGATCTGACCCATTACTTTTGATGTAGCATGATTGATCATTCAGATGAGACAACGCCTCTTTAGTGTAGTCCTCTTTAGCCCAAATTACAATATTGCCACCATTGTCAGCATTTCTAATGACAATAGATGTATCGCTTTCGAGTCTGTTCATCAGCGTATGGTATGCAATGTTGTGTTGGTTGCATTTTCTCTTGGTTTTTAGGACTTTGTGATTCAACTGTTTGATCTGGGCAGTAATCTGTTCATTGAAGATGTCGATAGAGTCTCGTTCACTCATTGGATTGAATGTAGATTTTGCTTTAAATGGTGTTGGTATCATTGGTTCTCTGGACGTGGTTGTATCTAGAATCCCCACTACAGATTGGTCTGACATGTTTTCTTGTGTGCTAGGTATATGGCCCTCTGACCATAGATCCTGTAAATCCAATAGTAGTGGCATATCGTTGTCTAATGTGTTGGTGGAACTGTGTTGTTCTTGCCTTTCCTCTTGTATTACTGCTGTTGAAGTTAATTCCTTGTTCTGAAGCATGTGGTATTTTCTAAGTTTCAACTTTCTAATGCACCGATAGATGTCCATTCTGGTGGTCGCATAATTGAAATTGCTTTCGGGTCAATAGGACAGACCCAAACTTAATATTTGTTCCTCCGCCTTAGTCAGATTTATTTTAGCCAGGTTAATGATGGTTTGATTGTTGTTGGTTATTGTGTTAGCTTCTAGCGTTGTTTCCATCTCCCTGTTGCTTGCCTTCTGGGTCTTGTAGTGTTTCCGATTGGCCTTCCTCCTCTGTCTGCGTTTGTGATTTCTGTTGTTACTGCTTTGGCCTGTTGGTTTCTTGGGCGGAGTGTTGACCTCCGGTCCATGCATAAAAAATGTAGTTCATCGCCCGGGGTGAGTTTGCTTTGAAGAGAGTTTACAGCGGTATCCCTCAATTCTGAATCAGATCCGCTTTCTTGTGCCGAGCTTAGGTCTGAGTTTGATGTTTGCACTGTTTGGTCACTGTTACGTGAGGTGCTCGGTATTTGTCCTTCTGTTTTGTTGAACTTGGTGCGTCTCAAGGAGTCATATTTCTTGGAGAAGGTAAACATTTGTCCCATCTCATAGTCAGTTTTGTCGCGCAAAAACTTGTATGCTTTTCTCTCTTTTATTTTATCCTCCTCCTTTTTCAATCGTGTTGCCATTTCTTTGCGCAATTTCGATATTTTGTCAATTTGTCCATTGCCATTGATTTCTTCATTCAGTTTATCTATCTGTTCCAATAGAGAGGCTCTATCTATATCTGCATATTTTATGAGTATTAGTACCAGTTTTCTAGAGGACCCCAAGTTACAATCCGCCCACTCTTGCATCATTTTGGGGTTTGGGTTTTCGTAGCTAGGCGCTATAAAGATTCTCAAACCTCTTGGTATTCTTCCTACATCGATATACCTCTGTAGAGACTTGGACTCCCACCACTTCCTTTGTTCCTGGCGCATCAATTTTTCTAACTGCTTACATTTATCTTTGATGGTACTATTTGTACTAGTACTTGTTTCACTTCTGGTTCCTGATATAGGGATCGCTGGAGGCAGATCACTAAATAATTCGAGAGCCGCTGCTTCGCGGTCCCGCAACGTGTCGCTCGACATCCTGTTGTGTTGAATAATTATTTGCGTGAGGGCCCTTCTCAAACCATGCGGTGACCCTCTTCACAAATACACACCGCTTTCCCCTTTACGCTGCCGCTGGCGCCTACCTTGACTGCAGTCCGTGCCGTCCGTATCCGCCGACGCGGCTTCACTGACCTTAGCCAGGGCTTTACGGCTTTCACTGGCGCTAGGGGGGGTCCGACGCTCGAAATCCTCCCGGATTCCTAAATGCAAGTTTCCCTCGCCGTGGCTCAGGGAGTTGGTTTCCAATTGGGCGTCGACCTCTTTGCAAGCGGGGGTCCGTGTAGATCCAGGTGAAACCAACCTGGTTCACATATCACGCTCTCCGTCGGCACTCTGATTCTCCTCCAAACCACGGACACGGACCACAAAGTAAGTTCTTAAAGATTTATTAGGATGCCGCCATAACGCGTTTCAGCTCACAGAGAGCCTTGATCACATGACATTGTTGCAGTGATTTTTTTCTTTTTTTAAAGTGACATGGTGCTTACGTGTACAGACCAGAAGTGAAATCCGGTATAGCAAGGGAAGAAATACTTAATTTGTAGTTTACATGGTAAATTCATATACGCTTGGCTAAAATCTATCACAATTGTACTTGTTGCCTAATATCAGTTTACATCAACAGTTGCAATAGGTAAATACAGATAAATACATAAATAGATAAAAGCATAAATGTATAAATAATCTATTTTCCGTAATATTACTAAAAACAGTTAAATATATGGTGCACTGTTCCTGTATGCGCCATAGCCCACCTTTCAAAAGGTGCTGACATCCAGGCGTGATCCTCTAGTCACTCCCATGGCCTGTGTTGTGAGGCTATCAAATTAGAGTTGCTCATGCTGTGATAGACTGCTTCCTGGACAAAGGACAGGACAGAGGAGCGGGCAAACCCCACACAACAAACTTCAAGGAGTGAGACACTAAATCACATCTGTGTCTGGAAATGGATTATAAAAAGGAGAGCTTAAACCTCCCCAAATTGTCAAACTGTAGCTGTACATCAGCATGGATAAACTCAGCAGGATTGTTTCCTGTTGCGAACAGACCAAGGAACCAAGGTCTTCTAGTCTCCCTGCTGGGTGAGGGGACATCACCCAGGAGAATGAATACCACTTGCCCTGGAGCCTAGAGCACGAGCCTTCCTGCCAAGACTAGAGGACCCTGTGAGGAGGAGGAGAATTCCTGGAGGGAGAGACGTCCAATGAGGATCCTGTCAAGCAGATCCTTCATGCAGAGTGTCAGATTCTAGCCCACGTTGAGACCACCACACCAATTATGGGCCAACTGCCCATGTGCCATTCTTTGTGGCCCCCATATGCCAGGTGGGGGCCTGTGGAGGGTTGGGCAGAAATAAGGCTTAGGAGACTTATCTGTTTTTAATTATCATGGATTTTAATGATGACTTCACAGTCACATGTTACAGTTCTTAGACATTTTACATACCTCTCTAAAATTCATACAAAAGTGTTTTGTACATCTGGTTTTGGAACTAGAACCACTGGAGAGTTCCATTCACTCACAGATGGTTCGATTATCCCCTTGATCAATATATTCTGCACTTCCTCCTCTATCGCCTTCCTCTGAGCTTCTGGTATGCAGTAAGGTTTTAACCTGACTATTCTACCAGACTCTGTGGTGTTCGAATGCTGAATAATAGTGGTATACTCTCAATGTTAGTGTCATCAGCATTACTAGAAACATATGCTAATGGCATTTCCCCAACACTTACAGGATTTTCCGCACCTGGTATGAGGTATAAACCCATCTTTGCTAAATCCTGTCACCCAATGATGACTTTGCCTTTAATTGCAACATAAATCTTAGCTGTCGTTCCTCTTCCAAGACACTTCAAACTTGACCCAATATCTCCTAACATGTCAATGTCCTTTTCACCAAAAGCCGTTGGGTTGATATCAGAGGGCACAAGTGTTACCGTATTACCCCACTTATCATAAAACATGGTGTCTATAAGAATAGTAGCATGAGATCCCAAATCTGTTATGACCTGTAAAGGAATATCACCAATTTCAGACTCATAAGGGTCCTTTGACTAAACCAGGACTTGATAGGACATTACATTCAATGGTTAACACAACATCAGTGAGTCTTTCATGTCCGTGTCTTCTTGAACATCAAAACTGTTAATCTTAACTGAGTTCTTGTTAGATTTACATATGATTTGAAAATGGTCAGTTTATTTGCATAAAAGGCAATGTGTTCCTATAGCTGGACACACTGTGTTGTTACTAAGGTGAGACTTAGACCCACATCTAAAACATGCATGAGTAGGCCTCTTAGCAGAGATTTATTTTTCTGTATTTTCTTTTCTTCATGCATTAACAGAACACAGTGTTTCACCCACTTGTTCACACCCAGGTGTGGATATTGTACTGATGGAGTCTCAGGATTTAAAGCTTTAGAGGAGACCATTGATCTCTCAATGCTTTTGCCTAGATCAGTGATTTATAATAGTGTTGGGTTCCTACATCTAAATAATCCCTTGAATCTTCCTTGAGTAACAATTGAGAACAAATTGATTACGAATGTATTTGTCAACATTGGTACCAAAATCACGTTGCAGCCAAAACTCTTAGTGCTGATACATATTCTTCCACGCTTTCCTCCGTATGCTGGTTACGCTTAAAGAAATTGTGTCTTTCAAGCATAATGTTTGGTTCATCTGAATACTGTTCACTCAGCCGTTCAATGGCTCCGCTGTATTCATTCCATGCTGCGTCACTTGTCTCTCCCTGTGGTGCAGGTATGACTGCTAAATTGTCAAAAACATCCTGAGCAGCTTGTCCCAAGCTACCAAATAACAATTGCCAACTTGCATGCAGGACTAAAGTGAATTACATCTATGACAACCAGATAATTTTCAAATAATGTTAACCATTGTCTCCATTTCCTCTGAGGTTTTCCTGGGTACACAAGAAAAGGAGGTGGTTGTGTAAAATGTAGAGCGGATGCCATAAGTTCTCGTTATAAAAATCGTAGAATATAAACACACAGGATTTGTTAATTATGTTAAAAATTTAAATAAAGAAAGAAAATTGCTTGAAAAATACAGAAAGTACCTTAAATATTTCGCAACTGCACATTATATATATGTGTGATTATGTATATATATGAGTAATCTACAAAAAGATACTGAGGCAACAAACCATTGCACCGAGCACCTTAGTGGGAAACAATGTAACAGACGGAGAGAGAAGACCAGCCCTCCTCATCTTCCTCACAGGAGAAACTCTGTGGACAATCATAAAATAGATGGCTCAGCACTACAATTTTGAAGCTGTAACAGTCTGAGAATTAACTCAATACATTTTGATTCAGATATTTAACATAACGCACAGACTCCATTCGTATTGTTTCATAAGAAGAGACTTCTGTATTCATATTCATCTTTATTTTTTAAAACACATCTTCTTTAATTCAAATGTAGCCAGCGCGTTCCCTTCAAAAGGACTTCTTCATTGCTTCAAAAGGAAGTTCTTCTGATTGACATAATAAGCAAGAAATGTCGTGTTCTATTCCTCAATATTTCGAGATCTTCTGGGAGCTTTTGCGAGCGAGTGTCCACAAGTGGAAAGCCCCTTATTATAATGAATCTAAGGACCGGATGGGCCCAAATCAATGGGTCCAAATAAATTGCATCTTTCGGGATGTCCCAATCATTCTCCAATGTAAGACATTGAACACACTGAGAAAAATTCTCACGTTGGAGCATGATTGGGACATCCCAAATGATACTATTGATTTGGAGCCATTAAATTGGACCCTTCTGGTCTTAATACGCATTATACTAAGTGGCTTTCCACTTGTGGACACTCGTTCGCAAAAAGATCTCAGATTTAAAAGGCTCCACAGGAAGTCTCCTATCGAGATCTTACATGTAGGCCCCTACCAATGACTTAAAAGCAGAACACCCACTCTTTGAGTAATCATAGCATGGCAGGTGTTACGGCTACACGTGAAAACAAGACTTGCACTAGCATGTGAACATGTCCCCTGCTGATTCTAAGGGGGCTGGCATAAATGGACACATAATTTGGGGCAGAGGTAACTACTGGAAAGGAGAGATCCCACCAGGTCTATGTAAATATGGTTAAATAAAAGAATCATGTGAAATAGTGCGTACCCATAGCCAGTGTGCACATTGTTTCGTGAGAATAATATCAGTAAAATAAGAGGACGCCTTTGCCCACTCCAAAATGAAAGTTAAATGAAGTGGAGACCTTTAGTGTAAAAGAGCTAGAAACTCAGCTGGGTCACAAGGATGGCCCACACACAAGGTACCAGTGTTTCCTGCTCATAGAGACCTTGGTAATTAAGTCCCAACTTGCACCATAGAGCTGCGCTGTGAACATGATTCAGGTGCTTGCTTCAGAGTGAGTAAGTGAAAAACACTGGCCTGTTTTCAATATACAGCTTCATGTCCATGCCTAGTGTATGGACACAAAGGAGGAAACCGCTTTGCACTCTAGTGTGTTAGATGTAATAGTTAGCGGTCTTGTGTTTCCCCTTGACCGCGCTAACCGGAACAACACCCACCGCATCCGCAGGCCAGGCGTGGCCTGCGGGGTCAGAATAAAAGCGAGGCGCTCGCTCGGGGTTGGTCTTCCCGACACGAGCAGCATGGTGTGTGTGTCACTCTCCTTTTGCCCATAACACCCTAGCTCCACATATCTGCCCGCCGTCAGCAGCATACCTGACGCGGTGGGCCACCACACTGGCGACGAGGGTGGGATCGGACCCTCGCTCTCCCCGATCGGCGCATTTCATCCACCGGCAGCGTGGGACAGTGCCGCTGTGCCGCGGACCGGCAATCTCCTGCGCGGCGCGCGGAGGCGACCCCAGGCATCGCGCTGATCGGGTCCATCGGAGGCGGCACCAACAAGCCCCGCCCCACGCGCGGAGAGGAGCAGCGCGCTACAGCTGGGCGGGACGCTGCCAGCCTGCACCGCGAGGTGAGGAGGGGGACCGGCCAGAGTGCCTGGGGGAAAGACGGCAAGACCTGCAAGGGAGTCAGCGGAGCCCCGCCCAGCAGGCCCATCAGGGGAAAAGGCTGTAGAGTCAGCAGGCAGCCCCAGGAGAGGCTGCACCAGGATGCCAGGCCCCCAACCAAGGCCAAAGAGAGACAGTGGCCAGGGAAAGTGCGGAGCACAGGCAACCCCGGGCGAGACAGGGGGCTCCCAGGGGAGAGAGCACCCACGGCAGGACAGACACTGGTGGAGGTACACGCAGGGAAGGAATAAGCACACCTACCAGGAGTGAACATGGGTGATGAGGACCAGGCCCAACAGAGACCCCTGGTGCAACACGCACTCACCGGGGTACTCCCACCTTTCAGCGAGTTGGAGGATCCAGCCACAGCGTCCCCCAGGTGGAGGATCTGGGTTGAAAGGCTGAACAACTACTTTGTGGCCACCAGAGAGACTGACGGGGCCGTGAAGAGGTCATTGCTTCTCCACTACGCGGGAGACGAGATCTTCAAGCTGTTTAAGCACCTCCCAAACACGGGCATCGCCACGGACTACGACGCAGCAATTGCGGCCCTAGATGCGCATTTCGATCCCCAGCTCAACCCGGATTTTGAGCGTTTCAAGCTACGGCAGGCCCGCCAACGGGAAGGAGAGTCGATTGACGCATTCTACGCCCGCCTGCGCGAGCTTGCCAGCACGTGTACAGAGGATGACCAACCTAAGGAGATAAGAGCCCAGATGATTCAGGGGTGCAGAGACAAGATGCTCCGAGGACTCATACTAAGCCAGCCAAGGATCACGTTGGAGGATATCCTCATACTAGCGAGGACCCATGACCTATCGGCGGCAAGGGCTAACAAGATGGACCAAGCTCTCGCGAAGGCCCCAGGAAGGACGGAGACCATCAAGACGGAGAGGGTTGATACCCTCCGCACGAAGACATGCAGCGACACGCCAAGGAAGGCAAGACCCGAGGCGCCAAAAACAAGATGTGGGTACTGTGGACACGAACCCCATGCGGCGAAAGATTGCCCGGCGCAAGAAAAAACCTGAGCAAACTGCGGGATCCCTAACCACTTCGCGGCAGTGTGCCGGAGACGGAACCGAGGCCGTGACGCACGAGGGCAGAGGCCACCCTCACGGGCCGTACGACACCTATCCGTAACAGACCCAGCGCCCAGGGATGAAGCACCAAGGACAAGCCACCGATACCAAGGACCGGAGGACTCCTCCACCGACTATGATGAAGAGGCATACCTGATTTCTTTTGCGCAAGAGCTCAAGCGCCGCAGGAGGCCGCAGCCCACCTGTTTGATCAGCATCGCGGGATCGGAAGTGAAAGCAATCATCGACACCAGGGCGTCCGTCAACGTGATGGGTCTCCAGCAATACCGCCGACTTCAACCCCGTCCACCGATCACCCCATCCCGAACAAGGATATTCGCGTATGGGAGCCAAAAACCCCTGCCACTAAAGGGCAAGATATCTGTTCCGGTCAGGTCAGACGACCAAGACATCAAGACGGTCATCCATGTAATAGACCGTGAGGCGGACACACTGATAAGCAGCCACACCGTGGAGGACCTGGGTCTAGTGTCCTTCGCCCGGAGTGTCCAAGCACACCAGATCGACGAAATACTGGATCAGTTTCCGGAGCTATTCCAGGGACTCGGGCGTATCAAGTGCGACCCCATCAAACTACATATCGACAAGACCATCACTCCAGTTGCACTCCGACATCGCAGGGTCCCGTTTCACCTGAGACCGGCCATAGAGAAGGAGCTAGAAAACCTTGAAAAACTGGGAGTAATTGAAAAAGTATCGGGACCAACTCCCTGGGTGTCCCCGATGGTCATAGCAGAGAAGCCCAAACAGCCAGGCGCAATCCGCCTCTGCATAGACATGAGGCTTCCCAACCGAGCCATCAAAAGGGAACGCCACATCACACCAACGATGGACGACATCATAGCGGACGTAAACGGGTCGAGATGGTTCTCAAAGATTGACCTGAACGCGGGGTATCACCAACTGCCCTTAGCGAAGGAGAGTCGGTACATCACGACGTTCAGCACCCATCTAGGGTTGCGTCGCTACAAACGACTGAATTTTGGGATATCCTCAGCAGCCGAGGTCTTTCAGAACACTATCAGAGAAATGCTGTCGGGGCTGCCAGGGGTGATAAACGTCAGCGACGATATCTTGATCCACTCAACCACGGCTGCTGACCATCATCGACACTTACGGAACACGCTACGCCGCCTCAGTGAACATGGAGCAACGCTCTACCGGGAGAAGTGCCTCTTTTTCCAACCGTCCCTAGAGTTTTTGGGATATATATTCAACCAAGAAGGCATTCAAGTGGACCCGAAGAAGTCCTCCTGCCCCAACCACACCGACGGAAGTGAGGAGCTTCCTCGGCATGGCAACGTACTGCGGGAGGTTCATCCCTGACTTGGCGACCCGCGCTGAACCGTTAAGAGCCCTGACGAAAGCCGACGCCAAGTGGCACTGGGACCGGAAGGAGGAGGAAGTGTTTCAAAGCATCAAGGACGCGCTCCTCGGAGAGGCCACACTCGCATACTTTGATCCGGCGAAGAAGACAGAAGTGCTAGTGGATGCCAGTCCGGTGGGACTAGGGGCAGTACTGGCCCAGGAACAAGAACCAGGACGATGGGCTGCATTGTCGATCGCCAGCAGGTCGCTGACCCCCACGGAAGCAAGGTATGCCCAAATCGAACGGGAGGCACTCGCCATAAAGTGGGCCTGCAATCATTTTCACCTATACCTGACAGGCCAGCCGTTCACAATGGTAACTGATCACCAGCCGTTAGTTCTCCTCTTCAAAGGGTCAGCTCCCCATCCGCCCCCAAGGATCGAACGATGGGCAGTACAGCTTCAACCGTACCAAATGGAAGTGGTATACAGACCGGGGGCGAAGAACCCGGCGGACTTCCTGTCCAGACACCCCAGTCCCGGGGAAGAGACAACGGACACCGAGGGATCCGAACAATACATTAACATGGTCTCAGTGGCCGCATGTCCCCAAGCGATGACGCTTGATGAAATCAAAGAAGCGGCTGAACATGATACGGTATATAGCCGGACTCTCCAAGCGGTCAGAGAAGGGTCATGGAAGAACTACCTTCAACTAGCCAACACGTGGGCACCAGAAGACCGGGATGCGCTGACGAAAATATGGAGAGTCAGGAGCGAGCTGAGTGCCACGGAAGATGGAATACTGTTAAGGGGATCGAGGCTAGTGATACCGCAGTCACTGAGACACCGTGCAACCCAACTGGCTCACGGAGGCCACCAAGGCACCACCAAAATGAAAGCGAGAATGAGAGAGAAAGTATGGTTCCCCGAGCTAGAGGCAATGGTCGAGGACCTGGTACGCAGGTGTTCAGCCTGTCAGCTAACCAGTGCCCCGGAGAAACCGGCCCCAGTAATCACGGAAGAAGCCTGCTCTACTCCATGGTCGAAGGTGAACATAGACTTTGGGAGCTTCCCGGGAGGGAAACACACGCTCGTCCTGGTGGATGCCTTCTCAAAATATCCCATAGTGGAGCTAATCGCATCCACCGCCTTCGTCCATGTCGCCCCCATTCTGGAGAAAGCATTTGCCACGTTTGGATTCCCCTTAGAAATCAGGAGCGACAATGGGCCCCCGTTCCACGGGGTAGAGTTTGCCAACTTTCTCCGCCAGCGAGGGATTCAACACCGCCCTGTCACCCCTCAATGGCCTCAGGCCAACGGGGACGTGGAACGCCTAATGCAGACTCTAAACAAGATGCTCCGCATTGCAGTGGTGGAACAAGCAGACCCCGAACAGCGTCTCTACGAGTTCCTGAGGGAGTACCGGAGCACCCCACACTGCACCACCCTGCGGAGCCCATGGTCCCTCATGTACAAAGGCCCCCGGAGAGATCTGATTCCCACGTGCCCGGGGTGGATACCCCCACCTGTGGACGCTCCGGAGACCCAGGCAAGAAGGGCATGGTGAAACTACCGAGCCAGCGCTCGGCGCCAGGCTACACCTCGGCTCCTCCGACCAGGAACGACAGTCATCCTCAAAGATCGCCGGCCCGGAGGAAAATTTCGGACCATCCATGAGCCAGGTATGTGGACAGTCATGGCCAGTCATGGAACCATGGTGACGGCCCGAAAAGGGAACGAAGAGGTTTCACGGAACATCTCCTGGTTCAAGGAAGTCCCTGCGGTACACACAGAGGACAGCCCCCAGCGGTCACGCATCCCAAGTCAAACTGGGCCAATCAGGGAGACAGAAGAAGACGAAGGAAACGCCGGGGTGAGTCCTGAGTCCCCAAGTACCCCACCTTCCTCGTTTCCTCCCAGCGGACCAACGCCTGGCCCACCACCGCTCCGAAGCCAACAGCATCGCTACGGCCTGCGGCCTAATCCTCGTCCCAACCAACGGCTTCAGGATTTCGTATGCTAAGACTGATGGGGACTTCAATAATTGAACTGTGCCAAGTGGCAGGACGTGTTTACAAATGTTTAGTTTATTTTGTTCAAGAACCAAGTTGGGGAGGGATGTAATAGTTAGCGGTCTTGTGTTTCCCCTTGACCGCGCTAACCGGAACAACACCCACCGCATCCGCAGGCCAGGCGTGGCCTGCGGGGTCAGAATAAAAGAAAGGCGCTCGCTCGGGGGCGGTCTTCCCGACACGAGCAGCATGGTGTGTGTGTCACTCTCCTTTTGCCCATAACACCCTAGCTCCACCTATCTGCCCGCCGTCAGCAGCATACCTGACGCGGTGGGCCACCACATTAGAGTCAACTGTGTGGTCGCATTTAGACTGGCATAATCTTCCAGAAATCAGTGAGTATAGATTTGGCCAATCCCAATTGTCACACCACACTTTTTGTTCGTTTTTTGTGCCTTGTCATTTACCCATCATTCCCCAGAGGTCACAGAAGGGTTAATTTCACTTGTTGTGTTGCGTTAAGTTTGCACCAATGTTTAATATGTATCGTTACTGCCATTCATATAGCACTTAGCATAGATGTGTTGCGATGTTGAGAGTTAAATCTTTGTTTGGGACCTGTGGTGTGCTGCCACAGGAAACAAGAAATAACTAAAGCAAGGTGGGCTCAGTATGGTTGGGACTTCTTTCACTACATTCTTCTTTTCAACGTGGGCATGGATGCAAGGCTGATCCTTACACTCCTCACCTCCCTTTTAGGTCCAGGTAGCATTTACAGATTTAGTTCTATTATAGTTTCCTGTTGCAGCCAAACACAGCAGGACACAATAACTGTGGCTTTCTGTTCAGAAAAGGCAACCCTCAAGGCACTGTATTCCAGCTTTGCCAGCAAGTGCTACCTTTCTCCCTCAAACATTCCCTTTCTCTAACAACTCTTCATCACATTCAACGTCACATTCCCTATTGTCAGCCCCTCCCCTACCAATTTTTCTTAATCAAAAAAACTACTTTCCAGCACCATCAAAAACACCCTGGAATAAATCCTTCACGGTACTACCTCCTCTACCTCTCCAGATATCCTCTATGCACTCGCGGAAAGCATTACTCAAGCTGTAGTGACATCCACTCCTCTAAAAGCAAAACAAAAACAGACCTGGTATGCATGCACGGCTCAGTGACCACTTATAAACAAGCATTGGCAAATCCAATAGGTCTTGACTAGTCGACTTATTGGCTTTGTTGACCTATTGCTTTTTGACAATGTGTTGTATATAGTTTAGTCTTGGGGTATGGGACTTGAATTGTTCTCGTATCCTGCCTTCGTTGTGGTGGAATCCTGCAGTGGCAAAATTTCATATTAGGTTTGAAGAGCGAGTGTTCCTTTGAAGGCAGTTGAACACTGACCAGCAAGGGAGAGGCCGCTCTGAGCTGTTGCTGTCAATAAAGTCACTTACCTCCTTTATTGTGGTGTGTGCCTACGTTCCTTCACAACAATTTTGGCGACAATCAGCTGGCCAGTGCGGTGAAGGGTCGAGAGTAGTTTGAGAAGTGGCACTGTGTTCAAACGACAGAGCAGAGGAGAACCTACGAGGATGGCTAAAGTCTCCAGAAAAACTACGTGCTGGAGCAGGAATATAGCGTGTACAGAAGCCCCGTCTCATAGGCAAGTGGGCGGCACAGGGGCGTATCTGAGGATCCACTCGACTTCAGTATTACGGGGGTGGTGTGACATAGTACGCTAACTACGCACACTGCAGCCATATTGTAGATCTGCTACATTAACAGAGTGCGCAGTCTAGTACTTTTGGAACGCTTCACTATGTAACCCCTGATGTCAGATGCCAGATATGCATGCAGTGGCCATCTTGAAGTCCCAAACCAAGAGGAAGCACTGCGGTCTAGTGGCACTGTGACTAACACGTCAAAATAACGTGGCGGCCATCTTGAGCGACCGAAGAAATCTTGTTGTGGTGCGTACTTGGGAACGGTGATGCGCACATCTTTTTACTGCACTTCGGTTAAGCGGACAAAGCGGTGATGCACACAACTTGCGATTTGATCTACGGCGAGATAATGAAAGCACCGAGCACCTGATGATGTGAGGTACATTTCAAAGAATACATATCACAGTGCATTTCACAGTGACACGCACACTCTTTCTGGAGATTTCATGGTTCAATGAAGCATTCTCTGCAGAGGGTTTCTTACAGTGCGCTTCTCAGTGATACGCACACTATTCGAGATTTCACGACTGCTGCATTTTATTTTTAACAGAGTACTGTGTGTTGAGACACCCTCTGCCTCTGGTAATAGTTATCTTTGAGGGAGGTTAGATTCGGTTTTTTTTGGCAGGGGGAAGAAATGGAAGCCTCCAAGAGTAATCACAGTGAGGTCTCCCCAGTAGCCTCGTCTTCACACATTTCTGTAATTCCACCACAATGTTTCTTGATACAATCAGGTTCTCCACTCATGCCTTGAGAAGATTGGGTCTTAGTGTTTGACAATTACATAGAAGCTTTAGATGAAGAGGGGTTTCATCCAACAAGGAAAAAGGCGTTGCTGTTGAGTGCTCTAGGCAAGGAGGGCCAACGTGTGTTTAGATTCTTACCCCCAACTACTGAGGCAAATGGTCAGCCCATTCAAGATATCTTTAAAGAAGCCTGATGCAAGTTGGAAATTTGTTATGTGAAAGAGGAGAATCTTGTTATGACAAGGTATAAGTTCTATCCGAAACTTCAAAAGGTGGAGGAGACTATAGATGAGTTTGTAGCTAGGTCACGTGAGTTGTCTACCAAGTGTTGTTTTGGGGTTATGACAGACAAATTCATTAGGGACAAACTTATTGTACAATGTAAGAACAAAAAGATTCAAGAGAGGTTATGGGCAACTAAGAACCCCACATTAAGTGATGCCATAAGCATAGCCAAACAGCTAGAGCAGTCAGATTTGTGTATGAGAATACTATGGAAAGTTTGTGCAGAGGTTTGCTGATAAGACAGAAGTGTTAAGATTATTGTTAAGGATGGGTCAAGCATTTATTTGGGAGCAGAAACAAGAGGAATGTTTTAATTTAATCAAGAAAGAAATTTGTGAGGCAGGAATTCTTGTGGCACTTGACATTGGCCGCAAGTCTATCATAACAGTGGATGCAAGTGCAACAGGTATAGGTGCCATTCTATCACAAAAACATAGTAACAGGGAAAAAACGGGTGCATTTGCATCAAGGACACTAACAGTTGCAGAAAGAAACAGCTCTGTGATTGAGGGAGAGGCCATGGCTGAGACGTGGGGTGTAGAGTATTACAGAACATACAAATGGGGTACAGAGTTTGTGTTAAGATCGGATCATAAGCCTCTGGTTAAAGTTCTTCTTTCAGGTGGGGCTGCCAAAGGGTCTGCCA
The DNA here is from genome assembly GCA_963921515.1 of Calotriton arnoldi. Lineage (NCBI taxonomy): Eukaryota > Metazoa > Chordata > Amphibia > Caudata > Salamandridae > Calotriton > Calotriton arnoldi. Next base: position 2,819,829 of record CAWUFW010001434.1, read on the forward strand.
GGTTGGCTAGACTGGCTGCCAGACTTCAAGAATATCGATATGTACTAGAGCACATACTGGGTTGGGGGAACACACAGGCTGATTCTCTGTCCCGGTTGGCAGATGGATTGTGAGGTGATGGATGGATCAAATGAGTAGAGTGGCAAAGATGAGGAAACTGTAGCCTCTGTGCAAGACGCAGTGTTGGAAGGGGCTGGTGTCTTTAGTATGGAAGAATGGTGCCAAGAAATGGATAGTGATGGCACCCTCCAGGAAGTCATGCATGGCTTCTGGGAGCAAAGGAGAGAGAGTTGTATTGCGGTGTCAGTGCTTCCTTTTGTGGAAATTCTTGAAGAAATGACCATGTGTGGTGATAAGGTTTTGAAGAGGGGTGACAGGTTTGTGCCCCCAATGGGGTTGAGAAGTAAGCTAATAAACATGGTGCATAAGGGACATTTGGGGCAGAATTTAATGCAATGTTGTCTCAATGCACAGTTCTGGTGGCCTGGCATGGATGATCAGGTTGCAGCATGGGTGGTGAAATGCAGTGTATGCAAAGGAGAAGAAACTTAAAGTGGGCAAACAATTGGTCATGGTCCATATAACCAATTCTAGAGAGGCTTGGCATAGTGTATGTATTGATTTTATTGGTCCTATGTCTGACTTGAATAGCGATTGTAAGTTTGCTTTGGTGGCTGCGAATGTATTTGCCAGGTGGTTGAGTGTATTTTTAATGAAAGAAATCATCACAGAAGTCACCATTGCAACTTTAAGGAAGATGTTCTTAGAGGAAGGGGTAACATCTAACCTCATAACTGACAATGGCCCCCAATTAGTATCTCACGATGTGAGGCTGTTTCTCCAATGGCATGGCATCAGGCATCACTCCACCTCTTTTTACAACCCACAAGGGAACGGTATTGTGGAGAGAGTCAACAGGATGGTTAAAGGTGTGATCCAAATGGCTGATGTAGCGAGACATGATATCAAGAGGGCAGAGGAGGATTTAGTATGGGCTTACTGAACGACTAAACAAGAGGCTAAGGGTAAATTGCCCTTTGAGCTGATGAGAGTGAGAATTCCAGGTTCCAAAATGGTACCCTCCTGGATGAAAGAATAGGTAGCAAAAGGGTGTGTGCAAGGACACAAGTCAGAGGAGGTTGATTTAGATACTAGTAGTTTAATTGTGAAGGGCGATTGGATTAAGGTCAAATCTGGATGGGTGATGAGAGGGTTGTTGAAACGCAAAGGTCCATATAAAGTGTTGCGTGTACACAAGTATTTTGTGGTTTTGGAGAATGGCGAGCGATGGACTCGATACAGAATTGCATATCAGAAAGGTGGTAATTGTGAAGTGAAGAGAGTTGAGGATTGCAGTGAGTACATGTTGATGAAAGATGGCGATTTTGAAACCGCTTCGACAGAAAGGAGGATGAGTGGTGGCAAACCACCCACTCTCATGGAGGACACGGATGTTGGGAGTGTCAGGGGTGTCAAAAAAGCAAAGAGTGAAGGGATATTTGAAAAATTATATTTGCTAATGCGGTCCCATAATCTTGTTTAAGTTGTGAATTATCAGAATGCTTATAAATGTACTCATTGTTTTTGTTTTGCAATTTATGTTCTGTTGATACATCCCACTCATTTTGTTTCTAGGTTGCTGGAGTGTAAATTACGCTTTTATTGTTAAAGGATATATTCCCTTCCTTTACTGTAATTTTGCCATTATATAGAACGGAAGGGGTGCGGATCAGAAGCAGATGGCAGTTGCATAACTCACCAAAAATAAAATTGACTGCGAGATGTGGAGGATCAACAGAGGAGCATGTGTTGGTGAGCAATGGAGAGTGGAAAGGGGACGAGGAAGCAACAAAAGTACATAAAAGTGCTTTTTAGAATGCAGAATGGCCCAGTCGCAAATTCCAGGCCCTCCAAAACAAGTAAGATAAAAAAAAATAAAATAAAAAAAACATTGATTTCATGGACCACGAGTGTTAGGGAAGCAATGGAGGAGTGGGTGTGAGGCGGCTGAAGGGGAAGCAGCACAGGGCGGGTATTTAAGGAGGGAGGGGAAAACAGCACATGAGAGAAAATAAGAAAACGCATGCACTCACTTGAAGTGCTTAATGAAAAAGAAAAAAAGTAATTCCCTAAATGTAAGCAGTGGAGGCATAGATGTCAGTCAATCAAAAATATGACAAAGAGGCTATTCATCACAAGAAGGATAAACACAGGAAGAGGAAAGGCAAGCCATTGAATAAGAGGCAAGCCAGTGAGAGTGATAGTAAAGCCAACCCATGGTAGGCAATGGCCAGGCTTTAAGCCCACTATGTTTTTGGTGTGGTCCACAAAAGACTCTAGCCTACAGCTAAAAGCGGTCTATTAGGTGAGACCTAAAAACTCAAAACTAGTTTTGTCAAATTCGAAAAAAATCTTGTGCAAACTAAAAAGTCAGAATCAATTCTATTGCTCAATCATGCACACCACCATGCAACATTCAAAGCACAAAATTAACTGTTTTTCTAATAAAATAGAAAAAGTGAGCAATTCACAAAACTTTTTAAAGGATGTACAACAATTCAGAAACTACACCCTGATTGCATACTCTTATCATACTAACAAAACGAGCTCTAGGCAACTCCTATCTACATTCTTCATTGAAAAACAAAATCCAAGCAGTCAGGGCCAAAATCAGTATTTACAGCTTTCTCACTTTACAGTCCTCCACCTCTTCTCCACAGAGAGATTCTAATGTGCTACCTTTGCTTGGAGACCTCAGACGTCTGCCATGCCATGATTACATTGGCTCTACACATGTGACTGAACTTATCAACTGCATTCAAGCCCCTTGGCATCCTCAAACACACTTACATCACACCCTTACTGAAAATTCCTACCCTAAAACCTACAGACTCCAGCAAAGTCCACCTTATCACAGGCTTCCATGGAATTCGAAAATACTTGAAAAACAATTGCTAGCAGCCAATCACAAGACCACGACAAGTCGCAGTACATACTTGACATTTGTCAGTCCGGGTTAGCCCTAAACAGAAACCGCACAAGCAAATGGGTGACGATCACTTCAAATTGCAGACAAGTCTGCCAAAACAACTAGACCTCTCAGCTGCATTCAACACAGTAGACCACATCATCCGGCTCCAGGACTTCAAACATAGGCAAACTCCTAACACAAGTCCATAGTATGTTTTAAATCCTTCCTGGAGGAACATATACAAATTGTGAGAAAGGGAAAACTCCCCTCCCCTCAGTGATCTACTTTATCCACTCTTCACAAAAGAAAACTCTAATGTACTGGCTTCCAATTCTACTCATATGGGGAAATATGCAGGTGCACGTTGAAGTCATAGGTCTCCCACCACTTTGAAAGCCTAAACGAAGGCCTTAAATGAAATGGCTCAAAAACAGAACCCTTTGCCGTCCACCGATCTTTTTTGGCAAAAAAGTTCCCATTAATACAAAAGCACAAAACCTGGGAGTGTTGTGGGATGTGGACCTCAGCAGAAATTTGGAAGCGGGGGCAATAGTAAAAACCTCCTTCTACCAAACCGTTTCATAAGACAAGCATTGGCAAAGCCAATAGGTCTCGCGTATGAGATAATTATTGGCTTTGCAACTGTGTAGCATGGCTGAAAGTAAAGAAAATAAAAGAGCTATGACGTGGTCAATACTGGCCGCGTGATAGCACTTTTTTCCTAAACTTTCAGCCATGTTGTTCAGCAGCTGCTGTGCACCATGACTGAAAGTTATTTTAAAAAGCACTATGATGCACCAGTGCTCTGCATCACAGCGTTTTCTTAGGTCGGAGCCTACCAGACAACCCAGCTATGTGGTTACATAAACATATTGGGGACATGCTGAAACCTTCCCTAGGAATGCATTCTACCTATTGCTCACCATTGGTTTTCTGTTTTGTAACTCACATTTGCTTGCTTTGTATTTGCTGGCTTTGTTTTAGGCGGTCCAGCATGTCTCTGTCCCCCCAGTGGAGCATAGCCAGTTTACCACCTCTTTGACAGTCCCTTGTATACTTCCATGAGCGCTCACTTTTTGAGAACGCTTTTATTTTTCGTGTAGCACTTCACAAAAGTACATGTGTTTTCAGTTGTCTCCCTTGTATGCTAGTTCAGGAAGCTGTAAATGCGCTGTATTTCTTTAAAAAGATTTCCTGCCTCCTTTCTTTCTGCTTGACCTATTCTACTTATCTCTGCCATTTCAATGTTATCAATCTCTCATACCTGTGTGGAACAATGTTCTGTCTGCAAGCTTGTTTATTTTCTTTAGTGCTCTTTGTAAAAGCATGAATTAAACAATCCTCTTCCTCAATTTCACACCCATGGCACAGACGCTGAAAGTAGGGGAGTTGTGGTTGCTAAAGTACCCTCAAAATACCCATGCTTGAGTTTAGAAGTGAATGAGCAATAAACTGGCCTTCACAGTTTGTTTTTACCTTGTCACATTTGCTGTGCATTCAAAGACAGAGGTCAAATGTTAGGCTCTGTCTCTGAGGTAGGCTGGGGTTTACTTTTATTTCTGTGACTGCAAAGTGAGAGGATTTATGTGACACTCTTGCTGGGCACTGGGGGTTGAAAGGAAAGGTTGTAGGATATTTGTTTCTAGCACACAACAAAATGTGAATGCCAGTAAATGAACTGTACAAACATTTCAAAATAAGAAAAGCATAATTGAAGCACATTTTTTTGTAACTGACGTGCCGTGGAAACAAATATTTGTATACGATCAAAATAAATCACTACTTCACTGCACTGCACGTCACTCTATGCCACACCACTTTATGACACTCTATTCCAATCTACATCCCTTCACTCCACGACACTCTACTCTACTTCACTCTATGACACCACACTTTACTCTAAAGACTCTCTACTCTGCATCACTACACTCAGCAACACTCTAACCCACTCCACTTCACTGTAGGCCACCACAAGCCACTCCACTCCTCCACAACAGTCCACTCTGCGACACTCTTCTCCACTCTATGCCACTCCACGACACTCTGCGACACACTACCCCACTCCATGACACTCCACTCTAGGATACCACTCCACTCTACGCCGCACCACTCCACTTTATCCCACTCCACAACACTATGACTCTACACTACTCCATTCTGCACCATTTCACTCTACTCCACAGTCTGCCACTCCACTCCTCTACAGCACTCCACGACACTCTTCTCCACTCTACGCCACTCCACAACACTCTGCTAAACTGTACGCCATTCCTGCCAGGGGCATAGCGCTTTTTATGTCTCTCCTGTGTGTGTGTGGGGGGGGGGGGCTGGAGAGTGGAAGAAGCAACACGAAGACCAAATAAAAAAAAAGAACCCCTCCATCAGAGGAAGAACAGCAATGAAGCTGAAGCAATCTGTGCTTGGTCCATGCTCCAGCCAAAGGAGAGGCCCTGATGCCGGTGCATGCTGCCCAATTACAAGGCAGCAAATAAGAGTGACAAAGAAGCCAACGAATGATAAGCAAAGGGTGGGCAGCAAGCCCCTTGTTGTACACAATACGTCTCGCAAGCAAGAGCGCATGCGCAAGTAGTGAATGTGAGGTCACAGGCAAGACCTTAAAAACCACAATATGTCTTGCAAGTGAGAGGGCATGTGCTGTCACAGGCGAGACCTTAAAAAACCTTTCCTATCATTTCTCTTTATACTGCCCCAGGTGAATGGGAACACTGGTAAACTCATGACTAGACTACGGGCACACCTTGAACTCAGGCCAAGCAGTCTACCAAAGCAAACCACTCCAGAAGGTGTAATTCACAGTTGGGAGACTGATTGTGGTCTGAAAAACACATGGCCCAGTCGAGGCTCACCTCAAGCGCTTACACTGGCTCCCAGTAAAAGAATAACATTCAGTATTCTCAATCTCACAAATGCACTGAAAATACAACCTGCAAATACTTAAAAAGTACCAGACGCTATTAAACATCATTTACACTCACAAAGATCGTCTCCTGGTCACCCCTGTTGGGATGGAAAGTCCCATCCGTGGCTCAAGAGAGCCCTGCAGCCCTGATCCATGTCCATTTATCTGGTGACTGATGTTTCCATGAGTGAGCAAGATAATCATGCCACAGATGGTTCTCTCGTTTAACTGTTTCGAGACCTAAAAGGTGTGCTCTGAAATTGAGAGGGCAACGAAAGTGCTCCCCTCCTTCAGAGCGTGGACCCTACCCTCTCCTCCTGTGCTTTGAGAGTCTCACAGTGGTGGCAGCGTGATCACATAGGACTTTGGGACATGACTCTCAAAATGGCGGCCCTGTGAAGGAGCAGCAGCAGCACACTAAGATGGAAATATGGTAGAAGCAAAATCCCAGGTCTAGATACTTACATGAAACGTCCTCCTCTTAACCCTCTATACTGTAGTTGCATTGACCACTCTTCCGTCAAGTTTTTTTTAATGCATTTCTACATATTCCAGAAGGCATGGTGTAAGAATGCTGCACCACACATTTATGGAAGAGTGGCCACCAACCAGTGAGGTCCAGAGGCCATCTAAAGTCTTGAGTCTTGTGGAAGCGGCTGTAGGACTAAACCAGCTCCAGGTCATGAAAGCCCAATCTAGGCAGCTGCCTGCATTCTTCTTAATACCATCGATTTCAAGGGAAGAGCCATTACCTTCAGCGACTGAAGAGGGGGACCCTCTTATGTCCATGACCACAATCACTTGCAGGAAAGATTTTGCATGCCTCACGACTGCCTCCAGAGGTCTTAAAGTTTCCCTAAACTTCACCCTCTGGTCTGGGAACTCAGAAATAGTGTAAGAAGGTTGCCAAAGTACGGACCTGTTGACCATATCTTTGCACATCAATCAGTTCTGGAGCTATCCACGTGTGAACCTTGGTCAGCACTCCTGAAAGTAGATTGTCTCAAGCTTTCTCCTTTCTCACTTGGTGACAGCTGCTGGTGCCACCAGGCCTGTGGGCAACCTAGCAAGATTTCTTGACTGCGCCAGCAGTATCAGAGATATACCACCCTGGTGTTTTTGCCAACTTAATTGTGGCACCGGAACCATCCATTATCCCAAAACATGCCAGTCTTGGCACTGGCAGGACTCCATTAGATTATGCCCCTCCCTGGTGTGCACAGGACTCTCCTTTTTATCCTCTTTAGGAGATGATGTACGATCAAGTCGTTGGCACACTGTGTGTGGGTGGGGGGGGCATTATGCAATTTTATGAAGTGAGCAACTGAATTTTGGATGAGGGATGCTGTGATTGGGTGGTTTAGGGTGAACCAGCCCAGTATCAACTGAATTTTAGGGAGGCGAATGAGGTGTCCTATGAAATCTGGATTTGGGACGTACTGAGAAAGTGGAGAGGGGGAAACAGATGGAGGCGACACATTTTAAAGCGTTGAACCATCTTATGATTGCTGAGAAGCTCGGCTAGGAGTGTCCAGCAACCGTCTGCCAGTACGAGTTTAAGTTGACAGAGACTGATCCCAAACTACTTGCCGACTCAGCAGACAATTGGTTTGAAACTACAGTCAAAGGACAAGGCATTGCTCTGAGCCACAAAAGGACACCAGTTCCCAACAACGTGGCCAAACAGTGTTTAAATTACTAGGGGGTGAAAATAGAGGCCATGGGCGTATGGGAGATACAGCCACAAGCCCACAAACACATTCATTCTAATTTGATGGGGTTTATGCAGGAGGCTGGCGGGATATTCCCTGCCCTAGGGGGCCCCACAGCATATTGGTCAATGGTAACACTGGTGCTTCTCCAGCCTGAGGAGACCACCATCATGTGGTTGTCCTTGGTGGCCTTAGGTGTGGCTCCGGCTAGTGGGTGTAACTTAATATAAAAGCCACACCTGGTCCAGACCTCTCGGTTTGCCTTTGAGACTTCTGAACAGGTGGCAGCAGCATCTCTTCAGGGGCTAGCTCTCCAGACAAGATGGCTCCAGCGCTTCTCTTGCGTTTCTCCAATACTTCATTGCACTTTCCAGTGAAGCCTCTCCACAACTCTTCAAAAAAAAAAAAGTGCTTCAACACCCCATCAGGGGTAACAAGCGCTATATAAATGCAAACCTTTTTCCCTCTTCTATCCCACCGCTATCCTTCTCAATCCAAATAACTGACTAACCTATCAACCACTCAAATTACTTTCATATTTCACTATACTAATTCAACACTAATCCTTCTTGGGTTCCGGATTTGCGTGCTACTCGCCGAAAAAGTGCTTCGACGCCTCGTAGTAAGCGCTATATAAATTAATTACAATACAATACAATACACCTTGAGAGTTACAGTTCAAGCACCTCCAAGTAAGTTTAGTAAGTAAGGGGCTCATTACGATGGCGGGCGGAAGCACAACCGCCGTGCTGGCGGATGCAAAAACCACCAGTTACCGCCGGCACGCAGCAGTCCACACGCCCGCCCAATTACGATGCGAAAAGTAGGCCAAACACCGCCGGCAAGCCAGCAACACCGTCCGCCATCAAAGTGCGCCCGTACACGTAGCGGCGCAGCCCAACTGACACACACCGTCCGACGAAACACGTCCCGCCCGGCGCATAAATTACGATGCCGCAAACAAACGGCTCCCACGGCAAAGAGACACCGCACGTGAAAGAGAGGCGGAAACACGGACGCAGAGCACGGACAGCGAAGAAGCGGCACCCCGGGCATGAATCCAGCACTCCAGGCCCTTCCCATGCTTCTGCTGATGCACCACCAAGGACGCAACGTACCGCGGAGACGCAGGTAGGCACACACACAACAAGTGCACGCAAACAGCGCACACAGTGCAAGGGCGGAAAAAGCGGACAACCCCCACCAGCGCGTGCACACTACACATCCACCATCGCATCCACATATGACACACAGGCCAAATCCTAACATCGCAGAACACATGTGTACACACCACCTGGGACTAGGAACCAACCACCCCGTCACGGCCCCAAAGCGCTGATGACGCCGCCACACATGCGCACAACGCAGAGGCCAACCGCAGCGCCATGCATGCGTCGCACACAGACACAGGGACACAACCAAGCAGCACACACATCAGCCCCACCCCGAACGCACATGACACGTGACAGGCCGGCCACAGACATGTCCCCAACGCCCAATTCACGGACAACACCCAACGCCACACAAACGACGCACACATGTCAGTGAAGACACGCAACTGCAGGACACACCCCAGTGTAACAAACATGGCGTAGCACACAGCGGCGGCAACACCAACTAGGAGAAGCAGGGCCCCTTCGGGAAGAGGAACGCCAGTACCACACTGAAAAACCCATACCACCCTGCACATATGAACAAGACACATGAAACGGAACACCAAAGAGCCCGGGGACCGACAACAGGTGGCCCAAGAATTACATCCACACACAAGGCCCAACGCAGAGCGGAAGGCAGCCTGCTGCCCACACAAGGGAGAGCAGACAGCACTGAATGACCTTCCATTCCAACACCGAAACCACAGCCCTACGACAGAAGCCGGTGAATACAGCCATTGTCCAAGAATAGACCAACACAGGCATGCCGAGGAGACCGACCACAGGGCAGATAGCGCATATCACAGAAGCACACAACGGACGGGGAAGAAAGAAGAAAACACTCCCCCATGTCGGCCACATGCAAGTTAATTGGAAGGAGTCACACAGCACCGACCTTGAACTGTCTGAGAAGCATGTGGGAAGAGGGCCCGTGTCCTCCAAACAAGCCAACAGAACACAAGTCCTGTCTCCCCACGACTACACAGAGCTCACAGCAACCCCGGAGCGTGCACATTGCAGACTGCACACACAGCCGGAGCACGCCACCTCTACGAACCGCTGCGAAATGGCAACCGCAACACACCTACCCAACTACGCCGAACAGCTCAAGCTGTACCAAACCAACACGATACATACATTGGGATGCGATCTCCTGTCCCTGCTGAACGTAAGTTACCGACTGACTTACCGCATCACATTGTTCAGCTGCGTCATGCCCGTCTTCTACTGTCGGAGGTGTCCCTACCAGCATCCCGTCGAGATATGCCTCTCCAACCCGGCATGTCTGAAGGCGGACCTGCTACCACTACTCCTCCCTCTGGACGCACACGACAGGGCCTGCTCTGCCTATGGGGGCATGGCGTATGTGGCCAACATCGCACGCGCACTGAAATGGAACCACTGTGCCTCCACACGACGGATCATCGAGAACAGCTACATCGAATGTCACCCAGCATGCCCCATCATGGTCCTCCAAGGGACAACCTACGAACAACACCTTGACCAGCCACCATCCGCTTCATTGGCTGGCAAACATGTACACCACCAATGACATGGAAGCCCTGCTGGACGGCATCGCATACCTGACAACCTGTAAATACGTCGGACCACAACGCAGGTTCCCCGAGTGACCTATGAAGTCCAACCCCGCACCCATGCTCAGCTTCCGCACGGACTGGCCAGTCACCACCACAACAGCCATACCAAACGACCGGCAACTGTAACCACACCATCAGCGACATCGCCATGACATCGGATATGACCGGGACATGCACACTGTTCCCCATCACATCCAGGAACACCGCATGCATCGTGGGAGGCAGTGGCATGGGCTCTGTGCATCGCACCCACATGGACGGAACTGCACGAACAACCAGGACACGACATGGATCCAGCGCACATGGACACACACACCGCTCAGTGGACATGAATAGGTCGCCTGGAGTCTGTGGGTGCTGCACCCCTCCACCCCCGCCCCGGGAATCCCATACCAGGACCTTTGCATGGACGACAAGTGCATACAACAACAACACGACCCCAGTGACTGTGACATGTCCAGTAACCACCACAGTGCAACAACAAGTGGCACGCCGCTGCATGCACGCAAGCACATGCCCTGATGTCATCTCACATGCACGCGTGCATGAGGAACAACCGCAGCAAACCTGTCACATGGAACTGAGATGGACTGTGCCCATGATGCCGAGCGGTCTGGTAGGCTACATGTATACCGTCTGTGTCAAAGTCCGCAGCTCCGCAGCTATACGTAAATGTACATTAGCACAGCCTTGGCCAAGCAGATGTAACCCCACACCCTATCCCATTTGTTATCATGCTCAGTATATCCTCAACATGTATTCCGCTGCCAGTAGTGTCCACTATACTGCATCACAGAGGACAGAAGACTCAATATAATGTTTGAAACCAAAACTGTGTCCGCTGACTCATTTCACATGTACGAATGAGAGATGATGAGAGTATTAAGTACACGGCAGTCGTGACATGACCATGTAGTCCACTGGTATTGGATGTCAACGCAAATGAGTAGCACTACTGTGGAAGACACACATGTGTCGTGTGAAGTCGTATGGACGCAGTGCTCAGGTGGGTGGGTGCGACGGGTAGATGCGCACATGCCAAGTTGGAGCACGCCGTGTTGGGAGGGGTCATGAACAGTACACCACCGCTTCCCTGGGCATTGTGAGAGGACACCTGTCGGGGGGAGTGAACACGTGTGTGCACAGCAGCCGGGCACACGTACAAAGCGGTACCAGGCGCACCTCAGCCCACCCTCTGTGGACAAGCTGGATCCTGTTGTGCGCCCGCCATGCCCCTTGACAAGGCACACACAGCCCCAGTCGACCAGGTGTAACCCCAACATAGTCAATCCGCACAGGCGATACAGGGCACGGGATGGCAGTGGAGCATGGTGTGTGAGAGGTCTCCTCGCGCTCCTCCTGGTCATATCACGCAGGCAATAGTACCTCAACGTCTAGCATGGCACAAGTCACATGGAAGTGTAGGGGGGACGCACCACAGCACGAGCAGCACTGACGTCACGGGAGGTGGCTCGCACCATCCCATCCATTGCCCATCATACCAACCACGACACATGCCATTGCGACTAAGTGCAAGCGCGTGCGCCACCACCCCCGAGCCCTCCCCAGAGAGGCCAAAGAGTGAATGTGTGGGCCAACAGCCACAGACGGACGCGGCCTGGCCGCAAGGGCAGCCACAGCCACTGGGTGTCGCAGGTGGCGGATCCGGAAGGCGAAGACTGTGATGCATAGTCCATGCAGGCCGGGTCTCCATTTGGGGCACCACGCAGGTGGACGGCGTCCCGCCACACATCATACCCTGAGACAGCCCACTCGTGCAACTGGACCCACACATACACTCCTTGCCCTCTCTGGTGCGAGCTTGGGGCTGCCTGTGCAAGCGCTAGCCTCGCAGGTGAGCATGCATATTGGGGGGCGAGGGGAGGACATGAGGGCTGGGGCGAAGATGACTGTATCACTGTCAGTTAGTACAAGGGATGACCCAGATGTGGAAAGGAAGAGACGTGTCCCGTGTGTACTGCAACTAGTCGCCAATCCAACTACCCCCATGTCCGGAATGTAAGGCCGCACCTAGGCCCGCCCATCCGCCACATCGAACATACCACCAGCACGACAACCTTCCCATTCGAAACACTGACTGGGGGTGGCGACCAGTGAACAATCATGTGTAGCCTACCCACGCGTACATGTGGGCCCTCCATGATCCATGTCACCTGCGGCAAAGACATGACATGCGCAATGAGGGAAGTGAGGAGAGCTGTCCGCCCCACGCGCAGAACGTGCATCAGCTCCACAGACCCAGCAGCGAGTCCAGCAGGGGTCACATGTGCAGGGGCAGCTGTGCCTGGTGTGAAGGCACATGCATATAGACAGCACATCAACCAATGTGTAGTCTGCCCACATCCACAGTCCATCATCATGCGGACATAGGAATTGAACACAGGGCAACACATCTTAGTTGGTGCACCCACCGTGACCAACAATGCGCAATCATCGACGTACCCGCCCTGTGCATGGCCCCCCACCCAACAGAGGCACATCCAGTGCCACCATCCCACACACACAAGCCTTCCACGGAACATGCTGTGTCCAATGGTCAGTACAGAGTCAGCGCCCATCTGGTGGATCCTGAACAGGAGACACATGCACACACATGCCAGCTCCCACTATGTACGTCTGCCACCTGGCACGTGCAATGTAACCTCTCACCTGTGACGTGTGACTGCAAGCACACAGCCGTCTTGGCATGGGGCTGTCAATGTGGACACCAGTCAATGTTTCGGGAGCTGTGATCCATACAGTGCTGTACATAGGGTGCAGTGCTGACACCTACTACTGTCTCATATCCCCTCGTGCCACAGGTCCCACTTGTATTGGCCGCTCAGCCCGTGCCCACATCGTCGTCGTCGTGTGCCATACTCATCCAGCTTCGGAAGCAGTTCCATGCTCAGCAGACACTCATGTTGCCGTGGCGTTGCCGCTTGACGAATATGCAGTCAGTCCCCATCAGCACGCCCCGCAAGTCATTGGGGCCTAGATCCCCATGTGCATGCACATGGCAGTGGTATGTCTCACTTGCCATTGCCATTGTTGGGAGACCTGTGTAAGTGTATTGTGGCCGTGCCGTCCCAGCTTGACAGCTGGGCTGTGGCTCATGTGCTTGCTCAGTCATGTCAGTGATGTGTATGCGAAATTGCTATGTGCCGTGTTGCTTTGACATGTGTCCTCTGCCATTGTCCCTAGGCGGAGACCGAACATTGACCGCCCATACCAATTGCTGGCGGACATGGACGATACAGAGGTAATCAGGAAGTTTCGGCTGGACAGGCCAACTCTGCATCGACTGTGTGCCATGTTAGAGCCCCATCTCCGTCCCCGCAGGGTGTATCCGACTGCTGTCACCCCCACGGCTAAGGTGATGGCCGCCATGCATTTCTTCGCCACTGGGTCATTCCAGCACACAGTGGGCAGTGGAGGAGGGATGTCCCAGCCCATGTTCAGCAAGGTGCTGAGGGATGTACTGGCAGCCATGATGCTGTACCGGAACAGGTACATCCGCTTTCCCAGGGCTCGTGAATTGGCGGCAGTGAAGGGTGCATTCTATGCCCTTGGCAGAATCCCACACGTCGTGGGAGCCATTGACTGCACTCATGTTGGCCTTGTTCCACCACAGGCCACTGAGCACCTGTACCGCAACAGGAAGCACACGCACTCCCTGAATGTGCAAGTGGTGTGCCTTGCGGACATGGTGATCACCCACGTGTGTGCCAAGTTTCCAGGCTCGGCCCATGACGCACACATAATGCGCAACAGCATCTTGCCACGACTGATGGCCAATCTGCAACAGGATCGTGCCTGTATCGTCGGTGAGTATGTGGAGTGGTGTAGCGTGCTGGTTGTGCGATGCTGTCCCCTGTCCAGTTGGAATAGCAACGGTTCTCTGTGTCCCTCACACCCAGGTGACTCTGCGTATCCGAATGGGGCATGGCTGCTCAGTCCATTGAGGAATCCTCGCACCCCAGCAGACGATCGATACAATGAGGCACATGGGAGGACCAGACGTGTGGTCGAGCGTACCTTTGGCCTCCTCAAGTCCAGGTTCAGGTGCCTGGACCGCACCGAGGGTGCACTGGCGTACTCCCCACAGAAGGTGTGCCAGATAGTGGTGGCGTGCTGCATGCTGCACAATCTGGCCATTCGGAAGCAGATCCCCCTCATTGTGGATGACGGAGATCAACCAGGGCCCCAGCCCGCAGACCAGGACAGCTCGAGTGAGGTGGACAGCGGAGAGGAGGAAGCTGGGAATGTGCGCCAGCAGCTCATCGCCCGCTACTTCACTTGACGGTGAGTGTCCATGTACGACGGATGATGTGTCTGTATCTGTGCAGGTGTGTGTGTGCTGTGTCAGGGTGGCCGTATGTTCACTGCGTGCAGTGTGTCAACGCTCCATGGCCAGGGTAGTATGCCACTGTTGGTGACTGTGGCATTGTGCCCTATTGCTCCGTGCGATGTGTGTACATTGCTTGTAGTTGTTGACATGTACTGTGTGATGGGTGTGTGACACACTCATTGAATGTGCTCCTGTTCTGTCTCCCACCCCTAGGTCCCTACAGGCCCTCCGGATTCCATTGCCATGCCACGCATCAGGTGCCCTTCCGCCCAAGGTGGCCGTTGTATTCCGTACAAATAAAACACAGGGCACAAACAGCAGTTAGTGAAAAAGGTGCATTTATTCCAAACTGTGACATGTGATTGTGTGTAAGGTGATGACAAAAGTGGTGCGTGCAGTGACAATGAGCTGTCGGTCATGGCTGCGTGATGATCAGGGTGTACCCACTGGTTCTATGTCCATAGTCCAACACACACATGCCATCCAGCTGGCTGTGTGGAGTGGGATCGTAGAGCAAGTCAATGCAGTGGCTGGTCAAGGAAGGCTGGCGGAAGGCTGGCTGGCTGCCTCACTTGCGACTGGAGCGTGCGAAGTCCTCCCGGGAGATCTGTTTCCTCTTCGGACGGCCCCTTCCACGTTTGGGAGGGGGGTGTGTGGTGGCGACCTGCTGGTGGTGGGTGAGGTGTGCTCACTGGCTGTGGACGCAGGGGAAGTGGACACTGCTGGCCGAGCCTGCGCCCTAGCAGGTGGTGGCGGAGGTGGTGTTGCTGGCCTTGCCTGTGACCCCACCGCCACCACCAGCTGGCCCATGAGGTCCACGAGTTGGTCCATACGGGACACGAATTGGCCCATATGGGCGTCCATGGACCTCAGCACCCCCAGCACCTCCCGCGTGTCAGTAGCAGACCTGGCCCATTGTCCTTGGGCCTCTTCATAGGCCCCAAGGACTCTGGCCATTTGAGGCAGGGCATGGCTCCCAGGGGAGGCTGGCGTTTCCCTGACCCTGCTCCTCCTACCAGTCCTGCTGCCACCGGCCTGCCCACTAGCCACATTGCACACCACGGTCCTCGCTGTGGCTCCCAGGGTGGATCCAGTCGGCCGGGCCACCACCTGCGCTGGGGCTGGTGCCAGCGAAGACGTGGTGGTGGTGGAGGCGGTGGTGGTCGGTGCGGCGATGGTGGCGGTTGCGGCAGTGGTAGTGGCCGCAATGACCGTGGGTGTGGCCGCAACGACAGTGGCAGCAGGGGACTGGGACTGTTCAGCATCCCTGGATGATGGGTTGGTGGGTAGGAGGGGTCCTGGGGAGCGGCTGGGCCCTGCCACGCCAGATGGGCCAGCTTGGTGGTCCGTGTCCGAAGAGGTGGACAGATCCTCCAGATCCGTGTGTCCTCGTTGGGGGCTTGTAGGCTGGCTGTGCTGGCTGCTGTCTCCATCCCCAGCGTCCAGCAGTTCGTCACCTGTGGAGAAAATGAGATTTGTTATTGTGTTGCACCTGGCGAAGTATGTATTAGTCGTCTGACATTGGCAGTTCGTGCAATCTCGTACATGGGTTTCCCGGAGGCGAGTGTGTGGCTGTGGCATCTGTAGTTGTGTGTGCTAGGCAATGGGACTGTGTGCTGTGCACATGTGGCATGGGACGGATTGGCCATGCCGATGGGTGTGTTGCTTTGCCCCTACTCATTGTGACTCTGGTGTATGCGGGCTCCTGGCCCATCCTGGGTCTGGTTTGTACTTTGCTTTTGGAGTTCATATGGAACGCTTAGGAACGCATATGGCAACATGGGGGCCATGCCCCAGATTCGCATTTGGGAGGGGATATGCTTTTGGGGTACATGCTGTGAGCCATGGGTGCCGAACGTGACATGTGTTGTGGCAGCATGACAGTGCATGGTCTGAGGTGTGTGCATGCCTGACATGCCCTGCATATTTGCTGTCTGTTGTGGTTACTGGACATGGCATTGGACGCATCGTTATGAGTGAGTGATAGTTGTGTGCCAGCCAACGTATTGCAGTTGTCCCATCTCCTTGGTGTGCGTGCTGCCCTGTGCCATGTGCATCACTGCAGTGCTCGGGGGGGTGTGGCCCATGTTGTGTGTTGTTGCTCACAGTGTGTCGTGCGCTTAATTGACTTCTGGCACATGGTTGGTCATGGGCATGTGTCTTAGCGTGACTGCTGTATGTGTGGCAGCTGTGCGGATGACATGCCTTTCATGTGACTGGGGCTGACGGATGGGATGGATGGTATGTTGTATGTGCATGGTGTGTCTGTGAGTTTGATGGGTTCAGTGGTGTTCGTGTGCATTTCTGTTGTCCCGCTCTGTTGCGTCTAGTGTTGTTTGTCTTACATAGGCGTAGTTGTGGGGTGTGGGGTTGACAGGCAGTGGGGGCTACATGGACAGGACTTCAATGGTGTTTCGGTTGTGTGTGATGAGTTGCACAGTGGCTGCCGTGTGGGACTATATTCAGTGTGGCTTGTGCATGCAGACGTGGCTCCTTGGGTGTTGCTATGTATGTGATGGGTCATGTGGGGTGTGAGTCTGTTGTTCATGTCCGTGTGCACATTGTTCACTTGTTCGTGACGGTGGGCGGTGCTGCGTGTTCGTCTGCTACGTGACATGTCCCATGTGTTGGTGGTGTTATGCTCCTCATGCCTCCAGTAATCCAGCCCTGTCCAGTTTCCCACCTGCAAGTTGTTCGTGCGTGCACTGTACTGGATGCCACATGGCTCTAAGCGGGGGGTGCTCCATGTTGCAGGTCTGTGGGGGTGGGGGGGTGTAGTGGGTCGTGGGGGTGGCTGTACACCCACTGACACCGATTGCTGTGGACCGTGATGTCTGCCTTTCGGCTGTCGTTGTGCACTGCGGTGGCTGACACGTGGCTGTGGGGTGTGGGGGATGCTCCTCCTTGCTGTGCTGTGGGACTGGGGCCTGGTGTGTGTTGTACTTGGGCTGTCCACCGTCCCACCCACTGCACTTTGTGTTCCTGCCACTTACCTGTTACTTGTCGGTTAGTGCAGCTGTGGCGGACACATGGGTGTGGTGGGTGCTCGTTGTGGCGCTTCTGGCATATTTGGGGACCTGTTGGTGGTTACGTGGCTGGCTTAGTGTACACATGTCCCCACGCATCTTACAGTTGTTCGGTTTGGGCTGTGTGTGGTAGTGTCTGTTGCATGTGCGTGTGATGTGTTGTGTATTGTGTGCTGGACATGGGGGTGTTTGTCCCTGGGAGCTGTGGCATGGTGGTTGCGCATGTGAGTACATAGCGGTGTGCTAGTATACATTGGTTTGTACTTACCAGCCTCCACTCCCCCTGCTAATCCGGCGAGGATCTCCGGATGTATTACGACTCGCACCTTCTCCTCCCACGCTTTGAAGGTCTTAAAGAGCGCGGGATTCCCTCCGCCAGTGACGGCAGCCAGCTCTCTGTTTTTGCCCTCCTTCTTCTTGACCAGGCTCTTTACGTCATTCCAACGTTTGTTTATCTCGACTCTGTTCCTGGGCAGGGTCCCGACTGCATTGACCTGGTCTACGATCCGGTTCCACATTCTGTTTCTGGTGGCTAGTGGTGTGTGCTGGACCATGTTCCCATAGATTTGTGGGTGCACCTTGATGATCTCGTCGACCATGACCGTCAGCTCCATGGGCGTGAACTTGGGCATTCTTTGTGGTGCCATGGTGTTTGTGGTGCTGGTGCGGTGTGTGTTGTGTAATGTGCAGGGGGTTTGTGGTGCCGGTGTTTGGTGGTGGTGGTGGTGGTTGTGATGTGTGCGTTTCTGTGGTGTGCTGCTGTCCTTGCTGTGTCACTGTGTCCTCTCCTCTCCTCTCTGGTTTGCAATGTGGCAAGGGGTTGTGGTCTGTGGGAGTGCTGCTTTTGTACTCACCTATGTGGGTGTGTCCTCATGGTCTGTTGTTTTCAGGTGTGTTGTGTCTGGGGTTCTGGCCTTTGTATTTTTTGTTTGTCCGGGGGGTGTTTTCGGGATGTGTACTGTGCTTGTGTATTTGTGTGTGCCTTGCTGTGTGGACTTGTTGGCCATGTTGTGTGCTATTGGTTTTGTGTGCGGATGGTTTCTGTGCAGGTACGTGGGCGCCATGGCTTCTGCCGTGTCGATTCTCATCGGCGTTGTTTGCGCTGGCGGGCGGTATATTTGTTGTTTTTCCGCGCTCATGGCGGTGCGATCGTAATTTCACGTGCGGTGTGTCGGCCGTGTGGGCGGGCGGTTTTGTGTTGTCGTGCGTGTTTCCGTCCGTGGCGGGCGGTTTGACTCCGACTCGGACGATGGCGGGCGGTATTTTGTGTGATTTTCCGCCGATGGCGGTTTTCGGTTTGTGTACTCATAATGGCGTGGTCGGTGTTCAGGCGGTGTGTGCGGGCGGATTTTTGCCGCTTCCATGCCTGGCGGATTTTTTACGCCGGGTATCGTAATGGGCCCCTAAGTTACTAATTCAGTTTGCGTGCACCCAAACACTGTGTTTGGGTCTACTGCACTAAGTGCAGACCTTTACCACGTGTTACAGCACTTCAAGCCTGATCTTGTGGGGCAGCATTCAACACTCACTTGGTTCTGTGCAATTGCCTGATATCTAGGTCTTGGAGACAATTCTTTTGATTATTATCTTTAGAACTCAAACGCTCTGTTTTTCCCTTAATGCATGGCATAATGCATGCATATAAAGGAAATTCTCATACCTTCCACCGTGAGTACTAGCACAGGTAAATGTTTCTGTATAACGTTATATTATTATATTTCAATAGTAGCTTTAACAGACCTGTGTTAACATTGCTGGTGTAAGGTTTGCAGAACAACCAAGTATCTGTAGACTATTAGTACCATACAGAGTGCTTTCCAAAGTGAACAGTAAAAGCTTCTTTAGCAAGAATATAACCAGCTAAGTCATTTCATGATTGTGTAAACATTAACTGATCCTTATTGCACTCATAAGAGCTTTAGAACTTTTCCTTTTCCACCATGGCAGTCTTATGCCCAAAACATCACATCAAGCCTACAGGCCGCGACCAGACTGCCGATGCCTATCAACACGACAGAGATGGAGCAAACAGCACAAGCGGTGTATTGTCTCTCTCGCTCCCCTCTCCCATGCTCATGTATTGACCATCCCATGCTGCTTCGTAGCAGTACTTGCAAGTGTGTTACAGAGTGTTGGATCCACATCGCTCCTGCAGGACCAACAACAGCACCATAGAGGTTAGTGCATGTCGTCTCCTGAGAATCAGTCCCCATTCCCAAGGCCCTTGCCTTGCAGCGGAAGGAGCATGCCTCAACCCTTAGCCAGTGCAGAAGTGGAGGTGAATGACAAGACTGCCATTGTGACTGTAGTAGTTCAGGAGAAGCAATGTGTTTCTTTCCTTTCTCAAAAATGATTTAAATAAACCCAGGTTTGTATCATGGACTGAAGCCTATATGCCACTCACTACGTCAGCTGTGTTCACCTGGGCACAGAATGCTCACAGCCCCCAGTGAGGCAGAGGTACTTTCAGAAGAGGAGAGACCGGAAAAGGGTAAGCAAAGGCACAAAAAAAAACTAAGGCTGCCTCTAGGAAGGCACCAGTCCAGGCACACATGACCCCCTGCTCCAGATGTGGATGTGAGGAAGCGTGCCGGGGCAGACCATGTGCTGGAGTCTGGGTTTCTTCAAGTGCAACACAAGCTGCTAGCTCCTGGAGGCCTGTTCTGGAAGAAATTCTGCAAGGCCAAGGCAGAGATACCCTTTTGGACCTTTGGAAGGTGGCCCAGGACCAGCCCTCTACAGGAGTGGTCTGAAAGTTCAGTGAGTCAGCCAACCAGAGCACGGCCAGCAAGAGGCTAGGGGTACCACAGGCACACCGAAATCTCCTTATGCAGCATGGCCATTAGGTACCCTTAGTGGAAACCTGTGCATTAAGTAGACTACGGACTGGCTTTCACCTCTCTTATCAGTAGAAGGTCAGGAAGTAGAGAAATTCTGTCAGATGTGCCCGGCTTGTCAAACCAGAGGAAAATCCATAGGCCAGAGCAACCTTGCGACTTTTACTAGTGCCGAGAGATCCATTTAAGCAGGTAGGAATCAACACTGTTGGTGCCTTTGATTCAATCTTCAACTGGAATTTAAAAGGACATACGTTTTGTTGTGGATCATACCACAAGTGACCCTGAGGCAGTGCACCTGTTGTTGCTTGGGCTCTCCATAGCATCTTTTACAGGGGTGGATTTCCCCAGATGTTGTTTCTCACAGAGACCAAAATCATCCCATATAAATC
This sequence comes from Calotriton arnoldi, assembly GCA_963921515.1. Lineage (NCBI taxonomy): Eukaryota > Metazoa > Chordata > Amphibia > Caudata > Salamandridae > Calotriton > Calotriton arnoldi. Next base: position 2,840,790 of record CAWUFW010001434.1, read on the forward strand.
GAGAGCCATGTGGAAAGAGTTAGGTATGAATTACCACTTTTCAATGGTAATGGGCCCACTGAAGAGCATGATGGGGACTCTGAAGACCCTCAAGATGAGGTGGAACATCATCTTGCCACGAATTCTCTTCACCTACATGCACATGCTGCAAAAAGGAGTAGGTTTTGAACGTTTTGATCTTTTTTAGGGTTTCCTATCCAAAAACGTCTTGGTTCTTTAAAGGACAACTCTAGAGCTTTAATCCATGACATGGTGTATTATTGGGGGGGGGGGCTATTAAAGCTCAAGGTGAAGCACAACCATGAAGCCAGTCGGGCAGTTATGAAGGAGTGACCCGACCAGGAGACTACCCTTACTGGCTACAAAGAGAGTCAGGAAAGTTGGATCCTGAAGCCTATTTGCCCTTGTGCTATGGATGACAAATGGAGAAGGCCTGTACAAAAAGATTTCCAGTGCCAGCTGTCCAGTTTACATTGGTACCACGTGGGAGGACTATTTAGTCTTCCATGTTACTAAGCTTAAACAGTACCTGGAGAGGTGTGGTGCAGCGGCCAGGGCAGCTACCTTCGGAGCATAGGGTTCATGGTTCGATCCCCGGCTCCGGCGGCAGCTCAGCTCAGCACCATGTGACTCTGGGCAAAAGCTCACTTAATTTCCACGACGGCCCCCAGCGCCTTGAGACCCGTAAGGGTGAGTAGTTCGCGCTTTACAAATACGGATTTAGAATTTAGATTTACCTCCACGGCGAGCATACACAGGCTATCCTTTCAGTGCTCACCTCTAATCTGACATCTTCACAGAAGGCAGATTGTGAGAAAGTGTTAAGCTGCGCTGTGTTCATTTACTCACTTGCCCCAAGTTACATCTGTGTCCATGACACAGAATATCCTGCCTGTGAAGAAGAAGAAATGCAGCTTTATCATAAAAAGTCTGGTAGGGCAACAATGCTATGGTGGCCAAGATGCAGGTGGTGCACAGATAGCTCTCACAGCCAACAGGCCAGTCCTGTGTATGGCCAGCCAACCGAGAGTTGATAGATTTGTGATTCTGTTTGGACTAACACCATGGTGATGACAAATGCCTTTCCTACCTTAAACAAAGTCTGCAGTGGAAAGAATCAACCCTTAAGGGTGAATGTCAAACCAGCGTTGAAACTGAAATTGCCCCTACCCAGACTGGGCCTCACCAACCATTACCAGACTTTAGTGGCCACCTATGGGACCATGGTTGCCACTTTGACAGCCATGACCCCTAAGAAAGTCATTTGCACTACAGAGAGTCAGAAGACATTCAATAACCTGAACCACACTGTTGTGTTCTAAAGACTCCTCACTGTGGGGAGCCTGCCTTCATCCATATGGAAACTTCACAAAAGAGAGTTGTGACATTTCTTGCCTAGCTCAATGAGAAAGGAAAAGAGCTTCGAGTGGCTTTAACCAACGGCAAACCTCTCTCTAGGGAGCATAACTATGGTGCAATTGTAACAAGGTGTTAAGCCATCCTACAGGCCTTCAGAAAATTCATGTCCAACTTGTTTTTGAGGACGTTTGGGGTCCAGATCGATCACAAAGGTGTTTGATAGCTTTCAGTGGTGAGAGCCTGCAGTTGCTTCGGTGTTCCATTTTTCATCAGGGGCCGGACGTGGCTGTGGAACAAAAGGCAAGGCTGTTGCATGGGAATGTAGGCTGTATACTCAGATGACCCAACCTCTCCCACCCAGGAGTAGGGCCAGGTCAATCTGATCTGGAAAGGCTCTCTGTTGGGACAGAAAGTTGTGTGTGTGGTTCCGGAGAACCATGCAGCCCTGCCCAATGTCCAGCTTTTCTGTTGACCCTGTTGTATACCTTCAGTGAGCTTCACTCTAATGTAGTACTGTTCAACTGAACGTATACCCCATAGTCCATACTCCGAGTTTGAAAGGGGCAACAAAGGCTCATACCCCCCATTTACAGCGTCTATGGACTCTTCTAACCAGGCTCTGAGAGACTGGCTATGGTGAAAGCTTAATTATAGTAAAGGGAGAAGTCTTTTTACTTGTTCTTTTCAGAGGAAGATCCCTACAGGACACCACAATATAAATTATTCACCCTTAATCAAGGTTCCTTGACTCCATCATGTATGGGACATGCTTTGAAGGTGCTGGTACATGTACCTGTACGATTGGGAGACATGCTAGTGTAACTGGTTGAGTCCACGTGGTTGTGACTTTCAAAATGGTGGCTGACTTTGTAAAGAAGCTTTCCAGGTCCAGTGCAAAGAAATGGGTCCCTTTACTGGTACTTCCAGCAGGCCAGCTCAGTCTAGCCCAGTAGAGACTATATATGTTCAT